>JASDDO010000024.1:829918782-832318782 GCA_030015575.1 Agapanthus africanus | reverse complement strand
TATCGGGAATTTCAAGTGTTGAAATTTGCAATGAGATTGCATACCTTCTATGAGATAGTTGGATCCCGATACCCGCTGCGAGTAAGAGTTACTCCTGGGAGAGTTTTGCACATTGCAATTAGCCGATCAAGTAGGTGTCTAGAAAGGTGTCAACGGGGTTACGCCTCTGGGAAAACGAGGTTTACATTAATTAGGTTCGTGCGAAAGCACGGGGGACCTCCCTCAAAGTACCGACACCGGCCTGGCTGAAAGATTGGCGAACTTGTAGTGTGTAATTAATCCCGGCTAGTCTTTCCTTTTAGGATTTGAAGGAAGATTTGATAAAAAGCAGTGGGAGCCATCCTGATTAGATAAAATAAATAACCAATCTAATCTTGCAAGAGCGCACGCTGAGTGTTTTCTTCTCTCTCTCTCCTGGTAGCGACCATATCACGCCTTAATCAAGATAATAATACGGATTATTGACCGAACCCGCTTGTTATACTGAGCTGGGGGACGTTGGTCCCGCTCCAACTTATAATTGTTATAAGACAGAGCAGGAAATTGGGGAATACCAGATTTCCCGTGCCACCCTAATGAAGAGAGTGCATGTTGATGCATCATCTTCGGGTGTGTTCATTACAAAGAACTGTTTCTCAGTATCCTCCCGATCCTGGGTATGTGATACCGGATCAGGATCCCAGATATGTAATCTGTTACATAGGGCTACAAAAAGGTAGAAAAACTGAGAACGGGTGATAAGTTTCATGAGGCAGAAAACGGGGCAAGTGTTGCAGCCAGGTCTGTCAGTCACTGTCACCCTGTATTACCTGAATACGTTGATTCTGAACGAATGTTATTAGATACCGAACCTGATATACAAAATCATATCACTCTCTTTATTAGTAAAGAAATGATAAAATTTTGTATTGTTGGATAATGTTTTGAACATTCCCTATATCAAAAGTTGATCGGATCAGGCACGCTATCTAAAAGTATTGAAGTTCTAAATCAAACTACAGTTCTTAGTATACGGAACACACAAAAGAGGAAGAGTTCAGGAATGAACGAATCCTTCTTGAGGTATTGTAGACTTGGTCATATCAATGCGACCCGACTGGCTGGAGTTACATAAAGATGCATATTTAAATTAGTTTGAATTTACATCTTGTGAAACTTGCCAGTCATGTCACAAAGATAAGATGACCATAGCCCTGTTTGTTGGAGACAGAGGAAGAATTAGTGAACTCTTGGGATGATACATGTTGATGTATGTAAGTCCCCTGTCTACACATGCCAGGACTGGTTCTTTATACTTCATTACGTTCTCTGATGATCTCTTTAGATTCAGACATATGTTCCTGTTGAAACACAAGTCCGAACCTTTTGAGATATTCACAGAATATAAGTTAGAAGTAGTGAACCAAAATATGGGTATAAGTATTATGTCCTATGATGTGATCGAGGAGGAGAATACTTGTGCACGGAATTCCAGGACTATTCTAAAGTAGAATGAGATTCTATCTCGGCATTACTCCTCCGAATACACCATAGCACGATGGTAAATCGGGGTGGAGCAAACACACCCTATATGATAAGGTGCGCTCTATGATGAGTACTACTGAGTTACCTATTTCCTTTGGGGTGTTATGCACTTGAGAAGATGCATACCTATTGAATAGGGTTCGAATCAAATCAGTTGCCTACCGCTTCATATGTGATATGGAAAGGGAAGAGCCCATGTCTTAAGCTAGTTAAGATTTGGGGGTTGTCCGATCTATGTCTAAAAGCAAAATCCGGACAAGCTCGAGGCAAGGTCTGTTATGTACAACTGGAAAGGTTCCAGCTATACAAATGACGGCAGATGATTTGGTACAACCAAGGGATTCAGTAGATACCAACGAACCTCAGCCTCTCCGCCGATCTAGTAGGGTTCCTCACCCACCTGAGAGTTACTTCGGTTTCTCTATGACAGTGGGAGCCAGGATTGCATCATGAGATGATGACCCAACTAATTTCGAGCTGGCCATCAGGAGTGAGACTCTGTAAGAATGGCTGGATGTTTAGCGATCTGAGATGGAATCCTTATACACCAACAAAGTATGGACTTTTGTTGCAATATCTGAAGGGTTAAATCCCCATCAGGAGCAAGTATATCTTGAGAAGATTACTTGGTGTAGATGGAAAAGTTGAGACTTTCAAAGCTAGACTTGTTGAAGGTTTGCATCATTGACCAGGAGTGGATCATGATAAAGCCTTTTCTAAGGAGCTATGCTTAAGTCCATCCAGATACTACTTGCCACGGCTACATACCATGACTACGATATCTGGTGGTTGGGTGTCATGACTGCTTTTCTAAATGATGATTTGGAAGAGAGCGTCTATAAGTACACAGCCAGAGGGCTTCGTAGATAGTGGGAGCAGCGGAAACGTGTGCAAGATGTTTTATGTAATAAAGCAGGCATCGCGGAGTTGGAACGTCTGTTTTGATGAATTGGTCAGAGAGTCTGACATCATCAAAATGATAGATGAACCTTGTATAAACAAAAGGGTGGTAGGGAGTTTTGTGACGATCCTCGTAGAGTACGTGGATGACAAACTCTAGATAGGGAAGGAGTTTCCTATGCTACGCTCGGTCAATCTCCGTTTATCACAATGATTCTCCTTATAGGATCAAACTGATACCTACTAAATCCTGAATTTTGGATCTATGAGATAGATCTAATTGGATGTTAGGATTCTCACTAGTTGCAGTGAGATGGTATCAGGTTATCCTGGGGAGAATCACTGGAAGTGTTCCAAGGTGATAAAGACGACTGAATGTCAGTCGCAGGCATTGTCTTTACCCTCAGTAAAGGGATGGTATGTTGGAAGAGTTCCAAGCTAGATACCGTGACATACTAGACGATAAAGGCAGGATACAGCGCTACTTAAGATACTACCAAAGAGGCTGTTTGGATGTATAATGGTTCATGAGATGAACTATGTTCCTACCATTGTGAGACAATGGAGTTGTGGCTTGTGCCAAGGAACGTCCGTCCCATCAGTGATCCAGACTTACTCTAAGGCAGTATCACCTGATCATGGAGATGGTTGATCTCCAAGATGATCGAGGCAAGGAGAGCAGACTCAGAGGATAACACAGCGGATCCACTCACGAAGGCCTATTCCCAAAGAGAGACTTTTATGGGATGGTTGAGTATGAGATACTGCAACCACTGCTACAGATGGCCCTAGTGCAAGTGGGAGATTGTTAGTTATATGTATGCCCTAGAGGCCATTACTGTACATTGGATGTATATTGTAGTGGATGCTGGGACATATATAGGGAGGACTTTCTTGCTCGACATGATAGTATGCTATCTGGTTACTCTTTACCTTAACGTGTACGTTGATTGTCTCTCTGTTACATGTTGGTATAGCCCTTAGGATGTGTACTTGACTACCTGGACTATGATGCGGATCATACTAGTGGGGACATGGTAGTCCATAAGTACATCCTTCAAAGTCCCTAGTCGTGGGTGTATCGAGACGGGGCATCGATATACCAGAGTAGACTAGCGTGTACCTTCTCGACCCATACAGATGGGCGATGGATGATCCCATATCCATTGGTGTTTGACATCAGAGATGATATACGGGTGCTCAGTAGAGACTGGGTACACTGGACGGACTCGCCGAGAACTCCCAGATGGTATTATACCTCACGTCAGATGGCAGTTCTCTGGTGACACTGGTACAGAGTAGTCTGTTGACCCGAGATCGTCATAGAGTCTTGTGTGGTTCCCACTGTGCTTTGATTTCCATCTTACCACGTCCATGAGGGCATGCAAAACGGTGGTTTTTGGGTACAGTCCCGAGTCACATGGAGGCAATGAGCGATAGGAGGGGATTCGTCTCTCCCGGTATAGGGAGTTGATGTTGCGCTGTGTTCGATTGGCTATAACAGGAAATCCCTGGCCAGGGTTGCTGAGATTTACTGGTAAGTGTTACCAGTAGTTTCTCGAGTTGTTATAGACCTCATATCGACACTACTTATCAAGCTATTGGGGTCTGACGTTTACCACCCCTAGGCGAGATATGCGACATATCAGACGATCAGACCGGACTGTACGGTAGTGTTACTGGTTGGATTCACAGGAGTGTGAGCGGGCTAGCTCGTCGATCTTCTGATCGCTCAATACCCGGGTGGCCGTTACGTTTGGCAGACCGCTTGCGGCTTGTGGGTGTTTGATATGATCATCACCTGCTACCGGCGTATTGACGAGTCTTTAGAGTCCTACACAGAGGTTTCCTGGCTCGAGTAAAACGAAAGAGGAGCACATATGAGATATGTGCGGGACCGAGAATAATACGTGTATGTGATACTGTATTCTATTCTCGCGATTTGTAACATTGATCGGTTATATGCGATATAGCCGGGTTATCGGATCAAGTGTTGATTCGATAATTTGTTACTATTCATATTGGTCGGTTATATGTGATATGACCGGATCGTTAAATCAAGTGTTGATTTAATGATTTAATGTATAATTATATATTTGATATATTATTTTACATTAACTAATATTGGTTCACTTAAGATGGTTTTTCTCACTTGTTGTGCACATTGTATATGTGATATACTTTCATGTGCACTTGTTTGTATCATATTTGTTGACACAAGCTAACTTAAGTTAGTTGTAAGGATCAAACCATGGTTGTATATTGGTTAGGGTTTTCTTCTAATTTTTCCATTCATTTCATTTGTAACGAATAGTGGGGGGACAAGAATAAAATGGTGGCTATATTTTATCCTTCATGAAATTGATGAAGCATTAAAGCTTGCACCATTTTGTTCTTGACTTTGACCCAACCATACATCCAACCATGGTTACATCTCTACCACTAACTATAGTTTGCATTATGATACATATCATATTATTATTCCCATTGGAAATTGATACACACCATTCTCATGATATTCTTCTTGTTCATTCATGTTCCCTCTCCTTCTTCTTCATCTTCATCAAGAAGAAGAGAGCTTGGAACCTCCAATGGTGAAATGATCAAATGAGTGAGAAAACAAAATCTAAAGTCAACCCATCTCCTCTTTCTTCATTCTCTACAACATGCCCTTGTTGAAGAGTATGTTGTCTTCACAAGTTCTTGACTTGGTGAAGGCGGAGCTCTAGTTTGAGATGCCTCGACGTAGATCTTCTTCGGCATCGTAGTCTTCGACTTAGCCCGTTTGTTTCTCCGACGAAACCATCACCGGAGTCCGGAATCCGACGACCGAAGCGGAGGGACATCGTCTTGGAGCCATGGAGGTGGAGCAAAGAAACTACAAAGGTTGTATTTTCTTCACTCATTAGTTATGATGATAACTAGCTTCTTCTAGTTTCGCCTAAACTCTAGCCAACGATCCGTAGAAGGGTTCTTCGGCGCATGTAAAATTTTTGTTTGGCATGGTTGATGCCTTGTGACAACCCCTTGATGTGCCTAGGAACCCTACATGTGCTAGGACTTTGCCCCTGTTTAATAATGCACTGCATTTTATTCTGGCTTGCTAGGCCTTTTAAGTTGGGCTCTGTCCCTTTTTTTATAATGCAGAGCATTTGTTTTGGTCCATTGGGCCTATTAATTGGGCTCTGCCCTTTAATAATGCGCTGCATTAATTAATCTGACAGAGTGCCACGTGGCTTGTCAGGTGCTTTGCGCCAATTAATGAGCGCAAGCACATATGGAGGTGACACGTGTCACGCTCCAATGAGCGCAAGCGCAGTGCGCTGCGACAGTGCGCTGCGCTGTTGCGCTGCGCTGTTGCGCTGCTGACACGTGGCGCGCTCTGGTGAGTTGCGCCAATTTAAGAGAGCAGTGCTCTATTTCAAGAGCGCAAAGCGCAATTTGTTCTGAAGCTGACACGTGGCGCTCTCTGGTGGCTTGCGCCAAACCAAGAGCGCAACAGTGCCAATTTTGCAAGTGCAGGGCACTGTTTCAATAATTTGATCCAATTTTGGATTCAAGAAAAGAATCTTTTAAGATTTCAGAACCAATGGTTCATAAAAAGTGCAAGGAACTGTTATTATTTATTTATTGAGGATCATTGATCTTGTTCTTAGATCAATGATCTATTCAGAAGAGATTATTCTCTTTTATAAAGGTTTTTACCTTTCTTCTTTCTTCGAGCTTTTCTCAAAATTCTTTAGAGGAATTCTCTGTTTTTCTCTCTGTGCTGATGTGTTTTAGACTTCGGGTCTAGGGGCCTTTTTATAGTTCCAATTAATTTGTTAAATTTGTTAAAGAGATCTTTCTGTGAGTGATTTGGGGATTTTTCCCCACCGTTGGATCTTTGATCCAAGGGCTTCTGTTTTACAGAAGACAATCTTTTTGTTTTAACAAGAACAGAAAGATCTTACTGGAATTTAATTCTATTTGGCGCAAGCGCCCCCAGCGCTTGACACGTGTCACGCAGCGCACAGCGCAGCGCAGCTATGCTGACACGTGTCGCGCAGCGCCTAGCGCAGCGCAACTGCGCTACCATGTGTCACGTGGCGCAGAGCGCAGCGCAACTGCGCTGCCATGTGGTGTGCAGCGCATAGCGCAAGTCAGCTGAAGCGTTACTTCTTTTATTTTAATTTTAATTTTCAAAACAGAGCTCTGCTCTGATTGGGGGAAACAGAAGCGTTGCTTTGTTTCCCGCTTTGGAATTTGAACAGAGCTTTGCTCTGATTGGGGTTAACAAATGCTCCCCCACCGTTGTGCTTACGTGGCGCCCAAACGTGAGCGCGGCGGTGGCAGAATTCTAACCGCCGCGGCAACTTTTGGAAGTTGAAAGGGCATTTGATGCCTATAAATAAGACCTTTGGTCCTTTAGATGATTTTCATCTTCAAAATTTTACTTTCAGAACTCAGAACCCTGCTCTTTATTTTCAAGAACTTCAAGAGTTAAACTCTTAAAAATTTTAGGTGAAAATTTTAATTTGAATTAAATTAAATTAAATTAATTTTCATTGACAGAGCCTTGCTCTCAATAGATCCATGATCTAAAGGAAACCCATTTAGGGTTTCACTTAGCAGAGCTTTGCTCTATAGGTCTAAAGGGATCTAAAGAGAACTAAAGGGGACCCTATTAGGGTTCCATTAATAGAGCTCTGCTCTCCTTTATAATTTCTTGATTCATTAATGGAGCTTTGCTCCTTTTAAATTATATAGCAGAACTCTAAAGAGTTGCTAATTTTTGTCGATTTTCTTTTATAGGAGTGACGGATGCCCACATGTACGACCTTGAAGAGATTATCTCCTACGGGGACATCCGCCGACTCGGCCGTTCCCAAAATTGAGAATTTACTAATGCCGATTGTGCAGAGATCATGAGTCGCTTTAACGCGTATAACGGTCAACTGCTTCCCCGACGTTCCTCTCTCCTGAAGCTTATCGTGGGAGCCATCTGGGAAGCACTCCCCTTATTCTATTCCGGTGTGCCGCTTAGGGCGTTGGATGCCGCTGAGGATAAAGTGCACTCGGTGTACCTGATGAACTTAATCTCGAAGAGACGGCGGGACGATCTTGTCGATCTCCTGCACCAGGCCTTCCAACAGTCCGCCATACTTGCTGCTTACTGGAGGGAGAAGGACATCCGTGGGGACCCCGACGCTTGTGCTCGCAAAAGAAAGCACACTAGGATGGTTCGCCAGGCTTGGAAAGTCTTAGATAGGGTTACTTTCGAGTTCCTCTATCCATGTCCTGGGTCCGAAGTTATACCATTGTAATCATTTGAATAATGTCTTTGTCTATTTCTTTATGATTGTAAGAACCCTTTTGAAATATGAATGAAAGAATTTATTTCAGCTTGTCTTATTTCTTGTTCTGAGTTTTTTGCACATGCATGAATGAGTGTGTCTCGAATGCTTGATCCAACGCCAATCAGGTGTTCTTTCTGTCGCTTTCTTCTTCCTTTTATTATCCGCATGTTACCTTAGTGAACATGGTTGACAGATGATAGAGCGAGCATCTTGGTTTCTTCAAGAGATAGCGATGGCTTAGACCGCAGGTTCAGATCTGCTGCCTGAGCTTTTCAACTTTATGAGCCGTGAGGGTCTCATAATGACTTTTCTCCCTACGAGTCGAGAGGATCTCGTAGGTGTATTTTCTCCTTAGGAATCGTGAGGATTCCTAAGTGTGTTTCCTCTTATAAGTCGTAAGGATCTTATAAGAGAATTTTCCTTCTTATGAGTCGAGAGGACCCGTAAGCGGTTGTTTCCCTCCTTGTCGAGATTCGACTTTGGAGAGTGAGACCTGTGGATAGTATGCAAGAGACCGTTTTGGGCCGACTTGCAGGGTCCCAATGCTTAGAAAACAGGTTTCTTTTATGCCCACTGCCTAAGGCTTTATCTTACGAGTCGAGCCGCATCGAGAAGTTCTCGCAAAGACATCAATTTCTTCACAAGTCAAGACGAATCGAGCATTTCTCGTAAGAATATCCTAACGTCACAGTTAACCTCTCCTCTTACGACAGAAGTCCGTTAAGGTCTGTGGTACTTAAGGTTTTGGCCGTCGTATTGTCACATAAGCTGATATATTCCTCGATAGGCAATCGTGCTGTTTGAGTAGCCCTGCGACTGCTGTGTCTCTGATCCCTTCGGGGGCTGGACAAGACGTCTTCAAGCAATCTTCCTAGGCAGTTTGACCGTCCGAAGAGCAAGCGTTAGGAATTTGCCATGCCGCTTTTTACTTGAGGTTAGGCTCATTTTGGAGAGCCCCGATGAGTCATAACCACTCCACGCTGGTGTGGGATGATCTCCGATAGTCTTTCAGGTTTTATGTGAGTTGCCGTCAAGACCCTGAAGCTAGGAATTTGGCCTTTGCTTCATTTGCTGGCATCGCGTCTGCTGTATCGAGACGAATGTCACGATTGTCTCTAGGTTGCTGGTGAACCATCGAGGTTTGGAACTAGGGATTTTGCCGTGCTCCGTTAGTTTGATTGTCGCGTCTGAACCTTGCTGGAGGAAGGACGCTGGGGTGACAACTCATCTGCTGTATCGAGACGAACGTCGCGGTTGTCTCTAGGTTGCTGGTGAACCATCGAGGTTTGGAACAAGGGATTTTGCCGTGGCTCCGTTTGTTTGATTGTCGCGTCTGAACCCTGCTGGAGGAAGAACGCTGGGGTGACAACTCGTCTGCTGTATCGAGACGAACGTCGCGGTTGTCTCTAGGTTGTTGATGAACCGTCGAGATTTGGAACTAGGGATTTTGCCGTGGCTCCGTTTGTTTGACTGTCGCGTCTGAACCCTGCTGGAGGAAGAACGCTGGGGTGACAACTCGTTTGCTGTATCGAGACAAACGTCGCGGTTGTCTCTAGGTTGCTGGTGAACCGTCGAGATTTAGAACTAGGAATTTTTCCATGGCTCCATTTGTTTGATTGTGTTGCGTCTGCTGTATTGAGACGAACGTCGAAGTGGTGACCATTTCGCGCTGGTGTGAGATGATCTCCAGTTGTCTTTCAGGCTTTATATGACATGCCGTTAAGACCTCGAAGCCAGGAATTTGGCCTTCGATTCGTTTGTTTTGTCATGTTCGAATCCTGTTGGAGGAAGGACACTGTTGTGGACATTGCGTCTGCTGTAACAAGACAAATGCTGAGGTGGAGCTGAGATTTTGCCGTCACTCCGCCTTACTGACCATGGGGCTTTTCGTTGGTATTGTATCTGCATCTTGATGGACTGCGAAAGAACGCCGTTGTTAACATCTCGTCTGCTGTATCGAGACGATTGTTGAGATGAAGCTGGGATTTTGCCGTCGCTTCGTTTTGTTTTGACCGCGAGATCTTTTGTTGGCGTTGTATCTACATCTTGAAGGACTGTGAAGGAACGCCTTTGTTAACATCTCGTCTGCTGTATCGAGACGATTGTTGAGATGAAGCTGGGATTTTTCCGTCGCTTCGTTTTGTTCTGACTGCAAGGTCTTTTGTTG
The DNA here is from genome assembly GCA_030015575.1 of Agapanthus africanus. Lineage (NCBI taxonomy): Eukaryota > Viridiplantae > Streptophyta > Magnoliopsida > Asparagales > Amaryllidaceae > Agapanthus > Agapanthus africanus. The sequence continues at coordinate 832,308,852 of JASDDO010000024.1, read as the reverse complement.
GCGTTGTATCTGCATCTTGGTGGACTGCGAAGGAACGCCGTTGTTAACATCTCGTCTGCTGTATCGAGACGATTGTTGAGATGAAGCTGGGATTTTTCCGTCGCTTCGTTTTGTTTTGACCGCGAGGTCTTTTGTTGGCGTTGTATCTGCATCTTGATGGACTGTGAAGGAACGCCTTTATTAACATCTCGTCTGCTGTATCGAGACGATTGTTGAGATGAAGCTGGGATTTTGCCGTCGCTTCGTTTTGTTTTGACCGCGAGGTCTTTTGTTGGCGTTGTATCTGCATCTTGATGAACTGTGAAGGAACGCCTTTGTTAACATCTCGTTTGCTGTATCGAGACGATTGCTGAGATGAAGCTGGGATTTTGCCGTCGCTTCATTTTGTTTTGACCGCGAGGTCTTTTGTTGACATCTCGTCTGCTGTATCGAGACGATGGTTGAGATGAAGCTGGGATTTTGCCGTCGCTTCGTTTTGTTTTGACCGCAAGGTCTTTTGTTGGCGTTGTATCTGCATCTTGATGGACTGCGAAGGAACGCCTTTGTTAACATCTCGTCTGCTGTATCGAGACGATTGTTGAGATGAAGCTGGGATTTTGTCGTCGCTTCGTTTTGTTTTGACCGCGAGGTCTTTTGTTGGCGTTGTATCTGCATCTTGATGGACTGCGAAGGAACGCCTTTGTTAACATCTCGTCTGCTGTATCGAGACGATTGTTGAAATGAAGCTGGGATTTTGCCGTCGCTTCGCTTTGTTTCGACCGCGAGGTCTTTTGTTGGCGTTGTATCCACATCTTGATGGATTGTAAAGGAATGCCTTTGTTGATTCTTAGGCCGTAGATATTGCCGTTAAGATTTGGAACTAGGGACTATGCCGTGGCTCCATTTCATTGTGACTCTGAGGTCGGTTGTTGACGTCAAGACGTTGAAGCTAGGGATCCTCCTTTCGCTCCGTTTGTTGACATTGTGCCTGCAATATTGCGACAAATGTTGAGATTGTCTCTAGGTTGTCTATGAACCGTCGAGATTTGACTTCGCTTTCTGGTGGAGCCTGTTGGGAAGATATGGTTCCCTCTTTGTTTGTGCCCCTGGATTGTATACAGGGATCAATGTGATCTCACCTGTAGGCAAAAAGTTTCATTCTTTCATTCTTTATTTTTTTTATTCTTTCCGCGACGCTCTATCATTTCATCTTTTTATATCGCGAAGATCGCGATTGCCCAATCATTTCAGCTATTTTTCGCGGTGCCCAATCATTTCGGCTGTTTATTTTATATTTACTCGCTGCTTTTTTTTTTATTGTGAGTTGCCCAAACATTTCAGCTATTTTGCATGCATACATTTTTACTTGCTGATTTTGTTGCAAGTTGTCCCATCATTTCGGCTATTTCGTATGCATGTGTGGCTTGCTGGCTTTTCGCCGCAAGCTTGGGATTAGACACCAATTTCGGCATCAGCACCGCTACAACTAGAATATTGCCATGAGCGAATCATCATTTGCCTCTGTCGATATTGAACAAAGGTGGCTTAGTAAATAGGGTTAGGATTTTGTCGATTAAGGCATTTGACTTCATGAGCCGTAAGGGTCTCACAAAGGTATTTCTCCCTACAAGTCGTGAGGATCTCGTTGGTGTGTTTTCTCCTTAGGAATCGTGAGGATTCCTAAGTGTATGGTCTTTTGCAAGTCGTAAGGATCTTACAAGAGGGTTTTCTCCTTATAAGTCGAGGGGACTTACAGGGTTGTTCACCATATGGACATATCCCTAACCATGGGTGGGACTTGGTTAGGGAAATGTTCATTCGCGCCCGTGGATTGTATACAAGGGTCAGTATTGAGCCACTTGTAGGGCAATATCGAAGGTTGTGGGAGTTGCTTAAGAACAGGTTCAGGTCTCTGTAACTTAAGACTTTCAAATCTTATGAGCCGTGAGGATCTCGCAAGTGTAATTTTCTCCTTAGGAATCGTGGGGATTCCTAAGTGTGTTGTTCCCTTGTGAGTCGTAAGGATCTCACGCGGGTGGTTTCTCCTTACAAGGTCGAGAGGACCCTGTAGGTGTCTCTTAACGAGGTTGTGCCCTTTCAGGTTTTCACAAACACTCGCCGGTAGCCCTGCTGTTTTTACTCACGGAACCCTTTCGGGTTTTCATCCGTGCCCATTTTCCTTATGGACATACCGTTTTTTTTATTCTTTTTTTTACGAGCCCTTTCAGGTTTTCACGAACACTCGCCGGTAGCCCTGCTGTTTTTACTCACGGAGCCCTTTCGGGTTTTCATCCGTGCCCATTTTGCTTATGGACATACCGTTATTATTATTTTTTTCTCTCTCTCGTCAGCCTGAGGATGCTGCGGTAGTAGTTTAAAGACGTTTCGGTCGTCAGCTAGTTTTAGGACGTAGTGGTCCGTCATTAGTTTAAGGACGTTTCGGTCCGTCATTGCCGTATTTGAGGCGAATCTCTAGTTTACTGACTTTTCGGTCTATGGGGTTTTCCTTATGAATGAGTATGATGCCCCTAGCGTATCCATCTTTTTCAGAGCGTGCGGTTGTGGCGGGTTCACCCTCCAGTTTTCGGAGATGACAAACTTGCCCGGTTGGTATTGGTCTTCAACCCGGTTTTTGAAGACGTAACAGTTTTCGATCAGATGGCCCAATACTTGGTGGTAAGGGCAATAATTAAAACTGCTGACATCATCCAGTTGTAGTTGGTGTTTCGGCTCCGGTAGAGTGATAAGCTTGTTATGCACTGCCACTTCGAACAGCCTCCTTGTTTCATCCTGGGGAAATGACTAAGGACGTCTTACCCTCTCCTCGAGGGATATGCGTGGACGCATATTGTTTTGACGAACAACCAGTCTAGAGCCACTCGACTGTTGTTGAGTGTTGGCGACGAAGGTCATTTTTCCCTTTCCTTTATCCTTTTTTCTCGATCCTTTGTTTGCAGGGCCGAGATTTTTTTCGAGTAGCGGGCTATTGCGCGGCTGAATGTTCTCGCAACTCCTCAACTCTTTCATTTTTGAAATGGATTCTTTTGAGGAGAGGGTTGAGGGCAACTTCTTCGTCAGAGTCGCTTCCAAAGGTGATAATTTGCAATCCCTTGGAATCAGTTATATGACAGTCGTCGACGGCTCTTTTGCGCTCATCTATCGCATTTTTCCGATGTCTACGAGCTTCACACTTTGTCCTATTGAAGTGTTGCTTTTGAGCGACGTATCCTTGCCACCAACACTTAAAGGAGTCGCAGTCTTCGATAGGATGTATGATCTTCTGATGATATAAGTAGAAATTAGGATGCATCTCTACTCTACCGAGAGTATTTTCTTCAGAGGGCGGTAGCTTCATTCCCACTGATAGGGCTTTGGTGAACCTTTTCCTCGTCTTGAATTTGATTTTATCCGCGGCGGATGACTTTTGATTCGACGGAAGTGCCTCGACTCTTTGGTCTACTAGTCGGTGTTTGGCTCCTTCCAGTATGTCCATCACACGCCCTTAATTGGCTTTAACTTTCAAACGAATCTCATTCAGGAAGGCATCGATCAACTCGTCTGACGGTCGCAGAATTTCTGGTTCAAGGTCCGCCCTCGTTTTCTCGGCGTAAGGAGCCTCTTCATCATCTATCAATGAGTGAGAGATCACATGACAACTAGCTACATAGTCTTCGGATTCATTTGATGGGTCTTCCCCATCGTTTTCGTCCTCGACAAAAGAACAAGATGCCCCCATCGTGTCCGTCTTCCTTGGAGTGTGCGGCTGTGGTTGGTTTACCTTCCAGTTTTTAGACAGCGCGAACTTGCCTTGTAGGTACCGATCCTTGATCCATCCCTTAAAGACGAAACAATCCTCGATCGGGTGACTTACTGTTTGGTGGTATGGGCAGTAATTAGGATTGTTGACATCGCCTGGCTGCAATGGGCGTTTTGGATCCGGCAGATTGATGAGTTTGTTGCGCACTGCCGGCTCGAACAGTTTTCTCGTTTTATTCTGAGGAAACGAGTAAGGAGTAAGGACGTCCCAGTCTCTCCTCGAGGGATGGGCGTGGACGCACGTTGTTTTGGCGAACGACTGGTTTTGAGTTGCTCGACTGTTGTTGAGCATTGGCGATGACGATCGCTTTACCTTTCCCTTTCTCATGTCGAGAATCTGGTTTTGGAGGAGACGGTGCATGGCCCATCTGGTCCATTTGGGCTAATTTGTCGATCAAGGCCTGGAAAGTGGTCGGCCTGAAGAACATCATGAATTGCGAGATGGACACTTGCAGATCAAGAGTGCCCACGAACATGCCTACCGCAGGTGCTTCTTCTATGCGTTGTTCGTATTTCGACCATAGGTTCCGCCATCGTGTTGCGTATTGGATCCACGTTTCGCCTGGCCTTATTCTGGCATTTATCAGTGCTGTTATCGGGGTGCGTTCGCTAGCACTCGCGAATCTTTGTGTAAATAGTAGCTCCATCTCCGCAAATGTTTTGACAGAGTCGTTAGGTAGCTCCGAATACCATTCAAAGGCTGTTTCTGCTAAGCTGCCGACGAATTGGCGAAGCAACAATTTGTCATCGCCTCCAGTATTGCCACATAAGGCCCTGAATTGAGCGACATGCTGATGCGGATTCCCTGTTCTCTTATATACGTGGAACTTAGGGATCGTGTATCCTGGCGGGTAACTGATTTGGTCATACCATCTTGGATAGGGTCGTCCGGTTCTAACAATTTGCCCAGCCGCTTCATTCTCCTGATGAGTCCGTATTTGCTGAGCTATACAGTCATCCAGTGCGGCCTTGGAAATGGTTTCTTCCTTGGCTGCTGAAAGAGCCAGCGGAGGATTAGATGTCTCCTCTTTATCTTCTTCAATAATGATCGGAGGGTCTTCAGCTGGAGGGTCCGGCTGTAACATCATTCCTACCATATCTTGGAAGAGGAGCGCCATTTGTTTTATGTTAGCCGCTTGCTCTGCGACATCTTTTTCCTTCTTTTCGAGGACTCTGCGTAAGAAGTCAGCGTCAGTTTCTTGTTCGTGACGCTGTTCTGATGATACTTCCGGGCTTTCTTTTGGCTCGGTAAGCGCGGCCATTGTAGTCAGCATCTTTTGAAGCTTCTGTTGCTGCTCCTAGGCTTTTGTCACGGATCGGGTGATCGGTCGGTGACCCGTCGAAGCGCGGCTTTCCTCTTTCCCGGAAGCCATATAAACGGCGTGCACCATCATGCCCCCAGACTTGGGGCGTTTGTGCTCAGCGCTTTTACGGCTCGCGATGTTCACAGGGGCTTTTTGCGGCCTCCTTTTCTTTTGAATGACTGACATTGAGGGACCCGTTGCAGCGGGCACCCAAGTAGCTGTTGCTTTTTGTGGCTTGACGGAGTAATTCTTCTCCTGCCGAACCTTCATCTTTTTCTGTCAGCGTAGATAGTCTTGATCAATCACCGACTCCTGGACCTGTTGCCAGACTTTGTAAATTTCAGAGGATAGCCGTTGAGGGGACTGCTTCAGCTTCTTCTCTGGAGTATTCTCCACAGGTGAAGGGGTTCTCTTCAGCACCGCAGTAGGAGAGTTTCTGCGCACCTTGTTGAGCAATTCAAAGCTGTTCCCGGTCGGAACAGCAGCATCGATCCCCACCGTTGGAGCTGGCGGAGTTATCCCGGATAGGGAGTTGCCCTCAGCCTTCCTCACTCGGCACCAGTGGCGACGTCGAGCGTGTCTTGCAGATGGAGTTGTTTCAGCTATAAAGGTGACTTCGGCATGCCTTCTCTGGGCAGGGGAAGCAACTTTGAGGATCTCGCCTGGAGCAGCAACCGGAATAGCCAGCCTTGTAAAAACTGACTTCCTGGAAAGAGGAGCCTTTCCAATGATTTCGTCTGCTTGAGCTGGGATGGCTATCCGCTCTGCTTCGGGTATCGCGGGCTTGTAGGTGTTCTGGCCCAGTCTGTTGAAAACTGAAGTATTGGAGGGCGACTCGTTGAGAGGGGCCACAGTAGGTGTAAGCCGATCAAAGACCGACTTCTTGGGAGCTTCCGGTGTTGGTACAGGAGCGGTGAAGCTCGTTGGCAGGAGCATGGTCCCGAAGAATAGTCCAGCGGTGGCTTGAGTTACCTGCTCCACTGGCATTTTGAAAAGGGAGACCGCATGGTGCCCATAAGTCACTCCTCCAGCAAGGACGGAGCGAGAGTTGCAGTTGCAGGCAGTGCAGTTTGAAGCCATTGATCTTCTGTTTTCTGCACGGAGCAAGACACCAAATCTAAGTACCTTGAATCCACAGGCAACCACAGCAAAACCGTGATTTGTTCGCGAACACGACACATGAAGTGTGGAGTGGAATGAGGAAAAGGTCCCACCGGGCATGCCAGAATTTGTTCCCCTCCGAACGGCGGCCAGGACATGGACGTCTCGCTTGAGATTCGGGGCAGATGCTATTTGGTTTTATCCGTCTACCTCTCCGAAGATGCCAAGTTGATTTATGGCACCGTGTATCGGAGGTTTAGACGGATGCGGCCGATGTAGCAGACTTCATCAGATTCCCCCTCGCTTGAGGGGTTTTTGATTGTGGGGACGCTCTTCCCAGCAGGCGCAAGCCCCTGCAGTTAATTACGCTACCGCATCGCGGTAACAACTTTCTCCTTCTCCATAATTTCACTTCGTGTCGTGGGTATTTGTTTTGTTTGTGGTTGCCCGTGGATTGTATACGGAGACTAATTTATGTCGTCGCCCGTAGGACTTGGATAAGTCCAAATCCATGTTTTCTTAGATTTGGGTTTGGTGTTTTAGTTTAAGGATACGTTAGCCATATTGAGGCTAAGATCAACTTAAACGTTCGTTAAGGATACGTTAGTCTGATTTGAGACTAAGATCAACTTAACGGAAAGAGCATTTAGGGGCTCTATTGTACCAGTTTAGGGACGTAGTGGTCCGTTTAATATATGGCCGTCGGGACCAGTCACCTCTCTGACGACGTTGAAGGATTACAACGACAGGTGTCAGAAGAGTTCGGAAATGTGCCCTTGAACCAAAGTTGATTGGGGGTCTTATAGTCCAATTTGGGACTAAAGTCTGTTTGAATGTTTAAGGATACGTTAGCCATATTTGAGGCTTAAGATCAACTTAAACGGGATCGTTTAGATCCGACAAAAGAGCATTTGAGGGCTCTATTATTCCAGTTTAGGGACGTAGTGGTCCATTTCCAGTTTAGGGACATGGGGGGTGGGGTCCAACATTAGTTTAAGGACGTTTCGGTCCACGAGTTTAAGGACCCCGCAGTCCGTATCGATGTATGGTTGTCGAGACCCATCACCTCTCTGATGTCGTTGAAGGATTACAACGATAGGTGTCAGAGGAGTTCGGAGATGTACCCTTGAACCGGATGTAAATTGACTTAAGAGAGCAGCCGTGCTCAGTCAATTTAATTTGAGGACTTACGGCCATGATTGGGCTAAGTCCAGTTGAGAATATTCAACGTTTTTATCTCTGGCCTACTAGGCCTGTGCTAGGACTTTGCCCCTGTTTAATAATGCACTGCATTTTATTCTGGCATGCTAGGCCTTTTAAGTTGGGCTCTGTCCCTTTTTTTATAATGCAGAGCATTTGTTTTGGTCCATTGGGCCTTTTAATTGGGCTCTGCCCTTTAATAATGCGCTGCATTAATTAATCTGACAGAGTGCCACGTGGCTTGTCAGGTGCTTTGCGCCAATTAATGAGCGCAAGAGCATATGGAGGTGACACGTGTCACGCTCCAAAGAGCGCAAGCGCAGTGCGCTGCGACAATGCGCCGCACTGTTGCGCTGCTGACACGTGGCGCGCTATGGTGAGTTGCGCCAATTTAAGAGAGCAATGCTCTATTTCAAGAGCGCAAAGCGCAATTTGTTCTGAAGCTGACACGTGGCGCTCTCTGGTGGCTTGCGCCAAACCAAGAGCGCAACAGTGCCAATTTTGCAAGTGCAGGGCACTGTTTCAATAACTTGATCCAATTTTGGATTCAAGAAAAAAATCTTTTAAGATTTCAGAACCAATGGTTCATAAAAAGTGTAAGGCACTGTTATTATTTATTTATTGAGAATCATTGATCTTGTTCTTAGATCAATGATCTATTCAGAAGAGATTATTCTCTTTTATAAAGGTTTTTACCTTTCTTCTTTCTTCGAGCTTTTCTCAAAATTCTTTAGAGGAATTCTCTATTTTTCTCTCTGTGTTGATGTGTTTTAGACTTGGGGTCTAGGGGCCTTTTTATAGTGCCAATTAATTTGTTAAAGAGATCTTTCTCTGAGTGATTTGGGAATTTTTCCCCACCGTTGGATCTTTGATCCAAGGGCTTCTGTTTTACAGAAGACAATCCTTTTGTTTTAACAAGAACAGAAAGATCTTATTGGAATTTAATTCTGTTTGGCACAAGCGCCCCCAGTGCTTGACACGTGTTACGCAGCGCACAGCGCAGCGCAGCTGCGCTTGCGCAACTGCGCTGACACGTGTCGCGCAGCGCAACTGCGCTGCCACGTGGCGCGTGGCGCAGAGCGCATGGCGCGCAGCGCAGAGCGCAAGTCAGCTGAAGTGTTGCTTCTTTTATTTTAATTTTAATTTTCAAAACAGAGCTTTGCTCTGATTGGGGGAAACAGAAGCGTTGCTTCGTTTCCCGCCTTGGAATTTGAACAGAGCTTTGCTCTGATTGGGGTAAACAGAAGGTAGTAGGGTGTGATGTCCTGGTATTTGGGTGACATACACAGAGTAGCAAGTGAAATTCCTATACTACGATCGGTTATACTTTGGTTGTCACACAGTGGTTTCTCCATATAGGACTTGGATATTATATCAGACATTCTGGTTACTAGATCTATGGTTTTAGATCTAGATTTGGGTAGTTTCCCAATCTGGATACTTAGACAGCATTCTAAAGGTGTTTTAGTATGGAAGACTCCTCGCAAGGTAGTGTACCTGCAGGTAATGGAGTCACCCTCTCTAAAGGTGTCTTATAGACTAAAGGGGAAAGGGATACACATGATTGGCAGATCATTTGCTTAGGCAATTGAGTTGATCATGAGATGTCAAGTACCACACCAGACGTTATTTTTGCACTAGATGCAATAAGTTGATATTAATCCTATCCTGGAGAAACATTCGGAAGCAGTTTTAGAACATAAGTGGATGTTCTAGGGATATGATAACGGCGGCCTCCTTCGGGAGACGGTTATCATTCCAGGCTTCCAAGGTGACCTGGATGACAAAGTGGCTGTCAGAGTTATGGTTTTTTTCCCTCTGACGAGGGGCAGTATTTTGGACAGGTGGTCCAAGCGGATACTGAGGGAGGCATGGCGCAGGATACTGATTGGTTTCAATTGAGGATTCAGTCTAAGAAGTTTGGATTTGGAGTTAATTTATGAACTAGGTCCCATCAGATATCCAGACATATTCTAAGACAGGTATTACTCATTTCGGGAGATGGCTTTCTCCGCGAACTTGAGATAAAGAGAGACATAGAAAGAAACATCAGGGCGGATCCACTAGATGAGGCTATTTCTCGAATGCAATAGTTTCGCAAACGGGCTTTGTGAGACTGATCAGTAGAGGAGTTGGGTGTTCGGTATCACACGGGCTGTGAGTATGCGACATCGCAATAATTAGCCTTGAGTGCAAGTGGGAGATTGTTGGATATAGTGCCCTCAGAGTCAATTATTGGATCGCAGGCACGTGATTGCAATGATTGAGGGAGGACCTATACCTGTAGGACAGTCTTACTCAGGATGATTGTATACTATCTGGTTTGTTTTTATCATCGTGTACATACTTTAGGTGACATTGTAGTTCACTATTGCACGTTGATAGAGAATAGTATGCTACCATGGTTTGTCTTTATCATCGTGTACTGCTTTAGGTGACCTTAGAGGTCGCTATTACACGTTGATAGAGCCCTTAGGATTCTTGCTTGACTACCAGCAGTATGATGGCGATCATATACGTGGGAGCTGGGGTCTATAAGCACATCCTTAAAAGGTCCCTAGTCGTGGGAGTTTCGAGGCTGGGCATCGATACTCCATTAGTAGACTAGTGTATACAGTCGAGACCCCGACGAGAGGCGGTGGCCGGTCTCACAAGCCATTGGTGTCAGTTGGATCACCTAAGATGTATACAGGTGCTCATTGGATTATGAGTACACCGGACAGGACTCGCCGGGAACATGCTAGTTGGTATTATACCTAGCGTCAGATACCAGTTCCCAGGTGACATGTGTACAGGTTAGTTCATCGACCTGAGATCGTCATTTGTCTCGTGTGAGTTCCTACTGTACTTTGATTACTACCCTACCACGGCTCAAAGGAGTCGTGCAAACAGGTTTTAGTTGGGTACAGTCCCGAGCCACATGGAGGCAGTGAGCGGATCGGCAAGGGTTTCGTCTCTCCCGGTATTGGGGGTGAGATCGCGCTGTGTCTAGGAGAGCCATTACACAAAGCCCTTGGCCGAGGCAGGAGATTTACTGGTAGGTATTCCAGTACTATCTCAGGATGTTCTGGGCTACACTCCGACACGACTTGTACCGCTTTTGGGGGTCTGACTTTCACCAACCCCCTAGGCCCGACATGCGATGCTCATAGACGAACGGACCGGACTGTACGGATATTGTTACTGACAGGCTCAGTAGGGTGTCAGGATGAGTTCGCTCATCGACCTCCCTTTTGGTCAATACCTGGTAGCTCGTTACGTACGGCTAATACCTCTGACATGCTAGTGGTTAAATCCACAGCTAAAGTATTGACGAGTCTTTAGAGTCCCCCACAGACAGTTTCTCAAGTTTCGGGCAAAACGTTGTAGAGGCCGTATGATATATGGTAGGGTTCGATCATATACGTGCGGTATTGCACGGATCAATATCGGACGGATCATACTAGTGGGCTTTGGTTTAAGCCAGATCCTAGTATTAGATTTGTTGGATTACTTTAGTCTCATCGCATTCGCATTCAGTCGGAATGCGGATGCAGGTATGTATATATAGGTGAGGGGTATCCTTGTGATCCGTCACGAGTTTACTTTAGATGTTGCCGTATCTTTTTATTGTTGCAGATATTTGGATTAATGTTTGTCAATGGAAATTATGAGTTAGAAACCATCATTTTGTGCATTAAATGATACATGTACTTCATGGGTGAGTCATGGTATCATTTCTTGTGCAAACATCACATTATATGATTGATTGGTATTGATATGATAAGAAGAGAGAGAGGGGCTGCCTTGGGAGAGCTTGGTCTTGTATTATTTCTCTCTTGCTCTCATTTTTTATCATAAGAAGAACAACAAAATAAAAGCTCTCTTCTCCTTCTTCTTCCTCTAGCTCATAGCTTCCATTAATAGCAACACCTTCAACTTCCATCCAAGCAATGGATGCAAACGACAAAGTGATCACAAACATTCTCTACAACACCTTGGACACGTCGGCTAGCACACTTCGTGCCCGAGTTGCTTCGGATGAAGCGGGAGCCCATAAAAAGACTCGTAGATGTGGTGCCCTTTTCGACGAGGAGATCGAGACCGGAGATGCCGTGGGGAGCTTGGAATGGTGGCCAAAGACCGAAGGACACGGATCAATCGGTATAGCTTTCTATCCCTTCTCTAGTTGCTAGTTTATAGGTTAATGGTTCGATTGGATGGATCGACTTCATTCGGATGCCAGGTGGTGAGATGCATTTCTTGGGAGACTCCAGATACGAGGATAGCCGTAGGAGCTCAGTCCATGCAACCACGACGAGATGAGTCCGAAGCAGTCAACATTAGAGAAAGTGGAGTAAGAGGTTCGTACGAGATCTTGATGAGACGACGTTCCACTCCGCCGACATCAGAGATGCGATACGCATGCCGAGGCATTGTACTTGGATATACCTTCCAGAAGGAGTCACGATGAGTATGCAGCCGTTCCGGAATGAGCACAGATCTAGTAAGGGACGATGACTTTCGGACAGTTCGGCAGAGGCGAGATTTGGGAGAGATCTCGACGGGACCTTTCTGGAATAAATTACGAGAAGACCTGGACCCAGGAGTAGTCATGTTATGCACACCGGCAAGCCAGAGTTCAGGATCGTCGACGAGACATGCTATGAGTGACCATGGCAGTTGGCCAGAGATTCTTGGAGGATGTGCTTGAGCGAGACTATTCCGCCATACTTGATTTTGCGTATTTTGGGCGATCTATTCGCATGATTGATTTTGATGATTGAGTTTCATGATATTTGTTTCCATGGACCATGGTTGCACCTACTGAGTATTTACGATTTTTGCACAGTGTTGCACTTGAGATAGTTTTCGTGCCTTGGTTTCTCATGTTGTGATTATGTGGATTTCATACAGTTGAGTTGATTTGTGCGTATATATGCATATGATTTGGTTTTTGCAATCGGTATGATTCACATATGCTTGCAGTGCAGTGATCCGCCTTTTGTGCACTTAGATGCACTGGACTTCGATTTCGATTGTGATACTCGATATTTGTTTTGTGCACCTAATTTGATTTTCCGCATATTCGGCGCTTGATATTGGATTTCATGATTTCGTGCACGATGGATGCACCTGATTTGGATTTTCGCGCATGTTGGGCGTATGTTTTGAGGTGCGATTTTGGTGCACACCAGATGCACTAAATCGAGATTTTTCGTGCATGTCAGATGCACCTGCATTTTGCTGTCAGGCACACACGTTGCCTACGACAGATGCTTTGTGCACACTCGATGCACTTAGATCTTATTTCTGTGCACTTGTATGGCACGTATATGGATTTTGATTGTCGTGCGCACCAGACGCACGTAGTATTCATATGCGTATTTTGGGATTGATTTCTTATAGAGCGGTACGTTTTTTTTTATGATAATTGCGATGTATTTTCGTACTAAGCAGGACTAGTCAGAGGACTGTACCTGAATGTATTTTGCATGCATTGATAGCTATTAAAGGGAATTCCAAAAAGCGAGCTATAGTCTCAGTATTTACCTACGTGTCTGATATGACGCGAAACGTTTAAAATAAGGAAAACCCTTCTAAATTGTTTCCCAAAACGGCGGAACGTACATTTCAAACAAAGGTATATATGTATATAGTTATTTTCTTATGATAGACGTCCGCCACTGTGCAGTGTTATGTGCATTGCACAGCAACTTAAAGGATTTGGCATGCATTTCCTCCTGATATTTACATGTATAGTTCCGATTTATAGCATAACGGTCTTGCTTGAGATTTGGCATTCGTGTCTTCACCTTGACTCCGATGATTGCGGGATGCTTGACGGAGTTTTGATTTCGAGTTATCTACTCATTACTCATGCGCATGCATTGCGCTATGATGCGTTTTATGTATTTATGATTTCGGAGCCCCGGCGATTTGATTGTTTTGGCTGAAATATTTTAGTGTTTGGGGGGAGTTTTAATTTAAATTCGGGGACCGAATTTCTTTAAGGGGGGAAGATTGTAACGTTTTGAAAATCGTTTCGGTGAAATTTCGAAAAAATCGGTAAAATAAGGGGGGTTTCTGTAAAAAAGTCAAAATACAAATATCTTTCTTATAAAATTAAATATACATATTCTACCTATGTAATTGCTAGTATTTGGTGTTTATTGAGCCACTGGTGAAATTTCAAATTTTTTGAAAAATTTTCCGAAATTAATTATTTTAATATTATTTTAAGCCGGTAAGAAAATACATTAAATTAGCGATAAATACAAATTTAAATATGCTAAATTTTATCTTTAAAATCATGTTAATTAAAATCTAGTTGTAATATAATTTTTTAGTATTTTATTTCAAGATTTAATTGGTTTTTATTAAGGGAAACAAAAATATATTATTTTGAGCTAAAACTTGCAAATATGGTATTGTGGGGGGTCTTTTTGCATAGAATTTTTTTGTACACTCTCTCACAACCTCACCCCACTTATTTGGCCGGCCCCACCACTATTTCAGCAGCCCCAAAAAAAAAAAATTTCCCCCCACATGTTCTCATGGTTCATGTGAATGAAAAAGGGTTTTAATATAAGTTAAATGGGTGGGGGTATTATGGTAAATTGTGAGGGCTTTGACTTGGGTATTTCCACACAACACTCCCTCACTTTTCCCCATCCTCCCCTTTGGCCGAAAATACCTCCTGTTGGAGCCCCAATTCTCCCCCATTTTCCCCATCTCATATGCTTCAAAATCCATCTCAAAATCCATTAAAAATCGACAAATCCTTCACAAATTCAAAGCTAATCCCTATTTTACCTCTTCTAACACTCATATTGGTTTAAAGCATGATGAAAGGAGGTGTCTTTGGAGGTTAGAGAAACCTAGGGTTTCAAACTTAAGAGGTATAATTCTAATTTAATGTTTAATTTGTAGTTTGATTATGCTAAAATAGGCTTTTAAAGTGTTAAATTGGTTGTTGTGGTTTGTGTGTTGAAAATTCAAGAGAAGAACTTGAAAGAAAGTTAGGGTTTTGTGAAATTGGTGTATGGTTGTGTAATGTATTTAAGCTCTTATGACATGTTAAAACAAGTTAGTAGCTAGTTGTTATTTGTTAGTTTAAAAATTGTGATAATTACGTTAAATTGCTATCTAGGTTTTTGGAAATGGTTAAATAATTTGGTTTAAAATTGTAATTAGTTTTTTTCATGACTTCATTAACATTATTAAGTGTAGTTTAGTACTTTAGTTCATGAAAATCCAAGCTAAATTGTTGTTTGTGCATTTTGCTGTAAAATTGTTAAAATTTGGGTATTTGTATACTAGAATTTTGGGGTTAATGGAATTTAATGAAATTAAATTATGGAAATTATTTTTATGACTTATTTAAGATGTTTAATAAGTATTATGGCCATTAGAATTGTTTAAACATCGAGTTTTGTACTAAAACGGGTAATTTTTACTTGCTAGATTTTTGGAAAAATGGCTTTTAAGGTGAATTTGGGGTTTTTGTGAATTTTAAGCTATTTTATATTATAATTAGTGTTTGTAAATGCGCAAATGAGAGTGTTTGGGTTTTTCTCGATGGTTTGGTGTTTGTACGCCGACGTTGAGGGTTTTTGGGTTGATTTGTGAAAGCAACCATAGGTTTTGACCTATGTGGGTTTCGTGTGTCGTTTTGGTCATGAATCGGATTATAATGCGATACGGTGCGTTATGATATGTAGGTACCCATGTGGACTTCGAGACGACAATCAAGCACGTGGCGACGTCGGTACCGGCGAGCGAGGACCAGGTGAGTAGATTTATATTTACGGGGAGAAGTCGGGTGGATGGCGTATAGCACCCCCGCAGTTCGTGGTGATGTATACGAATACGTATACACACATTTATTGATTATATTTTGTTTGAGTTTATTGATGATAAATATGGATGGTTTAGTATTGCGAAACCCTAGAGTAGTGGTCGCACCATACATGCACACACCCACCCATACTTGCATACATTCTTCTTCCATTTGTGTTTACGGGAATATATATAGTTATGTATTCACATGGGTATGGGACTATGTGTTCACATACGGATTTGAGGATGATACTTGGGATTGAGATGAGTCGATGAGATTTGTGTTGAGGTTGTGATATCGGTGATATGGCAGGATTCGTACTTGAGGTACGTCCTGGTGTTATAGCGGATCTTGGGGCGGCAATACGGGTGAATAGTGTTATAAATAAAATGGTCGACATGTGATCGTGATATGAGGCATAATATGCTAGGATATTGATATTAGGCCATATCGGGCGATGTATACCCCTTGATGATGATATGTGCTGACGATATCGGTTTGTACGAGATTGTCGATCAGTAGTCAGATCATGAGTATATTAAGGATATTAGTATTGTACTAGACACAGGTCAGTACCCTAGACTATGATCTTGGATAAAGAGGATACCAGATGAATAGTGTGAGGAATATGATATTGACCCGTACCCAGATTTCGGGATGCCGTACGACGGATTTACGTACGACCTATATCTTGATGATTGATCCGCACTCTTGACTTGGGATGTCTGATTATAGATATGGTATCGGATATGATATTATTGAGACGGGATCACCGACTAATATATATACATGTATGTACATGTATCGACTCAGATGTTAGGCGGTTTCCTTACCTGTAGTCTAGCTTGTAGCTTAGCCCTTTAATTTAGTTAGTTGTTGATTAGATTCGGTTCCTACCTATTTCAAAGCTTACGAATCGTGCGTATTTTAAAAGACAAGTCAAGGGATTCTACGGATATTTCAAAAAACGTATCTTTTCTTAAAAACACCGTAGCCCCTATTTTCAAAACCCCACGATTCGTGTTATTTCAAAAGGCACCATTGTAGGACTTATATTAGGTTAATGCAGATTAGTTATCGCTGCGTCTAGTATTCAGCTCCCGCTCATTATTGTTGTTCGCTCCGCATCACATGCTTATATTATGCTTCATTTTCTACTGTTGATATCTTGTGGTTAGGACACCAGCACCATTACCGATGATGCGTATGTACCACGTACACTTACTTGCCGGCTCACACACATCTTCATCGGTAATTGCCATGTCACGTACACCTTAGAAAATATTATTGCTTGACATAGCCTGTTAGCTAATAGTTTAGACATGATATTAGTGTACTTGCCTTATATGTTAATTTAGACATTGTAGTTATTACCTGCTACTTCATGCATATTGTTATTCATTGTTATGCCGCATTCATGGATTCTCATGCATATATTCACTTTTTACATGTTATTGAGGTTTTGGATTCGGATTCCATGAGATTTTCTGGATTTGGGGAAAATCGCAATACATATACAAACTTCTTCTTTCTCTTTTTAAATGAAAAGCATAGTTTTTCCCATGATGTATGAGTCGTCCACCATGAGTTTGCTGATGGATTTTGAGACCCAATTCGAGGAGTTGGATGAACCGTTTCGGGTACATGGTGGACCCGGTAAGGTACCCCGGGGCAAGAAGCTCGTGGTGATGACGATGAGCCTGGCAGGGGGAGACTACGTACCGGTGATTTTACCCGACGCGTCGGATATCCAGAGGATACCGTCGTGGTCTTGAGATGGATGGTAGGGGCCGGTCTGGACTGACGGCGCCCTAGATATTGAGATTGAGACATTGAGATTTCGAGATATTGAGGTATTGAGATTTGATGATACAGGCCAGTCCGGATAGCCGGAGCCTGAGGCTTTGAGACATTGAGATTTATGTTTTGTGTCGATGCTAGACACCGTTGATGCTGATTTCATTTATGATACCTCATTTTAAAAATAAAAGGAAATCTCACTAATTTATGAAAACAGTTTCTTCATTTACATGTATTCTGTTTTCATGCATTCATACATCATTCATATGATATATTGCTACCTGAGGCACTGACACGGGCACATGAGATCACACTCGGGTTAGATATTACCCTAGTCATTGTTATAGGCTGCATGTTATTCATATATTTGAGGATATATTATGATCATTGACCTAGGTTGAGTTATTTATGCGATTTCTGTGCGTAGATGTTTTTCTATTCACGAGTTGGCAACTCACCCCCGTTGTGCCCCAGTTTCTTGCAGGTTTGCCGTACAGGTTTCATTACGGCTTGCGGGCATAGTTTTCTTCGGGTGATTTGCTAGTAGGTGGGTTTACTTGCATTGTACCCCCATTATATATCTTGTATATTATTATTCTGTTGTATCTAGAAGTTCCATCAACCAAACATGTATTTATTTTTGAGATAGAGACCAGTGATGTTATTCTTTCGACCTTAGAGTCGCGCGTTATATTTCTGCGGATTTCTTGTGGTTTTGAGTTTCCTTTTGAGTTTTTGATCATCGCCGTTGGCGTTGTATATTATATTGCTTGTGTGATTGTGACTGTCGATTGACGAAGAGCTAGCTCCCGCTTGGGGATGCCTTTTTTTTGATTTCGTATACTATTCATGTTGTATCCCGTTTGGGGGCCAGTATTTACAAAGGAGACTCTGCCGAAATTTTCAGGAAATTTTTGATGTTTTTTTTTTAAAACCGCATAATTCGGCTTATGCTATTAAAACTACTTGTTTTAAATTGGTTTTCCTTCACTCTACTACTTTTCTTGGTTTGGATTTTTGGGTTTTCGATTTACTTAGATTACGTACGCCTCGAGACGTTCGTAGTTTAAGTACCGGTCATGTTCCGTACTTTCGGGACGTGACACTGCTGGTAGTCAAGCAAGAATCTAATGGGCTCTATCAACATGTAATAGTTAACTGTAGTCACCCGAAGCATGTACATGATGATAAAGCCAAAGCAGATAGCATACCATCATCTCGAGTAAGACTGTTCTACCGGTATAGGTCCTCCCTCAATTATTGCAATCACGTGCCTGCGATCCAATAATTGACTTTGAGGGCACTATAGCCAACAACTTCCGGGTTGAGGATGATGTCACCATTGATGTATATTATTTACTTTTCCGCATTAGGATAGACCCAAGACAGGGAGCACAAGTAACTGGGTTCTAGAGTCCAGTGTGAGATCATCTCGAAGAGTCGAGACCGGGTCTCCTAACTCTAGAATTGGTAGGGTTGCTTGCCGTTCTCGTAGGGGTCTAGGGATGTGGGTTTGGCTATTCATCACAACCGTGGAATCTGTGTTTTTTACTGGCTTAATTTAAAACACGGACCTTTTAGTATATCCAATATTTCATATGTTGACATCTGCTGCAATGTTCTGTGATGAGATCATATAACTGCGTGAGACAAATGCTTTATATTATATATATGATATATAATAAACGTTGCTTATGTTTTTCATCTGCGCTAGTCTTGCCCCGCTCTGCCATTAGTTAACTAACATAATAGTGCATGACGGGACCCCATGGCGAATGTGGATAGCATAAGCGTACGTTGTATTTTCGTTTCTTTATTTATGATGCTTAGGAAGCATAAATGATGGGACATCATTAATGAGATTAATGAAAAGGAAAGAAACCTAATGATGTCGTGGAATCAAATTTTCAAAAAGGTAGCTCTAGTTCTTATTTTTCATAGTGGTATTCCTTTATGAATATCCTGCACCTCATTCGATGAGGAAAGAGCCGAGATCCCTTCACCGGAAATGACCTCTTTAGAAAAAGCTAGCAGATGCTACACCCACTCGGTTTATTTTGAAAAACTCAATTTTAAAAGCGGAGATTAAACCCTCCTTTTCAAATCACTCGATTCTACAACGATATCAAGTTCATTACGCAAAAGGTTTTCTTAAAAACCTGTCGCAGCCCTCCGTCATTTCAGATAAGGACTATTTAGTGTTCGTGCTGCGTTTGTTAACCTTGTCAAGGCCTAGCGTGCGGTAGCTGATTAGTGCTTATCTGCAACGCATATGATGCGATTGGATTAAGGTAGTCGTACGGCCTTATTGACCTTGTCAAGGGTCGTGCAGGTGGGTTTAATTCAATCACGAAATGAACGGGTTGAACTTGACTTGCGGTTTATGGTTTGTTGACCTTGTCAAGGTCATAAATCTCTTGCGGAAAAATATTATCGGGAATTTCAAATGTTGAAATTTACAACGAGATTGCATACCTTCTATGTGATAGTTGGATCCCAATACCCACTGTGAGTAAGAGTTACTCCTGGGAAAGTTTTACACTTTACAATTTGCTAATCCAGTAGGTGTCTAGAAAGGTGTCAATGGGGTTATGCCTCTGGGAAAACGAGGTTTATTTTAATTGGGTCCGTGCGAAAGCACGGGGAACCTCCCTCAAAGTACCGATATTGGCCTGGTTGACCGGTTAACGAACTTGTAGGGTGTAATTAATCCCGGCTAGCCTTACCTTTTAGGGTTTGAAGGAAGATTTGATAAAAACGGTGGGAGCCATCCTGATTAGATAAGATAATAACCAATCTAATCTTGTAAGAGCATACGCTAAAGTGTTTTCTTCTCTCTCTCCAGGTAGCGACCATGACACGCCTTAATCAAGATAATAATATTGATGTACCCGCTTGTTATACTAAGCTGGGGAACGTAGGTTCTGGTCCATCTTATAATTTTTATAAGTATGAGCAGGAAATAGGGGAATATCCGAATTCACACGCGACCCGAACAAGGAATGAGCATGTTGATGCATCTTCTCAGGTGTGTTCGTTACAGAGAACTGTTTCTCTGTCCACTCTACGTCCTGGGTATTAGATACCGGATCAGGATCCCATATTTGTAATATATTACATAGGCAAAAGAAAGGTAGAGAACTGGGAAAAGGTGATCATTCTCTAAAGTAGGGAATGGTGCAAATGTTGCAGTGAAAGCAGTTGGTGAATATCACCTTGTATTACCAAATGGAAATACATTGATCTTGAACGACTGTTATTACGTACCATCTATGATATGCAATTTAATATCAATTTCTTTATTAGATAAAGAAGGATATAACTTTGTAGTAGAAAATAATGTTATGAACATTTTCCTAAATCAAGTGTTGATTGGGTTTGGTACGTTATATAACGGTTTATATGTTCTAAATCAAAATACAGTTCTTAACGTACAGAACACACAAAAGAGGAAAAGTTCAGAAATGAACGAATCTTTCTTGTGACATTGTAGACTAGGTCATATCAATGCGACACGACTAGGTAAGTTACATAAGGATGGAAACTTACATCTTATGAAACTTGTCAATCATGTCTCAAAGGCAAAATGACCAAAACTCCATTTACTGGACACGAAGAAAGAGCTACTGAACTCTTGGGACTGATACATAGTGATGTATGCGGTCCCATGTCTACACATGCTAGGAATGGTTTCTCGTACTTCATTACATTCACCGATGATCTCTCAAGATTCGGACATGTGTTCCTGTTGAAACACAAGTCTGAAGCTTTTGAGAAATTCAAAGAATATAAGTGCGAAGTAGAGAACCAAATGGGTAAAAGTATTAAAATCCTTCGATCTGATCGGGAAGGAGAATACTTAAGCATGGAGTCCTGGATTATTTAAAAGAGAATGGGATTCTCTCTCAGCTTACTCCTCCGTATACACCACAGCACAACAGTGTATCGGAGCGGAGAAATCGCACCCTATTAGATATAGTGCGCTCTATGATGAGTACTGCTGAGTTGCCTATTTCCTTTTGGGGTTATGCGCTTAATACAACCGCATACATATTGAATCAAGTTCCATCTAAATCGGTGCCTAAAACACCATATGAGATATGGAGTGGAAAGAAACCGTATCTTAAACGAGTTAAGATATAGGGTTGTCCGGCCTATGTCAAAAAGCAAAATCCGGACAAAATGCGAGGCAAGATCAGTTCTTTGCAAGTTTGTGGGATATCCAAAGAATTTATATGGATATCTTTTCTACCACAGTAAGGAACAAACTCAACATGCCACCTTTTTAGAAAAGGAATTTCTTGTAAAAGAAATTAGTGGTCATGAGGTAGAACTGGAAGAAGTTCCAGCTACATAAACTACGACTGATGATTTGGTGGAACCGGAGGATTCAATAGTCCTCGACGAACCTCAGCCTCTCCGCAGATCTAGTAGGGTTTCTCATCCACCTGAGAGATACTACGGTTTTCTCATTGACGGTGGGAGCGGGGATTGCATCATGGAAGATAATGACCCAACTAGTTTCGAGCAGGCTATCACGAGTAGGGACTTTATGAAATGGCTGGATGCAATGCGATCTGAGATGGAATCCATGTACACCAACAAAGTATGGACTTAGAAAGTTGCTCCTGAAGGGGTAAAACCCATTGGGAGAAAATGGATCTTTAAGAAGAAACTTGGTGTAGATGGAAAAGTTGAGACTTTCAAAACTAGACTTGTAGCAAAAGGTTTTCGTCAATGACCTGGTGTCGATTATGAAGAAACCTTTTCTCCAGTGGCTATGCTTAAGTCCATCCGGATCCTACTTGCCATCGCTGCATACCATGACTACGAAATCTGGCAGATGGATGTCAAGACCGCTTTTCTAAATGGTGATTTAGAAGAGAGTGTGTACATGACACAGCCAGAGGGCTTCGTGGATAGTGGGAGCAGCGGAAAGGTGTGCAAGCAGCTTAAATCAATCTACGGGTTAAAGTAGGCATCGCGGAGTTGGAATATCTATTTTGATGTGGCAGTCAAAGAGTTTGACTTTATCAAAAACGTAGATGAACCTTGTATATACAGAAAGGCTGCAGAGAGTAAGGCTGTCTTCCTCAAATTGTACGTGGATGACATACTCTTGATTGGAAATGATGCTCCTATGCTGCACTCGGTCAAGCTCTTCTTATCATAAAGGTTCTCCATGAAGGATCTGGGTGATGCCTCCTATCCTAAGGATTAAGATCTATAGAGATAGATCTAAGCGGATGTTGGGATTGTCCCAATCCAGGTATATTGACACCATACTAAAGAGGTTTAGTATGGAAGATTCCAAGCGTGGAAATTTACCCACAGTCTCAGGAATCACTCTCTCCAAAGAAATGTCCCCCAAGACTGATTTGGAGAGTGCTCGCATGCAAAGGATACCTTATGCTTCGGCAATCGGGTCTATGCGATATTATATACCAGACCGGATGTAGATTACGCACTTGCTGTTATAAGCAGGTATCAATCGGATCCTGGGGAGAATCACTGGACAGCTATGATGAACATTCTTAAGTACTTGAGAAGGACTAAAGATATGTTCTTGGTGTATGGTAACGATGAACTCCAAGTGGAGTCCTTTACCGATTCGAGCTTCCAGAGTGATAAGGATGACAGTAAGTCGGTCTCGGGTTTTGTTTTCACCCTCAATGGAGGGGCGGTATGTTGGAAGAGTTCCAAGCAAGATACCGTTGGCAGACTCGACGATGGAGGCTGAATATATCGCTGCCAACGATGCTGCCAAAGAGGCTGTCTGGATGAGGAAATTCATAACTGAACTTGGTGTGGTTCCATCTATTGAGCATCTAATACTTTTGTATTGTGATAACAATGGAGCCGTGTCTTTAGCCAAGAAATCCAGGTCCCATCAGCGATTCAGACATATTTTGAGGCGGTATCACCTGATCCAGGAGATAGTTGATCGCCGGGAGATCGAGGTCAGGAGAGTTGACATGAAGAATAACACGGCGGATCCATTTACGAAGGCCATCCCGCAGATACAATTTGAGAGACTCTTTGGGATGTTGGATATAATATACTACAACAATTGGCCTTAGTGCAAGTGGGAGATTGTTAGTTGTATGTATGCCCTAGAGGCCATTATTGTACATGATTGTATATTATAATGATGCTTGGACATATATAGAGAGGACATTCTTGCTCGACATGGTAGTATGTTATCTGGTTGCTTTTTATCTTAACATATAGACTGTTATTTTGATACTGTCTTTCTCTCACATGTTGATAAAGCCCTTAGGATGCGTACTTGACTACCAGGACTATGATGCAGATCATACTAGTGGGGCTATGGTAGTCCATAAGTTTACCCTTTAATTGTTCCTAATCGAGAGAGTATCGAGACAGGGCATCGATATTCAAGAGTAGACTAGGTGTACGTTTCTTGACCCTGTATGGGGCGATGGATGATCCTACATCCATTGGTGTTTGACATCAAAGATTGTACACAGGTGCTCATTGGAGAATTGGTACACCGAACAGGACTGGCCGAGAACTCCTAGATTGTATTATACCTATCGTCAGATAGCAGTTCTCTGGTGACATTGGTACTGATTAGTCTGTAGACCCGAGATCGTCATAGAGTCTTTTGTGATTTCCATTGTGCTTTGATTTCCTCCCTACCACGCTCAAGAGAGCGTGCAAACATATGGATTTTGGGAACAATCCCGAGTCACATGGAGGCAATGAGCGATAGGAGGGGTTTCGTCTTTTCCGGTATTGGGGGTTGATGTTGCGCTATGCTCGATTGGCTATAACAGGAAGTCCCTGGTCAGGGCTGATGCTGAGATTTACTGGTAAGTGTTATCAGTAGTTTCTCGACCTGTTATGAGCCTCAAATCGGCATGACTTATCAAGTTATTGGGGTTTGACGTTTACCACCCCCAGACTGTTAGGCCACGGCAGCGCCCCGGCCGTCTGAACGAGGCTAAAATCCAGAATCAAAACTTTTCTTTAAACAAGAAACCGGCGCTACCGCGGACTATAAACCCAGATCGGGCTATTAACCTACTCCTAGCTAACTAGAGAAGGGGTAGAGAGATATATCGAGCGATCCGTGTCCTTCGGTCTTCTCGTCGTCCCGATCTCCCCGCGGAATCTCCGGTCTTCATCTCCTCATCGGAAGAGCACCACATCGCCGGGTTCTTTTACGGGCTCCCACATCTAGACCGAGGCAACTCGGGCACGAAGTTGGCGAGTCGACGTGTCCAAGAATGCTGTAGGATAGTGAAGAACTCTTTTGTCTTGATGAGGTTACTAGAAGTTGCCTTGTATTTATGGAGGAATTGTGAACTTTGGAGAGAGGTGAGGAATATGTAGCATGCAAAGAATGAGATCAACATTTTTCCTCACAACAAAAATGAATTCCCCTCACCCCTCAATTGTGGCCGGCCCTTGCTATGGAGAATGAGAGAGGGAGTGAGAAATCATGCAAGAGAGAGAAAAGGGTAATGATGAGAAACAATACCGGAGTTGGTAAAGTCAGACCCCCAAAAGCGGTACAAGCGTGTCAGAGTGTAGCCCAGAACACCCTGAGATACTACTGGAATACCTACCAGTAAATCTCCTGCCTCGGCCGAGAGCTTTGTGTAATGGCTCTCCTAGACACAGCGCGATCTCACCCCCAATACCGGGAGAGACGAACCCCTGCAGATCCGCTTACTGCCTCCATGTGGCTCGAGACTGTACCCAACTAAAACCTGTTTGCACGACTCCTTTGAGCCGTGGTAGGGTAGTAATCAAAGTACAGTGGGAACTCACATGAGACAAATGATGATCTCAGGTCGATGAACTAACCTGTACACATGTCACTAGGGAACTGCTATCTGACGTCAGGTACAAGACCAACTAGCATGTTCCCGGCGAGTCCTGTCCGGTGTACTCATAACCCAATGAGCACCTATATACATTTTAGGTGAACCAACTGACACCAGTGGCTTGTGAGACCGGCCACCGCCCCTCGTCTGGGTCTCGACTGTATACACTAGTCTACTCTGGAGTATCGATGCCCTGTCTCGAAAACTCCCACGACTAGGGACCTTTTAAGGATGTGCTTATAGACCCAGGTTCCACGTATATGATCGCCATCATACTGCTGGCCGTCAAGCAAGAATCCTAATGGCTCTATCAACGCGCAATAGTGACCTGTAAGGACACCTAAAGCAGTACACGATGATAAAGATAAACCAGATAGCATACTATCATCTTGAGTGAGACTGTCCTACCGGCATAGGTCCTCCCTCAATCAATGCAATCACGTGCCTGCAATCCAATAATTGACTCTGAGGGCACTATCTCCAACAATCTCCCACTTGCACTCAAGGCTAATTATTGCGATGTCGCATACTCACAGCCCGTGTGATACCGAACACCCAACTCCTCTACTAATCAGTCTTACAAAACCCGTTTGCGAAACTATTGCGTTCGAGGAATAGCCTCAGTGAGTGGATCCGCCCTGATATTTCTTTCTATGTCTCTCTTAATCTCAAGTTCGCGGAGAAACCCATCTCCCGAAATGAGCAATACCAGTCTTAGAATATGTCTGGATATCTGATGGGACCTAGCTCATAAGTGAACTCCAAATCCAAACTTCTTAGACTGTATTGTCAACTAAACTTAATCAGTATCCCGCATAATGCCTCCCTCAGTGTCCGCTTAGATCACCTGTCCAAAACACTGCCCTTCGTCTGAGGGAAAACTATAACTCTGACAGTCACTCTGTTATCCAGGTCACCTTGGAAGCCTGGAATGATAACTGTCTCCCGAATGAGGCTGTCGTTATCATATCCCTAGAACATCCACTTATGTTCTAAAACTGCTTCCGAATGTTTCTCCAGGATTGGATCAATATCTTATTGCATCTACTGCAAAAACAACATCTGGTGTGGTACTTGACATCTCATGATTGACTTAATTGCCTAAGCAAGTGATCTTCCAATCATGCACATCCCTCTCCCCTTTAATCTGTAAGACACCTTTAGAGAGGGTGACTCCATCACCTGCAGGTACATTACCGTGCCAGGAGTCGTCCATTCTAAAACACCTGTAGAATACTGTCTAAGTACCCATATTGGGACACTTCTCAAATCTAGATCTAAAACCATAGATCTAGTAACCAGAATGTCTGATATAATATCCAAGTCCCATGTGGAGAAACCACTGTGTGACAACCAAAGTATAACCGACCGTAGTATAGGAATTTCACTTCCTACTCTGTGTATGTCATCCAAATAGCAGGACATCACACCCTACTACCTTCTTAACAGATCCATCCCCTATTCTGATGAAGTCAAACCTATGACTGTCACATCAGAAATAGATGATCTATCTCCGCTATTCTGCTTTAGTCTATAAATAGACATAAGCTACTTGTCCACCAATGCTTCCGCTGCTCCCACTGACTACGACAACCCTTTGACAGAATCATATACACGTACTGTTAGTTATATGTATGCCCTAGAGGCCATTACTATACATAGGATGTATATTGTAGTGGATGCTTGGACATATATAGGGAGGACTTTCTTGCTCGACATGATAGTATGCTATCTGGTTGCTCTTTACCTTAACGTGTACACTGATTGTATCTCTGTTACATGTTGGTAAAGCCCTTAGGATGTGTGCTTGACTACCTGGACTATGATGCGGATCATACTAGTGGGGACATGGTAGTCTATAAGTACATCCTTCAAAGTCCCTAGTCGTGGGTGTATCGAGACGGGGCATCGATATACCATAGTAGACTAGCGTATACCTTCGCGACCAATATAGATGGGCGATGGATGATCCCATATCCATTGGTGTTTGACATCAAAGATGATATACGGGTGCTCAGTGGAGACTGGGTACACTGGACGGACTCGCCGAGAACTCCCAGATGGTATTATACCTCACGTCAGATGGCAGTTCTCTGGTGACACTGGTACAGAGTAGTCTGTTG
This sequence comes from Agapanthus africanus, assembly GCA_030015575.1. Lineage (NCBI taxonomy): Eukaryota > Viridiplantae > Streptophyta > Magnoliopsida > Asparagales > Amaryllidaceae > Agapanthus > Agapanthus africanus. The sequence continues at coordinate 832,281,851 of JASDDO010000024.1, read as the reverse complement.
ACCCGAGATCGTCATAGAGTCTCGTGTGGTTCCCACTGTGCTTTGATTTCCATCTTACCACGTCCAAGAGGGCGTGCAAAACGGTGGTTTTTGGGTACAGTCTCGAGTCACATGGAGGCAATGAGCGATAGGAGGGGATTCGTCTCTCCCGGTATAGGGGGTTGATGATGCGCTGTATTCGATTGGCTATAACAGGAAATCCCTGGCCAGGGTTGCTGAGATTTACTGGTAAGTGTTACCAGTAGTTTCTCGAATTGTTATAGACCTCATATCGACACGACTTATCGAGCTATTGGGGTCTGACGTTTACCACCCCTAGGCGAGATATGCGACATATCAGACGATCAGACCGGACTGTACGGTAGTGTTACTGGTTGGATTCACTGGAGTGTGAGCGGGCTTGCTCGTCGATCTTCAGATCGCTCAATACCCGGGTGGCCGTTACGTTTAGCAGACCGCTTGCGGCTTGTGGGTGCTTGATATGATCATCACCTGCTGCCGGCGTATTGACGAATCTTTAGAGTCCTACACAGAGGTTTCCTGGCTCAAGCGAAACGAAATAGGAGCGCATATGAGATATGTGCGGGACCGAGAATAATGCGTGTATGTGATACCGTATTACATTCTCGCGATGTGACATTGATCGGTTATATGCGATATAGCCGGGTTATCGGATCAAGTGTTGATTCGATAAGTTGTTACTGATGATACCAGTCGGTTATGTGCGACATGACAGGATCATTGAATCAAGTGTTGATTTAGTGATTTAATGCATAATTATATATTTGATATATTACTTTGCATTAACTAGTATCGGTTCACTTTGAATGGATTTTCTCACTCGGGTGTGCGCATTCCATATGCGATATGATTTTGTGCACTTGATTGTATCATGTTTGATGATACATGCTTTTTGGTTAAGTGTAAAGTATCAAACTATAGTTAAGTGGATGATTAGGGTTTTTGATTTCCTTATTTATATATTAATCTTTTTCTTTTTTGGAAAAAGAATAAGCAAATGAGAAAATGGTGGCAATTTTTGTTTTGTTCATGAAGTTTCATGAACACTTTGACTTTGTCACCATTTTGTCTCATGCTTAACCCTAACCACTCCACTAACCCTAGTTCACTCTCTACAACTAACCATGGTTCACTTATGATAAGAATGGATTATTCTTTTCATTTTAAATAATTCTTATCATAACATTATTATTCTTCTTCTTCCTTTCTTCAAGTGAAGAAAGCAAGCTCCATCAATGGTGATTGATGGAAATGAGTGAGAAATCCAATTCTAAAGTCTACCCACTTCCTATTTCTTCATCCTCTACCTCTTGCCAAGTAGTATAGGGTGTTTCCTTCACAAGTTTTCATGGCTTGGTGAAGGTGGAGCTTGATCTAGCGATGCCTCGACGTAGATCATCTTCGGCACGTCGTCGATGACCTAGCCCGCTTCTACTCCGATGAAGCCGACGCTAGAGCCCGGATCTTGATTTGGACAGCGGAGAGGACTTCATCATGGAGCCGTGGAGGTGGAGGACCGGATCTACAAAGGTTGTATATCCGTTCTTTTAGTTTAGATGTAAACTAGTTTCCTTTTCGCCTAGAATTCTAGCCAACGATCCATACACTAGGGTTTCTCGGCACCGTAATTTTTGAAATTGGCATGGTTGATTCCTTGTGAGACCTCCTTGGGGTGCCTAGGAACCCTACAGTGGTATCAGAGCCTAGCTAGAGCCTTAGGCGAAGTCTAGACGGAATTTGAAGTCCGAACGAACCCGAAACCCGATCACAAAATGCTCTCTGGACTTTTTCTGAAAACGTGGATTTTTCCAAATTAAAAATTGCCAAAAAATTCAGTAGGAAGATCTAAGAGTTATGGTGCAAAACGACATCCTAAGTCATCTATACCACCGCGGATCCGCGGCATGAGCAAGGCTCATGCGGCGGTTCCGCGGCCGTACGGCCCTGTCCCACAGTAATATTTGCACAATAACTCATTTTTCCTGATGCTGGATTTTATGGGAATTTTTAAATTTTATTCAACAGTTGAATTTTCTGGGGTTGTTTTGGGGATTCGGTGTTTCGATCGGAGTATCAGATTTTGTCTATGTGGCTTTCCGGATAAATTTTAGAATATGTTAAAAAGTTCGACCGGATATAAATACCCAATTTTTCCCCTGTCGGGAAATTTCCAAGAGTTGGATTTTTCCGTAGTTTAACGACGTTCTAAGTAGTGCAAGTAACGCGATGGACCCTCTAGAAGACAACAAACCTTAACTCGATTATGTGACCGTCTTGAACTGCCCTTTGAACCTTCGGGTTTGGGGCAGTACGGCGTGCCACATGTGAGGCGTTGGCTTGACACTTCTACGGCTGGACCGTTGGTACTGAGGCACGAACTGAATGTTGTTAGACTTATTTCATGTGTTGAGCTGTATCGGGAAAACTTGGGTGTTTGACTGTTCGATCGGAAAGTTTATCATTTTCTATTTATCCGGAATGTGATACAATAATTGGAATTCACAAGAAGTTATGAGATAACTAAATGAATGTTATAAACATAGCAGTTTGGTCTCACTTGATCGGTTGCCACGGAATTTTGATGTGATCAAAAGTCCGTCGCAATCACGTAGCGTGCGCGGATACTCGCCGGGTAAACTTAATAGACAGCCTCACTCCATAGCCCCGACCAAGTGACTGTAGGAGAACCCCGTCGCTGAAAGCATCCGTTTGGGTGGTCGTGGTAGCGGTGTTCCGTCTTGGTGCACTTCATCGATGGCGTCGGGGGTGCGGCCGCCTACTGAAGTTTGCGACGAGCATTCGATCAGGATGTCGGGAATCTTGTTGAATTGCCCGACTTGATATTGAAAAGTGTTTTCGATTTTGAGACTAAAATGCGGGGTTTATAATTGTTAGGCATGTGATGTCTAAAGAATTCATTTGGTCAGGCATGCGATGTCTGAGATGGTTGCGGATTCCAACTGTTGTAGTTTTACACTTTCTTTTCTGTGACCGTAAGTGTAATATGTGATATCGCCGGTTTCGTTGCTATATGTCAACGACAATTGGGATGGACATATTTACTTACGTTGATGACATGTGATGTTATGTGTTGCTGGATATGTTATATTGGATCGTCGTGTTTGAATAACCGGGGGGTTTTTATGTGAGATGGGTGTTTTTCATTTTCATTCATGTAAAAACTTGTATGTAATATTCTTTTATTTGGGGCGCTTCCAGGTTGCGGGAGTTGTCACCTGTTGTATATTATTTACTTTTCCGCACTAGGATAGACCCAAGGAGGGCAGCACAAGTAACCGGGTTCTGGAGTCCAGTGGGAGACCAACTCGAGGAGTCGAGTCCGGGTCTCCTAACTCTAGAATTGGTAGGGTTGCTTGCCGCTCTCGTAGGGGTCTAGAGGTGTGGGTTTGGCTATTCATCACGACCGTGGAATCCGTGTTTTATACTGGCTCGTATTGAAAACACGGACGTCCTAGTATATCCAATATTTCATATGATTCTTCTGCTGCGATATCTGTGATGTGATCATGTGATGTTCTGTGATAGATACAGTATATAGTATATATGATATATTATATAGATGTTACTTATGTTTTACACCCGCACTAGCCCTGCCCCACTCTGCCGTTAGTTACCTAACCTAACGGTGCACGAGGGGACATCGAGGCGAATGCGGATGGCATAAGTGTACGTCGTATTTATCTGTGATGTTTAGGTACTTAAATGATGGGACTTCATTAATGTGATTAATGAAATAAAAGAAACCTAAGATGTTGTAGAATCGAATTTCAAAATAAAACAGGTAGCTACAGTTCTTGCTTTGCACAGCGGTATATATGATATATCCTGCACCTTATTCGATAAGGAAAGGACCGAGATCCCTTCACCGGGAGTGACTCCTTTAGCAATAACTGGCAGATGTTACACACTCGGTTTGTCTTTTGATTGCTTTTAAGAGTTTTTGCTTTGCACAGTGATATATATGATATATCCCGCACCTCATTCGACGAGGAAAGGACCGACGATCCTTTCACCGGGAGTGACTCCTTTAGCAAAACTAGAAAAGCCTAAAAAACACTCCATTTCAAAATCATTTGATTCTACAACGATATCAAGTTCATTACGCAATAGGTTTTCAGAAAAACCTGTCGTAGCCCTTCGTCATTACAGATAAGTACTAGTTAGTATTCGTGCTGCGGTAGTTTGGCATTCGTCAAGGCGTAGTGTGCGGTAGCTAACTAGTGCTTATCTGCTAGCATATGATGCGATTGGATTAGGGTATTCGTACGGCGTTGTTTGGCATGCGTCAAGGGTCGTACGGGTGGGTTTAATTCAATCAAGAAATGTACGGGTTGAACTTGACTAGCAGACTATGGGTTGTTTGGCATGCGTCAAGGTCATAGCGAGCTAGGGGCAAAATATTATCGGGAATTTCAAGTGTTGAAATTTGCAATGAGATTGCATACCTTCTATAAGATAGTTGGATCCCGATACCCGCTGCGAGTAAGAGTTACTACTGGGAGAGTTTTACATATTACAATTAGCCGATCAAGTAGGTGTCTAGAAAGGTGTTAACGAGGTTACGCCTCTGGGAAAACGAGGTTTACATTAATTAGGTTCGTGCGAAAGCACGGGGGACCTCCCTCAAAGTACCGACACTGGCCTGGCTGAAAGATTGGCGAACTTGTAGTGTGTAATTAATCCCGGCTAGTCTTTCCTTTTAGGGTTTGAAGGAAGATTTGATAAAAAGCAGTGGGAGCCATCCTGATTAGATAAAATAATAACCAATCTATTCTTGCAAGAGCGCACGCTGAGTGTTTTCTTCTCTCTCTCTCCAGGTAGCGACCATATCACGCCTTAATCAAGATAATAATACAGATTATTGACCGAACCCGCTTATTATACTGAGCTGGGGAATGTTGGTCCCGCTCCAACCTATAATTGTTATAAGACAGAGCAGGAAATTGGGGAATACCAGATTTCCCGTGCCGTCCAAACGAAGAAAGTGCATGCTGATGCATCATCTTCGGGTGTGTTCATTATACAGAACTGTTTCTCAGTATCCTTTACGTCCTGGGTATGTGATACCGGATCAGGATCCCACATATGCAATCAGTTACATAGGGCTACAGAAGGGTAGAGAACTGAGAACGGGTGATAAGTTTCATGAGGCAGAAAACGGGGCAAGTGTTGCAGCCAAGTCTGTTGGTCACTGTCACCCTGTATTACGAATACATTGATTCTGAACAAATGTTATTAGATACCGAACCTGATATACAAAATCATATCTATCTCTTTATTAGTAAAGAAATGATAAAATTTTGTATAGTTGGATAATGTTTTGAACATTTCCTATATCAAAAGTTGATCGGTTCAGGCACGTTATCTAAAAGCATTAATGTTCTAAATCAAACTACAGTTCTTAGTATACGGAACACACACAAGAGGAAGAGTTCAGAAATGAACGAATCCTTCTTGAGGCATTATAGACTAGGTCATATCAATGCGACCCGACTAGCTGAAGTTACATGTAGATGCATATTTAAATCAGTTTAAATTTACATCTTGTGAAACTTGCCAGTCATGTCGCAAAGATATAATGACACCAGCTCTGTTTAGTGGAAACAGATGAAGAGTTAGTGAACTCTTGGGATGATACATGTTGATGTATGTAGGTCCCCTGTCTACACATACCAAGACCGGTTCTTTTTACTTCATTACATTCTCTGATGATCTTTCGAGATTCAGATCTATGTTCCTGTTGAAACACAAGTCCGAACCTTTTGAGATATTCACAGAATATAAGTTAGAAGTAGAGAACCAATACGGGTATAAGTATTATGTCCTTTGATGAGATCAAGGAGGAGAATACTTGAGCACGGAATTCCTGGACTATTCTAAAGGAGAATGAGATTCTCTCTCAGCATTACTCCTCCTATACACCATAGCACGATGGTATATCGGGGCAGAGCAATCACACCCTATTTGATATGGTGTGCTCTATGATGAGTACTACTGAGTTACCTATTTCCTTTTGGGAGTTATGCACTTGAGAAGCTACATACCTATTGAATAGGGTTCAAATCAAATCAGTCGCCTACCATTTCATATGTGATATGGAAAGGGAAGAACACATGTCTTAAGCTAGTTAAGATTTGGGGTTGACCGGCCTATGTCTGAAAGCAAAATCCGGACAAGCTCGAGGCAAAGTCTGTAATGTAGAACTGGAAAGGTTCAAGCTATACAAATTACAGCAGATGATTTGAAAGAACCAAAGGATTCAATAGTTACCAACGAACCTCGGCCTCTCCGCCGATCTAGTAGAGTTCCTCACCCACCTGAGAGATACTTCTGTTTCTCTATGACAGTAGGAGCGAGGATTGCATCATGAGATGATGACCCAACTAGTTTCGAGCTGGCCATCAGGAGTGGGACTCTGTAAGAATGGCTGGATGCTTAGTGATCTGAGATGGAATCCTTATACACCAACAAAGTATGGACTTTGGTTGCTATATCTGAAGGGTTAAATTCCCATCAGGAGCAAGTATATCTTGAGAAGATTACTTGGTGTACATGGAAAAGTTAAGACTTTCAAAGCTAGACTTGTTAAAAGTTTGCATCATTGACCAGGTGTGGATAATGATGAAACCTTTTCAAGTAGCTATGCTTAAGTCCATCCAGATCCTACTTATCACGGCTACATACCATGACTGCGATATCTGGTGGTTGGGTGTCATGACAGTTTTTCTAAATGATGTTTTAGAAAAGAACGTCTATAAGTACACAGCCAGAGTGCCTCGTAGACAGTGGGAGCAGCGGAAACGTGTGCAAGATGTTTTATGTGATAAAGCAGGCATCGCGGAGATGGAACATCTGTTTTGATGTGGTAGTCAAAGAGTTTGACATCATCAAAATGGTAGATGAACCTTGTATGAACAAAAAGGTAGTAGGGAGTATGGTCACGATCCTCGTAGAGTACGTGGATGACATACTCTTGATAGGGAAGGAGTTTCCTATGCTACACTCGATCAATCTCCGCTTATCACCATAATTCTCCATATAGGATCAAAGTGATACCTTCTAAATCCTGGATTTTGGATCTATGAGATAGATCTAAATGGATGTTAGGATACTCACTAGCTGTAGTGAGATGGTATCAATCGACCCTGGGGAGAATCACTGGAATAGTTCCAGAGTGATAAAGACGACTGAATGTCAGTCACAGGCATTGTCTTTACCCTCAGTAAAGGGACGGTATGTTGGAAGAGTTCCAAACAAGATACCGTGACACACTAGACGATAAAGGCTGGATACATCGCTACTTAAGATGCTACCAAAGAGGCTGTTTGGGTGTATATTGGTTCATGAGATGAACTATGTTCCTCCCATTGTGTGACAATGGAGTTGTGGCTTATGCCAAGGAACGCAGGTCCCATCAGTAATCCAGACATATTCTAAGGCAGTATCACATGATCATGGAGATGGTTGATCTCCAAGGGGATCGAGGTTTGGAGAGTAGACTCAGAGGACAACACAGCGGATCCACTCACAAAGGCCTTTTCCCAGAGAGAGACTTTTATGGGATGGTTGAGTATGAGATACTACAACCACTGCTACAGATGGCTCTAGTGCAAGTGGGAGATTGTTAGTTATATGTATGCCCTAGAGGCCATTACTATACATAGGATGTATATTGTAGTGGATGCTTGGACATATATAGGGAGGACTTTCTTGCTCGACATGATAGTATGCTATCTGGTTGCTCTTTACCTTAACGTGTACACTGATTGTCTCTCTGTTACATGTTGGTAAAGCCCTTAGGATGTGTGCTTGACTACCTGGACTATGATGCGGATCATACTAGTGGGGACATGGTAGTCTATAAGTACATCCTTCAAAGTCCCTAGTCGTGGGTGTATCGAGACGGGGCATCGATATACCATAGTAGACTAGCGTATACCTTCTCGACCCATATAGATGGGCGATGGATGATCCCATATCCATTGGTGTTTGACATCAGAGATGATATACGGGTGCTCAGTGGAGACTGGGTACACTGGACGGACTCGCCGAGAACTCCCAGATGGTATTATACCTCACGTTAGATGGCAGTTCTCTGGTGACACTGGTACAGAGTAGTCTGTTGACCTGAGATCGTCATAGAGTCTCGTGTGGTTCCCACTGTGCTTTGATTTCCATCTTACCATGTCCAAGAGGGCGTGCAAAACGGTGGTTTTTGGGTACAGTCCCGAGTCACATGGAGGCAATGAGCGATAGGAGGGGATTCGTCTCTCCCGGTATAGGGGGTTGATGTTGCGCTGTGTTCGATTGGCTATAACAGGAAATCCCTGGCCAGGGTTGCTGAGATTTACTGGTAAGTGTTACCAGTAGTTTCTCGAATTGTTATAGACCTCATATCGACACGACTTATCGAGCTATTGGGGTCTGACATTTACTACCCCTAGGCGAGATATGCGACATATCAGACGATCAGACCGGACTGTACGGTAGTGTTACTGGTTGGATTCACTGGAGTGTGAGCGGGCTTGCTCGTCGATCTTCAGATCGCTCAATACCCGGGTGGCCGTTACGTTTAGCAGACCGCTTGCGGCTTGTGGGTGCTTGATATGATCATCACCTGCTGCCGGCGTATTGACGAGTCTTTAGAGTCCTACACAGAGGTTTCCTGGCTCAAGCGAAACGAAATAGGAGCGCATATGAGATATGTGCGGGACCGAGAATAATGCGTGTATGTGATACCGTATTACATTCTCGCGATGTGACATTGATCGGTTATATGCGATATAGCCGGGTTATCGGATCAAGTGTTGATTCGATAAGTTGTTACTGATGATACCAGTCGGTTATGTGCGACATGACAGGATCATTGAATCAAGTGTTGATTTAGTGATTTAATGCATAATTATATATTTGATATATTACTTTGCATTAACTAGTATCGGTTCACTTTGAATGGATTTTCTCACTCGGGTGTGCGCATTCCATATGCGATATGATTTTGTGCACTTGATTGTATCATGTTTGATGATACATGCTTTTTGGTTAAGTGTAAAGTATCAAACTATAGTTAAGTGGATGATTAGGGTTTTTGATTTCCTTATTTATATATTAATCTTTTTCTTTTTTGGAAAAAGAATAAGCAAATGAGAAAATGGTGGCAATTTTTGTTTTGTTCATGAAGTTTCATGAACACTTTGACTTTGTCACCATTTTGTCTCATGCTTAACCCTAACCACTCCACTAACCCTAGTTCACTCTCTACAACTAACCATGGTTCACTTATGATAAGAATGGATTATTCTTTTCATTTTAAATAATTCTTATCATAACATTATTCTTCTTCTTCTTCCTTTCTTCAAGTGAAGAAAGCAAGCTCCATCAATGGTGATTGATGGAAATGAGTGAGAAATCCAATTCTAAAGTCTACCCACTTCCTATTTCTTCATCCTCTACCTCATGCCAAGTAGTATAGGGTGTTTCCTTCACAAGTTTTCATGGCTTGGTGAAGGTGGAGCTTGATCTAGCGATGCCTCGACGTAGATCATCTTTGGCACGTCGTCGATGACCTAGCCCGCTTCTACTCCGATGAAGCCGACGCTAGAGCCCAGATCTTGATTTGGACAGCGGAGAGGACTTCATCACGGAGCCGTGGAGGTGGAGGACCGGATCTACAAAGGTTGTATATCCGTTCTTTTAGTTTAGATGTAAACTAGTTTCCTTTTCGCCTAGAATTCTAGCCAACGATCCATACGCTAGGGTTTCTCGGCACCATAATTTTTGAAATTGGCATGGTTGATGCCTTGTGAGACCTCCTTAGGGTGCCTAGGAACCCTACACGTACACTTCTAAAGCCAGTTCAGAAAGACACTATACTCATCCTCCTGCCGGGTCTCACAGTCTGGAACAACAGCAATGGAAAGTCTGGGTAAACAAGAACCTCCCTGTCACCGTCTTTGAGCATACCTAAGTACCTCTCGAGTGCCTGAGGTTACCCACCATATCTGCGGAGTGGCTAATGGAATATCAAACCTGATTGAATCTTTAGGTTCTTATCAAATTTTCAGTAATCGTTTGCGGTTCTGGAATCACTTCCAGTTCTACCATACTCCCACTTCTGTTTTCTGAAAAATCCATTTACTTAAAACTGTGGCTAGTCTTGAACAATATCACTATTGATCTTCCAGATGGTAGAAAGTCAACCCTCATCATAGCCTGGGTCAACCCGCAAACAGCCATTACAGAAACGTGCCTTGAGTTATCCAGAGTCTGGTTTTAAGCATAAGCCGGACAACTCTCCGTACCTTAACATCGTTAAGATATGAACCGTTCTATATCCAATATAGAAACAGAGGCACTGATTTAATTGGAACCGGATTCAAATCATGCAACTGTCTCCAGTGCATGTCAACTAAATGAAAGGAGGCCGATCTGCATTACTCAACTTAGGAGTGCTTCCAATTATGAGTAACCTGAAAGAGAAGCAAGTTCTCTTAAACATTACTATCAATTGAATACCATACACAAGTATCTACATCTTCGATCACTTTGAAGAATCCCGATACTTGCAACACCTGGTTCTCTACTTTATTCATATACCTATAACTTCTCAAAACTCAGACCTTGTGTTTCTACGAAACACATGTCTAAGAACTAGAGAAGTCACAAGTAAACAGAATATAGTACGAGGACCAACCCCTCTGTCCTAATGGACACTGGACAATATACAATCCTCTGTATAAGTCCTCTGAGTCTAATAACTCAAACCCTGTCTGTCGTAGGTTGAAAACTGTACTTATGGTTAAGAAGAATTACACCGCTGTTTAATACTCCTTACCTAACCATCCACTGATATAGGTAAATGTCATGGACATAATTTCAAAAAGGTATATCTCACTCTATAAAAATAGACGTACAGATATATCAATTTGAAATTGGTGCATAACAGCGGATATTCAAAACCAAATATTTGACGTCCGGCAAACAACCCAGGTGACTTCCTCAAATATCACCAATTACAACGAATCCCGATATAATGAGGATGATTACCCAATTCCCAATAACTTACTCCCACTCATCATCTGTAAAACCATACAGATGTGAGAATCACACCTGGTAAATACATACCCTGGAGCAAGGGCTAATTGGGAAATCAGTTTTCTTTTAACAGTACACAATGAAACTGAAACATTGAAATGTTTCATAGGGGTATCCTGGTATTCCTAGTAACGCCTCTTCCATTATCCAGATTCACAACTGCAACCGTATATTTCTTTGTCATCTCTCCAAATCCCTTTATATGTCTTTAGTCATTGTCTTCTGTACACCCTCTTCAGCTAAATGGTTTTCTTCCTTCCTTACCGTTCGGCACCAGCCTATGGTTTGGAAGAAGACTATCCAATAAATATAATGGGTGTACTGTTCTAATCCTAGGATCACTCTCAATGCGAGAGAAGGTAAAGATAAAAGACAACCAAATAAACCTTATTCCTATTTCTCCTGAACCAGAATCCATCCCCGAACTGGAACAAGTTCCTTTCGAGTTCATATATAACCATACGATGGAATATCCAAATAACTATGGATCTTTATAGTGATACGGAGTGTCCTGGAGAAATACAAAGGTGAAGTGGGAGTGGTAATGAAATACTTGGTTTGGTCGTGAATAGCAGTCGCAGTTTACTTTGCCCTCTTACTAATCCCTTTATTTGTCTTTACATAATACCTTCTGTATACCATCGTTAGGCTAATTGGTTTTCTTCATTCCCTACCGGTCGGCACCTGCCTATGATTTGGAAGAAGACTATCCAATTTGCGTAATAGGTGTACTGTCCTAATCCAAGGAGCACTCGCAACCTGAGAGAAGGTAAAAGGAAAAGACAACTGAATAGTCCTATTCGTTTTCTCTAGAACCGGAAACCATCCTCGAATAAATTCCTTCGAGTTCGTATATAACCATACGATGGTTTTATCCAATGGAAGTGGACGTTCGTAGTAATACGGGGTGTTCTGGAGAAAAAGGGTAAAAGTAGGAGTGGCAATGAGGTATGCAACTCTGACAATCCAAAAGCCAGTGTTTAAAGAAGGTTCAGTTAATCTTGGTCACTGAGTCATAGTCAAGGGTCGGGCCATGGTCGCTGCCAAAGAAAGAGAGAAAAGAAACACTCAACGTGCACTCTAACCTAGATCAGAATGGTTATCAATTTATCTAATCAGGAAACCTCCCACTGTAACGTCAAATTCTTCTCCAAACCTGAATGAAGAATTAGTCGGGATCACCCGAGGAGTAAACCAACTCATCAGTGGGAATCGGGATCCAACTATCATCGTATGATAACGTGACGGAATCCACTCACGTTATCACACTCCAGAAGGTATGTGCATGTCTGGCAAGTTTCAGTTTCTTTCGAAACTCCCGATGTGATTTTTACCCCTAGGACCCAAGTGACCTTGACACAGTCAACAAATCAAAGAGTCCTAGTCAAGTTCAACCCGTCATTATCCTGGATTGCATTAAACCCACCCGTACGAGCCCTTGACACAGTCAACAAGGCCGCACGACTGTCTTAACCAATCCCATTAATATGCCACAAACGAACACTACTTAGCTACCGTACACTACGCCTTGACACAGTCAACAAACGCAGCACGAATACTAAGTAATACTTGTAAGAAATGACGGAGGGCTACGTCTAGTTTTTTGGCGAAAAACTTTTAACGTAATGAACTTGATATCATTGAAGGAACTGCATAGTTTTTTATAAAAATATAGTGACGAAAACCCTTTTCTAAAGAGGTCACTCCCGGTGAAGGGATCTCGGCTCTTTCCCCGTAGAATGAGGTGCAGGATATTCTAACTGAATACCACGATGCAAAGCAAAAAGTAATCGGCTATAGTGAAGTTATTGTCCTGACGCAAACTTCTGTCCAAGGGGTCACTCCCGGTAAAGGGATCTCGGCCCTTGCCTCGTCAACTGAGGTGCTGGATATTCATAACCGAATACCACTGTGCAAAACAAAAGAGAACGACCTTGCAATAACAGCTTTTTGAAAAATGTTCCAACAACATCAGAATAGGTTTGTTTAGCTTGCATTGATCCGAATCAACGCAATCCCATCAATTGATCACACCACAAAGAACGAAAATAATGATGTACGTATATGCCACCCGCATTCGCCACTGGGTCCCGTCATCACCCGTTAGGTTACTTAACTAACGACAGAGCGGGGACTGGACTAGCACGGATGCAAAACATATACAACATCTACAAGCATATATATCAATATATAATATTCGCTCAAGGCGTGATAAAATGCAACATCACAGAAATGTAATAAGCATCACAGAACAATACAGATATCTGGGATCCCCGGGTTTCATAGAGCCGCTACTAAAACCCGACGTTCCTCTGGTCGTGTGGATAGCCTGTGCAATGAAATCCTAGACCCCTATGGGCGCGGCAAGTCACCCGCCAAAACCTGAAGCGAGACAGCCCCCTTCAGCAACGTGAATAAACTACCCAGCACTTCACGGAATCCGGTAACTTGGGCACCCCTCCTTGGGTCAACCTGTACCCCCTACGAGTGCGGCGAATAGCTCGCCAATTCTAGAGTGAAGCCCCCTCCGTTTCAACGTCATGAGATGCGAGCCCGTTGCCCTCTAGAACCTGGCTATCCGTGCACCCCACCGTGGGGTAATCCTAGTACAGAAAGTAAAATATACATATAGCGGGTACATCGACCTCAGCCCGGTACTGCCCCAAAAGAATAATATACAAACAGGCAGTGATGGCAGTCCACATGTCGGACGCTCGCCCCGCAATATCAAATGTACATAAACAACCAAACTGTACTACCATTGCATCCAGGCTATCCACCACGACAAATCCGCAACATCACAGCACAACACAGAATATCAACGTGAATGTCACGTTCGCAAATCCGTCTAAAAGGGCTATAGCAGTTAGACAGGATTTACCGATCAAATGACATTCACGGTCGCAGATATAATGTAAATACTGTGAACTAACATGTTTAAAATTTTCGATCGACTAAATTTACCGAAGTGGGCCCCAAGCACTACTGTAGCACTCAAAATAAATCTGGACCCAAACATAACATACCAAAAACCCTATTTCCTTGTCAGAGAGCCTCTGTAGAAATTTGGTACAGAGAGGAGTTATAATGGCCATAGAACCGCGGCCAATGCATGGGTTTGGCCGCGGTTCCGCGGTGGAACAGTAACATTAGGGCACCAAATTTTTACAGAACTCTTAAAAAACCCTGCACGATTTTTTAACATGCCCAGAAAAATTTTTGGAGCAGAAAATAAAATCGACAGAAACTGTACTTTAGAAATCGGGTTTTCGGAAAATTCGTTCGATTGAACTTGTAAACAAGTTAGAGCAAGCTAGACTAGGTTAATGGCATGGCTCTGATACCATGTTAGGCGACGGCAGCGCCCCGACCGTCTGAACGAGGCCAAAATCCGGAATCAAAACTTTTCTTTAAACAAGAAACCGGCGCTACCACGGACTATAAACCTGGATCGGGCCATTAACCTACTCCTAGCTAACTAGAGAAGGGGTAGAGAGATATACCGAGTGATCCGTATCTTCGTCCCGATCTCCCCGCGGAATCTCCAGTCTTCATCTTCTCGTCGGAAGGGCACCACATCGCCGGGTTCTTTTACGGGCTCCCACCTCTGGACCGAGGCAACTCGGGCATGAAATTGGCGAGTCGACGTGTCCAAGAATGCTGTAGGATAGTGAAGAACTCTTTTGTCTCGATGGGGTTACTAGAAGTTGCCTTGTATTTGTGGAGGAATTGTGAACTTTGGAGAGAGGTGAGGAATATGTAGCATGCAAAGAATGAGATCAACATTTTTCCTCACAACAAAAATGAATTCCCCTCACCCCTCAATTGTGGCCGGCCCTTGCTATGAAGAATGAGAGAAGGAGTGGGCAATCATGCAAGAGAGAGAAAAGGGTAATGATGAGAAACAATGATCACTCCCAAGTCCAATCAAAAACTCATGACTCAACCCATCATATAAAGCAAGTCATGATGAACCAATGAAAGTCAAAGAATGGTAGAATCATCATGAAGCAACAATTTACAAAGACCACCTTCCACAATGCCAATTTGCACATTTGCAAATAAGCCCTCCTCCACCAATTTTCAGCCAAGGAAAGAAACAAAGGAAAATGGCCGAAACGGAAAGCAAACTGGCAAGTTCAGAAAAACGATCCCGTAATAAATTACATGAAAACCCCGCGACTGTATATACATACCCGCATTTGTATTCCGACCGAATACAAATGCAATGAGACAAAATCTACGTTGTACAATACTAGGATCCGGCTTAAACCAAAGCCCGCTAGTATTATCCGTCCGATCATGATCCGTACAATACCACACGTATATGATCGAACCCTGCCATATCTCCATACGGCCTCTACAGCGTTTCGCCCGAAACTTGAGAAAACGGTCTGTGGGGGACTCTAAAAACTCGTCAATACTTTGGTTGTGGATTTAACCACTAGCACGTCAGAGATATTAGCCATACGTAACGGGCTACCAGGTGTTGACCAAAAGGGACGTCGATGAGCGAACTCATCCTGACATCCTACTGAGCCTGTCAGTGACAATATCCGTACAGTCCGGTCCGTTTGTCTATGAGCATCGCATGGCAGGACTAGGGGTTGGTAAAGTCAGACCCCCAAAAATGGTACAAGTCGTGTCAGAGTGTAGCCCAGAACACCCTGAGATACTACTGGAATACCTACCAGTAAATCTCCTGCCTCGGTCGAGAGCTTTGTGTAATGGCTCTCCTAGACACAGCGCGATCTCACCCCCAATACCGGGAGAAACGAACCCCTGCAGATCTGCTTACTGCCTCCATGTGGCTCGGGACTGTACCCAACTAAAACCTGTTTGCACGACTCCTTTGAGCCGTGGTAGGGTAGTAATCAAAGTACAGTAGGAACTCACACGAGACAAATGACGATCTCAGGTCGATGAACTAACCTGTATACATGTCACCAGGGAACTGCTATCTGACGTCAGGTATAAGACCAACTAGCATGTTCCCGGCGAGTCCTGTCCGGTGTACTCATAACCCAATGAGCACCTGTATACATTTTAGGTGAACCAACTGATACCAGTGGCTTGTGAGACCGGCCACCGCCCCTCGTCTGGGTCTCGACTGTATACACTAGTCTACTCTGGAGTATCGATGCCCTGTCTCGAAAACTCTCACGACTAGGGACCTTTTAAGGATGTGCTTATAGACCCCAGCTCCCACGTATATGATCGCCATCATACTGCTGGCCGTCAAGCAAGAATCCTAAGGGCTCTATCAACGTGCAATAGTGACCTGTAAGGTCACCTAAAGCAGTACACGATGATAAAGATAAACCAGATATCATACTATCATCTTGAGCAAGACTTTCCTACCAGCATAGGTCCTCCCTCAATCATTGCAATCACGTGTCTGCGATCCAATAATTGACTCTGAGGGCACTATCTCCAACACAGACTCGATATACGACATATCAGACGAAGAGACCGGACTGTACGGTAGTGTTACTTACTGGATTCACATGAGTATGGACAAGCTTGCTTGTTGATATTCTGATCGCTCAATACCAGGGTAGCTGTTACGTCTAGCTAGTACCGCTGACGGCTTGTGGGTGACTGATATGATTATCACCTACTGTTGGCGTATTGACGAGTATTTAGAGTCCTACACAGAGGTTTCCTGGCTCAAGCGAAACGAAGTAGGGCACATATGTGATATGTGCGGGACCGAGTTTGATACTTGTATGTGATACAGTATTCTAATCTCACGATATAGGTTATATGTGATATAACCGGATTATTGAATCAAGTGTTGATTCAATAATTTGTTATATGTATACTTGATATACATGTAAATGATATTAGTCAGTTGTATGTGATATAGCCGGATTATTAAATCAAGTATTTATTTAATAATTTAATATATAATTATATATATTTGATATATTAATATATATTAACTAATATTAGCTCACTTAACAATTTATTTTCTACTAATACATAAATATATATGTGATATATATTAATGTATTTATCTTTTGTGTCATGCTAGATGATACATTGAACTTGGGTGTATGAGACTCATACCTAACTAAAGATAATTTTGGTGATTAATAATTAAAGGATAAATCAAAATTATGTGGAAAATGCCATGGCTTAAGATGCTTGTGGAAGCATGTAGAAGGCTTGACTTAACCCACTAATTTTGTTTTACTCTAGATATTTATTAACCCAACCATTATCTTTAGCCATGGTTAAGTCTTTACAAGTGATATATAATATATTTTCACACTATGGTTCATTCATTCATATTCTTCTTCATCTTCTTCGCTTTCTAGCTTTTGAGAGAGGTGAAAAAGAAAAGGAGAAAAATAATTTTAAAGTGAGCAAAATTCCTACTTCATCAGTCTATACCAAACTAGCTATTTAATATAGGTTGTTTGCTTCACTAATTCATCAATTAGTGAAGAGGTAGCTTGAGTTAGAGATTCTTCGATGTAGATCATCTTCGGCCTCGAAGATCCTTGAGCAAGCTCGTTCCTTTCGCCTAATGGAGCCTAAGAAGAGTCCGGGACACCACTATTTGGAGCAAATGGACTACTACATGGAGCTTTAGAAGTGAAGGACCGGTCTACAAAGGTTGTATTCCTATTTCACTTAGTGTAAAGTTTGTTTACATTCTATAAAAACCCTAATTCTCTAGTTAGATCCTTGGTCGGGCTCGCTCGGCACCCTAGATTTTTGAAATAGCATACTTGATGTGTGCCGAAACATAGCGGGGGTGCTAAGTGAACCCAGCAGTTATGGTTTGGGTTTTTGTCTGTAGTTCATATACTTGATAGCTTGGTCACTAGTATACCTCTTTTTAGTCCAGATTCTCTGTAGCCAAATCTGGAAGCACTTTAACTAGTTTTCGACGATGTTTTCCGGTTTTTAAACTTGGTTTTTGGATTTCTATATCTTGACTTGATCGTTCGACGTTCATACGTCAACATCGGGGGTATTTTGTCATATTCAGTATATGTCGGCCATAGGTTCTAACCTATGTGCGCTTCGCTCGTTATGTCGTTTTTGATTTGGATATTTATGTGGTTGCGTCATGGTTTCGATTGTAGGTACGATCATGTGGACTTCCGAGACGGTGAAGCGGTCGTAGGTTTCAATTAGCTCGAGACGTCGATGAGTGGATTTATATTTATGGGGGAAATCAATTGGATGGCGTATGCAACCCCGCAACCAATTACTAGAATACTTATACTATTGCGTTATGTTGGTTATATAGGGTCATCGTAGAGTATGTTCATATAACTCGTAGAATTAGACAATAGCTATATAGTTAGTTTATAACGCGTAACAAGCAGGCTATAAAATATGTATTTATATGATAAACGATATGTGTTTGCGTACATGACTATAGTATAATATTGATTAGTTATTGGATGGACATCGTACGATGGAGGATTCCGTACTAGATGTAATGATGATAGATTGCCGAATACAGCCGATATTTATTTGACTCGTGGAGTTTTGCTAAATCCTGATTGAGATATTATGATTGTTAGAGCTATACTCTTTTAAAAACCAACGATTTGTTTCTTACTTTTAAATGATAATGTCAGGGATACGCTGCAAATTTCAAATGAATATCTATTTCAAAAATACCATAGCCTCCTTATTTCCAAAATAACGTTTTGTTCTATATTAAACTAAACCGCATAGCTCATATGTAATTATCTATATTTAACACTTGTTACGTTACGATTGTTTTTTGCTCGCTCTTCGATTGCGTAGTATATAGGCTAGTTTGTGTTTGCTATGTTGATATGAATACACTGATAGAACACTGCACAACTACCAATGATTGCTATGTTGCACAAATCACATACGCCCATATTACACTACACATCATTGGTATTACCATGACACTGTAGGATTGCTACGCTTGATAATGTTGACGTGGTTATATAAAGGTGATTGATTGATATATCTGTGTAATTAATCATCAACTAATGTAGATGCATGATACATTGTTGATGATTGTGATATCGATATTCGAACACACTTGACAAAACACTTGCACAGTTACTAATGATTTCCATGTGACACAATCACAGACGCATATACTACACCACACATAATTAATATTGCCATGACATAGTAGAAACTGTTATACTTTTCGTGTTTTAATTATCCATACTAGTATGCATGGTATTTGCTGATTTTGATAGGAATACAATTGCAATGGATATATATATATATATATATATATATATATATATATAAGTGGAATGGGACATTAATACATTAATATATATACTGATGGTTGCCAATTATGCCAAAGATGAATTATATGTGTTCTTCGGAACTTGATATTTTTCATGGATTTAAGAAGCCGCGGTGTGATTTATAAAACTTATGAATATTTTAAAATGCGGTTTTCTCTTGATATGATGATTCGATGTCTACCATGAGTTTTATTATTTTGATGATATGAGTATTATCCAAATCGAGAGAGGGGTTAACCGATTACGGATATATTGGTGGACCCGGTACGACACCGAGGGGTAGGAAGTCCGTAAGAAGGTACGGGGAGCTTAGCGATGTGGATCGATACCGGAGATAGTACTGGAGTGCGGCGGATATCCGGAGGATACCGATCGAAGCTATATAGATATCGAGAGATGGACAATCTGGGAGACGTTGCCTTCGATATTTGGATTTCATGTGTCGATGATAGACACATGATTTATGATGATTTTGAGTGTCGGTGATGGACACTCGGTGTATGATGATTTCGAGTGTCAATGATGGACACTCATGAGGTTTGGAGTGTCGATGTTAGACACTCATATGTTGATATTTGCGCGATCCGTCGTGATGCGCTGATATAGATTATGCTATATGGTAGCCGAACATGATTGATTCATGAGACAGTACCTGAATACTATTTTCACATATCGATATGCATTAAAGAGGTTTCCAAATGAACTATAGTCTCACTATTTTCAATGTGTCTATGGTGACACAAGAATCTTTCAAACGGAAACCCTCTTAAAATCATTTCTAAAAAGTGAGACGTATCTTTAAATAAAACACATATAATGCTTTATAAACCAACATCCGCTGCTTGTGCCATGATATAAGTATCATACGGTTATTTTGAAAGGATTTTACATACATTTTTCGGCTACTTTATAGGTTTATATATGGATGCATGCTATATATATGATATGATATATATCCATGTTTACGTGATCCATCGGGATGTGCTTATATTACTTATGCAGTATATATACATATGTATGTTATTGTATATTGTATCATATTGTATGTTATGACTTAAGTAGATCGTTATGCATTTCGATTTCTACCCTGTGATATTTTTTTACTCACGAGTTGGCAATTCACCCCCGTTATGCCTTAGTTTCTTGCAGGACCGGCTACTCGGATCAAAAGCGGCTTGCCGGCACACTTCTGTCTATGGTGATTGCTTTTGGTAGGCGGGTTACATATTTGCATCGTAACCACCTCTTGTTTATGTATATTCTTTTCGATCTAGTTAAAAACTCTATTGACCAAAAACTTGTATATTTGTAGACTAAGAAGTGAGACTTAGATTATTTATGTGTTTTTGGGTGCCGCACTCGTGTGGAGTCGACTTTATATTGGATTTGTTTATGTTTCGCTTGTTTTTCTTCGTCTTAGGCGTCGTATATTAACTACGTGGTTGCTCTGCCGTTTGGGAATGGAAACTAGCTCCCGTTGGGGATGCTTATTATATATTATGCTTTGTATGTGGTTTTACTCAAAATTTACGAAGGAGGTGCTGCTTGATTTTTAAACGGCGTATATGTTTTCAAACAAACTTTACTTATACTTTCAAAGGGAACTTGATTTGAGTTAATAACCCTTTTCAAAACTTCACCTCCACTATTTCTTTAAAAAGGTTTAGATTTCGGGTTTTTCGCTTACTTGGATTATGGTGGGGTCCTATAAACTTCATGTGATTCAAGTGTCGGTCACGTGCCTTTTCCTGGTCATGACAAAGTTGGTATTAGAGCGGTAGGTTTAATCTTTGTTCGATCCTAGGTTTGACTATGCAGGGTCTAGGTTTTAGCGTTTCAGAACTTAGGCCTAACCTTACGGAACTTAGACTTGACTTTGGGGGTTTTATATCCGAACTTTTGTAGGTTGACCTTGGTATGATGGAGTGGGTACTAAGCAGAGTCAAGTACCATACGTATGTTCCGCGGTATATCTACGATACGATACTCCTCCTAAGTGACCTTAGGATATATCTGATCCTTTCTTCTATTCATTTCTGTTGATCTATCCTCATCGATATTTGTTTGTTATTCCGGTCACCATGTCTATGCGATCCGAGAGGGCTGCAGCTAGAGATGTGGTCAAGGCGAGCTCGTCTGATACGAGAACTGACCAGGGTGGTATCCCGGTGAAATAGGGACATGTTGTTTATCCTTTTATGTTAGGATTTCTTGTTTGGAGGCGAGTGTTTATGATCCGCACCAGATGGTCGGATCATTTCTTGAGACCAGCTGGACTTTGAGGCCTGATGTTGTTCAGCCTACTTCGGAGATCGTTGTGCTGCCTACTGATTCAGACAGTTGTACCGGCCGTTGATAGGATTTTCGAGGTGCTGCTACCAGAGTTCATGAAGATAAATTCGCCGGTGTTTACGGAAATGAATGTGACAGAGGATCCTTAGTCATTCCAGGATAGGATGGGTAGGATATTTCATTTGTTGTGATGCTCCGATGCGAGATCAATGAAGGTGGCTAGTTTCCGTTTGAAGGGTCATACTCAGACCAGGTGTGAGTCGATTGAAAGAAACCGGGTAGTGGGTCTTCCTCCGATGACTTGGGATGAGTCCCCGAAGGACTACTTTACAAGATTCTTCCACAGAGTGTCAGAGATGCCTGAGCTAGTAGTTTTGAGTATTTGCGTAAGACTTCGGATATGATCGTAGCCGAATATGACTTTCAATTCGTGCAGCTAACGCGATGTACTCCCTACTTGGTCGATACTGAAGAGAGGTGTATTAGGAAATTCGTACAATGTCTAGATGCACAGTTGTTCCTCTACATTGGTGCAAGAAATTTGATACGTATGCAGAGGTTTTAGATACGGCCACACCTTTAGAGGAACGACTTGATGAGATTGTAGCTGTTTCGGAATAGAAGTGGGGTTCGTTTAGATGTGCCAGTTTCCGGGCAGTTCGACAAAAATGATAAAGGCAGAGGCCATGGTAGGTTCTTTCCATGTTATGATAATGATAGAGATTGGATCCAGGGCCAGTAGTATGGCGCGTACCCCGTGGGCCAGAGACCGTCATTGATGTGTCACCTTGTGAGAGCCCAGGTTAATTGGCCAGGAGGTATTCAGAGAAGCGTCAGAGCGGGATTGTTTCCATTGCTGCTTCTTACAAGGCTATTGAGCCGAGAGGCCGTGGATTTGGTGGTCTGCATAGAGAACAAAGATCCAGAGGTAGAGGACACCAGACCGTGAGCAGAAGGCAAGTAGGAATCCTTACTCTGCCAGCTCCGGGTGTACAGACACCTTTCGACATTGAAGAAGGTGTACATCAATATCATTTATTTTTTATTTGTGTTTTGGTGATCCGAATATCACACTTTCGACGTTGAAGTAGGAATACTTCGACATCCGTTGTTTTGACTTATGTGTTTTGATGATTTGAGGGTCACACATATAATTTTGTGTACATCAAATGTACTTGATTGAGATTTTCGTGTACAATAGCTGCACTTGATTGATATTTTGTGCACACCAGTTGCACTTGATTGAGATTTTTGTGCACAGCAGTTGTACTAGATTGATGTTTTCATGCACACCAGATGCACTAGATTGATGTTTTCGTGCACATCAGTTGTACTTGATTGAGATTTTCGTGCACAGCAGTTACACTAGATTAGTGTTTTTATGCACACCAGATGCACTAGATTGATGTTTTCGTGCACATCAGTTGTACTTGATTAAGATTTTCGTGCACCTTAGATACACTTGATATTGTTTTGTGCACACTAGTTACACATATTGATGTTTCCGTGCACCCCTATGCACTTGGTATTAATTTTGTGCACCCCGATGCACTTGATGTTTCTTTCGTGCACACCTGTCGTACGTAATTTGGTTTGTGTGCAAACCCGTTGAGCTTGATTTTGTTTTCGTGTATTACACTTGAGGAGATATATTATAGCTTTAATTAAATTTGCGCTTGGTCGTGTGCTATAGATATTGCACTACGGCTATGGTTATAATTGTGTATTTGATTTAAACGGTTGATTTCATGTTTTGTACTTTGTATCATAACTTGTGTGATTCTCATAGTATTTTCTAGAGTTACAGTTATGGAAGTTTCACACTTTTAATTTTCATGTGCACATGTTGCATTAGTGTAGTTTTAACTCGTGTGGGACTTTGGAGTTCCGTTGATTGGAGTGGACTAAATGTTTTCAAAATTTGGACCTTTTTATTTGATTTGATTGGGCAAATTTTTTTAAGATTTGGAGTTAAATTTAAATTCGAGAACCGAATTTCTTTAAGTGGGGGATATTGTAACATTTTAAAAATTATAAGTATTATTTTATAATTTAAATATGGATATTACGGGTTTTTACAAAAATAGTACCGAGTATGGATTTTTGGGTTTCCGTAGATTAATATTCATATGTATATTATTTTTAGGAAGTTGAAAATATGAGATATTTTAAACATGAGATTTATTTTATTTGATGAAATGATATGGGATATATATATATTATTGAAGAATTATTTGTTTTGTTGAGAGAGGGAGAGAGTGGGAATATGTTAGCATGTTATATACCCTCACACCCATCCCATCCCAAAATATTCTAACATATTATTAAGGCACACTCGCTCTCATCCTCTCATTAGCTCATTTCATTTCTCTCTTCTCAAGATATCTTCTCCTCTCAACTCTTCCACCTTCGCCTAAAACCTAGCCTCCCTCCCCAAAAATTACCGTGGATCTTGATAATTCCTTCATATAGATTGATCAATATTTCAAGTTAGGCATATATCTCTTTATAGAGCTTCACCAAGACATCTCAAGAGTTTGAATCCCTCTCTTCCTTCACCTAAGGAGGTAAAGATCCTACTTTGTTTATGTCTTTATAACTCTTTCCATGTTTACAAAGAATTTCAAGCATAAAGTCATAGTTTTTGTTCGTTTAAAGCTTTCAAGATTTAGTTTGAAGTGATCCACTAGTTGTGGTGAAGTATTACGGTTTAATTGGTGAATACACCCTATTTTGGGAAGTATATGGTACTTACATGTAAAGATGTTTAGTTGTAAAGTGATATTGAGTTTTAAAAACCATGTTTTCATGAGTATTTGGTATTCAAATTAAATCTGGTGTTGACTGAGTTGTCTAGAAAATAAAAGAAAACTATTTTGAGATTCTTAGACCAACCCGAGACCACACCCAAAGCCTAAACCCCAACTCCCTTCCTTGGCCGCCGGTTTAATCCTTCTAGCTGCAAATTGCTGCCAGACCATCAAGTTATGGTTTGGGTTTTTGTCTGTAGTTCATATACTTGATAGCTTAGTCATTGATATACCTCTTTTTAGCCTAGATTCTCTGTAGCCAAATCCGAAAGCACTTTAGCTAGTTTTCGACGGTGTTTTCCGGTTTTTAAACTTGGTTTTTGGATTTCTATATCTTTACTTGATCGTTCGACGTTTGTATGTCGACATCGGGGGTATTTTTTCGTATTTAGCGTATGTCGACCATAGATTCTAATTTATGTGCGCTACGCTCGTTGTGTCGTTTTCAGTTTGGATATTTATGTGGTTGTGTCATGGTTTCGATTGTAGGTATGATCATGAGGACTTTCGAGACGGTGAGGACGGGCGAGGCGGTTGTAGGTTTCAACTAGCTTCACATGTTGGTGAGTAGATTTATATCTACGAGGGAAGTAGGGTGGATGGCGTATACCACCCCCGCAACCAATTACTAGAATACTTATACTATTGCTTAGGCTATTATGTTATGTTGGTTATATAGGGTATTCGTAGACTATGTTCATATAACTCGTGGACTTAGACAATAGCTATGTAGTTAGTTTATAACGCGTAACCAGTAGGCTATAAATATATGTATTTATATGATAAATGATGTGTTTGCGTACGAGACTATAGATCCGTATGATATTGATTGGTTATTGGATGGATATCGTACGATAGAGGATTCTGTACTAAACGTGACGATGATAGATTTCCGAATACGACCGATATTTATAACTCGTGGAGTCTTGCTAAATCACGATTGGGATATTATGATTATTAGATCTATACTCTTTTAAAAACCAATAGTTCGTTTCTTACTTTTAAATGATAATGTTAGGGATGCGCTGCAAATTTCAAATGAATATCTATTTCAAAAATATCGTAGCTTTCTTGTTTCCAAAACAACGTTTCATTCTATGTTAAACTAAACCGTATGGCTTATATGCAATTATCTATTTTTAATGCTTGTCATATTACGATTATTTTACGCCCGTGCTTCGATTGCGTAGTATATAGGCTAGTTTGTGTTTGCTATACTGATATGAATACACTGATAGAATACTGCATGACTACCAATGATTGCTATGTTGCACAAATCATAGACGTGCATGTTACACTACATATCATTAGTACTGTCATGACATTGTAGGATTAGCACGATTGATAATGTCGACGTGGTTATATAAATGCTATTGATTGATATATCTGTGTGATTAATCATCAACTAACGTAGTTGCATGATGTATTGTTGATGATTGTGATATCGATGTTCGAACACACTTGATAGAACACTTGCACAGTTACTAATAATTTCCATGTGACACAATTACAGACGCATATGTTAAACTACACATCATTAGTATTGCCATGACACAGTAGAAACTGTTATACTTTTCGTATTTTAACTATCCATGCTAATATGTATGATATTTGCTGATTTTGATAGGAATACCATTGCAATGTGTATGTATGTGTGTGTGTGTGTCTATATATATATATATATATATATATATATATATATATATATATATATATATATATATCAATGGAATAGAAAATTGATATATATACTGATGGTTGCCAATTGTGGTAAAGAAGAATTATATATGTGTTCTTCGGAATTTGATATTTTTCATAGATTTGAGAAGCCGCGGTGTGATTTATAAAACTTGTGAATGTTTTAAAATGCGGTTTTATCTTGATATGATGATTTGGTGTCCAACATAAGTCTTCTTGTTTTGATGATATGGGTATTATCCTAATCGAGAGAAGGAGTTAGCCGATTACGGATACATGATGGACCCATTACGACACCGAGGGGCAGGAAGTTCGTATGGAGGTACAGGGAGCCCGGCGAGGTGGATCGATACCGGAGATAATATTAGGGCACAGCGGATATCCGAAGCATACCGACGGAGATTATATTGATATCAAGAGAGGGCCGGCCTGGAAGATGGTGCCTACAATATCTGGATTTCATGTGTCGATGATAGACACGTGATTTATGATAATTTCGAGTGTCGGTGATGGACACTCGGTGTATGATGATTTCGAGTGTCTATAATAGACACTCATGAGGTTTGGAGTGTTGATGATGGATACTCATATTTTGATGTTTGTGTGATCCTTCGTGATGTGATGATATAGATTATGTTATATAGTAGCCGAATATGACTGATCCATGAGACAGTACCTGAATACTATTTTCGTATATCGATGTACATTAAAAAGGTTTCCAAATGAACTATAGTCTTACTATTTTAAATGTGTCTATGACGACACAAGAATCTTTCAAACGGAAACCCTCTTAAAATCATTTCTAAAAAGCGAGATATATAATTTAAACAAAACGCATATAATGCTTTATAAACCAATGTCCGCTGCTTGTGCCTTGATATATGTATCATACGGCTATTTTGAAAGGATTTTACATACATTTTTCGGCTACTTTATACGCTTAAACATGGATGCATACTATATATATATATGATATGATATATTTCCATGTTTAGGAGATCCATCGGGATGCACTTATATTACTTATGTAGTGTGTGTGTGTATGTTATCGTATATTGTGTCATATTGTATGTTATGACTTAGGTAGATCATTATGCATTTCAATTTCTACCTTGTGATTTCTTTTTACTTATGAGTTGGTAACTCATCCCCATTTTGCCTTAGCTTTTTGCAGGACCGACCGCTCGGACCAGTACTGGCTTGTCGGCACACTTCTGTCTATGGTGATTGCTTTTGGTAGGCGTGTTACATATTTGCATCGTAATCACCTCATGTATATGTATATTCTTTTGGATCTAGTTAAAACCTCTATCGACAAAAAACTTGTATATTTGTGGACTTAGAAGCGAAACTTAGATTATTTATGTGTTTTTGGGTGTCATACTCGTGTGGAGTCGATTTTATATTGGATTTGTTTATATTTTGCTTGTTTTTCTTCGCCTTGGACGTTCTATATTAACTGCGTGGTTGCTCCGCCGTTTGGACGTGGAATCTAGCTCCCGTTGGAGATACTTATTATATATTATGCTTTGTATGTGGTTTTATTCAAAATTTACGAAAGAGGCATTTCCCGATTTTTAAACAACGTATGTATTTTCTAACAAACTTTACTTTTACTTTCAAAGGGAACTTGATTTCAGTTAATAACTCTTTTTAAAACTTCATCTCCACTATTTCTTTAAAAAGATTTAGATTCCGGATTTTTTGTTTACTTGGGTTACGGTGGGGTGCTATAGACTTCACGTGATTTAAGTGCCGATCACGTGCCTTTTCCGGGTCGTGACAATCAGATATGAATGGGTACATAATTTTTAGTTTGGATAGAAAACAGGGTTGTTAATGACTAATAATGTTTTGATGAGCACCCAAAAGTAGGGAACACAGATATTTTAGGAAGGTGGGGGACGCGGCAAATTAGGGTCACGGGATTTTTAGACGGTGAGGGGGAACGACCGCCCTTGCTCGTCCCCCTGCCTTCGTCCCTGTTTGTGTCCATCAAATACAAAAACAAAAATATTGAAGAAGGATGAAAATTGGAACACACATGCATCAGGCCATGAAAAACAAGATGAATGATATTGATCGGGTGTCTCTGACATGGGTTTGTCCTTTAAATGAGACGGGTCTTGAAAGAAAGTGTTCATAAATTATCAAACATCTCTACACATCTGACTAAATAATCTTCTGCATGATAAGATACGGCAGTGGTTACAAGTTAAATTTTTTTGTTGATAAGTTTCTCTTGGAGCAAAGGAAGGCGGTGTTGGTGTTTTTTTAGGTTTTCATTTTTATGTTTTTGTCTTCAAATGATGACCAATTTTGTACAAGCCCAATTTCCAGACATTCGTATCATTGGAACACAAACTTGGTATGGTTAGATACTAGTGCAGCCCAGCATCATTGCATTGCACATGCTATCTTTGGTCACTAAAGGACAATAACTAATCAACCAACCTATTGCTTCAGATAAATAAAAGGCTAAATTGTCAAAACCACCCTTTTTTCTTTTTTCTGTTGTCAAAAACTCCCGACGTCGAAAATTTTGTCAAAACCCTCCTAAAAAAATTTTTAGTTGTCAATAAACCCCTTATCTGTGATATCTTATAGTTGTCTGCTATATCTAGTTTCCTGGGATAACTAAGCAGCAGCTAGCGATCTCTAAGCAGTTACTTGTGATCTCTAAACCGTTTCCCGCGATATCTAAATAGTTTGTATGAATTGGTTAGATATATCGGGCTACCATGTAGATACAGTAGGAAAAATTTCTAAACGGTTTTTGACTACCATTTCGAGTTCAGGGGGTTATTGATAGCAGAAAAAAGTGCTTGAAGGTTTTTGACAATTTAACCCTAAATAAAATTCGGTAGATTGTCAAAAAGCTTCTAGCCCGCTCCGGAGTTGTATAAAAACCTCTAATATCTTCAAAATTGCTGGGAAGGACATACTGTTTAAAATCTTTATGAAAAAACCCGTGGCCCACATTTCATTTAGGCCTTTATTCTTTCTAATTACTTAGATATTACATGCAACTGTTTAGATATTATTGGTAATAAGTATAAAGGGGGTTTTAATTGAGCCCTGGGATTTTACATAAGTTTGAAGCTGGCCTGAGAGTTTTGGCAATTTACCCAATAAAATTTTATCTTTTCCAAAAAAAAAAATTGGATTCTTGGAAGAAGGGGTTATCTAGAGCAATATATATGAAGGTGAGAAGCCAGATGTACTCTGCCTTACCATCATCATATATAAAAATGAAACCCTTGTTTAAATACATTGACAGTTCCTGTTAAAATATAAAATGCTTTTTCTCAATCTACATCCTAATTTTAGTGTTTTAGTATAATGGAAAGGATATTCATATGGTATCACAGTAGTCCAGATTCGACCCCACCAAACACGTCATTTAATTAAATGCGTGCTTGGACAAGAAAACTAGTGTTGCGCAAGAGTTCCGGGTTCCGGCCCAACGGACATTTAACAGTTCTTCCAATTAATGCCTACAAGAATCAAGCTCAAATTAAAGATCTAAAGGAAAACTGCTTTTTCTATTTTCATGGAGTCCCATTTCTATTCAAAGAAGAGATGAAGATCTCATGCTTGGCATTGTATGTTGTTTGGCTGCTTGACTAGCAATATTCATGCATCTAGTTATAACAGGTGTCGAGATATTGTTGTCTTCTGGGTTAGCAAATCCATTGTTTGGTTGGTGCCAGTTGTGCTTAGATTAATTAAGTCTCTAGAGATGGAGATTGGAAGTGATAAAGTAGCCATGAAATAAAATATTTTTGTACAACATGGCATGCATCAAATCCACGCCAATTCATGCAGATCCCCTATTAATGTTTTGCATGGGTGATGTACATAGATGTAGAGTAGATATTGTATGTTTTAATAAGTATTATATGACTTAAATTTTGAGGTTTACGAAATAAAGGACAATTCATGCGGATTCCAAGCTTATTTTTTATTCTGATAAGCATCAACTTCTCTCTCACTTTCTTTTTCACTAAACAGATAAGAAACATGGTTCATGTTTAGTGATTGGAAAATAGAAAAGTTATCTCACTTTTATACTTTCTCTTGTCTGTTTGGATACAAGAAAAAGAAAATGACGGATGTCGGATCTCGTCGAGATGTTACCTTCCGTAGATCTGCCGCGAGCAACTATGGACAGCTGAGATTGAGCTGAGGGTTGCCTCCTGAAGCGTGTGGATCTCAGTGGTTTTGAGGCGGTTGAGACCGAGCTACCTGCAAGAAAGTCCCGGAGTGGTTGTACCACGGAGGACCCTTCGACGATCAAGTTAGACCGGATATTCGAGCAGAGTAACGACCTAGTGAGGAGAAAATGACTTACTTGAGTCGCCTGAAAGAGGGGTTTATATACCCAGCAGCCAATGGCAGGCGGGCGCGAGAATCACGCCGACCGTTATGTCCCCGGCGTCATGCCCGCGTGATGGACGGGATCCCGCATTAATGACGAGACATGCTCGTTAATAGGGGATCGTGATGGCGTGGAACGCGGGACGTGGCCGGCGAATATCTCGCGCATGGCGAGATTCGCGGAGGTGAGGCGGTTGCGCTTGCGATTGGTGCCGTCGGTCGGTCGATGGGACCGAGGAAGATTAGCTCGGCGAGAGGCTTGGGGACGTGCGGGAGGCCGAGATATCTTGGTTCCGCGGTAGCCCGGAAACGAGCTGAGAGGGCCGAGGAGGCCGTTTGTGCAAGGGGCTCGAAGGTGAGCCAACGGTTGTTTGTAAGGCGGGCACAGGGGTGGTTTGGTCGGTTGTAGAAGGTCGGCCACGTCCATGAGCCGCAGACCCGGGGTATTCTACCGACCTACCATTCCTGGTCCCTTCTTGCTAGCTTCGGGACACGTCATCTGCCTTGTGTCACGATCTGGGAAATCGACGATATTGAGCATCATCATTAGCCCCCCACTCTTGTCCCGACCTGTTCATGGGTCGGGTTGAGAGTGGTCTGCCAGGTCACCCGAGGTGAGCTCCTTTTCATAGATATCGTAAGCGTGCATTCCCGGGCAATTAGCAGTATTTTCTTGATGACGTTCGCGGATCAGGGGCCAGACCTTGCATTAAAGAGGATGCGCCGGTTCGTGCGTACGCTCACCGAAGTGACAACCCACGTGTCTGGCACTGGTTGGCTGACGCGACGGGCCGCAGATTTCCGGAGTCTGATGGGATGCGATCAATGCGTGTGCGACAGGTGGAGCGACGGTGGCCGTCGAGTGCAATGAGTCGTTTCGGCGGGAGATGACTGTCGCCGTTGGATGTGTACGCCAGCAACTATAAATAGAGGTGGGGTCCCCATCATGGCCCATACCTCTTCATAATTTTCTCGTCCAGAGTCTCGTTAACTCGGCACTCTCTCTTTCAGGTCGGATCTATGCTTTTTTTCTTCCGAGGACTCCTCCTCTTCATCAGGTTAGATGTTTTTTATGAAGAGTCTGTAGAAATAGTTCGGGCTGAGTCTAGGGAGCCCTCTGTAGATTCTTTCTCTTCATCTTGCTTCTTCTTCTTCTGAGTCGAGCCTGTTTCCCCTCTTGGCAGAACAAATGGACCGATTCAGGATTCTTGCTGCCCTCGGTGCCCTGTCCCAGAGGAGAGCCGGAGGCGTGGCTGTGCCTGGGGCTGGCCCGAGTTCTGCACTAAGGGAGTCGCCGATGACGAGGCCGTCCGGCTCGACCTGAGCCCCCGATGATTGCCGTGGCGGCGGACAGAGGCGTCCGTGGGTTCCCGAACCCCGGACGAGGGAAGCGGAAGAGGACGAAGATGAGGTTCCTCTTAAGAGGAACAAGACGGTCTCTTACGCGCCACCGACTGAGATTCCCGAAGGGATTCCTGTGCAGGAGGGGGATGCCTGCTTCGTAGTCCCGTCCGGGCTTTCCGTTGCAGCCAGCCTGCTTGGTGATATGGAAGAGTCAGCCGGAGGCAAGACTCCGTGGGGGACCCTGAGGGCCCAAGTGGCGGCTATATCTCAGAAGGCGGTGCAGGTACGTACTCCCTTATGTGTTATTTTGAGCGCTCTTTCCTTAGTTCGAGCGTCTCTAAGTCTCTCTGCTGCTTTTCGTCAGGTCCTTCAGCACTGCGCCCTCATTGCTCGCATAGAGGCCGAGGAGACTGCCCATTCTATGATGTTGGCCGGGGAGTCTTCCTCGGAGGCCGAGGAATTGCGACTCGAGCTGCGTCTGGAGAGGGAGAGGATGGCCGTCCTCTAAGCCCAATTGGCCGCCGGGGAGTACACCATCTCAAAGTGCCGGGAGTCCTACCACCGGCTAAGTGAGTCCCACCGAGTCATCGAGGCTAAGTTGGCGGAGCTGGACGATCGCTATGCAGCAGTGAAGAGGGAGAGGGATGCCAGCAAACGGGATGCCGAGGCTGCGCTTCAGGCGGCGAAAGTTTCCAAGGTTCGAGCTCGAAAGGCGATTGCCAATTACAAGGGGTCGGACCAATTTTACGCCAACCTCGACGAAGCCTCTGCTATTATATGTCATGAAGCTCTTGATGCCGTCAAGGCGCAGTTTCCAGAGTTTGCCGACGGTGAGCTCCGCGGTCGGGTCCCACTTTCGGTGGTCATGCCTTCGGCAGATGGTGATGAGGGAGGGGCTGCTGCTGAAGCCGAAGCCCCGGCTCTTGGGGATGGTACCGAAGAAGGTGAGGTCTAGGCGGGGCTTGCGGCCTGAACTTTTTAGCTTTTCCTTTTTCTCTCTCTTTTTGTAAGCCCCGGGGCAATTTGGTAAGGCTGGGGAGCCCATAATACCTTTGTAGACACTTTTGATTTTTGTGAATAAAAAATCTTTTTGCGGTTTCTTTGCGTGCACATTATCCTTTTGTTTGTGGGGAACATTCGTATTTGCACGGTCCAGCTTTCATGTCAGTCGGTTCTTCGTCTGGCGATCGCACGCTGAGTTGAATTCGACCATTTTCCAAGTGTGCAAAGACCGGTGAAGGGTCGGTATCTTCATGGCCCCGAAATCGAGGTGGGGACGCTTAGACGTGGATGGCCTCTTAGAGAGGGCTTAGATTCGTGGCGTCGATGGGTAGTAACACCCGTCATGGATGACCGAGCAGGGTAGCTGCTCGATTGCCTCTTGGCGAGGGCTTTGATCTCTGGCGTTATGGGTAGGGAGCTACCAGCCAGGGATAACCAAGCAGGGTTGCTTCCCGATTGCCTCTTGATGAGGGCTTTGATCCTTGGCGCGGAAGGGGCCGTAAGGGGCCTGTTAAGGACGGGCTGAGCAGGGTTACTGCTCGGTGCCTCTTGGCGAGGGCTTCGATCCCTGGCGTTGCGGGGTAGCGAACTACCAGCCAATGATAGCTAAGCAGGGTAGCTGCTCGGCTGCCTCTTGATGAGGGCTTCGATCCCTAGCATCGTAGGGTAGTGTACTACCAGCCGGGGATAACCGAGCAAGGGCGAGCCCGGTTGCCTCTTGGTGAGGGCTTCAATCCATAGTGTGGGAGGGGCCGTAAGGGGCCTGCTAAGGACAGGCAGAGCAGGGTTACTGCTCGGTGCCTCTTGGCGAGGGCTTCGATCTCTGGCGTTGCGGGGTAGCGAACTACCAGCCAAGGATAGCCAAGCAGGGTAGCTACTCGGCTGCCTCTTGATGAGGGCTTCGATTCCTGGCGTCGTGAGGTAGTGTACTACCAACTCGGGATAACCGAGCAAGGGCGAGCCTGGTTGCCTCTTGGTGAGGGATTCGATTTTTAGTGTGGGAGGGGACGTAAGGGGCCTGCTAAGGACAGGCCAAGCAGGGTTACTGCTCGGTGCCTCTTAGCGAGGGCTTTGGTCATTAAGGACAGGCCGAGCAGGGTTACATCCCGGTGCCTCTTGGCGAGGACATTGATCTCTGGCGTTGTGGGTAGGGAGCTACTAGTCAGGGATAACCGAGCAGGGTTGCTGCTCGATTGCCTCTTGATGAGCGCTTTGATCCTTAGCGCGGGAGGGGCCGTAAGGGGCCTGCTAAGGACGGGTCGAGCAGGGTTGCTGCCCGGTGCCTCTTGGCGAGGGCTTTGATCCTTAAGGACGGGCCGAGCAGGCTTACTGCCCGGTGCCTCTTGGCGAGGGCTTCAATCCCTGGCGTTGCGGGGTAGTGAACTACCAGCCAGGGATAACCGAGCAAGGGCGAGCCCGGTTGCCTCTTGATGAGGGCTTCGATCCTTAGCGTGGGAGGGGCCGTAAGGGGTCTTCTAAGGACGGGCCGAGCAGGATTACTGCTTGGTGCCTCTTGGCGAGGGCTTTAGTCCTTAAGGACGGGCCGAGCAGGGTTATTTCCCGGTGCCTCTTGGCAAGGACTTTGATCTCTGGCGTTGTGGGTAGGGAGCTACTAGCCAGGGATAACCGAGCAGGGTTGCTGCCCGATTGCCTCTTGATGAGGGCTTTGATCTTTAGCACGGGAGGGGCCGTAAGAGGCATGCTAAGGATAGACCGAGTAGGGTTGTTTCTTGGTCATGCAAAGATCCGCTCGACCCTCCCGACATGTGAGCATCGGGAGGGGTAATAGTCACGGACGACACGTGTCAGGAACGTACTGGGGAAGGCAGAATGTTTTGGGAGGCCACGTCAGTTTTGCCACGTGGCGGCGTGGCATTGGAGTAGTTGCTGCGATTCCCAAGATTCGCCCCGGTACGTGCGAAAATCCTGGTCCTTGAAGATTCTGTTGGAAGTTATAAATAGGGAAGGAGATGGCAGCTCCTTCGGCACCGCTTACTTTCAAGATGACTGGGCGCGTGTATTTGATCGAAGATATCATCACCCTTGGTGATGTCTCCTTGTACGACCAATCTCTTCCCGAGGAGGGGTACCGGAGAGTGGTTCAGGGCCTCGAGGATCACTTCGGCCGGCTTCTCCCTCGGCGGTCGTCCCTGCTTTAGATGTTGATGTACGTGATCTGGAGGAGGTCCCCGGGGTTGGACAACCCCTTCACCGAGGAGCTTCTGTACGAGGCGCTCGACAAGGTGCATTCGATCTTCCTGTTCGGCCTCATCTCGAAAGCCAGGCACGACCGATCCTTGGCTCTGATTCTAGAGTGTTTCAAGATGAGGTCCATCGTGGGCTAAGGCTCAGAGGGCGGAGGGTCGGGTGCTTCTGTGGCGTCCCAGGTTCGCGTGCAGCATCGGCAGGAGCAGGCTGCAGCGGCTAGGGCCCGGCTAACGGAAATCTACTCTGAGTATCACCAGGAGTACTTCCTTAATCCCGTTCCACCTCTGTTGTAACCTTTTCTTTTCTGTAAGGCTGAGGATCCCATATTACCTTTTTGAATGAATAAAATTCTTCTTTTCGCAATGTTCTAGCGTTTCCCACTTATTATTTAAATAGAAAGGACTTTAGAAAAGTTTACATTGTCCTTGTGAAAGAAGAGATACACACTCGAAGATATTCCTCTCACTGGTATAGCTTGAGCTTCTCAGCATTGTAAGGCCGTGGAAACTTGTGCCCGTCCGCGTCTTGCAAGCGGTAAGATCCGCTGGGAAGGACCTCGGAGACGAGGAAAGGACCGTCCCATTTAGGGAAAAACTTATGCAGCCTGCCTTGATCGACGAACTCGTTTCGCCTCAGGACCAGGTCTCCGGTCTTGAAGAAGCGACGCTTGACTCGCGTGTTGTAGTATCGGGCGGTTTGCTGTTGATAGGCGACAGCTCTGATCTGAGACCGGTCTCGTTTCTCCAACAAGACGTCTAGGTTGGTCCGGAGGGCTGTGGTGTTTGCTTCGTCGTCGAAATATTCGACACGGTGACTGGGTAGCCCGATCTCCGCTGGGACCATTGCCTCGGTCCCGTAGCAGAGACTGAAAGGGGTTTCCTCGGTGGGGGTCTTCTTTGATGTGCGCAGGGCCCATAGGACCCGGGGTAATTCCTCGACCCAACTGCTTTGGCATCCTTCTATGCGGGTCCGGAGACCTCGGAGGACGTCCCGATTGGCGACTTCGGCTTGCCTGTTGCATTAGAGATGTGCGACCACGGCAAACTCCATGAGGATATGATACTCATTGCAGAATTCCTTCACTTTCTCATTTTTGAAGTTCGTCCCGTGGTCAGTGATGATACACCTCGGGATGCCGAACCGGAATATCACGTTGATCTGCAGGAACTTGATAGTTGTGGTGGCATCCGGTTTCCTGATGGGGATGGCCTCGATCCACTTCATGAAGCAATCCACTGCGACGAGGACATACTTGTGCCCGCCCGTACCGGTAGGGAACTGGCCTATCATGTCCATTCCCCACTAGGCGAACGGCCACGAGGAGGTTAAGGCGGTCAGCTCGGTAGCCGGAAGGCGAGGTATGCTTCCGTGGAGTTGGCAACTTTTGCATCTCCTGACGAGCTTCTGGGCGTCCTGGTGAATAATTGGCCAGTAGTACCCTTGGAGCATAGCCTTCTGGATTAAGGTGTGGGCCCCTTGGTATGCGCCGCCGACCCCTTCGTGGATTTCACGGAGGACGTAGTTAGCTTCGTGGGGGTCGACGCACCGGAGCAAAGGCTGAGTGAAAGACTTCTTGTAAAGGTTCCCATTGCTCCAGACGAAGTGATGGGCTTTGGCCCGGAGACGGCGGGCTGCTCCCCGATCTTCTGGGAGCGTACCTTCCCTTAGGAATTCCACGAGGGGCTTCCTCCAGTCTCGGTCTTCTTTCTGGGCTATATACATATGAAGTCTTGCCGCCCTATCTTCCACGCTGGGTCGTGGTAAGATCTCGAAGAGGATAGTGTAGGGTTCCTAGGCACTCACAAGAGATCTCACAAGGCATCAACCATGCCAATTTTAGATTTTACGGGTGCCGAGAAACCCTAATACGGATCGTTGACTAGAAATTTAGGCGAAAAACGAATCTAGTTAACAACTTAACTAAAGATCAGAAGCTACAACCTTTGTAGATCCGGATATCCACTTCCTTGGTGTTGGGGTAAAAATTTACACCCCGGTTGACCAAGTCAAAATCCAAATCAACCCCAAGCCAAGTGGGCCCAAGCCCAGACCCAGTGGGCCCATGCCCGGGTCGAGCCCGAACATGAAGCGGCCGGCCTCCCCCACGCCAAGATAAAAATTTTGTAATAAATAATTTTGTTGCATTTTCTTATATTTTATTTTTATGGATAAATATAAGAAAATGGGCATAAAGCCAAATTTTTGTAAAGCCCATGGCTTATATGCAAAAAGAAATGGCACATGAGCCATGAGATAGGCAAAATGCCATTTTGTGAAGCCCAAGGGGTTATGTGTAAAATGTATGGCCTATAAAGGCAAGGATAATGAAATATCTTAACAACTTTTTTTCTCTCTCCAAAAAAAGTTTCAGATCTGAGATCTTTCTTCCTTCTTCAAGGTTCCAAAACCTTCTTCTTTCTTTTGAATTAAATCAAGAGTTCTACTCTCCTTTTTATAAAATAAATTAGTTTTTCACCACAAAACCCATCAAGGGGAACTCAGATCTTCCATTAGATCTCAAATAAGAGTGATTTTTAAAATTCCATATCTCTTGATCTTCAAGATCCAGCCAACAGAGGAGGAAGAAGAAGAACCCATTTCCCCAACCAAAACATTTTTCTTTTTTCAGGAGTTCAACTCCACTAATTTCTCTTTCGAGAGTTTTTGGGGCTAAAAGCCCTCTTTTCCTCCAGCGCGCAGCGCTCGTGCGCAAAGCGCCCACGTGCCGACACGTGGCGCGCGCGCTTGCGCACCAGCGCGATGCGCAAAGCGCCCACGTGCCGACACGTCGCGCGCTCGCTTGCGCTCCAGTGCGCAGCGCTCATGCGCAAAGCGCCCACGTGCCGACACGTGGCGCGCGCGCTTGCGCGCAGCGCGCAGCGCTCATGCGCAAAGCGCCCACGTGCCGACACGTGGCGCGCGCGCTTGCGCTCCTGCGCTCATGCGCAAAGCGTCCACGTGCCGACACACACATACTCCGCGACACTGTCCCTGTTAGAAAAAAATTTCTAACGGGGCGCTGCCCTGCACCCCGCAAGGGGCTGCTAGCCCTCTTGACCCCCAGCCCGCTATCCGGGTAGCGGGACCCCCGTAAAAATTCTGCGTGGCTCCCGATATATCCAAAACCCCCCTTTCAAAACAGAACACACGCACACCGCACATTGGGTTCGCATGACCAGTTTAACCCGTTAATCGGAGGTTCCCTCGCTCCAAAGGCGAGGGGTAATTAACGGCAGTATAGTCTGCGGCTGCCGGAGATTCGGATCCCCACAATCATTAAACCCCGGCCTACCCTAGGCAGGGGGAATCTGTAGTACGCCTGACAAGCGCACGCGTATTCCCATCTCACTGGGGTGACGAAAAACACCCTACAGATTCTGGCACGCCCGGTGGGACCAATCTCTCCTCCCATATTTTGGGTTAAACGTTCATGCGAACTCAATCAATATACATATCGATTGCCTATACTGAAATAATGTTTTTTTTCCATGTAGCAATCAACCTTCGACGACAATGTCTCCCCAGACGAATTCAGCTTCCAACCTGACCCCGATTCCGTACGTGGTCAAGAGCAACGCTCGTGTGGTTCTTCCCGCGAGCCTCAGTCGACAGTGGGAGGAACCGCCCCGCCAGTTTGGCTCCGTCATCATCTACCCTGCCGGAAGTGCTCATCTGGCGGAGATCCCGGCAGAACAGGTGGCCAAGCCGGTCTCAAGGGGTAAGAGGCCGAATGTCGTGATCGCCAAGGCACTACAACCGAAACTTAAGACGGTGTCTGAACGACTCCCTGGCGCTCTAGCTGGGGGCAAGAACTTCGGTACAAAGGGCAACATCAAATGTTGCGGACGAGCTCAGGCGATGACTCCAACAAATGCACAATCGAGCGTATCTCCAAGGCCCTCCATCGCCCGGTCTGCGGCGTCTTCCCAAAGAGCCGAAGTCTGTCAGGTGCTTAGAACAGAAAAGTTAAGGCAGAAGCGGCTCAGGTATCGAGCCAACAAGAGGGCCAAGGCTTCGGCCAAATGGAATCATGTGAAGTGCCAAGTGCAGGGTTGCCCCGCGACGACGGCTGAGTCGGACGTAAGAATCAGCAATTCCTTCGAGCCTCTGAAGTGGGTTCAGAAAAACGCCATGACCGCCAGAATCAAGAAGACAGCGGTCCGAACAGTGCTACAAAGAGACGTGTCCCGGCCCCAACAGAAAAAGTGTGACACTGTCTCTTCAAGGGTCTATCAGGCGCTCTGTGCCGCACGAAAGCAGCGGGGCAAATCCAGAAAAGAAGTGCCAGCACCAATCAAGAACCTGGTTAGGCCAGTCGCCTTCAATCGACTACCAGCTACCGAAGTAAGGGGGTCAAGACAACGATCCGTGAAATCAGCCGCCAATGATAGAAAGTCGGCCGGATATATCATCCATACGGTCTATATGGCGGGCGGGCGCCCCAGCGACAACCTTCGCAGCAAAAGCAAGGATGGGGCCACCACATCCCAAGCCCAATCTAGCCTGAATGTGGTTGCCGCCGCCCAAGAACAGCCGCCCCCGCTAGATGAAGAAAACCCTCTCGATGAGGATGATAGGCAGAAAGACCCCTCGGTCCATGCAGAGTCAAGCTCAGATAGCGAGGAAGAGCCGACTTTCCGCCCCAGGACTGCGGAGCAAGAGCTGCTTCAAAAGCTTCGAAAACAGCTCATGAGCAAAGATAAAGAGATGGCCAAGCTCTATTCGAAGATTGACGACTTAAAGAACGTGGTGATGCAGCTTACGGCTCAAATTGCTCGAGCGCCTCCCAATCAAGCGCAAGCCGCTACTAATCAGCCGGGTGAGGACAATCCGAGGCAGCCAATGCCTGTTCCTTCGGGTCCAAGACTGGTCGAGCCGCATGAAAGCCGGCCACACTCCACTTCTGGGGACGCCTTGGCCCCAGATAGCACTATCCCGCTAACACAGGATCGGATAATGGATTTGGTCACCAGCAAGGTTAAAAAATTGGTGGCCGAAGCTGAAGCTCAGAAAGAAATCGGCAGTAGTGGGCGGCCTTACCCCGCGCAGTACGATCTGATTGAATTCCCAAGCGGCTACGTCATCCCTAAGTTCGGAAGATTTGATGGAACGGGGAATGCAAATCAGCACGTCGCCCACTTCAAAGCATCGTGCGGAAATACAGGGGGCAATGACGCGCTCCTTCTTCGTCAGTTTGTCAACAGCCTGACCGGTGTCGCTTTCGACTGGTACGCGAGCATACCAGACGGGTCCATCATTACCTTTGCCCAAATGGAGTCTCTGTTCCGGCAAAGGTTCATGAGCGTCAGTGATAAAATCTCCATTGCCGACCTTGTGAGGACCAAGCCGGGGAGGAATGAAAGCAACACTGACTTTATCGCCCGATGGCGTAATCTCACGGTCAAGTGCGAACCGCCGCTGGAGCAGGACCAGTCCGTCAGCCTTCTTATTGGGAACCTCAGTAATTGGATGGTCCCATTCTTGTGTACAGCGGGCCTCAAGACATTTCAGGAGCTAACCAAGAAAGTCCAAATGCTGGAACGCTCAAAGCAAGAGTCCCCGCCGGACTCTCAGAGAGAGAACTTGGAAAAGCAAACGGGACGACAACCGTAGAAGCGGGAGTTCCAGCAGTACCAATGTCTTCAATGCCTCCGACAATGAAGAAAAGCGAAGGGCGGCCGAATCCAAAACTAACCGGTCTCGAAAGCCATTGCTGGGAGGAGATGGGCCCTCCCTAGAGGAGAAAAAGAACAAGGTTTACTCTTTCAGAAGGGACAAGGTCCGCAAGATATTTAAAGATGCCTTGAACAACGGCCTACAATTGCCGGAGTCGAAAAGACCCCAAGAAGCAAAAATGACCGACAATCCTCTGTATTTCCCGTACCACCGAGTAGTGAGCCATGCGATCGAGGATTGCTATATCTTCAAAGACTGGGTCGAGAAGCAGTACAAGGCTGGAGAGATCGAGCTGTCCAAAAGCGTGTTGGTGAACAATCAAGTTGCGACCGCCAACTTAATACAGACAGAAGTTGAAGCCTTCTGGGAGCAGACAGCTGAACCCGCTGCCCCGACAAACAAAACCGACTCATCGCAGCCTCCGTGGAGTACGCACATATCTAATAAGACAAAGAAGATGCTAAAGCTGATTCAGAAAGAGCCCAGGATGGAATGGGAAGGACAGAAGAAGCCTACCAGTCCAGCTGCCAATGCGGCTCCTTCAGGCTCAAAATCCAAGAAGCTCAAGAAGAAGAAAAGTGCAGCTCGGCGTGAAAAAGAGTCTGCAGGGAGATCGACCATTCAAAAATATATCGATTCCCTCGAAGAATATGAACAAAAGGAAAGAACAGTGATTCAATTGAAGGAGTTCTTCCCTGTACAAGCGGCTGAAATTCTGGAGGAGTTAGAAGAAGACTCCAATGAAGAGATCCCAGTAGCGACCTGCTACGCCATCCATCTTGGCAGCGACTCCGAGGATGATCTCTGTTTTCCGGAAGAGGACGAAGAGCTCACCACAAAGGCCAATCAAATCCAGCTCAGAAGCGGCAGGGCTCTACCGCCAAATCAGGGCAACGCCCCAAAAGGGAAGGAAAAACAAGTCGCTAATGAAGAAGAGGGCAGAGAACCGGCTGATGAAAACATAAGTCCTTCCTCGGTGGACTATAATGTCTTGGCACATCTCCGGAAGCTTCCGTCTCTCCTGAGCATCTACGACGCCTTGGTCCTATCTAAGGAGCTTAGAGATGTTCTCATTCACGCTCTATAAA
Source organism: Agapanthus africanus (assembly GCA_030015575.1). Taxonomy (NCBI): domain Eukaryota; kingdom Viridiplantae; phylum Streptophyta; class Magnoliopsida; order Asparagales; family Amaryllidaceae; genus Agapanthus; species Agapanthus africanus. The sequence continues at coordinate 832,239,947 of JASDDO010000024.1, read as the reverse complement.
ACTCCGAGCGGTACCAGGCTCACATTGCGGAAATTAATATGAAAGAAGCCCAACACGCTTTGTATGCCGCCGCAGTCACATTTAAGGATGAAGACTTGCTACTGGGAACGGCTGAGCATAATCGGCCGCTTTACGTGACTGGGTACAGCGACGGAGATCGAATTAATCGCATTTTGATTGATCCGGGGTCCTTAGTGAACATCATGAACTTGCGAACTCTGAAGAGTTTGTCAATGGACGTCCGACACCTGTCAAGGGAAAGGATTGTCATTCAAGGCTTCAACCAAAATTGCCAGCAAGTTCTGGGGTCTATAGCTTTGCCAATCAAATTCGGGGATCTGCAAACTGAAGCTAAGATATACGTGATCAACGCCGACACGTCTTATAAGATTCTCCTGGGGCGGCCGTGGCTCCACGATTACGGCATCATTCCGTCAACTCTCCATCAATGCATGAAATATACTAAAAATGGCGAAGAAAGACGCATTGACGAAGACATCCAACCGTTCGGTATGCATGAAGTCCGCTATGAAGATTCTCGGTACTTTATGAATCACCAAAATGCTAAGCCACAACTGACTGAGGATAGACCGGCCCCAAGACTCAAAAGCAAATCTGCGCCGGCTATCACTTTCAAAAGCAAAAATGCCCAAGTGCGCTCGCATTTCGGTAGCGACACTGATGAGTCCGACGCTGGAAGCCCGTCCTTCCATAAAACTCGCCCTCGTTTCGACAGCGATACGGATGAATCCGTCACTGAAGCCCCATCTAGCAGTAAAGGCTGCCCTCATCTTGGCAGCGACACTGAAGAGTCAGAGGAGGAGGACCTGTCGTGCAACAGCGGTGCAGATTGGACCCCCACGCAACAAGCGAAACTACGAGAGACCTTCGAAGTTGCAGAAGGATCCCTAGCCGTCACAAGGGTACCAGAGCAGATGTGCAAAGAGCTCGATGCGTTATCAGTCTCCACCGTGGACCAGCTGAAAACTTTCTACGTGACCGGGAGGAAAAGTGGACAGAAGGGCATCCTGTTTTATGGGTCAAACCCCGTTGTGCACCCGGACGATCTTTCTGTCGCGTGCCTTCCCTATGAGAGAGGCATAAGAGCCGTTCTCAATCCCAGATACTATGCGCCCGAGATGCGGGAATACTTTAAAAAGTGCGGATGCCGGTTATATCAAACGAAGTCCGAAGCAAAGTTTTACGAAGGGCTATGGCATCCACCCCAAGTCCGAGCACTCATCGATGGACGAATTCCAAACAGACGGGGAATAGGTTACATTCAACCTGATTCCAAAGCGTGCTACATGATCCATGTTGGTGAGGCCAGCGAAAGATCAAATGATGACGACGAGATAGCCGAGCAAGAAGAAGCTCCTCAAGAGCTCGAAGATGGCGGACAAGCAACCTTTGACGAGCTAACCGAGATTGACTTAGGAACGCCCGATAATCCAAGGCCGACCTACATCAGCTCACTCTTGTCAGAGGAAATGAAAGAGCAGATAATTGCCCTGCTGCGTGAGTTCGTTGACTGCTTCGCGTGGACATACAAAGAAATGCCTGGCCTTTCCCCTGAGGTAGCCGTGCATAAGCTGGCTATATCTCCTGATGCTAAGCCAGTCAAACAAGCTCCTCGAAGAATGAGAAGGGAGTTGGAAGAAAAGGTCATCGAGGAAACCAAGAAACTCATCGATGCTGGCTTCATCAGAGAAGAGAAATATGCGGACTGGATCGCATGCATAGTCCCAGTGAAGAAGAAAAATGGGCAGATCCGAGTTTGTGTCGATTTCAGAGACCTCAACAAGGCATGTCCTAAAGACGACTTCCCGCTACCGGTCATGGAAATGATGGTCGATGACACCTCAAATTACGAGCTGTTCACCTTTATGGATGGCTCATCTGGATATAATCAGATCAAGATGTCGCCTGAACATGAGAAGCACACAGCATTTCGAACCCCGATCGGAATATATTGCTACAAGGTAATGCCGTTCGGACTGAAGAACACAGGTGCTATATATCAAAGGGCAATGACTAATATCTTTGATGACCTAATCCATAAAGTCGTCGAATGCTATGTTGATGATCTGGTCGTCAAAACTAAAGCCAAGGCCGACCACATCCAAGATCTTAGGACAGTTCTCACCAGACTGAGGGAATACGATCTGAAGATGAATCCTCTGAAATGTGCTTTTGGAGTGTCATCGGGAAAATTCCTGGGTTTTATAGTCCGGCATCGAGGGATCGAAGTTGACCCATCAAAGATAAAGGCCATCATGGAGATGCCCCCTCCGAAAAGTCTGACGCAGCTAAGATCTTTTCAAGGCAAACTTGCTTATATAAGGAGGTTTATCGCAAATTTATCGGGGAGATGTAGGCCCTTCTCAAAGCTCATGAAGAAAGGAGCTCCTTTTATCTGGGATGCCGAATATCAAGAAGCGTTCGAAAGCATCAAACAGTACTTGTTGCACCCTCCAGTGTTGGCCGCTCCCATTCCAAATAAACCGCTGATTCTCTACACTGCCGCGCTGGACGAGTCACTCGGTGCGCTCCTTGCCCAGAATAACGAGGATGGAAAAGAAAATGCCCTCTACTACCTCAGTCAAACTCTAGTCGGGGCGGAACACAACTACTCCCCAATCGAAAAGCAATGCCTGGCTCTGATATTTGCTGTGAAGAAGCTGAGGCACTATCTGCTCGCTCATCGGATTATGCTGATCTCCAAGGTCGACCCGCTTAAACACTTGATGACCAGAGCGAGCCTAGCCGGCAGAATGGCAAGATGGGCTGTTATGCTACTTGAGTTTGACATAGTTTACACTCCTCAGAAAGCAGTAAAAGGGCAAGCTCTTGCAGACTTTCTCGCTGCTCATCCCATACCAGAAGGGTCGCCGCTAAATTGTGAGTTACCCGATGAACAAGTGCTGCACCTCGAGGAAGATGAGCTATGTTGGGAGCTCTACTTCGATGGGGCCTCGTCAATAAGGACCTCCAGTAAATCAAGTGTCCCGGAGATAAAAGCAGGGATAGGATTGGTATTCATCACGCCATCAATGGGAACCCTACGGCGTTCTTTTGCTCTCACCGAGCCTCGCACAAACAATGAGGCTGAGTATGAAGCTCTGATAGCTGGTTTGGAGCTCGCCATAGAAATGGAAATCCTTCGGCTACGGGTTTATGGTGACTCCCAGCTTGTCGTCAACCAAGTAAGCGGCGATTATAAAATATATAAACCCGAGTTAGCTCGGTACAGAGGCCGAGTGGTGGAACTCATGAAACGGTTCACTCACATTGAACTAATGAGAGTCCCTAGAGCGTTGAATGGAAAGGCTGACGTACTCGCTCGCTTAGCCAAGGAGCTGGCCGATCCTGACATGGACGAAATTCTGATCACAGTCAGGAGCCGACAAATTCTACCCCCAGTCTCTCTACGAGAAGAGGAAAGCGCGGAACAGAAGAGCAGTCCTGCCGAAGAAGCTTCGATCATCCAAGACGAGCCCGATTGGAGAGAACCCTTCATAGAGTACCTCCGATACGACAGGCTGCCCGAAGAAAAATCTGTGAGGATTCAGCTGAAGAAGAGAGCTCTCCGATACGTGTTTGTAAATGACACGCTATACCGCAGGTCATATGACCAACTCTGGCTCAGGTGCCTGTCATCGACCGAAGCCCAAAAAGTCACGAAAGAAGTTCACTCAGGCGTTTGCGGTTCTCACCAATCTGGCCCCAAGATGCGACTGCAAATTAAACGGCTTGGGTATTACTGGCCCACCATGATACGGGATTGCGGAGAGCATGCAAAGAAATGTTATATCTGCCAAATTCAAGGTGATTTTATTCACAAGCATCCCAACCCATTGCATCCTACAGTGGCGTCGTGTCCATTCGAAGTTTGGGGCACCGACATTGTTGGCCCAATTGATCCTCCGTCATCTAAAGGTCACCGGTTCATACTGGCCGCGACAGACTACTTCTCCAGATGGGCTGAAGCTGTCCCGCTAAAAGAAGTCAAGACAAAAGATATTCTGACATTCTTCCAGCATAATATTCTATACCGCTTCGGTACACCAAGAAGAATCATTTCTGACAACGGGCCTTCTTTCAAGAGCTTCAATGTCTCAAGGTTCGCTACTCAGCACAAGATAGACTGGAGATATTCCTCCATCTACAATCCAAGAGCCAATGGGCTAGCCGAAGCCTTCAATAAGACCCTATGCAAGCTCCTGAGGAAAAATGCTTCAGCCAACAAGAGAGACTGAAATCTCAAACTTCATGAGGCGTTGTGGGCATATCGTACCACGCTCCGTACTCCAACACAGTCCACTCCATACTCATTGCTCTTCGGAGTGGAGGCGGTCCTCCCTCTCGAAGTCGAAGTTCCAATCTTAAGAATGGCCGTTCAGCACGAGTTGACGGAAGAGGAAAACGTGCTCCTTCGACTTGAAGAGCTCGATGCCCTCGAAGAAAAGAGGCTCGCGGTACAGCAAAATCTGGAGCTATACCGAGCCCAAATGTCACGGGCCTATGATAAGATAACCCGTCTCCGCGCTTTTAAGAAAGGTGAATTGGTGTTGGTCCTCAGAAGACCGATCATCCCCAATCGACATGCCAAGGGAAAATTCGAGCCAAACTGGGAAGGACCATACATCATCGAGAAAGTGTTCGACGGAGGATCCTACCAACTAATAAGTGCCGAGGGAGAAAGGCCCATGCCACCCATCAATGGCCGATATCTCAAGAAATACTACACGTGAATGCTCCAAGTCGCAGGCGAATTGAGCACATCAGCCCTACGGTCTGGATCATACATCCTGCAAAACCGTATACAATCCACGGGCGTAAATGACCCCTATCTCTTCCAAATCCTGCCGGTGAGACTACTTTTAAAGTCCCACTAGCGGCAAAAAAAAAAGAGAAAAAGAAAAAAAAAAGAAAAGAAAAATAAAAGAAATAAAAAAAATAAATAATAATAAACGGTATGTCCACAAGCAAAACGGGCACGGATGAAAACCCGAAAGGGCTCCGTGAGTAAAAACAGCAGGACTACCGGCGAGTCTGTGAAAACCCGAAAGGGCGCAAACTCGTGAAAGGAGATGAAATACACTCGCAAAGTCCTCTCGACCTTGTGAGGAGAAAACCCTGCGTGAGATCCTTACGACTCACAAAGGAGCAACACACTTAGGAATCCTCACGATTCCTAAGGAGAAAATACACCTGCGGGATCCTTACGACTCGTAGGGAGAAAATGCTTTTATGGGACCCTCACGGCCCATAAAATTGAAAAGCCTTAGGTGATAGGGACCCAAACCTGTCTCCTAAGCCATCGTTCCCCAACGGGCAACGGCAAATGATGAGTCGCTCCTGGCATTTCGCTTCAGTGTTAGCGGTGCTGATGCCAACCAAAAACCCAAATCCCAAGTCCTCCCAAGGTAAATGATGAGTTGCTCCTGGCATTATTCCAGTGCAGCAATGCTGATGCCAAACAAGATCCAAATTCCAAGTCCCCAAATGGCGAATGATGAGTCGTTCCTGGTACCATATTCCAGTATAGCGATACAGACGCCAACCAAAATCCAATTTCTCAAAATTCTCCTGGCCCTACGGTGGGTCCCCAAATTGACCATCGTATACAATCCACGGGCTCAAATAATTCTCATCATACCCATGCCCCACCGTAATCACCAGTTACGCGGCCGGTCTCCGCTTTGGGAATGATGCTCCATTGATAAGACCCACTCATATGTCCTCATGATATATGAGGAGAACAAACCTTTGTGGGATCCTTACGACTCATAAAGAAAAAACACACTTAGGAGTCCTTACGACTCCTAAGGAGAAAATACACTTGCGGGATCCTTACGACTCGTAGGGAGAAAATGCTTTTATGGGACCCTCACGGCCCATAAAATTGAAAAGTCTTAGGCGATAGGGATCTAAACCTGTCTCCTAAGCCATCGCTCCCCAATCCCCACATGGCGAATGATGAGTCGCTCCTGGTACCATATTCCAGTGCAGCGATGCAGACGCCAACCAAATTCCAAATCCCATACCCCAATGGCAAATGATGAGTCGCTCCTGGTACCATATTCCAGTGCAGCGATGCAGACGCCGACAAAATCCCGAAATTTTTTCCGGCCCTACGGTCTGGATCATACATCCTGCAAAACCGTATACAATCCACGGGCATAAAACAATCCCAAAATCCTCTCAATGACAGATGATTCACTCCTGGTACCATATTCCAGTATAGCGATGCTGATGTCAAAACCAAATCAAAATCAACAAGTCAACTTCCACTCCGACACCGCAGAAAGCGGAGCAAGTCAGAATCCAATCTCGACACCGCAAGAGGCGGAGCAAGTCAAGTCTACCCCTGACACTGCAAGAAGCAGAGCAAGTCAAATCAAGAATCGACCGTCCACGTCGCTAAAAGAGCAGCACCGACCGTCCACGTCGCTAAAAGGGCAGCACCGACCGTCCAAGTCGCAAAAAGGGCAGAACCGACCGTCCATGTTGCTAAAAGGGAAGCACCGACCGTCCACGTCGCTAAAAGGGCAGCATCTGTTGGAGATAGTGCCCTCAAAGTCAATTATTGGGTCACAGGCACGTGATTGCAATGATTGAGGGGAGGACCTATCCCGGTAGGACAGTCTTACTCGAGATGATAGTATGCTATCTGGTTTATCTTTATCATCGTGTACTGCTTTAGGTGACCTTTCGAGTCGCTATTACACGTTGATAAAGCCCCTAGGATTCTTGCTTGACCACCAGCAGTATGAGGGCGATCATATAAGTGGGAGCTGGGGGTCTACAAGCACATCCTTAAAAGGTCCCTAGTCGTGTGAGATTCGAGACAGGGCATCGTTTCTCCAGAGTAGACTAGTGTATACAGTCGAGACCCCGACGAGGGGCGGTGGCCGGTCTCACAAGCCACTGGTGTCAGTTGGTTCACCTAAGATGTATACAGGTGCTCATTGGGTTATGAGTACACCGGACAGGACTCGCCGGGAACCTGCTAGTTGGGAATATACCAGATGTCAGATAGCAGTTTCCTGGTGACATGTGTACAGGTTAGTTCATCGACCTGAGACCGTCTTTTATCTCGTGTGAGTTCCCACTGTGCTTTGATTACTACCCTACCACGGCTCAAAGGAGTCGTGCAAACAGGTTTTAGTTGGGTACAGTCCCGAGCCACATGGAGGCAGTGAGCGGATCTGCAGGGGTTCGTCTCTCCCGGTATTGGGGGTGAGGTTGTGCTGTGTCTAGGAGAGCCAGAACATGAAAAGTCCTTGGCCAAGGCAGGAGATTTGCTGGTAGGTATTCCAGTAGTATCTCAGGGTGTTCTGGGCTACACTCCGACACGACTTGTACCGCTTTTGGGGGTCTGACTTTTACCAACCCCCTAGGCCCGCCATGCGATGCTCGTAGACGAACGGACCGGACTGTACGGATATTGTCACTGACAGGCTCAGCAGGGTGTCAGGATGAGTTCGCTCATCGACGTCCCTTTTGGTCAATACCTGGTGGCCCGTCACGTATTGGCTTATACCTCTGACGTGCTAGTGGTTAAATCCACAGCCACAGTATTGACGAGTCTTTAGAGTCCACCACACAGATAGTTACTCAAGTTTCGGGCGAAACACTGTAGAGGCCGTATGGAGATATGGCAGGGTTCGATCAGATACGTGCGGTATTGCACGGATCGTGATCGGACAGTTTTTACTAGCCGGCTTTGGCTTAAGCCGGATACTAGTATTTGATAGTGTAGTTTTGTCTCTTTGCATTTGTGTTCAGTGGGAATACAAATGCGGGCATGTATTTGCAGTAGCGGGGTTTTCCTGTAATTTATTACGGGAACAGTTTTCTGTAGTTGCCAGTTTGCATTCCGTTCCGGCCGGTTTTCTTTTATTCCTTCTCGGCCGGACTTTTCGTTGGAGGGTGTTAATTGCAAGTTTGCAATTAACACTTAGTGGAGGGGCTTTCTTGCTTATTTGTGGCATCATGATTGTTGCTTCATCATGAGATTCCATATTGGTCTCATCTTTGCTTTTCTTGTGATGGTTTTGAAAAAGGAGATTGATTAGTGAAATGAGAGTGACCATTTTCTATATTGTTGATATATTCTTTCTTGCATTTTTTTCTCTCCAATCCCATTCTTGAGAGGGAGGGCCGGCCACTATTCCAAGGGAGAAGAGGGGATTTCATTTTGTGTGAGGAAAAAGTTTCATATCATTTTTCATGCTACCAAAATTCCAAAGCACATTTTCTTTAGTTGCTTTCTTCTCCTCCTCCCATTCTTTCATCAAGGTAACTTCAAGAACCCCAAGAGACATGCCTTCTACACTATTTCTATAGCAAGCCTTGGACGCGTCGGCTAGCCAACTTCGCGCCCGAGTTGCCTCGGTCAAGAGGCGGGAGCCCGTAAAAGATTCCGGCTACGTGGTGCCCCTTTCCGACGAGCGAGGAGGTGATGGAGATTCCGCAAGAGATCGGAGTGGAGATGAAGACCGAAGGACACGGATCGCTTGGTATAACTTCTCTACTCTTTTCTATTTTGCTAGCTAGCTAGGTTAATGGCCCGATCCGGGTAAAAAGTCCGCGGTGGTGCCGGTTGCAAAGTTCGCAAAGTTTTTGTTTTCCGCGTTTCCGGCGTCGGATCGACGGCCGGGGCGCCCCCGCGGGCTTACATTGGTATCAGAGCCACGCCATTAACCATGCCTAGCTTGCTCTTGTATGTTTAGTACTCGATCGAACAAAATCCCCAAAAACCTTATTTTAGTGTACATGTGTTCTCTGTTGAAATTTTTCCAGCTCCTAAAAATTTTCAGGTTATTGCAGAGACATGTACAAGAAATTCTAAGAATTATGGGAAAATACGATTCACTGATTCCTCACTTCGACCGCGGAAACGCGGCCAAACCCCTGGTTCGGCCGTGGTTCCGCGGTGGTTAAGGGGAATCGTGGCACCATATTTTCCCAGTAAGTCTTATACTTGGAAATAGGGGTTTTGGGATATTATTTTTGGGCCCAGATTTTCTGTAAGTGCTACAGTACTGCTTGGGGCCCACTTGATAAAATTTGTTCGATCGGATATTTTAAACATGCCAGTTCACAGTTTTTACATTATATCTGCGACCGTGAATGTCACTTGATCGGTAAATCCCGTCTAACTGCTATAGCCCGGTTAGACGGATTTGCGAACGTGACTTTCACGTTGATGTTCTGTGATTGTACTGTGTTGTTGCGGATCGGTCGTGGAGGATAGCCTGGTTGCAATATAGTACAGTTCTGTTTTATATGTACATTTGTTACTGCGGGGCGAGCGTTCGACATGTGGACTGCCGTCACTGCCTGTTTGTATTATTCTGTTGGGGCACGACCTGATTGCGGTCGATGTACCCATTGTATGTATATTTTACTTTCTGTACTAGGATTACCCCGCGGAGGGGTGCACGGATAGCCGGGTTCTAGAGGGCAACGGGCCCGCATCTCATGGCATTGAGACGGATGGGGCTTCACTCTAGGATTGGCGGGCTATTCGCCGCACTCGTAGGGGGTACAGGTTGACCCAGGAGGGGTGCCCAAGTTACCGGATTCCGTGAAGTGCTGGGTGGTCCATTCATGTTGCTGAAGGGGGCTGCCTCGCTTCAGGTTTTGGCGGGTAACTTGCCGCGCCCGTAGGGGTCTAGGATTTCATTGCACAGGCTATCCACACGACCAGGGGAACGTCGGGTTTCAGTAGCGGCTCTGTGAAACCCGGGGATCCCAGATATCTGTATTGATCTGTGTTGCTATACATTTCTGTGTTGCATTTTATCACGCCTTGAGCGAAATACTATATATTGGTATATATATTAGTAGATGTTGTATATGTTTTACATCCGCGCTAGTCCAGTCCCCGCTCTGTCGTTAGTTAGCTAACCTAACGGGTGATGACGGGACCCAGTGGCGAATGCGGATGGCATATACGTACATCAGTATATTTTCGTTCTTTGTGGTGTGATCAATTGATGGGACTGCATTGATTCGGATCAATGCAAGTAAAACAAACCTAATCTGATGTTGTTGGAACACTTTTTCAAAAAGCTGTTATTGCAAGGGCGTTCTCTTTTGTTTTGCACAGTGGTATTCAGTCGGAATATCCTGCTCCTCAGTCGACGAGGCAAGGGCCGAGATCCCTTCACCGGGAGTGACCCCTTGGACAAAAGTTTGCGTTAGGGCAGTAACTTCACTATAGCCGATTACTTTTGCTTTGCACCGTGGTATTCAGTTGGAATATCCTGCACCTCATTCTACGGGGAAAGAGCCGAGATCCCTTCACCGGGAGTGACCTCTTTAGCAAAGGTTTTCGTCACTATATTTTTAAAAGCTATCCGTTCCTTCAACGATATCAAGTTCATTACGTTAAAGGTTTTCGCCAGAAACCATTCGTAGCCCTCCGTCATTTCAGTTAAATATTCGGTAGTATTCAAGCTATGTATTTTGACCTCACGCCAAGGCATAGTGTTTGGTAGCTGCCGGGTATTTATCTGTTGCATAGATAGATGCGTTGGTTTGGGACAGTCGTACTACTATTTTGGCCTACGTCAAGGGTATGTACGGATGGGTTCAAATTAACCAGGATAATGACGGGTAGAACTTGACATGTGACTTATGATATTTTGACCTCACGCCAAGGTCATAAGAGCATGGGGTAAAAATCCACATCGGGAGTTTCAAAAGAACTGAAACTTGCCAGGTATGCGCATACCTTCTGGAGTGTGATAGCGTGAGCGGATTCCGTCACGTTATCATGCGATGATAGTTGGATCCCGATTCCCACTGATGAGTTGGTTTACTCCTCGGGTGATCCCGGCTAATTCTTCTTTCAGGTTTGGGGAAGAATTTGACGTTACAGTGGGAGGTTTCCAGATTAGATAAAGTGACAACCATTCTGATCTAGGTTAGAGTGCACGCTGAGTGTTTCTTTTCTCTCTCTCTCTGGCAGCGACCATTGACCCGACCCTAGACTATGACTCAGTGACCAAGTTGACCGAACCTTCTTAACACTGGCTTTTGGATTATCAGAGTTGCAGACCTCTTTGCCACCCCTACTTTTACCCTTTTCTCCGGGACACCCCGTATTACTACGAACGTCCACTTCCATTGGACAAAACCATCGTATGGTTATATACGAACTCGAAGGACTTCGAGGATGGTTTCAGGTTCTGGAGAAAACGAATAGGACTATTCAGTTGTCTTTACCTTTTACCTTCTCTCAGGTTGCGAGTACTCCTTGGTTTAGGAGATAGTACACCTATTATGCAAATTGGATAGTCTTCTTCCAAACCTTAGGCTGGTGCCGACCGGTAGGGAATGAAGAAAGCCAATTAGCCTAAACGGTGTACAGAAGGTATTGAGTTCAGACAAAGCAAGGGATAGTTAGAGGGCAAAGTAAATTGCGACTGCTATTCACGACCAAACCATGTACTTCTTTGTCAATCCTAAATCACCTATGAATTAAGTTCATTCAGGTGTCTTTTATCTTCACCTTCTCTCGCGTTGCGAGTGCTCCTAGGATTAGGACAGTACACCCTTTATGCTTATTGGATAGTCTTCTTCCAAACCATAGGCTGGTGCCGAACGGTAGGGAAGGAAGAAAACCATTTGGCCTAAAGGGGTGTACAGAAGGTAATGACTAAAGACATATAAAGGGATTTGGAGAGGTGGCAAAGAATTATACGGTTATAGTTGTGAATCTGGATAATGGAAGAGGCATTACTAAGAATACCAGGATACCCCATCGAAACATTTCAATGTTTCAGTTCCACTGTGTACTGTTAAAAGAAAACTGATTTCCCGATTAGACACTTACTCCAGGGTATGTATTTACCAGGTTGGATTCTCACATCTGTATGGTTTTACAGATGATGAGTGGGAGTAAGTTATTGGGAATTAGGTGACCATCCTCATTATATCGGGATTCGTTGTAATCGGTGATATTTGAGGAAGTCACCTGGGTTGTTTGCCGGTCGGCAAATATTTGGTTTTGAATATCCGTTGTTATGCACCAATTTCAAATTGATATATCTGTACGTCTATTTTTATAGAGTGAGATATACCTTTCTGAAATTATGTCTATGACATTTACCTATACCAGTGGATGGTTAGGTAAGGAGCATTGAACAACGGTGTAATTCTTCTTAACCAAAAATACAGTTTTCAACCTACGACACACAGTGAATGAGTCACAAGACTCAAGGGACTTATACAGAGTATTGTATATTGTCCAGTGTCCATTAGGACAGAGGGGTTGGTCCTCGTACTATATTCTGTTTACTTTTAACTTCTCTAGTTCTTAGACATGTGTTTCGTAGAAACACAAGGTCTAAGTTTTGAGGAGTTATAGGTATAAGAATAAAGTAGAGAACCAGATATTGCAAGTATCGGGATTCTTCAAGGTGATCGAAGATGTAGATACTTGTGTATAGTATTCAGTTGATAGTAATGATTAAGAGAACTTGCTCCTCTTTCAGGTTACTCGTAATTGGAAGCATTCCTAAGTTGAGTAACGCTGATCGGCCTCTCTTCCATTTAGTTGACATGCACTGGAGACAGCTGCATGATTTGAATCTGGTTCAATTAAATCAGTGCCTCTGTTTCTTGGATATAGAACAGTTCATATCTTGACATTGTTAAGATACGGGGAGTTGTCCGGCTTATGCTTAAAACCAGAATCCGGATAACTCAAGGCACGTTTCTGTAATGGCTGTTTGTGGGTTGACCCGGGCTATGACGAGGGTTGATTTTCTACCATCTGGAAGATCAATAGTGATATTGTTCTTGACTCGCCACAGTTTTATCAAAAATGGATTTTTTTTTCAGAAAACAGTAGTGGGAGTATGGTAGAACTGGAAGTGATTCCAGAACCACAAACGATTACTGAAGATTTCATAAGAACCTAAAGATTCAATCTGGTTTGACATTCCATTGGCCACTCCACAGATAAGGTGGGTAACCTCAGGCACCCGAGAGGTACTTCGGTATGCTCAAGGACGGTGGCAGGGAGGTTCTTGTTTACCCAGACTTGCCATTGCTGTTGTTCCAGGTTGCGAGACCCGGCGGGAGGATGAGTATAGCGTCGTTCTAAACTTGCTTTAGAAGCGTACGTGTATATGACTCTGCCAGAGGGTTGTCGTAGTCAGTGGGAGCAGCGGAAGCATTGGTGGATATCAGGCTTATGTCTATTTATAGACTTAAGCAGATATAGCGGAGATAGATCATCTATTTCTGATGTGACAGTCAGAGGTTTGACTTCATCAGAATAAGGGATGGATCTGTTAAAAAGGTAGTAGGGTGTGATGTCCTGGTGTTTGATGACATACACAGAGTAGGAAGTGATATTCCTATACTACGATCGGTTATACTTTGGTCGTCACACGGTGGTTTCTCCACATAGGACTTGGATATTATATCAGACATTCTGGTTACTAGATTTATGGTTTTAGATCTAGATTTGGGTGGTTTCCCAATCTGGGTACTTTGACAGCATTCTATGAGTATTTAGAATGGACGACTCCTGGCACGGTAGTGTACCTGCAGGTAATGGAGTCACCCTCTCTAAAGGTGTCTTACAGACTAAAGGGGAGAGGGATACGCATGATTGACAGATCACTTGCTTAGGCAATTGAGTCAATCATGAGATGTCAAGTACCACACCAGATGTTGTTCTTGCAGTAGATGCAATAAGTTGATATTGATCCAATCCTGAAGAAACAGTCGGAAGCAGTTTTAGAACATAAGTGGATGTTCTAGGGATATGATAACGGCAGTCTTCTTCGGGAGACAGTTATCATTCCAGGCTTCCAAGGTGACCTGGATGGCAGAGTGGCTGTCAGAGTATAGTTTTTCCCTCTGACGAGAGGCAGTATTTTGGACAGGTGGTCCAGGTGGATACTGAAGGGAGGCATGGCGCAGGATACTGATTAAGTTCAGTTGACGATACAGTCTAAGAAGTTTGGATTTGGAGTTCATTTATGAGCTAGGTCCCATCAGACATCCAGACATTCTAAGACAGGTATTGCTCATTTCGGGAGATAGATTTCTCTGCGAAAATGAGATATAGAGAGACATAGAAAGAAACATCAAAGCGGATCCACTCACTGAGGCTATTCCTCGAACGCAATAGTTTCGCAAACGAGCTTTGTGAGACTGACTAGTAGAGGAGTTGGGTGTTCGGTATCACACGGGCTGTGAGTATGCGACATCGCAATAATTAGCCCTGAGTGCAAGTGGGAGATTGTTGGAGATAGTGCCCTCAGAGTCAATTATTGGGTCACAGGCACGTGATTGCAATGATTGAGGGGAGGACCTATCCCGGTAGGACAGTCTTACTCGAGATGATAGTATGCTATCTGGTTTATCTTTATCATCGTGTACTGCTTTAGGTGACCTTTCGAGTCGCTATTACACGTTGATAAAGCCCCTAGGATTCTTGCTTGACCACCAGCAGTATGAGGGCGATCATATAAGTGGGAGCTGGGGGTCTACAAGCACATCCTTAAAAGGTCCCTAGTCGTGTGAGATTCGAGACAGGGCATCGTTTCTCCAGAGTAGACTAGTGTATACAGTCGAGACCCCGACGAGGGGCGGTGGCCGGTCTCACAAGCCACTGGTGTCAGTTGGTTCACCTAAGATGTATACAGGTGCTCATTGGGTTATGAGTACACCGGACAGGACTCGCCGGGAACCTGCTAGTTGGGAATATACCAGATGTCAGATAGCAGTTCCCTGGTGACATGTGTACAGGTTAGTTCATCGACCTGAGACCGTCTTTTGTCTCGTGTGAGTTCCCACTGTGCTTTGATTACTACCCTACCACGGCTCAAAGGAGTCGTGCAAACAGGTTTTAGTTGGGTACAGTCCCGAGCCACATGGAGGCAGTGAGCGGATCTGCAGGGGTTCGTCTCTCCCGGTATTGGGGGTGAGGTCGTGCTGTGTCTAGGAGAGCCAGAACATGAAAAGTCCTTGGCCAAGGCAGGAGATTTGCTGGTAGGTATTCCAGTAGTATCTCAGGGTGTTCTGGGCTACACTCCGACACGACTTGTACCGCTTTTGGGGGTCTGACTTTTACCAACCCCCTAGGCCCGCCATGCGATGCTCGTAGACGAACGGACCGGACTGTACGGATATTGTCACTGACAGGCTCAGCAGGGTGTCAGGATGAGTTCGCTCATCGACGTCCCTTTTGGTCAATACCTGGTGGCCCGTCACGTATTGGCTTATACCTCTGACGTGCTAGTGGTTAAATCCACAGCCACAGTATTGACGAGTCTTTAGAGTCCACCACACAGACAGTTACTCAAGTTTCGGGCGAAACGCTGTAGAGGCCGTATGGAGATATGGCAGGGTTCGATCAGATACGTGCGGTATTGCACGGATCGTGATCGGACAGTTTTTACTAGCCGGCTTTGGCTTAAGCCGGATACTAGTATTTGATAGTGTAGTTTTGTCTCTTTGCATTTGTGTTCAGTGGGAATACAAATGCGGGCATGTATTTGCAGTTGCGGGGTTTTCCTGTAATTTATTACGGGAACAGTTTTCTGTAGTTGCCAGTTTGCATTCCGTTCCGGCCGGTTTTCTTTTATTCCTTCTCGGCCGGACTTTTCGTTGGAGGGTGTTAATTGCAAGTTTGCAATTAACACTTAGTGGAGGGGCTTTCTTGCTTATTTGTGGCATCATGATTGTTGCTTCATCATGAGATTCCATATTGGTCTCATCTTTGCTTTTCTTGTGATGGTTTTGAAAAAGGAGATTGATTAGTGAAATGAGAGTGACCATTTTCTATATTGTTGATATATTCTTTCTTGCATTTTTTTCTCTCCAATCCCATTCTTGAGAGGGAGGGCCGGCCACTATTCCAAGGGAGAAGAGGGGATTTTATTTTGTGTGAGGAAAAAGTTTCATATCATTTTTCATGCTACCAAAATTCCAAAGCACATTTTCTTTAGTTGCTTTCTTCTCCTCCTCCCATTCTTTCATCAAGGTAACTTCAAGAACCCCAAGAGACATGCCTTCTACACTATTTCTATAGCAAGCCTTGGACGCGTCGGCTAGCCAACTTCGCGCCCGAGTTGCCTCGGTCAAGAGGCGGGAGCCCGTAAAAGATTCCGGCTACGTGGTGCCCCTTTCCGACGAGCGAGGAGGTGATGGAGATTCCGCAAAAGATCGGAGTGGAGATGAAGACCGAAGGACACGGATCGCTTGGTATAACTTCTCTACTCTTTTCTATTTTGCTAGCTAGCTAGGTTAATGGCCCGATCCGGGTAAAAAGTCCGTGGTGGTGCCGGTTGCAAAGTTCGCAAAGTTTTTGTTTTCCGCGTTTCCGGCGTCGGATCGACGGCCGGGGCGCCCCCGCGGGCTTACAGCATCGACCGTCCACGTCGCAAAAAGGGAAGCACCGACCGTCCAAGTCGCAAAAAGGGCAGTAACAACCGTCCAAGTAGCCAAAAAGGGCAGAACCGACCGTCCACGTCGCTAAAATAGCAGCATCGACCGTCCAAGTCGCAAAAAGGGCAGAACCGACCGTCCACGTCGCTAAAATGGCAGCATCGACCGTCCACGTCGCAAAAAGGGCAGAACCGACCGTCCACGTCGCTAAAATGGCAGCATCGACCGTCCACGTCGCTAAAATGGCAGAACCGACCGTCCACGTCGCAAAAAGGGCAGCATCGACCGTCCAAGTCGCTAAAAGGGCAACATCGACCGTCCAAGTCGCAAAAAAGGCAACATTGACCGTCCATGTCATAAAAAGGGCAGTGCAGGATTCCTACAAAGCGGGAACCAAATCACTCCGGGCCAGGGAAACGTCTATCACGGACACTCCATCTCGGAGACATGTCAAGCGACGACCGTCCATGTCGTAAAAAGGGCAGTGCCAGCTTCCCAAAAAGCGGGAACCAAATCAAGTCGCCTCCACGTGAAAGAAGATCCATCAATTTCATGCACACGACCCACATATGTGGTGCGCATTTATTGATGGGGGCAATTTGTTGGGGTAAAAATTTACACCCCGGTTGACCAAGTCAAAATCCAAGTCAACCCCAAGCCAAGTGGGCCCAAGCCCAGACCCAGTGGGCCCATGCCCGGGTCGAGCCCGAACATGAAGCGGCCGGCCTCCCCCACACCAAGATAAAATTTTTGTAATAAATAATTTTGTTGCATTTTCTTTTATTTTATTTTTATGGATAAATGTAAGAAAATGGGCATAAAGCCAAATTTTTGTAAAGCCCATGGCTTATGTGCAAAAAGAAATGGCACATGAGCCATGGGATAGGCAAAATGCCATTTTGTGAAGCCCAAGGGGCTATGTGTAAAATGTATGGCCTATAAAGGCAAGGATAATGAAATATCTCAACAACTTTTTTCTCTCTCCAAAAAAAGTTTCAGATCTGAGATCTTTCTTCCTTCTTTAAGGTTCCAAAACCTTCTTCTTTCTTTTGAATTAAATCAAGAGTTCTACTCTCCTTTTTATAAAATAAATTAGTTTTTCACCACAAAACCCATCAAGGGGAACTCAGATCTTCCATTAGATCTCAAAAAGGAGTGATTTTTAAAATTCCATATCTCTTGATCTTCAAGATCCAGCCAACAGAGGAGGAAGAAGAAGAACCCATTTCCCCAACCAAAACATTTTTCTTTTTTCAGGAGTTCAACTCCACTAATTTCTCTTTCGAGAGTTTTTGGGGCTAAAAGCCCTCTTTTCCTCCAGCGCGCAGCGCTCGTGCGCAAAGCGACCACGTGCCGACACGTGGCGCCCGCGCTTGCGCACCAGCGCGATGCGCAAAGCGCCCACGTGCCGACATGTGGCACGCGCACTTGCGCACCAGCACGCTTGCGCTCCAGCGCGCAGCGCTCATGCGCAAAGCGCCCACGTGCCGACACGTGGCGCGCGCGCTTAAGCTCCAGCGCGCAGCGCTCATGCGCAAAGCGCCCACGTGCCGATACGTGGCGCGCGCGCTTGCGCTCCTGCGTGCAGCGCTCATGCGCAAAGCGCCCACGTGCCGACACGTGGCGCGCTTGTGCCTGAGCGCACAGCACCTAAGCGCACAGCGCCCAAGATGCTGCCCCATGCATCCTTTGGATGCCTTTTCCCCTTTATTTATATATATATGTATATATATACATTTGTATACAAATGTACACATACACATACTCCGCAACATTCTCCCCCCTCCAAAAAAATTTCGGGCCGGGGCGCTTCCCTGAACCCCGCAAGGGAGCTGCTAGCCCCCTTGACCCCCAGCCCACTATCCGGGTAGCGGAACCCCCGTAAAAATTCTGCGTGGCTCCCGATATATCCAAAACCCCCCTTTCAAAACAGAACACACGCACACCGCACATTGGGTTCGGATGACCAGTTTTACCCGTTAATCGGAGGTTCTCTCGCCCCAAAGGCGAGGGGTAATTAACGGCAGTTTAGTCCTCGGCTGCCGAAGATTCGGATCGCCACAATCATTAAAACCCGGCCTACCGTAGGCAGGGGGAATCTGTAGTATGCCTGACAAGCACACGCGTATTCCCATCTCACTGGGGTGACGAAAAACACCCTACACTTGGCTCCACGTAGGCGTCCTCTCGCTGTCCATCTCGAATCCCGGACTCAATCGTCGGCTTGATCGGAGAAATGGGCAGACTAGGTCATCGGCTTCGTGCCGAAGATGATCTACGTCGAGGCATCACAAGTTCAAGCTCCGACTTCACAAATTTGTGAAACTTGTGAAGAAAACACCCAAAACAACTTGGCAAGAGGTAGAGGGTGAAGAAATAGGAGGTGGGTTCACTTTAGAATTGGATTTCTCACTTTAGAACTCAAGTTGCCATTGATGGCATCAAGCTTTCTTTCTTGAAGAAGAAGATCAAGAAGAAGGAAATATTATGATAAGTCAATCAAAAATGAAAAAGAAATGAATACTTATCATAATAGGAACCATGGTTAGGTGTAGAGAATTGACCAAGGTTAGAAAAGTGGTTAGGGTTAAGTATGAAGACAAATTGGTCACTTTGGTCAAAGCTTCATGAAGCTTCACAAAGGTTCAAGAATGAAAGCAACCATTTTGTATTCTTATCCCATTCTTTTTTTTCCAAAATCAATAAATAAAAGAATGGATAATTAAAACCCTAATCACTTTCTTAACCTAGGTTTAATTGTTTACACTTAACCAAATGAGCAAGCATCATCAAACATGATACAAAGATGTGCACAAAAGTATATCACATATACAACTTGCACATCAAGTGAGAAAATCCATTTAAAGTGAACCAATACTAGTTAATACAAAATAATATATCAAATATATAATTATACATTAAATCATTAAATCAACACTTGATTTAATGATCCGGTCATGTCGCACATAACCGACCAGTATACAATGTATCGATTTATCGAATCAATGATTCGATAACTAGGTTATATCGAATATAACCAATCGATATATTCATCGCGAGAATGGAATACGGTATCACATACACGCATTATTCTCGGTCCTGCACATATCTCATATGCGCTCCTATTTCGTTTCGCTTGAGCCAGGAAACCTCTGTGTAGGACTCTAAAGACTCGTCAATACGCCGGTAGCAGATGATGATCATATCAACCACCCACAAGCCGCAAGCGGTCTGCTAAACGTAACGGCCATCCGGATATTGAGCGATCAGAAGATCGACGAGCTAGCCCGCTCACACTCCTATGAATCCAACCAGTAACACTTACCGTACAGTCCGGTCTGTTCGTCTGATATGTCGCATATCAAGTCTAGGGGTGGTAAACGTCAGACCCCAATAACCGATAAGTCATGCCGATGTGAGGCTCATAACAGGTCGAGAAACTACTGGTAACACTTACCAGCAAATCTCTGATCAGCCCTGGCCAGGGACTTCCCTGTTACGGCCAATCGAGCACAGCGCAACATCAACCCCCAATACCGGGAGAGACGAAACCCCTCCTATCGCTCATTGCCTCCATGTGACTCGGGACTGTGCCCAAAGACCACCGTTTTTGCACGCCCTCATGGACGTGGTAAGGTGGAGATCAAAGCACAGTAGGAATCACACAAGACTCTATGACGATCTCGGGTCTACAGACTAACCTGCACAAGTGTCACCTGAGAACTGCCATCTGATGTGAGGTATAATACCATCTGGGAGTTCTCGGCGAGTCCGTACAGTGTACCCAGTCTCCACTGAGCACCCGTATATCATCTCTGATGTCAAACACCAATGGATATGGGATCATCCATTGCCCATCTCATGGGTCGAGAAGCGTATACGCTAGTCTACTCTGGTATATCGATGCCCCGTCTCGATACACCTACGACTAGGGACCTTGAAGGATGTACTTATGGACTACCATGTCCCCATTAGTATGATCTGCATCATAGTCCAGGCAATCAAGTACACATCCTAAGGGCTTTACCAACATGTAACTATAAGACAGTTTAAAGAGACTAGTGTACATGTTAAGATAAAGAGAAACCAGATAGCATACTATCATATCGAGCAAGAAAGTCATCTCTATATATGTCCAAGCATCCAATATAATATACATCATCTGTACAATACTGGCCTCTAGGGCATACATACAACTAACAATCTCCCACTTGCACTAGGGCCAGCTGCTGTAGTATCGCATACCGAGCATCCCGAAGAGTCTCTCAAACTGTATCTAGGGAATGGCCTTCGTGAGTGGATCCGCCGTGTTGTTCTTCATGTCAACTCTCCTGACCTCGATCTCCCGGCGATCAACTATCTCCCGGATCAGGTGATACCGCCTCAGAATATGCCTGGATCGCTGATGGGACCTGGGTTCCTTGGCCAAAGCCACCGCTCCATTGTTATCGCAATAAAAAGGTATTGGATGCTCAATGGATGGAACCACTCCAAGTTCAGTAATGAACTTCTTGATCCAGACAGCCTCTTTGGCAGCATCGTTGGCAGCGATGTATTCAGCCTCCATCGTCGAGTCTGCCACGGTTTCTTGCTTGGAACTCTTCCAGCTAACCGCCCCTCCATAAAGGGTAAAGACAAATCCCGACTGCGACTTAGAGTCGTCCTTATCACTCTGGAAGCTCGAATCGGTAAAGGACTCCACTTGGAGTTCTCCGTTACCATACACCAAGAGCATCTCTTTAGTCCTTCATAAGTACTTGAGAATGCTCTTCACAGCTGTCCAGTGACTCTCTCCAGGATCAGCTTGATACCTGCTCATTACACTTAGTGAGTATGCTACATCGGGTCTGGTACATAGCATCGCATACATGATAGAGCCTACAGCCGAAGCATAGGGTATCCCTTGCATGCGAGCTCTCTCCAAATCAGTCTTGGGAGACATCTCTTTGGAGAGAGTGACTCCAGAGATCGTGGGCAAGTTCCCACGCTTGGATTCTTCCATACTAAACCTCTTTAGTATGGTGTCAATGTACCTGGATTGGGACAATCCCAATATCCGTTTGGATCTATCTCTATAGATCCTAATTCCCAATATGCAGGAGGCATCACCAAGATCTTTCATTGAGAATCTTTGTGATAAGAAGAGCTTAACCGATTGCAGCATAGGAATATCATTTTCTATCAAGAGTATGTCGTCCACGTACAATACGAGCAAAACAACCTTACTCTCTGCCACCTTCTTGTAGATACAAGGTTCATCTAGGTTTTTGACGAAATCAAACTCTTTGATAACGACGTCAAAGCAAATGTTCCAACTCCGCGATGCTTGCTTTAATCCATAAATGGATTTAAGCAGCTTGCACACCTTCCCGCTGCTCCCACTGTCTACGAAGCCCTCTGGCTGAGTCATGTACACGCACTCTTCTAAATCACCATTTAGAAAGGCGGTCTTAATATCCATTTGCCAGATTTCGTAATCATGATATGCAGCGATGGCAAGCATGATCCGGATGGATTTAAGCATAGCCACTGGGGAAAAGGTTTCGTCATAGTCCATACCTGGTCTTTGACGAAAACCCTTTGCAACAAGTCTAGCTTTGAAAGTCTGCACTTTCCCATCTACACCAAGTTTTTTCTTGAAGATCCACTTGCTCCCGATGGGTTTTACCCCTTCAGGAGCAACTTCCAAAGTCCATACTTTGTTGGTGTACATGGATTCCATCTCGGACCGCATAGCATCCAGCCATTTCACTGAGTCCCTACTCGTGATGGCCTGCTCGAAGCTAGTTGGGTCATCATCCTCCATGATGCAATCCTTACTCCCACCATCCATGAGAAAACCGTAGTATCTCTCAGGTGGGCGAGGAACCCTACTAGATCGGCGAAGAGGCTGAGGTTCATCGGGAGCTATTGAATCCTCTGGTTCAACCAAATCTTCTGTTGTAGTCTTTATTGCTGGAACATCTTCCAGTTCTACCTCCTTGCCACTAATCTCCTTTTCAAGAAATTCCTTTTCTAAATAGGTGGCATGTCGAGAAACAAACACCTTTTGTTCCTCAGTGTGGTAGAAGATATACCTGCGCGAATGTTTGGGATATCCAATAAACTTACACAGAATGGACCTTGCCGCGAGTTTGTCCGGATTTTGTGTTTTTACATATGCCGGACAACCCCATATCTTAACATAATTAAGACATGGTCTCTTTCCTTTCCATTTCTCATATGGAGTGGTTGGCACGGTTTTGGTGGGAACCATATTCAATAGGTCTGCAGCTGTTTCCAGTGCATATCCCCAGAAGGAAATAGGTAACTCAGCTGTGCTCATCATAGAGCGCACCATATCTAATAGGGTGCAGTTCCTCCGTTCTGATACACCGTTGTGCTGTGGTGTATAGGGAGGAGTCAACTGAGAGAGAATCCCATTCTCTTTTAGGAAGTCCAGGAATTCATTGCTCAAGTATTCACCTCCTCGATCAGATCGAAGGATTTTAATACTTTTTCCGGTTTGGTTCTCGACTTCTTGTTTATATTCTCTAAATTTCTCAAAAGCTTCTGATTTGTGTTTCATCAGGAACACATATCCGAATCTAGAGAGATCGTCAGTGAATGTAATGAAGTACGAAGAACCATTCCTGGCATGTGTAGATATGGGACCGCATACATCACTATGTATCAGTCCCAAGAGTTCGGTAACTCTTTCTCCGTGTCCCGTAAACGGAGTTTTGGTCATCTTGCCTTTGAGACATGACTGGCAAGTGTCATAAGATGAAAATTCAAACGGATTTAAATATCCATCTTTATGCAACTTAGCTAGTCGTGTTGCATTGATGTGACCCAGTCTACAATGCCACAAGAAGGATTCGTTCAGTTCAGAACTCTTCCTCTTGTGTGTGCTAGTTATGCTCAGAACTGTTGTTTGATTTAGAACACAAATGCCATTGCACAACATGCCTGATCCAACCAACTTTTGGTTACGGAAAATGTTCATAACATTGTCCTGTAATACAAAATTATATCCCTCTTTACTCAATAAAGAAACCGATATAATGTTGCATATCAGGTTCGGCATGTAATAGCATTCGTTCAGAACCAATGTATTACCAGTTGGTAACACAAGGTGATATTCCCCGACAGTTTTAGCTGCAACAATTGCACCATTTCCAACTCTAATGTCTTTATCACCTTCTCCAAGTTCTCTACCTTTTCTAAGCCCATGTAACTGATTACATATATGGGATGCTGACCCGGTATCTAATACCCAGGACGTAGGGCAAATGAAGAAACAGTTCTCTGTAACGAACACACCCGAAGAAAATGCATCAACATGTACTTTCTTCAATCGGGTGGCATGGGAATCCTGGTTTTCCCCTATGTCCTATTCATTCCTATAACTTTTATAAGAAAGAACGGAACCAACGTTCCCCAGCACAGTATAACATGCGGGTTCGGTCAATACATCCATATTATTATCTTGATTAAGGCATGAAATGGTCACTACCTGGAGAGAGAGAGAAGAAAACACTTTAGCGTATGCTCGTGCAAGATCAGATTGGTTATTATCTTATCTAATCAGGATGGCTCCCACTGGTTTTTATCAAATCTTCCTTCAAACCCTAAAAGGAAAGACTAGCCGGGATTAATTACACCCTACAACTTCGTCGATCTTTCAGCCAGGCCAGTGTCGGTACTTTGAGAGAGGTTCCCCGTGCTTTCGCACGGACCTAATTAAAGTAAACCTCATTTTCCCAGAGGCGTAACCTCGTTGACACCTTTCTAGACACCTACTTGATCGGCTAATTGTAGTGTGCAAAACTCTCCCAGGAGTAACTCTTACTCGCAGTGGGTATTGGGATCCAACTATCTCATAGAAGGTATGCAATCTCATTGCAAATTTCAACACTTGAAATTCCCGATAATATTTTGCCCCTAGCGTCCTATGACCTTGACGCAGGCCAACAAACCATAGTGCGCTAGTCAAATTGAACCCGTCATTTCCTGATTGAATTAAACCCACCCGCACGACCCTTGACGCAGGCCAAAAAAGTCGCACGACTACCCTAATCCAATCTGTATCATATGCATAAGCAGATAAATAATAGTTAGCTACCGCACACTACGCCTTGACGCAGGCCAACAAACGTAGCACGAATACTAACTACTACTTATCTGAAATGACGGAGGGCTACGACAGGTTTTTCTGAAAACCTATTGTGTAATGAACTTGATATCGTTGTAGAATCAAATGAAGTTTTTAAATGGAGTGATTTTGAGGCTTATCTAGTTTTGCTAAAGGGGTCACTCCCGGTGAAGGGATCGTCGGCCCTTTCCTCGTCGAATGAGGTGCGGGATATATCATATATATCACTGTGCAAAGCAGAAACTATAAAAGCAATCAAAATTCAAACCGAGTGTGTAGCATCTGCCAGTTATTGCTAAAGGAGTCACTCCCGGCGAAGGGATCTCGGTCCTTTCCTCATCGAATAAGGTGCAGAGTATATCATATATACCACTATGCAAAGCAAGAACTGTAGCTACCTGTTTTGTTTAAAATTTGATTCTACAACATCTTAGGTTTCTTTTCTTTCATTAATCACATTAATGAAGTCCCATCATTTAAGTCACCTAAACATCACAGATAAATACGACGTACACTTATGCCATCCACATTCACCTGGATGTCCCCTCGTGCACCGTTAGGTTAGGTAACTAACGACAGAGCAGGGCAGGGCTAGTGCGGGTGCAAAACATAAGCAACGTCTATATAATATATCATATATACTATATACTGTATCTATCACAGAACATCACATGATCACATCACAGATATCGCAGCAGAAGAAACATATGAAACATTGGATATACTAGGACGTCCGTGCTTTCAATACGCGCTAGTATAAAACACGGATTCCACGGTCGTGATGAATAGCCAATCCCACACCCCTAGACCCCTACGAGAGCGGCAAGCAACCCTGCCAATTCTAGGGTTAGGAGACCCGGACTCGACTCCTCGAGTTGGTCTCCCACTGGACCCCAGAACCCGGTTACTTGTGCTCCCCTCCTGGGTCTATCCTAATGCAGAAAAGTAAATAATATACAAAAGGTGACATCTTCCGCAACCTAGAAGTGCCCCAAATAAAAGAATATTACATACAAGTTTTTACATGAATGAAAATGAAAAACACTCATCTCACATAAAAACCCCCGGCTATTCAAACACGACGATCCAATATAACATATCCAGCAACACAAAACATCACATGTCATCAACGTAAGTAAATATGCGCATCCCAATTGTCGTTGACATATAGCAACGAAACCGGCGATATCACATATTACACTTACGGTCACAGAAAAGAAAGTGTAAAACTACAACAATTGGAATCCGCAACCTCTTTAGACATCGCATGCCTAATAAAAATGAAATACTTAGACATCACATGCCTAACAGTTATAAACCCCGCATTTTAGTCTCATTATCGAAAACTCTTTTCAATATTAAATGAAACTAAACCGCTAGATTTATATCATTCATTCAGTTATCTCATAACTGTTTGTGAATTCCAATTATTGTATCCCATTCCGAATAAATAGAAAATATTAAACTTTCCGATCGAACATTCGAACACCCAAGTTTTCTCGAAACCGTCCAACACATGAAATAGGTTCAAAGACATTCACTTCATGCCTCAGTACCAACGGTCCAGCCGTAGAAGGGTCAAGCCAACGCCTCACATGTGGCACGCCGTACTGCCCCAAACCCGAAGGTTCAAAGGGCAGTTCAAGACGGTCACATAATCGAGTTAAGGTTTGTTGTCTTCTAGAGGGACCATCGCGTTACTTGCACTACTCAGAACGTCCTTAAACCACACAAAAATCCAACACTTGGATATTTTCCGGCAGGGGAAAAGTTGGGTATTTATATCCGGTCGAACTTTTTAACATATTCTAAAGTCATCCGGAAATACACAAAGACGAAATTTGATAATCCGATCGAAACATCGAAGCTCTAAAACACCCCAGAAAATTCAACTCTTAAATAAATATTAAAAATACCCATAAAACTCAGCTACTGAAATGATGAATTACTGTGCAAAGGAGGAGGGCTGACGTCATCATTAGGCCGCGGAACCGCCGCAGAAGCCATGCTTCTGTCGCGGTTCCGCCGCACACTATACTGTTCATTGGAAAAAATTTGCACCGTAATTCTTAGAATTCCCTGCTGAATTTTTTAAGTATTTTTAATCTAGAAAAATCCCAGTTTTTAGAAAAAGTCCAGAGAGCATGATGTGTTAGGGTTTCGATGTGTATTCGGGTTTCAAACGTCGTCTAGACTTCGCCTAAGGCTCTAGCTAGGCTCTGATACTACTGTAGGATTCCTAGGCACTCACAAGAGGTCTCACAAGGCATCAACCATGCCAATTTTAGATTTTACGGGTGCCGAGAAACCATAATACGGATCGTTGACTAGAAGTTTAGGCGAAAAACGAATCTAGTTAACAACTTAACTAAAGATCAGAAGCTAGAACCTTTGTAGATCCGGATATCCACTTCCTTGGCTCCACGTAGGCGTCCTCTCACTGTCCATCTCGAATCCCGGACTCAATCGTCGGCTTGATCGGAGAAATGGGCGGACTAGGTCGTCGGCTTCGTGCCGAAGATGATCTACGTCGAGGCATCACAAGTTCAAGCTCCGACTTCACAAATTTGTGAAACTTGTGAAGAAAAACACCCAAAACAACTTGGCAAGAGGTAGAGGGTGAAGAAATAGGAGGTGGGTTCACTTTAGAATTGGATTTCTCACTTTAGAACTCAAGTTGCCATTGATGGCATCAAGCTTTCTTTCTTGAAGAAGAAGATCAAGAAGAAGGAAATATTATGATAAGTCAATCAAAAATGAAAAAGAAATGAATACTTATCATAATAGGAACCATGGTTAGGTGTAGAGAATTGACCAAGGTTAGAAGAATGGTTAGGGTTAAGCATGAAGACAAATTGGTCACTTTGGTCAAAGCTTCATGAAGCTTCACAAAGGTTCAAGAATGAAAGCAACCATTTTGTATTCTTATCCCATTCTTTTTTTTCCAAAATCAATAAATAAAAGAATGGATAATTAAAACCCTAATCACTTTCTTAACCTAGGTTTAATTGTTTACACTTAACCAAATGAGCAAGCATCATCAAACATGATACAAAGATGTGCACAAAAGTATATCACATATACAACTTGCACATCAAGTGAGAAAATCCATTTAAAGTGAACCAATACTAGTTAATGCAAAATAATATATCAAATATATAATTATACATTAAATCATTAAATCAACACTTGATTCAATGATCCGGTCATGTCGCACATAACCGACTAGTATACAATGTATCGATTTATCGAATCAATGATTCGATAACTAGGTTATATCGAATATAACCAATCGATATATTCATCACGAGAATGGAATACGGTATCACATACACGCATTATTCTCGGTCCTGCACATATCTCATATGCGCTCCTATTTCGTTTCGCTTGAGCCAGGAAACCTCTGTGTAGGACTCTAAAGACTCGTCAATACGCCGGTAGCAGATGATGATCATATCAAGCACCCATAAGCCGCAAGCGGTCTGCTAAACGTAACGGCCATCCGGGTATTGAGCGATCAGAAGATCGACGAGCTAGCCCGCTCACACTCCTGTGAATCCAACCAGTAACACTTACCGTACATTCCGGTCTGTTCGTCGGATATGTCGCATATCAAGTCTAGGGGTGGTAAACGTCAGACCCCAATAACCGATAAGTCGTGCCGATGTGAGGCTCATAACGGGTCGAGAAACTACTGGTAACACTTACCAGCAAATCTCTGATCAGCTCTGGCCAGGGACTTCCCTGTTACGGCCAATCGAGCACAGCGCAACATCAACCCCCAATACCGGGAGAGACGAAACCCCTCCTATCGCTCATTGCCTCCATGTGACTCGGGACTGTGCCCAAAGACCACCGTTTTTGCACGCCCTCATGGACGTGGTAAGGTGGAGATCAAAGCACAGTGGGAATCACACAAGACTCTATGACGATCTCGGGTCTACAGACTAACCTGCACAAGTGTCACCTGAGAACTGCCATCTGACGTGAGGTATAATACCATCTGGGAGTTCTCGGCGAGTCCGTCCAGTGTACCCAGTCTCCACTGAGCACCCGTATATCATCTCTGATGTTAAACACCAATGGATATGGGATCATCCATTGCCCATCTCATGGGTCGAGAAGCGTATACGCTAGTCTACTCTGGTATATCGATGCCCCATCTCGATACACCTACAACTAGGGACCTTGAAGGATGTACTTATGGACTACCATGTCCCCACTAGTATGATCTGCATCATAGTCCAGGCAGTCAAGTACACATCCTAAGGGCTTTACCAACATGTAACTATAAGACAGTTTAAAGAGACTAGTGTACATGTTAAGATAAAGAGAAACCAGATAGCATACTATCATATCGAGCAAGAAAGTCATCTCTATATATGTCCAAGCATCCAATATAATATACATCATCTGTACAATACTGGCCTCTAGGGCATACAGACAACTAACAGATAGATCGCTTGTTGTTAGCCGAGTAGGATGAAACCAGCTTACTCAGGGTGTCGGCTTGGGCATTGAGCTATCTGGGTATTTGCTCTACCTGGACTTCGTCGAAGTTCTTTCGAAGTCTTCTTACCTCGGCCAGATACTTCACTATTAGAGGTCCCCGAGCTTCAAAATGGCCGGTCAATTGGCCAACGACTAGGGCTGAGTCACTGTGGATCCGAATTGTTTTCAGCCCCAGCCCGGCGGCCATGCGCAGTCCAGCCAGCAGGGCCTCATATTCTGCTGCGTTGTTTGAATCCTGAACCCGAGCTTCAGAGAATACTCCATTTCTGCCTCGTTCGGGCATCGAATGATGAGGCCGGCACCACAGCCTTCCTCGGTCAAGGACCCGTCGACGTAAATAATCCACTCAGGGACTGATTCTGGCCTTCCCTCGATCGAGGGTTGAGCCGTGGGGGTCGGCATGGACTCCGGTTCCTTACTGGGGATGGTGCACTCGACGATAAAATCGACCAGGGCCTGTGCTTTGATGGCCCGCCTTAGGCGGTATTTTATGTCAAATTGGGACAGCTCCTACCTCCACTTCTCTAGGCGACCCGAGGATTCGGGTGAGGCGAGGATAACCCCCAGCGGGCGCTCGGTAAGAACGAGGATGGTGTGCACCTGGAAGTAGTATCGTAGCTTCCTTGAGGCCACAATGAGTGCTAAAACGATCTTCTCTATGGCTGGATACCTTGTTTCTGCGTCTTTGAAGACGTAGCTCGCGTAGTACATCGGCTTCTGCACTCCGTCGACCTCTCGGACGAGCACTGAACCTGCTGGTTGGTCGGATACCGCGAGATACAGGGATATCTCGTCTCCTTCAACTGGTCGGGTGAGCAGCAGTGGCGTCGCAAGGTGCCTCTTTAATTGGTCAAAGGCGGTCTGGCACTCCTCTGACCACTCGAACCTCGGGATCTTTCTTAGAGCTTTGAAGTACGGAAGGCACTTCTCCCCAGACCTCGACATGAAAAGGCTCAGAGCGGCTACCCGCCCTCTTAGTCGCATGATCTCGACGTTGGTCTTGGGCGCGGCCATGTTGAGGATAGCGTCGATTTTTTCTGGGTTAACTTCGATTCCATGGTGGGTGACCATGAAACCGAGGAACTTTCCCCCGGTGACCCCGAATGCGCACTTGGCGGGGTTCAGTTTCATCTTGAACTTGAGGAGTACTTCGAAGGACTCGCCCAGATCCTTGGCATGGTCGACTGACGAGACTGATTTGATGAGCATATCATCGACGTAAACTTCCATGTTCCTGCCGATTTGTGGCTTGAACATGCGGTTGATCAATCGTTGGTACGTAGCTCCGGCGTTCTTGAAGCTAAAGGGCATCACCTAGTAGCAGTATACCCTCCGGTCCATTGTGAATGCGGTAAGATCTTCGTCTGTCGGATTCATACGGATCTGATTGTAGCCAGAAAAGGCATCCATGAAGCTCAATAGCTCGTAGCCTACCGAGCTGTCGACGAGCTGATCTATCCGAGGGAGGGGATAGTTGTCTTTAGGGCAGGCCTTGTTTAGGTCGGTGAAGTCGACGCACATGCGCCACTTCCCGCTCGACTTTTTGACCAGAACTACGTTCGCCGGCCACTCTGAATAGGGTACATTCTGAATGAAGTTGGCGGCGAGGAGCCGGTCTACTTCGTCCTCGATAGCCTTCTGTTTGACCGGGGCGAAACTTCGCTTTTTCTGCCTGACGGATCGGGCCGTAGGACATACCCCGAGCTTATGAGATATGATTTTGGGGTCGATCCCAGGCATGTCAGCGGCGCCCAGGCGAACATGTCAGAGTTGTTTCTGAGGAAATGAACCAGGTCATCTCGCTGAGCTCCTGTCAGAAGCGATCCGATTTGAACTATTTTTTCTTCGTCCCCTTCTTCGAGGGGGACCTCTGTCAGTGGCTCCACCGGGGTCCCTCGGACCTCTTTTTGCTCTTGACGAAGATGTTGCGGTGAAGCAAACCTTTATAATTCGCCGGTCTCCATAAACCCGACCTATCCCGCCCTGGTCGAGAGGGAACTTCATCGTCAGGTGGTAGGTCGATATCTGGGCCTGGAAGGAGTTCAGCGTTGGGAGGCCGAGGAGGATGTTGTAGGCCGATATGATTCTTGCTATGATGAATTCCACAAGCACTGTTCGTGTATGGCCGGCCTCCCCGATGTTAAACTGCAGAGTGATTACCCCTTCCACCGGGATGGAGTGATTGGTGAATCCTGAAAGGACGTGGGAGGTTGGCCTTAGGTCTGCTAGGGTGAGCCCCATGCGCAGAAAGCAGTTGTAGAAGAGAATGTCTGCCGAGCTTCCTGAGTCGACCAGTATCCTATGCACCTCGTATTGGTAGACCCGAGCTGTAATCACCATAGGGTCGTTGTGGGGCAGAGATATGCCATGGAGGTCCCCGTCGTCAAAAATGATCGGCTCGGTCTCCCGGGCCTTCTTCCTCGGACGGCTGTTGGCCTCCACGGCCGGCGTGGGGTGCTGAGCCCCGTGGGTACTCGTCGTACCCCCGCCGACGTGACCGTGATTTTTGATGGGCCCCGGTTCCTCCCGATGAGGTTCCATAGGTCCCCTGGCGAGGTAGTCTTCGAGCTGCCGTGATGACTCCCGTCCGCGTGACCCCGCTGAGGGAGGGGGTATCGGTCACGCCTAGGAGCAAGCGAGCTGACCGACATCTCCTCGGGAGGGACGAGGGCGTGAAGGAGCTCGGGGCGAGGCGCTCTGGCGACGGACCTCGGTGTTGAACTGTGGGGTGCCCAGCGGGTCATAGAATATGTTGGCCCGGCAGATCTGCGGCCGTGGGAGGCAGCGAGGCGGTAGTCGGCTGTTGGAGATAGTACCCTCAAAGTCAATTATTGGATCGCAGGCACGTGATTGCAATGATTGAGGGAGGACCTATCCCGGTACGACAGTCTTACTCGAGATGATAGTATGCTATCTGGTTTACCTTTATCATCGTGTACTGCTTTAGGTGACATGACATGTCACTATTGCACGTTGATAGAGCCCCTAGGATTCTTGCTTGACTACCGGCAGTATGAGGGCGATCATATACGTGGGAGCTGGTAGTCTATAAGCACATCCTTAAAAGGTCCCTAGTCGTGGGAGTTTCGAGACAGGGCATCGATACTCCAGAGTAGACTAGTGTATACAGTCGAGACCCCGACGAGGGGCGGCGGCCGGTCTCACAAGCCACTAGTGTCAGTTGGATCACCTAAGATGTATACAGGTGCTCATTGGGTTATGAGTACACCGGACAGGACTCGCCGGGAACATGCTAGTTGGTCTTATACCTGACGTCAGATAGCAGTTCCCAGGTGACATGTGTACAGGTTAGTTCATCGACCTGGGGATCGTCATTTGTCTCGTATGAGTTCCCACTGTGCTTTGATTACTACCCTACTACGGCTCAAAGGAGTCGTGCAAACAGTTTTTAGTTGGGTACAGTCCCGAGCCACATGGAGGCAGTGAGCGGATGTTCAGGGGTTCGTCTCTCCCGGTATTGGGGGTGAGGTCGCGCTGTGTCTAGGAGAGCCATTACACGAAGACCTTGGCCAAGGCAGGAGATTTACTGGTAGGTATTCCAGTAGTATCTCAGGGTGTTCTGGGCTACACTCCGACACGACTTGTACCGCTTTTGGGGGTCTGACTTTTACCCACCCCCTAGGCCCGACATGCGATGCTCATAGACGAACGGACCGGACTGTACGGATATTGTCACTGACAGGCTCAGTAGGGTGTCAGGATGAGTTCGCTCATCGACGTCCCTTTTAGTCAATAGCTGGTGGCCCGTTACGTATTGGCTTATACCTCTGACGTGCTAGTGGTTAAATCCACAGCCATAGTATTGACGAGTCTTTAGAGTCCACCACACTTTCAGTTACTCAAGTTTCGGGCGAAACGCTGTAGAGGCCGTATGGAGATATGGCAGGGTTCGATCAGATACGTGCGGTATTGCACGGATCGTGATCGGACGGGTTTTTACTAGCCGGCGTTGGCTTAAGCCGGATCCTAGTATTAGACAGTGTAGTTTTGTCTCTTTGCATTTGTATTTCGGTCGGAATACAAATGCGGGTGTGTATGCACAGTGTCGGGGTTTTTCCTGTAATTTATTACGGGACCAGTTTTCTGGGGTTGCCAGTTTGCATTCCGTTCCGGCCGGTTTTCCTTTGTTCTTTCCCGGCCGGACTTTTCCGATGGAGGGGGTTATTTGCATTTGTGCAAATAACTATTGTGGAGGGGGTTTATTGCATTAGTCTTGATATGATAAGCATCTTTGCTTTATCATCCATGATGCATTTAATGAGATTTGAAATGGGTATGGTTTGGATAAAGGTTTGTGATGATTATGTTTGTTTAGGGTCACCACTTGCTTTCTCCTACCATCACCTCCCTTCTTGCTTTATGTATTCCCACCACCATTTCCCCACTTGACATGGCCGGCCAAATTTTTGAGGGAGAGAGAGTGCTTCATTTGTGAGGAGATATATTTGTTCATATCATTTTGCATGCAAAATATATAGCTTCATTTCCCTCCAAAGCTCAATCTTCTTTCCTCCATCCAAAGGCAACAAACCCCAATGAGACATAGACTCTACACTGTTCTACAGCAAATCTTGGGCGCGTCGGTTAGCCAACTTCGCGCCCGAGTTGCCTCGGTATTGAGGTGGGAGCCCGTAAAAGTACCCGGCTTCGTGGTGCCCTTTTCGACGAGGAGGAGACGGACGGAGATCCAGCGAGGAGATCGGAGTGGAGATGAAGACCGGAGGACTCGGATCAGTCGGTACATCTCTTCCCTTCTTGTTAGTAGCTTAGACTTGTTAATGGTTACGATCCGGGTGTTTAGTGCGCGGTGGTGCCGGTTTGCAAAGTTCGCAAAATTAAAGTTTATCACCGTTTCCGCATTTGGCCGTCGGATTGACGACCGGGGCGCCGCCGTGCACTTACAGTGGTATCAGAGCCTCGCCATTAACTTCGTCTAGCTTTCGTTTGATGTGTTTTGCGTTTCCGATTGACCAAAATTCCAAAATCTACATTTTACCTCACATCAGTTTTCTGTTAAGATTTTTTGGTGTCTAAAAATTTTTCAGGTGGTCTCAGAATGATGTGCAGGAAATTATAAGAAAACTGGGAAAATTCGATACAGTAAACCCTAACCTTGAGCGCGGAACCGCGGACAAACCCCACCTTGGGCCGCGGTTCCGCCGCACATTTGACTGTTCACTGTAACATATTTTTCCAGTGGGCTTCTGGGCCTATTTTGGGGGTTTTGGAATATTAAAATTGGGCCAATTATTTCTGTGAGTACTGCAGTATTGGTTTGGGGCCCACTTGTTAATTTTTGGTCAATCGGAAAATTTTAAACACATTTTTCACAGTATTTACATTATATCTGCGACCGTGAATGTCACTCGATCGGTAAATCCTGTCTAGCTGCTATAGCCCGGTTAGACGGATTTGCGAACGTGACTTTCGCGTTGATGTTCTATGTTTATGCTGTGATGTTGCGGATCGGTCGTGGGGGATAGCCTGGATGCAATACTAGTACTGTGCTGTTGTATTATGTACATTTGATTTTGCGGGGCGAGCGTCCGACATGTGGACTGCCGTCACTGCCAGTTTGTATTATTCTTTTGGGGCACGACCTGGTTGCGGTCGATGTACCCGGTGTATGTATATTTTACTTTCTGTACTAGGATTACCCTGCGGTGGGGTGCACGGATAGCCGGGTTCTGGAGGGCAACAAGCCCGCATCTCATGGCATTGAGACGGAGGGGGCTTCACTCTGGGATTGGCGGGCTATTCGCCGCACTCGTAGGGGGTACAGGTTGACCCAGGAGGGGTGCCCAAGTTGCCGGATTCCGTGGAGTGCTGGGTGGTCCATTCACGGAGCTGAAGGGGGCTGCCTCGCTTCAGGTTTTGGCGGGTGACTTGCCGCGCCCGTAGGGGTCTAGGATTTCATTGCACAGGCTATCCACACGACCAGGGGAACGTCGGGTTTCAGTTGTGGCTCTGTGAAACCCGGGGATCCCAGATATCTGTATTGTTCTGTGATACTGTACATTTCTGTGATGTTGCATTTTATTCACGCCTTGAGCGAATACTATATATTGGTATATATATTAGTAGATGTTGTATATGTTTTTCATCCGCGCTAGTCCAGTCCCCGCTCTGCCGTTAGTTAGCTAACCTAACGGGTGATGACGGGACCCAGTGGCGAATGCGGATGGCATATACGTACGTCAGTATATTTTCGTTCTTTGTGGTGTGATCAATTGATGGGACTGCGTTAATTCGGATCAATGCAAGTTAAACAAACCTATTCTGATGTTGTTGGAACACTTTTCAAAAAGCTGTTATTGCAAGGACGTTCACTTTTGTTTTGCATCGTGGTATTCATTTGGAATATCCTGCTCCTCAGTCGACGAGGCAAGGGCCGAGATCCCTTCACCGGGAGTGACCCCTTGGACAGAAGTTTGCGTCAGGGCATTAATTTCACTATAGCCGATTGCTTTTGCTTTGCATCGTGGTATTCAGTTGGAATATCCTGCACCTCATTCTACGGGGAAAGAGCCGAGATCCCTTCACCGGGAGTGACCTCTTTAGTAAAGGTTTTCGTCACTATATTTTCTAAAAAGCTATCCGTTCCTTCAACGATATCAAGTTCATTACGTTAAAGGTTTTCGCCAGAAACCATTCGTAGCCCTCCGTCGTTTCATATGGGTAGTCAATAGTATTCAAGCTGTGTTTGTTGGCCTTAGTCAAGGCACAGTGTTTGGTAGCTATTGGGTATTCATATGCTGCATAGATAGATGCGTTGGTTTGGGACAGTCGTATAGCCTTGTTGGCCTTAGTCAAGGGCTTGTACGGGTGGGTTCAAATCAACCTGGACAATGACGGGTAGAACTTGACATGTGACTTATGATTTGTTGGCCTTAGTCAAGGTCATAAGAGCATGGGGTAAAAATCCACATCGGGAGTTTCAAAAGAACTAAAACTTGCCAGATATGCGCATACCTTCTGGAGTGTAATACCGTGAGCGGATTCCGTCACGTTATCATGCGATGAGAGTTGGATCCCGATTCCCACTAATGAGTTGGTTTACTCCTCGGGTGACCCCGACTAATTCTTCTTTCAGGTTTGGAGGAGAATTTGAGGTACAGTGGGAAGTTTCCAGATTAGATAAATTGGTAACCATTCTGATCTTGGTTAGAGTGCACGCTGAGTGTTTCTTTTCTCTCTCTCTCTCTGGCAGCGACCATTGACCCAACCCTAGACTATGACTCAGTGACCAAGTTAACCGAACCTTCTTAACACTGGCTTTTGGATTATCAGAGTTGCAGACCTCATTGCCACTCCT
This sequence comes from Agapanthus africanus, assembly GCA_030015575.1. Classification (NCBI taxonomy): domain Eukaryota; kingdom Viridiplantae; phylum Streptophyta; class Magnoliopsida; order Asparagales; family Amaryllidaceae; genus Agapanthus; species Agapanthus africanus. The sequence continues at coordinate 832,203,534 of JASDDO010000024.1, read as the reverse complement.
ACTTTTACCCTTTTCTCCAGGACACCCCGTATTACTGCGAACGTCCACTTCCATTGGACAAAACCATCGTATGGTTATATACGAACTCGAAGGAATTCGAGGATGGTTTCCGGTTCTGGAGAAAACGGATAGGATTATTCAGTTGTCTTTTCCTTTTTTACCTTCTCTCAGGTTGCGAGTACTCCTTGGTTTAGGAGATAGTACACCTATTACGCAAATTGGATAGTCTTCTTCCAAACCTTAGGCTGGTGCCGACCGGTAGGGAATGAAGAAAACCAATTAGCCTAAACGGTGTGCAGAAGGTATTAAGATTAAGACAAAGCAAGGGATTAGTAAGAGGGCAAAGTAAATTGCGAATGATATTCACGACCAAACCAAGTATTTCTTCGTCAATCCTAAATCACCTTTGTATTTCTCCAGGACACTCCGTATCACTACGAAGATCCACAGTTTATTGGATACTCCATCGTATGGTTATATACGAACTCGAAAGGAACTTGTTCCAGTTCGGGGATGGATTCTGGTCCAGGAGAAATAGGAATAAGGTTTATTCGGTTGTCTTTTATCTTCACCTTCTCTCGCATTGCGAGTGCTCCTAGGACTAGGACAGTACACCTATTATGCTTATTGGATAATCTTCTTCCAAACCATACGCTGGTGCCGAACGGTAGGGAAGGAAGAAAACCATTTGGCCTAAGGGGTGTGCAGAAGGTAACGACTAAAGACATATAAAGGGATTTGGAGAGGTGGCAAAGAATTATGCGGTTATAGTTGTGAATCTGGATAATGGTAGAGGCATTACTAGGAATACCAGGATACCCCATCGAAACATTTCAATGTTTCAGTTCACTGTGTACTGTTAAAAGAAAACTGATTTCCCGATTAGACACTTGCTCCAGGGTATGTATTTACCAGGTTTGATTCTCACATCTGTATGGTTTTACAGATGATGAGTGGGAGTAAGTTATTGGGAATTGGGTGATCATCCTCATTATATCGGGATTCGTTGTAATCGGTGATATTTGAGGAAATCACCTGGGCTGTTTGCCGGTCGGCAAATATTTGGTTTTGAATATCCGCTGTTGTGCACCAATTTCAAATTGATATATCTGTACGTCTATTTTCATAGAGTGAGATATACCTTTTGATATTATGTCGATGACATTTACCTATATCAGTGGATGGTTAGGTAAGGAGCATTAAACAGCGGTGTAATTCTTCTTAACCATAAGTATAGTTTTCAACCTACGACGCACAATGAAAGAGTTGTTAGACTCAGCGGACTTATACAGAGTATTGTATGTTGTCCAGTGTCCATTAAGACAGAGGGGTTGGTCCTCATACTATATTCTGTTTACTTTTAACTTCTCTAGTTCTTAGACATATGTTTCGAAGAAACACAGGGTCTAAGTTTTGAGGAGTTATAGGTATTTGAATAGAGTAGAGAACCAAGTGTAGCAAGTATCGGGATTCTTCAAGGTGATCGAAGATGTAGATACTTGTGTATGGTATTCAGTTGATAGTAATGATAAAGAGAAATTGCTTCTCTTTCAGGTTACTCATAATTGGAAGCATTCCTAAGTTGAGTAACGCTGATCGGCCTCCTTCCATTTAGTTGACATGCACTGCAGATAGCTGCATGATTTGAATCTGGTTCAATTAAATCAGTGCCTCTGGTTCTATATTGGATATAGTACAGTTCATATCTTAACATTGTTAAGATACGGGGAGTTGTCCGGCTTATGATTAAAACCAGACTTTGGATAACTCAAGGCACGTTTCTGTAATGGCTGTTTGTGGGTTGACCCAGGCTATGACGAGGGTTGATTTTCTACCATCTGGAAGATCAATAGTGATATTGTTCTTAACTCGCCACATTTTAAAAGAAATGGTTATTTTTCAGAAAACAGTAGTGGGAGTATGGTAGAACTGGAAGCGATTCCAGAACCGCAAACGATTACTGGAGATTTGATAAGGAACCTAAAGATTCAATCTGATTTGACATTCCATTGGCCACTCCGCAGATAAGGTGGGTAACTTCAGGCACCAAAGAGGTACTCCGGTAGCCTCAAGGATGGTGACAGGGAAGTTCTAGTTTACCCACACTTACCATTGTTGTTGTTCCAGACTGCGAGACCCGGCAGGAGGATGAGTATAGCGTCGTTCTAAACTAGCTTTAGAAGTGCACGTCTATATGACTCTGCCAGAGGGTTGTCGTAGTCAGTGGGAGCAGCGGAAGCATTGGTGGACATCAGGCTTATGTCTATTTGTAGACTAAAGCAGATGTAGCGGAGTTAGATCATCTGTTTCTGATGTGACAGTCATAGGTTTGACGTCATCAGAATAGGGGATGGATCTGTTGAGAAGGTAGTAGGAAGTGACATTCCTATACTATGATCGGTTATACTTTGGTCGTCACACAGTGGTTTCTCCACAAGGGACTTGGACATTATATCAGACATACTGGTTACTAGATCTATGGTTTTAGATCTAGATTTGGGTGGTTTCCCAATCAGGGTACTTAGACAGCATTCTAAGAGTATTTAGAATGGACGACTCCTGGTATGGTAGTGTACCTGCAAGTAATGGAGTCACCCTCTCTAAAGGTGTCTTATAGACTAAAGTAGAGAGGGATGTGCATGATTGGCAGATCACTTGCTTAGGCAATTGAGTCAATCATGAGATGTCAAGTACCACACCAGATGTTGTTCTTGCACTAGATGCAATAAGTTGATATTGATCCAATCCTGGAGAAACAGTCGGAAGCAGTTTTAGAACATAAGAGGATGTTCTAGGGATATGATAACGACAGCCTCATTTGGGAGACAGTTATCATTCCAGGCTTCCAAGGTGACCTGGACGACAAGGAGGTTGTCAGAATTATAGTATTCCTTCTGACGAGGGGCAGTATTTTGGACAGGTGGTCCAAGGAAATACTGAGGGTGGCATGGCGCAGGATACTGATTAAGTTCAGTTGACGATACAGTCTAAGAAGTTTGGATTTGGAGTTCATTTATGAGCTCGGTCCCATCAGACATCCAGACAGTCTAAGACAGGTATTGCTCTTTTCGGGAGATGGCTTTCTCCGCGAACTTGAGATATAGAGAGAGAGACATAGAAAGAAACTTCAGAGCGGATCCACTCGCTGAGGCTATTCCTCGAACGCAATAGTCTCGCAAACGAGCTTTGTGAGACTGACTAGTAGAGGAGTTGGGTGTTCGGTATCACACGGGCTGTGAGTATGCGACATCGCAATAATTAGCCTTGAGTGCAAGTGGGAGATTGTTGGAGATAGTGCCCTCAGAGTCAATTATTGGATCGCAGGCACGTGATTGCAATGATTGAGGGAGGACCTATCCCGGTACGACAGTCTTACTCGAGATGATAGTATGCTATCTGGTTTACCTTTATCATCGTGTACTGCTTTAGGTGACATGACATGTCACTATTGCACGTTGATAGAGCCCCTAGGATTCTTGCTTGACTACCGGCAGTATGAGGGCGATCATATACGTGGGAGCTGGTAGTCTATAAGCACATCCTTAAAAGGTCCCTAGTCGTGGGAGTTTCGAGACAGGGCATCGATACTCCAGAGTAGACTAGTGTATACAGTCGAGACCCCGACGAGGGGCGGTGGCCGGTCTCACAAGCCACTGGTGTCAGTTGGATCACCTAAGATGTATACAGGTGCTCATTGGGTTATGAGTACACCGGACAGGACTCGCCGGGAACATGCTAGTTGGTCTTATACCTGACGTCAGATAGCAGTTCCCAGGTGACATGTGTACAGGTTAGTTCATCGACCTGGGGATCGTCATTTGTCTCGTGTGAGTTCCCACTGTGCTTTGATTACTACCCTACCACGGCTCAAAGGAGTCATGCAAACAGGTTTTAGTTGGGTACAGTCCCGAGCCACATGGAGGCAGTGAGCGGATCTTCAGGGGTTCGTCTCTCCCGGTATTGGGGGTGAGGTCGCGCTGTGTCTAGGAGAGCCATTACACGAAGACCTTGGCCAAGGCAGGAGATTTACTGGTAGGTATTCCAGTAGTATCTCAGGGTGTTCTGGGCTACACTCCGACATGACTTGTACCGCTTTTGGGGGTCTGACTTTTACCCACCCCCTAGGCCCGACATGCGATGCTCATAAACGAACGGACCGGACTGTACGGATATTGTCACTGACAGGCTCAGTAGGGTGTCAGGATGAGTTCGCTTATCGACGTCCCTTTTAGTCAATAGATGGTGGCCCGTTACGTATTGGCTTATACCTCTGACGTGCTAGTGGTTAAATCCACAGCCATAGTATTGACGAGTCTTTAGAGTCCACCACACTTTCAGTTACTCAAGTTTCGGGCGAAACGCTGTAGAGGCCGTATGGAGATATGGCAGGGTTCGATCAGATACGTGCGGTATTGCACGGATCGTGATCGGACGGGTTTTTACTAGCCGGCTTTGGCTTAAGCCGGATCCTAGTATTAGACAGTGTAGTTTTGTCTCTTTGCATTTGTATTTCGGTCGGAATACAAATGCGGGTGTGTATGCACAGTGTCGGGGTTTTTCCTGTAATTTATTACGGGACCAGTTTTCTGGGGTTGCCAGTTTGCATTCCGTTCCGGCCGGTTTTCCTTTGTTCTTTCCCGGCCGGACTTTTCCGATGGAGGGGGTTATTTGCATTTGTGCAAATAACTATTGTGGAGGGGGTTTATTGCATTAGTCTTGATATGATAAGCATCTTTGCTTTATCATCCATGATGCATTTAATGAGATTTGAAATGGGTATGGTTTGGATAAAGGTTTGTGATGATTATGTTTGTTTAGGGTCACCACTTGCTTTCTCCTACCATCACCTCCCTTCTTGCTTTATGTATTCCCACCACCATTTCCCCACTTGACATGGCCGGCCAAATTTTTGAAGGAGAGAGAGTGCTTCATTTGTGAGGAGATATATTTGTTCATATCATTTTGCATGCAAAATATATAGCTTCATTTCCCTCCAAAGCTCAATCTTCTTTCCTCCATCCAAAGGCAACAAACCCCAATGAGACATAGACTCTACACTGTTCTACAGCAAATCTTGGACGCGTCGGTTAGCCAACTTCGCGCCCGAGTTGCCTCGGTATTGAGGTGGGAGCCCGTAAAAGTACCCGGCTTCGTGGTGCCCTTTCCGACGAGGAGGAGACGGACGGAGATCCAGCGAGGAGATCGGAGTGGAGATGAAGACCGGAGGACTCGGATCAGTCGGTACATCTCTTCCCTTCTTGTTAGTAGCTTAGACTTGTTAATGGTTACGATCCGGGTGTTTAGTGCGCGGTGGTGCCGGTTTGCAAAGTTCGCAAAATTAAAGTTTATCACCGTTTCCGCATTTGGCCGTCGGATTGACGACCGGGGCGCCGCCGTGCACTTACATCGGCCGTACCGACGTGACCAGAGTCTTCTCTCCCTCTGTATGGGTTCCGGTCCTGAGGTGGGGGAGCGGCGACCTCGGGAGCTTGCCCCGCCGTTTGGACACGGACTAGCGTATCCACGACGGACGCGGGTCGATCTATCTGGGCGTCTAGGGCGTTGATGGCGTTCGGGGGAGGAGATTCGTCCGCGCCTCCATTGTGGGGGAGGCGGCGGCTGGCGCTAGGATCATCGCAGTGATCGCTCGCTATTGAGTTAAGATCGGAAGGTGAACTTTGTTCAGTGGAATCGATAGTTTTCCCACAGACAGCACCAGGTGACGAATGTCGGATCTCGTCAAGATGTTACCTTCCGTAGATCTACTGTGAGCGACGATGGAAAGCTGAGATTGAGCTGCGGGTTGCCTCCTGAAGCGTGTGGATCTCAGTAGGTTTGAGGCGGTTGAGGCCAAGCTACCTGCAAGGAAGTCCCAGAGTGGTTGTACCACCGAGGACCCTCCGACGATCAAGTTAGACCGGATATTCGAGCAGAGTAATGGCCTAGTGAGGAGAAAATGACTTACTTGAGTCACCTGTGTTTGCCGCCGAAAGACGCGACCGGGACGTCGGGATGTCTGGCCTGAATTTTGGGGGCAGATGCTATTTGGATTTATTCGTCCACCTCTCCGAAGATGCCAAGTTGATTTATGGAACCATATATCGGAGGTTTAGACAGATGGGGACGATGTAGCAGACTTCGTCTGATTCCCTCTCATCGTGAGGGGTTTTTGATTGCGGGGACGCTCTTCCCTGCAGGTGCAAGCCCCCGCAGTTAATTACGCTACCGCATCGCCGTAACAACTTTCTCCTTCTCCAGATGATCACTTCGTGTCGTGTGTGTTTGTTTTATTTTCGGTTCCCCATGGATCGTATACGGAGACCAATTTATGTTGTCGCCCGTACGGCGTGGATTAGTCCAAATCCGTATTTTCTTAAATTTGGGTTTGGGTTGATTTAAGGATCGTTAATCTTGTTTTAGATTAAGATCAACTTAAATGCTTGTTAAGAATACGTTAGCCTAATTTTAGACTAAGATCTACTTAACGAGATTTTAGGATCATTTAGATCCAACGAAAGAGTATTTGGACTTTATTGTTTTAGTTTAGGGACATTGCGGTCCATAAGGTTTAAGGACATCATAGTCCATGAGTTTAAGGACCTCATAGTCCGTAAGGTTTAGAGACATCATAGTCTGGTTTAAAGACGTCATAGTCTGTGAGATTTAAAGACATCATAGTCTGGTTTAAAGACATCAAGTCTGTAAGGTTTTGGTTTAACCGTTTGGAGATGCACCAAAAGTTATTGGTTATTGGGACCCCCTATCACTCTGAAGACGTTGAAGAATTACAACGATATGTATCAGAGATATGAAGAGATGTACCCTTGAACTAATGTTGGTTGAGAGATCTATAGTCAGGTTTGGGACTAAGACCAATTAAAAAGATTGTGAGCACATGGGCTCGGTTAATTTGAATTAGGGACTTGTGGCCAACTTAGGCTCAGTCCACTCAGTTCTGAATAAAGTGTTTGAACACTTGTTTGGACTCAGTCCACTCATTTTGAATAAAATATTGAACATTTTTTTGGGCTTATCCCATTTTTTATTCAATAATGTTGAGCATTGATTTAGGTTCTGACACCCTTTTTCTTTTTGTCTTTTATTGAGTGTTGAACACTTTTTATGGTGCTGGGGCCTTATTTACAGAGCGCTTCATAATTCTTTAGCGCCAACGTAAGGAGCACGTGGAGCACCTAGCGCCAGACTGGGAGCGTTACGGCGCTTTTTATAAAAGGGCGCTCACATGAGGAGCACGTGGAGCGCTTGACGCTGAGCGCCAGACTTGGAGCGCTAAAGCGCTTATTATAAAAGGGCGCCCACGTGAGAAGAACGTGGAGCGCTTGTCGCTGAGCTTGGAGCGCCAAAGCGCTTCTTTTAAAATAGCGCCCACGTGAGGAGCGCGTTGTAACATTTCGAAATATTTTAGATTAATTAATTATTTTGTTTATTTAATTAAAGCATTTATTTTTATTTAGTTTGTAATAAAAAGGTCTTTTAAAATGTAGTAGGTTAATTTAGTAATAAAATAGTTTGTTTATATAATGATAAGTATCATGAGGGGTTTTGTGAAGAGTTTAGTTAATTTTGGAAATTGGAAGTTTATGAGGGTTTAAGTGAAAAGGGGTAAAGGTCATGGTTAAGCTTAACTCACACTCATGGTATAACCTAAACTAGGTGACACTTCATGCTTGCATGACATGATTCAAGTTTAACACCTCCTCCTTGCATGAATGTATCACACTTCCTCTAGATGACACCTCCTATTTCCTCTATGCCACCTCCACCTCTCAACCTCCACATCATGCTTTCTCTACACCAAACAATACATAGGAAATCCCTTAGTGATCTCAACTGAACACAACACATTCATCAAGCTCCAAACTAAAATTCCCTAAGTGTTCATCACTTCAAATGGAGAAGAAATGAATCCCTTCATCAAAGTTGTGCACATCATCAAGCTAGAAGCCCCTACAAGACTAAGATGCTCCCCCACACACAATTCATGTGCTGGTGTTCCATTTTACACAATCTCTATAGGTATAATCCCTAAACTCTGTAGAATTCTAGTTCTGAAAAGTTAAATATAGAAATCGGATATCGGAAATATTGTATTTTGGTAAATATAGGCACTGTGTAAAATCTATTGTAGTTTAGATGTAAATTAGAAAAACCAAACAGTGCCTTAACCTTATAAATTGGACCTAGAATAAATCCTAGGAAGACGAACCCCATGGCTCGGATTTTGGCCGGCGACAAGGAGGAAAAATCCGATCTCCCCGGATTTCTTAGAGAGTTGGGTTCTGTGGTTTTTAGGGTAGGTCTATGGGTGTGGATTAATGTGTTTGGTATTGTTTATTTAAGTTAAATTTTCAATAGGGGAAATCTGGAAGGTAATATCTGTTTTGGAGTTAAAATCCTATATACAACACGGATATATCGTATCATGAGTTTTGTTTTACCGTTACGACCAGAGTAGGGTTAGCTCAGATTAACTTAAGTTCAGTTAACTCACCATATCGACACGTAGCATGTTTAGTTTGTGCAGTATCATAAACTGGGATTTTGTGATATCTAGCTCACTGCAATTGAATCTGGAACCAATAGGTGTAATCATTAGAAAAACTAGCAACACCATAAGTATCATAGGACCACTAGAAGAATTAACTTAAAGCCCGAGCCCCTAAGTCATTGGTTGACCCGGCGACATATAGCCTTTTTCCGAGCTCGCCGACCCTCCTTGGGTGTTTGGTGTTGGTTTTTCTTCTGTGCCTTTGTATAGGAAAATTTTGATTTTTAGTATTGTTTGAATTGTCCCAATATTCATACAGAGAAATCTGGGATGTTTAGTTTGGTTTTATTTAAAGTTTCCGACATATTGATATGATTTCCCGTATTTCCGTACTGTAACTGAAACGTTGACGTTCGTACGTTAAGTTCAGGGGTATTTGATCGTCTTTGGAGTAAGTGAGCTATAGGTTCTAACCTACGGGTGTTTAGCTCGTTGTTTTGGTTTTCAATATGATATTTACATCGATGTGATTTTAAATACGATTATAGGTGCGATCGCGAAGGATTCCAAGACGGAGTTGACGAACTTAGCAGCGAGGAATTCAGCAAGCTTATCAAGTTGGTGAGTAGATTTACATCTATGGGGGAAGTCGGGTGGATGGCGTATAGCACTCCCACAACCTTATAAATAGTATTATGGTATATAGTAGTTTTAGAAATTTATTAAGATATGGATATTGAATTAAATTGCATCTAGTACGATACTCATATGCATATAGTTTACGGATGGTTTGGTAAGTTGGTACGAAGGATCATGTCGTACTAGAGAGGATTTGAGATATAATGATAATGTGAGACATTATACGAGGAATTATATGCATTGGAAATGATGAGATTTATATGCCGAATAACGGCCAAGTGTTCTTTTAGACTCGTAGAGTTAGATTATTTTCCGTTTTATGATGTAATACTTGTGTGAGCTATATTCTTTTAAAAACTACGATTCGTTTCCCTTTTAATGATAAAGTATAAGGATGCGATGCCAATTTCCAAAACTAATATCTACTTTAAACTAAGTCAGCTTCCCTATTTCAAACACAACGTATCGTTCCATTTCTAAAGATAATGGTATAGCTCATAGCAAGTAATTACAATTAATAGTTACTGTAGGGTTAGCATAGAACCTTGTGAAGGTTTTGGTAAGCATCAATCATGCTACTTTAACATTTTTTGGGGTGCTAAACAAACCCTAACCAAGATCTTAACTAGAGAATTAGGGTTAACTTGCATGTAAACAACTTTACATCTAAGAGAGAGAGATTACAACCTTTGTAGTACGTTCCTTCGCTTCATAAGCTCCGTGTTGAGCTCCCTTCGCTGCGATCATCAAGAACTCCGACTCTTGTGAGGCTCCAAGAGGTGAATGATGCATCTTGCTTGAAGTCTTCTTGATCTGAGATGATCTACTTTGAAGAATTTCTAACCCAACCTTACACTTCACTAATGAAGTAATTAGAGAAGTGAACACCCTAATCTAAGTGGCTAGAATAGATGAGGATGATAAAGTAGGAATTTAGCTCTCTTTTGTTTTCAATTTCTCACACTAAATCATCACATGTAAAAAGCTAGCAAGCTTTTTCAAGGAGGAAGAAGAAGAAGAAAGCTTTTGTGATGAATAATGAATTATTTTTGTAGTTACAATTGCAACCATGAGTTAAGAATGAAGGGCTTAATTCATGTAGAGAATAAACCATAGCTAAAGGGTTTGGGTTGGGTTAACAAATATTTACACAAAATATCAAGCTAAAGACAAAAGAAAACTTCATGAAGCTTCATGAAAAAGCTAACCCGAAATCTAACCCAAATCCAAACCCTAACTTGTTTAAACTCCACAAAACATGTTGCATTTGTAAGCCTAACTTGTTACAATATTATATATCACATATATAATATATTTTTGTAACAAAAGAAAATAATACAATTAACATATATCGCATATATATCAATGTATTATCCAGTGAGAAAATGAATCAATAAAGCGAGATTATATTAGTTAACGTAATGTAATATATCACATATATAATTATATATTAAATTATCGAATCAACACTTGATCCGACAATCCGGCTATATAGCATATAACCGACTAATATAACATGTACCAATCCATCGAATCAACATTTGATCCGATGATCCGGCTATATCACATATACCCGGCTGATATCATATATCGTGAGAATAGAATACGGTATCTCATATCGTATTATTCTCGGTCCCGCACATATCACATATGTGCTCCTACTCCGTTTTTTCCTGAGCTAGGAAACCTCTGTGTAGGACCCTCAAGGATCGTCAATACGCCGGTAGTAGGTGATGACCATATCAAACACCCACAAGCTGCAAGCGGTCAGCTAAACGTAACAGCCACCCAGGTATTGAGCGATCAGAAGATCAACAAGAAAGCCTGTACATTCTCCTGTGAATCCAATCAGTAACACTACCGTACAGTCCGGTCTCTTCGTCTGATATGTCACATATCAAGTCTAGGGGTGGTAAACGTCAGACCCCAGTAACCGATAAGTCATGTTGATGTGAGGCTCATAACAGGTCGAGAAACTACTGATAACTCTTACCTGCAGCACTCCATATCAGCCCTGACCAGGGACTTCCAGTTATAGCCAATCGAACACAGCACAACATCAACTCCCTATACCGGGAGAGACGAAACCCCTCCTATCGCTCATTGCCTCCATGTGATTTGGGACTGTACCCAAAAGCCACCATTTTGCACGCCCTCTTAGACGTGGTAAGGTGGAAATCAAAGCACAGTGAGAATCACACAAGACTCTATGACGATCTCGGATTAACAGACTAACCTGTACCAGTGTCACCGGAGAACTGCTATCTGACGATAAGTATAATACCATCTAGGAGTTCTAGACGAGTCCGTTCAGTGTACCCAGTCTCCACTGAGCACCCGTACACCATCTTTGATGTCAAACACCGATGGATATGGGATCATCCATCGCCCATCATATGGGTCAAGATGCGTATACGCTGGTCTACTCTGGTGTATCGATGCCCTGTCTCGATACACCCTCGACTAGGAACAGTTATAGAATGTACTCGTTGACTACCCTGGCCCCACTAGTATGATCTCATCATAGTCCCAGTAGTCGAGTACATATCCTAAGGGCTTTATCAACATATGAGAGCAAGACAGTAAACTAATACAAGTCAACATGTTAAGACAAAGTGAAACCAAATAGCATTCTATCATGTCGAGCAAGAAAGTCATCTCTATATATATCCAAACATATACTATAATATACATCATATGTACAACAATGGCCTCTTGAGCATATATATAACTAACAATCTCCCACTTGCACTAAGGCCAGCTGGTAGTATCTCATACCCAATATCCCGAAGAGTCTCTCAAACTGTGTCTGGGGAATGGCCTTCGTGAGTGGATCCGCAGTGTTGTCCTTCGTATCAACTCTCCTGACCTCGATCTCCCGGCGATCAACCATCTCCCGGATCAGGTGATACCGCCTCAGAATATGTCTGGATTTCTGATGGGACCTGGGTTCTTTGGCCAAAGCCACAGCTCCATTGTTATCACAATACAAAGGTATTGGATGCTCAATGGACGGAACCACTCCAAGTTCAGTGATGAACTTCTTCATCCAGACAGCCTCTATGGCAGCATCGTTGGCAGCGATGTATTCAGCCTCCATCGTCGAGTCTGCAACGGTTTCCTATTTAGAACTCTTCTAACACACTGCCCCTCCATTGAGGGTAAAGACAAATCCCGAGTGCGACTTAGAGTCGTCCTTATCACTTTGGAAGCTCGAATCGGTAAAGGACTCCACCTGGAGTTCTCCGTTACCATACACCAAGAACATCTCCTTAGTTCTTCTCAAGTACTTGAGAATGTTCTTCACAGCTATCCAGTGACTCTCTCCAGGATCTGCTTGATAACTACTCACTACACTTAGTGAGTATACTACATCGGGTCTGGTACATAGCATTGCGTACATGATAGAGCCTACTGCCGAAGCATAGGTTATTCCTTGCATGCGAGCTCTCTCTAAATCAGTCTTGGGAGACATCTCTTTGGAGAGAGTGAGTCCAAAGATTGTGGGTTGGTTCCCACGCTTGGATTCTTCCATACTAAACCTCTTTAGTATGGTGTTAATGTACCTGGATTGGGACAATCCCAGTATCCTTTTAGATCTATCTCTATATATCTTAATTCCCAGTATGCAGGAGGCATTACCTAGATCTTTCATTGAGAATCTTTTTGATAAGAAGAGCTTGACCAAGTGCAGCATAGGAACATCATTTCTATCAAGAGTATGTCATCCATGTACAATACGAGGAAGACAACCTTACTCTCTGCAACTTTCTTGTATATACAAGGTTCATCTACGTTTTTTATGAAGTCAAACTCTTTGACTACTACATCAAAGCAGATGTTCCAGCTCCGCGATGCCTGCTTTAACCTGTAGATGGATTTAAGCAGCTTGCACACCTTTCCGCTGCTCCCACTGTCTACGAAGCCCTCTGGCTGAGTCATGTACACGCACTCTTCTAAATCACCATTTGGAAAGGCGGTCTAAACATCCATCTGCCAGATTTCGTAGTCATGGTATGCAGCAATGACAAGTAGGATCCGGATGGACTTAAGCATAGCCACTGGAGAAAAGGTTTCGTCATAATCACACCTGGTCGTTGACGAAAACCCTTTGCAACAAGTCTAGCTTTGAAAGTCTCAACTTTTCCATCTACACCAAGTTTCTTCTTAAAGATCCATTTCCTCCCAATGGGTTTTACCCCTTCAGGAGCAACTTCCAAAGTCCATACTTTGTTTGTCTACATGGATTCCATCTCAGATCGCATTGCATCCAGCCACTTCATAGAGTCCCCACTCGTGATGGCCTACTCGAAGCTAGTTGGGTCATCATCTTCCATGATGCAATCCTCGCACCCACCATCAACGAGAAAACCGTAGTATCTCTCAGGTGGATGAGAAACCCTACTAGATCGGCGGAGAGGCTGGAGTTCGTTGGGAACTGCTGAATCCTATGGTTCCACTAAATCTTCAGTTGCAGTTTGTGTCGTTGGAACTTTTCCAGTTCTACCTCATTGCCACTATCTTGTTTCATAAGAAAACCCTTTTCTAAGAAGGTGGCATGTCGAGAAACAAACACTTTTTGTTCTTCAGCGTGGTAGAAAAAATATCCTTGGGAATTCTTAGGATATCCCACAAACTTGCAAAGAACTGATTATGTCTCGAGTTTGTCCGGATTTTGCCTTTTGACATAGGCCGGACAACCTCATATCTTAACTCGTTTAAGATACGGTCTCTTCCTTTCCATATCTCATATGGAGTGGTTGGCACAGATTTAGACGGAACTTGATTCAATAGGTATGCCGCTGTCTCAAGCGCATAACCCCAGAAGGAAATAGGTAACTCAGCAGTGCTCATCATAAAGCGCACCATATCTAATAGGGTGCGATTCCTCCGCTCCGATACACCGTTGTGCTGTGGTGTATAAGGAGGAGTAAGCTGAGAGAGAATCTCATTCTCTTTTAGATAGTCTAGGAACTCATTGCTCAAGTATTCTCTTCCTCGATCAGATCGAAAGATCTTAATACTTTTGCCCATTTGGTTATCTACTTCGTGCTTATATTCCCTGAATTTCTCAAAAGCTTCAGACTTGTGTTTCATCAGGAACACGTGTCCGTATCTTGAGAGATCGTCAGTGAATGTAATGAAGTAGGAAGAACCGTTCCTGGCATGTGTAGACATGGGACCACATACATCACTATGTATCAGCCCTACGAGTTCTGTAACTCTTACTCCGTGTCCACTAAATGGAGTTTTGGTCATTTTGCCTTTGAGACATGACTGGCAAGTGTCATAAGATGAAAATTCGAACGGATTCAAATATCCATCCTTATGCAGTTTAGATTGCCGTGTCGCATTGATATGACCTAGTCTACAATGCCATAAGAAAGATTCGTTCATTTCTGAACTCTTCCTCTTGTGTGTGTTTTGTACATTAAGTACCGTGGTTTGGTTGAGAACGTATATGCCATTATTTAATGATCCTGATCCAATCAACTTTTGATTTAGGAATATGTTCATAACATTATCCTGTACTGCAAAATTATATCCTTCTTTGCTCAATAAAGAAACTGATATAAGATTGCATATCAGGGTCGGAATGTAATAACATTCGTTCAGAACCAATGTATTACCATTTGGTAATACAAGGTGATATTCGCCAACTGCCTTGGCTGCAACATTTGCACCATTCCCTACTCTTACGGAATGATCACCCTCTCCCAGTTCCCTACCTTTTCGTAGCCCATGTAACATATTACATATGTGGGATCCCGATCCGGTATCTAATATCCAGAACGTAGAGTGAACTGAGAAACAGTTCTCGATAACAAACACACCTGAAGAAGATGCATCAATATGCCTATTCTTCGTTTGGGTGGCATGAGAATCCAGATATTCTTTATTCCCTGCTCAGTCTTATAACACTTATAAGAAAGAACGGGACCAACGTTCGCCTGCTCAGTATAATAAGCGGGTTCAGTCAATACATCCATGTTATTATCTTGATTAAGGCCTGACATGGTCACTACCTAGAGAGAGAGAGAGAGAAGAAAACACTTTAGCGTATGCTCTTGCAAGATTAGATTGGTTATTCTCTTATCTAATCAGGATGGCTCCCACTATTTTCATCAAATCTTCCTTCAAACCCTAAAAGGAAAGACTAGCCGGGATTAATTACACCTTATAAGTTCGCAAATCTTTCGGCCATACCAGTGTTGGTACTTTGAGGGAGATTCCCCATGCTTTCGCACAGTCCTAACTAAAATAAACCTCATTTTCCCATAGGTATAACCCCATTAACACCTTTCTAGACACCTACTTGATCGGCTAATTGTCCTGTGTAAAAATCTACCAGGAGTAACTCTTACTCGCAGTGGGTATCGGGATCCAACTATCTCATAGGAGGTATGGAATCTCATTGCAAATTTCAACACTTGAAATTCTCGATATTCTTTCACCCCTAGCGTGCTATGACCTTGACGCATGCCAAACAACCCAAAGTCCGCTAGTCAAGTTCAACCCGTACATTTCGTTATTGAATTAAACCCACCCGTACGACCCTTGATGCATGCCAAACAACGCAGTACGAATACCCTAATCCAATTGCATCTCATGCTATAGATAAGTAGTAATCAGCTACCGTACACTACGCCTTGACGCATGCCAAACTACCGTAGCACGAATACTAAATATTACTTATCTGAAATGACGGAGGGCTACGCAGGTTTTTCAGAAAACCATGAGCATAATGAACTTGATATCAGTAAGTCGACGTTAGAGACCCCACATGATGCGGGGAGGCGGAATAGGTAAAACAATCATTTTTTAAGTTAACATCGACTAACTTTACGGATCTTTGCTAAACCCTAACTAACAAACTATCTAGAAGTGCTAAACTACTATGATAGATGATTATATCTCAAGATACTAGTCCTTCTTGTTCTTGTTGTTCACCTCCTCGTCGGCCTCCTCGATGTGATAGAAGATCCACCCGAGAGTTCCTTCTCCGAGCTTTAACCTCTCACTTAAGGTAACTAAGTGGTTAGGATTGCTAATCCAAATAACCTAGAGGATATAGAGATGGATTAAGGATTAATTAGTCTTTTTAACCCTTGGGATCTCAACACATGAGAGGATTAGGGTTAGGTTGAAGAAGAGGAGAGCTTGAGGGGAGAGAGTGTGTATGTGAGAATGAAATGAAATATAACTCAATACTATATTTTATGAAGCATAATCATTTATCAAATAAATCGTATATGATAATTACAACCATGCTTCATTTAATACAATCAATGAATCATCTCATAAGTCATTAAGCAATAAATGCTTCATTAACTCATTTGGATGAATCATCTCATGAGTCACTAATTCATTTAATGCAATTTACACATAAGCTCTCCACCTCATTTAGTTTAATTCATAAATGAATTAAATCTAAATGAGTCACCTATCTTCTAGAAGCTTCTCGACTAATTACGAGAATGCCCCTCCCATCCGTAAACACGGAAATACTGAGACTGTATAAATCCAATAATCCAATACTAGAATCTGGCTTAAACTAAAGCCCGCTAGTATAAACTGTCTGAACATCATACGTGTACAAGTACACGTATATGTCCGAACCCTGTCGTAAAACCATACGACCTCTATATCGTTTCACCTGAAGCAGGGAAACTCTCTGTGTGGGACTCTAATGACTCGACACTACGCTGGCAGTGGGTTTAACCACAGGCCGCAAGCGGTACTAGCTGTAGGTAACGGTCCCCAGGTAGATGTCGATAAGAAGGCCGATGAGGGAACCCATCCGAACTCCTACTGAGCCTGATGTGAAAATCTCCGTACAGTCTGGTCTGTTCGTCTAATTCTATCGCATATCGGGCCTAGGGGTCGGCAAGCGTCAGTCCCCTAAAAGCGGTATAAGTCATGTCGGAGTGAAGCCCATTACACCTTGAGAAGCTACTGGAAATCCTACCAGTAAATCTCGTTTGCCCAGGCCAGGGACTTTGCGTAATGGCTCTCCAAACACAGTACGATATCAACTCCCAATACCGGGAGAGATGAATCCTTTCTAACTGCCACTGCCTCCAAGTGCTTCGGGACTGCACCCAACTGCTACATGTTTGCACGACTCTTTTGAGCCGTGGTAGGGTAGCAATCTAAGAATAGTGGAAACACACTTGAGACGAAGCAGCAGTGTCAAGTCAACGGACTATGCTGTACTCATGTCACCTGGGAACTGTTAATTGACGACGGGTATAATACCAACCAACAGTTCCCTGCGAGTCCTGTCCGGTGTACCCGTAACCCAACGAGCACCTGTATACTATCTCCAGTACAACGTACTAATGGCTGTGGGACAGACCATTTCCCCTGCTGGGATGGGAAGCGTACACACTAGTCTACTCTGGAGTATCTATGCCCTGTCTCGATAATCCTATGACAAGGGACCTGAAAAAGGATGTGCTTGTAGACTACCCAGCCCCCACTAGTGTGACTGCCGTCACAACGCTGGTAGTCAAGCAAGATCCTATAGGCTCTATCAATATGTATTCGCGATATGCTAAAAGAAAAATATACACACATTAAGATAGATATAAACCAAGTAGCATACTACTATATTGAGCAAGACTGTTAATATAACTGTGAATATCCCAAGCTTCCATTAAGTAATATACAAGCTAGTATGATACAATAATAGCCCGTAGGGCATATACACTAACAATCCCCCACTTGCACTAGGGCCATGTACTGGCCTATCGAAGACCTATCATCTCGAATAGCCTCTTGAACCGTGTCTTAGGTAAGGCCTTTGTGAATGGATCTGCAGTGTTCTCCTCTGTAGAAACTCTCCGAACCTCGATCTCCCGGCGATCTATGATCTCCCTGATCAGGTGATACCGCCTTAAGATATGTCAGGACTTCTGATGGGACCTGGGTTCCTTTGCTAAAGCTATAGCCCCGTTGTTGTCACAATACAGAGGTATTGGATCAACAATGGATGGAACCACCTGAAATTCTGTGAGGAACTTCTTCATCCAGACTGCTTTTTTTGCGGCATCGCAAGAAGCGATATACTCTGCTTCCATCGTCGAGTCAGCAACGGTGTCCTGCTTGGAACTCTTCCAACACAGCGCCCCTCCATTGAGGGTAAAGACATAACCTGACATGGACTTGGAGTCATCCTTGTCACTCTGGAAGCTGGAGTCAGCAAAAGCCTCGATCTTGTGGTCTTTTCCGCAACCAAGAACATATCATTAGTCCTTCTCAGGTACTTGAGAATGTTCTTTACTGCTATCCAGTGTTTCTTCCCTGGGTCTGACTGATACCGGCTTACCACGCTCAGTGCGTAAGCTACATCTGGTCCGGTGCACAACATCGCATACATTATAGAGCCTACCGCAAAAGCGTAGGGTATAATCGACATACAATCCCTTTCCAAATCAGTTTTGGGAGACATCTCTTTGGAGAGGGTGATTCTGTGACAAGCCGGTAAATTACCGCGTTTAGAATCTTCCATACTGAATCTTTTCAGTATAGTGTTAATATACCTGGATTGTGAAAGTCCCAACATTCTCTTAGATCTATCATAACAGATCCGGATCCCCAGAATGTAAGAGGCATCACCCAGGTCTTTCATGGAGAACCTGTGTGACAAGAATCCTTTGACATATTGTAGCATAGGAATGTCATTTCCTATCAAGAGAATGTCATCCACCTACAAGACGAGGAATACGACAGTTCGTGCTACAGTTTTACTATATATACATGGTTCATCTGGATTTTTGATAAAGTCATATTCTTTTACCGTTTCATTAAATTAGATGTTCCAACTCCGCGATGCCTGCTTTAGTCCATAAATGGACTTAAGCAACTTGCACACTTTCCCGCTGCTCCCACTCTGATTGAAACCTTCTGGCTGATCCATATAGACGCATTCTTCTAAATTACCATCTAGAAAAGCCGTCTTTACGTCCATCTGCTAGATCTCATAATTATGGAAGGCAGCAATGGCAAGAAGGATCCGAATGGATTTGAGTATAGCCACTGTAGAAAAAGTTTCGTCATAGTCCAAACCATGTCTTTGACGAAAACCCTTTGCAACAAGTCTAGCCTTATAGGTTTCCACCTGTCCATCTACACCAATCTATTTCTTGAAGATCCACTTGCATCCTATGGGTTTTACTCCATCTGGAGCAAAGTCCAAAGTCCATACTTTGTTGGTGTATATGGACTCCATCTCGTTCCGCATTGCATCCAGCCATCTTTCTGAGTCGCCGCTCTGGATGGCCTGCTGGAAGCTAGTAGGTTCATCATTATCAATGACGCAATCTTCTCTATCCTCGTCTATGAGAAAACCGTAGTATCTCTCAGGCGGATGAGACGCCCTACTACTCCTGCGGAAGGGTGCGGGAATGTCCTGTTCTTCTTGAACTTCTGGTTCTACCAAACTTTCAGTAGTAGTTTGTGGTTCTGGAATTTCTTCCAGTTCTATTGCGCTCCTACTTGTTTCCTTTTCTAAAAACTGATATTCTAGAAAATGGGCATTACGAGAAACAAAAACCTTTTGTTACTCTGCGTAATAGAAAAAATACCCCTTGGAGTTCTTTGGATATCCCACAAACTTACACTATACTGATCGTGCCTCGAGTTTGTCCGCATGCTGCTTTTTAACAAAAACTGGACATCCCCATATCTTCAGATACCAAAGATAGGGTTTCTTCCCACTCCACATCTGATATGGTGTGGTAGGCATGTCTTGGTAGGAACCCTGTTCAAAAGATATGCAGCTGATTCTAGTGCATAACCCCAGAAAGATCATGGTAACTCAGCATTACTCATCATGGAACGTACCATATCCAATAGGGTTCGGTTCCGTCTTTCCGATACACCGTTATGTTGTGGAGTGTATGGAGGAGTAAGCTAAGAGAGAATTCCATTCTCTTTTAGGTAACCCAGGAACTCGGCACTTAAGTATTCACCACCTCGATCAGATCTCAGTGTCTTGATACTTTTGCCGGTTTGGTTTTCTACTTCATTCTTATATTCTTGGAATTTCTCAAAGGCCTCGGATTTATGTTTCATCAAGAAAATGAATCCATACCTAGAGTAATCATCCGTAAAAGTAATGAAATATGAAAAACCGCCTCTTACATGTGTAGACATTGGACCACATACATCGCTGTGTATGAGTCCTAAAAGCTCGCTCGCTCTTACTCCATGTCCAGTGAATAGAGTCTTTGTCATCTTTCCTTTGAGACATGATTGACAAGTGGCATAAGATTGATATTTGAACAGATCCAAATATTCTTCTCTATGTAACTTAGTTAATCTTGTCTCATTGATGTGATCTAGTCTACAATGCCATAAGAAAGCCTGATTTATATCTGGAGACTTTTTTTTCAGTGTGTTCTGGACATTGAAAATTTGTAATTGGTTTAACACCTATATACCGTTATCTAGTGTACCGGACCCAATCAAACCATGATTAATATGGATGCTAACAACATCGCTTACAAACGTGAAATCATAACCTTCTTTTGATAACAACGATACCGATATGATATTACACGTTAAACTAGGTACACAAAAATAGTTGCGCAAAACCAAAATATGTCCACTCGTCAATCCAAGGTGATAATCCCCTATGGACACAACATTTACGCTAGCTCCGTTAGCAACCTGGAGGGTCATATCACCAACCTTTAGCACTCTACGGTTTCTCAGTGCTAGCAATAAATTGCATATATGAGATCCTGATCCGGTATCCAATACCCAGGAAGTAGAGTTGATTGACAGACAATTTTCAATTACAAACACACCTAAAGTCGAAGCCATAGCTTTCTTCGGGTCCTGGTTCTTGGCAATCTAAGCTTTGCAATCTTTCTTCCAATGGCCTTTCCTACGACAGTGGAAGCACTCGTCCTTTGCCACTACTGGTACCGCAACCTTTGCCTTTCCCTTGACTCCCACCTTACCAATACCACCTCTTGGTTTGGTAGCGGCCTTCTTCTTCCTTCCTTTGGCCCTTGCCTTGGACCTGGAAGAGGAAGCACCACGAACAAACATAGTGGGTGTTTCCCTTGCTTTCTGCAAGGTGCCCTCTGCACTCCTCAACATGTTAAGGAGTTCTGGAAGCTCAACTTCCTTACCTTGAATGTTGAAATTCAAGATAAATTGGGTGTAAGTGGAAGGAAGGGACTGAAGAACCAAGTCTGTATATAGCTCGTTCTCTAATGTTGTCCCGAGGTCTGCGAGCTCTTCAATATAGCCATTCATCTTAAGAACATGTTCTCCTACAGATGATCCGACGGCCAGCCTCGACTGAAACAAGTTTTTCGATGTCTCGTATCTAGCTATACGAGATTGCTCTCCATATAGTTCCTTGGTGCGGAGAAATATGGATTCAAGATCCATATTCTCGTGCCTCCTCTGATGTTCATTGTTCATAGAAGCAAGCACGATGCATTTGGCCTTCGCGCAGTCTAACTCCCAGGTCTTGCGGATTTCTTTATCCGCGACACTGGATTCAGGACTTGGGACGGCAGGTGCCTTAGTAGTAAGGACATACCCCAATTTGTCACAAGTTATAGCCATCTTGACATTCCGGAACCAGTCTGTTCACCGCCGGAAGCCGGGAAGACTGGACGTCTTGCCTGAATCTGGGGGAAGATGCTAATTGGTGCTATCCGTCCACCTCTCCGAAGATACCAAGTTGATTTATGGCACCATATATCGAAGATTTAAACGGATGCGGCCGATGTAGCAGACTTCATCAGATTCCCCCTCGCTTGAGGGGTTTTTGATTGTGGGGACGCTCTTCCCTGCAGGCGCAAGCCCCTGCAATTAATTACGCTACCACATCGCGGTAACAACTTTCTCCTTCTCCATATGGTCACTTCGTGTCGTGGGTGTTTGTTTCGTGTTTGGTTGCCCGTGGATTGTATACGGAGACTAAGTTATGTTGTCGCCCGTAGGACGTGGACTAGTCCAAATCCATATCTTTCTTAGATTTGGGTTTGGGGGGTTGTGTTTAAGGATACGTTAGCCTTATTTGAGGCTAAGATCAACTCAAACGTTTGTTAAGGACACGTTAGTCTGATTTTAGACTAAGATCAACTTAACGGGATCGTTTAGATCCGACAAGAGAGCAATTGGGCTCTATTGCTTAGTTTAATAACATTGCGATCGATAATTAGTTTAAGGACATTACGGTCCAATGTTAGTTTTAAGACATCGCAGTCAAGGTTAAGGACGTCATAGTCCGTGGATTTAAGGACTCCACAATCCGACGTTAGTTTTAAGACATCACGGTTGAGGTTAAGGACATCATAGTCCGTGGATTTAAGGACTCCACAGTCCGATATTAGTTTTAAGACATCACGGTCGAGGTTAAGGACATCATGGTCCGTGGATTTAAGGACTCCATAGTCCGATATTAGTTTTCAGACATCACGGTCGAGGTTAAGGACATCATAGTCCATGAGTTTAAGGACCCTACAGTCCGTAGTAATGTGTGGTTGTCGGGACCCGTTACCTCTCTGACAACGTTGAGGGATTACAACGACAGATATCAGAGGAGTAAAGAGATGTACCCTCGAACCGGGTGTAAATTGATTAGAAGAGCGGATGTGCTCAGTTCAATTTAAATTGAGGACTTATGGCCAGAATTGGGCTAAGTCCAGTTAAAGAACATTTTATTTTTGTTCTGTCTGTTGTGCCTTTGTTTGGGCTCTGCCCTTTTAATTGGGCTCTGACATTTCGTCTGCAATTAAATGCATAGAATTTATTAGAACAAGGTATGTTCTGAAAGCGCGCCACGTGGCGCGTCACGCGCTTTGCGCCAATTAAAGAGCGTATTGCGCTAGCGCACATAAGGGTGACACGTGTCGCTTAGCGCTAAGCGTTGGTTTGTTAGCGCACTGCGCTTTATGAGTGCGCTGTGCCAGTTTATGGGTGCGCCAGTGAGTGACACGCAGCGCGCTTGGCACTGAGCGCCAACCCAAGAGCACAGTGCGCTTATTTTAGAAGCGCAAAGCGCAAACTGTTCTGTGGTTGACACGTGGCGTGTTTTGGCGCTGTGCTCCAGTCCAATAACCGCAAAGGCGCAATTCGAGAGTGCAATGCACTGTTCAGTAGCGCAAAGCGCATCAGATCAAAATTAAGATCAAAGAAAAAGTTTTTGTTCTTCAAAGGAGGTCTTGCCTCAAGATCCAAGAACCAAAGTTCTTGTTCTTATCAAAAAGGCTATGCCTTTATAGATCAAAAGATCTGTGAATGAAGTAAATTACTTCTTTATTTTAAGGATTGGATATTTTAATCAAAGATCTTGGTTTTTTTTTTGTTTTTAGATCTATGATCTTCTTAGAAGAGGATTCTTCTTTTTATGAGATGTTTCCATCTCTATTGTTCAAGAATTACTTGTTTTTACCTTTAAAGATGAAGAAATGATCTTCTTTCTTCAAAGGCTTGCCTTTCTTTCTTTTTTGAGTTCTTCTCAAAGTTTTTAGAGAGTTTTTTTTAGGCTTGAAGTCTTGGGGCCTTTATATAGGGCCATTTGATTTGTTAAATTAGTTGAAGAGATCTTTCTCTGATTGATTTGGGGATATTTCCCCACCGTTGGATTTTTGATCTTAAGGCTTCTGTTTTACAGAAAGCAATCTTCTTGTTTTCAACAAGGTTGGAAAGATCTTTCCAGAACAGAATTTTAATTCTGATCAATTAATAATTTATTATTATTATTAGATCTTTTGATCTAATGGTGGGGAATTCTTTTAATTCCAGCGCTGGCGCACCTATGTTTGACACGTGGCGCGCAGCGCAGAGCGCAGCGCAACTGCGCTAGCGTACCTGTGTTTGGGGAATTCTTTTAATTCCAGCGCTGGCCCACTTGACGCTGGCGCACCTACGTTTGACACGTGGCGCGTAGCGCAGAGCGCATCGCAACTGCGCTAGCGCACCTGTGTTTGACACGTGGCGCGCAGCGCAACTGCGCTAGTGCATCTGTGTTTGACACGTGGCGCAGAGCGCAGCGCAACTGCGCTAGCGATGTGAAGCATTGCTTCAATTTTTAAAATTTGAATTTTGAAACAGAGCTTTGCTCTGTTTGGGGAGCGCTGCCTAGGGCGCAGTGCTCCTGGCACTAGCATGTCTGCTTTTGACACGTGGCGCACAGCGCAAGAGATCTGAAGCGTTGCTTCAATTTTTGAATTTTGAAATTAAAAATAGAGCTTTGCTCTGATTGGGGAAAACAAATTCCCCCCCCCACCATTGCGCTCACGTGATGCACACGTGAGTGCAGCGGTGGCAATATCTGAGCCCTTGGATCAACTCAGAAGTTGAGGAGGCGTTTCTGCTCCTATAAATAGGACCCTTGGTCCTCAGATGATTATCATCTTCTCCTCAAGAATTTTATTTCAGAGCCTTGCTCTTCTCTCTAAGAACTTTCAAGAGTTAGAACTTTAGAAAATTTTAGGTAAAATTAAATTAAATTAATTCTAATAACTTAGGGTTTTTACCCATTAATAGAGCCTTGCTCTCATAGATCTTTTGATCTAAAGAAAACCCCTTTGGGGTTTCATAAACAGAGCTTTGCTCTTTTGACAATATAGATCTTTTGATCTTTTGATGAGGAACTCTTAAGAGTTTTTTCATGGATCTTTAAGATCCCAGAATTTTAATTCTCAGGAATTAATTTTCATTAACTTTTGATGGATTTTCCATCATCATTAAAGAGCTAGGCTCTTTAAGGAATTTTATTCCCTCGTGACCAGAGTTTGACAAGTGTCACTCTGTTATAGAGCTTTGCTCTGAAAGGGAGATTTTCTCCTTGTCTCGAGGGATTTCTCATTCAATGAGAATATCCTTTGCAAATTTCCTCATTAATTGATAGTCTCATCCAATGATGAGGCTGTCTTATTAATTGATGCATTGTCATCTGGATTTTGTGGGTCCCCCTTTGGTCCCCTCCCTACTGCATTGCAGCATGGTACAAATTTTAAAGTACCGAGTGTCGGGATTTTTAAGATTAAATTATGACAATGATAATTGAATCTCGTTCTTTCTTGCAGGCGACATGTCTTCTGATCTCTCGTTCCCGTTTTTTCCGCTCAGAGGGAGGATTCCCCGAAGCACCGGTAGACCGGGAGGTTCTTGCTCTCATTAAGGACTATGACCCGGAGTACAAAAACCTTCACCTGTGGGGTAGGTGGTATGACCAAATAATCAAAGGTCGTCGAAGCTTCTCCTGTGCGACGCCATCGGATCCGATCTCATCGATCTCGTACGCAGATATACCCCCGGTGAACTATGCCGTGGAGGTCGTTAACTGGAGTTCGGAGGGTCTTCTTCAACCTTCGATTGCTGCCATACCCATGCAGCTGCCGGCAGCCTTGGATATTTTGGGGCGGCGCATATGCCAGGGCGAGTCGCGCCCTTGGGGACAACCCTACAACATTGGATTGACTCCTCGACATTCGGTCGGGTATTTGCAGTGGGCCAGGTATATTTTGTCAGCGAAGAAGGCACATTTGCTGAAGATCGGTCTGTACCCTGCGGTTTACGCCTCGCTGTTCGAGTATTCTGCTCCTCCGACATGGTGGATTAAGGCGTTCGTGGAGCAATGGAACATCCACACCCATACCTTTCTTCTAATGGACAGGGAAGTTTCCATCTCTCTAGAAGAATTTGCTGAGATTTCCGGTCTGCCGGTGAGGGGGGAGAACTATGAGGAGCTACTTCCTCCGGACGAATACGTTTTTGCCACCAAGTCGTTGGTGATGGACTTAACGCCGGAGAACGCTATTCAGCACCAGTTTTCAAGTCTGATAAAGGTGCTGAATATGTATGAAAGTCTTTTCTTGGAATCGGGAGGCCGGGGAATTAGTTTCGCAGACTTCATTGCCCGCTTTCTTCGACCGGAGATTCTACCGCAACGGGGCGAAAAATTTGCCAAGCTTGACGACCCCTTCGGCCTTGGCTTAGATCGTCGACCAGCACTAGAAGCCGATCAAAAAGGCTTTTATTCTCCCCGATGCCACAACCATCCCTTTGTCGGAAATCGCTACTCCGGGCATCGACGAGGAGACTTTCTTTCTCGGGTTTCTGGGGCTATGGTTGTGCTGGTTCACGCTCCCCATGCACCCTCGCTATATGAGGCCGTCTGTCTTCTACCCAGCACATCGAATGGTGGCTGGCATACAATTGGCCATCGGGATTGCCGAGATGGCCCACATGTACCATGGTCTTAGCGTGGCGGCCGACGCGACTGAACCGGGGGTGCAAGCCGCCAATTTCTCGATGCACTAATTTACTTCGTGGATGGAAATGCACGTGCTCGGGGTATTTGGTATTCATAAAAGACCCTCGTTTTACGAGAAGTACAGATTCCCGAGAGTTATACGGCTGATCGGTGCTTCTATCGTGAATCCGCCTCCGCGGGAGGCTAGGGGGTTGCTTCTTCGTCCGCGCATGGTCGGAGCGGGTATGTCTTTTACGGACAAGGTCCTGACAATCGGCCCAGAAACCTCCAAGGCGGTGTTGGCGTTGCGCGACAATTTCAAGGAAGGGGCCTCCGTGTTGAAAGCCCGGGAGATTCTACATCTATACTCCATCAGGTCGGGCTTTCTCGTATTCAGGTAAAATGAGGCGACGCTCTTTATGAGATACAAACCCCCATCGTTTCGCCCAACAGCTGAGTTATAACCGGGGGGTCCTACTGGAGGCAATTTTGGAAGAGCCTGAGGCCACCGGAGAGGGAATACGGAGCGCACTGCATCACTTTATGCGGTTAAACACAGGGCTCCCACTTCTTTATTAGCGAGCCGGATTGCATTCCACAGGCCCTCAACGTATACGGGGCTTGGTATCAGCACGCGATGGGCGCTGTCATCAGGCTCGGATATCGGGACCCGCCGTCCCAAGGTGCCCACGAAGCGTAAGCTGATTTTAGGTGCGACCGAAGTTCGCGGGCAAAAGAGGAAGAAGAAGTCGATCCTCTCTGCTGACGTTGCGTTTGGTCAGGAATCTCATGCTCCTTTATAGCGAGGGCTTGAGTGAGCACAGGACCAACGAGGGCCTATTTATGCCGCCAGATGACACTGATCTGGCGGTCGCCATCGCAGCTTCTGAGCGATTGGCAAGGCGCGACGAGTGGTTGGCTAAACCTCGCGCAATCAGGTAATCACTAGTTGTATTTTCTGTCATTGCATCGTACCTCTACCGTTGTTTTTGACTAACGCTTTTCCTTCTTTCACAAGCATTTCTATCGAAGAAGCCCTCGCCGCTTCTCTTAAGACTTTCGAGGAGGAGGAACGACTTAGAGCGTCCTTAGGCCTTGGTACATTTCGGTTCGCTATGTTTCTGTTTCCATTTCTTATGAGTAATCTGACCCTCTATTTGCCTTATCGTAGGGACCACAAGACCTACTTCGAAAGCCGATGCGGAAATTCTCCCTAGGCCAGCTACCCAAGTCCCAGCCTCTTCGGGATTGCCGCAAGAGGCCCTACTTAAAAAACCGATGATGGAAGCCTTGGCGGCTCTGGAGGCAACCTTGAATGAAGATGACGACGCCTTGCTGAAGGAGGCTTCCAAGAGGTCTGTCGTGACGGCCCGGGAGGAAAGGAAGCGCCTGAGACGCACAGCAAGGGAGCGTAGCGCTGCTTTGGCTGCGGGAGCAGGTTCAAGCGCCGTTACTCCCACTGCTACTCCTTCAGAGGAGCTCACCGGTCGCCTTGTCTACTGCTCATAGACGGGCGGCACGTGCAGCTCGGGAAGCCAACGTTAAATCCACCTCAGGTACTGTGTTTTTTTGAGGCTTTGTTGTCAAAGTTTTAAACTATCAGTTCTTATATATCTTGTCCTGCAGGGCCAAGTCTTACTGAAGGAGTGGCGGCGATTGCCGAGCCTGAGGGGGTAGTGGAGGAGGTAGCTGCGGAACCCGAGGCGACGGTAGGCGATGTAACCATAGTTGCCGGGCCCGAGATAGTGGCTGACAAGACAGTCATGACTGCTATGCCCGAGATGGCTACCAATGCCGATCCCGAGGTGGTGGCGGGTGAGACGGCTGCTACGGCCGATCCTGAGGCAGCAGTAGATGAAACGGCTGCTACTGACCAGCCTACGGCAGTGATGGATGAGGCGGTTGCGACCACCGATCCCGAGGTGGTAACGGGCGAAACGGGCATGATCGCTGAGCACGAGATGGCCGTTGTTTCTCAAGAGTCGGGCACCGCTCCGATTATCGCTCTCCCTACCTACGGTTCCTTATCGTCTCCCGGCGTCACGAGCGTGACGACGGCTCCTGTAGAGTCAGGCGATGAGGCAACGGGAGGTGAGACCATCCCAATGGAGGAAGGAGACGCCACCGTTGCATCAAGGGATGCCCTCGTTATGGCTCCGGCCGGCGACTCATCAGGTAAATCTTGGGTCACCTCCCTTCTTTCTTTATTCTGTAATCCTTCCTGACAAGCTTTATCTTGTTTATAACGCAGGTGCGGCTAGTGCTGATGCCGCGTTACCCGAGGGAGCGCCGTCAGTTACCGCTTTGACGGTGACCACTTCTCTTCCTTCTCTCGCACCGTCTCAGATGCTGGAAGGTATGGATTTGTGATCCACCGGTCTTATCTCTAGGCTGTATAATTTATGTACGGACGCCGCATTATTGTGTCTTTGTAGGAGTCCTTCTTGACCATCTGTACCATGTGTTGCACCCACACTTCTCCTTCTTGTCAATGATTAGTCCACCTGGTGGTGTCGGTAAGTATTTTCTCTAAACGACGTCCTCTTCTTTGACGGGCAGTCGCATTATTGCTAAACCTTCTTTATATTGTTTGTAGCCTTACAAATTGAAGGAGGAAATGATGTTGTCGTTGTGCCACCAGTACTCCCAGCTTTGCCCCATGTTGCAGCCGGTATAGTAGACTCTACTTTTTGCTTGTTTTCTTTATTTCCTGAGCCGACGTCTGATTATGATCTATTTTGCAGCAATCATATCGACTCCAACCCCGTTTGAGTCCCGTATTATAATGCTGTCCGGGCCCTTTTCCAGGCGTCCATCATCCAAAGGTGCTGTGACCAGCCTACGCATGCTGAGCGAGTATATCGAGGAATTTGATGCAGAGGCTCCCACATCTGCTGTGGATTTTGCCGCAGAGATTAACCCTATGCTGGCGACGCTCATGAACTTTCATGGTGAGGGCGTCGTTGAGTCTTGGGTTAATCGCTGCCGGGAGATCGAGGCTTGCTTGCATGAGCTTGAGCTTAAGCGTTCGGCACCTGAGATTCTGGCTATGAGCACTCAACGGGCGGTGTGGATCGAGCAGCGCGCTTCTTACTTCTGCCATCTTGAACAAGAAGTGGCTTTAAAGTGAAGGGAATGCAAAGAAACTTCAAGCGGGTCTGCTCGACTACATGCTGAAGTCGACGCGAACACTGCCCAGGTGAAAGTTATCTTCGAGGGCCTTTTGCAATGTATCTCTGATGAGTTAACATTAAAACAGAAGCTCGATGTCGTTGAGCGTGATGCATAAGATCGTGAAGTAGCTCAGCGAGCCGTCGAGGAACAACTCTCATCCTACTTGCAGCAGCGAGCCCAGGTCGAAGCAGAGTTGGCCGCGGTAGCTGATCAGGAAGAAGGACTGAGGGAAGTGCGCGAGCGGCTGATCGGATTATTAAAAGCGCTTTCCTCTCAATAAAAATTTTGTATCATTTGTAATTTTGAATAAAATGTATTTGTTCTTTTATTCTTTCATACGATGTATTTTGTACCCAATCGAATTCATGAATAGAAGATACACGTTCTTCATAATGTCTCGTGTCATTTCTCTGCTTTCTTCTTTCTTGCTGTGTCGTTTTCTATGTGACTTTAGCAAGTGTGGTCTGTAGATAGCGTATAGTTGTCAGTCTTAGGCTCTTTGTAGAGTAGCGATGGCTTAGAAAACAGGGTTAGGATCTGTCACCTAAGACTTTTCAACTTTATGAGTCGTGAGGTCTCATAAAGAATTTTCTCTCTACCGGTCAAGAGGCTACCGTAGGTGTAATTTTCTCCTTAAGAATCGTGAGGATTCCTAAGTGTGTTTTCTCTTGAAAGTCGTAAGGATCTCACAAGAGAATTTTCTTCCTTACGAGTCGTGAGGACCCACAAGTGATGGGTGAAGTTGTCCTTATCCATATTTCGCGGAGTCAGGAGTTGCTCTGGGTGTTTCCCACGAGTTCACTGCCGTGTTTGGCAGGACCAGGCTCGGCTCTGGACGTTTTCCAGGATACCATAGTTTAAAGACATCGCGGTCGAGGTTAAGGACATCATAATCCATGGATTTAAGGACTCCACAGTCCGTTGTTAGTTTTAAGACATCACGGTCGAGGTTAAGGACATCATAGTCCATAAGTTTAAGGACCTCACAGTCCAATGTTAGTTTTAAGACATCACGGTCAAGGTTAAGGACATCATAGTCCATGAGTTTAAGGACCTCACAGTCCAATGTTAGTTTTAAGACATCACGGTCGAGGTTAAGGACGTCATAGTCCGTGGATTTAAGGACTCCACAGTCCGTTGTTAGTTTTAAGACATCACGGTCGAGGTTAAGGACATCATAGTCCATGAGTTTAAGGACCTCACAGTCCAATGTTAGTTTTAAGATATCATGGTCGAGGTTAAGGATGTCATGGTCCATGGATTTAAGGACTCTACAGTCCGATGTTAGTTTTAAGACATCACGGTCGAGGTTAAGGACGTCATAGTCTGTGGATTTAAGGACTCCACAGCTCGTTGAAATGTGTGGTTGTTGGGACCCGTCACCTCTTTGAAGACGTTGAGGAATTACAACGACAAATATCAAAGGAGTGAAGAGATGTACCCTTGAACTGAGGTAAAATTAGTTTAAAATTATTGCGGTTGATTGTTAGTTTTATGACATCACGGTCGAGATTAAGGACATCATAGTCCGTGAGTTTAAGGAGTCCACAGTCCAATGTTAGTTTTAAGACATCACGGTCGAGGTTAAGGACGTCATAGTCCATGGATTTAAGGACTCCACAGTCCAATGTTTGCTCTGGATGCTTCACATGGGTTCACTGCCGTGCTCGGCGAGGACCAGGCTCCACTCTGGATGCTTCACACGGGTTCACTGCGTGCTCTGGGAGGACCAGGATCCGCTCTGGACGTTTTCCACGGGGTCAGAAGTGACGTTATCCATGTCCACGAGACTAGGAATTTTGCTCTGGATGCTTCCCACGGGTTCACTGCCGTGTTCGGCGAGGACCAGGCTCTGCTCTGGATGCTTCATACGGGTTCACTGCCGTGCTCTGCGAGGACCAGGATCCGCCTTGGACGTTTTCCACGGGGTCAGAAGTGACGTTATCCGCGTTCCACGTAACCAGGAATTTTGCTCTAGATGCTTCCCACGGGTTCACTGCCGTGTTCGGCGAGGACTAGGCTCCGCTCTGGATGCTTCACACGGGTTCACTGCCATGCTCTACGAGGACCAGCATCCGCTCTGGGTCAGAAGTGACGTTATCCGCGTTCCACGTGACGAGGAATTTTGCTCTGGATGCTTCCCACGAGTTCACTGCCGTGTTCGGCGAGGACCAGGCTCCGCTCTGGATGCTTCACACGGGTTCACTTCCATGCTCTGCGAGAACCAGGATCCGCTCTGGACATTTTCCACGGGGTCAGAAGTGACATTATCCGCGTTCCACATGGCCAGGAATTTTGCTCTGGATGCTTCCCACGGGTTCACTTCCGTGTTCGGCAAGGACCAGGCTCCGCTCTGGATGCTTCACACGGGTTCACTGCCGTGCTCTGCAAGGACCAGGATCCGCTCTGGACGTTTTCCACGAGGTCAAAAGTGACGTTATCCGCGTTCCATGTAACCAGGAATTTTTCTCTAGATGTTTCCCACGGGTTCACTACCGTGTTCGGCGAGGACTAGGCTCCACTCTAGATGCTTCACACGGGTTCACTGCCGTGCTCTGCGAGGACCAGGATCCGCTCTGGACATTTTCCACGGGTCAGAAGTGACGTTATCCGCGTTCCACGTAACCAGGAATTTTGCTCTGGATGCTTCCCACGGGTTCACTGCCGTGTTCGGCGAGGACCAGGCTCCGCTCTGGATGCTTCACACGGGTTCACTGCCGTGCTCTGCGAGGACCATGATCCGCTCTGGATGTTTTCCACGGGGTCAAAAGTGACGTTATCCGCGTTCCACGTGGCCAGGAATTTTGTTGATTATATCCGCATTTCACGGAGTTGGGATTTGACTCTCGGTCATCTGTACACCGCTGAGTCATGGAACTGGGAGTTGCCGTCGTTCCGCTTTACTTGATGTTATGTCTGCTGAGACGAATGTTGAGATGATCTCCAGGCTATCTGTGACCCATCGAGATTTGGCTTCTTCTTCGGATGAAACCTGGGGGAGGAGGAGTGTGATTCCTTCTTTGTTTGCGCCCCTGGATTGTATACAGGGACTGTTGTGATATCACCTGTAGGGCATAATTTTTTTTTATTTCATTTCTTTCCGCGCTGCTCTATCATTTCAGCTTTTATATCGCGAAGGTCGCGACTGCCCCATCATTTCGGCTATTTTTCGTGGTGCCCAATCATTTCGGCTATTTGTT
The DNA here is from genome assembly GCA_030015575.1 of Agapanthus africanus. Classification (NCBI taxonomy): domain Eukaryota; kingdom Viridiplantae; phylum Streptophyta; class Magnoliopsida; order Asparagales; family Amaryllidaceae; genus Agapanthus; species Agapanthus africanus. The sequence continues at coordinate 832,170,779 of JASDDO010000024.1, read as the reverse complement.
TTATTTTTACTTGCTGCTTTTATTGCGAGTTGCCCAATCATTTCGGCTATTTTGCATGCATACATTTTTACTTGCTGATTTTGTCGCAAGTTGCCCCATCATTTCGGCTATTTCATATGCATGTGTAGCTTGCTGGCTTTTCGCTGCAAGCTTAGAATCAGACACCGATCTCGGCATCAGCACAGCTACAACTGGGATATTGCCAGGAGCGAATCATCATTTGCCTTTGTCGACATCGAACAAAGGTGGCTTAGCAAATAGGGTTAGGGTCCTGTCGACTAAGGCTTTTGACTTCATGAACCGTAAGGGTCTCACAAAGGTATTTCACCCTGCGAGTCGTGAGGATCTCGTAGGTGCGTTTTATCCTTAGGAGTCGTGAGGATTCCTAAGTGTATGTTCTCCTATAAGTCGTAAGGATCTTACAAGAGGGTTTTCTCCTTATAAATCGAGAGGACTTACAAGGGTTATTCACCATACGAACATATCCCTAGTCACGGATGGGACTTGGTTAGGGAAATGTTTATTCGCGCCCGTGGATTGTATACAAGGGTCAGTATTGAACCGCTTGTAGGGCAGTATTGGAGGTTGTTGGGGTTGCTTAAGAACAGGTTCAGGTCTCTGTAGCTTAAGACTTTCAAATCTTATGAGCCGTTAGGGTCTCATAAGAGAATTCTCCTTACGAGTCGTGAGGATCTCGCAAGTGTAATTTCTCCTTAGGAATCGTGGGGATCCTTAAATGTGTTGCTCCCTTGTGAGTCGTAAGGATCTCACGCGGGTGGTTTCTCCTTACAAGGTCGAGAGGACCCTGCAAGTGTCTTTTAATGAGGTTGCGCCCTTTCGGGTTTTCACCAACACTCGCCGGTAGCCCTGCTGTTTTTACTCACGGAGCCCTTTCGGGTTTTCATCCGTGCCCATTTTGCTTATGGACATACCGTTTTCCTTTTTTTTCCTCTCTTTTTTTTTATTCTAACGAGATTGCGCCCTTTCGGGTTTTCACAAGACTCGCCGGTAGCCCTTTTCACTCACGGAGCCCTTTTCACTCACGGAGCCCTTTCGGGTTTTCATCCATGCCCATTTTGCTTATGGACATACCGTTTTTTTATTCTCTTTTTCTTATTATTTTATTCTTCTTTTTTATATCAGCTTTAAGATGTTGCAATCCGCCGTAGTTTCTCGACATCTCGGTCAATAGCTAGTTTTAGGACATAGTGGTCCGTCATTAGTTTAAGGACGTTTCGGTCCGCTGTTAGTTTAAGGACGTTTCGGTCCGTCGTTAGTTTAAGGACGTTTCGGTCCGTTGTAAAGTAAGCCGGTTACTACTTATAAAGTTTGGGCTTAGGAAGATAGCGAGCGGACATAGTCGTCGTCATCTATCATTGACCTAGGCCGTAACTCGTCAAGCGTAGTACTTCTTCAGGAAGCGACCGTTTATTGGCCTGAAAGGTCTTTCACCATGCATGTCCATGAGTAGATAGGCTCCATCCTGGTAGACCTTGTCTATGATTACGGGCCTTCATAGTTCGGCTCGAATTTTCCTCGCTTGGCATGATTGGGGATCATAGGTCTTTTGACCACTAGTACGAGTTCGTCTTGGCGGAATATCCTTGGCCTAGTCAATCTTTCGTAAGAGCGCATCATTTATAAGCCTCCAGATTTTGTTGCACTATGAGCCGGGTTTCATCAAGGGCATCAAGCTCCTCAAGCCGAAGGTGAGCATTCTCTTCGTCCGTTAGCTCATAATGGACTGCCACTCGTAGAGAGGGTAACTCTATCTCGAGGGGGAGTACCGCTTCTGTACCGAATACCAACGCATACGGCGTTGTGTTCGTGGCCGTCTTGAACGTAGTTCGATACGCCCAGAGAGCTTCATGTAGTCTCTCATGCCAGTCCTTCTTATTTCGAGACACCGTCTTTTTCACGATCTTTGTCAAGGTTTTGTTGAAAGCCTCAGCTAGACCGTTAGCTCGGGGGTTATAAACTGAGGAGTATCTCCAGTCTATGTTGTGCTGTTTTGCAAAGCGGCTGATCTTATGGATTTTGTAGGCTGGCCCGTTATCGGAGACGATCCGTCGCGGAGTTCCGAACCGATAAATGACGTGCGTCTTGAAGAAGTGGAGGATATTCTCCGTCTTCACTTCCCTCAATGGTACTGCTTCTGCCCATTTGGAGAAGTAATCAGTTGTCGCCAAAATGAAACTATGTCCTCTGGACGATGCCGGTTCAATGGGGCCGATTATGTCAGTTCCCCACATTTCGAACGGCCAGCTAGCCATTGTCGGGTGTAGTGGATTTGGATGCTGGTGGATGAAGTCCCCATGGATCTGGCATGAGTGGCATTGCTTCGCATATTCAAGGCAATCCTGAATCATCGTGGGCCAGTAATAACCCATCCTTTTAATCTTCAGCTTCATCTTCGGACCGGCTTGGTGAGAACCGCAGAGCCCATCATGAGTTTCTTGGATGACTCTTTTTGCTTCTTCCGGTCCCAGGCATCTTAGCCATAAAGAGTCAAACGATCTCTTATACAGAGTATCATTGACGAATGCAAAAGACAGAGCTCGTTTCATAAGCTGATGTTTTGAGGACGCATCTTCAGGCGTTCGACGGGATTTGAAGTAGTCTATAAAGACTTCCCTCCAATCCTCGACCTTTTCTCGGTCGTTTACTTGTAGAGCCATTTGCTCGGTCGCTCCTTTTTCTTCGGATGACTCCGGAGATATTTCCGCCGGTGCAATAACCCGACGGCTTTGCACAACGATCCTCACGTCATCGAGGTTCTCGTCGGCCAGTTCTTTAGCGAGCTTAGCTAATACATCCGCTTTGCTATTTTCCCCACGCGGTATGCTTTCCAAGGTGTAGGAAGGTATTTAGGTCAGCAGTTGCTGTACCTTCTCGCCGTACTTTACCAGCTCTGCTTTGCACGTTTGATAATCGCCGTTTACTTGGCTGACTACCAGTTGGGAGTCTCCGTATATGAGGAGGTTTTCAATCCCCATGTCGATGGCGATCTCGAGACCTGCAATCAAAGCTTCGTATTCAGCTTCATTGTTCGTCCTCGGCTCTGTCAAGGAGAAGGCGAAGCGCATTATCCTTCTTTATGGGGTCACGAAGATAAGGCCTACCCCTGATTTGATTATGGGCGTGTTTTGTTTGCGCTTCTTCATGGAGGACGCTCCATCAAAATAAAGTTCCCATCGGGTATCACCACCGTCGATCGCATCAAACGCATGTTCATCTGGCAGCTCGCAATTCAAAGGGGAATCGGCCGGTATCGGATGCTCAGCGAGGAAGTCGGCGATGGCCTGGCCTTTCACTGACTTAAGAGGCTGATAAGTTATTGCGAACTCCATTAAGAGCAAGGCCCATTTAGCGAGCCGACCTGTCAATATGGCCTTTGACATCAAATATTTGAGAAGGTCCACCTTCGATATGAGACGGACTTCATGCGCCAATGCATAGTGCCGGAGTTTCGTTATCGCGAAGATCAACGCCAGGCAGTGTTTTTCGATGGGAGAATAATTGCTTTCTGCCCCCAGGAGAACTCGACTCAAGTAATAGAGAGCTCTTTCTTTCCCTTGGTCGTTCTCTTGTGCCCATAATGCGCCTAAGGAACCTTCGAGGGTTGTTGTATAAAGAATAAGGGGCTTTCCCTTGACCAGAGCGGCTAGTACTGGCGGATTCTGCAAGAATTGCTTGATTTCGTCCAGCGCGCCTTGGCATTTGTGATCCCAGACGAACGGGGTCCCCTTTTTCATCAGGTGACTGTAAGGACGGCACTTGCCTGAGAGATTGACTATAAATCGCCGGATATATGCGAGCTTTCCTTGGAGAGACCGCAGCTGCTTGAGAGTCCTTGGCCGAAGCATTTCCATAATCGCCTTGATCTTTGACGGATCTATCTCGATACCTCGATGTCGGACGATGAATCCTAAGAATTTACCTGAGGACACCCCGAACGCGCATTTTAAAGAGTTCATCTTCAAGTTGTATTGCCGAAGGCATTGAAATACGATCTTCAGATGCTCTAGATGTTCCTTGTATGATTTGCTTTTCACCACAAGGTTGTCGATATAGCATTCGACGATTTCATGTATGAGGTCATCGAAGATCTTCATCATGGCCCTCTGATAGGTGGCAGCGGCGTTCTTTAAACCGAAGGGCATCACCTTGTAGCAGAATATACCCAAAGGGGTCCGGAAAGCGGTGTGTTTCTGGTCTTCGGGATGCATCTTTATCTGATTATATCCTGATGAGCCGTCCATGAAGGAGAAGACTTCGTGAGTGGACGTGTTATCTATCATCAGCTCAGTGACCGGTACTGGGAAATCTTCCTTCGGGCAGGCTTTATTGAGATCCCGGAAGTCCACGCACATGCGCACTGTCCCATTTTTCTTCATCACCGGGACGATGTTGGCGATCCAATCAGGATACTGAACCTCTTGGATGAAACCAGAGTCGATCAGCTTCTTGACCTCGGCATTGATACTCATCTCAAGCTCAAGCTGCATTCTCCTTGGTGCTTTTTTGATTGGCTTAACGTCCGGGGATATTGCCAGTTTGTGGACAGCAATCTCTGGATCTAGTCCTGGCATTTCGGAATAGTTCCATGCAAAGCAATCTCTATGCTGCAGGAGCACGTCCTTCAACGTAGCCACCCTTTCTTCAGACAATAGCTCACTGACGAATGTCGGCCGCGGGTCATTCGTCGTCCCCAAATCAATTTTCTTGAGGTTATCTGCAGTGGTATGTATTCCATCCTCCAGCTCTTTTGGCGCCGGTGGAAACTCTGAGATCACCTCGTCATCATTATTTTCGAAGCACCAGGGGAGGTCACCCCTATTCTCGGGTTCTTCTTTTGATATCGTTATCATATGACAAGTACGAGCTCGCTTCCAAGACCGATGTGGATCTGGGTCTACCCTCGTGGATTTGGGTTCATGCTTCTGCGGCGGAGTTATCCTCCAACTGTCGGATAGAGCGAATTTGCCAAGCTGATATTGATCTTCGACCAAGTTCTTGAAGGTGAAGCAGTCTTCGAGGGGGTGTCCTATTGCTCGGTGATAAGAGCAATAGTCTGGATGAGAGACCTCGTTAGCTTGCTCAGGGTGTTTGGACTCCGGAAGTGTAAGCATTTGATGTCTTATGGCAAGATCAAGTATCTTCTTTGTCTTGTCTTGAGGAAAAGAGTATGCTTGACTCATCTTCTTCATAAGGGACAAATTCGGACCGCTCGATTCCCGATCGCGTGACTTCTTGGTCCCGCTTTGTCGCTGTCGAACGCCTTTTCCGCATTTTGACTTGTTTCTGCCTCTGCGTCGGGCCTTTTTTACAACAGGTTGACAGGGAGGGGCATTTTCATTTTTCGCAGCCTGTTGGAGAAGGCGCTGCGTCCTGGCTTTCTCGTAGATGGCCATTTCGCGATTATGGTCGTCTCGAACTTTTTGACCAGCTTCCCTTATAAGCTTGTCCATTTGTTCTTCGAATGACGGACTGGGCATTTCCACGTCGGGGGCTCTTTCTGGTTCAGGGTTAGCATTCTCCCATTGAGCATCTCCTTCTTCATCAAAGTCATGTACGACATAGCAGTCGCGGAGTAGCTCCCTTTTCTTGGACCGAACATATCCAAGCCCGATCGCTTCCATTTTCCCGTTAGGCAACTTGCGCTGAGTTCCGGGGACGTTCCAGATCCTGTCATAGAACATAGCTTTTCGAGCGGTTTGTTTGAAGGGTATCCCTTGGCGCTTCAATAGCCTTTTCAAGCCTTCTGTGTAATATCTAGGCAGACGGATGGGCTGGAGCCTGTCAAGTGTAGAATCGGCGCCATGCCAAAATTCTTTCTCCACTCTGGTTTCTCCGGAGCGGTAGAATAGGATTGCCTGTTCGCCTTCTCGCCTGGGAGGGACGTAGAACGTCTGCAGCTATTCCACACTGTAGGTATCAAGTGCGTCTAGTTCTTTATGATGTTTGGGCGGAACCATGGCAACTTGCAAACTTTTCTCTTCATCAGCGAATGTTTGTATTGAAGGCTGAGCGGAGAATATAGCATGGACCTCATCTTCCGAGTCACTGCCAAAGGTCAACATGGGAGCGGACGGTCCTGGCTTGTTGTACTGGGGCGAGCCTGGATAAACTATCTCTTCCTCTTCCTCAGTATCACTCCCGAAGACTGGAATGGTGGTGATAGCTTTGTTCTCCGATTTGTGACATCTCTCCGTGTCCTCGAAATCTGGCAAAAAATATTTTGCATCTTCATACTTGCGGACTTCATTCACGGAGAATGGATTCAGCTCTCCTGTTACGGTATACTCGAAACCATCCTTAAAGTATTTCATACACTGATGTTGTGTAGACGGGATGATGTTGTACTCGTGTAACCAAGGCCGGCCGAGTAAAGCGTTATAGCATGTCTTGGCGTCAATAACATGGAATTTAATATCCGTGACCAGTAGCCCGAATCGTAACGTTAGTATCACAGACCCAAGAGTCCGCGATGACTGGGAGTCAAAACCGGAGATAGTGATTTTATCACGAGCGAGGTGCTGGACGCTCATGCAGATTTCCTTTAACTCTCGCACGTTGAGGAGATTAACGGAAGACCCATTGTCGACCAGGATTTTGCCTATCTTTATATCGTGGCAGTATCCCGAGACATAGAGGGGACAGTTGTGCTCGCACGTCCCAAGGAGGAGGTCTTCATCGCCGATGGTGATATCGGCTGTGTGTACTTCCTCCAGCTCGTCCTTCATCTTTTCTTTGGCGAGAAAAGGTTGGAATTTCTCGGGCTCTTGTAGCGCCTTGATCAATGAATCTCTCGCTTCTTTGGATAGTAAAAGGGCGTCGAGGATGCTGAGCTGCGAGGGTAACTTCCTCAAGTGTGCCAGAATGTTGTAGTCCACTTTACTTTTCTTTGGCGGGTCCTTGGCGGTCAGCTCTTTCATGACTTGGTCATCTAGGGCGATGTCCTCAGAGACCTTCTCTTTTCCCTATCTTTTTTATTCGTGGGCCCGAGATTCTTTTCTGGAAGCGTGCGATTGCGCAGCTGAATGTTTTCACAGGCCTTCGGTTCTTCCTCCTTCCCCAATGTGGATTCTTTAAAGAGAGGGCCAAGAGCCATCTCTTCGTCAGAGTCGCTTCCGAAAGTGAGAATTTGCGATCCCCCGGTGTTGACCATGCGACAGTTACCGGTATTTCTTTTATGCTCCTCAGTCACACTTCTTTGCTCCCGACGAGTCTTGTGTTTCATCCGCTTGAAATGTTGCCGGTGAGCAACATACCCTTGCCACCATCTTTTAAAAGCGTCGCACTCTTTGGTAGGGTGCGAAATCTTTCGTTGATATAAGCAGTAGCTAGAATGTGTTTCTGCTTCACCGGGAGTGTTTCCTTCAGAAGGTGGTAGCTTCATTCCCATTGATATGGGTTTAGCAAAGCTTTTCCTCGTCTTGAACTTGTTTTATCCGTGACGGATGTTCTTTGATTCGGAAGAAGTGCCTCGACTCTTTCGTCCAGTCGCCAGCGTTTGGCTCTTTCAAATATGGCCATCTCACACTCCTGATCGGCTTTACTTTTCAAATGAATTTCATTCAGGAAGGCGTCGATCATTTTGTCTGACGGCCATAGAAGTTCCGACTCGGGACCTGCCCCCGGTCTCTCTGTGCAAGGAGCTTCTTCATCGTCTGTAGACGATTGAGAGATCACATGACAACTTGCTACGTAATCCTCAGATCCATCCGAAGAGTCTTCTCCATCATCTGGTCCTTAAGGACGTGGCCGAGGAACTCTTGAAGCGTGATTGGGGTTCACGCCTTCTGGTTGTACTCTTCCAGCGCGTCAATCTATTTCTGTAGGTCCGTGCGCTTGTCGCTAGGCTTCACAGGCTTCTTGGATTTCCTCTTCTTTTTCGAAGATTTCGACGGCTGAGCATGAACGCTTTGGCTATCACCACCAATCTTTGGAGTTGGGCGCGGCTTCAGCAACCCCTTGATGATCTCAGGTTCCAACGGATTCTTCCATCTGATCGCCGAGCATGTCTGGAGATCATTCAGCATCCTTTTGGTTTTGGCTGAAAGAGCCACCTCCCATGGAGCTTCTTCAACAAAAGAGCACGTTGCCCCCGGTGTGTCCATCCCCTTAGGAGTGTGCGGTTGTGGTGGGCTCACTTTCCACTTTTCGGACAGCACAAACTTGCCTTGTTGGTACTGATCGTCGATCCATCCCTTAAAGACGAAGTAATCCTCGATCGGATGGCTTACTGTTTGATGGTAAGGGCAGTAATTGGGATTATTAACTTCGCTGGGTTGCTGTGGTCGCCTTGGATTTGGCAAGTTGATAAGCCTGTTGCGCACCGCCAGCTCGAACAGCCTCTTCGTTTTATCTCGTGGGAATAAGTAAGGACGCTTCATTTTCTCATTGTAATAGCGCTGTCTCTCTTCCAGTTGATCTGCTAGCTTTGGGGCACTGGGCTGCTGTTGGGTGTTCGCAACGAAGGTTGCCTTCCCTTTACCCTTGTCGTTCCACGGTTCCGGCTTCAGGGGAGACGGTCTGTGACCCATTTGATCCATCTGGGCTAGCTTATCGATTAAAGCCTGGAACGTGGTCGGTTTAAAGAACATCATGAACTGTGAAATAGTTGCATGAGGGTCTAGGGTGCCCACGAACATGCCCACCGCTGGTGCTTCTTCGATGCGCTGTTCGCACTTCGACCACAGGTTCCGCCATCGGATTGCGTATTGGACCCAAGTTTCGCCCGGCTTCACCCTTGCATTGATCAACGTCGTTATTGGGGTGCGTTCGCTGGCGCTCGTGAATCGCTGGGGCTCGTGAATCGCTGGGTGAATAGCAACTCCATCTCTGTGAAAGTTTCGACGGAGTAGTTTGGAAGCTCGGAGTACCACTCAAACGCCGTCTCCGATAAGATGCCGACGAATTGGCGAAGCAAGAGCTTATCATCGCCGCCGGTGTTGCCACAAAGAGCCCTGAACTGGGTGACATGTTGATGGGGATTGCCTGTCCCCTTGTAGATGTGGAATTTCGGGATCGTGTAGCTTGGCGGGTATTTTATCTGATCATACCAGCCCGGATATGGTCGCCCCATTTTGACGACTTGGCCGGCCGCTTCATTTGCCTGGTGAACTCGTATCTGTTGAGCAATATAATCATCCAGGGCGGCCTTAGAGATTGTTTCCTCTTTGGCTGTTGAAAGAGCCGGAGGTGGATTTGACGTCTCTCCTCTGTCGTCTTCGAGGATAATCAGAGGATCTTTAGCTGGGGGATCCGGCTGGATCATCATGCCCACCATGACTTGGAACAGAAGAGCCATTTGCTTTATATTGGCCGCTTGTTCCGCAGCCTCCTTGTTTTTCTTTTCGAGCATTCTACGAAGGAATTCAGCATCAGTCTCGTGTTCGCGACGTTGTTCCGATGACGCCTCCGGGCTTTCTTTTGGCCCTATGAGTGAGGCCATCGCAGTCAGCATCTCCTAGAGCTTCTGCTGCTGTTGTTCCTGGGCTCTTATGATGGATCGGGTAAGTGGTCGGTGGCCCGTAGAAGCGCGGCTATCCTCCTTCCCGGATGCCATATAAACGGTATGCACCACCATGCTCCCAGACTTAGGGCGATTGGGCTTAGTGCCTTCGACAGTTGTCGCAGGCATGGGGATTTTCTCCGGCCTTCTCCTCTTATGAGCGGTCGAAGTTGAGGGGGCCGTTGCAGGGGGCGCCCGGGTGGTTGTCGTCCATTGTGTTTTGACAGGACGATTCGCTTCCTTTTGAGCCTTCAGCTTCTTCTGCTGGCGAGAGAAATTTGGATCAATCACCGAGTCTTGGACTTGACGCCAGACCTTGTAGATTTTAGAGGATAGCCGTTGAGGGGACTGTTCTGGCTTAGCTTCCACAACATTCTCCAACGGAGGAGGAGATCTCTTCAGTACGGCGGTAGGAGAATTCCTGCACACCTTGTTCAGCAGCTCAAAGCTGTTCCCAGTTGGAACAGCAGCATTAATTTCCGCCGTCGGGGCTGGTGGAGTTAGCCCAAAAGGGGAGTTGCCTCCGGCCTTCCTCACTCGGCGCCAGTGGCGACGTCGAGCATGTCGAGCTGATGGAGTTGGCTCGATGACGGGGATGGCCTTAGCTTGCCCCCTGTTCAGGTAGGGGGCCATTGCTGGTGTCAGCCTGTTGAAGACTGATGTCCTTTGAGTAGCAGGAGCAGGAGTGGGAGCTGGGACAGTCAGTCTTGTAAAGACTGACCCCTTGGCAGGAGAAGCCGCCTTGACGACTTCAGGAGCGGGGTTGGTTACTCTCTTCGGAATAACCTTCTCTGGGATTGCAGGCTTCATTATGGGCCCACAGGAATTTTGGCCCAGTCTGGAGAAGTCCGAGGAGCTGGAGCTGGACGACCCATTGAGAGGGGCCGCAGTAGGTGTAAGCCGATCAAAGACCGATTTCTTGGGAGCTTCCGGTGTCAGCACAGGAGCGGTGAAGCTCGTTGGCGGGAGCATGGTCCCAAAAAACAACCCTGTGGTGGCTTGAGTGACCTGTTCCACGGGCATCATGAACAGGGAAGCCGCTTGAGGCCTGTAGGCTATGCCCCCAGACGAGGCGGAGCGCGAGTTGCAGCTGCAGTTGGAGCACTTTACGCAAGTAGATGCCATTGTTGTTTTGCTGTTTTGCTTTCTTCGCCAAGAAAGAAAGCAAATCTTAGTAGTTTGAAACCCAAGGGCAACCATTAACAAACCGCGATTGGTTCGCGAACTGTAACATTTCAGAAAATATAAAATATTATTTTTGGGAATTTAATATTAAAATAATATATTTTCCGAAAACTGCCGATTTGCGAAATTGGGGTTTTCGAAAAAAATTATAAATATATACCAATAATTGTGAAATAAATAGAAATTAAATTGGTTTATTCATTTAATTATATAATTAAAGGATTTGGCATTTTTAAAATTTATTTTGTGCAGTTTTGATAAAAACCCGATTAGTGCACTGCTAATCGTGATTACGCCAAATCCGCGTTTTTACAGTTTTCATGGTTAGTGTACCATGACATATTCGTTTTGTTACATGTTTCATTTCATTTGGGCTTTATATTAGGGTTTATTGGTGGAAAGAAAAGAGAAATGATTAAAGGAAAAGTCAAGGAGACATAATGAGTGGTTAGGTGAGCTTTGGAGAGAGAAAGAGAGTGTAAATTAGTGAGAGAAAGGAGGGGCTGCTGCCCAAAATAAAATCCCCCACCATTTTCCTCCATCTTCCTCATCTCCTCAACTCCACACCCCTCCACTAAAACCCTCGATCTATCTCCAACCATGCCCCAAAACTCTACACTCCCTTCATAAAACTTTATCCCCATCTCCTCCTCTACACGATGGACCGAGCAAAATAGGATTTTGACGACGTTGGGAAGTTAGTGCTGCCTAGAGTGGACTAGATGAATTATAATTTCTTTCCTTTAGATTAGTCTTGTGAGATATCATGTTTAGATGTCGTTTTGTGAAGATTAGTGGACATTGGGAAACACTAGTGAATGTTTGAGTGTTTGTTTGAATTGGGTGATGCCTAGTAGCTGTTAACTAAACTTAGGTGCTGTTTAGTGACCTGGACCAGACCTTCGAAACCCCAAAACACGGATTTAGAAACCCGACATCGGATAAATGTGTGATCTGTGAAGGTATTTTGGAATCTGGAGCAACCCGGGGACACTAGAATTGATTTTGGAATTACTGGGAGTCGTGCAGGCACCTAGGAAGCTACCACTGAGACCCGAGCCCCTAATTCAAACCCCAGGCCGCAGAAATATTCATACTTGAGGATATACACATTTGTATATCCATATTCGTGCACATATACATTAATATATTCATACTTGCGGATATACACATTTGTATATCCATATTCGTGCACATATACATTGATATATTCATACTTGCGAATATACACACTTGTACATCCATATTTGTGCACACATACATTGGTACATCTATACTTGCGCATATACATATTGTACCTACATAGATAACTGGCTTTATTGTAAAATTGGGAACCGCATGTTATATTTTAAAAACTGGAATCATTTTAAAAAAGCGGTTTCCCCTTAATATGTCATATCACTGTTCCAGTCTGCATGATATATTGATATGCTTACATTTCTGTTATATGTCGCACACATCATGCTCTAGTATTGTACGCATTGAGATATGCTGTTTTTATGAGATTTCTGGATTTGAGAATCGTGGCTATTTCAAAAGGAAACATGTGCTGTTTTAAAAAACCCGGTTTCTCTTGATATGATATTTCAGGGCGTCCACCATGCGTTTTCTCGGTTCTGAAAGTGGCATTTGAAACCCGATTCGAGGAGTGGTAGGCACCGATTGCCGGTACATGGTGGACCCGGTATGGTACCCCGGGGCGAGAACGGATTGCTGTGTAGTAGACGGTGAGCCTGGCAGAGGGACTACTACCTACCGGTGATAGTATTTTGGCTCGGCGGATATCCGGAGGATACCGACCGGAGTCGAGAGATGATATGGGCCGATCTGGACTGACGGAGCCCGTGGGCCGATCCAGACTGACGGAGCCCGATATATGAGGATTTACGTGCCGATGCTGGGCAATGTTTTCATGATGTTTTCGAATGTCGATGCTAAGCACTCAGATTCCATGATTTTGATGTGTCGGGAGGGACACCGTTGATATACATCCTCATATCTTCATGCACACTCTTTTACGATATTTACATGCATGATATTGTTGCGTCAGTAGTTGACGCGTGGACTGGATCCATATACATACATACACTGATTTTACTATTGGAGATTCTACACATGCTTATTGACATTGTTTCATGGGTGGACGAGATCCACATATCTGCATACCTTGATTATGGTTAGACGATATACATATACATGCATTGATTATTACTGTTGGATGTTATTCGCATGCACATAGGTAGTGACTATCTTGTTGGCACATATACGACCCGGTCACCCTAGATATCATAGTATTACCTTTTGATATAGTTGACCTAGGAGTCATTGTTTATTCGATTTCTACTTGTAAATATTTCTATTCACGAGTTGGCAACTCACCCCCGTTGTGCCATAGTTCTTGCAGGTTGACCGCTTGGATCAGTAGCGGATTCGCTGGCACACAGCTTCATTTGGGTGTTTTAGCATTGGTAGGTGGGACATTTGTATCGTACCCACTTTTGTATTATATTTCATATTGTATCTAGTTAAATCCATCAATCAATCAAAACTAGTGATTTTTATAAGTAATGAGACTTAGTGGGATTGTGGTTGCGAGACTTAGAGCGAAGGGTTTTCCGCTACTTTTGATTTATATGTCTTGCTTTTCTTTTATTCTTTTGTGGTGAACTTCGCCGTTGGGCGTCGTATACTTATTTTTATTATCTTGCGTGGTTGTGATCCGCCGGTTGGCGAAGAGCTAGCTCCCGCTTGGGGATGCCATTATTCTATTATGTATTTGTGGTTTTGGATCAAAATATACAAAGGAGGTGCTGACAAAATTTTTAAAAGACGAAACATGTTTTCAAACTAGTAAATTTCACTTGCATCATTCATATTCCTTTCCTATGCATTAAGAAAACATGATTTCATATACCTTTATTTCAAAACCTCACCTCCTTTATTTTACTTAAAAGGTTTAGATTTCTGGGTTTCAGCTTACTTGAATTCCGTTACGCCTTTAGACGTAGCGTGATTCAACTGCTGGTCACGAGCTAATATTTCGGGTCGTGACACGAACACGACACACGAAGTATAGAGTGGAAAGAGGAAAAGGTCCCATCGGGCGTGCCAGAATCTGTTCACGGCCGGAAGCCGGGAAGACTGGACGTCTTGCCTGAATCTGGGGGCAGATGCTAATTGGTGCTATCCGTCCACCTCTCCGAAGATGCCAAGTTGATTTATGGCACCATGTATCGAAGGTTTAAACGGATGCGGCCGATATAGCAGACTTCGTCAGATTCCCCCTCGTTTGAGGGGTTTTTTTATTGTGGGGACGCTCTTCCCTGCAGGCGCAAGCCCCTGCAGTTAATTATGCTACCGCATCGCGGTAACAACTTTCTCCTTCTCCATATGGTCACTTCGTGTCGTGGGTGTTTGTTTTGTGTTTGGTTGCCCGTGGATTGTATACGGAGACTAAGTTATGTTGTCGCCCGTAGGACGTGGACTAGTCCAAATCCGTATCTTTCTTAGATTTGGGTTTGGGGGGTTGTGTTTAAGGATACGTTAGCCTTATTTGAGGCTAAGATCAACTTAAACGTTTGTTAAGGACACGTTAGTCTGATTTTAGACTAAGATCAACTTAACGGGATCGTTTAGATCCGACAAGAGAGCGATTGGGCTCTATTGCTTAGTTTAGTGACATTGCGGTCGATAATTAGTTTAAGAACATTACGGTTCAATGTTAGTTTTAAGACATCGCGGTCGAGGTTAAGGACATCATAGTCCGTGGATTTAAGGACTCCACAGTCCGACGTTAGTTTTAAGACATCACGGTCGAGGTTAAGGACATCATAGTCTGTGGATTTAAAGACTCCACAGTCCGATATTAGTTTTAAGACATCACGGTCGAGGTTAAGGACATCATAGTCCGTGGATTTAAGGACTCCATAGTCCGATATTAGTTTTAAGACATCACGGTCAAGGTTAAGGACATCATAGTCCATGAGTTTAAGGACCCCACAGTCCGTAGTAATGTGTGGTTGTCGGGACCCGTTACCTCTCTGACGACGTTGTGGGATTACAACGACAGATGTCAGAGGAGTAAAGAAATGTACCCTCGAACCGGGTGTAAATTGATTAGAAGAGCGGATGTGCTCAGTTCAATTTAAATTGAGGACTTATGGCCAGAATTGGGCTAAGTCCAGTTAAAGATTTTATTGTTGTTCTGCCTGTTATGCCTTTGTTTGGGTTCTGCCCTTTTAATTGGGCTTTGACATTTCGTCTGGAATTAAATGCATAGCATTTATTAGAACAAGGTATGTTCTGACAGCGCGCCACGTGGCGCGTTAGGCGTTTTGCGCCAATTAAAGAGCGCATTGCGCTAGCGCACATAAGGGTGATACGTGTCGCTTAGCGCTAAGCACTGGTTTGTTAGCGCACCGCGCTTTATGAGTGCGCTGCGCCAGTTTATGGGTGCGCCAGTGAGTGACACGTGGCGTGTTAGTGTATATGCCCTAGGGGCTATTATTGTATCATACTAGCTTGTATATTACTTAATGGAAGCTTGGGATATCCACAGTTATATAACAGTTGTTGCGCCACGGCAGCGCCCCGGCCTCGTACTCGAGGCCAAAATGCGGAATCAAAATTTTTTCCTTGCTCGGAAACCGGCGCTACCGCGGACAATTACCCGGATCGTAACCATTAACCTACGCTAGCTAACAAGAGATAGGGTGAGAGATTATACCAAGCGATCCGTGTCCTTCGGTCTTCATCTCCACTCCGATCTCTTGCGGAAAGTGTTGCCTCCACATCGTCGCCTCCTCGCCGGAAAGGGCACCACATCGCCTTCTTCTTTTACGGGCTCCCGCCTCAATACCGAGGCAACTCGCGCATGAAGCCGGCAACTCGACATGCTCAAGATGTGCTGTAGAATGTGTAGTGTAGAGGGTATGTCTCTTTGGGGTTTGTTGTTGCCATGATGGAGGAATCAAAGAATAGAAAAATGGTGCTTGCATTTTTCTAGCAAGAAAATGAGATCAAGAAGAAACTCTCAAGATGAAGCTCTCATTTTCTTTTTCTCTCTTCTTTTTCTCTCTTCTTTTTCTCTCATGAAGAACTTATCATTCATTTCATCAAGTGAGAATGAGAATGGTGGAGGAATGAAACATAATGCAAAGGGAGGTGAGTGTAGGAGCAAAAGAAAGGTGACCATATGCAAACCTCATCATCACAACACTAATCAAAGATCAAATCCTATCTCATCACTTCTAATCTCCATGAAGCATGAAAAGAAGAATGAAAGGAATGGTATCTAAATAAGTTATCATAATAAATCCTTTTGCAAGAAAAACCTCCACAAAGTGTTATTTGCAAAACTGCAAATAACCCCCTCCATCAGAAAAGTCCGGCCGGGAAAGAACAAAGGAAAACCGGCCGGAACGGAAAGCAAACTGGCAACTCCAGAAAACTGGTCCCGTAATAAATTACAGGAAAAACCCCCATACTGTGCATACACACCCGCATCTGTATTCCGACCGGATACAAATGCAACGAGACAAAATCTACACTGTACTAGACTAGGACCGGCTTAAGCCAAAGCCGGCTAGTAAAATCCGTTCGATCCTGATCCGTGCAATACCGCACGTATCAGATCAAACCCTGCCATATTACTATACGGCCACTAGTACAAAACTGTCCGATCCTGATCCGTGCAATACCGCACGTATCTGATCGGACCCTGCCATATCTCCATACGGCCTCTACAGCGTTTCGCCCGAAAGCTTGAGTAACTGAGTGTGGTGGACTCTAAAGACTCGTCAATACCTTGGCTGTGGATTTAACCACTAGCACGTCAGAGGTATAAGCCAATACGTGACGGGCCACCAGGTATTGACCAAATGGGACGTCGATGAGGAAGCTCACCCCGACACCCAACTGAGCCTGTCAGTGACAATATCTGTACAGTCCGGTCCGTTCGTCTATGAGTATCGCATGGCGGGCCTAGGGGGTTGGTAAAAGTCAGACCCCCAAAAGCGGTACAAGTCGTGTCGGAGCGTAGCCCAGAACGCCCTGAGATACTACTGGAATACCTACCAGTAAATCTCCTGCCTCGGCCGAGGGCTTTGCGTAATGGCTCTCCTAGACACAGCGCGACCTCACCCCCAATACCGGGAGAGACGAACCCCTGCAGATCCGCTCACTGCCTCCATGTGGCTCGGGACTGTACCCAACTAAAACCTGTTTGCACGACTCCTTTGAGCCGTGGTAGGGTAGTAATCAAAGCACAGTGGGAACTCACACGAGACAAATGACGATCTCAGGTCGATGAACTAACCTGTACACATGTCACCTGGGAACTGCTATCTGACGTCTGGTATAAGACCAACTAGCAGGTTCCCGGCGAGTCCTGTCCGGTGTACTCATAACCCAATGAGCACCTGTATACATCTTAGGTGAACCAACTGACACCAGTGGCTTGTGAGACCGGCCACCGCCCCTCGTCGGGGTCTCGACTGTATACACTAGTCTACTAATGGAGTATCGATGCCCTGTCTCGAAACTCCTACGACTAGGGACCTTTTAAGGATGTGCTTATAGACCCCAGCTCCCACGTATATGATCGCCATCATACTGCTGGTCGTCAAGCAAGAATCCTAGGGGCTCTATCAAGTGCAATAGCGACATGTCAGGTCACCTAAAGCAGTACACGATGATAAAGATAAACCAGATAGCATACTATCATCTCGAGTAAGACTGTCCTCCTGGGATAGGTCCTCCCTCAATCATTGCAATCACGTGCCTGTGATCCAATAATTGACTCTGAGGGCACTATCTCCAACAACAGTCTTGCTAAACATGATAGTATGCTACTTGGTTTTATCTATCTTAATATGTGAGTATACGTATTGATAGAGCCCTTAGGATTTTGCTTGACTACCAGCGTTGTGATGGCAGTCACACTAGTGGGGGCTGGGTAGTCTACAAGCACATCCTTTTCTAGGTCCCTAGTCGTAGGATTATCGAGACAGGGCATCGATACTCCGGAGTAGACTAGTGTGTACGCTTCTCATCCCAGTTAGGGAGATGGTCTGTCCCACAGCCATCAGTAGGTCGTACTGGAGATAGTATGGGTTACGAGTACACCGGACAGGACTCGCGGGGAACTGTTGGTTGGTATTATACCCATCGTCAGTTAACAGTTTTCAGGTGACATGAGTACAACATAGTCCGCAGACTTAACACTGCTACTTCGCCTCGAGTGTGTCCCACTGTTCTTACATTGCTACCCTACCACGGCTCAAAGGAGTCGTGCAAACAGGTAGCAGTTAGGTGTAGTACCGAGCACTTAGAGGCAGTGGCGGTTAGACAGGATTCGTCTCTCCCGGTATTGGGAGTTGATATCGCGCTGTGTCAGAGAGCCATTACGCAAAGTCTCTGGCCAGGGCAAGCGAGATTTACTGGTAGGTTCCAGTAGTTTCTCAGGGTGTAATGGGCTTCGCTCCGACACGACTTATACCGCTTTTAGGGGACTGACGCTTGCCGCCCCCTAGGCCCGATATGCGATAGTCCTAGACGAACAGACCGGACTGTACGGAGATTGTCACATCAGGCTCAGTAGGAGTTCGGATGGGTTTCCTCATCGGCCTTCTTATCGACATCTACCTGGGGACCGTTACGTACAGCTAGTGCCGCTTGCAGTCTGTGGTTAAACCCACTGCCAGCGTAGTAGTCGAGTCTTTAGAGTCCCACACAGAGAGTTTTCCTGCTCCAGGCGAAACGATATAGAGGTCGTATGATTTTACGACAAGGGTTCGGACGCATACGTGTGTTTACGCACGTACGACGTTCGGACAGTTTTTACTAGCCGACTTTGGCTTAAGCCAGATTCTAGTATCGGATTATTGGATTTATACAGTCTAAAGTTTTTCCGTGTTTTCACGGATAGGAGGGGCGTTCTCGTAATTTGGCGGGATGCTTCTAGAAGGATGATGACTTGGGGGTTTAGGTGGCATAAGCATTAAATGTTTTAGTGACTCATTTGTGTGATTCATCCATGTCATTAATGCATCATTAAATAGTTAATGACTCGTGTAGTGAATCACACATATTGAATTAATGAAGCATGATAATTAATCATTTTATTTATTTATTTTGATAAATCATTATGCTTCATATATTCAAGAGAGATCATTATCTCATTCTCATTCTCTTGCTCACCTTCTCTCTCTTCAAGCTCTCTCTCTTCAAACCCTAATCCTCCCCTCTCATGTGTTGAGATCAAGGATTAGATAGACTAATTAATCCATAACCTCACTCTATATCACCTAGGTGCCTTTGATTAGCAACTAAAGAAACCTAGTTACCTCAAGATTAGAGGTGAAGCTTGGAATAGAAGCACTCGGGTGGATCGTCTATTACATAGAGGAGGCCGAGGAGGTGGTGGATAACGAAAAGACGAAGGATTAGGTTCACTAGGTATAATCTTTTTTCATAGTAGTTAACAACTCCTATGTATATGTTAGTTATAGTTTAGCAAAGATTCTTCGGTTAGTCGATGTTAATCCAAAGAACAAGATTGTTTTTCATATTTCCGCCTCCCCGCAACTCGTGGGGTGTTGTACATCGACTTACAGTGGTATGAGAGCCTCGTTAAACAATAATTAACTCATAAGAAAAGTCGTAAGAATTTCGAACGCAAAACGAACCGGAAAAAACATCGAATCACGTAGTTTCTGTCGAATTTAAATTGAGGTCTAAAAATTTTTCAAGGACCTCTAAAAAGACAAGCAGGAAATTTTAAGACTTCTGGAGAAAATTGGGTTCCTGAATCGGCCACGACGCCGCAGAACCGCGGCCGATACATGCGATCGGCCGTGGATCCGCGGCCGAGTTGGAGCCGATTCAGCCGAACTTTCCCCAGAACTCCTCTGTGATGTTTTTTGGTTTTTCTGGAATGTTTATTTTCTGCTCAAGTCTCAGGTTCACAGAGAAGTTTCGGAGTAGAATCTAAAGTGTTTGCTCGATCAAAATTATACGATGTTTGCTAATTAGATTATATCTGTGAACTGTATAATGTGTTCGTAAACCTCCCCTAACTGCTAGTATGTCGGTTGGCAGGGGGTTGCACATTTCTGTAATGATTTTACTGCTTGTGATTATGAACTTGATTGGATTGTTATGATGATTAGCCAGAGTTTGAGATGGGTTGTTATATTCATTCATTCGATGTAATTGTAATATGTTGTAATATTATTTTGCGGGGCACATCCAGGTTGCGGTTGTAGCCACCGTTGTATTATTTCATTTTACTGTTTTTGCTCCGAGGATAGACCCAAGGTGGGGTGCACAAACTACCGGGTACTTGTTTAGCGGCCTACTCACGTTGTTGAGGGAGACCGCTTCACTTCGGGTACTTGGCGGGTAGTTTGCCGTACCCGTAGGGGCCTAGGGTGGGGTAATGGCTATTCATCACAACTGTGTAATCCGTCTTTCGTTGCAGGCTCAAAAGAAACACGGATTGCTTGCATATCCAATAATGTTCATCTATGATCTGGAATGCCTATTATTGCGTCTGACGAATGTATAATATCTATATATGATAACTATTTAGATGTCACTTATGTTTTACACCCGCGCCAGCCCAACCCCCGCTCTGTCGTTAGTTAAGTAACCTAACGGGTGATGACGGGACCCAATGGCGAATGCGGATGGCATAAGAGGACGTTGTATTTTCGTCGTTTTCTGCAATGATAGGTTAATGATGGGACGCATTATTATTAATGCTAAGAAAATAAACCAAAGTTGAATCGTTGGAACAGTTTAAAAGAAACCACTCGGTTATTTTTAAAACAGAAGATAATTTTAATTGCGGAGCTTTAACCACTCCTTTTAAAAAGCTATCAGGTTCCTTCGGTTTTATCAAGTTCACTACGTTCACGGTTTCGCCAAAACCATTCGTAGCCCTCCGTCATTTCATTTGGGTATTCAGTAGTATTCAAGCTATGTATTTTGGCCAAAGTCAAGGCATAGTGTTTGGTAGCTGCTGGGTATTCATTTGTTGCATAGATAGATGAGTTAGTTTGGGACAGTCGTATTATCATTTGACCAAAGTCAGGGGTATGTACGGATGGATTCAAATTAACAAGATAATGATGGGTAGAACTTGACATGTGACTTATGACATTTTGACCAAAGCCAAGGTCATAAGAGCATGGGGCAAAAAAAAAATTATATCGGGAATTTCTAAAGAAACTGAAATTTGCAAAGAGATGCATACCATTAGGAGTATGATGAATGTTGGTAGGATTCCTTCAGTATTATCACACGATGATATTTGGATCCCGATCCTACTGTGAGTATATGCTACTCATCAGGAGATTCGTCACTTAACGATCAATGCTATAAACCAAGTAGGTGCCGAGAAAGGTGTCAGCAGGGCTACGCCCCCAGAGAAAAGAGGTTATTTAATTAAGGAACTTCGCGAAAGCATTGGAAATCCTCCCTCGAAGTACCGACACCGTCCTGGCTGAACGGTTAAGCAAGTATTATACGGTGAGAATAGTCCTGGCTAGTTCTTCCTTTTTGGTTTGAGGAGGGATTCGAGAAACAATGGGAGCCATCCAGTTTAGATAAACTAAAAACCACTCTAAACTTGCAAGAGCATCATGCTAAAGTGTTCTCTCTCTCTCTCCTAATTGCAGCGACCCTGAAAATGACTGGACTTAAGTTACTATTAGAAAAAAATATACTGACAGGGCCAAACTATAAAGATTGGCTGCGGAATGTCAAAATGGCTTTGACCTATGACAGATTAGGGTATGTCCTCACCACTAAGGCACCTGCAGTCCCAGGTCCCAAATCCAGTAATGTGGATAAGGAAATTCGCAAAACCTGGGAGTTAGATTGCGCGAAGGCCAAGTGCATCGTGCTGGCCTCGATGAATAATGAACATCAGAGGAGGCACGAGGATATGGATCTAGATGCCATATTTCTGCATACAAAGGAACTTTATGGAGAGCAATCTCGTATAGCAAGATACGAGACCTCAAAGAACTTGTTTCAAGCGAGGTTGGCCATCGGATCATCGGTAGGAGAACATGTCCTAAAGATGATTGGCTATATTGAAGAGCTCGCAGACCTTGGGACGACTTTGGATAATGAGCTCTATACACACCTTATTCTCCGTTCCCTCCCTTCCACCTACGTCCAGTTTATTCTGAATTTCAACATTCAAAGAAAAGAAGTTGAACTTTCAGAACTCCTTAACATGTTGAGGAGTGCAGAGGGAACCTTGCAGAAGGTAAGGGAAACACACACTATGTTTGTTCGCGGTGCTTCTTCTTCCAGGTCCAAGGCTAAGGCCAAAGGAAGGAAGAATAAGGCCGCCACCAAACCTAGAGGAGGTGTTAGTAAGGTGGGAGCGAAGGGAAAGAAAAAGATTGCGGTACCAGTAGTGGCCCAGGATGAGTGCTTCCATTGTCATAGGAAAAGGAACTGGAAGAAAGATTGCAAGGCGTGGAACGCCAAGAACCAGGAACCGAAGCAAGCTGTGGCTTCAACTTCAGGTGTGTTTGTAATTGAGAATTTTCTGTCAATCAACTCTACTTCCTGGGTATTGGATACCGGATCAGGATCTCATATATGCAATTCATTGTAGGCACTGAGAAACCGTAGAGTGCTGAAGGATGGTGATATGACCCTGATGGTTGCTAACGGAGCTAGCATGGGAGCTGTGTCCGTAGGGGATTATCACCTGGGATTGACGAGTGGACACATTTTGATTTTACATAACTGTTTTTGTGTACCTAGTTTAACGTGTAATATCATATCAGTTTCCTTGTTATCAAATAAAGGTTATGATTTCACGTTTGTAAGCGATGTTGTTAACATCCACCTTAATCATAGTTTGATTAGGTCCGGTACACTGGATAACGGTATATATGTCTTAAACCAATTACAAATTTTCAATATCCGGAACACACTAAAAAGAAAGTCTTCAGATACAAATAAGGATTTCTTATGGCATTGTAGACTAGGTCACATCAATGAGATAAGATTAACTAAGTTACATAGAGAAGGATATTTTGATTCGTTCGAATATCAATCTTATGCCACGTGTTAATCATGTCTCAAAAGAAAGATGACAAAGACTCCATTCACTGGACATGGAGTAAGAGCGAGCGAGCTCTTAGGACTCATACACAGCAATGTATGTGGTCCAATGTCTACAGATGCAAGAGATGGTTTTTCCTATTTCATTAATTTTACGGATGATTACTCTAGGTACGGATTCGTTTTTTTAATGAAACATAAATCTGAGGCTTTTGAGAAATTCCAAGAGTAGAAGAATGAAGTAGAAAACCAAACCGGCAAAAGTATCAAGACACTGAGATCTGATCGAGATGGTGAATACTTAAGTGCCGAGTTCCTAGGTTACCTAAAAGAAAAAGGAATTCTCTCTCAGCTTACTCCTCCATACACTCCACAGCATAACGGTGTATCGGAAAGACGGAATCGAACCCTATTGGATATGGTACGTTCCATGATGAGTAATGCTGAGTTACCGCGATCTTTTTGGGGTTATGCACTAGAATCAGCGGCATATCTTCTGAACAGGGCTCCTACCAAGACTGTGCCTACCACGCCAGATCAGATGTGGAGTGGGAAGAAACCCCATCTTCAGCATCTGAGGATATGGGGATGTCCAGCTTTTGTTAAAAAGCAGCATGCGGACAAGCTCGAGGCACGATCAGTAAAGTGTAAGTTTGTGGGATATCCAAAGAACTCCAAGGAATATTATTTCTATTACGCAGAGGAATAAAAGGTTTTTGTTTCTCGTAATGCCCATTTTCTAGAACATCAGTTTTTAGAAAAAGAAATAAGTGGGAGCGAAATAGAACTGGAAGAAATTCCAGAACCATAAACTACTACTGAAAGTTTGGTAGAACCAGTAGTTCAAGAAGAACAGGACATTCCCGCAGCCCTCCGCAGGAGTAGTAGGCCGTCTCATCTGCCTGAGAGATACTACGGTTTTCTCATAGATGGGGATGGAGAGGATTGCATCATTGATGATGATGAACCTACTAGCTTCCAGCAGGCCATCCAGAGCGGCGACTCGGTACGATGGCTAGATGCAATACGGACCGAAATGGAGTCCATGTACACCAACAAAGTATGGACTTTGGACTTTGCTCCAGATGGGGTAAAACCCATAGGATGCAAATGGATCTTCAAGAAAAAGATTGGTGTAGATGGACAGGTGGAAACCTATAAGGCTAGACTTGTTGCAAAGAGTTTTCGTCAAAGACCTGGTTTAGACTATGACGAAACTTTTTCTCCAGTGGCTATGCTCAAATCCATTCGGGTCCTTCTTGCTATTGATGCCTTCCATGATTATGAAATCTGGCAGATGGACGTAAAGACGGCTTTTCTGAATGGTAATTGATTGATGATTTTTGTTCGTTGTGTCGGTATTTAGAAAATTGAATATAGAAATCACAACCAAAAATTATTTGACCGCAATCAATAACGGTGTCGAATATAGCGCGTTAGTAAGTGCGGATCGTCCACAGGGAAAGTGTAATCGTTCGTGTTTCGAATTAGATGAGTCGAAACTTTAAAGAAAAGAAAACAAACAATTCATGATTTGTAATTGAAGTTCAAGAATTAGAAAATCTAGATCTAATAACAAGAAACGATAAAATCAAGAATTGAGAGTTTGATGATTTTTCCAACCAAATATCAAGAATCTAAATGAGGCTCGTAGGAATCGATCGGATCTATAAATGTGATGAGATCTAAAAATTTCATGTTCTTATCCATTAACGAATTGATACTAGATCGATGATTATTCATCGAGGTTAAGGATCTTGCGAAGAAACTAGGGTTTCCTCGTCTTATCCTTTATCCTTTCGATGGATCGCATTCAAATTCTAGCTTCTAGTTAATCAAATGATCAATCGTTGTTCCCTAGTTTTGAGTGAACACAATCAAGAAAGGATCATCCCGAAACTAGGTCATCGATCATTTGATTCACAAGAATTTACAATCGTTATAGGATTTAAGAATTGTAAAAAGATCTAAATCATCATCATTCTATTGATCGTCTCGACTCCTTTGTGAGCGGAGTTTTACTCAAACATCACAACAAGAATCACAATCACAAATTAAGATCGAATCATGATGCAAGAATTTAAAGAAAGCAAGATTAAAGAATTTCACATTTTATTTATATCAACAATTTCGTTACAATCGCTCAAGAACTACAAGAGGAAGAACTCGATCGTCGATTTGGTTTCGCTCGTCTCCTTGAGTCGCGGATCGGCTTGGATCACTTGCCCGATTGAAGATAGGCTCCGCTCCTAAAAGGTTGAAGGCTTCTTGCTTGATTTGGTACTCGGGATCTTGAATTTGGATTGGAATTAGGGTTAGGGTTTCGCACAAGTCGTGTCACTCAACTTGTGGATGGAAGAGGGAGAGATGAAGAATTGAACCACCTCAACCCTAGATCTAAGATCCTTTTTATAGACCATCAAAACCCTAGATCTAGGATTTCAATTTTGAATTTCCCTCCAAAAGTTTGTTGAAGAGATTTGAATTTCCCTCCAAAAGTTTGTTAGCAAGAGAGGCTTCTAGAAGTGATTAGTTAGGAGGGAGCTTCTAGAAATAGTTTGTTAGGAGCTTAATCAAGATTAGCTTAATTAATCATTCTTGCTGATCTGGCAGTAGCTTCGAGAAAATTCTGGAATTTGAAGCATGTTTCTGAGCTATAGCCACTGAGATAGGAATAATGAAGCAAAATTGGAGTGCTGACGTGGCAATACCGCCGCGGATACGCGCGCAAGCAGGCTCCTGCCGCGAATCCGCGGCGCTTTATGGGCCTTAGGGCTTGGACTCTCTGCTGATTCTTTGGGCTGATGTTTGGGGCTTTTTATGATATGTTGAATATTATAATTCCTTCTGTATTGCTACCAGCTCTCAGGTCTTTGAGTTGGCGTAATGTTTGATCAGCAAAATGACAATTTTGGCCTTTCTTCTGGAATTTCCTGCACAAATCTCGACACAAGTGTTACGCAATATAGGGATGATGCGATGCCATGAAATGCAGTCAATTCCCTTTATAATGCCGGTTTTATAGTCTAACACATGCAATCTGATATTTAACGACTGATTTGCTAATATGTGCTATATGAATGCCGAATACTTCTAGATGAGTGCAAATGATAGGGAAATTGCCGGTTTAAAAATGCAGTATTTTCGACTGATCAAATTCCCCCAAACTTATTTTCGGTCATCTTGAGCGAACTATTTTATTAAAAAGAGAAGGAGAAAATAAAGAAAGAGAAAAACTAACTAGCAGGCAACACGATTGCACTGAGCACGTGCAACAAGCCTTTAAACCTCTAGGTGTCCCTAGTAGGAGGAGTGTTGTCTCCTGAGGGTTTTCAGCGGATTGCACCCACAAAATCCAATAATAAAAGGAAGATCATGAATATTACATTTAAAGATAAGAATTGTAAAAGAAAAGCCTTGAAAATTAGGGTTTCCAACTAAGCTAGCTTTTCGGTTTTCATGAGCCCTATCTTAATGGTCATGAAAAGATGTCAGAAATCACGTCCTCCCTCAACAAAACATCGTCTTATTCTTCATTCCTATCTTTCTTCCAAACATCGATCATATCACCCTGCGTGTGTGTAAAGGACATCCCTACACCCGAAGAATTCAATTCAAGCTATCATACTCTTGCCCATCAGCCTCAGTACTTTTTAATTAATGAATATTAGATTCGCTCACACACTTTCATGCGACCGTTAATACTTCTTGAGGTACTAACCGACCAATTATTCATGTGCTTGCTTATTTGGTGTATTTTTCTCGTCTTGCACCACCAAAGGCATAGCAGTGACTCCCAGACCAGTTGGCCTTAGGGCACTAGGTGAAGAGGCACCCTCGCTATATATTTTTTTATTGCCCTTGGTGATAACAAAACCAGTGTTCATTTTTCTCACCATTTTATATTTTTTTATTCACTTTTTTTTTTATTTCCTTCATACATCGGCTTTAAGACAAGAGCATTTCAAGGTATCCTCTACTATCTCGGGCTTCAAGACGTGTGTAAGTGTGAATAGCAGGGTATCAATGTTCAAAATGTTTAGCTTCCAGAATAAGAACTATTTTTCAGACTTATTTTTATCCTCAGATTAGTGACTTCTTTCATCTTACTAACCCTTGGGACAACGGCTCATAACTACTTATTACTAGTTCGTATAAGAAAACTTCTAATTTTCTTAGTTTTCTTAAATTTTTCTAATCTTATGGATGTAATTTTTCACTATCTAATCTTTTATTATCTTATTTATGTACAAAAATATTTTTATCTTTTTGAAAATTTTTAAATTTTTATAGTTTTTTCAAAAATGTTTTGTGCTTATGCAAAGTATGATGCAAATGATGCGTAAATAAGCACAAACCTCCCCCAAACTTGTTTTCAACAGTGTCCTCACTATTGCCATCAGCTAAATCTCGAAAAACCTGTAAGCCTGGGAGGAATTTATTAGTGGGGGCAAAATATTTAAGTGAAGATCCTCCCCCAAACTTATTTTTGGCTCCAAATTTTGTAAAAATTTTCTTTTCAAGAGCCCGAAAAAATGCCCCCCCAAACTTGAATTATGCAATGTTAATCTTTGAAAATCACATGAGGGGGTCAAAAATCAGTGGTCGATGCCAAGCTTTGCAAAGACCAAATGTTAACACCAACCATTCGAAGATTTTATCAATGCAGTGCTCTGGTTGGTGGAAGAAGAAGTGGGGAAAGGGTAAGTGGTGGAATAGAAAGTGTGTGCGTCTCATTTTGGAAAGACGATGCAGTGAATGTGATGGATTACTCACATTCTTTTTACAGTTCAGAAGAAGGGGTGGAGGTTCAATTTCATTGATTGGGAGATGATTCATCTCAACACCCGTGTCATTCAAAAATGCGAGTTCTTCGGCGAAGATTTCCTCAAAAGTTCCATCAATACCCCGATGAATAATGTCATCACAAAGTGAGGGGTGATCTTCAGACTCTAAAAGCAGTTCATAATCAGTGTTAATTGTTGACCCGGACATCTCGGTGGAAGAGTCCGTATGTGTATGATACATAGTTGGGTCAAACAATATCGTATGAAAAAAGTCAAGATCAGTATCAGGAGGATCATCAAATTCGCTGCTGTCGACATCCATTAAGTCGACAGAACAGACCTGAGCAGTAGGTTCTGAGAGTACACTTCCCAACTTGTAAATGATCAGCTCTATTGACCTATTCCCGAAGGATAGGATCATAGAACCATTACGACAGTTGATGATAGCGTTGGAAGTGGCCAAAAAGGAGCGACCTAAAATCACTGGAATTTGATTCTGTGGGTTCGCTACAGGCTGTGTATCAATTACAATAAAGTCCACAGGGAATATAAATTCCCCGATTTTTATTAACACATCCTCCAGTTCACCCCTAGGTTTGGTGATTGATCGGTCAGCCATCTGGAGAGTGCAATGGGTTGGCTTCAACTCTCCAATTCCTAACTGCTCATAGACTGAGTATGGAAGCAAGTTAACACTAGCGCCAAGATCTAGTAGAGCACGGTTGATGTGTTTTTCCCCAATAGAAATGGAAATAGTAGGATATTCAGGATCCTTACGTTTCCTCGGTAATTGCTGGGGAAAAGCTGTGTCTACTGTTTTTGCCATGAATATCTTCTTGGGCACTTGAGTCTTCCTCTTCCTAGTGCACAAGTTCTTAAGAGTTTTCGCATAGGACGGAACTTGTTGGATGGCATCTAGGAGAGAGATGTTGATATTAACTTGCTTAAAAATGTCCATAATCTTCTCCATATGTGGACTCGATGAGTTAGCCCTCAACCAATTAGGATAAGGTGCTTTAGCAATAAGCGCTGGGTCCATCATAGGAGAAGAAAGTGTGTGTGGACCTGATCCCAAAAGAGGAGTGGGGATCGTCTGTGGAGGAGTAGAAGAGGTGGGCTGAGGTGGCGAGCCTTGTGAGAAACGAAGAATAGGCTCGCAAGAAGGTGGTGGGGTAGAAGAACTGGGGTCAGAATTAGAAGTGGAAGTGGAAGGAAAGGTCTCAGCCGGGGTGTTATTGATTGATTTATCAGTATCATCAAACTCTTCCCCAACGTGATTGTTAAGCACTCTTCCAGATCTCAACGTGATTGCATCCACATGATGTGAATAGCCAGGATTGGGTAAAGGTTGAGCTGGAAGTTTCCCTTTCTCTCTTGCACGCATTTCGGCTTTTAGTTGTGTAATTTGTTCTTCCATCGATTTGATGTTCTCATTTTGAGAGATAATGATCTTCATTACATTCTCGACGGAAGATTGCAAACTTGTCGTTCCTTGGATGGATTGTTTCATGAAAGTATCCAAGGTTTGTGCTAGTGCAGATGTATTATCTGTACCGGTCAATTGCAAAGAGTTTTCATGTGGTGCAAAAGTGTTGGCCGGATTTTGGAAGTTTTGTGATTGGAAGGGGTGCTGACTCAATTGAAGTGGTGGTTGCTGTTGTGGTGGAGGGACCCTTTGGAAATTGTGTTGGGTTGGAACCGTGTTTTGAGATTGTGATTGGTTCCAAGCAAAGTTAGGGTGATTCCTCCAACCCTGATTATATGTGGAAGAAGATGGATCGTTTCTAGGTCTTTGAAATGCGGCATTGGTATGCTCATGACCTTGAAACGGAGAATTTCCTGGACATTCTTCCGTCAGATGTGATGGATCAGAACAATATCCACATACAGTTTTGGAGAGTGATATTTGATTTAGGGCGGCAGCTAAAAATTTGGTTTCCATAATCTCGAGTTTCTTATTTATAGCTGAAATTTCAGCTCTAACTCCGATGAAAACATCCGATTGGTTATTTCCACCCCTAAACAATTGACTCGCACCCTTTCACTGTAAAGATTTTTCAGCGAAATCTTCTAGAAATTTCCAGGCTTCCCCATCATCTTTGGTCATGAAGTTGCCTTGACACATTAATTCAAGGGTCTGTCTTGTGTTAGGATTAATGCCCTCATAAATGATTCGGCACAGTTCCCATCTAGGGATGCCATGATGAGGACATTGGACTAACAGATCCTTAAAGCGTTCAAGACATTGTGAAAATGTTTCATTTGGAAGCTGGGTGAATTGATATATTTCGCTACGGACTCGAGCTGTCTTTTGATGTGGGTAGAATTTATTAAGGAATGCTTTGACGAATTCTTCCCAATTTAAAATGGAATGTGCGGTAGTGTTATACAGCCTCTTCTCGGCTAAGTCGTACAAGGTGAATGGGAGAAGACGAAGACGTAAAGCATCCACAGAAAGCTGTGAAGTACCCATCATTGCGCATACATTTTCAAATTTCGTGATAAACACGTATGCGTCCTCAGACTCGAGACCGTGAAATTTTGGTAGAAGGTTGATGTATTGGGTTTTATTTGAAAATTGTCCCAATTGGCTGGTGGAATGGAAAGACAGGTGGAAAGGGGACCTCGAATAGGATAGCACCTCTCTTGGAGAGAGATGCGAGGTGGATTCTGCGCACCAACGGACGGCGGCAGGGTAGTGGAAAAGAAGTTCGATGGAGACGGATCCATCGATGTGGGTGTGGTGGTTGGTAAAGAAAAGGTAAGTGTAGAAATACCGACTTTTGGGTCGATCGGGGGACGCGGACTAAACGGGCACTAGAATCCTGTTGTCCAGCCTATCTTGCACTAAAATGGGTTAGTACAAGTGGCAACGTGAATTTATAATTAGGGGAAGAATGAATGTAATTGGTGTTTGTTTTGAAAAATGATACGGATTTTTGAAAATATAATGCGATCACAACAAATGCAACAAGCAAAACCCTAATTCTAGGGGTCACCTAGGTCAAATCTCTAGACCGCTCCTAACTGCCAAAAGACAAGTCGCAGGATAAATCCTCCACTGCCTCTTTGTCTCTCCTGTGGCCAGGTAAGTGCCAGGTAAGTGGGAGGTTCTCCACTACGTAAGTAGTGGGCCTAATTAAGTAACCACTAGCCTTCGACACACTTGTCTTAGACACCACAAAAGAAACGCGGATAAGCAATGAATTACCCACGGCCTTCTTCTGTCCTAAGTGAGCGCGACGATCCTTAGAGTCATCTCTAGATATTTTTTTAGTTAATGAGGGTAATGCGGATGCAAGTTTGTGATTTTTGGGGCTTAGGAAGGGTAATGAACTCCCCACCTAATCTGGATTTGGTCTCTGCCCCTTAATTTCCGTATTAATTATGCAAACAACTACAAAATCAAAACAAGCACAATTTAATTTTGCTTTTTGCGGCGCTGCGATTTTTTTTTTTTTTCAAAGAAGCCTGCAGAAAAATGTTATTTGGAGCAGACAGAGAGAAGAAGATAAGAAAGTCTTAGAGGACCTGAGTGAAAAATTGCACAGAGAAGCCTTTAGCTAGCCGCGGAACCACCGCAGTTGATGGCTTAGACCGCGGATGGGCGGCCGTATGTACTGCTCACTGAACAAAAAATTCACAGCATGCTTCTGTTGAACCCCTGAGTCCTTTGGAATTCTCTGGAAAAAAATTCCTCCAGCTCCAATAATCCCAGATTTCCTCGCAATCAAATCACAACAACACGTATTAGTGCTTGCGCAAGTTTTGATCTAAAAATAGAGACCGAATAAACTTTTCAACTCAAATTTCAAAATACGAACAATTAGCGCACTATCCCCGGCAACGGCGCCATTTGGTTGATAAGAATTCTTGTTGTGTGTTTAAGAAAATGTATAGAATCACAATCAAAGAATTATTTGACCGCAATCAATAACGGTGTCGAATGTAGCGCGTTAGTAAGTGCGGATCGTCCACAGGAAAAGTGTAATCGTTCGTGTTTCGAATTAGATGAGTCGAAATTTTAAAGAAAAGAAAACAAACAATTCATGATTTGTAATTGAAGTTCAAGAATTAGAAAATCTAGATCTAATAACAAGAAACGATAAAATCAAGAATTGAGAGTTTGATGATTTTTCCAACCAAATATCAAGAATCTAAATGGGGCTCGTAAGAATCGATCGGATCTATAGATGTGATGAGATCTAAAGATTTCATGTTCTTATCCATTAACGAATTGATACTAGATCGATGATTATTCATCGAGATTAAGGATCTTGCGAAGAAGCTAGGATTTCCTCGTCTTATCTTTTATCCTTTCGATGGACCGTATTCAAGTTCTAGCTTCTAGTTAATGAAATGATCAATTGTTGTTCCCTAGTTTTGAGTGAACACAATCAAGAAAGGATCATCCCGAAACTAGGTCATCGATCATTTGATTCACAAGAATTTACAATTGTTATAGGATTTAAGAATTGTAAAAAGATCTAAATCATCATCATTCTATTGATCGTCTCGACTCCTTTGTGAGCGGAGTTTTACTCAAACATCACAACAAGAATCACAATCACAAATTGAGATCGAATCATGATGCAAGAATTTAAAGAAAGCAAGATTAAAGAATTTCACCTTTTATTTATATCAACAATTTCGTTACAATCGCTCAAGAACTACAAGAGGAAGAACTCGATCGTCGATTTGGCTTCGCTCGTCTCCTTGAGTCGCGGATCGGCTTGGATCACTTGCCCGATTGAAGATCGGCTCCGCTCCTAAAAGGTTGAAGGCTTCTTGCTTGATTTGGTACTCGGGATCTTGAATTTGGATTGGAATTAGGGTTAGGGTTTCGCACAAGTCGTGTCACTCAACTTGTGGATGGAAGAGGGAGAGATGAAGAATTGAACCACCTCAACCCTAGATCTAAGATCCTTTTTATAGACCATCAAAACCCTAGATCTAGGATTTCAATTTTGAATTTCCTTCCAAAAGTTTGTTGAAGAGATTTGAATTTCCCTCCAAAAGTTTGTTAGCAAGAGAGGCTTCTAGAAGTGATTAGTTATGAGGGAGCTTCTAGAAATAGTTTGTTAGGAGCTTAATCAAGATTAGCTTAATTAATCATTCTTGCTGATCTGGCAGTAGCTTCGAGAAAATTCTGGAATTTGAAGCATGTTTCTGAGCTGTAGCCACTGAGATAGGAATAATGAAGCAAAATTGGAGTGCTGACGTGGCAATACCGCCGTGGATACGCGGCGCAAGCAGGCTCCTGCCGCGGATCCGCGGCGCTTTATGGGCCTTAGGGCTTGGACTCTCTGCTGATTCTTTGGGCTGATGTTTAGGGCTTTTTATGATATGTTGAATATTGTAATTCCTTCTGTATTGCTACCAGCTCTCAGGTCTTTAAGTTGGCGTAATGTTTGATCAGCAAAATGACAATTTTGGCCTTTCTTCTGGAATTTCCTGTACAAATCTCGACACAAGTGTTGTGCAATATAGAGAAGATGCGATGCCATGAAATGCAGTCAATTCCCTTTATAGTGCCGGTTTTAGAGTCTAACACATGCAATCTGATATTTAACGACTGATTTGCTAATATATGCTATATGAATGCCGAACACTTCTAGATGAGTGCAAATGATAGGGAAATTGCCGGTTTAAAAATGCAGTATTTTCGACTAATCAGTAATTTAGAAGAGTGCGTCTATATGGATCAGCCAGAAGGTTTCAATCAGAGTGGGAGCAGCGGGAAAGTGTGCAAGTTGCTTAAGTCCATTTATGGACCGAAGCAGGCATCGTAGAGTTGGAACATCTGTTTTGATGAAACGGTCAAAGAATATGACTTTATCGAAAATCCAGATGAACTATACATATATAGTAAAATTGTAGCACGAACTGTCGTATTCCTCGTCTTGTACGTGGATGACATTCTATTGATAGGAAATGACATTCCTATGCTACAATCTGTCAAAGGATTCTTGTCACGCAGGTTCTCCATGAAAGACCTGGGTGATGCCTCTTACATTCTGGGGATCCGGATCTATCGTGATAGATCCAAGAGGATGTTGGGGCTTTCGCAGTCCAGGTATATCAACACTATACTGAAAAGATTCAGTATGGAAGATTCTAAGCGCGGTAATCTACCGGCTTGTCACGGAATCACCCTATCCAAAGAGATGTCTCCCAAGACTGATTTGGAAAGGGAACGCATGTCTATTATACCCTATGCTTCTGCGGTAGGCTCTATAATGTATGCGATGTTGTGCACCAAACCAGATGTAGCTTACGTACTGAGCGTGGTAAGCTGGTATCAGTAAGACCCAGGGAAGAAGCACTGAATAGCAGTAAAGAACATTCTCAAGTACCTGAGAAGGACTAAGGAGATGTTCTTAGTTTACGGCAGAAAAGACCTCAAGATGGAGGCCTTTGCTGATTCCGGCTTTCAGAGTGATAAGGACAATTCCAAGTCCATGTCAGGTTATGTATTTACCCTCAATGGAGGAGCGGTGTGCTGGAAGAGTTCTAAGCAGGACACCGTTGCTGACTCGATGATGGAAGCGGAGTATATTGCTGCTTGCGATGCCGCAAAAGAAACGGTCTGGATGAAGAAGTTCCTAACAGAACTTCAGGTGGTTCCTACCATTGTTGATCCAATACCTCTGTATTGCGACAACAACGGAGCTATAGCTTTAGCGAAGGAACCAAGGTCCCATCAGAAGTCCAGACACATCTTAAGGCGGTATCACCTGATCAGGGAGATCATAGATCGCCGGGAGATCGAGGTCCGGAGAGTTGCTACTGAGGAGAACATTGTTGATCCATTCACAAAGGCCTTACCTTAGATTCAGTTCGAGAGGCTACTCGAGATGATCGGTCTTCGATATGCCAGTACATAGCCCTAGTGCAAGTGGGAGATTGTTAGTGTATATGCCCTAGGGGCCATTATTGTATCATACTAGCTTGTATATTACTTAATGGAAGCTTAGGATATTCACAGTTATATAACAGTCCTGCTAAATATGGTAGTATGCTACTTGGTTTTATCTATCTTAATATATGAGTAAACGTATTGATAGAGCCCCTAGGATCTTGCTTGACTACCAGCGTTGTGATGGCAGTCACACTAGTGGAGGCTGGGTAGTCTACAAGCACATCCTTTTCCAGGTCCCTAGTCGTAGGATTATCGAGACAGGGCATCGATACTCCGGAGTAGACTAGTGTGTATGCTTCTCATCCCAGTTGGGGAGATGGTCTGTCCCACAGCCATTAGTACGTCGTACTGGAGATAGTATACAGGTGCTCGTTGGGTTACGGGTACACCGGACAGGACTCGCGGGGAACTGTTGGTTGGTATTATACCCGTCGTCAGTTAACAGTTCCCAGGTGACATGAGTACAGCATAGTCCGCAGACATGACACTGCTACTTCACCTCGAGTGTGTCCCACTGTTCTTACATTGCTACCATACCATGGCTCAAAGGAGTCGTGCAAACAGGTAGCAGTTGGGTGCAGTCCCGAGCACTTGGAGGCAGTGGCGGTTAGACAGGATTCGTCTCTCTCGGTATTGGGAGTTGATATCGTGCTGTGTCAGAGAGCCATTACGCAAAGCCCCTGACCAGAGCAAGCGAGATTTACTGGTAGGTTCCAGTAGTTTCTCAGGGTGTAATGGGCTTCGCTCCGACACGACTTATACCGCTTTTAGGGGACTAACACTTTCCGCCCCCTAGGCCCGATATGCGATAGTCCTAGACGAACAGACCGGACTGTACGGAAATTGTCACATCAGGCTCAGTAGGAGTTCGGATGGGTTTCCTCATCGGCCTTCTTATCGACATCTACCTGGGGACCGTTACGTACAGATAGTGCCGCTTGCGGTCTGTGGTTAAACCCACTGCCAGCGTAGTAGTCGAGTCTTTAAAGTCCCACACAGAGAGTTTCCCTGCTCCAGGCGAAACGATATAGAGGTCGTATGGTTTTACGACAAGAGTTCGGACGCATACGTGTGTTTACGCACGTACGACGTTCGGACAGTTTTTACTAGCCGGCTTTGGCTTATGCCAGATTCTAGTATCGGATTATTGGATTTATACAGTCTAAAGTTTTTTTCGTGTTTTCACGGATAGGAGGGTCGTTCTCGTAATTTGGCGGGAAGCTTCTAGAAGGATGATGACTTGGGGGTTTAGGTGGCATAAGCATTAAATGATTTAGTGACTCATTTGTGTGATTCATCCATGTCATGAATGCATCATTAAATGGTTAATGACTCATGTAGTGAATCACACATATTGAATTAATGAAGCATGATGATTAATCATTTTATTTATTTATTTTGATAAATCATTATGCTTCATATATTCAAGAGAGATCATTATCTCATTCTCATTCTCTTGCTCACCTTCTCTCTCCTCAAGCTCTCTCTCTTCAAACCCTAACCCTCCCCTCTCATGTGTTGAGATCAAGGATTAGATAGACTAATTAATCCATAACCTCACTCTATATCACCTAGATGCCTTTGATTAGCAACTAAAGAAACCTAGTTACCTCAAAATTAGAGGTGAAGCTTGGAATAGAAGCTCTCGGGTGGATCGTCTATTACATAGAGAAGGCCGAGGAGGAGGTGGATAACGAAAAGACGAAGGACTAGGTTCACTAGGTATAATCTCTTTTCATGGTAGTTAACAACTCCTATGTATATGTTAGTTATGGTTTAGCAAAGATTCTTCGGTTAGTCGATATTAATCCAAAGAACAAGATTTTTTTTCATATTTCCGCCCCCCCGCAATTCGTGGGGTGTTGTACATCGACTTACACGACGCGCTTGGCGCTGAGCGCCAACCCAAGAGCACATTGCGCTATTTTTAGAAGCACAAAGCGCAAACTGTTCTGTGGTTGACACGTGGCGCTTTTTGGCGCTGTGCGCCAGTCTAATAAGCGCACAGGTGCAATTCGAGAGTTCAAAGCACTGTCCAGTAGCGCAAAGCGCATCAGATCAAATTTAAGATCAAAGAACAAGTTTTTTGTTCTTCAAAGGAGGTCTTGCCTCAATATCCAAGAACCAAAGTTCTTGTTCTTATCAAAAAGGCTCTGCCTTTATAAATCAAAAGATCTGTGAATGAAGTAAATTACTTCTTTATTTTAAGGATTGGATCTTTTAATCAAAGATCTTGGTTTTTTTTTTAGATCTATGATCTTTTTAGAAGAGAATTCTTCTTTTTATGAGATGTTTCCATCTTTATTGTTCAAGAATTACTTGTTTTTACCTTTAAAGATGAAGAAATGATCTTCTTTTTTCAAAGGTTTGCCTTTCTTTCTTTTTTGAGTCCTTCTCAAAGTTTTTAGAGAGTTTTTTTGTAGACTTGAAGTCTTGGGGCCTTTATATAGGGCCAATTGATTTGTTAAATTAGTTGAAGAGATCTTTCTCTGATTGATTTGGGGATATTTCCCCACCGCTGGATTTTTGATCCTATGGCTTCTGTTTTACAGAAGGCAATCTTCTTGTTTTCAACAAGGTTGGAAAGATCTTTCCAGAACAGAATTTTAATTCTGATCAATTAATAATTTATTATTATTATTAGATCTAACGGTGGGGAATTCTTTTAATTCCAGCGCTGGCGCACTTGACGCTGGCGCACCTGTGTTTGACACGTGGCGCGCAGCGCAGAGCGCAGTGCAACTGCGTTAGCGCACCCGTGTTTGACACGTGGCGCGCAGCGCAGAGCGCAGCGCAACTTCGCTAGCGATCTGAAGCGTTGCTTCAATTTTTAAATTTTGAATTTTGAAACAGAGCTTTGCTCTGATTGGGGGTGCGCTGCCTAGGACGCAGCGCTCCTGGCGCTGGCGTGTCTGCTTTTGACACGTGGCGCGCAGCGCACAGCGCAAGAGATCTGAAGCGTTGCTTCAATTTTTGAATTTTGAAATTCAAAACAGAGCTTTGCTCTGATTGGGGGAAACACAGTCTTTATAGTTTGGCCCTGTCAAAATATTTTTATCTAATAATAACTTAAGGCCTGTCATGTTCTGGGTCGCTGCAATTAGGAGAGAGAGAGGAAACACTTTAGCATGATGCTCTAGCAAGTTTAGAGTGGTTTTTAGTTTATCTAAACAGGATGGCTCCCACTATTTCTCGAATCTCTCCTCAAACTAAAAAGGAAGAACTAGTTAGGACTATTCTCACCGTACAATACTTGGTTAACCGTTCAGTCAGGCCGGTGTCGGTACTTCAAGGGAGGTTTTACGAGACTTTCGCGAAGTTTCTTAATTAAATAACCTCATTTCTCTGGGGGCGTAGCCCCGCTGACACCTTTCTCGACACCTACTTGGTTTATAGCATTGATCGTTAAGTGAAAGAATCCCCTGATGAGTAGCATATACTCACAGTAGGATCGGGATCCAAATATCATCGTGTGATAAAGCTGAAGGAATCCTACCAAAATTATAACACTCCAAATGGTATGCAATCTCTTAGCAAGTTTCAGTTTCTTTAGAAACTCCCGATATAGATTTCTGCCCCATGCTCTTATGACCTTGGCGTTAGTCAAAATATCATAAGTCGCATGTCAAGTTATACCCATCATTATCTTGTTAATTTGAACCCATCCGTACATACCCCTGACGTTGGCCAAATGGCAGTACGACTGTCCCAAACTAACTCATCTATCTATACAACAAATGAATACCCAGCAGCTACCAAACACTATGCCTTGGCGTTGGTCAAAATACATAGCTTGAATACTACTGAATACCCAAATGAAATGACGGAAAGCTATGAATGGTTTTAGCGAAACCGTGAACGTACTGAACTTGATATGATCGAAAGAACCTAATAGCTTTTAAAAGGAGTGGTTTAAGCTCCGCAATTAAAAAAATATCTCCTATTTTAAAATAACCGAGTGGTTTCTTTTAAACTGTTCCAACGATTCAACTTTGGTTTATTTTCTTTGCATTAATATAATGTGTCCCGTCAATTAACCTATCATTGCAGAAAACAACGAAAATACAACGTCCTCTTATGCCATCCGCATTCGCCACTGGGCCCCGTCATTCACCCGTTAGATTACTTAACTAACGACAGAGCGGGGGCTGGGCTAGCGCGGGTGCAAAACATAAGTAACGCCTACTAGATATCATATATAGATATTGTACATTCGTCAGACGCAATAATAGGCATTCCAGATCACAGATGAACATATTGGATTTTCTAGGAATCCACATTCCATTAGAGCCTGCAAAGAAAGACGGATTACACAGTCGCGATGAATAGCCAAAACCCCACCCTAGACCCCTACGGGTACGGCAAACTACCCGCCAAGTACCCGAAGTGAAGCGGTCTCCCTCAACGACGTGAGTAGGCCACTAAGCACTTCAAAGTACCCGGTACTTTGTGCACCCCATCTTGGGTCTATCCTAAGAGCAGAAAACAGTAAATGAAATAATACAACGGTGGCTACAACCTCAACTCGGTTGTGCCCCGCAAAAGAATATTACAACAAATTACAATTTACATTTGAATGAAAGAATCACTCGTCTCACATCCCCGGCTATCCATTCACGACAATCCAACAAGTTCACAATCACAAACCAGTAAAAACCATTACAGAAATGTGCAATCCCCTGCTAACCGACATACTAGCAGTTAGGGGAGGTTTACAAACACATTAAACACAATACAAATATAATCCAGTTAGCCAAAGATCTTAGAATTTTGATCAAGCAACACAAATGAATCTACTCCAAACAATTCTCTGTGCACATAAAACCTGAGCAGAAACAAAACATCCCAGAAAACACAACATCAACACAGAAGAATAACTGAGCAAATTTGGGTTGACTCGGTGTCAACTCGGCCGCGGATCCGTGGTGGATCGCTCGGATCGGCGGCGGTTCCGCGGTGGTATGGACGAGTCACAATCCCAAATTTCTTCACAATTCTTAAAAAACCCTGCTTGTATTTTTAAGGGTCCCTGAAAAAATTTTAGACCCGTTTTAAAATCGGCAGAAACTATGTGAAAATGTCGTTTTTTTGGGTTCGTTTTGCGATCGAATTTCTAAAAACTTTGCTAACATGTTAGTTATGGTTTAGCTAGGCTCTGATACCACTGTAAGTCAACGTTAGACACCCCACATGATGCGGGGAGGCGGAATAGGTAAAACAATCATTTTTTTTAAGTTAACATCGACTAACTTTACGGATCTTTACTAAACCCTAACTAACAA
Organism: Agapanthus africanus; assembly: GCA_030015575.1. Lineage (NCBI taxonomy): Eukaryota > Viridiplantae > Streptophyta > Magnoliopsida > Asparagales > Amaryllidaceae > Agapanthus > Agapanthus africanus. Next base: position 832,130,990 of record JASDDO010000024.1, on the reverse strand, counting down.
ACTATCTATAAGTGCTAAACTAATATGATAGATTATTATACCTCAAGATACTAGACCTTCTTGTTCTTATTGTTCACCTCCTCATCGGCCTCCTCGATGTGATAGAAGATCCACCCGAGAGTTCCTTCTCCAAGCTTTAACCTCTCACTTGAGGTAACTAAATGGCTAGGATTTCTAATCCAAGTAACCTAGAGGATATAGAGATGGATTAAGGATTAATTAGTCTTTCTAACCCTTGGGATCTCAACACATGAGAGGATTAGGGTTAGGTTGAAGGAGAGGATTAGGGTTAGGAAAGAGAGTGTGTATGTGAGAATGAAATGAAATATAACTCAATACTATATTTTATGAAGCATAATCATTTATCAAATAAATCATATATGATAATTACAACCATGCTTCATTTAATACAATTAATGAATCATCTCATGAGTCATTAAGCAATAAATGCTTCATTAACTCATTTGGATGAATCATCTCATGAGTCACTAATTCATTTAATGCAATTTACACATAAGCTCTCCACCTCATTTAGTTTAATTCATAAATGAATTAAATCTAAATGAGTCACCTATCTTCTAGAAGCTTCTCGACTAATTACGAGAATGCCCCTCCCATCCGTAAAACATGGAAATACTGAGACTGTATAAATCCAATAATCCAATACTAGAATCTGGCTTAAACTAAAGCCTGCTAGTATAAACTGTCCAAACATCATACGTGTACAAGTACACATATATGTCCGAATCCTGTCGTAAAACCATACGACCTCTATATCGTTTCGCCTGAAACAGGGAAACTCTCTGTGTGGGACTCTAAAGACTCGACACTACGCTGGCAGTGGGTTTAACCACAGGCCGCAAGCGGTACTAGCTGTACGTAACGGTCCCCAGGTAGATGTCGATAAGAAGGCCGATGAGGGAACCCATCCGAACTCCTACTGAGCCTGATGTGACAATCTCCGTACAGTCCGGTCTGTTCATCTAATACTATCGCATATCGGGCATAGGGCGGCGGCAAGCGTCAGTCCCCTAAAAGCGGTATAAGTCGTGTTGGAGTGAAGCCCATTACACCTTGAGAAGCTACTGGAAATCCTACCAGTAAATCTTGTTTGCCATGACCAGGGACTTTGCGTAATGGCTCTCCAAACACAGTGCGATATCAACTACCAATACCGGGAGAGACGAATCTTTTCTAACTGCCACTGCCTCCAAGTGCTTCGGGACTGCACCCAACTGCTACCTGTTTGCACGACTCCTTTGAGCCGTGGTAGGGTAGCAATCTAAGAATAGTGAGAATACACTTGAGACGAAGCAGCAGTGTCAAGTCAACGGACTATGCTGTACTCATGTCACCTGGGAACTGTTAACTGACGACGGGTATAATACCAACCAACAGTTCCCTGCGAATCCTGTCCGGTATACCCGTAACCTAACGAGCACCTGTATACTATCTCCAGTACAATGTACTAATGGCTGTGGGACAGACCATTTCCCCTGCTGGGATGGGAAGCGTACACACTAGTCTACTCTGGAGTATCGATGCCCTGTCTCGATAATCCTACGACTAGGGACCTGAAAAGGGATGTGCTTGTAAACTACCCAGCCCCCACTAGTGTGACTGCCCTCACAACGCTGGTAGTCAAGCAAGATCCTATGGGCTCTATCAATATGTATTCGCGATATGCTAAAAGAAACATATACACATATTAAGATAGATATAAACTAAGTAGCATACTACTATATTGAGCAAGACTGTTAATATAACCATGAATATCCCAAGCTTCCATTAAGTAATATACAAGCTAGTATGATACAATAATGGCCCCTAGGGCATATATACTAACAATATCGTTGTAGAAACAAGTGATTTTGAAAAGGGGTGTTTTTTAGGCTTTTCTAGTTTCTCTAAAGAGGACACTCCCGGTGAAGGGATCTCGGCTCTTTCCTTATCGAATAAGGTGCAGGATATTTCACAAATACCGCTGTGCAAAGCAAAAACTATAGAAGCAATCAAAAACTAAACCGCGAGTTTGTAGCATCTACCAGTTTTGCTAAAGAGGTCACTCCCGGTGAAGGGATCTCGGCTCTTTCCTCATCGAATAAGGTGCAGGGTATATCATATATACCGCTATGCAAAGCAAAACTGTAGCTACCCTTTTTTATAAAGTTTTGATTCTACAACATCTTTTAGGTTTCTTTTCTTTTATTAATCTCATTAATAAATCCCATCAATTATGCTTCCTAAGTATCACAGAAGAAACGAAAGCGGTAATATTTATATATCATCATATATATATAGTATAAGCATTCGTCTCAGGCAGTAATATGATCTCATCACAGAACATTGCAGCAGAAGATAACATATGAAATATTGGATATACTAGGGCGTCCGTGTTTTAATACGAGCCTATATAAAACACGGATTCCACAGTCGCGATGAATAGCCAAACCCACATCCCTAGACCCCTACGAGAGCGGCAAGCAATATTGCCAATTCTTGAGTTAAGAGACCCGGTCTCGACTCCTCGAGATGGCCTCCCACTGGACCCTAGAACCTGGTTACTTATGCTCCCCTTCTTGGGTCTATCCTAATGCGGAAAAGTAAATTATATACAATGGTGACATCATCCTCAACCCAGAAGTGCCCCAATAAAAGAATATTACATATAATGAATTTTACATGAATGAAAATAAAAACCCTCATCTCACATAAAACCCCTGGCTATTCAGAACACGACGATCCAATATAACATATCACAGAAACACATAATATCTTATATCATCAACGTAAGCAAGTATGTGTATCCCGATTGTCGTTGATGTTTAGCAACGAAACCGGCGATACACCACATACTATGCTTACGGTCACAGAAAAGAAAGTGTAAAACTACAACATTTGAAATCCACAATCACTTTAGACATCTTAAATCCGAAATATCACATGCTTCACATTTCATACCTAACTATATGAATTCCACATATTGTATCACATTCCAGATAAATAGACAATGTTAAAATTTCCGATCGAATAAATAAACACCCAAGATTTTCCAAATAGCTCAACACTTGAGCGGAGTTCAAAAAGTCCCAGAACATGTCACAGCCACTATGAACCAGCCGTAGAAGGGTCAAACCAACGCCTCACATGTGGCAACTCTAAACTACCACAAACCATATGGTTCAGTGGCGGTTTTGACGGTCACATAATCGAGTTAAGATTATGTTCTTCTAAAGGGTCCACAGATTCGCTTGCATGATTTTCTGAAAGTTTTAAACTCAGGAAAAATCCAACACTTGAAATTTTTCCGACAGGGGAAAAAGTGAGTTATTGATATCCGTTCGAACCTTTTAACACGTTCTAAATTACCCGGAAAAACTAAAACGAAGTTAAACTTTCCGATCGAATCAACGAGTTCCCAATATTTCCCAGAAAGCTCAACACTTGAGAAGAATTAAAATTTCCCAGATGCATGAAAAAGTACCTAAGAATAAACCCCTGAAATATTAGCCCCCAACTCCCAAAGATGGCCGCGGAACTGCCGCCAAACGCATAGTTTGGCCGCGGTTCCGCGGTCCCTTGAGTGAGTTATGGCTTCGTACTTCACAGTAATCCTTAGAATTCCCTGCATGATTTTCTGAGTATTTTTAATATGAAAAATTTCAACTTTTGAAAAAATTTCCAGCAAGGGGTCAATTCTCGGTGTTTCGGGGTTCGATCGGACTTCTAACTTCGTCTAGACGGCCCCTAATACTCTAGCTTGGCTCTGATACCACTGTAGGGTTAGCATAGCACCTTGTGAAGGTTTTGGCAAGCATCAATCATGCTACTTTAAAAAATTTTAGGGTGCTAAACAAACCCTAACCAAGATCTTAACTAGAGAATTAGGGTTAACTTGCATGTAAACAACTTTACATCTAAGAGAGAGGGATTACAACCTTTGTAGTCCGTTCCTTCGCTTCATAATCTCCGTTTTAAGGTCCATTTGCTGTGATCATCAAGAACTCCGACTCTCGTGAGGTTCCAAGAGGTGAATGATGCATCTTGCTTGAAGTCTTCTTGATCTAAGATGATCTACCATGAAGAATCTTTAACCCAAGATTACACTTCACTAATGACGTAATTAGAGAAGTGAACACCCTAATATAAGTGGGTAGAATAGGTGAGGATAATGAAGTAGGAATTTAGCTCTCTTTTGTTTACAATTTCTCACACTAAATCATCACATGTAAAAAGCTAGCAAGCTTTTTCAAGGAGGAAGAAGAAGAAGAAAGCTTTTGTAATGAATAATGAATAATTATTGTGGTTACAATTGCAATCATGAGTTAAGAATGAAGGGCTTAACTCATGTAGAGAATTGTTGCGCCACGGCAGCGCCCCGGTCTCGTACTCGAGGCCAAAATGCGGAATCAAAAATTTTCCTTACTCGGAAACCGGCGCTACCGCGGACAAAGAAAACCCGGATCGTTTACCATTGACCTAATGCTAGCAATCAAGAGATAGGGTGAGAAGTATACCGAGTGATCCGAGTCCTCCGGTCTTCTCTTCATCGTCCCGATCTCCCGCGGAAAGTCTTGTCTCCATATCGTCGCCTCCTCGCCGGAAAGGGCACCACATCGCCTGCGTCTTTTACGGGCTCCCGCCTCAATACCGAGGCAACTCGAGCATGAAGCCGGCAACTCGACATGCTCAAGATATGCTGTAGAATGTGTAGTGTAGAGGGTATGTCTCATTTGGGGTTTGTTACCATTTGAAGATGATGGAGGAAATGAGATAAGAAAAATGGTGCTTGCATTTTTCTAGCATGAATGAGATCAAGAAAATGGAACTCTCAAGAATGAAACACTCTCTTCTTCTTCTTCTCTCAACCATGAAAAAACTTATTCATCAAGTGAGAATAAAAGGGTGGAGGAAAAACAATATGAAAGCAAGAGGGAGGTGAGTGTAGGAGCACAAGAATGGTGACCACATCCTAGACAAGAAAACATCAACCATGCTTTTTCTTACATCAAACCCATACCCTCTCTTAATCACCATTAATGCAAGAATGGTGCAACAAAAGAAAAGATGCTCTCATAATAAATACATATGCAAGAAAATCCTCCACAATGTGTTATTTGCAAAACTGCAAATAACCCCTCCATCGGAAAAGTCCGGCCGGGAAAGAACAAAGGAAAACCGGCCGGAACGGAATGCAAACTGGCAATTCCAGAAAACTGGTCCCGTAATAAATTACAGGAAAACCCCGACACTGTGCATACACACCCGCATCTGTATTCCAACCGGATACAAATGCAATGAGACAAAATCTATACTGTACTAAACTAGTACCGGCTTAAACCAAAGCCGGCTAGTAAAATCCGTTCGATCCTGATCCGTGCAATACCGCACGTATCTGATCGAACCCTGCCATATAACTATACGGCCACTAGTACAAAACTGTCCGATCCTGATCCGTGGAATACCGCACGTATCTGATCGGACCCTGCCATATCTCCATACGGCCTCTACAGCGTTTCGCCCGAAAGCTTGAGTAACTGAAAGTGTGGTGGACTCTAAAGACTCGTCAATACTATGGCTGTGGATTTAACCACTAGCACGTCAGAGGTATAAGCCAATACGTGACGGGCCACCAGCTATTGACCAAAAGGGACGTCGATGAGCGAACTCATCCTGACACCCTACTGAGCCTGTCAGTGACAATATCCGTACAGTCCGGTCCGTTCGTCTATGAGCATCGCATGTCGGGCCTAGGGGGTTGGTAAAAGTCAAACCCTCAAAGGCGGTACAAGTCGTGTCGGAGTGAAGCCCAGAACACCCTGAGACACTACTGGAATACCTACCAGTAAATCTCCTGCCTCGGCCGAGGGATTTGCGTAATGGCTCTCCTAGACACAGCGCGACCTCACCCCCAATACCGGGAGAGACGAACCCCTGCAGATCCGCTCACTGCCTCCATGTGGCTCGGGACTGTACCCAACTAAAACCTGTTTGCACGACTCCTTTGAGCTGTGGTAGGGTAGTAATCAAAGCACAGTGGGAACTCACACGAGAAAAATGACGATCTCAGGTCAATGAACTAACCTGTACACATGTCACCAGGGAACTGCTATCTGACATCTGGTATAAGACCAACTAGCAGGTTCCCGGCGAGTCCTGTCCGGTGTACTCATAACCCAATGAGCACCTGTATACATCTTAGGTGAACTAACTGACACCAGTGGCTTGTGAGACCGGCCACCGCCCCTCGTCGGGGTCTCGACTGTATACACTAGTCTACTAATGGAGTATCGATGCCCAGTCTCGAAACTCCCACGACTAGGGACATTTTAAGGATGTGCTTATAGACCCCAGCTCCCACGTATATGATCGCCATCATACTGCTGGTCGTCAAGCAAGAATCCTAGGGGCTCTATCAACGTGCAATAGCGACATGTCAGGTCACCTAAAGCAGTACACGATGATAAAGATAAACCAGATAGCATACTATCATCTCGAGTAAGACTGTCCTACCGGGATAGGTCCTCCCTCAATCATTGCAATCACGTACCTGTGATCCAATAATTGACTCTGAGGGCACTATCTCCAACAATCTCCCACTTGCACTCAAGGCTAATTATTGCGATGTCGCATACTCACAGCCCGTGTGATACCGAACACCCAACTCCTCTACTAGTCAGTCTCACAAAGCTCGTTTGTGAAACTATTGCGTTCAAGGAATAGCCTCAGTGAGTGGATCCGCTGTGATGTTTCTTTCTATGTCTCTCTATATCTCAAGTTCGCGGAGAAAACCATCTCCCGAAATGAGCAATACCTGTCTTGGAATGTCTGGATGTCTGATGGGACCTAGTTCATAAATGAACTCCAAATCCAAACTTCTTAGACTGTATCGTCAACTGAACTTAATCAGTATCCTGCGCCATGCCACCCTCAGTATTGCCTTGGACCACCTGTCCAAAATACTGCCCCTCGTCAGAGGGAGAACTATAACTCTGACAACCTCCTTGTCGTCCATGTCACCTTGGAAGCCTGGAGTGATAACCGTCTCCTAAAGGAGGCAGCCGTTACCATATCCCTAGAACATTCACTTATGTTCTAAAACTGCTTCCGACTGTTCCTCCAGGATTGGATCAATATCAACTTATTGCATCTAGTGCAAGAACAACATCTGGTGTGGTACTTGACATCTTATGATTGACTCAATTGCCTAAGCAAGTGATCTGTCAATCATGCGTATCCCTCTCCCCTTTAGTCTGTAAGACACCTTTAGAGAGGGTGACTCCATTACCTGCAGGTGTACTACCGTGCCAGGAGTCGTCCATTCTAAATACTCTTAGAATGCTGTCAAAGTACCCTGATTGGGAAACCACCCAAATCTAGATCTAAAACCATAGATCTAGTAACCAGTATGTCTGATATAATGTCCAAGTCCCTTGTGGAGAAACCACTGTGTGACGACCAAAGTATAACCGATCGTAGTATAGGAATATCACTTCCTACTACCTTCTCAACAGATCCATCCCCTATTCTGATGACGTCAAACCTATGACTGTCACATCAGAAACAGATGATCCAACTCCGCTATATCTGCTTTAGTCTATAAATAGACATAAGCCTGATGTCCACCAATGCTTCCGCTGCTCCCATTGACTACGACAACCCTCTGGCAGAGTCATATAGACGTGCACTTCTAAAGCTAGTTTAGAACGACGCTATACTCATCCTCCCACCGGGTCTCGCAGCCTGGAACAACAGCAATGGCAAGTGTGGGTAAACAAGAACTTCCCTGTCACCGTCCTTGAGGCTACCGAAGTACCTCCCGGGTGCCTGAAGTTACCCACCGTATCTGCGGAGTGGCCAATGGAATGTCAAATCAGATTGAATCTTTAGGTTCCTTATCAAATCTTCAGTAATCGTTTGCGGTTCTGGAATCACTTCCAGTTCTACCATACTCCCACTACTGTTTTTGAAAAAATCCATTTTTATTAAAACTGTGGCGAGTCTAGAACAATATTTCTATTGATCTGCCAGATGGTAGAAAGTCAACCCTCGTCATAACCTGGGTCAACCCATAAACAGCCATTACAGAAACGTGCCTTGAGTTGTCCAGTGTCTGGTTTTAAGCATAAGCCGGACAACTCCCCGTACCTTAACAATGTCAAGATATGAACTGTTCTATATCCAATATAGAAACAGAGGCACTGATTTAATTGAACCAGATTCAAATCATGCAGCTGTCTCCAGTGCATGTCAACTAAATGGAAGGAGGCCGATCAGCGTTACTCAACTTAGGAATGCTTCCAATTATGAGTAACCTGAAAGAGAAGCAATTTCTCTTTATCATTACTATCAACTGAATACCATACACAAGTATCTACATCTTCGATCACCTTGAAGAATCCCGATACTTGCAATACCTGGTTCTCTACTCTATTCTTATACCAATAACTCCTCAAAACTCAGACCCTGTGTTTCTACGAAACATATGTCTAAGAACTAGAGAAGTTAAAAGTAAACAGAATATAGTATGAGGACCAACCCCTCTGTCTCAATGGACACTGGACAACATACAATACTCTGTATAAGTCCGCTGAGTCTAACAACTCTTTCACTGTGCGTTGTAGGTTGAAAACTGTACTTATGGTTAAGAAGAATTACACCGCTGTTTGATGCTCCTTACCTAACCATCCACTGATATAGGTAAATGTCATCGACATAATATCAAAAGGTATATCTCACTCTATGAAAAATAGACGTACAGATATATCAATTTGAAATTGGTGCACAACAGCGGATATTCAAAACCAAATATTTGCCAACCGGCAAACAACCCAGGTGGCTTCCTCAAATATCACCAATTACTACGAATCCCGATATAATGAGGATGATCACCCAATTCCCAATAACTTACTCCCACTCATCATCTGTAAAACCATACAGATGTGAGAATCTTACCTGGTAAATACATACCCTGGAGTAAGCGTCTAATCGGGAAATCAGTTTTCCATTAACAGTACACAGTGAAACTGAAACATTAAAATGTTTCGGTGGGGGTATCCTGGTATTCCTAGTAATGCCTCTTCCATTATCCAGATTCACAACTGTAACCGTATAATTCTTTGCCACCTCTCCAAATCCCTTTATATGTCTTTAGTCATTACCTTCTGTACACCCCTTTAAGCCAAATGGTTTTCTTCCTTCCCTACCGTTCGGCACCAGCCTATGGTTTGGAAGAAGACTATCCAAAAAGCATAAAGGGTGTACTGTCCTAATCCTAGGAGCACTCGCAACGCGAGAGAAGGTGAAGATAAAAGACACCTGAATGTACTTTATTCTTATTTCTCCTGAACCAGAATCCATCCCCGAACTGGAACTAGTTCCTTTCGAGTTCGTATATAACCATACGATGGAGTATCCAAATAAACTATGGATCTTCGTAGTGATACGGAGTGTCCTGGAGAAATACAAAGGTGATTTAGGATTGGCGAAGAAATACTTGGTTCGGTTGTGAATAGCAGTCGCAATTTACTTTGCCCTCTTACTAATCCCTTTCTTTGTCTTAACTCAATACCTTCTGTACACCATCGTTATGCTAATTGGTTTTCTTCATTCCCCACCGTTCGGCACCAGCCTAAGGTTTGGAAGAAGACTGTCCAATTTGCATAATAGGTGTACTATCTCCTAAACCAAGGAGTACTCACAATGAGAGAAGGTGAAAAGAAAAGACAACTGAATAATCCTATTCGTTTTCTCCAGAACCAGAAACCATCCTCGAAGTCCTTCGAGTTCGTATATAACCATACGATGGTTTTGTCCAATGGAAGTAGACGTTCGTAGTAATACGGGGTGTCCTGGAGAAAAAGGGTAAAAGTAGGAGTGGCAACGAGGTCTGCAACTCTGACAATCCAAAAGCCAGTGTTAAGAAGGTTCGGTCAACTTGGTCACTGAGTCATAGTCCAGGGTCGGGTCAATGGTCGCTGCCAGAGAGAGAGAAAAGAAACACTCAGCGTGCACTCTATCCTAGATCAGAATGGTTACCACTTTGTCTAATCTGGAAACCTCCCACTGTACCTCAAATTCTCCTCCAAACCTGAAAGAAGAATTAGTCGGGATCACCCGAGGAGTAAACTAACTCATCAGTGGAAATCGGGATCCAACTATCATCGCATGATAACTTGACGGAATCCACTCAAGTCACCACACTCCAGAAGGTATGCGCATGCCTGGCAAGTTTCAGTTCTTTTGAAACTCCCGATGTGATTTTTACCCCTAGGACCCAAGTGACCTTGACAATGCCAACATATCAAAGAGTCCTAGTCAAGTTCAACCCGTCATTATCTTGATTGCGTTAAACCCACCCGTACGAGTCCTTGACAATGCCAACATAACCGTACGACTGTCCTAACCAATCCACTTATCCAAGCGACAGAAAAATATTACATAGCTACCGAACACTACGCCTCGGCAATGCACGACATACGTAGCACGAATACTAAGCAATACTAATCTGAAATGACGGAGGGCTACGGATGGTTTTTGGCGAAAAACCTTTTACCGTAATGAACTTGATATCGTTGAAGGAACTGCATAACCTTTTAGAAAATATAGTGACGAAAACCTTTACTAAAGAGGTCACTCCCGGTGAAGGGATCTCGGCTCTTTCCCCGTAGAATGAGGTGCAGGATATTCCAACTGAATACCACGATGCAAAGCAAAAGTAATCGGCTATAATGAAGTTAATGCCCTGACGCAAACTTCTGTCCAAGGGGTCACTCCCGGTGAAGGGATCTCGGCCCTTGCCTCGTCGACTGAGGAGCAGGATATTCCAAATGAATACCACGATGCAAAACAAAAGCGAACGTCCTTGCAATAACAGCTTTTTGAAAAAGTGTTCCAACAACATCAGAATAGGTTTGTTTAAACTTGCATTGATCCGAATCAATGCAGTCCCATCAATTGATCACACCACAAAGAACGAAAATATACTGACGTACGTATATGCCATCCGCATTTGCCACTGGGTCCCGTCATCACCCGTTAGGTTAGCTAACTAACGGCAGAGCGGGGACTGGACTAGCGCGGATGTAAAACATATACAACATCTACTAATATATATACCAATATATAGTATTTCGCTCAAGGCGTGAATAAAATGCAACATCACAGAAATATACAGCATCACAGAACAATACAGATATCTGGAAGCCCCGGGTTTCACAGAGCCGCTGCTGAAACCCGACGTTCCCCTAGTCGTGTGGATAGCCTGTGCAATGAAATCCTAGACCCCTACGGGCGCGGCAAGTCACCCGCCAAAACCTGAAGCGAGGCAGCCCCCTTCAGTACCGTGAATGGACCACCCAGCACTTCACGGAATCCGGTAACTTGGGCACCCCTCCTGGGTCAACCTGTACTCCCTACGAGTGCGGCGAATAGCCCGCCAATCCTGGACTGAAGCCCCCTCCGTCTTAATGCCCTGAGATGCGGGCCCGTTGCCCTCCAGAACCCGGCTATCCGTGCACCCCACCGCGGGGCAACCCTAGTACAGAAAGTAAAATATACATACACCGGGTACATCGACCGCAACCAGGTCGTGCCCCAAAAGAATAATACAAACAGGCAGTGACGGCAGTCCACATGTCGGACGCTCGCCCCGCAACATCAAATGTACATAATACAACAGCACAGTACTAGCATTGCATCCAGGCTATCCCCCACGACCGATCCGCAACATCACAGCATAAACATAGAACATCAACGTGAAAGTCACGTTCGCAAATCCGTCTAACCGGGCTATAGCAGTTAGACGGGATTTACCAATCAAGTGACATTCACGGTCGCAGATATAATGTAAATACTGTGAAATAATGTGTTTAAAATATCCGATCGATCAAACAATTAACAAGTGGGCCCCCAACCAATACTGTAGCACTCACAGAGAAACTGGGCCCAAATTTAATATCCCAAAAGCCCCAAAATCATACCAGAAGCCCACTGTAGAATTTTGACAAAGTGATGTAATTAAAGTGCGGCGGAACCGCGGCCCCAGGGGGGGTTTGGCTGCGGTTCCGCGCTAGAATAATTGAATTACTTTGTCGAATTTTCCCAGAAGTCTTAAAATATCTTATACAGCAGTTTTCTACAACCTGAAAAATTTTTAGACACCAAAAAATTCCAACAGAAAACTGATGCAAAGGAAATGTGGTTTTTGGGATTTTGTTCGATCGGAAATGCAAAACACATTAGAACAAGCTAGGTAAGGTTAATGGCGTGGCTCTGATACCATGTTGCGCCACGGCAGCGCCCCGGTCTCGTACTCGAGGCCAAAATGCGGAATCAAAAATTTTCCTTACTCGGAAACCGGCGCTACCGCGGACAAAGAAAACCTGGATCGTTTACCATTAACCTAATGCTAGCAATCAAGAGATAGGGTGAGAAGTATACCGAGTGATCCGAGTCCTCCGGTCTTCTCTTCATCGTCCCGATCTCCCGCGGAAAGTCTTGTCTCCATATCGTCGCCTCCTCGCCGGAAAGGGCACCACATCGCCTGCGTCTTTTACGGGCTCCCGCCTCAATACCGAGGCAACTCGAGCATGAAGCCGGCAACTCGACATGCTCAAGATATGCTGTAGAATGTGTAGTGTAGAGGCTATGTCTCATTTGGGGTTTGTTACCATTTGAAGATGATGGAGGAAATGAGATAAGAAAAATGGTGCTTGCATTTTTCTAGCATGAATGAGATCAAGAAAATGGAACTCTCAAGAATGAAACACTCTCTTCTTCTTCTTCTCTCAACCATGAAAAAACTTATTCATCAAGTGAGAATAAAAGGGTGGAGGAAAAACAATATGAAAGCAAGAGGGAGGTGAGTGTAGGAGCACAAGAATGGTGACCACATCCTAGACAAGAAAACATCAACCATGCTTTTTCTTACATCAAACCCATACCCTCTCTTAATCACCATTAATGCAAGAATGGTGCAACAAAAGAAAAGATGCTCTCATAATAAATACATATGCAAGAAAATCCTCCACAATGTGTTATTTGCAAAACTGCAAATAACCCCCTCCATCGGAAAAGTCCGGCCGGGAAAGAACAAAGGAAAACCGGCCGGAACGGAATGCAAACTGGCAATTCCAGAAAACTGGTCCCGTAATAAATTACAGGAAAACCCCGACACTGTGCATACACACCCGCATCTGTATTCCAACCGGATACAAATGCAATGAGACAAAATATACACTGTACTAAACTAGTACCGGCTTAAACCAAAGCCGGCTAGTAAAATCCGTTCGATCCTGATCCGTGCAATACCGCACGTATCTGATCGAACCCTGCCATATAACTATACGGCCACTAGTACAAAACTGTCCGATCCTGATCCGTGCAATACCGCACGTATCTGATCGGACCCTGCCATATCTCCATACGGCCTCTACAGCGTTTCGCCCGAAAGCTTGAGTAACTGAAAGTGTGGTGGACTCTAAAGACTCGTCAATACTATGGCTGTGGATTTAACCACTAGCACGTCAGAGTTATAAGCCAATACGTGACGGGCCACCAGCTATTGACCAAAAGGGACGTCGATGAGCGAACTCATCCTGACACCCTACTGAGCCTGTCAGTGACAATATCCGTACAGTCCGGTCCGTTCGTCTATGAGCATCGCATGTCGGGCCTAGGGGGTTGGTAAAAGTCAGACCCCCAAAGGCGGTACAAGTCGTGTCGGAGTGAAGCCCAGAACACCCTGAGACACTACTGGAATACCTACCAGTAAATCTCCTGCCTCGGCCGAGGGCTTTGCGTAATGGCTCTCCTAGACACAGCGCGACCTCACCCCCAATACCGGGAGAGACGAACCCCTGCAGATCCGCTCACTGCCTCCATGTGGCTCGGGACTGTACCCAACTAAAACCTGTTTGCACGACTCCTTTGAGCTGTGGTAGGGTAGTAATCAAAGCACAGTGGGAACTCACACGAGACAAATGACGATCTCAGGTCGATGAACTAACCTGTACACATGTCACCAGGGAACTGCTATCTGACATCTGGTATAAGACCAACTAGCAGGTTCCCGGCGAGTCCTGTCCGGTGTACTCATAACCCAATGAGCACCTGTATACATCTTAGGTGAACTAACTGACACCAGTGGCTTGTGAGACCGGCCACCGCCCCTCGTCGGGGTCTCGACTGTATACACTAGTCTACTAATGGAGTATCGATGCCCAGTCTCGAAACTCGCACGACTAGGGACATTTTAAGGATGTGCTTATAGACCCCAGCTCCCACGTATATGATCGCCATCATACTGCTGGTCGTCAAGCAAGAATCCTAGGGGCTCTATCAACGTGCAATAGCGACATGTCAGGTCACCTAAAGCAGTACACGATAATAAAGATAAACCAGATAGCATACTATCATCTCGAGTAAGACTGTCCTACCGGGATAGGTCCTCCCTCAATCATTGCAATCACGTGCCTGTGATCCAATAATTCACTCTGAGGGCACTATCTCCAACAAGAATAAACCATAGGTAAAGGGTTTGGGTTGGGTTAACAAATATCTACACAAAATATCAAGCTAAAGACAAAAGAAAGCTTCATGAAGCTTCATGAAAAATATAATCCAAATCCAAACCCTAACTTGTTTAAACTCCACAAAACATGTTGCATTTGTAAGCCAAACTTGTTACAATATTATATATCACATATATAATATATTTTTGTAACAAAAGAAAATAATTCAATTAACATATATCGCATATATATCAATGTATTATCCGGTGAGAAAATGAATCAATAAAGCGAGCTTATATTAGTTAACGTAATATAATATATGTTAGTTATATGTATGCCCTAGAGGCCATTACTGTACATACGATGTATATTGTAGTGGATGCTTGGACATATATAGGAAGGACTTTCTTGCTCGACATGATAGTACGCTATCTGGTTGCTCTTTATCTTAACATGTACTCTGGTTGTCTCTATGATACATGTTGATAAAGCCCTTAGGATATTGTACTCGACTACTGGGACTATGATGAGATCATACTAGTGGGGCCACGGTAGCCGACGAGTACATCCTATAACTGTTCCTAGTCGAGGGTGTATCGAGACAGGGCATCGATACACCAGAGTAGACTAGCGTATACGTATCTTAACCCATATGATGGGCAATGGATGATCTCATATCCATCGGTCTTTGACATCAAGGATGGTGTACGGGTGCTCAGTGGAGACTGGGTACACTGGACGGACTCGCCGAGAACTCCCAGATGGTATTATACCTCACGTCAGATGGCAGTTCTCTGGTGACACTGGTACAGAGTAGTCTGTAGACCCGAGATCGTCATAGAGTCTTATGTGATTCCCACTGTGCTTTGATTTCAATCATACCACGTCCAAGAGGGCGTGCAAAAAGGTGGCTTTTGGGTACAGTCCCGAATCACATGGAGGCAATGAGCGATAGGAGGGGATTCGTCTCTCCCGGTATAGGGAGTTGATGTTGCGCTGTGTTCGATTGGCTATAACTGGAAATCCCTGGCCAGGGTTGCTGAGATTTACTAGTAAGTGTTATCAGTAGTTTCTCAAACTGTTATAGACCTCATATCGACATGACTTATCAAGCTACTGGAGTCTGACGTTTACCATCCCTAGGCGAGATATGCGACATATCAGACGAAGAGACCGGATTGTACGGGAGTGTTATTGATTGGATTCGCAGGAGAATGTACAGGCTTGCTTGTTGATCTTCTGATCGCTCAATACCTGGGTGGCTGTTACGTTTAGCTGACCGCTTGCAGCTTGTGGGTGTTTGATATGATCATCACCTACTGCCGGCGTATTGACGATTCTTTAGAGTCCTACACAGAGGTTTCTTGACTCAGGCAAAACGGAGTAGGAGCACATATATGATATGTGCGGGACCGAGAACAATACGTGTATGTGATACCGTATTAGATTCTCGTGATATAAGATATCGGCCGGGTATATGTGATATAGCCGGGTCATCGGATCAAGTATTGATTCGATGAAATGATACAGATTATATTAGTCGGTTATTTGTGAAATAGCTGGATTATCGGATCAAGTGTTGATTCGATAATTTAATGTATAATTATATATTTGATATATTAAATTACATTAACTGATATAAGCTCACTAAAAGATTCTTTTTCTCACTCGGGTAATACATTGATATATATGCGATATATGTTATTTGTATTATTTTATTTTGTTGCAATAAATATTATATATGTGATATATAATATTGTAACATGATATGGTTATTAATGCAACATGTTTAGTGGAGATTAAACATGCTTAGGGTTTGATTTGGGTTAAGCTTTTCTAGAAGTTTCTAGAAGCTTTGTTTTTTGTTTTGGTAAAGATATTTTGTGAAGATATTTCCTTAACCTAACCCAAACCCCTTGACCATGGTTGTTTCTCTACTTGAGTTAAGGATTCATTCTTAACTATGGTTGCATTTCTAACCTCACATATGGTTTTCATTATTCATCACAAAAGAAAATGATCTTTTTCTTCCTTCTTCTTTCATGGAAAAGCTTTCTAGCTTTTTCAAAGGTGATGAAAATGAGTGAGAAATAGAAAACAAATGAGAGCTAAAATCCTACTTCATCATCCTAATCTATCCTAGCCATTTAGATTAGGATGTTCACTTCATTTAGTGAGTGAGAGCTTGTGTTAATGAAACTTCAAGATAGATCATCTTTGTTATCGAAGATCGGAAGCAAGCTTGCATCGTTCTCTTCGTGGAGGCTCTCGAGAGTCCGGAACTTAATGATCGCAGCGAAGGGACCTCAACACGGAGCTTTAGAAGTGAAGGACAGGATCTACAAAGGTTGTAATCCCTCTCACTTAGTGTTAATTTGTTTAGCATGCTTGTTTTCGCCTAATCTCTAGTTTAAAGATCTTGGTTAGGGTTGTTCGGCACGTCTAAATTTTAAATCGGGCATGGTTGATACCTTATAGACCCTTGTGAGAGTGCCGAGTAACCCTGCAGTGGTATCAGAGCCAAGCTAGAGCTTTAGGCGAAGTCTGGGCGAAGTTTAAAGTCAGATCGAACCCCAAAACCCCGGTTTATACCCTTCTCTGGAAATTTTATAAAATTGTTGTTTTTTTCATATTAAAATTACTCAGAAAAATAATCAGGAAATTCTAAGAATTAATGTGAAGTACGACACCCTGACGCCTCCACGTGACCGCGGAACCGCGGCCAAACAATGGGTTTGGCGGCGGTTCCACGGCCAATGTACGGATTTAAGAGTTGAAACTTCTGTGTTATATTCTTGGGTATTTTTTATTGCTTCTGGGAATTTTTTAATTTACTCAAGTGTTGAGTTTTCTGGGATGTATTGGGGACTCGTTGATTCAATCGGATAATTTAACTTCGTTTAATTTTTTTCCGGATAATTTTAGAAACTGTTAAAAAGTTCGAACGGATATCAATAACTCACTGTTTCCCCTGTCGGAAAATTTTCAAAAGTTGGATTTTTCTCGAGTTTGAAACTTTCGGAAAGTAGTACAAGTAACGCGGTGGACCCTCTGGAAGAACACAAACCTTAACTCGATTATGTGACCGTCTGAACCGCCTCTGAATCTTAGGGTTTGGGGCAGTACGGCGTTGCCACATGTGAGGCGTTGGCTTGACCCTTCTATGGCTGAACCATTGGTACTGTGGCATATGATGGATGTTTTTTAAACTAATTTCAAGTGTTGAGAACTATTTGGGAAATCTTGGGTGCTTGATTATTCGATCGGAAAGTTTAATACTGCCTTTTTATCTGGAATGTGATACAATATTTGGAATCCACAAGTAGTTATAAGATAACTAATTTGAATGTTATAAATCTAGCAGTTCAGTCTCAGTTGATCGGTTGCCACGGGATTTTGATGCGATCAAAAGTCCATCGCAATCGCGTAGCGTACGCGGATACTCGCCGGGTAAACTTAATAGATAGGCATGCCCCATAGCCCCGACCAAGTGACTGTAGGAGAACCCCGTCGCCAAAAGCATCTATTCGGATGCTCACGGCAATGGTGTTCCGCCTTAGTGCACTTCGTCGGCGGCATCCGGGGGTGCGGCCGTCTACTAAACTTTGCGACGAGCATTCGATCAGGATATCGGGAATCTTGTTGAATTGCCCGACTAGATATTGAAAAGTGTTTTCGATAATGAGACTAAAATGCGGGGTTTATAATTGTTAGGCGTGCGATGTCTAAGGAATTCATTTGGTTAGGCATGCGATGTCTAAGGAGGTTGCGGATTCCAACTGTTGTAGTTTTACACTTTCTTTTCTGTGACCGTAAGCGTAGTATGTGGTGTATCGCCGGCTTCGTTGCTATATATCAACGACAATCGGGATACGCATACTTGCTTACGTTGATGATATGAGATATTATGTGTTGCTGTAATATGTTATATTGGATCGTCGCGTTCTGAATAGCCAGGGGGTTTTATGTGAGATGAGGGTTTTTCTTTTTCATTCATGTAAAATTCATTTGTATGCTCTCTATCTGCTGAACGAGGAGCTTGACTCACAATATTCTTTTATTGGGGCACTTCCGGGCTGAGGATGATGTCACCATTGTATATTATTTACTTTTCCGCATTAGGTAGACCCAAGGCGGGGAGCACAAGTAACCGGGTTCTAGGGTCCAGTGGGAGACCATCTCGAGGAGTCGAGACCGGGTATCCTAACCCTAGAATTGGCAGTGTTGCTTGTCGCTCTCGTAGGGGTCTAGGGATGTGGGTTTGGCTATTCATCGTGACCGTGGAATCTGTGTTTTATACAGGCTCGTATTGAAAACACGGACCTCCTAGTATATCCAATATTTCATATATGTTCTTCTGCTGCAATGTTCTGTGATGAGATCATATTACTGCCTGAGACGAATGTTTATATTATATATATGAGATATATATTATATTGCAGATTTCGTTTCAAATGTGATGCTTGTGAAGTATAATAAAATGGGACTTCATTAATGAGATTAATGAAACTAAAAGAAACCTAAAGATGTTGTAGAAACTTGTCTCAAAAACAGGTAGTTCTAGTTCTTACTTTGCATAGCTGTGTTCCTTGTAGAACATCCAGCACCTTATTCGATAAGGAAAGAGCAGAGATCCCTTCACCTGGAGTGACCTCTTAAGCGAAACTAGCAGATGCTGCATACTCGGTTTGTCTTTTGATTGCTTATATAGTTTTTACTTTGCATAGTGATATTTGTGAAATATCATGCACCTTATTCGATCAGGAAAGAGCCGACGATCCCTTCACCGGGAATGACCTCTTTAGCAAAACTAGAAAAGGCCTCAAAAACATTCCATTTAAAATCACTCGATTCTACAACGATATCAAGTTCATTACGCAAAGGGTTTTCTTAAAAACCTGTCGTAGCCCTCCGTCATTTCAGATAAGTAGTATTTAGTATTCGTGTTGCGTTTCTTGACCTCTGTCAAGGCGTAGTGTGCGGTAGCTGATTAGTGTTTATCTGTATAAACATATGATGTGATTAATTTAGGATAGTCGTGCGACCTTATTGACCTCTGTCAAGGGTCGTGCGGGTGGGTTTACTTCAATCAGGAAATGACGGGTTGAACTTGACTAGCAGCCTATGGTTTGTTGACCTCTGTCAAGGTCATAGGACGCTAGGGGTAAAATATTATTTGGAATTTCAAGTGTTGAAATTTGCAATGAAATTGCATACCTTCTATGAGATAGTTGGATCCCGATACCCGCAGCGAGGAAGAGTTACTTCTAGGAGAGTTTTACACATTACAATTAGCCGATCAAGTAGGTGTCTAGAAAAGTGTTAACGGGGTTACGCCCCTGGGAAAACGAGGTTTATTTTAATTAGGTCCGTACGAATACACGGGGAACCTCCCTCAAAGTACCGGCACTGGCCTGGCTGAAAGATTGGCGAACTTATAGCGTGTAATTAATCCCGGCTAGTCTTTCCTTTTAGGGTTTGAAGGAAGATTTGACAAAAACAGTGGGAGCCATCCTGATTAGATAAATTGATAACCAATCTAATCTTGTAAAAGCGCACGCTGAGTGTTTTCTTCTCTCTCTCTCCTGGTTACAACTATGTCACACCTTAATCAAGATAATAATACGGATATATTGACCGAACCGGCTTGTTATACTGCGCTAGGGAACGTTGGTCCCGCTCCAACTTATAATTGTTATAAGACAGAGCAGGAAATAGGGGATTACCAGAATTCTCGTGCCGCCCAAACGAAGAAAGTGCATGTTGATGCATCTTCTTCGGGTGTGTTCATTACACAGAACTGTTTCTCAATATCCTTTAAGTCCTGGGTATTTGATACCAGATCAGGATCCCACATATGTAATTTGTTACATGGGCTACAGATAGGTAGAGAACTGAGAACGGGTGATAAGTTTCATGAGATAGAAAAGGTGCAAGTGTTGCGGCCAAGTCTGTTGGTAGTTATCACCCTGTATTATCAGAATACATTGATTCTGAACGAATGTTATTAGATACCGAACCTGATATACAACATCATATCAGTCTCTTTATTAGTAAATAAATGATATAATTTTGTATTGTTGGATAATGTTTTGAACATTTCCTATATCAAGAGTTGATCGGTTCAGGCACGTTATCTAAAAGCATAGACGTTCTAAATCAAACCACAGTTCTAAACGTACAGAACACACACAAGAGGAAGAGTTCAGAAATGAATGAATCCTTCTTGAGGCATTGTAGACTAGGTAATATCAATGTGACCCGACTAGCTGAAGTTACATATAGATGCATATTTAAATTAGTTTGAATTTACATCTTGTGAAACTTGCCGGTCATGTCACAGAGATAAGATGACCACAGCTCCGTTTATTGGAAACAGAGAAAGAGCTAGTGAACTCTTGGGATTGATACATGTTGATGTATGAAAGTCCCCTGTCTACATATGCCAGGACCGGTTCTTTGTACTTCATTAAATTCTCTGATGATCTCTCAAGATTCAGTCATATGTTCCTGATGAAACACAAGTCCGAACCTTTTGAGATATTCACAGAATATAAGTTAGAAGTAGAGAACCAAAAACGGGTATAAGTATTATGTCCTTTGATGGGATCAAGGAGGAGAATACTTGAGCACGGAATTCCTGGACTATTCTAAAAGAGAATGAGATTCTCTCTCAGCATTACTCCTCCATATACACCATAGCGCACGATGGTATATCGGGGCGGAGTAATAGCACCCTATGTGATATGGTGTGCTCTATGATGAGTACTACTGAGTTTTCTATTTCCTTTTAGGGAGTTATGCACTTGAGAAGCTGCATACCTAATGAATAGGGTTCCAATCAAATCAGTTGCCTACCACTTCATATGTGATATGGAATGGGAAGAGACCATATCTTAAGTATGTTAAGATTTAGGGTTGTCCAGCCTATGTCTAAAAGTATAATCCGGACAAGCTCGAGGCAAAGTCAGTTCTATGGAAATTTGATCTCAAGCATTCGCAAGGGAATATCTTCTACCAAACCGAGGAACAAAAGATGTTTTGTTTCTCAGCATGCCACCTTTGTGAAAGGGAATTTCTTGTGAAGAAATTATTGGTCATGAGGTAGAACTGGAAAGAGTTCCAGCTATACAAACTGCAGCTGATGATTTGGTAGAACCAAAGGATTCAATAGTTTCCAACGAACCTCAGCCTCTCCGCCGATCTAGTAGGGTTCCTCACCCACCTGAGAGATACTTCGGTTTTCTCTATGACAGTGGGAGCGAGGATTGCATCATGAGATGATGACCCAACTAGTTTCGAGCTGGCCATCAGGAGTGGGGACTCTGTGAGAGTGGCTGGATGCTTATCGATCTGAGATGGAATCCTTATACACCAACAAAATATGGACTTTGGTTTCTTTATCTGAAGGGTTAAATCCCCATCAGGAGCAAGTATATCTTGAGAAGATTACTTGGTGTACATGGAAAAGTTGAGACTTTCAAAGCTATGCTTAAGTCCATCTAGATCCTACTTGCCACGGCTACATACCATGACTACGATATCCGGCGGTTGGGTGTCATGACTGCTTTTCTAAATGATGATTTGGAAGAGAGCTTCTACAAGTATACAGCCATAGGGCTTCGTAGACAGTGGGATCAGCGGAAACGTGAGCAAGATGTTTTATATGATAAATCAGGCATCGCGGAGTTGGAACATCTGTTTTGATGTGGTAGTCAAAGAGTTTGACTTCATAAAAATGGTAGATGAACCTTGTATATACAAAAGATAGTATAGAGTATGGTGGTGATCCTCGTAGAGTACGTGGATGACATACTCTTGATAGGGAAGGAGTTTCCTATGCTACGCTCAGTCAATCTCCGCTTATCACAAGGATTCTCCATATAGGATCAAAATGATACCTCCTAAATCCTGGGTTAGGATCTATCAGATAGACCTAATTGGATGTTAGGATTCTCACTATTTGTAGTCAGATGGTATCAATCGATCCTGAGGTGAATCACTGGAAAGGTTCCAGAGTGATAAGGACGATTGAATGTCAGTCGCAGGCATTGTCTTTACCCTCAGTAGAGAGACGGTATGTTGGAAGAGTTCCAAGCTAGATACCGTGACTTACTAGACGATTAAAGGCAAGATACATCGTTATCAAGGATGCTACCAAAGAGGCAGTCTGGATATATATAAGTTCATGAGATGAACTTCGTTCCTACCATTGTGTGACAATGGAGTTGTGTCTTATGCCAAGGAACCCTCATCCCATCTGAAATCCAGATATAATTCTTATGCAGTATCACCTGATCATGGAGATGGTTGATCTCCAGGGAGATCGAGGTTAGGAGAGTAGACACAGAGGACAAAAGCGTGGATCCACTCACATAGGCCTTTTTCCCAGTAGAGACTTTTATGGGATGGTTGAGTATGAGATACTTCAACCACAGCTGATTGTTGGGTATGCGATACCACAACAGATGGCCCTAGTGCAAGTGGGAAATTGTTAGTTATATGTATACCCTAGAGGCCATTACTGTACATATGATGTATATTGTAGTGGATGCTTGGATATATATAGGAAGGACTTTCTTGCTCGACATGATAGTACGCTATCTGGTTGCTCTTTATCTTAACATGTACTCTGATTGTCTCTACGTTATATGTTGATAAAGCCCTTAGGATATTGTACTTAACTACTGGGACTATGATGAGATCATACTAGTGGGGCCACGGTAGCCGACGAGTACATCCTATAACTGTTCCTAGTCGAGGGTGTATCGAGACAGGGTATCGATACACCAGAGTAGACTAGCGTATACGCATCTTGACCTATATGATGGGCGATGGATGATCCCATATCCATCGGTGTTTGACATCAAGGATGGTGTACGGGTGCTCAGTGGAGACTGGGTACACTGGACGGACTCGCCGAGAACTCCCAGATGATATTATACCTCACGTCAGATGGCAGTTCTCTGGTGACACTGGTACAGAGTAGTCTGTAGACCCGAGATTTTCATAGAGTCTTGTGTGATTCCTACTGTGCTTTGATTTCCATCATACCACGTCTAAGAGGGCGTGCAAAAAGGTGACTTTTGGGTACAGTCCCGAATCACATGGAGGCAATGAGCGATAGGAGGGGATTCGTCTCTCCCGGTATATGGAGTTGATGTTGCGCTGTGTTCGATTGACTATAACTGGAAATCCCTGGCCAGGGTTGCTGAGATTTACTGGTAAGTGTTATCAGTAGTTTCTCGAACTGTTATAGACCTCATATCGACACGACTTATCAAGCTACTGGGGTCTGACGTTTACCACCCCTAGGCGAGATATACGACATATCAGACGAAGAGACCGGACTGTATGGAAGTGTTACTGATTGGATTCGCAGGAGAATGTACAGGCTTGCTTGTTGATCTTCTGATCGCTCAATACCTGGGTGGCTGTTACGTTTAGCTGACCGCTTGCAGCTTGTGGGTGTTTGATATGATCATCACCTACTGCCGGCGTATTGATGATTCTTTAGAGTCCTACATAGAGGTTTCTTGACTCAGGCAAAACGGAGTAGGAGCACATATATGATATGTGCGGGACCAAGAACAATACGTGTATGTGATACCGTATTAGATTCTCGCGTAATGAGATATCGGCCGGGTATATGTGATATAGCCGGGTCATCGAATCAAGTGTTGATTCGATGAAATGATACAGATTATATTAGTCGGTTATTTGTGAAATAGACGGATTATGGGATCAAGTGTTGATTCGATAATTTAATGTATAATTATATATTTGATATATTAAATTACATTAACTGATATAAGCTCACTAAAAGATTCTTTTTCTCACTCGGGTAATACATTGATATATATGCGATATATGTTATTTGTATTATTTTATTTTGTTGCAATAAATATTATATATGTGATATATAATATTGTAACATGATATGGTTATTAATGCAACATGTTTAGTGGAGATTAAACATGCTTAGGGTTTGATTTGGGTTAAGCTTTTCTAGATGTTTCTAGAAGCTTTGTTTTTTGTTTTGGTAAAGATATTTTGTGAAGATATTTCCTTAACCTAACCCAAGCCCCTTGACCATGGTTGTTTCTCTACTTGAGTTAAGGATTCATTCTTAACTATGGTTGCATTTCTAACCTCACATATGGTTTTCATTATTCATCACAAAAGAAAATGATCTTCTTCTTCCTTCTTCTTCTTTCATGGAAAAGCTTTCTAGCTTTTTCAAAGGTGATGAAAATGAGTGAGAAATAGAAAACAAATGGGAGCTAAAATCCTACTTCATCATCATAATCTATCCTAGCCATTTAGATTAGGGTGTTCACTTCATTTAGTGAGTGAGAACTTGTGTTTATGAAACTTCAAGGTAGATCATTTTTGTTATCGAAGATCGGAAGCAAGCTTGCATCTTTCTCTTCGTGGAGCCTCTCGAGAGTCTGGAACTTGATGATCGCAGCGAAGGGACCTCAACACGGAGCTTTAGAAGTGAAGGACAGGATCTACTAAGGTTGTAATCCCTCTCACTTAGTGTTAATGTGTTTAACATGCTTGTTTTCACCTAATCTCTAGTTTAAAGATCTTGGTTAAGGTTGTTCGGCACGTCTAAATTTTAAATCGGGCATGGTTGATGCCTTATAGACCCTTGTGAGAGTGCTTAGTAACCCTGCAATATATCACATATATAATTATATATTAAATTATTGAATCAACACTTGATTCGACAATCTGGCTATATAGCATATAACCGACTAATATAACATGTACCAATTGTCACGACCCGAAAGAGCACGTGACTGGCCCTTGAACCATATGAAGCCTATAGGACTCCATCTGATCCAAGTAAGCCAAAAGCCCAGAAATCTAAAACCATTTTGAAGAATAAGTAAAGAAAACTGGTTTAAGGAAGTGAAGAAATACAGGTTTGAAATCAAGGTTTTTAAATAACTAAGCCGAATGTGCATTTTAAAAACGGTACAGTCTTTTTTTAGAAATTTCGGCAGAGTTTCCTTTGTAAAACTGGCCCCGAATGGGGTAAAACGATAATAACAAGATATAACATGATAAAGGCATCCCCAAGCGGGAGCTAGCTCTTCGTCAATCGACGGTCACAACCACGCAATGATATGATAATATACAACGCCAAGTGGCGAGGATCAAATCCAAAAGAAAGCTCAAAAGCAACAAGAAAATCCGCAGTACAACTAAGCGCGACTCTAAGGTCGAAATATACAACACTGAAGTCTAGGTCTGAAAGAATATACAAGTTTTGGGTTGATGGACAATTTCTAGATACAATGGAATAAATAAATACAAAGGTGATTCCTGATACGAAAGAATCCACCTACCAAAGCAAATCACCCGCAAGAAGGAAGTGTGCCAGAAATGCCGCAATAGAACCTGTACGGCAAAACCTGCAAGAACTGTGGCACAACGGGGGTGAGTTGCCAACTCGTGAATAGAAACATCTACAAGGATAAATCGAATGCAAGGCATAATCCTAAGTCAACGATCAGTAAAATATCCACAAGAGTACATATGAGTGTAATAAGGTGGCAAGGTAACATCTAATCATGTATATAGTGCCAGGAACTCAGGTAATAACATGTCATCAGTGTAAGGTATGTCTGCATGAAGTATCAATGAAGAAATATCAATAATATCAATACACATATATTAGCGTCCCATACCACTAATATTGGTGTAAGATAAGTGTAAATCCAGTCTGTATATGAACCATGTCTGTATATATGTGGAACCCGTCCACCTGTCACCCACTGACAGCAAGCATCATGTATGCAAGTATGAGGATATAAATAAAATCATGGAAACTCATCATGAAACCCGTGCCAAGCATCGACACGTAAATCCTCATCCATATGGGGCTCCGTCTGCGGATATCGGCCCTCGGCCCCGGCAGTATGAGTCAACCCATGTCCATCTCTGGGCTCCGTCTGCGGATATCGGCCCGTCGGCCCCGGCAGTATGCCCATCTCTCGGCTCCAGGCGGTATCCCCCGGATATCCGCCGAGCTCAGGTAAAATCACCGGTAGGTACTCGCCCGCCTCCAGGCTCAATCGGCATAACCCATCGATCATCTCGCCGAGGGGAACCATACCGGGCCCACCACGAACCCGCAAACGGTACATCACCTCCTCGAATCGGGTTTCAAGCACACGTCTCAGCACCGAGAAAACGCGTGGTGGACGCACCGAAATATCATATCACGAGGTACCGGGTTTTCATAAAGTGCCTCTTTTCTTAAATAACCCCACGGTCCTCAAAAACCAGAAATCACATGAAAATCCAACATCAAGCAGTAAATCCAATGCGATGTACTATGCAATCAATCCATGATATATGCGACATGTAAAGAGAGTAATCATATCGGAAATCATGCAACATGGAATAGGAATGCGCATATGTCGAAGGAAGCATCATATCACGAATGTAATAGTACTACTGTGTAGTGACATGGCAATTATCGATGATGAAGTGTGTGAGCCGGCAAATAGTGTACGTGAAACATACGCATCATCGATAATGGTGCTGGTGTCCTAACAGCATGATAATAACATGGTAATGAACATATGCCAGCAATGCGAATAGCATGAATATGCGGAAATCTAGTAATCAGCAGCACAGTGAAGTATCTACTATGCAACTACATCTAAGTATCCTGTCAAATCAGGAGGGGTAGGTGTGGAAACCACCTAAAACTGAGTCTAAGTATATATGTAGATTTATAGTCGGTGATCCCGCCTCAATGTCATATCGTAAGATATCCTCTAGCTATGAGTGCGGATCTATCATCAATATCAACTCGTACGGTAAACCGTCGTACGGCATTCCCAAAAGCTGGGTACAGGTCAATATCTCACTGTCTCATCACATAACAAATATCACCATCATCAGATCATATAGTCTGGGTGTACTACTCTATATCTGGTACAAACGGTAACATCGGTAAAGTATGCATGCGGGGGTAAACGCCATCCCAAGCCCGCAAGAATCACAAGTCATATCCCACATATGAATCGTATCAAAATACCGATCTCAGGGCACCAAGCCCACATCATCGACTCATCTCCAAAGTCGTCACATATCATCAACCACAGTGTAAGTACATGTGAAAAGCAAGGGTATATGTATAGGTGTAATTCTATCCTAGGGTTCGCGACTATGAACTACACTAGTCACTTCCAACCCTACATTATCCAAAATACACCTAATATCACGATACTATATAATAAACTATCTACGGACTGCGGGGGTGCTATACGCCATCCACCCGACTTCCCCCCGTAGATATAATCTACTCACCTTGCATCATCATTTGCGGACATCACCATGCATTTGCTTGTCGTCCGAAGTCTTCATGGGTACCTACACATCAAAATATCGTATATGCGCATTAAAACCAAATCCAATCTAAAACGGCGCATAAAATCCAAAACGATACGATAAGGGGGCCTATAGGTGAGAACCTATGGCACGCCTTCAAAACCATCCATAATCCTCTATATCGTCGTATAAACGACAATAGTCGAAGCAAAACACATTCCACCATTTCAGAATCCGAAAATACGGAATACGGAAACACGAATCCAAAACGACAACATAGGATATATGTCCCAGATTTCACCCTAGATAGAATCTGTCAAAACTAGAAGTACCCAGGGCCAAGAATTGGGGAATTGGGGCTGTGCACAGAAAACGAGGAAGTTCCTCACTGGTCTGGCCGCAATTTGCGGCCAGAATGGAGGTTTTGGCGGCCTCAAGGTGGAGTGGGGAGTTCGGGTTTTGGGTGTTGCCTCTATGTTGCCTGCACATCTCAATTTCCAGTCAATATTATTTTAGGGGTCTCGGGGTGTTAGCAGATTCTGAATAACCTTCACAGATATCACAATTTCCCCTATATCGGTTTCTAAAATCCGTATTATGGTTCTAGCTTCAGGTTTGGGGTTCTAAATTCATACCCTAGGGTGTTGGTAAGACCTCTACTGAGCTCAATTTCATAATACATCACCAATTCACTCAAACCCTAACTAGGTTTTCATCAATTCCACAAAAATCCACAATATCGATTCTAAACTAAACATGGGGTATAAGTAATGCATAAACCAAACTAATGATCCAGAAAATACCTCATTTGGCAACTCAAGAATTTTCTTGAGTTGCCCTCTAGTGGCCAAATCCATACTTTTTTTTTTAGCTCCATGTGTAGATCTAGGGATTTTGGACATTTTTAGTGAAAGGAGTTTGGGGTTTTGGTGTAGTTTTAGAGATGATTCATGGCTTGAGGAGGGGAGGGAAATGGAGAAGGGGCAGCAGCAGCAAGTATGGGAGAGAGGGGAAGAAATGAGAAGGAGGAAACAAGGCTAAGGGTTAAGGTCAAAGTCCACCTCTCTCTCTCACCTACCCTCATCATTGCATTTTCTTTTCTTTTCCTTTTCTTTTAAAACCCCACCCTTCTCACATCAATAGTAATTCCAAAAGAAAACCATGGCTAGAAAATTGCACAAGTGTAGAAAAAGTGATATGTGCAAGTTTTGCACAAAATTGCCAAAAAACCCAATTAGCGATTTTAATCGCGATTAGCACTAAATTAGTGTCAAACTAATCACAAAAACTTAAAAATGTCTTAATTCACTAATTTACCCTATTTTAGAATTTTCCATAATTTTTCATAATTTTTCTAACATTTTTCCTATTTATTTGCATTTAATATTAAAATAATCAATAAAATAATATTAAATTATAAAATTTCCCAAAATTAATATTTTATATTTTTGAAGATGTTACAATCTACCCCCCTTAAAGAAATTCGGTCCCCGAATTTAAATTTATACCCCCACTACTAAAATAATCTCAGTAATAAACCAAAGTCTTCGGGGCTCCGAAATCTTCAACACAAAGAACGTCACAGCGCAATACATGCGCAAGGGTACTGAGCAGATAACTCAAAAACAAAACTTCGTCAAGCATCCCGCAATCATCGGAGTCGATGTAAAAACACAATGTCAAATCCAATACAAAACCGATATGATATGGATCGAAACTACACATGTAGACATCCAATCTATACACGTAAAAAGCTGATGTAAAAACATGCAAAAGTAAATCCAGGTACCGTCTACTGACTAGTCCTGCTCAGCATGAAAGCAAAAACCCAACGTCATAAAAGGTACTGCTCCAAAAGGAATAAATCTCAAAAATGTACATAACACCATCCTGTGCGTCTGGTGCGCACGGAAATCAAAACCCAATATGTGCTAATCAGGTGCACAAAACAACATCTAGGTGCAACGGGTGTGCACGAAACCTCTGTCATGGGCAACGTATGTGCCTGACAGCCAAGGTCCGGTGCATCTAACATGCACGAAGAAATCTCGATTTAGTGCGTCGGGTGCGCACCAAAATCGTATCTAAAAACATGCGCCCAACATGCGCGAAAATCCAAATCTGTGCATCTATCGTGCACGAATGAAAATCTAAACCCTGCGCACTCAACATGCACGGAATCACGAAATCCAATAACAAACATCGAATAGGTGTACAGCACATCACCAGCACGGAGTGCAAAACCAACCATCAAAATCCGGGTCAAAATCAACGATAAAATGCGTCTCAAACCAAAATCAGGTGTACCGCAAAGGAAAATCTCACAACCGTGTGCATCAGCGTGCACGAATGAAAGCATAACACTAAATGCATGAAAACTCTGCGCAAAATATATAAATATCCAGTGGGTGCATGAAACCAATATCATGAAACTCAGTCACCAAAACTAAATCATGTAAACAGAACGCCCAAACTACCGAAATCCAAAATGACGGATACGTGATAATCGAATCACAAAATCACAAATCATAAATACCGTCTCCGGTAGTTTCTCCTTCGAAGTCGAGAAGGAGTCGGTGCAATCCACTGCTAGCAGCGCAGGATATCTACCTGCCTCTAGCTCACGGTCTGGCGTCTTCTGACTCTCTGGATCCTTACCTTCTCTGCGGATTACCAATTACGCAGTCAATCGGCTCATCGGCCCTGTCAGGTGTGCTAACGGGGACGATTCCGTTCTGGCACTTCTCTGGTCACCTCTCGGTCAAACCTCACGACCACTCGTAAGGCAGCATATCACTGGCGTCGGCCTCTGGCTCTCTGAATGCACGTCACACATCTGATCCTGGGTGCAACATCATTGCAGCAATGTCCTGGAAGGAATCCTGCTCAAGGTCTCTTCCAATCATGCCTATGCCGATCTGTACAGAGGCTGGCTCTCCTGCACAACCTCTTCTCGCTCAAAAGACACCTGTGTCCTCAGCACAATATTTTCTCGGAAACTGGTCACATCTCAACGTCTCTGTAAGCAAATCAGGTCTCTCGTCTCGACGGGAAGCAATGACAGCTCGTCAGTGTATCACGCGAACCTCTTGTTCCAACTGTCTCTATCGTCGTCCACTATGACGTCACGCAAAGCTACTATGCACTGCACTGTCTCGGCCACGATCAATCTGAAGTCCCTCACACGGACTCGAATCACGTATCCTGTAGCTTCATCACTCTGTAGCAGATGTCAGGCCGAACTGGTCCTCGGAAACACGTCTCAACCATCGGAGGAATACTCATCACTCGTCCGTCCTTGATCAATTCGCAACGCATCTGGTTAAGCTCCTCTATCCGAACTTGGTCAAATACCTCGTCGACAATGCCGAACTCTGGCCTGCTGGGTGTGCGCAAAATGACCACTCTGGGTCTAAGTCTTCTCGTATCGTACTCCAGAAAGGTCCTGCCGAGATTCCTTTCTCAAATCTCCATCCTGCCGAAGTGCCCGGAAGTCATCATCCAAAGCTGAAGCTAAAGCTTATTCCGGAACGGCTGCATACTTATCGCGCTTCTTTCTGGAAGATATATCCATATACCACGCCTCGGGGTGCGTAACACATCTCTAATATCAGCGGAGTGGAACATCATCTCGTCGAAACCTCGTACGAACTCTTTTCTTCACTCTGCTCAATGTCGACTGATTCGGACTCGTCTCAACATGACTGCACGAACTGCGCTCCGACGGCTATCCTCGCATCTGGAGTCTCCCAAGCAGTGTCCCATCACAATGTCCGAAAAATGTCGAACCATCCGATCGACTCGTCAGATTCCTCATAATCCCCCAAGAGCTCACATCTCGGGTACAGTTTAATAGTATCGAGTACATGCCACAGCGTCGGTGGTCCAGCCGTAGAAGGGTAAACCCAAGCCTCACTAATGGCGCCGCGGAACCGCCGTAAACCCTAAGGTTCAAAGGCTGTCACACGGTCATTAAGTCGAGTTAGGGTTTCATTCTTCTAGAGGGTCCATAGAATCACCTGCATGTCTTTCCGTATACTTTAAACTTGGAATATGGCTCCTGACATTCGATCGTCTCAATCGACTCTCAGCGAACCTGCGTGAAGTCGTCTTTAGCTGGAAACAATCAATCTGATATCCACGCATCGGGGTAGGCGAACTCACCACACGTCCTAGTCATTCATCCTACGGTGACTAGCGACTCGCTATCATCCCTCTGAGTACATGCTCATGCTGCAGTAGCTCCAATCGTCTGGGCGATATCTCATCGTTTGCAGCAGCAGCTGGCTCATACGCCTGTACGCCGAACAACGCCTCAATCCTCCAGGAAAGGCAACACAATGGCGGTCGTCTCTGAATCAGCCTGCTCTAGATCTGAGTAAGACTCTCCACACTGGAAATCTTCAACTCAACTGGGCCCGCTCTGGCGCAAAATCGGACGAATCACATTCGTCTCTCAAATCGGGTAGACTAGCTAGCATCTGCCGCATCTATGCCCGAAAGCTCCGGCAATCTCAGCTCGTAAGCTCCGAAAGCAACATCCTGTCAATCTCAGCAACAGCTGGTCCATCTGTCTGCACGGTAGCCGACATCACAATCCCTGAGGTATACTGTACATCAACAGTCCTCTCTCAACTGGCAGCTCTAACAAAGGCACGATCATCCGGTGCAAACCAAGCACTCGCCTCCACTAGAGGTCACAAACACCAACACTAACTCGAGACGTTCCCATGTCACCAGAAAACACAAAGGTCGGCCCTCGTACCAAACGAGCTCACACCGGCCGTAACCCTAGCAGCAGCCCAAACTGCGCTCAAACATGGTGACAGGAATCTCAATCGAGTATCAAAGAGAACACATCAGTGGCAAGAAAGAAAACAACAGATCCAAAGTGGATACATGATCATAGGAAGGAACAGCATCAATGAAGGTATGATCATGAAACTAATAGAATCGGGGATCTCAAATGGATGAATAATCCAGGATATAAAGAGAATCACTGATCTCAAAACAAATGTACATCCTAAGGTTCCTTAAGCGGAGTGGCGTGTCGTAAGTATGCCGCGGAACATACCAACGGTACGTCACTCTACTTTAGTCACCTAATCCATCAACCAAGGGTCATCCTAAAACGACGAAAGTTCGGGTTTACACCCCCTCAACCAAGTCTAAGTTCCGTAAGGTCAAGCCTAAGTTCCGTATATAAACAACTCCCTAGGCTCCACATAGTCAAACTTAGACTCGAACCAAGGTCAACCTAGCGCTCTGATACCAACTTTGTCACGACCCGAAAGAGCACGTGACTGGCCCTTGAACCATATGAAGCCTATAGGACTCCATCTGATCCAAGTAAGCCAAAAGCCCAGAAATCTAAAACCATTTTGAAGAATAAGTAAAGAAAACTGGTTTAAGGAAGTGAAGAAATACAGGTTTGAAATCAAGGTTTTTAAATAACTAAGCCGAATGTGCATTTTAAAAACGGTACAGTCTTTTTTTAGAAATTTCGGCAGAGTTTCCTTTGTAAAACTGGCCCCGAATGGGGTAAAACGATAATAACAAGATATAACATGATAAAGGCATCCCCAAGCGGGAGCTAGCTCTTCGTCAATCGACGGTCACAACCACGCAATGATATGATAATATACAACGCCAAGTGGCGAGGATCAAATCCAAAAGAAAGCTCAAAAGCAACAAGAAAATCCGCAGTACAACTAAGCGCGACTCTAAGGTCGAAATATACAACACTGAAGTCTAGGTCTGAAAGAATATACAAGTTTTGGGTTGATGGACAATTTCTAGATACAATGGAATAAATAAATACAAAGGTGATTCCTGATACGAAAGAATCCACCTACCAAAGCAAATCACCCGCAAGAAGGAAGTGTGCCAGAAATGCCGCAATAGAACCTGTACGGCAAAACCTGCAAGAACTGTGGCACAACGGGGGTGAGTTGCCAACTCGTGAATAGAAACATCTACAAGGATAAATCGAATGCAAGGCATAATCCTAAGTCAACGATCAGTAAAATATCCACAAGAGTACATATGAGTGTAATAAGGTGGCAAGGTAACATCTAATCATGTATATAGTGCCAGGAACTCAGGTAATAACATGTCATCAGTGTAAGGTATGTCTGCATGAAGTATCAATGAAGAAATATCAATAATATCAATACACATATATTAGCGTCCCATACCACTAATATTGGTGTAAGATAAGTGTAAATCCAGTCTGTATATGAACCATGTCTGTATATATGTGGAACCCGTCCACCTGTCACCCACTGACAGCAAGCATCATGTATGCAAGTATGAGGATATAAATAAAATCATGGAAACTCATCATGAAACCCGTGCCAAGCATCGACACGTAAATCCTCATCCATATGGGGCTCCGTCTGCGGATATCGGCCCTCGGCCCCGGCAGTATGAGTCAACCCATGTCCATCTCTGGGCTCCGTCTGCGGATATCGGCCCGTCGGCCCCGGCAGTATGCCCATCTCTCGGCTCCAGGCGGTATCCCCCGGATATCCGCCGAGCTCAGGTAAAATCACCGGTAGGTACTCGCCCGCCTCCAGGCTCAATCGGCATAACCCATCGATCATCTCGCCGAGGGGAACCATACCGGGCCCACCACGAACCCGCAAACGGTACATCACCTCCTCGAATCGGGTTTCAAGCACACGTCTCAGCACCGAGAAAACGCGTGGTGGACGCACCGAAATATCATATCACGAGGTACCGGGTTTTCATAAAGTGCCTCTTTTCTTAAATAACCCCACGGTCCTCAAAAACCAGAAATCACATGAAAATCCAACATCAAGCAGTAAATCCAATGCGATGTACTATGCAATCAATCCATGATATATGCGACATGTAAAGAGAGTAATCATATCGGAAATCATGCAACATGGAATAGGAATGCGCATATGTCGAAGGAAGCATCATATCACGAATGTAATAGTACTACTGTGTAGTGACATGGCAATTATCGATGATGAAGTGTGTGAGCCGGCAAATAGTGTACGTGAAACATACGCATCATCGATAATGGTGCTGGTGTCCTAACAGCATGATAATAACATGGTAATGAACATATGCCAGCAATGCGAATAGCATGAATATGCGGAAATCTAGTAATCAGCAGCACAGTGAAGTATCTACTATGCAACTACATCTAAGTATCCTGTCAAATCAGGAGGGGTAGGTGTGGAAACCACCTAAAACTGAGTCTAAGTATATATGTAGATTTATAGTCGGTGATCCCGCCTCAATGTCATATCGTAAGATATCCTCTAGCTATGAGTGCGGATCTATCATCAATATCAACTCGTACGGTAAACCGTCGTACGGCATTCCCAAAAGCTGGGTACAGGTCAATATCTCACTGTCTCATCACATAACAAATATCACCATCATCAGATCATATAGTCTGGGTGTACTACTCTATATCTGGTACAAACGGTAACATCGGTAAAGTATGCATGCGGGGGTAAACGCCATCCCAAGCCCGCAAGAATCACAAGTCATATCCCACATATGAATCGTATCAAAATACCGATCTCAGGGCACCAAGCCCACATCATCGACTCATCTCCAAAGTCGTCACATATCATCAACCACAGTGTAAGTACATGTGAAAAGCAAGGGTATATGTATAGGTGTAATTCTATCCTAGGGTTCGCGACTATGAACTACACTAGTCACTTCCAACCCTACATTATCCAAAATACACCTAATATCACGATACTATATAATAAACTATCTACGGACTGCGGGGGTGCTATACGCCATCCACCCGACTTCCCCCCGTAGATATAATCTACTCACCTTGCATCATCATTTGCGGACATCACCATGCATTTGCTTGTCGTCCGAAGTCTTCATGGGTACCTACACATCAAAATATCGTATATGCGCATTAAAACCAAATCCAATCTAAAACGGCGCATAAAATCCAAAACGATACGATAAGGGGGCCTATAGGTGAGAACCTATGGCACGCCTTCAAAACCATCCATAATCCTCTATATCGTCGTATAAACGACAATAGTCGAAGCAAAACACATTCCACCATTTCAGAATCCGAAAATACGGAATACGGAAACACGAATCCAAAACGACAACATAGGATATATGTCCCAGATTTCACCCTAGATAGAATCTGTCAAAACTAGAAGTACCCAGGGCCAAGAATTGGGGAATTGGGGCTGTGCACAGAAAACGAGGAAGTTCCTCACTGGTCTGGCCGCAATTTGCGGCCAGAATGGAGGTTTTGGCGGCCTCAAGGTGGAGTGGGGAGTTCGGGTTTTGGGTGTTGCCTCTATGTTGCCTGCACATCTCAATTTCCAGTCAATATTATTTTAGGGGTCTCGGGGTGTTAGCAGATTCTGAATAACCTTCACAGATATCACAATTTCCCCTATATCGGTTTCTAAAATCCGTATTATGGTTCTAGCTTCAGGTTTGGGGTTCTAAATTCATACCCTAGGGTGTTGGTAAGACCTCTACTGAGCTCAATTTCATAATACATCACCAATTCACTCAAACCCTAACTAGGTTTTCATCAATTCCACAAAAATCCACAATATCGATTCTAAACTAAACATGGGGTATAAGTAATGCATAAACCAAACTAATGATCCAGAAAATACCTCATTTGGCAACTCAAGAATTTTCTTGAGTTGCCCTCTAGTGGCCAAATCCATACTTTTTTTTTTAGCTCCATGTGTAGATCTAGGGATTTTGGACATTTTTAGTGAAAGGAGTTTGGGGTTTTGGTGTAGTTTTAGAGATGATTCATGGCTTGAGGAGGGGAGGGAAATGGAGAAGGGGCAGCAGCAGCAAGTATGGGAGAGAGGGGAAGAAATGAGAAGGAGGAAACAAGGCTAAGGGTTAAGGTCAAAGTCCACCTC
Organism: Agapanthus africanus; assembly: GCA_030015575.1. Taxonomy (NCBI): domain Eukaryota; kingdom Viridiplantae; phylum Streptophyta; class Magnoliopsida; order Asparagales; family Amaryllidaceae; genus Agapanthus; species Agapanthus africanus. Next base: position 832,094,206 of record JASDDO010000024.1, on the reverse strand, counting down.
TCTCTCTCACCTACCCTCATCATTGCATTTTCTTTTCTTTTCCTTTTCTTTTAAAACCCCACCCTTCTCACATCAATAGTAATTCCAAAAGAAAACCATGGCTAGAAAATTGCACAAGTGTAGAAAAAGTGATATGTGCAAGTTTTGCACAAAATTGCCAAAAAACCCAATTAGCGATTTTAATCGCGATTAGCACTAAATTAGTGTCAAACTAATCACAAAAACTTAAAAATGTCTTAATTCACTAATTTACCCTATTTTAGAATTTTCCATAATTTTTCATAATTTTTCTAACATTTTTCCTATTTATTTGCATTTAATATTAAAATAATCAATAAAATAATATTAAATTATAAAATTTCCCAAAATTAATATTTTATATTTTTGAAGATGTTACACCAATCCATCGAATCAACACTTGATCCGATGACCCGGCTATATCACATATACCCGGCTGATATCATATATCGCGAGAATAGAATACGGTATCTCATATCGTATTATTCTCGGTCCTGCACATATCACATATGTGCTCCTACTCTATTTTGCCTGAGCTAGGAAACCTCTGTGTAGGACTATCAAGGATCGTCAATATGCCGGCAGTAGGTGATGATCATATCAAACACCCACAAGCTGCAAGCGGTCTGCTAAACGTAACAGCCACCTAGGTATTGAGCGATCAGAAGATCAACAAGCAAGCCTGTACATTCTCCTGTGAATCCAATCAGTAACACTACCGTACAGTCCGGTCTCTTCGTCTGATATGTCGCATATCAAGTCTAGGGGTGGTAAACATCAGACCCCAGTAACCGATAAGTCATGTCGATGCGAGGCTCATAACAGGTCGAGAAACTACTGATAACTCTTACTAGCAGCACTCCATATCAGCCCTGGCCAGGGACTTCCAGTTATAGCCAATCGAACACAGCACAACATCAACTCTCTATACCGGGAGTGACGAAACCCCTCCTATCGCTCATTGCCTCCATGTGATTCGGGACTGTACCCAAAAGCCACCGTTTTGCATGCACTCTTGGACGTGGTAAGGTGGAAATCAAAGCACAGTGAGAACCACACAAGACTCTATGACGACCTCGGGTTAACAGACTAACCTGTACCAGTGTCACCGGAGAACTGCTATCTGACGATATATATAATACCATCTAGGAGTTCTCGGCGAGTCCGTTCAGTATACCCAGTCTCCACTGAGCACCCGTACACCATCTTTGATGTCAAACACCGATGGATATGGAATCATCCATGGCCCATCATATGGGTCAAGATGCGTATACGCTAGTCTACTCTGGTGTATCGATGCCCTGTCTCGATACACCCTCGACTAGGAACAGTTATAGGATGTACTCGTTGACTACCCTGGCCCCACTAGTATGATCTCATCATAGTCCCGGTAATCGAGTACATATCCTAAGGGCTTTATCAACATGTGAGAGCAAGACAGTAAACTAATACAATTCAACATGTTAAGACAAAGTGAAACCAAATAGCATACTATCATGTCGACTAAGAAAGTCCACTCTATATATATCCAAGCATCCACTATAATATACATCATATGTACAACAATGGCCTCTAGGGCATATATATAACTAACAGTTACGCTTAGGTTACTTTATATGTTTGCGTTACACTATCGATGTATACGTTTCCGCGATACGAACACTCTGATATAATACTGCACAATTACCAATGAGTACTATGCTGCACAAGCATGTCCATATATGTTACACCACACCTCATTGGTACTGCCATGTCACTGTAGAACCGTTCTGTTATATAATGCGTATACATATATGTGTTAATATAAATACGCTGTTACACTGTAGAACACATGCACAAATACTAATGATTGCCATGTTGCACGAGCACAAACGTGTATGCTACACTACAAATCATTAGTAATGCCATGACACAGTAAAAGTGAGATCATTATGCCTATGTGATATAATTACGTAGTCTTTCTTTATTCCTGTTGTAAATTACGAATATTAGTACTATAGATGCTGTAATTGATTCGTATGGATTTTCTGGATATTTACTTCTGATGATATATATCGGTGGTATGGGACACTGTTATATATGTATATATATAATATATCATCAATACAATCTATGCAAATATTCGCATTCTTTATTTAATATTTCTGGATATGATGAGTTGGCGTCCACCATGAGTTTTATGTTTTCTGGTTATTTTATTCCGAACCAAGGTGGGGGGTTATTCGGTTTCGGATTTGTTACTTATCCGGACTGAGTTGGGGGGCATACAGTTGGATACATGGTGGACCCGGTTCAAGCCTGAGGGACAGGATAGCCGCATTATAGGTGGCGAGCCTAACGAGGATACTCGATACCAGAGATAGAGATGAGCACGGCAGATATCCAGGGAATACTGACCGGGGTTCGATTGGGTACGGCGGATATCCAGGGGATACCGACCGGGGCCAGGGATATCGGGTGGCGATCATCTGTTAAGATGGTGTCGACGATATCTGCATTTACGTGTCGGTGATGGACACGAGATATTTCTGATTTTGGGTGTCGATGCTAGACATCCATATATATTGATATGATTGCTATCATGAGGTACACAGTTAGATTACAGTTTTGTAGCCAATCAGGACTGATCTGGGGGACAGTTTCTGTATACATTTGTATGGGCATTCATGTACATAAAATGGGATTCAAAAAACAAGATATAGACTCATTATTTTGAAACGTCTGATATGACATGGAGATATTCTACTTGGATAGCATGACAATTAGAGTTGCATGATGATACATACACATATCATATTTGTACATATTATGGTAGTACTATACTTATGACGTAAGTATCGTCGTGCATTTCGAATTCTACCTTGATGTACTTCTATTCACTGAGTTGGCAACTCATCCCCGTTGTGCCACAGTTTCTTGTAGGTTTTACCGCTTGGATTATCAGCGGCTTGGGCACACATTCTTTTCGGTGATTAATTGGTAAGTGGGTTATTATTGTATCGTACTCACACTTGATTATTCAGATATTCTTGTATCTAGTGGAAACTCCATCAACTTAGAAATAGTATATTGTGGACTTAGAAGCGAGACTTAGAGTTTGTGTGTTATGAGGTCGCACTCATTGTAGTAGACTTCTGATTTAGATTGTTTGGCTACTCCATCATTTGGACGTGGAAGCTAGCTCCCATTGGGATGCTATTTTATTGTTGCAGTGGTATCGGGTTTTTATGCAAAATTTACAAAGGAGGCGCTGTCGAATTTTAAAACGTCATAGATGCTTTTCAAATATACTTAGTTAAATTTAAATGTTATTTCAATTGATTCCATCTGATGACTATTTTAAACTTCACCTCCAATATTTTCAAAAAGGGTTTAGATTCCGGGTTTCGGCTTACTTGAACAGCGTCGATGTCTTTAGATGTCACGTGATTTAAGTGCCGGTCACGTGCCACATTTGGGTCGTGACAAAGTTGGTATCAGAGCATTTGGTTTAACCTTTGTTCGAGTCTATGTTGGCTATATGGGATCTAGGCATGCACTTTTGTTACCTGGATCTACCTTATAGGGCTTCGACTTGACTTTGGGGGTCTTATACCCGAACTTTCGTTATATAGGATAACCTTGGTTGATGGAGTAGCTACTGAGTAGAGTGACGTACTGTACATATATTCCGCGACATATTTACGATATGATACTCCGCCTACGTTACCTTAGGATTTATATCTTGAAATCTTCCTTCTATTCATTCCGTTGATCTATCATCGTCAGTGCATGTTGATCGTGTTTGTGTGTAGTAGCGACTCTAGTTGGGTTACAACATCATAAAGTAGTGAACTTTCTAATTCTAGAGGGCTATTTCAAACGAACTTCGAATCGTAACTAGAAATTAGGGTAATATCAACAATATAGGAAGTCTAAGCTAAAGGAAAAGAGAATACAACCTTTGTATCCAACTCCTTCACTCTTATGGACTCCTATGGTTTTGCTCAAAACTTGGATCAACTCCGCTAGAGGTCCTTCGTCGTCTATGATGATCCACCCGGAGATTTCTAGGTCAAGCTCTTTGCTTCACAAAATCAAGATGAAGTGAAGCAAACACTCTACACTAAAGGGCTAGGGTAGTGTAGTATGGTTATGTGGTTTGTAAACTCACTTTAAAACCCTTTCTTTTGGTTCCTTACTCTTTTAACAAACTCAAGTGAGCTAGAGAGAGGAGGAAGATGAAGATGGCAAAAGCTCTTGTGAATATTATGAAAAACTTATTTTCAATAATTGAAAAGAAAAGATTATATATGAGACACTCTCAAATATAACCATGGTTGGCTAAATATCTAGATATTATTTGGATGGGTTAAAGAACAAAGAAAATATAATCATAGTTAAAGTCAATGGTCAAAGATGAAGTGTGTAGAAAAAATGAGTCATTATAGCTAATTTCCTTTTCTTTAAATCATTAACAAAATCTAGATATTTATCAACCATGTAAGTCTTGCATTGCCATCTCCTTTGTATCATCAACCATGACATATATGTATGTGTGTATGTGTGCATGCACATCATCATGTGTATGTGTAAACATACATGCATACATCCAAAAGAAAAAAAAATTTAATTAAAAGTGAGCTAAAAGATAATTTTAAATTAACACTTGATTTAATAAATCGGTCATATCAAATACGACCCAACCAATAGTGAACGCCCGACTAAAATACGGTATCACATATTCGTATTTAATCGAGCTCCCGCATATCACATATGCACACCACATCATTTCGCCTGAGCTAGAAAAATCCTGTGTGGGACTCTAAGACTCGTCAATACGCCGGCAGTAGGTGATGATCATATCAAAACACCTACAAACCGCAAGCGGTCAGCTAAACGTAACGGCCACCCGGGTATTGAGCGATCAGAAGAAAAACAAGCGAAACCGTCAAAACTCCCGTCGAGCCATTGGCAACACTTACCGTACAATTCGGTCTCTTCGTCTGATATGCTGCATATCAAGTCTAGGGATGGAATCATCGAGCCATAATAACTCAATAAGTCATGTCGATATGAACTATGGCCGGTCGAGAAACTACTGATAACACTTATCAGTAAATCTCATCAACCCTGTCCAGGGACTTCAAGTCAGAGCCAATCGCACATTGCACAACATCAACTCCCAATACCGGGAGAGACGAAACCCCTCCTATCGCTAACTGTCTCCATGTGTCTCGGGATTATACCCAAAAGCCACCTGTTTGCACGACTCAGTAGAGCTGTGGTAGGGTGGAAATCAAGGTACAGTGGGAGAACACACAAGACTCTATGACGATCTCGGGTCTACAGACTAACCTGTACCAGCGTCACCAGAGAACTGCTATCCGACGATAGATATAATACCATATAGGAATTCTCGGTGAGTCCGTTCAGTGTACCCAGTCTCCACTGAGCACCCATATACAATCTTCGATGTCACAACACCAATGGATATGGGATCATCCATCGCCCATCATATGGGTCAAGAAACGTATACGCTAGTCTACTCTGGAAAATCGAAGCCCTGTCTCGATATACCCATGACTAGGAACATTTAAGGATATGCTTATAGACCACACATGCCCCACTAGTATGATCTCCATCATAGCCATGGAAGTTAAGCAAATATCCTCAGGGCTTTATCAACATGTATCAAATGAACAGTATCAAGTAAACATGTCAGATAAAGTAAAACCAAATAGCATACTATCATGTCGAGCAAGAAAGTCATATATATAAATATACATATATACATGTCCAAGCGTCCACTATACATATAATGGCCTCTAGGGCATACATATATCCAACAGATCATTCCAGTCACCATGTTTATGGGAGCCAAGAATGCTGTGGTTAGAGTTACAGTCAGAACAGACTTGTCTGGGACAAGGACTGACCAGGAGGACATTCCGATGATATAGAGACACGTCGTTTATTGATATTGATCGAGTTCTAATATTGAAGCGAGTTTCTTCGGGATCCGCACCAGATGGTAGAGTCATTGCTAGAGATCAGCCAGACTTGAGGCGTGATGTTTTTCCCCTCTCTGAAGATCGTGGTGTTGTGTTCTGTTCAGATAGAGATAACAAACATTAGTGAGGTTATCAAGATGTTGTTTCCAGAGTTCACGAAGTTAAAGGTTGACGATGTTTACAAGAGTAGATGGATCAGAAGGATTTGTAGCCGATCAGATGTGGGATGGTTAGGACTTTCAATCCGTTGTGGTGCTTCAGTTACGAGATCGGTGAAATTGATTTATTGCTTCCAATGGGTCTTGCTCAGAACAGATGAAAGTTGCTTGAGAAAGAGATCGTACGGTAAGTTTTCCTCCGACAAATTGAGACGAGTTTTCGAAGGTGAGCTTAGTCAGACTCTTCTACAGAGTATCAGAGATGCCAGATTCGTGTTTTTGGAAATCTTGTAAGGCTCTGGGCATGGTCATGATCGAATATGACTTGCAACTGGCCGGATAGTCGAGATACGCTCTTTAAGTGGTTGATATTGGAAATTTATGAAATAGGAGATTGATGCAGAATTTTAGTGGACCGTTGTTCTTCACCGCCGATGTTGAAGATTCAAAGCAAATGCAGAAGAGAGTACGGCCATACTTTTAGAGAAAATCTTAAGGAAATGACAGTCGTTACTAAAGAGAAAGTGAATTCAGAAATGAGTGTTAGTTCCGAACAGGCTGGATAGCTGAGATCAGAAGGAGACTTGAAGGGGTTCTTTCTGAAAGTTGATAATAAGTAAGAATAGACCCAGGAATCAGTAGCACACAAGCAGAGCATAGAGATTTCCGTCATCAACATGTTACGTTACGAGAGACGGACTACTGGCCAAAAAGATGTGATGGGATGTATCAGTAATAAGAAAAATGGTGTCATTGCTTCTCACCGGACGATTGCATAAAGAAGCCATAGTATTAAGTATCCACAAGAAGAACCAGAATTCAGAGACAGAGAACATTAGAACGTGGCAGACGGCAAGTAGTAATCCTTGATATGCCAATTCCGGTGGTATAAACACCTTTCGACATTGAAGAGAATATGCTTCGATTGTCATTTGAGTTCGAACTGCAATTTTATTAATCCAAATATTTTGTTTCCAACATTTAAGAAGGGACAACTCTACATTCGTTATTTTAATATATGCACTTTTGAGGATTTGAGGGCTATATTATATTTTGTGCACACTAGGTGCACTTGATGAGATTTCCATGTACAGTTAATTCATTTTGATTTATGTTTTGTGCACACCATGTGCACTTGTTGAGAATTTCGTGCCAGGTGACTGCACTCGATTGGAGTGTTATGTACATCAGGTGCACTACACTGATATTTCCGTGCACATCGGATGCACATTGTTAAGAGATTATACACACACACACACACACACACACACACTCTAGGTATACTCGGTAAGGTTTCGTGCACACCAGTTGCACGTTTTGATTTTGTGCTCCCTGATGTCCTTGGTTTTGATTTTGTGCACCCTGATGCACTTAGTTTTGATTTTGTGCACTCCGATGCACTTAAGATTTATTTTGTGCACTCCGATGCACTTGATACTATTTTGTACACTTTTGTTCCATGCACAGTAGATGCAGTGGATATCGTTTCGTGCACGCCTGTTGCACTAAGCGCTGTTTTGTTTTTTCTCACACCGTAACGTGTGATTTGAGATTTACACGCAAACCCATTAGGGTTGATTTTGTTTTCATGCTTTGCACTTGATTGAATAGGTTATAGATCTGATTTATACATTTTCGCTTGGTCGTGTGCACTGATGATGCACTACGATTATGGCATGGATCGTGTACTTAGGATACACAACGGTTTTCGTATTTGGCAAATTGCATCATAACTGGAGTAATTCTCATAGCGCCCGCTAGAGTTACAGTTATGTGGGTTTTATATATTTTGAGGTTTCACGCACACGGTTGCGTTATAATACGTTTTAGCTCATGTGGGACTTTGGAGTTCCATTATTCGCACGAACATTGTATATTTCAAAGGGGACCCCGGAAAATTGTTTTGAATTTGAACAGAATGAATTAAGGAAAATGTTTAAAGAAGGGGATTTAATTTAAATTCAGGGACCGAATTTTCTTAAGGATGGAATGTTGTAACATTTCGAAATATTTTAGATTAATTAGTTATTTTGTTTATTTAATTAAAGCATTTATTTTTATTTAGTTTGTAATAAAAAGGTCTTTTAAAATATAGTAGGTTAATTTAGTAATAAAATAGTTTGTTTATATAATGATAAGTATCATGAGGGGTTTTGTGAAGAGTTTAGTTAATTTTGGAAATTGGAAGTTTATGAGGGTTTAAGTGAAAAGGGTAAAGGTCATGGTTAAGTTTAACTCACACTCATGGTATAACCTAAACTAGGTGATACTTCATGCTTGCATGACATGATTCAAGTTTAACACCCCCTCCTTGCATGAATGTATCACACTTCCTCTGGATGACACCTCCTATTTCCTCCATGCCACCTCCACCTCTCAACCTCCACATCATGCTTTCTCTACACCAAACAATACATAGGAAATCCCTTAGTGATCTCAACTGAACACAACACATTCATAAAGCTCCAAACTAAAATTTCCTAAGTGTTCATCTCTTCAAACGGAGAAGAAATGAATCCCTTCATCAAAGTTGTGCACATCATCAAGCTAGAAGCCCCTACAAGACTAAGATGCTCCCCCACACACAATTCATGAGCTGGTGTTCCATTTTACACAATCTTTATAGGTATAATCTCTAAACTCTGTAGAATTCTAGTTCTGAAAAGTTAAATATAGAAATCGGATATCGGAAATATCGTATTTTGGTAAATATAGACCCTGTGTAAAATCTACTGTAGTTTAGATGTAAATTAGAAAAACCAAACAGTGCCTTAACCTTGTAAATTGGACCTAGAATAAACCCTAGGAAGACGAACCCCATGGCTTGGATTTTGGCCGGTGACAAGGAGGAAAAATCCGATCTCGCCGGATTTCTTAGAGAGTTGGGTTCTGTGGTTTTTAGGGTAGGTCTATGGGTGTGGATTAATGAGTTTGGTATTGTTTATTTAAGTTAAATTTTCAGTAGGGGAAATCTAGAAGCTAATATCAGTTTTGAAGTTAAAATCATATATACGACACGGATATATCGTATCATGAGTTCTGTTTTACCGTTACGACCAGAATAGAGTTAGCTCAGATTAATTTAAGTTCAGTTAACTCACGATATCGACACGTAGCATGTTTAGTTTGTGCAGTATCATAAACTGGGATTTTGTGATATCTAGCTCACTGCAATTGAATCTGTAACCAATAGGTGTAATCATTAGAAAAACTAGCAACACCATAAGTATCATAGGACCACTAGAAGACTTAACTTAAAGCCCGAGCCCCTAAGTCATTGGTTGAACCGGCGACATATAGCCTTTTTCCGAGCTCGCCAGCCCTCCTTGGGTGTTTGGTGTTGGTTTTTCTTCTGTGCCTTTGTATGGGAAAATTTTGATTTTTAGTATTGTTTGAATTGTCCCAAGATTCATACATAGAAATCTGGGGATGTTTAGTTTGGTTTTATTTAAAGTTTCCGACATTTAGATATGATTTTCCGTATTTCCGTACTGCAACTGAAACATTGACGTTCGTACGTTAAGTTCAGGGGTATTTGATCGTCTTTGGAGTAAGTGAGCTGTAGGTTCTAACCTACGGGTGTTCAGCTCATTGTTTTGGTTTTTAATATGATATTTACATCGATGTGATTTTAAATACGATTATAGGTGCGATCGCGAAGGATTCCGAGACGGAGTTGACGAACTTAGCAGCGTGGAATTCAGCAAGCTCATCAAGTTGGTGAGTAAATTTACATCTAGGGAAGAAGTCGGGTGGATGGCGTATAGCACCCCCGCAACCTTATAAATAGTATTATGGTATATAGTAGTTTTAGAAATTTATTAAGATATGGATATTGAATTAAATTGCATCTAGTACGATACTCATATGCATATAGTTTACGGATGGTTTAGTAAGTTGGTACGAAGGATCATGCCATACTAGAAAGGATTTGAGATACAGTGATAATGTGAGACATTATACGAGAAATTATATGTATTGGTGTAAGTCCATGCTACCTCTCCCGGTACTTACGGGCATGCGGAATTTGATGAAAAACGATTTTCTAGAGGCGGTAACATGGACTCAAAACGAATCTTTGTTAAACTATCTACCCAACAACCTAACTACGAGTTGTTAACTATTCGGTTAGGGGGTTATACCTTTCTTTCTTGAACTCCTTCGTCTTCATCTCTTGATGGTGTACGGATTGGCTTCACCCCGTCGTCTCCTTGCGCCGAAGATCGATCCACCCGAAAGCTTCTACCTTTGGCTTCTTCTTCGAACTTTGAAGAAACTAGTTCACTTGGTTTGCTAAACCTTGTGAACTAGAGTGAGTAGAGGAGAGTGTGATGGGATTTTCTCAATGGTTCTTGCTTCTCAACACATGAGACAAGTGAACCATAGACAAGAGAGAGAGCAAGAGGAAGAGGGTGAGAGCAAGAGAATGAGAGAGCTCAAAAACAAGAGAGAGAAAAATTATGAAAGAATGAGCCTCTCTTTTCTCTTTCACCCTCTCATAATCCAAAAGCATCATGAGCCATAATGTTAATCAAGTATTATTATGTGATGGTTCATATCATGTCAAAGGCAATATCATTTCCATGCACTCATTTTGCAAACCACAACAAGCAAGCAAAAGTCTTTGCATGAAAATGACAACCATTGTGATGATGATGGTCAACTAGTCCAACCTAGTCAACCGGTCAACAAAGTCAACAAGTTAACAAAGTCAACCCCTCAACAACCATGTCACTATAATACTTAATTAATATTATTGCTAATTATATATCATATTCTCATTAGGGTTGAGCAAAAAGTCAATAGTCAATAGTCAACGGTCAACAACCCTAATGAGAATCCTCTGCCTCTGTCTCTCCGTCAACTGTGCATACACACCCGCATCCGCATTCCGAGGAACACGAATACATACTGGATAAAACCAATCCCAAAACGTACACTAGGATCTGGCTTAAACCAAAGCCCGCTAGTGTTAACTGTCCGGACACTGTACGTGCACAAGTGCACGGATGTGACCGGACCCTGTCGCAAAACCATGCGACCTGTCGCAAAACCATGCGACCTCTACTCTTTTGCCAAAAGGCGAATAGCTTTCTGTGTGGGACTCTAAAGACTCGACACTACGCTGGCAGTGGGTTTAACCACAGACCGCAAGCGGCACTAGCTGTGCGTAACGGTCCCCAGGTAGATGCCGACAAGAAGACTGACGAGGTGAAACCCATCTGAACTCCTACTGAGCCTGAATGTGACAGTCTCCGTACAATCCGATCTGTTCGTCTGATACATTGCATGGCGGGCCTAGGGGGCGGTAAACGTCAGTCCCCTAATAGCGGTACAAGTCGTGTCGGAGTGAAGCCCAATACACCCTGAGATAACACTGGAAGCCTACCAGTATATCTCGCTTGCCCTGGCCAGGGACTACTCGTGTAATGGCTCTCCTAGACACAGCACGATGTCAACCCCCAATACCGGGAGAGACGAATCCTGTCTAACCGTCACTGCCTCCAAGTGCTTCGGGACTGCACCCAACTACCACATGTTTGCATGACTCCTTTGAGCCGTGGTAGGGTAGTAATCTAAGTACAGTGGGAACACACTCGAGGCGAAGTGACAGTGTCAAGTCAGCGGACTAAGCTGTACTCATGTCACCTGGGAACTGATAACTGACGATAAGTATAGTACCAACCAACAATTCCCGACGAGTCCTGTCCAGTGTACTCGTAACCCAACGAGCACCCGCATACTATCTCCAGTACGACGTACTGACGGCTGTGGGACAGACCATCTCCCACACTGGGATGAGAAGCGCATGCACTAGTCTACTCCGGAGTATCGATGCCCTGTCTCGATAGTCCTGCGACTAGGGACCTGCATAAGGATGTGCTTATAGATTACCCAGCCCCCACGAGTGTGACTGCCATCACAACGCTGGTAATCAAGCAAAGATCCTAAGGGCTCTACTAATATGTATAAGCGATATGCTAAAAGAAACACATGCACATATTAAAGTAGAAACAAACCAAGTAGCATACTACCATTTTGAGCAAGATTGTCAATACAAGGTGAATATCCCAAGCTTCCATAAAGTAATATACATACTAGTATGATACAGTAATGGCCTCTAGGGCATATACACTAACAATTGGAAATGATGAGATTTATATGCCGAACAACGGCCAAGTGTTCCTTTAGACTCGTAGAGTTAGATTATTTTCCGTTTTAGAATGTAATATGTGTGTGAGCTATATTCTTTTAAAAACTACGATTTGTTTCCCTTTTAATGATAAAGTAGAAGAATGCGGTGCCAATTTCCAAAACGAATATCTACTTTAAACTAAGGCAGCTTCCCTATTCAAACCCAACGTATTGTTCCATTTCTAAAGATAATGGTATAGCTCATAGCAAGTAATTACAATTAATAGTTACGCTTAGGTTACTTTACATGTTTGCGTTACACTATCGATGTATACGTTTCCGCGATACGAACACACTGATAGAACACTGCACAATTACCAATGAGTACTATGCTGCACAAGCACGTCCATATATGTTACACCAAACCTTATTGGTACTGCCATGTCACTGTAGAACCGTTCTGTTATATAATTCGTATACATATATGTGTTAATATAAATAGGTTGTTACACCGTAGAATACTTGCACAAATACTAATGATTGCCATGTTGCACGAGCACAAACGCGTATGCTACACTACATATCATTAGTAATACCATGACACGGTAAAATTGAAATCATTATGCCTATGTGATATAATTACGTAGTCTTTCTTTATTCCTGTTGTAAATTACGAATATTAGTACTATAGATACTGTAATTGATTCTTATGGATTTTCTGGATATTTACTACTGATGATATATATCGATGGTATGGGACACTTGTTGGAGATAGTGCCCTCAAAATCAATTATTGGATCGCAGGTACGTGATTGCAATGATTGAGGCAGGACCTATACTGATATGACAGTCTTGCTCGAGATGATAGTATGCTATCTGGTTTGTCTTTATCATCGTATACATGCTTTAGTTCGCTATTGCATGATGATAGAACCCATAGGATTCTTGCTTAACTACCAGCAATATGATGGCGATCATATACGTGGGAGCTAGGGTCTATAAGCACATCCTTAAAGAGTCCCTAGTCGTGGGAGTTTCGAGACAGGGCATCGATACTCTAGAGTAGACTAGTGTATATAGTCGAGACCCCGACGAGGGGCGGTGGCCGGTCTCACAAGCCACTGGTGTCAGTTGGATCACCTAAGATGTATACAGGTGCTCATTAGGTTATGAGTATACCGGACAGGACTCGCCGGGAACCTGCTAGTTGGTATTATACATATCGTCAGATAGCAGTTCCCTGGTGACATTTGTACAGGTTAGTTCATCAACCTGAGATCGTCATTTGTCTCGTGTGAGTTCCCACTGTACTTAGATTACTACCCTACCACGCTCAAAGGAGTTGTGCAAATAGGTTTTAGTTGGGTACAGTCCCGAGCCACATTGGAGGCAAGTGAGCGGATCGTCGGGGATTCGTCTCTCCCGGTATTGGGGGATGATGTCGTGCAGTGCACGGGTGGCCATCACTAGGAATTCTCGGCCGAGGTAGTGGAGAATTGCTGATTTGGATCAGTAGTTTCTCAGGTGGTGATGGGCTTCATGCCGATACGATTTATCGCGTTATTAGGGGTCTGACTTTATCCACCACCCTAGACTCGATATGCGATACTCTTTAAACGAATGGACCGGACTGTATATACATTGTCACTGTTAGACTCAGTAGGGTTTATGGATGAGTTCGCTCGTCAGCTTCCCTTCCAATCGATACATAGGCAAACCGTTACGTACAGCTTGTACCTCTGACGTGCTAGGGGTTATACCCAGTGCCAGTGTGTTGATGAGTCATTAGAGTCCCCCACAGACACTTTCCCAAGTTCGGGCGAAACGTTGTAGAGGCCGTATGGGTTTATGGCAAGGTTCGGAAAATGCACGTGCGTTTTCGCACGTATCATTTTTCGGGCGGATAATACTGGTAGGCTTTGGTTTAAGCCGGAACCCAGTATTATACTGTGTAGATATAATATCTTTGTCTCAGTTGCATTTGTATTCGGTCGTAATACAAATGCAGATATGTTTATACCATTACGGGGTTATCCTGAAATTCGTTTCAGGATCACTTTTGGAAGTTGCCAGATTCCAGTTTTCTATCAGCCGTATTTTGACATTCGGTTAAATACGGATTTATCTTTTCTTGAGATAAGTGTGGAAGCTTCTAGAAGAGGTGACTAGGATGGTGACTAGGATGGCGAGATGGCTTTGTTCAGTAATGGTGCATTAATGTGTTGATGACTATGTATTATGATTCATCACTTGCATTAATGCATTCATACTAGGTGTATCTTTGACTCATGCTTTTCTTTATGTGCTAATGGTCACCCCCCTCCTACACTCACCCCCCCACCTCCATATAGTGGCCGGCCATGCTTGGTGTGGGATGATGGTTGTTCATTTTTAGTTTTGAGAGAAAAGACTACGATAATTGAGTGTATGGAAATTTCATAGCCCAATTTCCATTTACCCGATTCCAATTGGCAACTTCATTAACCGTTCGTCCATAGCCTTGAACGTAACGAGACAAAGTGTTCTACTCATTCTCTACAATATCTTGGTCGTCTCTTTTAGCAAACTTGACGATCGAGTTGCCTCGGTTCAGAGACGGGAGCCCGTTTAAAGATCCGTCGACGTGGTGCCACCTGGACGAGAAGACTGGAGATCGAGGAGATCAGAGCAGCCGCAACAAGCGTGGGATGATGGTTGAAGACCGAAGGACTCGGATCATTTGGTATAACGTTTCTACCCATTTGTAATTTGTTAGTTTAGCTTTAATGGCAGATCCGGGTTGTAGTACGCGATAGCGCCAGTTTGTAAAAAGTTTTTGTTCCGCATTTGGCGTCTGTTAGACGGCCGGGGCGCTACCGTGGACTTACAGTGGTATCAGAGCCTAACCATTAAGCTATACTAACTTGTGCTAACACGTTAAAAATATCGATCGAACCGTATTTCGAAAAACACAATTTTCAAGTGCTAAACTTTCTGTCGATTTTAAACAGTGTCTAAAAATTATTTTGATCATGCCAGAAAATTAAGCAGGGTTTTTTAAGCGTACGGCAGAAAATTGAACACGTGATCCTACAGTAGCGCCGCGGATCCGCGGTCAAAGCTTGGGTTTGACCGTGGAACCGCGGCCGTTATGTGGGAACAGTGATCCAGTTTTTTCCAGTGAGCTTGTTTTGTGAAATTGTGGGTTTTTGAATAGTTCTTTTGGGCCCAGATTTTGTTACTGTACAGCAGATGTACGTGGGGCCCACTTCGGGAAATTTGGTCGATCGAAATTTTAAATTTGTTAGTATGCAATACTTACTTTATATCTCCGACCGGGAATGTCATTTGATCGGTAAACCACGTTTAATTGCTATAGTTCTTTTAAACAGGTTTGCGAACGTGACATTCGCGTTGATGTTCTGTGTTGTGCTGTGATGTTGCGGATATGTCATGATGGATAGCAGGGTGCAATGATAGTGCAGTTTGGATTTATTTGTACATTTGATATTGCGGGGCGAGTGTCCAATATGTGGACTGCCGTCACTGCCTGTTTGTATAATATTCTTTTGGGGCACGACCGGGTTGAGGTCGATGTACCTGTTGTACATATTTTTATTTCTGTACTAGGTTTACCCCGCGACAGAGTGCATGAATAGCCGGGTTCTGGAGGGCAACGGGTCCGTATCTCATGGCTTTGAGAGGCAAAGAGACCTTACTCTAGAATTGGCTGACTATTCGCCGCATTCGTAGGGGGTACAGGTTGACCCAAGGAGGGGTGCTCAATTTACCGGATTTCGTGAAGTGCCGGGTGTTCCATTCACTATACTGTGGGGACTACCTCGCTTCAGGTTTTGGCGGGTAACTTGCCGCACCCGTAGGGGTCTAGGTTTCATTGCACAGGCTATCCACACGACCAGGGGAACGTCGGATTTCAGTAGCGGCTCTGTGAAACCCGGGGATCCCAGATTATGTGTATTGTTCTGTGATGCTTATTACTTTTCTGTAAATGCTGCATATTATCACGCCTGGAGCGATTATTGTATATTGGTATATATACTATTAGATATTGTATATGTTTTACACCCGCGCTAGTCCAGCCCCCGCTCTGTCGTTAGTTAAGTAACCTAACGGGTGATGACGGGACCCAGTGGCGAATGCGGATGGCATATACGTACATTTTATTTTCGTTCTTTTCTGGTGTGATTGATTGATGGGACTGCATTGATTCTTATCAATGCAAGGATAAAACAAACCTATATTTGATGTTGTTGGAACAAATTTTAAAAAGTATTATTACAAAGATGTTTACTTTTGTTTTGCATAGTGATATTCAGTTAGAATATCCCGCACCTCATTCGACGAGGCAAGGGCCGAGATCCCTTCACCGGGAGTGACCCCTTGGGCATAAGTTTACGTCAGGGTAATAACTTCAATATAGTCGATTACAAGTTGCTTTGCATCGCGGTATTCAGTTGGAATATCCTGCACCTCATTCCATGAGGAAAGAGCCGAGATCCCTTCACCGGGAGTGACCTCTTTAGCAAAATGTTTTCGCCACTATATTTTATAAAAAGCTATCAGTTTCCTTCAACGAGATCAAGTTCATTACGTTAAAGGTTTTTCGCCAAAAACCAGCCGTAGCCCTCCGTCATTTCTTATGGACTGTCAGTAGTATTCAAGCTATGTTTGTTGGCCAAAGTCAAGGCATAGTGCTTGGTAGCTGATGAACATTCATCTGTTGCATAGATAGATGCGTTGGTTTGGGACAGTCGTATTACCTTGTTAGCCAAAATCAAGGGTATGTACGGGTGGGTTCAAATTAACCTGGACAATGACGGGTAAAACTTGACATATGACTTATGATTTGTTGGCCAAAGTCAAGGTCATAAGAGCATGAGGCAAAAATCATATCGGGAGTTTCAAACATACAGGAAACTTGCCAGGCATGCACATACCTTCTGGAGTGTGATAACTTAAGTGGCTTCCATCAAATTATCATGCGATGATAGTTGGATCCCGATTCTCACTGATGAGTTGGTTTACTCTTCGGGTGATCCCGACTAATTCTTCTTTCAAGTTTGGAGGAGAATTTGAGATTACAGTGGGAGGTTTCCTGATTAGATAAAGTGATAACCATTCTGATCTAGGTTAGAGTGCACGCAGAGTGTTTCTTTTCTCTCTCTCTCTTTGGCAGCGACCTTTGACCGACCCTAAACTATGACTCAGTGACCAAGTTGACCGAACCTTCTTAAAACACTGGGTTTTGGATTATCTGAGTTGCATAAGTCATTGCCGCTCCTTCTTTTACCCTTTGTATTTCTCAGAACACCCCGTATTACTACGGACATCCACTTCCATTAGATAGATCCATCGTATGGTTATATACGAACTCGAAGGGACTACTTCAAGGATGGATCCAGGTTCAGGAGAAATAGAATTGGTTTATTAAGTTGTCTTTTATTATCACCTTCTCTCAGGTTGCGAGGGCTCCTTAGTTTAGGATAGTACACCTATTACGCTTATTGGATAGTCTTATTCCAAACCATAGGCAGTTGCCGAAAGGTAGGGAATAAAGAAAACCAATTAGCCTAAGTAGGGTGTGCAGAAGGTAATATGTAAAGATAAAATAAAGGGATTAGAAAGAGGGCAAAGTAAATTGCGACTGTTATCATTCACGACCAAACCGCGTACTTCATCGCCACTCCTATTTCACCTTTAATAGAATAAGGAATTATTCAGTTTTCTTTTATCATCACCTTCTCTCAAGTTGCGAGTACTCCTAGGATTAGGAGAGTACACCTATTATACTTACTGGATAGTCTTCTTCCAAACCATAGGCTGGTGTCGAACGGTAGGGAAGGAAGAAAACCATTTAGCCTAACGAAGATGTACAGAAGGTAACGACTAAAGACAAATAAAGGGATTTGGAGAGATGGCAAAGAAATCTTCGGTTATAGTCATGAATTAGTTTATGGAAGAAGCATTACTATGAATACAAGGATACCCCTACGAGACAGTTTAATGTTTCAGTTTCACTGCGCATTGTTAAAAGAAAACTGTTTTCCCGATTAGATACTTACTCCAGGGTATGTATTTACTAGTTTTCATTCTCATATCTGTATGGTTTTTACAGATGATGAGTGGGAGTAAGTTATTGGGAATTAGGTGATCATCCTCATTATATCGGAATTCGTTGTAATTGGTGATATTTGAGGAAATCGCCTGGATACAGTTTTCAACCTACGATGCATAGGTTTTGAGTTATTTAACTCAGCGGACTTATACAGAGTATTGTATGTTGCCCAGTGTCCGTCAGGACAAAGGGGTAGATCCTCGTACTATGTTCTGATTACTTGTGACTTCTCTAGTTTTTAGGCAAGTGTATCGTAGAAATACAATGTCTAAGTTTTGAGAAGTTTTGGGTATACGAATAAAGTAGAGAACCATGTATCACAAGTATCGAGATTCTTCAAAGAGATCGAAGATATAGATACTCATGATTGGTATTCAGATGATAGTAATGGTTTTGAGAAACTTGTTTCTCTTTCAGGTTACTCATAATTGGATGGATTCCTAAGTTGAGTAATGCTGATTAGCCTTTTTTCCATTAAGTAGTTATGCACTGGAGACAGCTGCATGATTTGAATCTAGTTCCAATTAAATTAGTGCCTCTGTTTCTATATTGGATATAGAATGGTTCATATCTTGACGATGTTAAGATACGGGGAGCTGTCCAGCTTATGCTTAAAACCAGACACTGGATAACTCAATGCACGTTTCTGTAATGGCAGTTTATGGGTTGACCCTGGCTTCGACGAGGATTGACATTTCTACCATCTGGAAGATCAATAGTGATATTGTTCTTGACTCGCCACAGTTTTAGTAAAATGGATTTTTTCAGAAAACAGTAGTGGGAGTATGGTAGAACTGGAAGTGATTCCAGAACCGCAAACGATTACGGAAAATTTAATAGGACCTATATATTCAATCAGGTTTGACATTCCATTAGCCACTCCGCAGATATGGTGGGTAACCTCAGACACCCGAGAGGTACTCCGGTAGCCTCAAGGACGGTGACATGGAGGTTCTTGTTTACCCAGACTTGACACTACCGTTGTTCCAGATTATGAGACCCGGCAGGAGGATAAGTATAGCGTCGTTCTGAACTGGCTTTAGAAGTGCACGTGTATATTATCTGCCAGACGGTTATCGTAGTCAGTGGGAGCAGCGGAAGCATAGTGGGTAAGAAGCTTATGTCTATTTATAGGCTTGAGCAGATATAGCGGAAATAAGATCATCTAATTTTGATGTGATAGTCATGGCTTTGACTTCATCAGAATAGGGGATGGATCTGTAAGAAGGCGGTAGGGTGTGATGTCCTGGTATTTGGATGACATACACAGAGTAGGAAGTAAAATTCCTATACTACGATTGGTTGTACTTTGGTCGTCACACAGTTGTTTCTCCACAAGGGATATGGATATAATATCAGACATTCTGGTTACTAGATCTATGGTTTTAGATCTAGAATTGGGTAGTTTCCCAATGTAGGTACTTTGACAGTATTCTAATAGTATTTTAGAATAGATGACTCCTGGCATGGTGGTGTACCTGCAGGTGATGGAGTCACCCTCTCTAAAGGTGTCTTACAGACTAAAGGGGAAAGGGATATGCATGATTGGCAGATCACTTGCTTAGGCAATTGAGTCAATCGTGAGAAATGTCAAGTACCACACCAGATGTTGTTTTTGCACTAGATGCGATATGTTTATATTATTCCATTCCTGAAGAAACATAAGGAAGCATTTTTAGAACATAAGTGCATGTTCTACGGATTTGATGATGGCAGCCTCTTTCGGGAGACGGTTATCATTCCAGGCTTCAAAGGTGACATGGATGACAAAGTGATTGTCAGAATTATAGTTTTCCCTATGATAAGGGACCGTATTATGGACAGGTGGTCCAAGAGGATATTGTGGGAGGCATGGTGCTGGATACTGATTAGGTTCAATTATCGATACAGTCTAAGAAGTTTGGATTTGGTGTTCATTTATGAATTAGGTCCCATCAGATATCCAGACATATTCTAAGACAGGTATTACTCGATTCGGGAGATGGCTTTCTCCGCGAACTTGAGATTAAGAGAGATATAGAAAGAAACATCAGGGCGGATCCACTCACTGAGGCTATTTCTCGAACACAATAGTTTTACAAACGAGCTTTGTGAAACTGATTAGTAGAGGAGTTGGATGTTCGTTATCACACGGGCTGTGAGTATGCGATATCGCAATAATTAGCCTTAAGTACAAGTGGAAGATTGTTGGAGATAGTGCCCTCAAAGTCAATTATTGGATCGCAGGTACGTGATTGCAATGATTGAGGCAGGACCTATACCGATATGACAGTCTTGCTCGAGATGATAGTATGCTATCTGGTTTGTCTTTATCATCGTATATATGCTTTAGTTCGCTATTGCATAATGATAGAGCCCATGGGATTCTTGCTTGAATACCAGCAGTATGATAGCGATCATATATGTGGGAGCTGGGGTCTATAAGCACATCCTTAAAGAGTCCCTAGTCGTGGGAGTTTCGAGACAGGGCATCGATACTCTAGAGTAGACTAGTGTATACAGTCGAGACCCCGACGAGGGGCGGTGGCTGGTCTCACAAGCCACTGGTGTCAGTTGGATCACCTAAGATGTATACAGGTGCTCATTAGGTTATGAGTACACCGGACAGGACTCGCCGGGAACCTGCTAGTTGGTATTATACATATCGTCAGATAGCAGTTCCCTGGTGACATGTGTACAGGTTAGTTCATCGACCTGAGATCGTCATTTGTCTCATGTGAGTTCCTACTGTGCTTAGATTACTACCCTACCACGCTCAAAGGAGTTGTGCAAACAGGTTTTAGTTGGGTACAGTCCCGAGCCACATTGGAGGCAAGTGAGCGGATCGTCGGGGATTCGTCTCTCCCGGTATTAGGGGTTGATGTCGCGCAGTGCACGGATGGCTATCACTAGGAATCCTCGGCCGGGGTAGTGGAGAATTACTAATTTGGATCAGTAGTTTCTCAGGTGGTGATGGGCTTCATGCCGACACGATTTATCGCGTTATTAGGGGTCTGACTTTATCCACCCCCCTAGACTCGATATGCGATACTCTTTAGACGAACAGACCGGACTGTATATACATTGTCACTGTTAGACTCAGTAGGGTTTATGGATGAGTTCGCTCGTCAGCTTCCCTTCCAATCGATACATAGGCAAACCGTTACGTACAGCTTGTACCTCTGACGTGCTAGGGGTTATACCCAGTGCCAGTGTGTTGATGAGTCATTAGAGTCCCCCACAGACACTTTCCCAAGTTCAGGCGAAACGTTGTAGAGGCCGTATGGGTTTATGGCAAGGTTCGGAAAATGCATGTGCGTTTTCGCACGTGTCATTTTTCGGGCGGATAATACTGGTAGGCTTTGGTTTAAGCCGGAACCCAGTATTATACTGTGTAGATATAATATCTTTGTCTCAGTTGCATTTGTATTCAGACGTAATACAAATGAGGGTATGTTTATACCATTACGGGGTTATCCTGAAATTCGTTTCAGGATCACTTTTGGAAGTTGCCAGTTTCCAGTTTTCTATCATCCGTATTTTGACATTCGGATAAATACGGATTTATCTTTTCTTGAGATAAGTGTGGAAGCTTCTAGAAGTGGTGACTAGGATGGTGACTAGGATGGTGAGGTGGCTTTGTTCATTAATGGTGCATTAATGTGTTGATGACTATGTATTATGATTCATCACTTGCATTAATGCATTCATACTAGGTGTATCTTTGACTCATGCTTTTCTTTATGTGCTAATGGTCACCCCCCCTCCTACACTCACCCCCCACCTCCATATAGTGGCCGGCCATGCTTGGTGTGGGATGATGGTTGTTCATTTTTAGTTTTGAGAGAAAAGACTATGATAATTGAGTGTATGGAAATTTCATAGCCCAATTTCCATTTACCCGATTCCAATTGGCAACTTCATTAACCGTTCGTCCATAGCCTTGGACGTAACGAGACAAAGTGTTCTACTCATTCTCTACAATATCTTGGTCGTCTCTTTTAGCAAACTTGACGATCGAATTGCCTCGGTTCAGAGGCGGGAGCCCGTTTAAATATCCGTCGACGTGGTGCCACCTGGACGAGAAGACTGGAGATCGAGGAGATCGGTGCAGCCGCAACAAGCGTGGGATGATGGTTGAAGACCGAAGGACTCGGATCATTCGGTATAACGTTTCTACCCATTTTTAATGTGTTAGTTTAGCTTTAATGGCAGATCCGGGTTGTAGTACGCGATAGCGCCAGTTTGTAAAAAGTTTTTGTTCCGCATTTGGCGTCTGTTAGACGGCCGGGGCGTTACCGTGGAGTTACAACACTGTTATATATGTATATATATAATATATCATCAATACAATCTATGCAAATATTCTCATTTTTTACTTGATATTTCTAGATATGATGAGTTGGCGTCCACCATGAGTTTTATGTTTTCTGGTTATTTTATTCCGAACCAAGGTGGGGGGTTATTCAGTTTCGGATTTGTTACTTATCCGGACTGAGCTGGGGGGCATACATGTTAGTGTATATGCCCTAGAGGTCATTACTGTATCATACAAGTTTGTATATTACTTAATGGAAGCTTGGGATATTCACAGTTGTATAGACAATCTTGCTCAAAATGGTAGTATGCTACTTGGTTTGTTTCTACTTTAATGTGTGCATGTGTTTCTTTTAGCATATTGCCTATACACATTAGTGGAGCCCTTAGGATCTTTACTTGATTACCAGCGTTGTGATGGCAGTCACACTAGTGGGGGCTGGGTAATCTACAAGCGCATCCTTATACAGGTCCCTAGTCGTAGGATTATCGAAACGGGGCATCGATACTCCGGAGTAGACTAGCGTATGCGCTTCTCATCCCAGCAGGGGAGATGGTCTGTCCCACAGCCATTAGTACGTCGTACTTGAGAGAGTATGCGGGTGCTCGTTAGGTTACGAGTACACTGGACAGGACTCGCTGGGAACTGTTGGTTGGTATTATACCTATCGTCAGTTATCAGTTCCCAGGTGACATGAGTACAGCTTAGTCTATTGACTTGACACTGTCACTTCGCTTCGAGTGTGTTCCCACTGTTCTTAGATTACTACCCTACCACGGCTCAAATGAGTCGTGCAAACAGGTAGTAGTTGGGTGCAGTCCCGAAGCATTTGGAGGCAGTAACGGTTAGACAGGATTCGTCTCTCCCGGTATTGGGAGTTGATATCGCGCTGTGTCTAGGAGACCCATTACACAAAGTCCCTAGCCAGGGCAAGCGAGAATTACTGGTAGTGTTTCCAGTAGTTTCTCAGGGTGTTCTTGGCTACACTTCGACACGACTTGTACCGCTATTAAGAGACTGACGTTTACCGCCCCCTAGGCCCGTCATGCGATACTCTCAGACGAACAGACCGGACTGTACGGAGATTGTCACTTTCAGGCTTAGTAGGAGTTCGGATGGGTTCACCTCATCGGTCTTCTTATCGGCATCTACCTGGGGACCGTTACGTACAGCTAGTACCGCTTGCGGCCTGTGGTTAAACCTACTGCTAGCGTAGTGTCGAGTTTTTAGAGTCCCACAAAGAGGGTTATTCGCCTTTGGGCAAAACAGAGTAGAGGTCGCATGGTTTTGCGACGGGGTTCGTTCACATCCGCGCACTTGTTCACGTTTGGTGTCCGGGCAGTTATTACTAGTGGGCTTTGGTTTAAGCCAGATTCTAATATTTGTTTTGGGATTGGTTTTGTCTCATTATATTCGTGTTCCTCGGAACACGGATGCAGGTGTGTATGCACAGTTGACAGAGGCAGAGGAATCTCATTAGGGTTTTTGACAGTTGACTTTTTCTAAACCCTAATGAGAATGAGAAATATGATTAATAATATTAATTAAGGATAATTGTGCCATGGTTAGGTTGACCATTTGACTTTGG
This sequence comes from Agapanthus africanus, assembly GCA_030015575.1. Taxonomy (NCBI): domain Eukaryota; kingdom Viridiplantae; phylum Streptophyta; class Magnoliopsida; order Asparagales; family Amaryllidaceae; genus Agapanthus; species Agapanthus africanus. The sequence continues at coordinate 832,069,902 of JASDDO010000024.1, read as the reverse complement.
TTGACAATTTGACTTTGGTTGACCATTTGACTTTTGTTGACTATTTGACCATCATCATTTCTTTTACAAGATGCTTCTTGATTCTTGCAAATTACATTTAATGTGAAATGATAATGGTCATTCCAAACTAACCATCACAATTTCTTTTAATTATTATTATTATTATCATTTTCTCTCATATGAGAGATGGTTGTTATTTTTCTATCATTCTCTCTTGCTCTTTCTCTCTCATGTTTAGCTCTTCCTCTTCCTCTCTCAAAGCTCTCATCTCTCATGTGTTGAGAACCATGAGCTTGTGAGATAAAACCATCAAAACTTCTCTCTACTCATTCTAGGGTTCTTAGTTTAGCAAGCCAAGCACTCTAGTTACCTCTTGATTGAGGTAGGAGCTCAAGGTAGAGGCCTTCGGATGGATCTTTCTTCGGCAAAAAGAAGACGACGAGGAGGAGCCGTCTACACCACTCCAAGGAGCAAGCAAGAAGGAGGACCACAACAAGAAGAGAAGGAGTTCAAGACCTAGGTATAACCTTCTAACCGAGTAGCTAAAACTTGTAGTTAGTATTGTTAGTTTTTGTTTAGCAAAGATCCTCTAGTTCTAGTCCATGTTACCTTGCGTTAAAAAAACCGTTTTTTACCTATTCCGCCTCCCCGTAAGCACCAGGGTGGGTAACGTGGACTTACAGCGGTATCAGAGCCTAGCTAAACAACAACTAGCATGTTAGCAAAGTGTTTAGAACTTCGATCCGAAAAAAATCGCAAACCACGTTATAATCCTATACTTTCTGCCGATTTTAAAAACAGCCCTAAAAATATTTCCACACACCTTAAAAATCCGTGCAGGGTATTTTAGGAACAACCAAGAAAAATGAGCCCCTGAGTCGATCAAGCCGCCGCGGATCCGCGGCCGAGTTGACTCGGTCGCAACTCGTTTTTCCTGCAGTGTGTTCAGCTTGGTGTTTTGTGATTTTTAAGATACTTTGTTTCTGCCCAGATTCTCCAGAGAACAATGTTGTGTTTGGGGTAGTTACAAATTGGTATTTTGATCGAAGTTCTATAAACTTTAGCTAAATGGTTATATCTGTAATGTGATATATGTACTGAACGTCGACTAATCGCTATACGTCGATTAGTGGGGGTTGTGCATATCTGTGATCTGTAATGTTGGATTGTGTATATGAACTTGTTGGATTGTCGCGGATGAATAGCCGGGGTTGTGAGATGAGAGTTTCTTTATCTTTCATTTGATGCAAATTGTAAATTGATGTAATCTTATTTTTATGACCGCACATCCGGGATGAGGTTGTAGCCGCCATTGTATATTATTTCTTTTACTGTTTGTGCTCCTACGATAGACCCAAGGTAGGGTGCACAAACTACCGGGTACTTTAAAGTGCCGAGTGGCCTACTCACGTTGTTGAAGGAGGTTGCTTCACTTCGGGTACTTGGCGGGTAGTTTGCCGCACCCGTAGGGGTCTAGGGTGGGGTTTGGCTATTCATCGCGACCGTGTAATCCGTCTTTCGTTGCAGGCTCGAACGAAATGTGGATTCCTAGCATATCCAATGTGTTCATCTGTGATCTGGAATGGCTATCATTACATCTGACGAATGTATATATATCTATATATGATATCTAGTAGGCGTTGCTTATGTTTTGCATTCGCGCTAGTCCAGCCCCCGCTCTGTCGTTAGTTAAGTAACCTAACGGGTGATGACGGGACCCCATGGCGAATGCGGATGGTATAAGCGTACGTCATATTTTTGTTGTTTTCTGCAATGGTAGGATTAATTGATGGGACGCATTATATTAATGCAAAGAAAATAAACCAAAGTTAAATCGTTGGAATAATTTCAAAACCACTCGGTTTCTTTTCAAAATAGAAAACTTTTAAAAACGCGGAGCTTAAACCACTCTTTTTAAAAGTAATCACGTTCCTTCGATTATATCAAGTTCACTACGTTCACGGTTTCGCCAAAACCATTCGTAGCCCTCCGTCATTTCATATGGATAGTCAATAGTATTCAAGCTATGTTTGTTGGCCAAAGTCAAGGCATAGTGATTGGTAGCTATTGGATATTCATATGTAGCATAGATAGATGCGTTGGTTTGGGACAGCCGTACTGCCTTATTGGCCAAAGTCAAGGGTAGGTACGGGTAGTTCAAATTAACCTGGAAAATGACGGGTAGAACTTGACATGTGACTTATGATTTGTTGGCCAAAGTCAAGGTCATAAGGGCATGGAGCAAAAATCCACATCGGGAGTTTCTAAAGAAACTGAAACTTGCTAGTGCTACATACCATTTGGAGTGTGATGATTTTGGTAGGATTCCTTCAGCTTTATCACACGATGATATTTGGATCCCGATCCTGCTGTGAGTATATGCTACTCCTCGGGAAACTTTCTCACTTAACGATCAATGCTATAAACCAAGTAGGTGTCTAGAAAGGTGTTAGCGGAGCTACACCCACAGGGAAAAGAGGTTATTTAATTAAGGAACTTCGTGAAAGCGTCGTAAAACCTCCCTCGAAGTACCAACACTGGCCTGGCTGAACGGTTAAGCAAGTATTGTACGGTGAGAATGATCCCGACTAATTCTTCTTTTATGGTTTAAGGAAGGATTCGAGAAACAGTGGGAGCCATCCTGTTTAGACAAACTAAAAACCACTCTAAACTTGCAAGAGTATCATGCTAAAGTGTTTCTTCTCTCTTTCCTAATTGCAGCGACCAAACATCATGACCGGCCTTAAGTTACTACTAGATAAAAATATACTGACAGGGCCAAACTACAAAGATTGGCTCAGGAATGTCAAAATGGCAATCACTTATGACAAGTTGGGGTATCTCCTTACCACCAAAGCCCCCGCTGTCCCAGGTCCTCAATCCAGCGTCGCGGATAAGGAAATCCGTAAGACCTGGGAGATTGATTGCGCGAAGGCCAAGTGCCTCGTGCTTGCCTCTATGGACAATGAACATCAGAGGAGGCACGAGAATATGGACCTTGAATCCATATTTCTCCATACTGAGGAACTATATGGAGAGCAATCCCGTATCGCCAGATACGAAGTCTCGAAAAAGTTATTTTCGGTGAGATTGGCCGTCGGATCATCTGTAGCGGAACACGTGCTTAAGATGATTGGCTACATTGAAGAGCTCGCGGACCTCGGGACCACGTTAGAGAACGAGCTCTACACTGACTTGATTCTCCAGTCCCTTCCTTCCACTTACGCCCAGTTTATCCTGAACTTCAACATGCAAGGAAAAGAAGTTGAACTTCCGGAACTCCTCAACATGTTAAGGAGTGCAGAGGGCACCCTACAGAAAGTAAGGGAAACATCCACTTGTTTGTTGGAGGAGCTCCCTCTTCTAGGTCTAAGGCGAAAGCCAAAGGAAAGAAGAAGAAGGCCCCCACCAAACCAAGGGGCGGTGTTAGTAAAGTGGAAGCCAAGGGAAAGGCAAAGGTAGCAAAGGTTGCGGGACAGCTTGTGGGGAAGGAAGAGTGCTTATTGTCATAAGAAAGGACACTGGAAGAAAGATTGCAGGGCTTGGAAGGCCAAGAACCAGGACCCGAAGCAAGTTGTGGCTTCGGCTTCAGGTGTGTATGTTATTGAAAACTGTCTATCAATAAACTCTACTTCCTGGGTATTGGATACCGGATCAGGATCTCATATCTGTAATTCTTTGCAGGCACTGAGAAAGCGTAGGATTTTGAAGGCAGGTGATATGACCCTCAGGGTTGCAAACGGAGCTAGCATGGATGCTGAGTCCGTGGGGGACTATCACTTGGGATTGTCAGATGGACATGTTTTGGTTTTGCGTGACTGTTATTTTGTACCCAGTGCGACTTATAATATCATATCTATATCTTTAATGTCTAAAGAAGGTTATGATTTTGCATTTGTAAGCAATGTTGTAAACATTCACCTTAATCATGTTTTGATTGGGTCGGGTATATTAAGCAACGGTATATACGTATTGAACCAACCATAGATTTTCAATGTCCAGAATACACACAAAAGAAAGTCTCCAGAAATAAATCATGCTTTCTTATGGCATTGTAGGCTGGGTCACATCAATGAGACAAGGTTAACTAAGTTGCATAAAGAGGGATATTTGGATCCGTTCGAATATCAATCATATGCAACTTGTCAATCATGTCTCAAAGGAAAGATGACAAAGACTCCGTTCACTGGACACGAAGTAAGATTGAGCGAGCTCTTGGGACTCGTACACAGCGATGTATGCGGTCCAATGTCTGCACATGCGCGAAGTGGTTATTCTTACTTCATTACTTTCACGGATGATTTTTCGAGGTATGGACATTTCTTCTTAATGAAGAATAAATCTGAAGCCTTTGAAAAATTCCAGGAATACAAGAATGAAGTAGAAAAACAAACAGCCAAAAGTATCAAAACACTGAGATCTGATCGAGGTGGTGAATACTTGAGTGCCGAGTTCGTGGATTACCTAAAAGAGAATGGAATTCTCTCTCAACTTACTCCTCCATACACCCCACAACATAATGGTGTATCGGAGAGACGGGACCGAACCCTATTGGATATGGTATGTTCCATGATGAGTAACGTTGAGTTGTCGCGATCATTTTGGGGATATGCACTAGAATCAGCTGCATATCTTTTGAACCGAGTTTCAACTAAGACAGTGCCTACCACACCATATCAGATGTGGAGCGGGAAGAAACCCTATCTTAAGCACATTAAGATATGGGGATGTCCAGCTTTTGTCAAAAAGCAGCATGCAGACAAACTCAAGGCACGCTCAGTACAGTGCAAGTTTGTGGGATATCCAAAGAACTCCAAGGGATATTTCTTCTATTACGCAGAGGAACAAAAGGTTTTTGTTTCTCGTCATGCCTGCTTCTTGGAAACTGAATTTTTGGAAAATCGGATAAGTGGGAGCGCAATAGAACCGGAAGAAATTCCATAACCACAAGCTATTACTGAAAGCTTAGTAGAACAACAGGGTTCGAAAGAACGGGACATTCCTGCGCCACTCCGCAGGAGTAGTAGGCAGTCTCATCCGTCCGAGAGATACTACGGTTTTCTCATAGACATGGATAGAGAGGATTGCATCATTGATAATGATGAGCCGACTAGCTTCCAACAGGCCATTCAGAGCACTGACTCGGTAAAATGGCTGGATGCAATGCGGACCGAAATGGAGTCCATGTACACCAACAAAGTATGGACTTTGGACGTTGCTCCAGAAGGGGTAAAACCCGTAGGCCGCAAATGGATCTTCAAAAGGAAGATTGGTGTAGATGGACAGGTTGAGACCTATAAGGCTAGACTTGTTGCAAAGGGTTTTCGTCAAAGACCTGGTTTGGACTATGACGAAACCTTTTCTCCAGTGGCTATGCTCAAATCCATTCAGATCCTTCTTGCCATTGCTACCTTCCACGATTATGAGATTTAGCAGATGGACGTAAAGACCTCTTTTTTAAATGGAAATTTAGAGGAGTATGTCTATATGGACCAGCCAGAGGGTTTCATTCAGAGTGGGAGCAGCGGGAAGGTGTGCAAGTTGCTTAAGTCCATTTATGGACTGAAGCAGGCATCGTGGAGTTGGAACATCTTTTTTGATGAGACGGTCAAAGAATTTGGCTTTATCAAAAATCCAGATGAACCATGCATTTATAGTAAAATTGTAGCACGAACTGTCGTATTTCTCGTTTTATACGTGAATGACATTCTCTTGATAGGAAATGACATTCCTATGCTACAATCTGTCAAAGGGTTCTTGTCACACAGGTTCTCCATGAAAGACCTGGGTGATGCCTCTTACATTCTGGGGATCCGAATCCATCGTCATAGGTCCAAGGGGATATTAGGACTTTCACAGTCCGGGTACATCGACACCATACTGAAAAGATTCAGTATCGAAGATTCCAAGCGGTAATTTACCGGCTTGTCACGGGATCACCCTCTCCAAAGAGATGTCTCCCAAGACTGATTTGGAAAGGGATCGCATGTCTATTATACCCTATGCCTCTGCGGTAGGCTCTATAATATATGCGATGTTATGTACCAGACCAGATGTAGCTTATGCACTGAGTGTGGTTAGCCGGTATTAGTCAAACCCTGGGGAGAAGCACAGGATAGCGGTAAAGAACATTCTGAAGTACCTGAGAAGGACTAAGGATATGTTTTTGGTTTACGGCGGAAAAGACCTCCAGATGGAGGCCTTTGCTGACTCCAGCTTCGAGAGTGACAAGGATGACTCCAAATCCATGTCGGGTTATGTCTTTATCCTCAATGGAGGGGCGGTGTGTTGGAAGAGTTCCAAAAAGGAAACCATTGCTGACTCGACGATGGAAGCGGAATATATCGCAGCATCTGATGCCGCAAAAGAAGCCGTCTGGATGAGGAAGTTCTTGACAGAACTTCAGGTGGTTCCGTCCATTGTTGATCCAATACCTTTGTATTGTGACAACAACGGGACTATAGCTTTAGCAAAGGAACCCAGATCCCATCAGAAGTCCAGACACATCTTGAGGCGGTATCACCTGATCAGGGAGATCGTGGATCACCGGGAGATCGAGGTTCGGAGGGTTGCTGCAGAAGATAACACTGCAGATCCATTCACAAAGGCCATACCCCAGACTCAGTTCGAGCGGCTGATCGAGATGATTGGTCTTCGATACGCCAGTACATGGCCTTAGTGCAAGTGGGAGATTGTTAGTGTATATACCCTAGAGGGCATTACTGTATCATACTAGTTTGTATATTACTTAATGGAAGCTTGGGATATTCACAGTTGTATAGACAATCTTGCTCAAAATGGTAGTATGCTACTTGGTTTGTTTCTACTTTAATGTGTGCATGTGTTTCTTTTAGCATATTGCCTATACATATTAGTGGAGCCCTTAGGATCTTTGCTTGATTACCAGTGTTGTGATGGCAGTCACACTAGTGGGGGCTGGGTAATCTACAAGCACATCCTTATACAGGTCCCTAGTCGTAGGATTATCGAGACGGGGCATCGATACTCCGGAGTAGACTAGCGTATGCGCTTCTCATCCCAGCAGGGGAGATGGTCTGTCCCACAGCCATTAGTACGTCGTACTTGAGATAGTATGCGGGTGCTCGTTAGGTTACGAGTACACTGGACAGGACTCGCTGGGAACTGTTGGTTGGTATTATACCTATCGTCAGTTATCAGTTCCCAGGTAACATGAGTACAGCTTAGTCCGTTGACTTGACACTGTCACTTCGCCTCGAGTGTGTTCTCACTGTTCTTAGATAACTACCCTACCACGGCTCAAATGAGTCGTCCAAACAGGTAGTAGTTGGGTGCAGTCCCGAAGCATTTGGAGGAAATGACGGTTAGACAGGATTCGTCTCTCCCGGTATTGGGAGTTGATATCACGCTGTGTCTAGGAGAGCCATTACACAAAGTCCCTAGCCAGGGCAAGCGAGAATTACTGGTAGTGTGTCCAGTAGTTTCTCAGGGTGTTCTGGGCTACACTCCGACACGACCTGTACCGCTATTAGGGGACTGATGTTTACCACCCCCTAGGCCCGCCATGCGATACTCTCAGACGAACAGACCGGACTGTACGGAGATTGTCACATTCAGGCTCAGTAGGAGTTCGGATGGATTCATCTCATCGGTCTTCTTATCGGCATCTACCTGGGGACCTTTACGTACAGCTAGTACCTCTTGCGGCCTGTGGTTAAACCCACGGCCAGCGTAGTGTCGAGTCTTTGGAGTCCCACACAGAGGGTTATTCGCCTTTGGGCAAAAGAGAGTAGAAGTCGCATGGTTTTGCGACGGGGTTCGTTCATATCCGCGCACTTGTGCACATTTGGTGTCCGGGCAGTTATTACTAGCGGGCTTTGGTTTAAGCCAGATCCTAGTATTTGTTTTGGGATTGGTTTTGTCTCATTGTATTCGTGTTCCTCGGAACACGGATGCGGGTGTGTATGCACAGTTGACAGAGGCAGAGGAATCTCATTAGGGTTTTTGACAGTTGACTTTTTCTAAACCCTAATGAGAATGAGAAATATGATTAATAATATTAATTAAGGATAATTGTGCCATGGTTAGGTTGACCATTTGACTTTGGTTGACAATTTAACTTTGGTTGACCATTTGACTTTTGTTGACTATTTGACCATCATCATTTCTTTTGCAAGATACTTCTTGATTCTTGCAAATTACATTTAATGTGAAATGATAATGGTCATTCCAAACTAACCATCACAATTTCTTTTAATTATTATTATTATTATCATTTTCTCTAAGATAAGAGATGGTTGTTATTTTTCTATCATTCTTTCTTGCTCTTTCTCTTTCATGTTTAGCTCTTCCTCTTCCTCTCTCAAAGCTCTCATCTCTCATGTGTTGAGAACCATAAGCTTGTGAGATAAAACCATCAAAACTTCTCTCTACTCATTCTAAGGTTCTTAGTTTAGCAAGCCAAGCACTCTAGTTACCTCTTGATTGAGGTAGGAGCTCAAGGTAGAGGCTTTCGGGTGGATCTTTCTTCGGCAAAGAGAAGACGACGAGGAGGAGCCGTCTACACCACTCCAAGAAGCAAGCAAGAAGGAGGACCACAACAAGAAGAGAAGGAGTTCAAGACCTAGGTATAACCTTCTAACCGAGTAGCTAAAACTTGTAGTTAGTATTGTTAGTTTTTGTTTAGCAAAGATCCTCTAGTTCTAGTCCATGTTACCTGGCGTTAAAAAAACGTTTTTTACCTATTCCGCCTCCCCGTAAGCACCGGGGTGGGTAACGTGGACTTACAATACAGTCGGATACATGGTAGACCCGGTTCGAGGCCGAGGGTCAGGATAGCCGCATTATAGGCGGGGAGCTTAACGAGAATACTCGATACCAGAGATAGAAACGAGCACGGCAGATATCCAGGGGATACTGACTGGGGTTCGATTGGGCACGGCGGATATCCAAGGGATACCGACCGGGGCCAGGGATATCAGGTGGCGATCATCTGTTGAGATGGTGTCAACGATATCTGCATTTACGTGTCGGTGATGGACAAGAGATATTTCTGATTTTGGGTGTCGATACTAGACATCCATATATATTGATATGATTGCTATCATGAGATACACAGTTAGATTACAGTTTTGTAACCAATCAGGACTGATCCGGGGGACAGTACATGTATACATTTATACGGGCATTCATGTACATAAAAAGGGATTCAAAAAACGAGCTATAGACTCATTATTTTGAAACGTCTGATATGATATGTAGATATTTTACTTGGATACCATGACAATTAGAGTTGCATGATGGTACATACACATATCATATTTGTACAGATTATGGTAGTACTATACTTATGACGTAGGTATCGTCGTGCATTTCGATTTCTACCTTTAGATGTACTTCTATTCACTGAGTTGGCAACTCATCCCCGTTGTGTCACAGTTTCTTGCAAGTTTTACCGCTTGGATTATCAGCGGCTTGGGCACACATTCTTTTCGACGATTGATTGGTTAGTGGGTTATTATTGTATCATACTCACACTTAATTATTCAGATATTCTTGTATCTAGTGGAAACTCTATCAACTTAGAAATGGTATATTGTGGATTTAGAAGCGAGACCTAGAGTTTGTGTGTTGTGAGGTCGCACTCATTGGAGTCAACTTCTGATTTAGATTGTTTAGCTGCTCTATCATTTGGACATGGAAGCTAACTCCCGTTGGGATGCTATTTTATTGTTGTAGTGGTATCGGGTTTTTATGAAAAATTTACAAAGGAGGTGCTGTCGAATTTTAAAACGTCATAGATGTTTTTCAAACATACTTTGTTAAATTTAAATGTTATTTCAATTGATTCCATCTGATGACTATCTTAAACTTCACCTCTAATATTTTCAAAAAGGGTTTAGATTCCGGGTTTCGGTTTACTTGAACCGCGTCGATGTCTTTAGATGTCACATGATTTAAGTGCCGGTCACGTGCCACATTTGGGTCGTGACACGCGTGGAGCGCTGGGCGCTGAGCACCAGCCTTAAAGCGCTTCTTTTAAAATAGCACCCACGTGAGGAGCGCGTGGAGCGCTTGGCGCTGAGCGCCAGACTTGGAGCGCTAAGGCACTTCTTATAAAATAGCGCGTGGAGCGCTGGGCGCTCCACGCTGAGCGCCAGACCTGCAGTGCTAAGGCGCTTCTTATGCAGTTCTGATCAATTTTGTGCTCTAAGAACTAAATTCTCTGTTTATAAGAGATTTTGTCTCATGGATCTAAGAACTAAGTTCATCTCTTTCTTGATGAGATGCTGCGATCTCTTTTACTTTTGTGAAAAACCTTGTCTTATAGATCTATAATCCGAAAAAGAACTAAGTTCTTCTGATGTGAGAGTTAAACTCTCAAATATGGAGAAGATGCCATGATCTCCCTTCTTTTTATTTATCTTGAAGAAGGTTCTTCTTCTTAGAGCTTGCTCTTCTCTTTTCTTTTCTGAGAACTTGAAGTTTGGGGGGGGGGGTTCCTCTGTTCTTCTTCTTTCAATTTGAAACTTATGGGGATGTTTTTTTTTCGAAGACTTGAAGTCTTGGGTCCTTTATATAGGGGATGCCGATTTGTTGAATCAGTTAAGGAAATCTCTCATTGTAAGATCTCTAATTGATTTGGGGATATTCCCCACCATTGGATCTTTGATCCAAGGGCTTCTGTTTTACAGAAGACATCTTTCTTGTTTTTAGCAAGATTGGGAAAATATTTTCACATACAGAACTTATTCTGTATCTTGGTGATGTTTAATCACCCTTGGATCTTTGATCCAACGGTGCTCTGATTTACAGAACTCAATCTTTCTTTTTGAAAAGATTTGAGGAGTATTTCCTCAACAGAATTTTATTCTGGTAATTTGATGATTTTTTAATCATCTTCGTTGGATTTTTGATCCAAGGGTGGAGAACATTTAGTTCTAGCGCTGGCGCTCTCGTGCTTTGCACATGAGGCGCTGCCTCAGAATCTTTGACTCTTGGCGCGGGCGCTTTTGGCACTGGCGCTCTCGTGCTTTACACGTGAGGCGCTGCTTCAGAATCTTTGACTCTTAGCGCTGGCGCTCTTGGCGCGAGCGCTCTCGTGCTTTGCACGCGAGGCGCTGCATCTTTACTGAAGGTGTCTTTTCGCTTTCTTTCTCTACTTTACCTGAGTCAAACTTCTTTTTCCCAAGGCCTTCTCTTAACAGAGCTTGGAAACCATTCCATCATCCACAAAATTTTCTGTGCCTAGACTTAAATGTCAATCTTTATAATTTGAAGCAAAGCTTCTCTTCTCTCTCACTTTCAGAGAATTATTTTATCAAAGAAGAGCTATGGCTTGTAATCGTCCACATGCTCGCCGGCAACCATGGGAGGTGCCTATTAAGAAAATCGTTCCTCGTTTTGTTGCCCGCATAGTGAACCCTACTCTTACGGATGACCAATGTGACACGGTGCTGTACGAGCTCTTGACTCATAGAGGATCTCCTCTCTCCCATCGGCTCCATTTGGCTTCGGATGGTCTTCTTATCCGTGCTCGATGACATCCCTCCTCATTCAGCGGAGATGACTCCGGCAATGCTTGGCGCTGCAGAGGACAAGATCGAGTGCTTTCACGAGGCGCTTTTGATTACCACAGCTCTGAGGGATCGCTCTGTTCAGCTGCTAAGCCAGATACGTGCTCAGCGGGTCGTCATGTCTGCCTTCGCTGATGGGCATGGTGCTGACCGATGGGTAACGACTGTTCGTGAAGATCGCCGCTTTGACATGGTGGAGAAAGTAGAGAGGGGGTTAGATAATTTTATCCATGGTTTTGTGAATCCCTGTACTTTCGATCCCATGTTTGGTGATATATTTCCTGTAGAATAAAATGTTCAATTTAATGCTTTCTTTTTGTCGTTGACCACCAAGTGCTCCCTTTTTAACACCTGTTCTTTCTCTGATGTGTGCATGTGCGTATATGAATGAGCCTGATTTCACACACATCTGTAAACAAAGCCTAAACCGGTGTAAACAGGAACAAATAGCTCTTGGCCGAAGCATTTGACGGGAACAAATGCCCCCCACTACTTTGCCCACGTAAGTATGTACATGGGTGAAGTAGTGCAGAGTTATGCATGGCCATAGGATTGAGGGCTTAGGAGACAAGTTTAGGGTCCTTGTAGCCTAAGACTTCCCCATCTTCATGAGCCGTAAGGGTCTCAAGAAGGTTTTTTCTCTCTACGAGTCGAGAGGATCCCGTAGATGTACTTTCTCCCTAGGAATCGTGAGGATTCCTAGGTGTTCATCGCCTCTGTGGGTCATAAAGATCTCACTCGGGTATTTTTCCTTACGAATCATGAGGACCCGTAAGTAACTTCTTTATTTCCTTGGCGAATGTGGCTTTGGCAAATGTGGCCCACAGATAGTCCATCTTGATCTCCTTGTAGAGCAGCGATGGCTTAGGAAACAGGTACAAATCTGCTGCCTAAGTCTTTTCAACTTTATGAGCCGTGAGGGTTTCATAAAGACTTTTCTTCCTATGAGTCGAGAGGATCCCGTAGGTGTAATTTCTCCTTAGGGTCGTGAGGACTCCTAAGTGTGTTTTCTCTTGAGAGTCGTAAGGATCTCATAAGAGAATTTTTTGCTTACAAGTCGAGAGGACTCGTAAGTGGTTGTTTCCTTCCTTGTCGAGATTCGACTTTGAAGAGTGTGGCCCGTGGATAGTCCAATTTGACCTCCTTGTAAGGCAGCGATGGCTTAGAAAATAAGGTTTGGATCTGCCACCTAAGACTTTTCAACTTTATGAGCTATGAGGGTCTCATAAAGACTTTTCTTCCTACGAGTCAAGAGGATCCCGTAGGTTTCTTTTCTCCTTAGGAGCCATGAGGACTCCTAAGTGTGTTTTCTCTTGAGAATCATAAGGATCCCATAAGAAAATTTTCTTTATGCGCAGGGACACTAATTTCCCCGCAGGTCAACACGAATCGAGAGATTCCCGCAAAAACACTGATTTCCTTGCGGGTCGAAACGAATCGAGAGGTTCTGGCCAAGGACGTTGATTTTCCTGAATCGAGAGGTCTTGCCAAGGACACTGATTTCCCTGGGGGTTGAGACGAATCGAGAGATTCCTGCAAAGACACTAATTTCCTTGCGGGTCGACGTGAATCGAGAAGTTCTCGCCAAGGACGCTGATTTCCCTGAATCGAGAGGTCTTGCCAAGGACACTGATTTTCCTGGGGTCGAGACGAATCGAGAGATTCCTGCAAAGACACTGATTTCCTTGTGGGTCGACGCGAATCGAGAGGTTCTCGCCAAGGACGCTGATTTTCCTGAATTGAGAGGTCTTGCCAAGGACACTGATTTCCCTGTGGGTTGAGACGAATCAAGAGATTCCTGCAAAGACACTGATTTCCTTGCGGGTCGACTCGAATCAAGGGGTTATCTCCAAGGACGCTGATTTCTCTGAATCGAGAGGTCTTGCCAAGGACACTGATTTCCCTGGGGTCAAGACGAATCGAGAGATTCCTGCAAAGACACTGATTTCCTTGCGGATCGACACGAATCGAGAGGTTATCGCCAAGAACACTGTTTTCCCTGAATCGAGAGGTCTTGCCAAGGATACTAATTTCCCTGGAGATTAGTTGACTTGTTCCCGAGACGGAGTCATTAGATGACGTATTTCCGAGACAGGGTCATTGGATGACGTATTTCCATGACGGGGTCATTTGCTGACGTATTTCAGCGACGGGGTCATTTGCTGACGTATTTCCACGATGGGGTCATTGGATGACGTATTTCCGCGACGGAGTCATTTGCTGACGTATTTCTGAGACGAGGTCATTTGATGACGTATTTTCGTGACGGGGTCATTTGCTGACGTATTTCCGCGACGGGGTGATTGGATGACGTGTTTCCGCGACGGGATCATTGGATGACGTATTTCCGCGACGGGGTCACTTGCTGACGTATTTCCGAGACGGGGTCATTGGATGACGTATTTTCTCGATAGGGTCATTTGCTGATGTATTTCCGAGATGGGGTCATTAGATGATGTATTTCCGCGACGGGGTCATTGGATGATGTATTTCCGCGACAGGGTCATTTGCTGACGTATTTCCGAGACGGATTCATTGGATGACGTATTTCCACGACAGGGTCATTGGATGACGTACTCCACTTTCTGCGGTGTCAGAGTTGACGTATTCCGCTTTCTGCGGTGTCAGGGTTGACGTACTCCGCTTTCTGCGGTGTCAAGGTTGACATACTTCGCATTTTGCGGTGTCAGGGTTGACGTACTCCACTTTTTGCGGTGTCAAGGCTGACTTTAGGTTGTAGAGTCTTGGAACTGAGGGCTTTGCCGTGGCTCCAATTAGTGATGTCGCGTCCGTATCCTGCTAGAATGAGGAGGATCGCCATTGTGGGTTTTTAGGATGTAGATGTGGCCGTCGAGATTTGACTCTCCATTTGAAAGAGCCCGACGGGAAAATGTAGTTCCCTTTCGTTTATGCCCATGGATTGTATACAGGGGTCAGTATGGACTCGCCTGTAGGACAAAAGTTTCATTTTTTTAATTTCTTTCCGCGATGCTCTATCATTCAGCTTTTTATATCGCGAAAGTCGTGATTACCCAATCATTTCGGATATTTTTCGCGGTGACCAATCATTTCGGCTATTTCTTCTTTTTCTTTACTCGCTGCTTTTTATTGCGAGTTGCCCAAAAATTTCGGCTATTTTTATATGCATATCTTTTACTTGCTGATTTTGTTGCAAGTTGCCCTATCATTTCGGCTATTTCATATGCATTTATAGCTTGCTGACTTTTTGCTACGAGTATGGAACTTGGTATCTGATACCAATCTTAGCATCAGCATCGCTGCGACTGGAATATTAGCAGGAGCGAATCATCACTTGCCGTGAAAGGACTTGGAATTTGATACCGATTTAGGCATCAGTATCGCTACAACTGGGATATTGCCAGGAGCGAATCATCATTTGCCTTTGTCGGTTCGAACAAAGGTGGCTTAGGAAACAGGGTTAGGATCCTGTCGACTAAAGCTTTTGACTTCATGAGCCGTAAGGGTCTCATAAAGATGTTTCTCCTTACGAGTCGTGAGGATCTCGTAAGTGCGTTTTCTTCTTAGGAATCGTGAGGATTCTTAAGTGTGGATTCTCTTATAAGTCGTAAGGATCTTACAAGAGAGTTTTCTCCTTATAAGTCGAGAGGACTTACAAGTGTTGTTCACCAAGTGGAGAAATTTCACGCCATTGGTGGAAACTTGGTGTGGGAGACGCTTATTTGTGCCCGTGGATTGTATACAAGGGTCAATTATTGAACCGTTTGTAGGGCAGTCTGGGAAATGTGATGGCTTAAGAACAGGTTCAGATCCCTGTAGCTTAAGGCTTTCAAATCTTATGAGCCGTGAGGGTCTCATAAGAGGGTTCTCCTTACGAGTCATGAGGATCTCGTAAGTGTAATTTCTCCTCAGAAATCGTGAGGATCCCTAAGTGTGTTGCTCCCTTGTGGGTCGTAAGGATCTCACGCAGGTATTTTCTTCTTACAGGGTCGAGAGGACCTTGCAATTGTGCATGAATTTTAACGAGTCTGCGCCCTTTCGGGTTTTCACAAATTCGCCGGTAGCCCTGCTGTTTTTACTCACGGAGCCCTTTCGGGTTTTCATCCATGCCCATTTTGCTTATGGACATACCGTTTTTTTACGAGTCTGCGCTCTTTCAGATTTTCACAAACATTGCCGGTAGTCTTGCTGTTTTTACTCACGGAGCCCTTTCGGGTTTTCATCCGTGCCCATCTTTCTTATGGACGTACCGTTGTTTTTTTTCGAGTTTGCGCCCTTTCGGATTTTCACAAACATCGCCGGTAGCCTTGCTATTTTTACTCATGGAGCCCTTTCAGGTTTTCATCCATGCCCATCTTGCTTATAGACGTACCTTTTTTTTACGAATTTGCGCCCTTTCGGGTTTTCACAAATATCGCCGGTAGTCTTGTTGTTTTTACTCACGGAGCCCTTTCGGGTTTTCATCCGTGCCCATCTTGCTTATGGACGTACCATTTTTTTTTATGTCAGCCCTAGGATGCTGCGGTTTGTAGTAGTTTAAAGACGTTTCGGTCCGTAGCTAGTTTCAGGACATTGCGGTCCATTGTTCATCTTGTATGCATGTGTATTTGTCACGTGACGGGATATATAAGGATAAAGTGGGATACACCCATTTAGGGTGTGATTTGGTTTGGTTGGGGTGTTTTGTGATCCATCCCCACCGCGACTTCTTCCACTTGACGTCGACGCCTGGATTTTTCGAATATGGCCATTTTGCGTTCTCGATCAACTTTGCTCCTCTGATGGGCTTCGGTTAGCAGCACGTCAATCAGCTCATTGGACGGTTCCAAGGATTTTGGTGCCGATTCTGCTCCTAGCTCCTCTATGTCATCTTCTAACACTGAGTGAGCTTCTTCATTATTTAGTGACGAATGAGAGATCATGTGACAACTTGCCACGTAATCCTCGGGTTCTTCTGACGCGTCGTCTCCCTCGTCATTGTCATTGCCTCTGTTCTCAAGGATATGGTTGAGAAACTCATAGAGTGTGACTGGGGTCCGCGCCTTCTGGTTGTATTCCTCCAGCGCGTCAATATGCTTTTGTAGCTCCATGCGCTTGTATCAGGCTGCGCGGGCTTTTTGGTCTTCTTCTTCAAAAACTTTGACGGCTGGGCCTGGGCGTTTTGCCCATCGCTACCAATTCTTGGCGTCGGGCGCGGTTTCAGCATTCCCTTAATGACCTCGAGCTCTAGCGGTCTTTTCCACCTAATTGCGGGACATGCTTGAAGATCCTTCAGCATTCTTTTCGGTTTTGCCGAAAGAACTACTTCCCATGGAGCTTCCTCTATGAATGAGCATGATGCCCCCGAAGTGTCTACCCTTTTAGGAGTGTGCTGTTGTGGCGGATTTATCTTCCAGTTTTCGGACAGCGCGAACTTGCCATGTTGGTACTGGTCTTCAACCCAGTTTTTGAAGACGTAACAGTCTTCTATCGGATGGCCCAATATTCGGTGGTAGGGGCAGTAATTGGGATTGTTGACGTCATTCAGTTGCTGTGGGTATCTCGGCTCTGGTAGAGTGATGAGCCCGTTGCGCACTGCCAGTTCAAACAGTCTCTTTATTTTATCTCGAGGAAACGAGTAAGGACGTCTCAACTTCTCATCGAGGGATCGCCGCTTGTTGCTTTAGCGAACAACTGGTTTCGGCTCACTCGGTTGTTGTTGAGCATTGGCGACAAAGGTCCCTATCCCTTTTGCCTTTTTCATTTCGAAGCTCCGTCTTTGAAGAGGGCGGTCTATGGCTTATCTGGTCCATTTGGGCCAGCTTGTCGATCAAGGCCTGAAAAGTGGTCGGCTTGAAAAACATCATAAACTGGGAAATGGTCGCCTGAGGGTTGAGGGTCCCTACGAACATGCCCACGGCAGGAGCTTCTTCTATGCGTTGTTCGCATCTCGACCATAGATTCCGCCACCGGATTGCATATTTCACCCATGTCTCTCCCGGCTTCACTCTGGCGTTGATCAATGCCGTGATCAGGGTACGTTCGCTGGCGCTTGCGAACCTTTGTGTAAACAGTAGCTCCATTTCTGCAAATGTCTTAACAGAGTCATTCGGGAGTTCGGAGTACCATTCAAATGCTATCTCCGACAAGCTGCCAACAAACTGGCGAAGTAGTAATTTGTCGTCGCCCCCAATATTACCGCACAAGGCTCTGAATTGAGCAACGTGCTGGTGTGGATTACTCATCCCCTTATACACATGGAATTTAGGAATCGTATATCCTGGCGGGTACTTTATTTGATCGTACCAATCCGGATAAGGTTGTCCAGTCTTGACGATTTTGCCGGCCGCTTCGCTTGCCTGATGAGCTCGTATCTGTTGAGCTATATAGTCGTCAAGGGCGGCTTTAGAGATGGTCTCTTCCTTGGCTGCTGATAGAGCCGGAAGAGGGTCTGATGTCTCCCTTCTGTCGTCTTCAAGGATTATTGGAGGGTCTTCAGCTGGAGGATCCGGCTGTATCATCATCCCGACCATATCTTGGAATAAGAGCGCCATTTGTTTTATATTGGTCGCTTGTTCCGCGGCCTCTTTGTCTTTCTTCTCGAGCATTCTTAGGAGGAATTCGGCGTTGTTGGGGTCGAAATTTACACTCCGGTTGACCAAGTCAAAATCAAAGTCAACCCCAAGCCAAGTGGGCCCAAGCCCAGGTCAAGTGGGCCAATGCCCGGGTCGAGCCCGAACACGAAGCGTCCGGCCTTCCGCTATGCCAAAATAAAAAAAATTTGTAATAAATAATTTTAGTGTATCCCTTTTTTAATTTTTGAATAAATGTAAGAAAAATGGGCATAAAGCCAAATTTTTGTAAAGCTCATGGCTTATGTGCAAAAAGAAATAGCACATGAGGTATGGGATGGGCAAAATGCCATTTTTGTAAAGCCCAAGGGGTTATATGTAAAGTGTATAGCCTATAAAGGCAAAGATAATGAAAATATCTCAAGAACTTTTTCTCTCTCCCAAAAAAAATCATGATCTGTGCTCTTTCTCCTTCCTCAAGGTTCTAAAACCTTCTTCTTTCTTTTGAATTAAATCAAGAGTTTTACTCTTTCTTTTCCAAAACTAAATAGTTTTTCACCACAAAACCCACAAAGGGGAGCTTGGATCTTCCATCAGATCTTAAAAATGAGAGATTTTTAAAATCTCACCCCTCTTATTATCCAAGAAGTAGCCAACAGAGGAGGAAGAAGGAGACCCATCTCCAAAGACCCCACTTTGGAGGAAGATCCAGTGCTCAAAGGGAGAAGCCCCTTCATCAGCTTCAAAAATATCTTAGGAGTTTAACTCCTCCTATATATATACACACACACACACACACACACACAAAATAATAAGTATTTCTTTCTGAGAGTACAACTCCCAGTGCAGAGACCAAGTCCCTTTTGCCGCCCAGCGCCCGAGCGCCTATGTGCTTGGCACTAGCGCCCAAAGCGCTAGCGTCTGAGCGTCCAAAGCGCTAGAGCCCGAGCGCCCACGTGCTTAGAATGTGTGACGCTAGTTCCTAAAGCGCTAGCGTCCGAGCGCCCACGTGCCTGGCACGTGTGGCGCTAGCGCCCAAAGCACGAGCACCCGAGCGCACACGTGCTTGGCACGTGAGGCGCTAGCGCCCGAGCGCCCACGTGCCTGGCACGTGAGGCGCTAGCGTCCAAAGCGCTAGTGCCCTGGCGCCCATAGCGCTAGCGCCCAAGACGATAGCGCCAGCGCCCGAGCGCCTAAGCGCCCGCGTGCCGCGCACGTGAGGCGCTGGCGCTTTCTCCCACGCATCCTTTGGATGCCCTTTCCTTTTATACACACACACACACATACACACACACATACTCTACAACACTATCCCCCGTTAGAAAAATTTCTAACGGGGCGCTGCACTGCACTCCGTAAGGGGGCTGCTAGCCCCCTTGACCCCCAGCCCGCTATCCGGGTAGCGGGACCCCCGTAAAAACTCTGCGGGGTCCCCGATATATCCAAAACTCCTTTCAAAACACAACACACGTACACTGCACATCGAGTTCACATGACCTTTTTGACCCGTTAATCGGAAGTTCTCTCGCTCTAAAGGCGAGGGGTAATTAATGGCTGCTTAGTCCGCGGCTGCCGGACATTCAGATCCCCACAATCAATAAACCCCAGCCTATCCCAGGCAGGGGGAATCTGTAATGCGCCTGACAAGCGCGCGCGTATTCCCATCTCAATGGGGTGACGAAAAACACCCTACAGGCGTCGGTTTCCTGTTCCTGGCGCGGCTCCGACGACGTCTCCAGGCTTTCTTTCGGCCCAGTGAACGCGGCCATCTTCGTTAGTATCTCCTGGAGCTTTTGCTGTTGCTCCAGAGCCTTTGTCACAGACCGGGTGAGTGGTCGATGACCCGTGGAGATACGGCTATCCTCTTTTCCGAAAGCCATGTAGATGGTGTGCACTACCATGCCCCCAGACTTAGGGCGTTTGGATTCAGCACCCTTAAGATTTGTCGCAGACACAGGGATTTTCTCTGGCCTTCTCCTTTTATGGGTAGTCGAAGTTGAGAGGGCTGTTGTAGGTGATACTTTCTGCGGTACGGCGGCGGGATGGTCCTCCTCTTGCCGAACTTTCATTTTTTTCTGTCGGCGGGAGTAGTCCTTATGAATCACAGAGTCTTGAACTCTTCGCCAGACCCTGTGGATTTTGGAAGACAGCTGCTGAGGAGGCTGCTCCAGCTCCGCCTTTGTAACATTTTCAACAGGTGAAGGAGACCTTTTTAATATGGCAGTTGGAGAGTTCTTGCGCACCCTCCTGTGCGGCTCAAAACTGTTCCCAGTTGAAACAGTAGCATCGACTTCCACCATCGAAGCTGTTGGAGTCAATCCAGAAGGGGAACTGCCCCCAGCTTTCTGTTAGTTATATGTATGCCCTAGAGGCCATTATTGTATATACGATGTATATTGTAGTGGATGCTTGGACATATATAGGGAGGACTTTCTTGCTCGACATGATAGTACGCTATCTGGTTGCTCTTTATCTTAACATGTACTCTGATTGTCTCTATGTTACATGTTGATAAAACCCTAAGGATGAGTACTTGACTACCAGGACTATGATGTGGATCATACAAGTGGGGACAGTGTAGTCACCAAGTACATCCTTCAAATGTTCCAAGTCGTGGGAGTACCGAGACAGGGCATCGATACTCCAGAGTAGACTAGCGTATGCGCTTCTTGACCCATATGATGGGCGATGGATGATCTCATATACATTGGTGTTTGACATCAAAGAAGGTATACGGGTGCTCAGTGGAGACTGGGTACACTGGACGGACTCGCCGAGAACTCCCAGAAGGTATTATACCTCACGTCAGATGGCAGTTCTCTGGTGACACTGGTACAGCTTAGTCTGTAAACCCGAGATCGTCATAGAGTCTTGTGTGATTCCCACTGTGCTTTGATTTCCATCATACCACGTCCAAGAGGGCATGCAAAAAGGTGGCTTTTAGGTACAGTCCCGAATCACATGGAGGCAATGAGCGATAGGAGGGGATTCGTCTCTCCCGATATAGGGAGTTGATGTTGTGCTGTGTTCGATTGGCTATAACTGGAAATCCCTGGCCAGGGTTGCTGAGATTTACTGATAATTGTTATCAGTAGTTTCTCGAACTGTTATGGATCTCATATCGACACGACTTATCAAGCTACTGGGGTCTGACGTTTACCACCCCTAGGCGAGATATGCGACATATCAGACGAAGAGACCGGACTGTACAGGAGTGTTACTGGTTGGATTCACGGGAGGATGTACAGGCTTGCTTGTTGATCTTCTGATTGCTCAATACCTGGGTGGCTGTTACGTTTAGCCGACCGCTTGCAGCTTGTGGGTGTTTGATATGATCATCACCTACTGCCGGCGTATTGACGATTCTTTAGAGTTCTACACAGAGGTTTCCTGGCTCAGGCAAAACGGAGTAGGAGCACATATATGATATGTGCGGGACCGAGAACAATACGTGTATGTGATACCGTATTAGATTCTCGCGATATGAGATATCGGCCGGGTATATGTGATATAGCCGGGTCATCTGATCAAGTGTTGATTCGATAAACTTATACAAATTATATTAGTCGGTTATTTGTGAAATAGTCGGATTATTGGATCAAGTGTTGATTCGATAATTTAATGTATAATTATATATTTGATATATTAAATTACATTAACTAATATAAGCTCACTAAAATATTCTTTTTCTCACTCGGGTAATACATTGATATATATGCGATATATGTTAATTGTATTATTTTATTTTGTTACAATAAATATTGTATATGTGATATATAATATTGTAACATGTTATGGTTATTAATGCAATATGTTTAGTGGAGATTAAACATGGTTAGGGATTGATTTGGGTTAATTCTTTCTAGTTGCTTCTAGAAGCTTTGCTTTTGTTTTAAGCAAAGATATTTGTTATGATATTTTGCATAGATATTTGTTTAACCCAACCAAACCTTTTAACCATGGTTCAATCTCTACAAGGGTTAGTTCTTCTCACTTATACCATGGTTGCATTTCTAACCTCACACTAGAGTAATTCATTATTCATCACAAAAGAGTTAGCATCTTCTTTCTTCTTCCTTCTTGCTTGAAAAGCTTTCTAGCTTTTTGAGAGGTGATGAAAATGAGTGAGATTGAGAAAATAAATGAGAGCTAAATTCCTACTTCATCATCTTAATCTATCCTAGCCATTTAGATTAGGGTGCTCACTTCATTAGTGAGTGAGAGCTTGTGTTAAAGAAACTTCAAGGTAGATCATCTTTGTTATCGAAGATCGGAAGCAAGCTTGCATCTTTCTCTTCGTGGAGCCTCTCTAGAGTCCGGGTACTCGATGATCGCAGCGAAGGGACCTCAACACGGAGCTTTAGAAGTGAAGGACCGGACTACAAAGGTTGTAATCCCAAACTCGTAGAAATAGAGTTGTTTACTTGCTTTGTTTCGCCTAATCTCTAGTTTAAATATCTTGGTTAGGGTTGTTCGGCACGTCTAAATTTTAAATCGGGCATGGTTGATGCCTTATAGACCCTTGTGAGAGTGCCTAGTAACCCTACAGTGGTATCAGAGCCAAGCTAGAGCTTTAGGCGAAGTCTAGACGAAGTTTAAAGTCCGATCGAACCCCGAAACCCTGGTTTTTACCCCTCTCTGGAAATTTTCTAAAAATATGATTTTTTCTGTATTTAAAATACTCAGAAAATTAAGCAGGGAATTATAAGGAATACTGTGAAAAATGAGCCATCAATTCGCTTAAAGCGCCGCGGAACCGCGGCAAGACCAAGCCTTGCGCGGCGGTTCCGCGGCGGAACAGTAGAATTAGGGTTTGGTATTTGCACAGTAAAATCCGTATGTGTTTCCTGATGCTTCTGGGAATTTTTAATTGTACTCAAATGTTGAGTTCTCTGGAGATCTTTTGTATTCGTTGATTCGATCGGATAATTTAACTTCGTTTATGTTTTTCCGGGTAATTTTAGAACGTGTTAAAAAGTTCGAACGGATATCAATAACTCACTTTTTCCCCTGCCGGAAAATTTCCAAGCGTTGGATTTTTCCGTAGTTTAAGAACGTTCTAAGTCGTGCAAGTAACGCGGTGGACCCTCTAGAAGAACACAAACCTTAACTCGATTATGTGACCGTCTGAACCGCCTCTAAACCTTAGGGTTTGTGGCAGTACGGCGTTGCCACATGTGAGGCGTTGGCTTGACCCTTCTACGGCTGGACCATTGGTACTGTGGCATGTGATGGATGTTTTTAAACTAATTTCAAGTGTTGAGAACTATTTGGGAAAACTTGGGTGTTTGATTATTCGATCGGAAAGTTTAACATTGTCAATTTATCTGGAATGTGATACAATATTTGGAATCCACATGTAGTTATGAGATAACTAATTTGAATGTTATAAATCTAGCAGTTTAGTCTCAGATGATCGGTTGCCACGGAGTTTTGATGTGATCAAAAGTCCGTCGCAATCACGTAGTGTACGCGGATACTCGCCGGGTAAACTTAATAGACAGCCATGCCACATAGCCCCGACCAAGTGACTGTAGGAGAACCCCGTCGCCAAAAGCATCCGTTCGGGTGCTCGCGGCAGCGGTGTTCCGCCTTAGTGCACTTCGTCGACGGCATCCGGGGGTGCGGCCGTCTACTAAAGTTTGCGACGAGCATTTGATTAGGTTGTCGGGAATCTTGTTGAATTGCCCGACTAGATATTGAAAAGTGTTTTCGAGATCGAGACTAAAATACGGGGTTTATAATTGTTAGGCATGCGATGTCTAAGGAATTCATTTGGTTAGGAATGCGATGTCTAAGAAGGTTGCGGATTCCAACTGTTGTAGTTTTACACTTTCTTTTCTGTGACCGTAAGCGTGTGTATCACCGGCTTCATTGCTATACATCAACGACAATCGGGATACGCATATTTACTTACGTTGATGATATGAGATATTATGTGTTACTGTGATATGTTATATTGGATCGTCGTGTTTTGAATAGCCGGAGGTTTTATGTAAGATGAGAGTTTTTCTTTTTCATTCATGTAAAATTCAATTGTATGTAATATTCTTTTATTGGGGCACTTCCGGGCTGAGGATGATGTCACCATTGTATATTATTTACTTTTCCGCATTAGGTAGACCCAAGACGAGGAGCACAAGTAACCGGGTTCTAGGGTCCAGTGGGAGACCATCTCGAGGAGTCGAGACCGGGTCTCCTAACCCTAGAATTGGCAGTGTTGCTTGTCGCTCTCGTAGGGGTCTAGGGATGTGGGTTTGGCTATTCATCGCGACTGTGGAATCCGTGTTTTATATAGGCTCGTATTAAAACACGGACGCCCTAGTATATCCAATATTTCATATGTGTTCTTCTGCTGCAATGTTCTGTGATGAGATCATATTACTGCCTGAAATGAATGTTTATATTATATATATGAGATATATGTTATATTGCAGATTTCGTTTCAAAATGTGATGCTTGTGAAGCATAATAAAATGGGACTTCATTAATGAGATTAATGAAACTAAAAGAAACCTAAAGATGTTGTAGAAACTTGTCTCAAAAACTGGTAGCTCTAGTTCTTGCTTTGCATAGCGGTGTTCCTTGTAGAACATCCAGCACCTTATTCGATAAGGAAAGAGCCGAGATCCCTTCACCGGGAGTGACCTCTTTAGCGAAACTAGCAGATGCTACAAACACGGTTTGTCTTTTGATTGCTTATATAGTTTTTGCTTTGCATAATGATATTTGTGAAATATCCTACACCTTATTCGATGAGGAAAGAACCGACGATCCCTTCACCGGGAGTGACCTCTTTAGCAAAACTAGAAAAAGCCTCAAAAACACTCCATTTAAAATCACTCGATTCTACAACGATATCAAGTTCATTACGCAAAGGGTTTTCTTAAAAACCTGTCGTAGCCCTCCGTCATTTCAGATAAGTACTACTTAGTATTCGTGCTACGTTTGTTGACCTTAGCCAAGGCGTAGTGTGCGGTAGCTAATTAGCGCTTATCTGTACAAGCATATGATGCGATTGAGTTAGGGTAGTCGTGCGACTTTGTTGACCTTAGCCAAGGGTCGTGCGGGTGGGTTTAATTCAATCGGGAAATGACGGGTTGAACTTGGCTAGCGCTTATGATTTGTTGACCTTAGCCAAGGTCATAAGTTGCTAGGGGTAAAATATTATTGGGAATTTCAAGTGTTGAAATTTGCAATGAGATTGCATATCTTCTATGGATAGTTGGATCCCGATACCCGCTGCGAGTAAGAGTTACTCCTGGGAGAGTTTTACACATTACAATTAGCCGATCAAGTAGGTGTCTAGAAAGGTGTTAACGGGGTTACACCCCTGGGAAGACGAGGTTTACTTTAATTAGGTCCATGCGAAAGCACGGGGAACCTCCCTCAAAGTACCGGCACTGGCCTGGCTGAAAGATTGGCGAACTTATAGAGTGTAATTAATCCCGGCTAGTCTTTCCTTTTAGGGTTTGAAGGAAGATTTGACTAAAACAGTGGGAGACATCCTGATTAGATATATTAATAACCAATCTAATCTTGCAAGAGTATACGCTGAGTGTTTTCTTCTATCTCTCTCCAGGTAGCGACCATGTCACGCCTTAATCAAGATAATAATACGGATGTATTGACCGAACCCGCTTGTTATACTGCGCTAAGGAACGTTGGTCCCGCTCCAACTTATAATTGTTATAAGACAGAGCAGGAAATAGGGGATTACCAGAATTCCCGTACCACCCAAACGAAGAAAGTGCATGCTGATGCATCTTCTTCGGGTGTGTTCATTACCAAGAACTGTTTCTCAATATCCTTTACGTCCTGGGTATGAGATACCGGATCAGGATCCCGCAAATGTAATTTGTTACATGGGCTACAGATAGGTAGAGAACTGAGAACGGGTGATAAATTTCATGAGATAGAAATGGTGCAAGTGTTGCAGCCAAGTCTATTGGTAGTTATCACCCAGTATTACCAGTATACATTGATTCTGAACGAATGTTATTAGATACCGAACCTGATATACAACATCATATCAGTCTCTTTATTAGTAAAGAAGGATATAATTTTGTATTGTTGGATAATGTTTTGAACATTTCCTATATCAAGAGTTGATCGGTTCAGACACGTTATCCAAAAGCATATTCGTTCTAAATCAAACCACAGTTCTTAACGTACAGAACACACACAAGAGGAAGAGTTCAGAAATGAACGAATCCTTCTTGAGGCATTGTAGATTAGGTCAATGCGACCCGACTAGCTGAAGTTACATAAAGATGCATATTTAAATTAGTTTGGATTTACATCTTGTAAAACTTGCCAGTCATGTCACAAAGATAAGATGACCATAGCTCCGTTTATTGGAAACAAAGAAAGAGTTAGTGAACTCTTGGGATTGATACATGCTGATGTATGAAGGTCCCCTGTCTACACATGCCAGGACCGGTTCTTTATATTTCATTACATTCACTGATGATCTCTCAAGATTCAGACATATGTTCCTGTTGAAACACAAGTCTAAAACTTTTGAGATGATCATAGAATATAAGTTAGAAGTGGAGAACCAAAACAGGTATAAGTATTATGTCCTTTGATGAGATCAAGGAGGAGAATACTTGAGCGCGGAATTCCTGGACTATTCTAAAGGATAATGAGATTCTCTCTCAGCATTACTCCTCCGTATACACCACAGCACGTCGGTGTATCGGGGCGGAGCAGATACACCCTATTTGATATGGTACGCTCTATGATGAGTACTACTGAGTTTTCTATTTCCTTTTGGGAGTTATGCACTTGAGAAGCTGCATACCTATTGAATAGGGTTCCAATCAAATCTGTTGCCTACCACTCCATATGTGATATGGTATGGGAAGAGCCCATCTCTTAAGTATAGTTAAGATTTGGGGTTGTCCGGCCTATATCTAAAAGCAAAATCCGGACAAACTCGAGGCTAGGTCAGTTCTGTGGAAGTTTGTTGTGTAGGGTTCCCTAGGAATACTAACAAGATTCTACAAGGCATCTACCATGCCCAAATCAAATTTTTATGTGCCGAACAACCCTATGCAAGATCGTTTACTAGAGGATTAGGCGAAACTAAAAGCAAGCAAACTACTTTACTACTAAGTGAAAGGGATTACAACCTTTGTAGATCCAGTCCTTCACTTCTAAAGCTCCGTGTTGACGTCCCTTCGCTGCGATCATCGGGGATCCCGGACTCTAGCGATGGTTTCTTCGGAGAAATGAGCGGGCTAGGTCGTTGACTTCGAGGCCGAAAATGATCTACGTCGAGGAGACTCAAACCCAAGCTCCATCTTCACTAGGTCAAGAACTTTATGAAGAGAACACCCTAAACTAAATGGCAAGTAGTAGAGGATGATGAAATAGGAAATGGGTTCACTTTAGATTTAGATTTCTCACTCTAAATCTTCACTTAAAAATTTCAAGCAAGGTTTTTCTTCTTCTTGAAGAAAAGGAAGAAGAAGAAAAGAATAAGAATGAATTAATTTCAAATGAATAATCAAGTGAAGTCTATCATAATGCAACCATGGGTGAGTTAACCTTTGTAGAGACTAAACTAGAGTTTAAGTTAATGGTTAGGTTAATGAAAATCTCATGCAAAACAAAATGGTTGGACTTTGTCAAAGATGCTTGAAAGCTTCATGAAGCTTCAAGCAAAGACAAAGAAAAACCACCATTTTGTTTTACCAAACCAAAATAAAAACCTAAACCATTAACCTAAACATGGTGTAAGTCATACACACACCCAAGTTTGCATGTATCATCAATCATAATACAAACTAGTGCACAAACATATATCATATATACAACTTGTGCACATAAAGTGAGAAAATTCATCTTAATTGAACCAATACTAGTTAATGTAAAGTAATATATCAAATATATAATTATACATTAAATCATTAAATCAATACTTGATTTAATGATCCGGTCATATCGCATATAACCGACTAATATCAAGTGTATCAATATATTGAATCAACATTTGATTCGGTAACCCGGCTATATCTCATATAACCGTCCGATGATACAAATCACGAGAATAGAATTCAGTATCACATACTGGTATTATTCTCGGTCCCGCACATCTCTCATATGCGCTCCTATTTCGTTTCGCTTGAGCCAGGAAACCTCTGTGTAGGACTCTAAAGACTCATCAATACGCCGGCAGTAGGTGGTGATCATATCAATCACCCACAAGCCGCAAGCGGTCTGCTAAACGTAACGGCCACTCGGGTATTGAGCGATCAGAAGATCAACGAGCAAGCCTGCTCACACTCCTGCGAATCCAATCAGTAACACTTACCGCACAGTCCGGTCTGTTCGTCTGATATGTCGTATATATCGCCTAGGGGTGGTAAACGTCAGACCCCAGAAGCTTGATAAGTCATGCCGATGTAAGGTCCATAACAAGCATGAAACTACTGATAACACTTAACAGTAAATCAGTGCAACCCTGGCCAGGGATTTCCAGTTATGGCCAGTCGAGCATAGCGCAACATCAACCCTCAATACCGGGAGAGACGAATCCCCTCCTATCGCTCATTGCCTCCATGTGAATTGGGACTGTACCCAAAAACCACCTGTTTGCACGACTCAGTAGAGCCGTGGTAGGGTGGAAATCAAAGCACAGTGGGAGACACATAAGACTCTATGACGATCTCGGATCAACAGACTAAGCTGTACCAGTGTCACCAGAGAACTGCCATCTGACGTGAGGTATAATACCATCTGGGAGTTCTCGGCGAGTCCGTTCAGTGTACCCAGTCTCCACTGAGCACCCGCATACCATCTCTGATGTCAAACACCAATGGATATGGGATCATCCATTGCCCATCACATGGGTCGAGAAGATATACGCTAGTCTACTCTGGAATATCGATGCCCCGTCTCGATATTCCCACGACTAGGAACATTGAAGGATGTACTCATGGACTACCCGGGCCCCACTAGTATGATCTGCATCATAGTCCTGCAATTCGAGTACACATCCTAAGGGCTTTATCAACATGTAATGGAGAGACAGTAAGTATACATATTAAGATAAAGAGCAACCAGATAGCGTACTATCATGTTGAGCAAGAAAGTCCTACCTATATATGTCCCAGCATCCACTACAATACACATCTCATGTACAGTAATGGCCTCTGGGGCATACATATAACTAACAATCTCCCACTTGCACTAGGGCCATCTGTAGCAGTGGTTGTAGTATCCCATACTCAACCATCCTATAAAAGTCTCTCTCTGGGAAAAGGCCTTTGTAAGTGGATCCGCCGTGTTGTCCTCTGAGTCTACTCTCCTAACCTCGATCACCCTGGAGATCAACTATCTCCATGATCAGGTGATACTGCCTTGGAATATGTCTGGGTCACTGATGGGACCGGGGTTCCTGGGCCAAAGCCACACTTCCATTGTCACACAATGGTAGGAACTTAGTTCATCTCATGAACTAATATATACACAAACTTCCTCTTTGGTAGTATCTTTGATAGCGATGTCACCAGCCTTTATCGTCTAGTTTGCCACGGTATCTAGCTTGGAACTCTTCCAACATACCGTCCCTCCACTGAGGGTAAAGACAATGCCTGCGACTGACATTCAATCGTCCTTATCACCTTGGAACTATTCCAATAATTCTCCCCAGGATCGATTGATACCATCTCACTATACCTAGTGAGAATCCTAATATCCATTTAGATCTATCTCATAGATATAAAACCTAGGATTTAGGAGGTATCACATAGATCCTATATGGAGAATCCTTATGATAAGAGGAGATTGACCGAGCGTAGCATAGGAAACTCTTTTCCTATCAAGAGTATGCTGTCCACGTACAATACGAGGATGACCACCTTACTCTCTACTACCTTTTTGTATGTATAAGGTTCATCTACTATTTTGATGAAGTCAAACTCTTTGACTACCACATCAAAACAGATGTTCCAACTCCGCGATGCCTGCTTTATTCTGTAAAGCAACTTGCACACGTTTCCGCTGCTCCCACTCTTTACGAAGCTCTCTGGCTGTGTACTTATAGACGTTCTCTTCTAAATCAATATTTAGAAAAGAAGTCATGACACCCAACCACCAGATGTCGCAGTCATGGTATGTAGCAATGTCAAGTAGGATCCGGATGGACTTAAGCATAGCCACTGGAAAAGGTTTCATCATTATCCATGCCTGGTCGATGACGAAAACCTTTAACAAGTCTAGCTTCGAAAGTCTCAACCTTTCCATCTACACCAAGTAATCTTCTCAAGATATACTTGCTCCTGATAGGGATTTAACCCTTCAGATATAGCATCCAAAGTCCATACTTTGTTGGTGTACATGGATTCTATCTCAGATCGCAAAGCATCCAGCCATTCTTATAGAGTCCCTACTCTCCATGGCCTGCTCGAAACTAGTTGGGTCATCATCTCATGATGCATTCCTCGCTCCCACTGTCATCGAGAAACCGAAGTATCTCTCAGGCGGATGAGGAACGCTACCAGATCGGCGGAGAGGCTGAGGTTCGTCGGGGACTATTGAATCCTTTGGTTCTGTCAAATCATCAGCTGTAGTTTGTATAGCTGGAAATCCTTCCAGTTCTACAGTACTGACCTTGCCTCGATCTTGTCCGGATTTTGCTTTTGACATAGGCCGGACAACCCCAAATCTTAACTTGCTTAAGAGATGGGTTCTTCCCATACCATATCTTATATGGAGTGGTAGGCACTGATTTGATTGGAATCCAATTCAATAGGTATGCAGCTTCTCAAGTGCACAACCCCCAAAAGGAAATAGGTAACTCAGTAGTACTCATCATAGAGCATACCATATCTAATATGGT
This sequence comes from Agapanthus africanus, assembly GCA_030015575.1. Classification (NCBI taxonomy): domain Eukaryota; kingdom Viridiplantae; phylum Streptophyta; class Magnoliopsida; order Asparagales; family Amaryllidaceae; genus Agapanthus; species Agapanthus africanus. The sequence continues at coordinate 832,038,967 of JASDDO010000024.1, read as the reverse complement.
GTGATTGCTCCGCCCCGATACACTGACGTGCTGTGGTGTATACGGAGGAGTAATGCTAAGAGAGAATCTCATTCTCCTTTAGAATAGTCCAGGAATCCCGTGCTCAAGTATTCTCCTCCCTGATCACATCGAAGGACATAATACTTATACCCGTTTTTGGTTCTCTACTTCTAACTTATATTATTTGAATTTCTCAAAAGCTTCAGACATGTGTTTCAACAGGAACATGTGTCCGAATCTTGAGAGATCATCAGTGAATGTAAGGAAGTACAAAGAACCAGTCCTGGCATATGTAGACTGGGGACCTTTATACATCACTATGTATTAGTCCCAAGAGTTTACTAACTCTTTCTCTGTTTCCAGTAAACGGAGCTATGGTCATCTTATCTTTGTGACATGACTGGCAAGTTTCATAAGATGTAAATTTAAACTGATTTAAATATGCATCTAAATGTAACTTAGCTAGTCGGGTCGCATTGATATGACCTAGTCTACAATGCCTCAAGAAGAATTCGTTTATTTCTGAACTCTTCCTCTCGTGTGTGTTTTGTATACTAAGAACTGTAGTTTGATTTAGAACATCAATGTTTTTAGATAACGTGCCTGAACCGATCAACTCTTGATATAGGAAATGTTCAAAATATTATCCAACAATACAAAATTATATCCTTTCTTTACCAATAAAGAGACTGATATGATGTTGTATATCAGGTTCGGTATCTAATAACATTCGTTCAGAATCAATGTATTCTGGTAATACAGGGTGATAGTGACCAACAGACTTGGCTGCAACACTTGCACCGTTTTCTATCTCATGAAACTTATCACCCGTTCTCAGTTCTCTACCTTTCTGTAGCCCATGTAACAGATTATATATGCGGGATCCTGATCCGGTATCTAATACCCAGGACGTAAAGGATACTGAGAAACAGTTCTTTGTAATGAATACACCCGAAGAAGATGCATCATCATGCACTTTCTTTGTTTGGGTGGCACGGGAATCCTGGTATTCCCCTAATTCCTGCTCTGTCTTATAACAATTATAAGTTGGAGCGGGACCAACGTTCCTCAGCTCAGTATAACAAGCGGGTTCGGTCAATACATCCATATTATTATCTTGATTAAGGCGTGACATGGTCGCTATCTAGAGAGAGAGAAGAAAACACTCTGCGTGTACTCTTGCAAGATTAGATTGGTTATATATTTTATCTAATCAAGATGGCTCCCACTGTTTTTAACAAATCTTCCTTCAAACCCTAAAAGGAAAGACTAGCCGGGATTAATTACACTCTACAAGTTCGTCAATCTTTCGGCCAGTCCAGTGCCGGTATTTTGAGGGAGGTTCCCCGTGCTTTCGCACGGACCTAATTAAAATAAACCTCGTTTTCCCAGGGGCATAACCCCGTTGACACCTTTCTAGACACCTACTTGATCGGTTAATTGTAAAGCGCAAAACTCTCCCAGGAGTAAAAATTACTCGCAGTGGGTATCGGGATCAAACTATCATATAGAAGGTATGCAATCTCATTGCAAATTTCAACACTTGAAACTCCCGATAAAGGTTTTTACCCCTAGCACGTATGACCTTAACTATGGTCAACAAATAACAAATCATAAGCACTAGTCAAGTTCTACCCGTCATTTCGTGATTAATTAGACCCACCCACATGACCCTTAACTAAGGTCAACAAAGTCACGCTACTGTCCTAACTAATCGCATCATATGCAGTGTAGGAAGACATCACTTAGCTACCGTACACTGTGCCTTGACTATGGTCAACAAACACAGCACGAATACTAAGTACTCTACTTCCTAAAATGACGGAGGGTTGCGGATGGTTTTTAAGAAAACCTTTAATGCTTTGAACTTGATCTCGTTGCGGAATCAAATGGTTTTTAAATGGAATGTTTTTGAGGCTTTTGCTAGTTTCGCTAAAGAGGTCACTCCCGGTGAAGGGATCTCGGCTCTTTCCTCGTCGAATGAGGTGCAGGATATTCACAATACCACTATGCAAAGCAAGAACTAGAAAAGCAGTCAAAAGACAAACCGAAGGTTGTAGCATCTGCTAGTTATTGCTAAATAGGTCACTCCCGGTGAAGGGATCTCGGCTCTTTCCTTATCGAATAAGGTGATGGATGTTCTATAAGGAACACCGCTATGCAAAGCAACAACTAGAGCTACCTGATTTTTGAAATTCGATTCCACAACATCATTTAGGTTTATTTTCTTTCATTAATCTCATTAATGAATGTCCCATCATTTAAGTCCACCTAAACATCACAGATAAATACAACGTACGCTTATGCCATCCGCATTCGCCTCGATGTCCTGTCTGCACCGTTAGGTTAGGTAACTAACGGCAGAGCGGGGCAGGGCTAGCGCGGATGTAAAACATAAGCAACGTCTATATAATATATCATATATACAATAAACAGTATCTATCTGAACATATCACATGATCACATCACAGATAACGCAGCAGAAAATATCATATGAAAATATTGGATATACTAGGACGTCCGTGTTTTATTTTGAGCCTATATAAAACACGGATTCCACGGTCGTGATGAATAGCCAATCCCACACCCCTAGACCCCTACGAAAGCGGCAAGCAACCCTACCAATTCTAGAGTTAGGAGACCCAGACTCGACTCCTCGAGGTGGTCTCCCATTGGACCCTAGAACCCGGTTACTTGTGCTCCCCTCCTTGGGTCTATCCTAATGCTGAAAAGTAAATAATATACAATGGTGACATCATCCTCAGCCCGGAAGTGTCCCAATAAAAGAATATTACATACAATGAATTTTACATGAATGAAAAAGAAAAACTCTCATCTCACATAAAAAATAACCCGGCTATTCAAACACGACGATCCAATAGAACATATCCAGCAACACATAACAACACATGTCATCAACGTAAGTAAATATGTCCATCCCAATTGTCGTTAACATATAGCAACGAAACCGGCGATATCACATATTACACTTACGGTCGCAGAAAAGAAAGTGTAAAACTACAACAGTTGGAATCCGCAAACTCTTTAGATATCGCATGCCTAACCAAATGAATTCCTTAGACATCGCATGCCTAACAATTATAAACCCCGCATTTTAGTCTCATTATCGAAAAATCTTTTCAATATCAAGTCGGGCAATTCAACAAAATTCCCGACATCCTGATCGAATGCTCGTCGCAAACTTTAGTAGACGGCCGCACCCCTGATGCCATCGACGAAGTGCACTAAGGCGGAACACCGCTGCCGCAAGCACCCGAACGGATGCTTTTGGCTACGGGGTTCTCCTACAGTCACTTGGTCGGGGCTATGGGGTGTGGCTATCTATTAAGTTTACCCGGCGAGTATCCGCGTACGCTACGTGATTGCAACGGACTTTTGATCGCATCAAAATCCCGTGGCAACCAATCATTTGAGACTGAAGTGCTAGATTTATAACATTCAAATCAGTTATCTCATAACTACTTGTGGATTCCAAATATTGTATCACATTCCAGATAAATAGACAATGTTAAACTTTCCGATCGAATAATCAAACAACCAAGTTTTCCCAATAGCTCAACACTTGAAATAAGTTTAAAAACATCCATTTCATGCCGCCGTAAAAGGGTCAAGCCAACGCCTCACATATGGCACGCCGTACTGCCCCAAACCCTAAGGCTCAAAAGGCAGTTCAAGACTGTCACATAATCGAGTTAAGGTTTGTTGTCTTCTAGAGGGTCCATCGCATTACTTGCACGACTTAGAACGTTCTTAAACTACGGAAAAATCCAACACTTGGAAATTTTCCGGGTCGAGAAAAAGTGAGTTATTGATATCCGGTCGAACTTTTTAACACGTTCTAAAATTACCCGGACAATATAAACAAAGTTAAATAATCCGATCGAATCAACGAGTCCCCAATACAACCCTAAGAAAACTCAACACTTGAGTGGAATTAAAAAATTCCCAGAAAAAATTGACAAGAAAGGACCTAAGAATAAATATATAAAGTATGAGGGACTAAGTCATAATTTGGGCCGCGGAACCGCCGCCAAACCCATGGTTTGGCCGCGGTTCCGCGGTCATATAGACGAATCAGTGGGCCGTACTTCACAGTAATTCTTAGTTTTTCCTGATTAATTTTCTGAGCATTTTTAATTCATAAAAAATCACATTTTTAAAAAATATACAGAGAAGGGTATAGATTAGGGTTTCGGGGTTCGATCGGATTTCTAACTTCATCTACACTTCGCCTAAAGCTCTAGCTTGGCTCTGATACCACTGTAGGGCAGGCAGCAACCCCATCCAATGGGGTCGCCGTGGCACCAACGGGTCCCTCAGCGGCTACTTTTTACGCATGCCCTCTCGCGAGGACTACAACCCGCCGGAACACCTTCCGGTCTCGAGACACCCTGAGGGTAAGAGCCTATGCTTTGCTACACTGTCACACAGTGAGAACCCCCTATAGGTCGACATCCAATGCCTAGTAGCTCTGATACCACTGTAGGGTTCCCTAGGCACACTAACAAGGTTCTACAAGGCATCTACCATGCCCAAATCAAATTTTTATGTGCCGAACAATCCTATGCAAGATCGTTTACTAGAGGATTAGGCAAAACTAAAAGCAAGCAAACTACTTTACTACTAAGTGAAAGGGATTACAACCTTTGTAGATCCGGTCCTTTACTTCTAAAGCTCCGTGTTGACGTCCCTTCGCTGCGATCATCGGGATCCCGGACTCTAGCGATGGTTTCTTCGGAGAAATGACCGGGCTAGGTCGCTGACATCGAGGCCGAAGATGATCTACGTCGAGGAGACTCAAACCCAAGCTCTATCTTCACTAGGTCAAGAACTTTGCGAAGAGAACACCCTAAACTAAATGGCAAGTAGTAGAGGATGATGAAATAGGAAATGGGTTCACTTTAGATTTGGATTTCTCACTCTAAATCTTCACTTAAAAATTTCAAGCAAGGTTTTTCTTCTTCTTGAAGAAAAGGAAGAAGAAGAAAAGAATAAAAATGAATTAATTTCAAATGAATAATCAAGTGAAGTCTATCATAATGCAACCATGGGTGAGTTAACCTTTATAGAGACTAAACTAGAGTTTAAGTTAATGGTTAGGTTAATGAAAATCTCATGCAAAACAAAATGGTTGGACTTTGTCAAAGATGCTTGAAAGCTTCATGAAACTTCAAGCAAAGAGAAAAACCACCATTTTGTTTTACCAAAACAAAATAAAAACCTAAACCATTAACCTAAACATGGTGTAAGTCATACACACACCCAAGTTTGCATGTATCATCAATCATAATACAAACTAGTGCACAAACATATATCATATATACAACTTGTGCACATAAAGTGAGAAAATTCATCTTAAGTGAACCAATACTAGTTAATGTAAACTAATATATCAAATATATAATTATACATTAAATCATTAAATCAATACTTGATTTAATGATCCGGTCATATCACATATAACCGACTAATATCAAGTGTATCAATATATCGAATCAACATTTGATTCGGTAACCCGGCTATATATCATATAACCGTCCGATGATACAAATCACGAGAATAGAATTTAGTATCACATACTGGTATTATTCTCGGTCCCGCACATCTCTCATATGCGCTCCTATTTCGTTTCGCTTGAGCCAGGAAACCTCTGTGTAGGACTCTAAAGACTCGTCAATACGCCGGCAGTAGGTGGTGATCATATCAATCACCCACAAGCCGCAAGCGGTCTGCTAAACGTAACGGCCACCCAGGTATTGAGCGATCAGAAGATCAATGAGCAAGCCTGCTCACACTCCTGCGAATACAATCAGTAACACTTACCGCACAGTCCGGTCTGTTCGTCTGATATGTCGCATATCTCGTCTAGGGGTGGTAAACGTCAGACCCCAGAAGCTTGATAAGTCATGCCGATGTAAGGTCCATAACAAGCATGAAACTACTGATAACACTTAACAGTAAATCAGTGCAACCCTGGCCAGGGATTTCTAGTTATGGCCAGTCGAGCATAGCGCAACATCAACCCCCAATACCGGGAGAGACGAATCCCCTCCTATCGCTCATTGCCTCCATGTGAATCGGGACTGTACCCAAAAACCACCTGTTTGCACGACTCAGTAGAGCCGTAGTAGGGTGGAAATCAAAGCACAGTGGGAGACACACAAGACTCTATGACGATCTCGGGTTAACAGACTAAGCTGTACCGGTGTCACCAGAGAACTACCATCTGACGTGAGGTATAATACCATCTGGGAGTTCTCGGCGAGTCCGTTCAGTGTACCCAGTCTCCACTGAGCACCCGCATACCATCTCTGATGTCAAACACCAATAGATATGGGATCATCCATCGCCCATCACATGGGTCGAGAAGATATACGCTAGTCTACTCTGGAATATCGATGCCCCGTCTCGATATTCCCGCGACTACAAACATTGAAGGATGTACTCATGGACTACCCAGGCCCCACTAGTATGATCTGCATCATAGTCCTGCAAGTCGAGTACACATCCTAAGTGCTTTATCAACATGTAATGGAGAGACAGTAAGTATACATGTTAAGATAAAAAGCAACCAGATAGCGTACTATCATGTCGAGCAAGAAAGTCCTACCTATATATGTCCCAGCATCCACTACAATACACATCTCATGTACAGTAATGTCCTCTAGGGCATACATATAACTAACATGTTGGATATCCCAAGCATTAGCAAGGGAATATCTTCTGCCACATCGAGGAACAAAAGATGTTTTGTTTCTCAGCATGCCACCTTTGTGAAAGGGAATTTCTTGTGAAGAAATTAGTGGTCATGAGGTAGAACTGGAAAAAGTTTCAGCTATACAAACTGCAGCTGATGATTTGGTAGAACCAAAAGATTCAATAGTTTCCAACGAACCTCGGCCTCTCCGCCGATCTAGTAGGGTTCCTCACCCACATGAGAGATACTTCGGTTTTCTCTATGACAGTGGGAGCGAGGATTGCATCATGAGATGATGACCCAACTAGTTTCGAGCAGGCCATCAGGAGTGGGACTCTGTAAGAACGGCTGGATGCTTAGCGATCTGAGATGGAATCCTTATACACCAACAAAGTATGGACTTTGGTTGCTTTATCTGAAGGGTTAAATCCCCATCAGGAGCAAGTATATCTTGAGAAGATTACTTGGTGTACATGGAAAAGTTGAGACTTTCAAAAATATGCTTAAGTCCATCCAGATCCTACTTGCCAAGGCTATATACCATGACTACGATATCTGGCGGTTGGGTGTCATGACTGCTTTTCTAAATATTGATTTGGAAAAGAGCGTCTATAAGTACACAGCCATAGGGCTTCGTAGACAGTGGGAGCAGCGAAAACGTGAGCAAGTTGTTTTATGTGATAAATCAGGTATCCCGGAGTTGGAACGTCTGTTTTGATATGATAGTCAAAGAGTTTGACTTCATCAAAATGGTAGATAAACCTTGTATATACAAAAAGGTAGTAGAGAGTATGGTGGTGATCCTCGTAGAGTACGTGGATGACATACTCTTGATAGGGAAGGAGTTTCCTATGCTACGCTCGGTCAATCTCCTCTTATCGCAAAGATTCTCCATATAGGATCAAAGTGATACCTCATAAATCCTAGGTTTTATATCTATGAGATAGATCTAATTAGATGTTAGGAATCTCACTAGTTGTAGTGAGATGGTATCAAACGATCCTGGGGAGAATCACTGGAAAGGTTCCAGGGTGATAAGGACGACTGAATGTCAGTCGCAGGCTTTGTCTTTACCCTCAGTGAAGGGACGGTATGTTGGAAGAGTTCCAAGCTAGATACCGTGATTTACTAGACGATTAAAGGCAAGATACGTCGTTACCAAGGATGCTTCCAAAGAGGAAATTTGGATATAAATAAGTTCATGAGATGAACTTCGTTCCTACCATTGTGTACCAATGGAGTTGTGGCTTATGCCAAGGAACCCCCGTCCCATCAGAAATCCAGATATAATTCTTAGGCGGTATCACCTGATCATGGAGATGGTTGATCTCCAGGCAGATCGAGGTTAGGAGAGTAGATACAGAGGACAACAGCACGGATCCACTCACAAAGGCCTATTTCCCAGTAGAGACTTTTATAGGATGGTTGAGTATGAGATACTTCAACCACAGCTGATTGTTGGGTATGCGATACCACAATAGATGGCCCTAGTGCAAGTGGGAGATTGTTAGTTATATGTATTCCCTAGAGGCCATTACTGTACATACGATGTATATTGTAGTGGATGCTTGGACATATATAGGGAGGACTTTCTTGCTCGATATAATAGTACGCTATCTGGTTGCTCTTTATCTTAACATGTACTCCGATTGTCTCTATGTTACATGTTGATAAAGCCTTTAGAATGAGTACTTGACTACCAGGACTATGATGCGGATCATACAAGTGGGGACAGTGTAGTCACCAAGTACATTCTTCAAATGTTCCTAGTCGTGGGAGTACCGAGACAGGGTATCGATACTCCAGAGTAGACTAGCGTATGCGCTTCTTGACCCATATGATGGGCGATGGATGATCCCATATCCATTGGTGTTTGACATCAAAGAAGGTATACGGGTGCTCAGTAGAGACTGGGTACACTGTACGGACTCGCTGAGAACTCTCAGATGGTATTATACCTCACGTCAGATGGCAGTTCTCTGGTGACACTGGTACAGCTTAGTCTGTAGACCCGAGATCGTCATAGAGTCTTGTGTGATTCTCACTGTGCTTTGATTTCCATCATACCACGTCCAAGAGGGCGTGCAAAAAGGTGGCTTTTGGGTACAGTCCCGAATCACATGAAGGCAATGAGCGATAGGAGGGGATTCGTCTCTCCCGGTATAGGGAGTTGATGTTGTGTTGTGTTCGATTGGCTATAACTGGAAATCCCTGGCCAGGGTTGTTGAGATTTACTGATAAGTGTTATCAGTAGTTTCTCGAACTGTTATGGATCTCATATCGACACGACTTATCAAGCTACTGGGGTCTGACGTTTACCACCCCTAGGCGAGATATGCGACATATCAGACGAAGAGACCGGACTGTACGGGAGTGTTACTGGTTGGATTCACGGGAGAATGTATAGGCTTACTTGTTGATCTTCTGATTGCTCGATACCTGGGTGGCTGTTATGTTTAGCTGACCGCTTGCAGCTTGTGGATGTTTGATATGATCATCACCTACTGCCGGCGTATTGACGATTCTTTAGAGTCCTATACAGAGGTTTCCTGGCTCAGGCAAAACGGAGTAAGAGCACATATATGATATGTGCGGGATCGAGAACAATACGTGTATGTGACACCGTATTAGATTCTCGCGATATGAGATATCGGCCGGGTATATGTGATATAACCGGGTCATACGATCAAATGTTGATTCGATGAACTGATACAAATTATATTAGTCGGTTATTTGTGAAGTAGCCGGATTATCGGATCAAGTGTTGATTCGATAATTTAATGTATAATTATATATTTGATATATTAAATTACATTAACTAATATAAGCTAACTAAAACATTCTTTTTCTCACTCGGGTAATACATTGATATATATGCGATATATGTTAATTGTATTATTTTATTTTTTTACAATAAATATTGTATATGTGATATATAATATTGTAACATGTTATGGTTATTAATGCAACATGTTTAGTGGAGATTAAACATGGTTAGGGATTGATTTGGGTTAATTCTTTCTAGTTGCTTCTAGAAACTTTGCTTTTGTTTTAAGCAAAGATATTTGTTATGATATTTTGAATAGATATTTGTTTAACCCAACCAAACCTTTTAACCATGGTTCAATCTCTACAAGGGTTAGTTCTTCTCACTTATACCATGGTTGTATTTCTAACCTTACACTAGAGTAATTCGTTATTCATCATAAAAGAGTTAGCATTTTCTTTCTTCTTCCTTCTTGCTTGAAAAGCTTTCTAGCTTTCTAGCTTTTTGAGAGGTGATGAAAATGAGTGAGATTGAGAAAATAAATGAGAGCTAAATTCCTACTTCATCATCCTAATCTATCCTAGCCATTTAGATTAGGGTATTCACTTCATTAGTGAGTGAGAGCTTGTGTTAAAGAAACTTCAAGGTAGATCATCTTTGTTATTGAAGATCGGAAGCAAGCTTGTATCTTTCTCTTCGTGGATCCTCTCTAGAGTCTGGGTACTCGATAATCGCAGCGAAGGGACCTCAACATAGAGCTTTAGAAGTGAAGGACCGGACTACAAAGGTTGTAATCCCAAACTCTTAGAAGTAAAGTTGTTTACTTGCTTTGTTTCGCCTAATCTCTAGAATAAAGATCTTGGTTAGGGTTGTTCGGCACGTCTAAATTTTAAATCGGGCATGGTTGATGCCTTATAGACCCTTGTAAGAGTGCCTAGTAACCCTACACTTTCCTCACTCGGCGTCAGTGGCGACGTCGAGCATGTCTTGCAGACGGTATTGGCTAAGTTACGGGGGTGGCTTCATCATACCCTCTGTTCTGGTGAAGGGTTGCTGTTGGTGTCAGCCTATCGAAGACTGACGTCCGCTGAGAAGAAACGTCCAACCTGTCGAAGACTGACCTTTGAGCAGGGGAAGCAGTTTGGACGACCTCACCCGAAGCAGGAATTGAGATGGCTAGTCTCGCAAAGACTGATCCCTTAGCAGGAGAAGCCCCTTTGACAACTTCGTCCGTCAGAGTTGGAATGGATATCCGCTTCGGGATGACTCGTTCAGGTATTGCAGGCTTCTTCATAGGCCCACTGGAGCTCATGCTCAGCCTGTCGAAGACTAAGGCATTGGAATTGGACGACGCGTTGAGAGGGGCCGTGGTGGTTGTAAGCCGATCAAAGAACGACTTCTTCGGAGCTTCCTGTGACGGTATTGGGATGTTGAAACTTGCCGGTGGGATCATGGTCCCAAAGAACAGTCCAGTGGTGGCTTGAGTCATCTGTTCCACTAGCATTGCGAAGATGGAGGCCGCTTGGGGCCCATAGGTCACTCCTCCTGCGAGGACGGAGTGGGAATTGTTGTTGCAGCTGGTGCAGTTGGAAGCCATTTTCTCTTCTTGACAGAGCAAGACATCAAATCTTAGTACCTCAAATTCAAGGGCAACCATATTAAACCGCGATTCGTTCGCAAACATAACATATGAAGTGTGGAGTGGAAAGAGGAAAAGATCCCACCGGGCGTGCCAGAATCTGTTCGCTGCCGAAAGACGCGACCGGGACGTCGGGACATCTGGCCTGAATTTTGGGGCAGATGCTATTTGGATTTATCCGTCCAGCTCTCTGAAGATGCCAAGTTGATTTATGGCACCTTATATCAGAGGTTTAGACAGATGCGGCCGATGTAGCAGACTTCGTCAGATTCCCCCTCGTTGTGAGGGGTTTTTGATTGCGGGGACGCTCTTCCCTGCAAGCTCAATCCCCTGCAGTTAATTACGCTACCGCATCGCGGTAACAACTTTCTCCTTCTCCAGATGGTCACTTCATGTCGTGTGTGTTTGTTTTATTTTCGGTTGCCCGTGGATCGTATACGGAGACTAATTTATGTTGTCGCCCGTAGGGCGTGGATTAGTCCAATCCGTATTTTCTTAGATTTAGGTTTGGATTGATTTAAGAATCGTTAATCTTGTTTTAAATTAAGATCAACTTAAATACTTGTTAAGGATACGTTAGCCTAATTTTAGACTAAGATCTACTTAACAAGGTTTTAGGATCATTTAGATCCAACAAAAGAATATTTGGACTCTATCGTTTTAGTTTAGGGACATTGCGGTCCATAAGGTTTAAGGACAATATAGTCCATGAGTTTAAGGACATCATAGTCCGTAAGGTTTAGAGAAATCATAGTCTGGTTTAAAGACGTCATAGTCTGTGAGATTTAAAGACATCATAGTCTGGTTTAAACACATCATAGTCTGTAAGGTTTTGGTTTAACCGTTTAGAGATGCACCAAAAGTTATTGGTTATTGGAACCCCCCATCTCTCTGAAAACGTTGAAAAATTACAACGACATGTATTAGAGGTATGAAGAGATGTACCCTTGAACCAATGTTGGTTGAGAGATCTATAGTCAGGTTTGGGACTGAGACCAATTAACAAGATTGTGAGCACATGGGCTCGGTTAATTTGAATTAGGGACTTGTAGCCAACTTGGACTCGGTCCACTCAGTTCTGAATAAAGTGTTTGAACACTTTTTTGGACTCAGTCCACTCATTTTGAATAAAATGGTGAACATTTGTTTGGGCTCAGCCCCTTTTTTATTCAATAATGCTGAGCATTGATTTTGGTTCTGACACCCCTTTTTCTTTTTGTCTTTTATTGAGTGTTGAACACTTTTTATGATGCTGGGGCCTTATTTACAGAGCGCTTCGTAATTCCTTAGCGCCCATGTAAGGAGCACGTGGAGCGACTGGCGCTGAGCGCCAGACTGGAAGCGCTACGGCGCTTCTTATAAAAGGGCGCCCACATGAGGTACGTGGAGCGCTTGGCGCTGAGCACCAGGCGCTGAGCGCCAGACTTGGAGCGCTAAAGCGCTTATTATAAAAGGGCGCCGACATGAGGAGCACATGGAGCGCTTGGCGCTGAGCTTAGAGCGCCAAAGCGCTTCTTTTAAAATAGCACCCACGTGAGGAGCGTGGAGAGCGCCAGCCTTAAAGTGCTTCTTTTAAAATAGCGCTCACATGAGGAGCGCATGGAGCGCTTGGCGCTGAGCGCCAGACTTGGAGCGCTAAGACACTTCTTATAAAATAGCGCGTGGAGCGCTGGGCACTGAGCGCCAGACCTAGAGCGCTAAGGCGCTTCTTATGCAGTTCTGATCAATTCTGTGCTCTGAGAACTAAATTCTCGGTTTATAAGAGACTTTGTCTCATGGATTTAAGAACTAAGTTCTTCTCTTTCTTGATGAGATGTTGCGATCTCTTTTACTTTTGTGAAAGACCTTATCCTATAGATCTATGATCTAAAAAAGAACTAAGTTCTTCTAATGTGAGAGTTAAACTCTCAAATATGGAGAAGATGCCATGATCTCCCTTCTTTTTATTTACCTTGAAGAAGGTTCTTTTTCTTAAAGCTTGCTCTTTTCTTTTCTTTTCTGAATACTTGAAGTTTTTTTGGGGGGGTTGGGGTGGGGGGATTCCTTTGTTCTTCTTCTTTCAATTTGAAACTTATGGGGAGGTTGTTTTTTTTTTTTTTTTGAAGACTTGAAGTCTTGAGTCCTTTATATAGAGGATGCCGATTTGTTGAATCAGTTAAGGAAATCTCTCATTGAGAGATCTCTAATTGATTTGGGGATGTTTCCCACCATTGGATCTTTGATCCAAGGGTTTCTATTTTACAGAAGATATTTTTCTTATTTTTAGCAAAATTGGGAAAATATTTTCCCATACAGAACTTATTCTGTATCTTAATGATGTTTAATCACCATTGGATCTTTGATCCAACGGTGCTTTGATTTACAGAGCATAATCTTTCTTGTTTGGAAAGATTTGAGGAGTATTTCCTCAACAGAATTTTATTCTGGTAATTTGATGATTTTTTAATCATTTTCGTTGGATCTTTGATTTAAGAGTGGAGAACATTTAGTTCTAGCGCTAGCGCTCTCGTGCTTTGCACGTGAGGCGCTGCCTCAGAGTCTTTGACTCTTGGCGCTGGCGCTTTTGGCGCTGGCGCTGGCGCTCTCGTGTTTTTCACGTGAGGCGCTGCCTCAGAGTCAAAAGCGCCGGCGCTGGCGCTCTCGTGTTTTTCACGTGAGGCGCTGCCTCAGAGTCTTTGACTCTTGGTATTGGCGCTTTTGGCGCTGGCGCTCTCGTGCTTTGCACGTGAGGCGCTACCTCAGAGTCTTTGACTCTTAGCGCTGGCGCTCTTGGCGCGAGCGCTCTCGTGCTTTGCACGCGAGGCGCTGCCTCTTTACTGAAAGTGTATTTTCTCTTTCTTTCTCTGCTTTTCCTGAGTCAAACTTCTCTTTCCCAAGGCCTTCTCTTAACAGAGCTTGGAAACAGTTCCATCATGCACAAAATTTTCTGTGCCTAGATTTGAATGTCTATCTTTTTAATTTGAAGCAAAGCTTCTCTTCTCTCTCACTTTCAGAGAATTGTTTTATCAGAGAAGAGCTATGGCTTGTAATCATCCAAATACTCGTCGGCAACCATGGAAGGTGCCTATTAAGGAAATCGTTCCTCGTTTTGCTGCCCGCTTGGTGAACCCTGCTCTTACGGATGACCAATACGACACGGTGTTGTACAAGCTCTTGACTCGTAGAAGATCTCCTCTCCCCATCGGCTCCATTTGGTTTCGGATGTTCTTCTTGTCCGTGCTCGATGACATCCCTCCTCATCCAGCGGAGATGACTCCGGCAATGCTCGACGCCGCAGAGGACAAGATCGAGTGCTTTCACGAAGCACTTTTGATTACCACAGCTCTGAGGGATTGCTCTGTTCAGCTGTTAAGCCAGATACGTGCTCAGCGGGTCGTCGTGTCTGCCTTCGCTGATAGGCATGGTGCCGACCGATGGGAAACGACTGTTCGTGAAGATCGCCGCTTTGATATGGTGGAAAAGGCAGAGAGGGAGTTAGATAATTTTATCCATAGTTTTGTGAATCCATATACTTTCGACCCCATGTTTGGTGATCTATTTCCTGTAGAATAAAATGTTCAATTTAATACTTTCTTTTTGTCGTTGACCACCAAGTGCTCCCTTTCTAACACCTGTTCTTTCTCTGATGTGTGCATGTGCGTATATGAATGAGCATGATTTCACACATATCTGTAAACGAAGCCTAAACCGGTGTAAACAGGAATAAATAGCTCTTGGCCGAAGAATTTGACGGGAACAACCTGAAAGAGGGGTTTATATACCTAGCAGCCAATGGCAGGCGGGCGCGAGAATCACGCCGGCCATTACGCCCTCGGCATCACGCCCGCGTGATGGGCGGGATCCCGCATTAATGACGAGACATGCTCGTTAATGGGGGATCGTGGTGGCGTGGAACGCGGGACGTGGTCGGCGGACATCTCGTGCATGGCGAGATTCGGGGAGATGAGACGGTTGCGCCTGCAATTGGTGTCGTCGGTCGGTCGATGGGACTGAGGAAGATTAGCTCGGCGAGAGGCTCGGGGACGAGCGGGTGGTCGAGATATCTTGGTTCTGCGGTAGCCCGAAGACAAGCTGAGAGGGCCGAGAAGGCCAGTTGTGCAGGGGGCTCGGAGGTGTGCCAACGGTTGTTTGTAAGGCGACACAGGGGTGGTGTGGTTGGTCGCAGAAAGTCGGCCACGTCTATGGGCCGCAGACCCGAGGTACTCTTCCGACGTACCGTTCCTGATCCCTTCTTGCTAGTTTCGGGACACGTCATCTGCCATGTGTCACGATCTGGGAAATCGACGATATCGAGTATCATCAGAAAATGAAAAATGAAATCTATTTTCTCGCCACTTTAAACTTTCTTGCCCATTGGACATTCTAAACAAAACCATGGAGAAAGGGAGAAGAAAGGAAGCAAAAAAAAATAAATTATTCTATTCTTTCCTTCTCTTTTTTTTATAATAAATTTCTCATCGAGAAAACAAGTAGCTTTCTTATTTTCTTCCCATTCAACTAAACGGCCCAACTTTACTTTCAGTTGCCACATAAACGCCGATTCAACTTATTTCACTTGCTTTTTACCAAAATAAACAATAACTACTTCTTTCTCATCACTTTCTTTCCGATAAAACATCCCATTACTTTCCAATTGCCAACATGCCCTATGATATATATATATATATATATAGAGAGAGAGAGAGAGAGAGAAAGAATACTGAAGAAAAGAGGGCTTAGGAGGATTTTTCGTCAGAAGTGTGTCAAAAAACTACACCCTTCAACATTTTATTATTCGACGATTGGCACCCATCTTCTCCATCTTCAACATCAAAGATGTGGATACACCTAATTTCATGTGATTTTACCATTTTTCCATCGTTGAATTAGCAATGTAAAAAAATCTATTATCAGTAATACATTAAGTTTGCACCCACTAAGTCAACTTTGAAAAGTGATAGAACCACATGAAATTTGATGTATCCACATCTTTGATGATAAAGAGAGATGATGGATGTCGTGTCAAAAAAAATATGGAGGATGTACTTTTTCGACGCCAAAAAGGTAAATTTCCCAGTGATGCCTCCCTTAACGTCATTTTTTTGGGGGTAAAGTTGGGCACCAATATGCCCCTTACACCAACATGGACTGAAAAGGTCCCTAAAAATATTATACATATATATATATATAAGAGGGATCCCATGCAGTGAGAATAGAACTTGCAATGAAACGACATATGAACCAAAACAGAATAGGGGACATCAATTAATCAAAGATCCTCTGCTTGTTCATTTCAGCAGAGACATAAAGGACAACAGTCACTGATTCATCATCAGTTTCTGCCTTTTTCTCACATGCATGGCACGCATATATATAGATCATTGCTCCCAACTCCCAGTAATGGCCACAGCTCATCATCATTCCCAAACCAACTACTAACTGTAAAAGATTCTCATAAATCTGAAAAGATGAAAAATATAAAACTTCAAAAGAAACAGCAATTACCTTGATAAATGTAATGGGACAGTTCAGGGTAATGGAATACAAAATATAGATAACGTAAACATATATTGTTGTGACGAGAGTTGATTCATACCTGAGTTTTTTGATGGCCTATCGCATCTATTAGAGGAATAATCCAAAGGATCTCAAAGACAAGAGGTAATCGAGTCGTAAACTTCAAATATGTAAGAACAATATAGCCCCCAAGGTAGCAGATACAAAGCAGTTTAACGAATACAGTCATTATTCCAAGTAGCTCAGTATTAATCGGTTTATATTGTTTCCAAATACACACAATATTAGTTTATCTTGCACACCAGCATGCATCACGCGAGCATTGTCTGCATCAGATCAGACTGCAGTTTACTAGCAGTGCTGTAACAAAGTTGCTTCAGGGATTCAAAGCTTTCATCATCGAGAGATGCAGCAGACAGTCGCTTAGACAGATCAGCCTCTGAGGCGCTATCGTATTGGGATTTTGTGTTGCATACAAAGTGGCCTCCACATTCCCAAGTTGAAAGTTTGCTTCCAGCTGCCGGCAAATAGACCTGCTTCAAATGAAGAGACAGGTATATTATCATTCCAAAAAGTCCCCCAATTGTCTCAATATGGTCACTTAAGTAGGCATGTTAATTTTTCTTTTTCTCATTCCTAAAACTTATTGTATTTCCAAAATAACCCTGATTTCTGTCACATTTCCACCTTTCTTAAAAAATTTATTTGAGATGTGATCCTCTTAGGAACCGAACCAGTCAGCTCCAAAGTGTAGCTATGCTCCATTGGTCACTTCTGAATATGCAATATTAGTACAAAAGTGCACAAATCTTTTCGCACAAATATAGTATATTCAACACTTCCGCCAAGGGATATTTCTTTTTGAAATCAACCCCCTTTGGGGATCGAACTATTTTTTGAAACCAACCCCCTTCTGGAATCGAACATGCGACCTCTCACGTTGGAGAGGAAATTGGTACAAACTAAGATATAAGCCCAGTTGGTTTTGGGAATCGAACTTGCTACCTCTCAATGTGAAGATCGAACTTGCTACCTCTCAATGTGCGGAAATTGGTACCACCTGACCTAAGCCAAGTTGGCCATGAACTTCACTCACGGTTTATTGTTTAAATAAGTCATGTTTTAAGTTGGGGCGGGACCCAAACAATAAGCCGTGAGTGAAATTCACAGTCAACAACCGCATTTTGCCTATTTAATAATTAAAAAATGTTGAGAAAAACAGTAGTTAGCCTAGGGCCGGGAATTGCAAATTTTGGAAGAGTGACTATATGGACAAACAATGGGTAGTTTCTGCAATTTAACCAAATTTAAAACCGTGAAGAGAATTATAAATTTTCCAATAAGATTTCAAGAATGTGCTATCTAGGTTATTACAAAATAAGGGCTCACCGCTAGTTTCTTAGGATCTGGAAACAGCTACAATACCTGAGATTATCTTAATAGGAATTCCAATGATTGATAGCATACACCTTCCATCCACCAAAATTAAAGATATCTTTGTTGTTGACGCCACTTTTTTCAATTCCTTGAGGGTAGTCAAATTAAATTTTTCTATGTTCACTCAATGAATTGATTGTAATGATTTAATTTGCTCAAAATTACTCCATCCATTTCAATTTGGTTGTCCTTTTCATCCCTTTTGTGTTCTAAAATACTACTTCTAGTACAAAATCAAGAAGAATTTTCCAAAGTATACTCCTATAGTTTGCTGTAATTTAGATGTGTAATACCAAAGCTTACCCTAAACTTATTAACTCGAAAAACACCTTTTAAACAAGAAAACTCTTGATTCGTTCCTAAATCCCAACGTGAGAGTAATATAAAACTTTAATATCTATATAATTCTCTCTATAAAGAAAGTTGCGCTTTTCTTAATTAGCATGCAATAAGACAAAAGGGCAAATAAATTAAAACAGGGGCAGTAACAACCAGCCGTCAGATAATGGATAGCACAAGAGCATGAGGAAATCATAATTCTTAAATAAGATACTGAAAGTTTACCTGAGGAAACAGGAACATCTTCATGGCACAATCGGAGATGAGCAAATTGAAGACAACATTGTTGTCTTCATGTAAAAAGGAGCAAACTTCTGCTACTAATCCAACAAGTAATTCCAAGTTCTTGCTCGTGAACAGTAACACTTTAAGAGGATAATCTGCAAGCTCGCAGACATTTATGCCTTCATTTTCCCTGCAGTCGTATACAGAGACAGTTGGAAGAAGTTCCACAGGTAGAGGATTTGCAAAATAAGCGGCCTGTAGAGAGTGGCAACAAAAAGATTAGAGCAAGCATTAAATCAATTGTTCTGCTATAGTGGTAGATATTAAATGTTGAGGGAGAGATGATCTTGCAAGTATGAGGACTTTTTTGAATATTTAAGAGAGAGGTAGAGGCCTTCGAGGCGGCATGGTTTGGTATGATTTTAACCTGTTTAGGGTAGGGGTAAATAATAAAAGAAATTGAAAAAAAATTGCAAGTCAGTAGGCTGAAGAGCACATATCTGCTTTATAGGTTTGACAGACAATAACTGAGATTGCAAATCCTTTGTTAAAGTTTTATCTGCATAATGGCATAATTTGTGTCCCAGAAGTAGCAAGAGAATTTGAATTTGCACTGCAAATTCCAACACTACTACTACGTTTCTTGTGATATCGGGAGGAGAACTTCCTATAGGGCCCCAAAAACAGCCTAAATGATGACACATTGACGACAGGCTACAGTTACACCTTCCATTTATGCAACCGGTATGCTTAAACCTTGCATGATATGTCAACAAATAATACATTGTGTTAAATAAAACATTATAAGACCCTAATTTGGATCATCCATATATGATAGATGTCATTTATGGGATTAAGAAATAATACTATCAATTTTATTTGCAACTTCTCTTTCTGATAGTCATTACTGCATTCAGTCACATTTATAGCAAGGTTTCACAACATGCAATTTTTCTCATACATCAGAAGTATGGTTCAAATCTCATTTACATCCTATTTATTACAACAAAATCAGTATGATAAATATTTCCTAAATGCTGACATCTTAGTATAATATGGATGGAGAAACTAATTAATATAGCAAGCAAGGTTGTTACCTGGAAATATGTGAGCTCTGAACGGGTAGAAGCATTGTGGTCAAAGAAGACACGGAAGGAGCAATTATTGATTTCAGTTGCAAATTGTGAAACCAAATAAAGCATTTTGTTGTCCAACAACCGTGGCCTTCGACCGATCCCATACGGAACCAAAAAGATATGACCATATTCCACAGGATTCACCTTAAATAAAATTACCAGATTAATCAAGAGCAAGAAGAAAGGTGCCTTAACATCTGGTTTGGTAATTGCAGGATGTAGAAAACAAAGGTTTAATTGCACAAAACCTCCCCACAGTTTGCTCCGTATATCACTTATCACTCTAGTGATCTATTAGCACAAACAACCCCTCGGCCCACGACCAAACCCCTCAAAACCACTCATATTCTACTGTTAACAACAAAAACAAGGTCTAAAGTTAGCATAAATGATAAGTTGAGTCGTTTAAATTTCAATTTGAGTGTTTCACAGGGTTTTTGGTCAAACGAGCAAAGGGGATGTTTGCTCTAATAAATTGCTTGAGGGAGCGCAAGTGCTATAAGGGGCAAACTATCAGGGGCTTTTTGCATTTAACCCCAAAACAACAGTTCAACAATTGCAAGTTAAATGACTTTAATCTCTACTTACGTTAACCATAATCAAGGTTCCATCTTTAGGGAACACAGTTGAAGGAACAATTTCAGGACCCTCCTTTTCTCCACTTGCAACACAAAATAGTAGATCTTCCTTAAGGAAACTGTGCTCAAATTCTCTAAGCAAGTTTGCGTTCCATTTTTCATTCAACTGCGCAATTAAGTTGTTTCTACCCCTAATGATCTGCAGACGAAAATAATCATTTATAGTCAGAAGAACATAGTTTCCTAGCTTAGGATGCATCAGTTATGCAGGGAAAAAGAAAAGGAAAAAAAGAAAGCACCTTTGTTTCACACATTGTTACATCATATGTGAGCTGACCTTTCCATGAATAATCTTCCCACTGCACAATCACAAAACAATTGACTACAAAATGTTCCTCAACAAAAATAAAAATTAGAAATCATCCACGAAAAATAGCCTACTTGAGAAAGGAGGAGGGCATCCAGTAAGCTTTGCCCCTCCTCGACAGTTGCCCTATTGCCTTTAGCAAAACTACCGAACTTGTAAAGGTGTGTCTTGATACCTGACAAATACCCAAGATTATTGGAATGAACAATGATAGATCAACATACATATGTGAGACAAAATTTATGAGATCGGCCTTATATTTTGACTGCAATATATTTCAAAAGGTTAAATGCTATAAGCTTATAGAAAATATAAAATCTATTGCAATATTATATTTGGCCAAGTTGTATTAAACTAACCTGATAATTTACAAAATTTGTCAAAAGAAGTACTAATAACCTACTGTCCATTTTTCTTGCAAAAAGAAAGGCTAATTACAGGAAATACCCCAATTTTTGCCGCAGAACAGAAAATAACCTCTATTTTCAAAATCTGTGGTTTGCCCTCTATTCTAATGGCCGTTAGGTGAGAAATAATTAATAATCATTAACGAAAAAATTGTAGGAAAAAAAATAGAAGTATAAGGGTATTTTCAGGATTTAACGTTAATATTAACACCGTCAATCTTGAAGTGGGCAAAGTGCAGGTTACGAATACAAGGACAACTCCTTTACGGCCATAAGCGAGGCGTAGATCCTGCAATTTAGCCTATAGGAAACTACCATTATTTATTCCAGTAACTGGAGTTTGAGTTTCTTATGCAAATATATCTAAGAAAAAAAATGTAAGCTATATGCCAACCTTTGGGAGGCATCTGAGGGCACTTGGACTGCTCCGAACTAGCACTTGATTTCACATAGGGGCGTTCGCCTTCAAGTTGCTTAACCGACACCATACCTCAAATTTCTCAAGTATAATAACTATCAATAGTAGGCTAACTACCACTACTTTGTTCAAACTTCAGCACCACCACCAGCAAGATAAGTCAAATCCGAAGGATGCCCACCAGCCGAAGGTAGGGCACCCCGACCACCGTGGAAAGAAGGGGACGATAGCAAAAACTTAGGAAAACCCAGCAAACATTCTCTTCCCCTTCTAATTATAATACAAGTTTCTTTCCTTAAAGCCGTGGTTGAATTACTGAAGCCAGCCCTATTTGGACCAGCAAATCTCAAAAAAGGAAACACAAAAAAATCTTCAGTTTCACAGAACAAATCAGCAACTTCCCGAGCTCGCAAGTACCAAATCTTCTGTCGGGAAAAGTACTAGGATCTGTGCAGGGAATCAATAGTGTCAGAAGGGGGCCAATAAGATCTGATGAATCACAATTAGATAATATTCTCCTCAAGTATCAAGAGATTCCAAGTATTCTCCTATTCACAATTCAACAATTACTGCAAACATTATAAACAAAGCAACAGTTTCAGGGGATTAAGATAGCTAGCTTGAGAAAGACCTAATTAAAATTAACCTAATTCTCATAAATCAGAGCTTAAAATTGAAATCTGTAGCAAATCATCCAAAACAATTTCGCTTCTTTTACATAAAATTCCTAGAAAATCAATGATGTTCACTATAGGCATCCAATCAATCACCAATTTCACAAAAGTCAGCCCAATTTACCCCCAAAGACCTAATTTTCCCCAAAACGATCGAAACAAGATCCAAAACCCTAGTTTCCAGAATCAAATCGCACAATAATTCACATAAGGTAACAAAAAAAAAATCGAATTGGCGCTATCATTCGTCGAAAAAGAGGAGATCAAAAACCCTAAATCGAAAGAGATTACCTGAGTTCTTGGAGGAAGAAAGCAGACAAGATTCCTGCCAAAAGCGGTAATTTTATCGCGCGTCGGTGGGAGGCTATTTAAAGATCGAAACCGTGGAGGCTCGAGAAGCACATGTTGTTTGTTTGGCGTGGGTTTTGTAAATGATAAGATTGAATAGTTTGCCGATGGAATCGTTTGTTTGTATTTGATGTATTCCATTTACTTCGAATGATATAATATATATGCACGGTATCATAATGATTCATGAACAGAATTATCAGTGCACATAAAAAGATACGTGCGATATCAAAATGATTTACGAACAGAATTATCAGTGCGCACAAAAAATAAAGAAAACATCTGGACTTCTGGTTCTAACCATAGTCATAAATTCGTGATTCGGCAATAATTCGGCGAGGTTGAAAATTCAGATTCGGAGAACTATACGGAAAAAATCGGCAGGTATTCGGAAAAGATTCGGTAAGTGTTCGGGAAGGATTTCGAGCAAAAAATTAATATAAAATTAATATATGAGACGCTAGATTTTGATTTCGTGAATTATTTGCTGTTTTTTGAATAATTCGTTTTTTTTAATAATTCGGAAATTATTCGCGAATAATTCGGCAATAATTCGACGCGTTCGGTGATGGCGAATAATTCGCAGATCTAATCGGCAGTCACATAATTCGTGAATTATTCACGAATTCGCCGAATAATTCGCGAATTATGTGAGTATGGTTCTAACAGGTGTGACCATCCTAAACCTTTACTCTTTAACCTCAACAAAATTAATATTTGCAAATAGATTTCTTTGCCGGTGGCGAAATCGCATTTCTTTTTTACTCTACTTTTTTTCAACTCTAATGAAATGAATTTGTAAAAAAAATTATAGTTATGAAGGCTTGAAACTTACGAAGTCAGGGTCAAAGTACTTACCACTAGGCTAACACTTAATTAACCTGTTAAGAATTTATCGATGTTTATATTTAATAGGAAGTAGGTAGCAAATTGAGAGGTAAAAATAAAGGCTTATTTCATGAAAACAGTTAGGCAGTTTATCCCATTTCTTAAAAACATGCTCATGCCTTTTTCCGGCAGAAGTAACAACCTGTTGTTTCGTTCTATTACTAAATACCTATTACCGTTAACCCCTTGAGAAAATGATCTATCTATCACTCTTTGAATATAGCTAAAATTAGTTCTTTCTTCTCTGAAAGACACACTCATCACTGATTCTTGTTGTGATGTCCAAAACTGTAACATTTCAAAAAAAAATAAAATATTATTTTTGAGAATTTTTAATAATTTAATATTATTTTTAATGAATATTTTAATATTTCAGTATAATTAAATACCGATAAAATGGGAAAAAATTTGGAAAATTATGGAAATTACTTAAAAGAGGGCGTTTTACGTGAATTATGCAAATTTTAAGTTTTTATGACTTATTTGACACTAATTTAGCGCTAATCGCGATTAAAAATCGCTAATCGCGCTTTAAGCGTATTTTGTGCAAAACATGCACCGTATCATTTTTACACTTGTTACATATTCTTATGGCTTTCCTACATGTTTTTACCATGGTTGATGATTTATTAAAGAAGGGATTTAGAAAAGAAAAGAAATGGAAAAAAATAAAGTATCAGGTATGGATGAGAGAGAAAGTGAGGGTTTACTTTGACCAAGTCTTGAGCCATCCTCCTTCATTGTTCTCACTCATTCCTCTCCTCTCTCCTCACCTTATTGCTACTGCTGCTGCTGCCCTAGCCCCCTCCTTCTCTTCAACCCTCTCAAACACCATGATAAACACCTCAAAACCTCACACCCATTTCACAAAAAAGATGCATAAGCCCCCTAGCTACCCAATGGACCAAGAAAGTATTCATTTTGGCGCTGTTGAGGATTCATGAGGGTCTATTGAGGTATTTCCTTTACAATTAGTGTAGTATTTCTTGTGTTTAAGCTTCTTTTAAAGTTTAGTATCGATTTGGCGAAGTTTGGAAAACCCTAGAGAGGGTTAGGGTTAATTTGAGTTGTGGCTGTGCAATTGGATTTTAAAGATGACCTTAGACCCTCTATTGTCTAAAACCCTGACCTAACAAAACCTGAAACACAAAAATACGGAATTACGGGACTTTCATGTCGGTTTGTGACGACTTTGAGGGTGCAGGGAAATCTAGAATGGACTGAGATTTTTACTGGAAAAATAAACAATACCAGAGACCAATTTGAGACCATAGGAACCCTCTGTAGCAATACGAGCCCTACTGAAGCAGGCATGGCCAGCCTGGCCGGATTTTTAGTGAGTGGGGCTCGGCCACTTGGTGTGGGGTAGGGTCCAGGTGTCACGACCCGAAAGTACGAAACGTGACCGGCACTTAGATTACGAAGCGTCTAGAGGCGCCACGTGACCTAAGTAAGCCGAAGCCCAGAAATCTAAACCATAAAAGAAGAAAAAGAAGAAAATAAAATAAAACAAGTATAAAACATCAGCAAATTTTACCAAAAATTTCGGCAGAGTCTCCTCTGTAAAACTGGCCCCCAAACGGGTACAACAAGTATAATATGAATAAACAATAAAAAGCATCCCCAAACGGGTGCTAGCTCAACGCCAACAGGCGGAGACAACCACAACAATCACAATAGTATACAACGCCAAAGGGCGAGGCTCAAATCTCAAAAGAAAACAAAAACCACCAGATCAGAATAACACATGCGCGACTCTAAGGTCGAAATAAGCAACTGGTCCAATAAACTTATCAAGTAATACAAATATGGTTGATGGAGCTTTCTAGATACAAATGAAATAATAAAAAAATACAACGGCGGTTCAGATACAAATGAACCAACCTACAGTGCAAATCACCCGAAATGAAAATGATGTGCCAGCAACTGCCAAGGGAAACCTGTACATCGCACCTGAAAAGAATTTGGCACAACGGGGGTGAGTTGCCAACTCGTGAGTAGAAGACATCTACGAAAAGAAATCGAATGCACGACGCTATCCTAGGTCATAATAATACACTACTATATCCTAAACATCTAGTAATAGCAGGGTAATACTACGTGTAAGTGCAGATAATCCGTGTTCGTGTCAGTGCTTAATATAATACTATGTCATATGAAATGAAATGCATGCACCATGAATGTAAAGTAACAAATCCTGAAATCCAGATATACATGTATAAGAACTCTTTAGCTATTATCATAGTAAAGTGTGTATAAGCATCTGAAATCTCAACAATAAAATCCATAGAAATCCGTGTCAAGCATCGACACAACACATGTAATCTCAAGTCTCAATATGTCGGGCTCCGTCAGTCCGGATCGGCCCATATCATCAAATCCCACGACAACGGTCGGTATCCTCCGGATATCCGCCGCGCCAGACATCACCGGTAGGTAGCCTTCCCCTGCCAGGCTCATCGTCTACAACTCGATCTTCTTGCCCCGGGGTACCATACCGGGCCCACCATGTACCTGAGACGGTTCATCCACTCCTCGAATCGGGTCTCGAAATCCATCAGAAAACATGAAATACTCATGGTGGACGACACATACATCACGAGAAAACCGCATCTTATTTTAAAAAGAGAAGAGGAGAGAGAGAGAAGTTTTTATATATATTCTTGCGGTTTTCCCCAAAAATCCAGAAATCTCACAGAAATCCAAATCTCAAAATCATGAGTAGTATATGATAAATGTCGGCATATGCTCATAATATTGTGCGATAACACGAAAATATGAATGCAGGAATGTCTAAGTTATGAATATCATGTCTATACTAACATCAGAGAGTAATCACAATATTATATCGGTTTAGTTGTTAACTGATTCTATCAACAAAATATAATATGATCTAAAGTATACGTGACATAGCAATTACCGATGATGATGTGTGTGAGCCGGCAAATAAGTGTGCGTGGAATATGCGCATCATCGGTAATGGTGCTGGTGTCCTAACCGGTAAAGTTTATATTGATTATAGCAACATATAAAAGAACATGCACCATGATGATTATAGTATGAATGTAAATGCAGGTGTGCATCATCCACTGTGTGAGTCGAACCTAAACCAGTATCCATCTAACATCCTAAGGAACTAAACCTAATAGACTAGTCAGTAGGAAACTAGAGTCTACCTAAGGTCTGAATCATTATCTCCAATAGTCGGCGATTCCGCCTCAATAGCATCACGTACGTAGTACGGCTTCCTCGAATCAAGAGTGCGGATCAATCACCAAATCTAAGTCTCGTACGGTAAGATCCCTCGTACGGCATCCCAATATCGGGGTACGGTCAAGTATCCCCTAGGTGTCCCCTCATTCGTATAATGTCATATATATCTTATTGTGATTAAGTTATACTTATATGATATCGACATCAGGTCACACCAATATAATGTCCTAATCAAGTTATACATATATCATATAGTGATCAGTCACAAGTTACAGTCCGGGTACTATTCTAGCGTCCCATGTACATCAATATCACCACCACTCCTTATAACTTATATAATCATGTTCATTATCTCATTTTCTAATGATCCGCTAACACTCAATACGACTGTATAGTCAAGAATCACGGCATCAAGCCAGTTATACTGTTTCATCATATCTCGGATATCATATCACATCAATGAAGCACCTATACGTGTTGTACATATATGTATATACCTATACCTAGTTCTATATATATCCACATACACGCACCCCATGTCGAGTTTCAGTGTGTGCGTAGGTGTGTTTCTATCTGAAACCTACGAACCCCCTTCCAAGGTACTCATCCTATGATTTGGCTTTCCTAATTCGGTCTAATCCAGCCTAGGGTCAATACTAGAGTCCTACTAGGGTCACGTCTGGTTTCCTAATGTCAATAAGTACTAATCCTATTCTACGTTGCGGGGGTGCTAAACGCCATCCACCCGACTTCCCCCCGTAGATATGCATCTACTCACCTGGTCCATGTCTGCCGACGACGGTGTCGCGATGCTCCTCTTCATCGCCCGTAGTCCACTTGAAGGGTACCTAAACGCAAACATATAAATAACATCGTAAACCGAATCACATACAAAAGTCAAACGATACAAGGAACAAGCATAGGTTAAAACCTATGTCTCGTCCACGCAAAAGCACCAAACACCGCTCGATATCGGTGTACAAACGCCGACTGATCGAGGTAGAAACCAATAAACAACCCGCAGTTTCAAAACCCATTACTTATAATATTAAACTTGGTTCAAATCATCGGAACCCTAAAATCGATCAAATCATCCAATTCCGAAAACCTTGAAAATGTCAATTCACCGTTTTACTTCAAAACTTGACGTTTAACGAAACTAATGGTCATAATATTCATTAAATAACATAACTAAGTTACAGAAACCATTACCATATTTTTATTACACTAATTTATATTACGAATAAATTTCTAGTTTGCAATTTTATCAATTTTCCACAACTTACAAGCAAAATTCCACAATTCCACAACAACACTTGATTTTGTATGAATTAATATATCAAACTACAATTTACAATGATAATGATATAATGAAACCTTAATTTATATTTTAAATCTCATTTATTTAATAATTTCCAAAAACTAGTTAGCAAAAATAGCAATTTTTAATCAAAATTTATCAATTATCAATAATACTAGTAACTAAACTAAGTTTTTCCATTCCTTTAACATGTCAATATCCTCATTTAAACAACAATCTATTGTTACAAACATTCATTGGAATTTATCTCACCAATATATAAAATATATAGAAATCTAGTTTGCTAAAAATGGTTTAATTTAAGAAATTTGGATCACAATTTGCAATATATCAACTATGCATGATTTTCCATTTGTAAAAGTGCTAATCTAGTTATTATAAACCTAATGATATAATAAAACCCCAACTTAATTTTACAAACCCTCACTTGAATTTTTAAAAGTAGTAAATAGAATTAACATATTAAATCTAATTAAGCTTAATGAAACATCTAATAAAAATAAAACAAAAGAAGAAAATTTATACCTCCAAAATTATGAAATCCAACATGAAAATGAGCCTCCAAAATGCATGCTTCCCATCTCCAAAATCCATGTAAAAATGAGAAAGGAATAAAGGGTAGAGAATAAATAGGATTTTATGCACTTTTTATTGAATTTTGGTGGATTTTTAATGATTTTGTGTAATAAAATGAGGTGGGAAATTGGGGGGGGCTGCCATGGGCATCATGGCCGGCCACATGAGGAAGAGAGGGAGAAAAAGAAAGAGGGAAGAATTGTGTAGAAGGTTCACACAATATGATGTATACATATGTCTTTTCATGATTTATTAATTTTCTTTTCATTTCTTCACTATAGCAACTAAAGAAAAGTCTAGAAAATTGGAAAAGTTGGCAAATAAATTTTGCATGATACACACTAAATTCTAATATGCCATGGTTCATTTTTACAAATTAAAACCATTCAAATTTGTAATTTACACTAATTTAGTGTAAAATAAAGCTTATGTTAATATTTAAAATAATTAATTTAGGAAAAATATTTAATTTAACTAAAATTTTATAAGTGGCTAAATAAACACCATTTACTAGTAATTACATAATTTAAATAGGTATTTTTGAATTTATAATGAAAAACAATTGCGGTTTGATTTTACGAAAAAATACATTTTGCTTTACCGAAAATCAAAATTTCACTTAAACAATTTTATTCATTTAATTATTTATTTAATTATTTTTAAAACGTTACACCAGGTTTCTTCTGTAGGTCACATATACCCTATATATCACCTTAGTGTTGTTTTGGAATCTTGATTTCACCTGAGACGAAATCTGGGACATGTTTTCAGTGTTGCTGCTTTGATTTGAAATATGGTTTTCCGTATTTCGATTTCTAGATTGTTGTATTTGTGCTTTATCTCGATCATGTGACGTTTGTACGTCTATCTCGAGTGATATCGGGTTGATTTGGGAAAGCTAACCATAGGTTCTAACCTATAGGCTTTTAAGTGTATCGTTTTGGTTTTCGTGTACCGTTTTGGTTTCGATTTGGTTTTAATGCGATGCGATACGTATGACATGTAGGTACCCCCACGACGATTCGAGATGATGAAGAGGATGGTGGCGATATCGACACCGACACGCAGGATGCAAGATGAGTAGGTTATATCTACGGGGAAGTCGGGTGGATGGCGTATAGCACCCCCGCAGTCCGATATTTAGTATAGAATATATGTACTATTTATGATAGCTTATTGTGTGTCGTGGATATTTGAGATGAGATTAGGTGTACTATGATTAGATTAGGACGTAGAAGTAAACTAGTATAGTTCCTAGTTGCGAACCCTAGAATAGGCTTACACCCACACGCGCACACATGCTTATTTGTTATACATATACCTAGATGATGAGGATAGTGGATGATATTTGGAGATGAGTCGATGAGATTGGGCATAGTGCCGTGAGATCGGTGATATGATGTGATTCGTATTTGGGATATGACATGTGATTTTAGCGGGCCTTTGGACGTGTGTTCCACACACGCATTTACATTTATATAGACGGTGTCGATTTGTACTAGGCTTAGATCAGTACCCCAGATCATGAGATATGATGATAATGATACCAGGTGATTGATGAGATGAATGTGATATTGACCCGTACCCAGATTTGGGATGTCGTACGATAATTTACCGTACGAGCTTTATATTGATGACAGATCTGCACTCATGACTCGAGGATGTCATATGATATTGTATCGTAGGCGGGATCACCGACTATTATACTTATATATATATATATATATATATATATATATATATGCTCAGATTTAGGTGGTTTCCATACCCCTCCTGATTGACTTGCTAGTTAAAACTGTAGTTTTGCTAGTAGATGTTAGGCTAGGCTGATATCATACCTATTTCAAAACTAACGAATCGGGAGTATTTCAAAGATAGGCACAGGGATGCTATGGATATTTTCAAAAGACGCATATTTTCTTAAAAACACCGTAACCCTTATTTTCCTAAAAACCCCGATTCGTCTTATTTCAAATGGCAAAATATTATGACATAGATACATTGATTTAGATACTGCACTGTTGTGTTATTATTCATTTGCCGCATATTCTTACTGTTTACATCGCATTGCATGTTAAATATTTTTATTGTTATATCAAATCCATGCTATTAGGACACCAGCACCATTATCGATGATGCATATGTTCCACGTACACCTGCTTGCCGGTGCACACACTTCATCATCGATAATTGCCATGCCACTACACTGTAGTTACTGTTGCATTCATGATATGATCCTTGCATGGCATACTTGTGTACTTACATTTTGTACACCCATACTTGTACACATACTCATTTGCACATATATAAATGATTTCTCGCTTGATTTGGAGATTTGGGAACCGCAAGATACTTTTTAAAACTGATTCATTTTAAAAAGAGCTGTTTCTCTCAATATGTGCATATTACTATTCCATATTGCATGATATACTGATATGCTTACATTTCTTTTACATGTCGCATACATCATGCTTTTTGATTAGACGTATTGAGATATGTTGTTTCCATGATATTTCTGGTTTTGGGAACCGTGGGTATTTCAAAGAGAGTATGTAATTGTTTTAAAAACCCGGTTACCCTTGATATGATATTTCAGTACGTCCACCATGTGTTTTCTCGGTGCTGAGAGCGACATGTGAAACCCGATTCGAGGAGGCGGATGAGGCCGCTTGCGGGTACATGGTGGACCCGGTATGGTTCCCCGGGGCGAGAAATGTTTTTCGTGGAGTAGACGATGAGCCTGGCAGGGTGGCGAGTACCTACCGGTGATAGTATTTGGGCTCGGCGGATATCCGGAGAATACCGACCGGAGGCGAGAGATGATAGGGGTCTATCCGGACTGAAGGAGCCCGATATATGAGGATTTACGTGCCGATACTAGGCACATGTTTCATGATGTTTTCGAGTGTCGATGCTTGACACTCAGGTTCCATGATTTTGATATGTCGTGAGCGACACATGTTGATTTATATTCTCATATTTCCATGCATATGCTTAATGATATTTACATGCATGATGTTTATTGTCATTGGGTGACACGTGGACGATTTCTACATACATATATTGACATTGATGACATTGATTACCTAGTTGGATGATATCCACATACTTTTGACTTCATGATATAGTCGACATTGATCATACCTCATATTTATGATATGTTATTAGCTGAGGCACTGGCACGAGCACTTGGCACTACACTCTTGTATAGATGTTATATTGCCACCTTATCATGCTTTAGACTTATTCATTTGAGATTTATATATATATATCTGATCGTATTGACCTAAGATTGTGTCATACATACGATTTCTGCTCTATGATGTTTTCTATTTACGAGTTGGTAACTCACCCCCGGTTATGCCACAGTTCTTGCAGGTTTTGCCGTACAAGTTTCATTGCGGCTTTTCTGGCACACTGCTCCCTTTCTGGGGGATTGCATTGGTAGGTGGGTTCACTCGCATCGTGACCACCCTTGTATTTATTTTATTCTGTTGTATCTAGTAATTCCATCAACCAAAATTTGTATATTGTTTCAGACTTAGAAAACCAGTTATGTATTATTTCGACTTTAGAGTCGCGCGTTGTAGTATTGTGGTTTTTCTTGCTTATTTTGAGTTTTCCTTTGAGTTTTGATGCTCGCCCTTCGGTGTTGTATATTATATTGCTTGCGTGGTTGTGACCGTCGATTGACGAAGAGCTAGCTCCCGCTTGGGGATGTCTTTTATCATTATGCATATATTATTCTTGTTGTATCCCGTTTGGGGCCAGTATTTATAAAGGAAACTCTGCCGAAATTTTTAGAAAAGATTATAGATTTTAAAAATGCATATTCGGCTTACTTATTTAAAAACCTTGTTTTTAAAACATATTTTCCTTACTTCTTAAAAACTAGTTCTTATTTACTCCTTAAAATGGTTTTAGATTTCTGGGCTTTTGGCTTACTTGAATTAGATGGGGTCCTATAGGATTTATATAATTCAAGTGCCAGTTATGGATTATTTCGGGTCGTGACAAAAACCAAGAAGCACGAAAAGTGATTAGGGACAAGAAAAAGAGAGAAATCCAAGAGCCGGATATTAAATTTTTTGTTTAAATTGAAGAAAAGGGTAAAAGTGAGATAAAATTAGAATTATATAGGTCAGACACGTGATTTTTAAATATTTAACAGATCAAACCACAGGATACTTAAAAGGCAGCATAGCATTATATATTAAAGAAAGCTGTACGCAGGAGCCAGATCCTGCTCCTTTTTGTCAGTTTCTAAGGAAAATTATCTTCGGCTCCTAATATTTTAAGCAAATTTTCATTTGGCTCCTTACAAGTTTACGAACCAAAATTTCTGCAATATGCATGGATATTTAAATTCCGACCTTACTTTTTAAGGAAATTTTCAATTGACTCCATACATAACTTAAGGATTGGAAAATTATTTTGTGCCCCTTCCTTTTAGTTGAATGTTCATTTGGACTTTCACGATGTGTGTTTTGATCGTTTTAAGTTTAACTATACGGAGTTAAAAGACTGGATATTTCATTCCAGTTTCTCATGGTTTTTCTTCCTATTTGAAAATGATTAATTTTTTAGAGGTATTTTTCTAACTAATATTTATTTTCAAGCAATATGAAGTTATGGTCAACAATTATTAATCCACGTCTCAAAAAGAGAAGGCAATTGAACAATGCGTCTTTATGGTTTATTAGTATGGTGCCCATCGTTCGGAATAAGTCATGCGATCATAGCCATGAACCTGAAGTGAACCTCGGAACCATTTTTGCCAGTATTTTGTGTGGCTTTTGAATAAACAAACGCAATGGGATCGACTCATTGTACGACTTTGTTTTGCTAAAAATCAATCTCTCAAACAGACAAATTACTACTGATAAATATATAGATGGCTTAATTATTACTTTAGATTCATTTTCATGTTAATTATTTTTACTCAAGCACAATTTCAATTTAAATTGTAGCATACT
This sequence comes from Agapanthus africanus, assembly GCA_030015575.1. NCBI lineage: Eukaryota > Viridiplantae > Streptophyta > Magnoliopsida > Asparagales > Amaryllidaceae > Agapanthus > Agapanthus africanus. The sequence continues at coordinate 832,005,444 of JASDDO010000024.1, read as the reverse complement.
ATCTTCTTTAATTGTCATGAATTATTCTATGGTTTAATTGCCAATTTTTTTTATATTATGTAACATTCCTTTTTATGATTTATTTACATTTCATCATAGCCATAGATCATGCAAAATATCAAAACAGAATATGTCGTACATTTTTCAATGACCTGGCCCCTTGCCAGTAATAAAATGGTAAAACTAAGCTACAATAACCAATGCATATTTTAGAAGTTAGAACCTATACATCAATTATTTTCAGCCTCACATAAATCACGTGTGGATTTTTTTTTAACGAACTAGTTCCTGTATTTATCATATCCAAATGTTAAACTAGGTTTTCAATTTCACTATGAAGGAATGGGAATCAAACAGATAGAACAAGAATGCTCCTTCTAAGTACTAGCTCTACTCTTTCTAGTTTCTAGTCATCTGTTGCTGCCCCTCTTACAACCCTTCATGCATCTGCAAGCAACATCAGCAACCACATTTGTGAGACAATGACTACAAACTAACAAAATGATCATGCAACAGTCCTACTACAGGCATAGCTATATACAATATATGAGAGAAACACGCACACGCACTCCGGCACTTGAAAAAAAAAGCCGTTTCAAATTAGCGCTGCACCATACTTCCCAATCTCTCATATGACTCGGATTCAAGTTACAGTCAAAAGCAGGCAATGCATACAAAACATTAGAGAAACAAAACAAAAACGAAAAGAACCCTTTTATATTATAGCTGCAATTCCAATCTTTTATATCCCACTTCCAAATTGTAACAAAGATATATACAAAACCCTTTCATTTTAATACTATACTATACTTTCCGATGTATGATATCCTGCTTCCAAATGGTAATCGGAAGCAGGCAAATCTATATACAAAACAATAGTCAAAGGAAAAAAAATAGTTTCCTACATCAGAATTGCAATATACTTTTCCAATCTCTCATATTCTACTACCAAAGTATAATCCCCATCTGCAGGAAAAAGAGAGTAATCCGGGGCAAGCAACATCAATCATCAACTTGTACTCTTCATTTCTTCGGGTAACTTTTCGCCTTCTACGTGGTATATGTTGTGTGCCATCTGCCATACCTGAAGGATGTTATCTGCAGCCACGCTGGCAAAGGCCCAAGGTTCACATGGATTCCAAGAAAAGTCTAGAATGTTGCTTGTGTGACCACCATGAATGAAGAGAAGTTCAGGGGGGCCATCTTCTGCCTCGTCTTCTGTCTGTTCATCACCTATCCTGTTTACAAAAACACAATGCTATAAAATGTTGAATTCACTAAATTCAATGAAGAGAAGTTCAGGAGGTTACCCTATATAGAACTTATACCCCTTCAAGAAACATATTAGCACAAACACGCCCTTGCTTATCGACTAAAATCCACAAAGGGGCACTCAATTCTACTCTAAACGACAGATTTACAAGTTTTTGAGTTAAATGTCCTCTTTAAAGTGAGAGGTTGCATGTTTTATTCCGGAAGTGGGTTCGCATCGGGAAAAAAGAAAGAAAAAGATTTACAAGTTTTTAGTTAAATTAGAAAATTATTAAATTCTAGGGTTTTTTCCCGCAAGCGCCCCCTTCCCCCCCCCCCCCCCCCCCACAAACAAAAAAATGCCTGAATATTTTTCTCTTTCTCCACCCTCCATTGTTAGTATTTACCCGTAGCCCCCTAAATTTATAAGTTACTCATGGTATCCCCTCAATTGACAATTGAGCATATTTTTAGAATATTTTGTTAACACCGTTAAGGATTACTAGTTTTGTAAATAAGATCATTCTTCTATCTACTACCACATTACAACAATGAATGTACGGCTTCATTGAAGCTTAGAAAACCTTAGATTGTTGATCAAAAAGGCGTTAACACAAAGCAGAAATAATTTGTATATCCATCGGTAATCTAGGACAAGTTTTGTTGCTAATATTTCTTCTATCAACTACCATATAAAAGTTTACTTAGCTTACAGCAATCATGATCTGCATGCATTGCGGCCGAAATAGTCCCAGATTCTCAATAAAAAGGGTGCAAAACACAAAAAGAAATATTATTTAAAACACAACAGCGAAAAGAACAAATACACAAAAGGTAAAAGAAAGAAAAGAAAAAAACGCTGGAGAAGAAGAGGCAAAAAAAGAGAGGAAAAAAAAAAGAATTGAAATGCAAGGACATAAAATTTGAAAAGTCATTTCGTTCGAATCGATCACGAAACACAAAGGTCAATACTCAATAGTGATAGCGAAAGATTGTTCTGATCATAGCGAGTAGTTAAACAACGATCTACGGTTTTCGTTGTCACTATTTAAGAATCTACGGTTTTCTAAGCTTCAATGAAGCCGTACATTCATTGTTGTAATGTGGTAGTAGATAGAAGAACGATCTTATTTACAAAACTAGTAATCCCCAACAGTGTTAACAGAATATTCTAAAAAAATACTCTTTTGTCAATTGAGGGAGGGTAACAGGAGTAACTTATTAGTTTAAGGAGGCTACAGGTAAATACTAACTATAGGGAACAGAGAAAAATATTGAAGTATAAGAGGGCTAGCAGAAAAAACCCCTAAATTCTAACATGGATTGGTTGGATAATATTCCAAAACATCAGCTTTGAAAAGTGTGAGGGGGTGTCTGGCTATCAAGTCCCTTGAGGGGGGCATAAGTGGTAAAATACAGGGTTTTTTGGTGTACTTGAAAAAAAACATATTATTTTCATTTTATCGCAGCAGAGCTAATGTTTCCAAAATAAGGTTGAGCGAAAATACCTGGCAAGATCCCAAATAAAAATCCTTCTCCCAAGACAGCTAGATGCTAGTACGGTCTCAATCTTCGGGTTCCATCCAACTTGCTCGACCTCTTGCCTATGTACACAAGGTTGTACATAGTCTGAGCATTTTGATATATACTATCAACAAATAAGAGTAAATTTTTTCGTGCTGAACGGAAACATGTTTACGTGTGGGACTCAAAAGTGTGCAAAGCAGTATTTATCTTGCGAAGGTCAAACAAGTTCACGGTCTTATCGCTTGAGCCAGTTGCTAGAGTCCACTGGTTAAAGGGGTTGAATGCTATGGAATTAATCTGTCAAAAGCATGATATACATACGTTAGACACATAAGTACATAAAATCTTGCATTTTCGGTTCGAAATGTTTTAAATTTAAAAGGAACGAACTAAGCTGGTTTAAAAGGAATGGGTAGGATAAACACCTGTGATGAATTAAGTGGCGCTTCCACAATTATAACTGTTAGTACTGACAAACATATTATAGTATCCATAAGATTACTATTTGAATAGGGAAGCCAGCATAACTCACCCTATCTTTATGAGCAACTACTGAATGAACTGGCTTGTTAGCCGTTTGTGTTCGAAGATCCCATATAAGCAAATGTTGATCATCACCAACCGAGCCAAATAAGTACTCATTCTTCAAATGCCAATCAACATCCTGAACGGCACCTTCATGCGTCTATTTTGCAAATATATATCAGCAAACTCAAGAATGAAGAGAATAAGGAAAGATCAAGTGCAACCCAAAAATAGCATATTCAATTTTATAATAACTAAAAATCATGTTGTTAATTTATGACCATAAGCACTTGCAGAATAATAATATGTAGGAACAGGGAAACTTTACGGTTTTCCTTCTGCCATTGCTCGACCATATGTTTTGCATTTTTTTTACTCCAACTAAATTGTTGAATAAGTAAAGGCTAAGAAATGATAAATGAAGCTGAACTTGACAAACATGAGCAATAATGGTGAGAAATTTTTAGGCAACACACATATACTATGAGTGAATAATTGGAAAAGCTAAGCATTTGTGAATATAACCTTAAAAGTTTGAAGAGGATCAAAAGACTTATTCTCAGGTTTCGCATTGATGTCCCATAAGCATATTAGAGAATCATCTGAACCACTCAGAATATGGCCCTGTTTTAAAACACTCCAGGATAAGCCCATTCCTTCAGAAACGTGGCCCTTCAGCCTCAAATCGGGATTGCATTTGCCTTTTTCAGGAGGCTTGGGTGGATGTTTGATGGTATCAAACACATGCACCTCTGCGCTAACAGTCTTTGTTGCAATAATGAACGGATGCTGAGGCATGTGACGAGCTCGATTAATTTCTCCATCGTGAATTATCTGCTTGATTATGCTCACCTGCCAGAAGAATTTGTGTTAGAGACATTGACTAGCAAACTGCAAGTAGCTATTAGTTACTGAAAAGAGCACAAAATCTGAAGATCCCAAACACAAAGCAGACCCTAGCAAATTTCATGTAGCTATAAGTTAACTGAAAAGAGCACAGAATCTGAGGATTTTGAACACAAAGCAAATCGCTAAAAATAAAGTGAAAATAAGCATCTGTTTCAATTTGTACCATGCTCCCATAAGAACAATTGTTTTCTCCAAGGTGGAAAAACTAAAAAAGACTGCTTTAGCTTTTGATTGTGCAGAGAAAAAAAGGCAACGTTGTAATGAGAGTGCCAGTTATATTCCTAAAGTGCTTGTTAATGTGAAAACTAACACCTAAAACCAATTTCTTTTAGAATGGTAAGCTAGAGGAATAAGCCGTAACAAGGGCTACACTACTAAAAGATGAGAGTTAAATTTGGCAGTGATTAAAAGAGGTTCGATGTAAGATCTGGTGTCCTTTGTAAAGCTTTGTCAAATCTTTCACAGAACCTTGTTCCATTGCAGACCCAATCATGGGATGATGATGGATTTCTCCTAAACTCAATCTACACATTTGCTTCAATATTGCATTGATTGACACCATATGCTTCAAGATTTTATTGAAGCATTTACTGTATAAGTAAAAGAAAGGGATCAAACCTGTCATAATTTAATGTGATTACCGTAAACTTAACACCATGTTCTTCAAGAATCCAATGATTAACACCAGTTCCTCAATATTGCATCGATTAGCCCATTAGCCTCAAGATCCTCTCTCAAAGCATAATTAGATCAATATACCCTTAAGAAAACAAAACGAGGCAAAAGAAAGGGAACAACCTTGCTCTATTTTAATGGAATAAGGCTACCCTCCTAAACTCAACACCATTTGCTTTAGCAATCGCTAAAATTTACCCTTGATAAAATAAATACAGGCAAAAGAAACAGATTTCCCCTTAAACTTAACACCATTTCCTTCGACAGCGCATCGACTAACCCCATTTGCTTCTAGATTCTATCATTAACAATAATTACATCAATCTACCCTAAAAAGAAACAAAATACAAGTAAAAGAAGGGGGCAAATCTTGCATCGAATTTCCCCTAAACATCATTTCCTTCAAGATTGCACTGATTATAACCATTGCTTCAAGATCCACTTAAATCTCCTTCAACTTACCAAAATCTGATTCAAGATTCGATCTTTAACCAAATCAACCCAAAAAAAGAACCAAAAATTCAAATCAAAAGAAAGAAAAATCACCTTGGAGCCATGAGGCCCAACCCCACCATGCTTAGGATCAACCTTCCTGGCATCATACAAAGTCCCCTCCTTCGGCAGCTGAGCCTGAGCAATCATCAGATGATTCGGTTCCTCGCCGGCGGTATAGGTCCCAAGAACCAATCTTTGCCTGAAATGATCCCCTCCTTGGATCTCGAATCGCTCGGGGAACCACTGAACCGTCAGCGACGGCCACTCGAGCACGTGGCGGAATTCGAGGTCGTACATGAAGACCCTGTTCTTCTTCCAGATCTTATACTCGTTGTTGATCACGCGCTGCTCGTCTTCCAATTCTTCTTTGGATTTCTCTTCGCCTTTCGCCATTGATTTGTGTTTTCTAGGGTTTCGGGGAGAAAAATGGAGGGAAATGCCAAATCAAATGAGGGGAGAGAATAAAAGAGAGGGGAGTTTGTTGGGGATTTAAAGGGAGGGGATTGGAATAGTTGAACTTCTTGAGGGCGTTTTTGTAATTTCGAGACATTGTTGAGCTTAATTGTTAGTTGAACTTAAGCCGGGCTAAAGAAGCGAATCGCGAATTGATTCGCTTCGCTTCGGGGTGACGTGGGCGAATTTGGCGAACTGACTCGCCTCGCCCGCCATGAATTTATGAAGCGAGCGGGTTCCCCAATTTTCCGGTGGTGTTTCTGTTGGGGTTAAAATTTGCACCCCGGTTGACCGAGTCAGAGTCAAAGTCAAAGTCAAGGTCAACCCCTAGCCAGGTGGGCCCAAGCCCAGATCAAGCGATCCCATGCCCAAGTCGAGCCCGCGGCCAGCCCCCCATGCCAAAATGAAATCATGTAATAAATAATTTTTATGTAATTTTTTATGCAATTTTTTATGCATGAATGTAAACAAACTGGACGTAAAGCCAAATTTTGTAAGCCCATGGCTTATGTGCAAAAAGAAATGGCACATGAGCCATGAGATGGGCAAAATGCCATTTTTTAAAGCCCAAGGGGTTATATGTAAATATGTAAGCCTATATAAGGCAACATGATGATGAATAAAAGAATATAATTTTCATTCTCTCAAAAAACCTAGGATTTGTGCCTCTTTCCCCTTTCTGAAGGTTCCAAATCTTCTTCTTTCTTTTGAATTAAATCAAGAGTTTTACTCTTCCTTTTCCAAAACTAAATAGTTTTTCACCACAAAACCCACAAAGGGGAACTTGGATCTGTTATTAGACCTCAAAAAGAAGAGATTTTTAAAATCTCACATCTCTTGATCTTCAAGATCCGGTCAAACGACAGAAAGAAGAAGGAGACCCATCTCCAGAAACCCCACTTTGGGGAAGAACTAGGGCTCAAGGGAAGAAGCCCCTTCATCAGCTTCAAAACATCCTTGGAGTTTAACTCCTCATAAACACACACACACACACACACACACACACACACACACACAAAAAAAAAAAAAATAATAAGTGCTCCTTTCTTGGAGTACAACTCCCATTGCAGGGACCAAGTCCTTTTTTGCGCCCGAGCACCCACGTGCTGACACATGGCGCTCTTGCGCTCAGGGCGCTAGCGTCCGAGCGCCCACGTGCTGACACGTGGGGCGCTAGCGCTCAAAGCGTCAGCGTTCTAGCGCCCAGAGCGCTAGCGTCCGAGCGTCCAGAGCGCTAGCTTCCGAACGCCCACGTACTGACACGTGGAGCACTCGCGCTCAAAGCGCCAGCGCTCTTGCGCTCAGAGCACTAGCGCCCAGAGCGCTAGCGCCCGAGCGCCCACATGCTGACACGTGGGGCGCTAGCGCTCAAAGCGCTAGCGCTCTTGCGCTCAAAGCGCTAGTACCCAAAACGCTGGCGCTTTTCCCCACGCATCCTCTGGATGTCTTCTCCCTTTATTTTTTTTATATATATGTATACACACACACACACATACTCTACAACACTGTCCCTACCAAAAGAAATTTGGGCCGGGACGCTGCTCCGCACCCCGCAAAGGGGTTGCTAGCCCCCTTGACCCCTAGTCCGCTATCCGGGTAGCGGGCCCCCCGTAAGAACTCTGCGTGGCTCCCGATATATCCAAAATCCCTTTCAAAACACAACACATGCACGCTACATATTAAGTTCGCATGACCAGTTTAACCCGTCAATCGGAGTTCCCTTTGCTCCAAAGGTGAGGGGTAATTAACGTCAGCTTAGTCCGCGGCTGCCGGAAATTCGGATCTCCACAATCAATAAACCCCAGCCTACCTTAGGCAGGGGGAATCTGTACTGCGTCTGACAAGCGCGCGCGTATTCCCATCTCAATGGGGTGACGAAAAACACCCTACAGTTTCGTCGTAGGTCGCCTCGCCTAACTCGTCTCGCTTCGTCTCAGGAATCCCCACGATTCGCCACGAATCAGCCAGACTCACTTATTCATACCGATTCGCCTCGCCTCGTTGACCGATTCGTCTCGGATTCGTCTCGAACCCGTCGCCCAACGGTCATAAACGGCTACCTGCTGGGCGAACCGCTTCGCCTCGCCTCGGAACCGCTTCTCCTCGCTTTGGAATTCCTATCCAATGGCTATAAACGGTCAGATCTAAGCAAGGCGAGGTGAATTTCGAGACGATTCGCCTCGCCTCACCTTGTAACGGCTATAAACGGGCAAAAAATTCAACCCCCCCAAAAAAAACTAATAAATACCTATTGGATATAGTGCCCTCAAAGCTATTATTGTAATCGCAGGCAAGCGATTATGATGATTGAGGGAGGACCTATACGGGTAGAACTGTTTTACTCGAGATGATAGTATGCTATCTGGTTTGTCTCTATCATCATGTACATGTATTATGTGGTATTACAGATCACTATTACATGTTGATAGAGCCCATAGGATTCTTGCTTTACTACCAGCATTATGATGGCGATATATACGTGGGAGCTGGGTGGTATATAAGCACATCCTTAAATGTCCCTAGTCGAGAGAGTATCGAGACTGGGCATTGATACTTCGGAGTAAACTAGCTGTAAGTCGATTTCACACACCCCGCGGGTTCGCGGGGAGGCGGAATACGTAAAAAAACAATTTTTACGAGTGTCGCAACACCGACTTGAACTCCAGGATCAATGCTAAACCCTAGCTAACAAACTACTTGTATGAGGTTTAACTACTCGGATGAAAGTTATACCTCACGATACCATATCTTTCGGGTCTTTTTTGCTATCCTACTTCTCGTCATAAGCTCCGAGGATCGTAATGGATCGTTGCCTCCTCGTCGGCCTCCTCGAGTCAAAGACGATCCACCCGAGAGTCTATAGTCCGAGCTCCAATCTCAAATCCGAGGTTACTCGGGCATCTAATTCGCTAAATTAGATGGCCTAGATGATGTAGGGAATGAAGATAAATAAATTTGTTTCTAATAACCTTAGGTTTCTCAACTCATGAGACATGAAGGCTTAGAGGAAGAAGAAGGAGCTTGCGGAAAAGCTAGTGAAGAAATGAACTTGGAATAAAAAGAATGGCTCAAGTGAGAAGAATAATGAAGCATATAATATAATATGAGATAAATATCTCACCAAATATTAAGCATGCTTCAAAATATCTCTTTTATCAAGACAATGAGTCATGCTTCATCCAACAAATATCTCCACCTCATTTTCTCCACCTCATTATCTTTTAATCAAAAGAATAAAAACCCTATATGAGGTGTTTTCTTCTAGAAGCAATTTCAAACAAATTACGAAAATGCCCCTTATCCGTATATATACATACCCGTATCCGCATTCCGAAGAATACGAATACAATGAGAAGAAAATAATCCATCAATATAATACTAGGATCCGGATTAAACCAAAACCCACTAGTATTATCCGCTCGAACATCATATGTGCATAAGTACACGAATGTGATCGAAGCCCTGTCGTAAAACCATACGACCTCTACATCTTTTGCCCGATGCAGGGAAACCCTCTGTGTAGGACTCTAAAGACTCGACACTACGCTGGCAGTGGATTTAACCACAAGCCGCAAGCGGTACTAGCTACAAGTAACGGCTACCCAGGTATCTGTCGATAAGAAGGCCGGTGAGCAAACTCATCCGAACTCCTACTGAGCCTATCTGTGACAATCTCCGTACAGTCCGGTCTGTTCATCTAAGAGTATTGTATATCGGGCCTAGGAGGCGGTAATCGTCAAACCCTTAATAGCGCAATAAGTCGTATCGGAGTGTAGCCCAAAACACCCTGAGAAACTACTGGAGTACCTACCAGTAAATCTCGCTTGCCTTGGCCAAGGACTTTGTATAATGGCCTTCCGAACACATCGCGATATCAACCCCTAATACCAGAAGAGACGAATCCTATCTAACCGCCACTGCCTCCAAGTGCTTCAGGACTGCACCCAACTACTACCTGTTTGCACGACTCCTTTGAACCGTGTTAGAGTAGTAATCTAAGAACAGTGGGAACATACTTGAGGCGAAATAGCAGTGTCAAGTCGACAGACTAAGCTATTGTAACGTTTCGGAAATCGTTATGCGAATTTTCCGTTTTAGGGTAATATAGTCGGTATTTTCCGTTTTAACCCGATTGTGATCAAACTTCCGTATAAACTTGCCGGTATCTAGTTTAGCTAGAATGAAGCTAGTTTGCGGATTTTGGGTGTCAATGGAAAGTTTTGCTTCACATACAATTTTTCCCTAATTAAATTTTATTTTAATGTGTTATTTATGCACTTAATTAGTGGTAATTACATTTTGGTTTGGGTTAATTACTTCTAATTGATATCATTGCTAAACTAATCATGTTTAAGTTAAACAAAACCATCCATGCATATCTAGATATTTGTTATGACAAATGGAATTAATTTTAAAAAGAAAAGAAAGAAGAAAAGGTGGCAAAATTGCATTTAATGAAGCATTTAATGTTTTGTGCTAGAAATTTCTTCACATTTTACACAAAAACCCCCCATACCATTTGGCCAAGCCTCCCCCCAAGTATGCCCATTCTTTTTGCCTTGCCAATTTCTTCATTCTCTTGCTCTCAAAATCCTTCAAAAATCCCAAAATAAATCCACAAAATCCTAAATAAAACTTAACCCATCATTTCCTTTCACTAATCTTGCATGGATCTTCAAGAAAAACATGGTTTTTGGAAGAAAAAGTTGATGAATCTTGTTGCTAGAGTTTGTTCTTGAGAGGTATAATTTCAAAACCCTAATTCTTTTTGTTATGCTAAAATCATTAAGTTAACTAATTAATTGTTAATATAACGTTAAACTCTTGTTTAATTCATTAATTAGAATTTTTAAGAAGTTCAAGTTAGTGTTTAAACTTGATGAATGGGTTAAAGCTTAATTGAAGATTAGGAAAACTTAACCTAGTGGGAATATGATAATTGTTGTTAATTCCTAATTTGACTAATGAAGTTTTAGCTTACTAGGTTTTACTAAAACTTATTTGGGCGAATTTAAAATTATGGAATTGGTTTGGAACACTAAATTAAGCTACTTTGTGTTGTGGGGAATCACTAGAATTGTTTAAACATATAGTTTTGTGTTAAAATGATATAAAATGCCTACTGGGTTTTCGGTAAAATTTAGACGTGGGTTTTAATGGACGTGGTGATGATGTATATATTATTATATACGATAATTATTGTGTTGTAAATGAGTATTGGTACTATTGGGTTTTTGGCGTGGCAGTTTTCATAATAGCAACCCTATTTAGGGTTTTGGCTATGTTTTCTGGTATTTGGATTCTTGGTTTTGAGTTTTGGATATTGTATTTGGTCGTTGGATGTTGTACGTCAACGACGAGGGTTGTTGGGTTGTTTTGCATGCGTAGGCTATAGGTTCTAACCTATGAGTGCACCGCGTGCCGTATTTGGATTTCGGAATTTGATGTTAATAGCATTGCGAATTCATATTGATTGTAGGTACATTCATGTGGATTCCGAGATGACGAAGTGCATCGACTGTGGCTAAGCGAGGAGTTTAGCAGGTGAGTAGATTTCTATCTACTGGGGAAGTCGGGTGGATGGCGTATAGCACCCCCGCAAACTTTGATATGGAAGATCGTTTGATTATTATATCCTGATAAATGATATGCGACCGATATGATTTTAGGACTTGCAAAAGATAATATGATTGAAGTGGACATTAGTGAACATTTGACATATGAGAATATCAAATGATAAGTGAATCATGAGAGGTATGAATTGAAAGAGAATAAACGTGACATTTATATAATGTGATGCGAGATATTAATGTGATGAACGGGTATACGATGTGATATGATGACTTAGTGTGATATGTCGTTATATGGATTCGAGTCGATATGAGATTGTTGATACCTTTGTAGGTCCCCTGATACGAGATTGATATGGATGTGACCTGAGAGAGAGGTATATATATTTATGGATAATGATTGCATAATGAGTGATATGTCGTACGAGACTTAGATCCGTACCCCCGATGTTGTATAGGTTGATAGAATCCCTATTTGTTAATGCCGCCGTACGATGAGTTATCGTACGTGATGAGTTTTACTTGTTGATTTATCCATACCCTTGATTAGAGGATACCGTACGACGGATTGTACCGTACGCGATGTTGTGAGGCTAGATGCCGATTGACAGATTCACCGACTCGGTCTTGTTAATATGTATACCTTATATCATTTGATTCTCTATATGCATTATGCTGCATTCATGCTATTCTCATTGCATTTCTTATACCAGTACTAGTACACCTACACCATTATCGATGATGCGTATGTTACACTTACACCGATTGCCGGCTCACACACTTCATCATCGATAATTGCTATGTCACTTACACAGTAGAATTGCTACATCATGTTATGATATATTGCCATGTTCACATCACTATGCTAGGTTGCATGATATACTGACATGTGCACCCACATACTTTGCTACAGCTACATGTACATCATGCATAGATACTGACATGTACACCCATATATCTTGCTATAGTTGCATATACCCCTAAGTGGTATTGTGTTGACATGCGATATTGAGACGTCGATTATTGTGCTATTGCGCTTATGAAATGCATCATACATGTTTGGTTACATGTAGATACTTATACCTTGCTACAGTTACATGTACACCTCATATGATGCTGCACTTGTTTTCGGAGAATTTGGGAATCGCATGATATATTTTAAAACTGGATTCATTTAAAAGAGAGGTTTTCCCTTAATATACTTATATTGTTGTTTTATGTTGCATATATCAGTTTTCATGGATTTACGCATTGAGATACGGATTTCATATAATTTATGGATTTGAGAACCGCGGGGGTGTTTCAAGAAATTTATGTATTGTTTGAAAACCCGGTTTCTCTTGATATGATATTTCAGTGCGTCCACTATATGATTTCTCGGTTCTGAGATTGGCATGTGATACCCGATTCGAGGAGCGGGAGGCACCGTCTGTGGGTACATGGTGGACCCGGTATGGTACCCCGGGGCGAGAGGTGATTTCGGGGTGTAGGCGATGAGCCTGGCAGAGAGACCACTACCTACCGGTGATATTATTTGGACTCGGCGGATATCTAGGGGATACCGACCGGAGTCATGTTCAGACATGCTACATGGATTGCGGGTGTCGATGTGGACACTCAGGTTCCATGAGATGTACTGACATCAAGGCCGGTCATGGTGACGGCGCCTGACAGATGAGGATTTACGTGTCGATGCTAGACACGGGTTTCATGATATTTCGAGTGTCGATGTGGACACTCCGGTTCCATGATTTTGTTGTGTCACGAGGGACACATGTTGATTTATATCCTCATTTTACCTGCATATACTTTTATGATATTTACATGCAGGAGTTGTTGTGTCAGTGGTTGACACGTGGACGAGATCCACTGCATACATGCATTGATTATATCGTTGGACGAGATCCACTGCATACATGCATTGATTATATTGTTGGATGATATCCACTTGCTGTTAGGCATTTATCTTGTGTTGGTACATATGCAGATACGGTCACCCTAGATATCATTGTATTACCTTTATGATATAGTTGACCTAGGAATCGTTGTTTATTTTGATTTCTACATGTTAATGTTTTCTACTCACGAGTTGGCAACTCACCCTTGTTGTGCCTCAGTTCTTGCAGGTTGTCCGCTTGGATCAGTAGCAGCATTGCTGGCACACAGCTTGCTTTCGGGTGTTTTTCTTTGGTAGGTGGTACATGTTGGATCGTGCCCTCTCGTACTTGTTATTCATATTGTATCTAGTCACTCCATCAAATCAGAAAACTTGTATATGTTAAAGACTTAGAAGACTTATAGTTGCGAGACTTGAGCGATGGGTTTTTTGTTCGCTTTTGGGGTTGATGTCTTGCTTTACTTTATTTTCTTATGTGGATCATCGCCGTTGGGCGTCGTATACTTGTTATTTATACTTGTGGTGTTGTTTCCGCCGTTGAGCGTGTTTTGCTCCCATTTGGGATGCTTTCTTTCTATTCTTTGTTGTACCCGTTTTCGGGGCTAGTTTTTACAAAGGAGGTGCTGCAGGAATTTTTATGAAAACAAAGAAAAAGAGTTAAGATAAGTTTTAAGGATTTTTTACTTAGAGTTTCTAAATGTTGTATCAATATTTTCTTTACTTACTTCTGTTGTAAGGTTTAGATTTCTGGGTTTCGGTTTATATAGGTTACGTTACGCCTGTAGACGTTGCGTGATTTAAGTACCGGTCACAAGCTAATATTTTGGGTCGTGACAGCTATACTCATGTCACCTGTGAACTGCTACCCGACGATAGGTATAACACCCACCAGCAACTCCCTACGAGTCCTATCCAGTATACTCATAACCCAATGAGCACATGTATACTATCTCCAGTACGACGTACTGATGGCTGTGGGACAGACCATCTCCCCTGCTGGGATGAGAAGCGTATACACTAGTTTACTCTGGAGTATTGATGCCCCGTCTTGATAATCCTACGACTAGGGATCTGTATAGGATGTGTTTATAGACTACCCAGCCTCCACTAGTGTGACTGCCATCACAACGCTGTTAATCAAGCAAAAATCCTAAGGGCTCTACCAATATGTATGAGTAATATGCTAAAAGAAACACATGCACATATTGAGATAGAAACAAACCAGGTAGCATACTACCATTTCAAGAAAGACTGTTACTATATCCGTGTATATCCCAAGCTTCCATATTAAGTAATATACAAACCAGTATGATACAATAATGGCCTCTTGGGCATATAACACTAACAATCTCCCACTTGCACTAAGGCCATATATTGGCATATCACAGACCTTTCATCTCGAATAGCCTCTCGAACTGTGTCTGAGGGATGGCCTTGGAGAGTGGATCTGCTGTATTGTTCTCTGTATCTACTCTCCCCATCTCGATCTCTCGGCGATCAACGATCTCCCTAATCAGGTGGTACCGTCTTAAGATATGTCTGGATCTCTGATGGGATCTGGGTTCCTTCGCTAAATCTATAGCACCGTTGTTGTCGCAATACAACGGTATTGGATCAACAATGGTTGGAACCACCTGAAGTTCAGTTAAGAACTTCTTCATTCAGACTGCCTCTTTTGCGGTGTCACAAGCAGCGATATACTCTGCTTCCATCGTCGAGTCAGCAACGGTGTTCTGCTTGGAGCTCTTCCAATAGACCGCCCTTCCATTGAGGATAAAGACATAACCTGACATGGACTTGGTCATCCTTATCACTGTGGAAGCTGGAGTCAGCAAAGGTCTCGATCTGGAGATCTTTTCCGCCATACACCAAGAACATCTCCTTAGTCCTTCTCAGGTACTTGAGAATGTTCTTTACTGCTATCCAGTGCTTCTACCCTGGGTTTGACTGATACCGGCTTACCACGCTTAGTGCGTAAGCAACATCTGGTCTAGTACACAACATCACATACATTATAGAACCTACCGCAGAAGCGTATGGTATAGATGTGATCCGAGCCCTTTCCAAATCAGTCTTGGGAGATATCTTTTTGGAGAGAGTAATTCCGTGACAAGCCGGTAGACTACCGCACTTTGAATCTTCCATACTAAATCTTTTCAGTATGGTATTGATGTACCTTGAATGTGAAAGTCCCACCATCCTCTTTGATCTATCATGATAGATCTGGATCCTCAAAATGTAGTTGGTATCATCCAGGTCTTTTATGGAGAACCTCCGTGACAAGAATCCTTTGACTGATTGTAGCATAGGAATATCATTTCCTATCAAGAGAATGTCATCCAAGTACAAGACAAGGAATACCACAGCTCTTGCTACAATCTTACTATAAATGTATGGTTCATCTGGATTTTTGATAAAGTCGAATTCTTTGACCTCTTATCAAAACAGATGTTCCAACTCCGCGATGCCTGCTTTAGTCCATAAATGGATTTAAGCAACTTACACACTTTTCCGCCGTTCCCACTCTGATTGAAACCCTCTGGCTGATCCATATATACGTACTCTTTCAAATTACCATTTAGAAAATTGGTCTTTATGTCCATCTGCCAAATCTCATAATCGTGGAAGGCAGCAATGGCAAGAAGAATCCGAATGGATTTGAGCATAGCCACATGAGAAAATGTTTTATCATAGTCTAAACCAGGTCTTTGACGAAATCCTTTTATAACAAGTCTAGCCTTCTAGGTTTCAACCTGTCCATCTACACCAATCTTCTTTCTGAAGATCCATTTGCAGCCTACGGGTTTTACCCTTTCTGGAGAAATCTTCAAAGTCCATACTTTGTTGGTGTACATGGACTCCATATCGGTCCGCATTGCATCCAGCCATTTTACCGAGTCACCGCTCTGAATGGTTTGTTGGAAGCTAGTTGGCTCATCAATGATGCAATCCTCTCTATCCCCGTTTATAAGAAAACCGTAGTATCTCTCGGGCGGATGAGACTGCCTACTAGTTCTGCGGAGCGGCGCGGGGATGTCTTGTTCTTTTGAAATCTCTGGTTCTACCATGCTTTCAGTAATAGCATGTGGTTCTGGAATTTCTTCCAGTTCTACTGCGCTCCCACTAGTTTCTTTTTCCAAAAATTGATTTTCCAAAAAGTGGGCATGACGAGAAACAAAAAAACTTTTTGTTCCTCTACGTAATAGAAAAGATACCCACTGGAGGTCTTTGGGTATCCCACAAACTTATACAGTACTGAGCGTGCCTCGAGCTTGTCCGCATACTGCTTTTTTACAAAAGCTGGACATCCCCATATCTTCAGATACTGAAAATAGGGTTTCTTCCCACTCCACATCTGATATGGTGTGGTAGGCACAGTCTTGATAGGAACCTTGTTCAAAAGATATGCAGCTGATTCTAGTGTATAACCCCAGAAGGATCGCGGTAACTTAGCGTTACTCATCATGGAACGTACCATATCCAATAGGGTTCCGTTCCGCCTTTCCGATATACCGTTATGTTTTGGTGTGTATGGAGGAGTAAGCTGAGGGAGAATTCTATTCTCTTTTAAGTAACACAGGAACTCGGCACTTAAGTATTCACCATCTCGATCAGATATCAATGTCTTGATACTTTTGCCTGTTTGTTTTTCCACTTCATTCTTATATTCTCGGAATTTCTCAAAGAACTCGGATTTATGTTTCATCAAGAAGACATGTCCATACCTAGAGAAATCATCCGTAAAAGTAATGAAATAGGAATAACCACTTCGTGCATGTGTAGACATTGGACCACATACATTGCTGTGTATGAGTCCCAAGAGCTCGCTCGCTTTTACTCCGTGTCCAGTGAACGGAGTCTTTGTCATCTAACCTATGAGACAAGATTGACAAGTTGCATAAGACTGATATTCGAACGGATCCAAATATCCCTCTCTATGTAACTTGGTCAACCGTGTTTCATTGATGTGACCCAGTCTACAATGCCATAAGAAAGCCTTATTTAATTCTGGAGACTTTCTTTTAAGTATGTTCTGGACGTTGAAAACCTGAGCTTGATTTAACACGTATATACCGTTATCAAGTGTACCTAACCCAATCAAAGCTTGATTTAGATGGATGTGGACCACATCGCTTACAAATATAAAATCATATCCTTCTTTAGAAAGTAAAGATACCGATATGATATTACAAGCTAGAATAGATACACACAAATAGTTACGTAAAATCAATATTTGTCTACTTTTCAATCCTGGGTGATATTCCCCTACGAATTCAGCGTCTATGCTCATTCCGTTAGAAACCTTGAGAGTCATATCACCTGCCTTGATAACTCTACGGTTTCTCAAAACCTGTAATGAATTACAGATATGAGATCCTAATCCGGTATCTAGTACCCAGGAAGTAGAGTTAATTGACAGACAGTTTTCAATCACAAACACACCCGAAGCCACAACGTACCTCGGATCCTGAATTCTGGCTTTCCAAGCTCTGCATTTCTTCTGCCAATGCCCTTTCCCGTGACAATAGGAAGATCCCTCCTTCCCTACTGTTAGCCCCAAAACTTTTGCCCTGCCCTTTCCCTCTACTTTACTGACATCGCCTTTCGGCTTTGTGGAGGTCTTCTTCTTCTCACCCTTGGCTTTCTCCTTGGATCTAGAAGAGGAAGATTCCCCAATAAGCAGAGTGGGTGTCTCCTTGGTTTCCTTCAGGGTGTCCTCTACTGAAAGTATAACTTTCTTTCCCTGGACGTAAGTAGAAGGTAGGGACTGTAGAATCAAGTTAGTACATAACTCGTTCTCCAACGTGGTCTCCAGGTCCGTGAGCCTTTAATATAGCTAATCATTGTAGGGACGTGGTCCCCTACAGATGACCCGACAGCCAATTTCGCTTGAAGTAATTCCTTCGAGGTCTCATATCTTGCGATACGAGATTACTCTCCATATAAATTTTTGTTATGGAGGAAGATAGAAACTAAGTCCATCTTCTCGTGCTCCCTCTGATTTTCACCATCTATTGAGGCCAACACGAGCCACTTGGCATTCACACTGTCTTTTTCCGATGTCTTACGGATATCATTATCTGCGATGGTGGAATCTGGACCTGGGATGGCTGTGGCTTGAGTAGTAATGAGATGGTCCAGCTTGTCATGGGTAATGGACATCTGAACAAACCTTTGCCAGTCAATATAGTATAACTCAGTCATTTTATTATCTAGCTATAACCTAATCTTGGTCTCCTGGTCGCTGCAATTAGGAGAGAGAGAAGAAAACACTCAGCATGATGCTCTTGCAAGTTTAGATTGGTTTTTAGTTTATCTAAACAGGATGGCTCCCACTGTATCTCGAATCCTTCCTCAAAGTATAAAAGAAGAATTAGTCAGGATTAATCTCACCCTACAATACTTGCTTAACATTTCAGTCAGGCTGGTGTTGGTATTTTGAGGGAGGTTTTCCAATACTTTCGCGAAGTTCCTTAATTACATAACCTCTTTTCCCTGGAGGCGTAGCCCCGTTAACACCGTTCTAGACACTTGGTTTATAGCATTGATCGTGTTAGTGAAAAATCTTCCGAGGAGTAGCGGATACTCACAGCAGGATCGGGATCCAAATATCATTGTGTGATAATCCTGAAGGAATCCTACCAACATTATCACACTCTAAATGGTATGCAGCACTAGCAAGTTTCAGTTTCTTTAGAAACTCCCGATATAGATTTTTGCCCCATGCTTTTATGACCTTGACGAAGGTCAACATATCATAAGTCACATGTCAAGTTCTACCTGTCATTATCCAGGTTAATTTGAATCCACCCTTACATACCCTTGACTAAGGCCGAAATAGTAGTACGACTGTCCCAAACCAACGCATCTATCTATACTACAGATGAATATCCAGCAGCTACCAATCACCATGCCTTGGCGAATGTCAAAATACATAGCTTGAATACTACTGAATATTCAACTGAAATGACGGAGGGCTACGGCTGGTTTTGGCGAAACCGTGAACGTAATGAACTTGATTTAATCGAAGGAATCTGATAGCTTTTAAAGGAGTGGTTTAAACTCCGCATTTAAAAGTTTCTGTTTTGAAAATAATCGAGTGGTTTAAAAATTGTTCCAACGATTCAACTTTGGTTTGTTTGTTTTGCATTAATCTAATGCAGTCTCATCATTTACACCTATCATCACAGAGAGAAACGAAAATACCACGTCCGCTTATGTCATCCGCATTTGCCGTTAGGTTACTTAACTAATGCCAGAGCGGGGGCGGGACTAGCGCGGGTGCAAAACATAAGCAACGTCTACTATATAGCATATATATAATAACCATTCGTCTCACGCAATAATAGGCATTCCAGATCACAGATGAACATATTAGATATACTAGAAATTCCGCGTTTCGTTTAAGTCTGTAACGAAAGACAGATTCCACAGTCGTGATGAATAGCCAAATCGCACCCCAGACCCCTACGGGCGCGGCAAACTACATGCCAAATACCTGAAGTGAAGCAACCTCCCTCAGTAAAATGAGTAGGCCACTCGGCACTTCAAAGTACCCGGTAATTTGTGCACCCCACCTTGGGTCTATCCTAGGAGCAGAAAATAGTAAAAGAAATAATACAACGTTGGCTACAACCTCAACCCGGATGTGCCCTTCAAAAGAATATTACATCACTTTACAATTTACATCGAATGAAAGATAAAACACTCATCTGACATCCCCGGCTATTCATCCATGACGATCCAATGAAGTTCATATACACAAACCAACAAGAACAGCAAAACAGATATATGCAAACCCCACTATTCGACGTATAGCGATTAGCGGACGTTTCGAAACACATATAAACAACAACTGAACATGTTAAACCACGTTAAAACTGTGACTTCAAAATACTCCGAATTTCCACAGAAGAAAGATAACAGTATAATCAAAATTGGCAAAATCAAACACCACCTGAAACCCTAAATCCAAGCAACTAGAACACAGTACAAAATTCAAAGCATTTCCCTTTAATAAAACCGGTGAGGCCGGATTTTTTGGCAATGTGGCCGGCCATGCTACAGTGGAATTGCCTCA
This sequence comes from Agapanthus africanus, assembly GCA_030015575.1. Lineage (NCBI taxonomy): Eukaryota > Viridiplantae > Streptophyta > Magnoliopsida > Asparagales > Amaryllidaceae > Agapanthus > Agapanthus africanus. The sequence goes on along the minus strand of JASDDO010000024.1, from coordinate 831,985,061 downwards.
TTTCTGTTCTACGTTCATTTCACAAGTAAATGAGCACTCTGCAATTGTTTAAAAAAATTTTAGAGCCTCGGAAAAATTTGACAGAACCTTGAATTTTGGTTTCGATGTTTGAAGTTATTTCGGTTTCATAGCTTTACACGTTGTCTAAACTATTAGCTAAGGTTTAGTAAACTTTAATACCACTGTAAGTCGATGTCGCGCACCCCGTGGGTTCGTGGGGAGGCGAAATACGTAAAAACCGATTTTTATGGGTGTCGCAACACCGATTTGAACTCCAGGATCGATGCTAAACCCTAGCTAACAAACTACTTGTATGAGGTTTAACTACTCGGATGAAAGTTATACCTCATGATACTATGTCCTTCGGGTCTTCTTTGCTGTCCTCCTCCTCGTCATAAGCTCCGAGGATCGTAACGGATCGATGTCTCCTCGTCGGCCTCCTCGAGTTAAAGACGATCCACCCGAGAGTCTATAGTCCGAGCTCCAACCTCAAATCCGAGGTTACTAGGGCATCTAGTTCGTTAAACTAGATGACCTAGATGATGTAGAGAATGAAGATGGATAAGTTTGTCTCTAATAGCCTTAGGTTTCTCAACTCATAAGACATGAAAGGCTTAGAGGAAGAAGAAGGAGCTTGAGGAAAATCTAGTGAAGAAATGAGCTTGGAATAAAAAGAATGGCTCAAGTGAGAAGAATAATGAAGCATATAATATTCTATGAGATAAATATCTCACAAAATATCAAGCATACTTCAAAATATCTCTTTTGTCAAGACAATGAGTCATGCTTCACCCAACAAATATCTCCACCTCATTATTTTTTAATCAAAAGAATAAAACCCTAAATGAGGTGTCTTCTTCTAGAAGCAATTTCGAACAAATTACGAAAATGCCCCTCATCCGTATATACATACCCGTATCCACATTTTGAAGAATACGAATATAATGAGACGAAAATAATCCATCAATATAATACTAGGATCCGACTTAAACCAAAGCCCACTAGTATTATCCGCCCCAACATCATACATGCATAAGTACACGTATGTGATCGAAGCCCTACCGTAAAACCATACGACCTCTACATATTTTGCCCGATGTAGGGAAACCCCCTGCGTAGGACTCTAAAAACTCGACAGTACGCTGGCAGTGGGTTTAACCACAAGCCGCAAGAGGTACTGGCTGCACGTAACGGCTACCCAGGTATCTGTCGATAAGAAGGCCGGTGAGCAAACTCATCCGAACTCCTACTGAGCCTATCTGTGACAATCTCCGTACAATCCGGTCTGTTCGTCTAAGAGTATCGCATATCGGGCCTAGGGGGCGGTAATCGTCAGACCCTTAATAGCGCAATAAGTCATTTCGGAGTGTAGCCCAAAACACCTTGAAAAACTACTGGAGTATCTACCAGTAAATCTCGCTTGCCTTGGCCAAGGACTTTATGTAATGGCCTTCCGAACACAGCGTGATATCAACCCCCAATACCGGGAGAGACGAATCATATCTAACCGCCACTACCTCCATGTGCTTCGGGACTGCACCCAACTACTACTTGTTTGCACGACTCTTTTGAGTTATGGTAGGGTAGTAATCTAAGAACAGTGGGAACACACATGAGGTGAAGTAGCAGTGTTAAGTCGATGGACTAAGCTGTACTCATGTCACCTGGGAACTGCTACCCGAAGATGGGTATACCTGTTAGTTATATGTATGCCCTAAAGGCTATTACTGTACATGAGATGTATATTGTAGTGGATGCTTGGACATATATAGAGAGGACTTTCTTGCTCGACATGATAGTATGCTATCTGGTTACTCTTTATCTTAACATGTAGACCGATTGTCTCTCTGTTACATGTTGGTAAAGCCCTTAGGATGCGTATTTGACTACCTAGATTATGATGTTGATCATACTAGTGGGACAAAGGCAGTCTGTGAGTACATCCTTTAATGTCCCTAGTCGTGGGTATATCGAGATGGGGCATCGATATACCAGAGTAAACTAGCGTGTACCTTCTCGATCCATGTAGATGGGCGATGGATGATCCCATATCCATTGGTGTTTGACATCAGAGATGATATACGGGTGCTCAGTGGAGACTGGGTACACTAGACGGACTCGTCGAGAACTTTTAGATGGTATTATACTTCACGTCAGATGGCAGGTCTCTGGTGACACAGGTACAGGTTAGTCTGTTGACCCGAGATCGTTATAGAGTCTTGTGTGATTCCCACTGTGCTTTGATTTCCACCTTACCATGTTCATGAGAACGTGCAAAACGGTGGTTTTTGGGTACAGTCCCGAGTCACATGGAGGCAATGAGCGATAGGAGGGGATTCGTCTCTCCCAGTATTGGGGGTTGATGTTGCGCTGTGCTCGATTGGCTATAACAGAAAAGTCCCTGGCCAGGGCTGATATGAGATTTACTGGTAAGTGTTATCAGTAGTTTCTCGACCCATTATGAGCCTCACATCGGCATGACTTATCAAGCTATTGGGGTCTGACGTTTACCACCCCCAGACGAGATATGCGACATATTAGACGAAGAGACCGGACTGTACGGTAGTGTTACTGTTTGGATTCGTAGGAGTATGAGCAAGCTTGCTTGTTGATCTTCTGATCGCTCAATACCCGGGTGGCCTTTACGTTTAGCAGACCGCTTGCGGCTTGTGGGTGTTTGATATGATCATCACCTACTACCGGTGTATTGACGAGTCTTTAGAGTCCTACACAGAGGTTTCCTGGTTCATGCAAAACGGAGTAGGAGCACATATGTGATATGTGCGGGACCGAGAATAATATGAGTATGTGATACCGTATTCAATTCTCGCGATTTATTTGTATCGGTCGGTTATATATGATATAGCCGGGTTATCGAATCAAGTGTTGATTCGATAAGTTGATACATATAATATTAGTCGGTTATATGAGATATAGCCGGATTATTAAATCAAGTGTTGATTTAATAATTTAATGTATAATTATATATTTGATATATTAACATATATTAACTAATATTAGCTCACTTATGGTTTCTTTTCTCACTTGTGTGCATGTGATATATATGTGATATATATTAATGTACATTATTTTGTGTCATGGTTGTTGATACACACTACATGGGTGTATGAGAATTACACCATACTAATTATAATGTAAGGTTTAAATATTTAAAGTAAATCCAAATTAGTGGATAATTACTCATGTGCATGAAGCTTGTAGAAGCTTGTGGATGCATTGATTTTGTCCACTCATTTTTTTTACTTAAAATATTTATTAACCTAACTATTATAATTTAGCCATGATTATGTCTCTACATGAGTTAGTATATGATACAAACCTACCCATGGTTGATTCTCTCACCTCATGAGTTCATTCTCTCTTCTTCATTCTTCATCTTCTTCTTCATTGAAAAAGCTTGCTAGTTTTTTTCTAATTGAGAAAATAATGTGAGAAAATTAAATCTAAAGTGAGCCCATTTCCTACTTCATCATCTTCTACTACTTTCCATTTAGTTTAGGGTGTTTACTTCACTAATTTCACAATTAGTGAAGAGGTAGCATGAGCTTGAGTCTTCTCGATGTAGATCATCTTCGGCCTCGAAGATATCGAGCAATGCCGTTCATTTCTTCATGTAGATCCTTACTAGAGTTTGGGTGTTCACTACTTGGAGCGAAGGGACTACTACAAAGAGCTTTAGAAGTGAAGGATCGGTCTATAAAGGCTGTATTCCTCATCCACTTATTGTAATGTTTGATTACATGCTAGCTTAACTCCATATGTTCTAGTTAGATCCTTGGCATGGGTTGCATAGCTCTCTAGGTTTTTTAAAATTGTATACTTGATGCCCCAAAAATCCTAGTTAGGGTGCTATGGAACCCATCACTGGTATCAGAGCCTTACTAGAGCATTAGGAGTTGTCTAGGCGAAATTAGAAGTTCGAACGAACTCCGAAAACCCGAAATTGCCCACTTTCTAGAAATTTTTCAAAATGTTGGAAATTTTCACATTAAAAATCCTCAGAAAACCATGCAGGTAATTGTATAGACCCTCTTGAAGAACGAGTCCCTAACTTGCTTTAGTGACCGCGGAACCGCGGCCAAAACATGGTTTTGGCGGCGGTTCCGCGGCGCCACTAAGGAGGCAAGGGACGACACTTCAATGGTTGGTCCATTGGTACTGGGGCATGTTTCTGGGTATTTTTAATACTGCTCAAGTGTTGAGCTTTCTGGGAAATTTTGGGAGTTCGTTGATTCGATCGAAAGGTTTAACATCGTCTAGCTATTTGTGGAATGTGATACAATATGTGGAATTCATATAGTTAGGCATGAAATCCGTAATATGTGATATTTCGGGTTTATGATGTCTAAGGTTATTATGGATTCTAAATGTTGTAGTTTGACATTTTCTTTTCTGCGACCGTAAGTGTAATATGTGGTGTATTGCCGGTTTCGTTGCTATATGTCAACGACAATTGGGATACGCATATTTACTTACGTTGATGACATATGATATTATATGTTGCTGTGAAATATTATATTGGATCATCACATGTTGAATAGCCGGGGGTTTTATGTGAGACGAAAGTTTTTCATTTTCATTCATGCAAAATTCAATGTATGTAATATTCTTTTATTGGGGCACTTCCGGGTTGAGGATGATGTCACCATTGTTTTATAATATTTACTTTTCCGCATTAGGATAGACCCAAGGAAGGGAGCACAAGTAGCCGGGTTCTAGAGTCTAGTGGAAGACCAACTCGAGGAGTCGAGTCCGGATCTCCTAACTCTAGAATTGGTAGGGTTTCTTGCCGCTCTCGTAGGGGTCCAGAGATGTGGGTTTGGCTATTCATCGCGACCGTGGAATCCGTGTTTTATACAGGCTCAAAATAAAACACGGACCTCCTAATATATCCAATATTTCATATGTTTCTTCTGCTGCTCTGTGATGTGATTACTGTGGATTCTGAGACGAATGGATACGTATTATATATGAGATATATAGTAGACGTTGCTTATGTTTTGCACCCGCGCTAGTCCCGTCCCGGTATGCCGTTAGTTAAGTAACCTAATGGTGCATAACGGGACACTGTGGCGAATGCGGATGGCATAAACATACGTTGTATTTTCGTTTCTTCTGTGATGCTTAGGAAGCATAAATGATGGGACTTCATTAATGAGATTAATGAAAAGAAAGAAACCCACAAGATGTTGTGGAATCAAATTTTCAAAATGGGTAGCTACAGTATTTGCTTTGCATAGTGATATATGTGATATATCCTGCACCTTATTCGATGAGGAAAGAGCCGAGATCTCTTCACCTGGAGTGATCTCTTTAGCAATAACTGGCAGATGCTATAACACACGGTTTGTCTTTTGATTGCTTTTGGAGTATTTTCTTTGCATAGTGATATATGCGATATATCCTGCACCTTATTCGATAAGAAAAGAGCCGAGATCCCTTCACCGGGAGTGACCTCTTTAGCGAAACTAGGAAAAGCCTCAAAGACACTCCTTTTCAATATCACTTGATTCTGCAATGATATCAAGTTCATTACGCAAAAGGTTTTCATAAAAACCTGTCGTAGCCCTCCGTTATTTCAGATAAGTAGTAGTTAGTATTCGTGCTGCGTTTGTTGGCCTTTGTTAAGGGTCGTGTGGGTGGATTTAATTCAATCAGGAAATGACGGGTTGAACTTGACTAGTATCCTATGGTTTGTTGGCCTTTGTCAAGGTCATAGGAGGTTAGGGGCAAAATTATCGGGAATTTCAAGTGTTGAAATTTGCAATGAGATTGCATACCTTCTCTGAGATAGTTGGATCCCGATACCCACTGCGAGTAAGAGTTACTTCTGGGAAAGTATTACACATTACAATTAGCCGATCAATTAGGTGTCTAGAAAGGTGTCAATGGGGTTACGCCCCTGGGAAAACGAGGTTTATTTTAATTAGGTTCGTGTGAAAGCACGCGGAACCTCCCTCAAAGTACCGGTACTGGTCTGGCTGAAAGATTGGCAAACTTGTAGAGTGTAATTAATCACGGCTAGTCTTTCCTTTTAGGGTTTGGAGGAAGATTTGATAAAAACAGTGGGAGACATCCTGATTAGATAAAATAATAACCAATCTGATTTTGCAAGAGCGCATCCAGAGCGTTTTCTTCTCTCTCTCCAAGTAGCGACCATGTCACGCCTTAATCAAGATAATAATATGGATGTATTGACCGAGCCCGCTTGTTATGCTGTGCTGGGGAACATTGGTCCCGCTCCTACTTATAATTGTTATAAGACCGAGCAGGAAATAGGGGATTACCAAGATTCCCGTGCCGCCCGAACGAAGAAAGTGCATGCCGATGCATCTTCTTCAAGTGTGTTCGTTATAAAGAACCATTTTTCAGTATCCTCTACGTCCTGGCCGGATCAAGATCCCACATATGTAATCTGTTACATGGGCTACAGATAGGTAGGGAACTGAGAACGGGTGATAAAGTTTCAAGAGTTGGAAATGGTGCAATAGTTGTAGCCAAGTTGTTGGCAGTTATCACTCTATATTAACAAATACATTGATTCTGAACAAATGTTATTAGATATCAAACCTGATATACAACATTATATCAGTCTCTTTCTTTACTAAAGAAGGATATAATTTTGTATTGTTGGATAATATTTTGAACATTTCCTATATCAAAAGTTGATCGGTTCAGGCACGTTATCTAATAACATATACGTTCTAAATCAAATCACAGTTCTTAACGTACTAAACACACACAAGAGGAAGAGTTCAGAAATGAACGAATCTTTCTTGAGGCATTGTAGACTAGATCATATCAATGCTACCCGACTAGCTAAATTACATAAAGATGCATATTTAAATCAGTTTGAATTTACATTTTATGAAACTTTCCAGTCATGTCACAAAAATAAAATGACTATAGCTCCGTTTATTAAAAACAGAGAAAGAGTTAGTGAACTCTTGGGATTGATACATGATGATGTATGTAGGTCCCCTGTCTACACATGCCAAGACTGGTTCTTTGTACTTCATTACATTCACTGATGATCTCTCAAGATTCGGGCATATGTTCCTATTGAAACACATGTCTGAAGCTTTTGAGAAATTCATAGAATATAAGTTAGAAGTAGAGAACCAAAACGGGTATAAGTATTATGTCTTTTGATGTGATCAGGGAGGAGAATACTTGAGCACGGAATTCCTGGACTATTCTAAAGGAGAATGAGATTCTCTCTCAGTATTACTCCTCCGTATACACAACAACACATTGGTATATCGGGGCGGAGCAATCACACCTTATGTGATAAGGTGTGCTCAATGATGAGTACTACTGAGTTGCATATTTCCTTTTGGGAGTTATGCACTTGAGAAGCTGCATACCTATTGAATTAGGTTTCAACCAAATCAGGTGCCTACCATTCCATATGTGATATGGTATGGGAAGAGACCATGTCTTAAGTAAGTTAAGATTTGGGGTTTTCCGGCCTATGTCTAAAAGCAAAATCCGGACAAGCTCGAAGCAAGGTCAGTTCTGTGGAAGTTTATTGGATATCCTAAGCATTTGCAAGGGAATATCTTTTACCGCTCCGAGAAACAAAACGTGTTTTATTTCTCGGCATGATCTCCTTTTTAGAAAAGGAATTTATTTTGAAAGAAATTTGTGGTCATGAGGTAGAACTGGAAGGAGTTTCAGCTATACAAACTACAACTGACGATTTGGTAAAACCAGAGGATTCAATAGCTCCCAACGAACCTCAGCCTCTCCACCGATCTGGTAGGGTTCCTCATCCGCCTGAGAGATACTTCGGTTATCTTTATGACAGTGGGAGCGAGGATTGCATCATGAGATGATGACCCAACTAGTTTTGAGCAGGCCATCAAGAGTGGAGACTCTGTAAGAATGGCTGGATGCTATGTGATCTGAGATGGAATCTATGTACACCAACAAAGTATGGACTTTGGTTGCTATATCTGAAGGGTTAAATCCCCATCAGGAGCAAGTATATCTTGAGAAGATTACTTGGTGTACATGGAAAAGTTGAGACTTTCAAAACTATGACTTATTGCAAAAGGTTCTCGTCATCAACCAGGTGTGGATAATGATGAAACCTTTTCTCCAGTGGCTATGCTTAAGTCCATCCGGATCTTATTTGCCACTGCTACATACCATAACTACGATATCTGGCGGTTGGGTATCATGACCGCTTTTCTAGATAGTGATTTAGAAGAGAGTGTCTATAAGTACACAACCAGAGGACTTCGTAGACAGTGGGTGTAACAACCGAGTTCAGTTATACCAATTTCTGTTGCCGTATGTGTTGTTTGTGGTGTTTATGTCATTTGCTGTGTTTGGATGCGAATGGTAGTTCACTTTATATATTCGACCCGCTTGTTTGTGCTTGTTTTTTCATAGTTATAGAATACCCTAACCTCACATGTTTTGCATATAACAGTTTAGGTCACTTAAGATAATTTAAAAATACATGACATGGCCTGCTTGATACCCCTAACCCTGTGGTAGCGTCCTTGCATCGTGTTCTCGTCCCGTTCAGTGAAACGGACGTGTTTGGATGGTTACGCGCACGTACGTGCGTTCGTTCTTGGGGGTATACTTTTCTGTTACAAAATCCTTCATTTTAATTTTTGGAATTTACTAATAATTTTCATATTTCAAATCCAAATTTTGGACCCGACCCGGACGCATTTCTGAATTATTTCGTATCTCGCCAAATTTCTAACCATTTTTTAAATTACTTGATATTCGTTTAATATTTACGATCTTCAGCCAAAAAATTTTGTTTACCAACCAAAATATATTATAAATCTAAGCATTAACGGTTCACCATATTTTTCCTGAACCAAGTATATAAATCTTTTAAATTTAAAACTAAGAAACCCTTCAACCCTTCGCACTCAGCGTTTTCCTTTGGGGTCCCACTTCCCCGACCAATGAAACGCTTCCTTTTCTTGTGCTGGGCCCACACAAATCCCCTCTCAGCCTTTTTCCCTTTCTCTTTCTCTCTCTTATTCGCAGCTCTCTCTCTCTCTTCTCTTTCTCTCTCCTCTAGCGCCCTTTTTCTCTCTGCTCGCGATTACTGTGCGCTTCTTGATTCTCGTCACCCCCGAGTAGATCCCGTCACCTTCCTTCTGCGACTTCTTCTTCTTCTACTGTTAAAATCCCATGTAACTCCTCGCCACGAGAAAAACCCATCCAACTCCTCGTCGCCTCATCAAACCCTAACCCTATTCCTGCTCCACAACCACTGTCTCCTCCTCCCCTCCATCTTATTCGTCTTCTCTTCTTCTTCCCGAGCCACTGCGCCTGCACACACCTATAAAACCCCAGGAGCCCAACATCACCGGTCACCGCCGACAACACTAGCCTCACACCCACCATCATCACCATTTCATTTCCTTCCTCTCCTCTACATCATCCCCTCACTGATACCCCGACACCAGCCCTGCACCCAAAACCGACCCCAAACCCTAAACCTAACCCATCCACCAAACCCTCACCGCCGGAGCTCCGTTCACCGCCGTTCACCCTCTTCTCTGCAGCCACAGAACGCGTCTATGCGAGGATATCTGACCCGTGTGATCCCATCGTGCGTCGTTTGGATTCATTCCGTGTACCATGCGCACGTCGCAACTTTTCTAGCCGGTGTGAGACGTTCCGTTTACCGTTTCTTGAATCCGTTGAGGCAAGTGAAACTTGCTACATGCTATTTAAATTACTATATATGCTATTTAAATTACTATATACCTATTTGAGTGCACGTTAAACCTGTAGTTTACATTTAATACCATAATTTCCATTTTAACATTTCGACGTCTCGTTATATCATTTTAGATTCATAGCTCGAAACATACCAGGTTGCATTTAGTTCTATTATACATGGTACTCACATTCATATTTAAATCTTATAACAATTATTTGCATAGCCCACAGTACCCCTTTTATATTTTATACCCTGTCGGACGATCGTTTGCATACATCTAACCTGATTTATATTCAATTGCATCTCTAGATTACTTAGTACATATTAACATGATTTTATCATCCACATTCGTTATACTGTATTCATGTAATGTTTAAACTATCCCTTGAAACCAAACCGACAACTGTGCATCTACATACCTTAATCTGTACCTGATTGCATTTCACGTTACAAGTTCCAGCTTGTTGATTATATTAGCACACATGCTTGTTCTGTATACCATGTTTATGCTAGTTTGATTATGAGCACCCACACAATATCTTGTACACCCTGACATGACTTGTTACACCGATTACTTGACCCGACATGGTACCGTGCAACTCTTGACATGACATGACACCTATACATTACTTGATTTGACCTGATGTACCATGCTTTACCTGTTACCTGATCTTGTGTCTAATGCCGACAAACCTGACCTGTTGTCCTTACGGACCGTTCCTGTTGTCTATCCAGACAAACCTGTACCTGTCTGATCCTGTGTTGGCATTAGCTCTAGATTACTTAAAACCTGACTTGAATACATATAACTTGGGGGTATGGGGAAATCAATGATGAAACCTGACTTGTAACTCAACAGTTCTATACCTGTTCTGATCAGTCTTACGGGCTAGGCCAGCCCCGGGATGATGATGCTGACATCACTCATCTTTACATACTACCCTTTTACTACCTAGCGGCACGTCTCGGATTCAGCCCGAGAATCTTGACCGTGGTCCCGGGCATGCACAGGATACTATTGAGTTACATCGATGATTCATCAAATTGATTTCAAAGACTTGAGAGTAGTTAACCCAATAGACCAGTTTAGAATACTCACTGCACACTACCTTTCACTGCCCTGATTTATATTGCTGTTATACCTGTTTTACCATTTATGATCATACCTGCATGTTTGCTACCCTGTTTATATATTATTGCTTGATGTTATGTGTCACGTCCCGCTTCCCAGAGTACACTAAGATGGGCACGTGACATAGCCAACCATGCTACCTGTGGATAGGAAAAATCCATCCACAGTCACATTACGGCTGTAGAGATATCAAGAACAGGAAAGTAAACCAACTATCTAGTACATGTCCATAAGCCAGAGCAAAAAAGTCAGGAAATAACAATGTGCGGAAGCCAAGAGGTACAATAATGAAACGTGGAAGTAAGACTGCATACCGACAGGAACTTCACCGCTCAGTCTAACAGCGACAATACTCCTGATCAGTCTGCAACAAGGTAGAAGAATCTGGGCCATGCAAAACCCAGACGTCAGCGCGTCATGTCATCAAGCAATAAAATATAAATAGGGTAACAGGAAATGCAAATATAATCATGAATGAAAAGTAGATGTAACAGTAATGTAAATCAGGGCAGTGAAGGGTAGTGTGCAGTGAGTAAACTAAACCGTTCTATTGGGTTATCTATTCTAAAGTCTTTGAAATCAATTTGATGAATCATCGATGTAACTCAATAGTATCCCGTGCATACCCGGGACCACGGTCAAGATTCTCGGGCTGAATCCGAGACATGCCGCTAGGCACTAAAACAGGAAATATGTATAGATGAATGATGTCAGCAGTATCATCCCAAGGCTGGCCTAACCTCTAAAACTGATCAGTAAAGATAGTACACTGTCGAGTTACAAGTCAGGTTTCATCATTGATTTCCCCATACCCCCAAGTTGTGTATGTCAAGTCAGGTATTCAGTAATCAAGGACTAATGCCAACACAGAATCAGGTAAGAGCAGGTTTGTCTGGATAGACAACAGGAACGGTCCGTGAGGACTACATGTCAGGTTTGTTGGCATTAGACACAAGATCAGGTAACGGGTCAAGCCATGGTACATCAGGTCAAGTCAAGTAGTGTACGGTACCATGTCGGGTCAAGTAATAGGTGTAGCAAGTCATGTCAGGGTGCACAAGTATCACGTGGGTGCTCATAATCAAACTATAATCAGTATGGGTACACAAAACAAGTATGGGGTACTAATATAACAACAAAATGGAATAATGTGATATGGTATGCAAATAGATATAATTTCAAGGATATGGATGCACAGTTATCGATTAGGGTTACATTTATAGTTCCAATATTAATTAGGATGCAATTTATTAAACATGGAGTGTTAATATCACAGTATTATGTAGTAATGTGATCTATGCATGCAATTATATGTATCTTAAATGCGATGGATGCAAACGGGTATCCGAAATTTATAAAACTATAAAATGGTAATGTGGGATGTACAACTAAGCAATATGTGATATAAATATGATATAATAATATTAGTATGGATAGCATATTCAAAGCGATAAATAACTATAAAAGTGATATTGATTAACCGTGCACAAGAAAGTTCCGTTCAGAAATTCAGCGTCACCCTGATTTGTAAAATAGCTTAAAAATAACAAACGTTTTCCAAAAGGGACGTGTCTTATACCAAAATAAAGATAAGTCAATAAGGTTTTCATTTTTATAAGTATAAGTATCTCAGGTTGTCCCTACAAAAAGCTATGAACATTAGAAATTGAAAGTTTGCTGCTGGAATTTCCCTGGACAGCAGTTTAGAGACATAATCATTTGCATTTTAAGTTATTTAAACAATTTATTTTGCAAGTAAATATTTCATAGAGTTATAGTACTCTGAGTTAGCTTCGCAACGAACTAAAGAACGTATACTAATGATTTTTCTATGATTTATAATGAATTTTATAAGGTAAGATATACAGTAAATTTCAGATTTGTCGTATCCGCTTTGCAACGACGTTTCATGCGTAAACTATAATATTTTCAAATGTATAATATTATAAAATGCAGATTATAAACTAATTAAAGATAATAATAAGAAATATTATGACGATATATATTTTAAATGATATGGATGCAGTATAATGTAACTAGTATGTCACAAGATAAGTTTTCATGATCTAGATTTAAAATGATATAAACGGATGCAAACGGAACATCGAAACATTATAAAATTAAACATGGGGTACTAGATTTAAACTATAGGTATGGTATTTATTTAAATAGGTATAAAATGAATTATATAGCATGTAGCAAGATTAACTTGCCTAGACGGAACAAGAACGGATGTGTACGGAACGTCCTTCGTCGGCGAAATGTCGTGACGCGCGCACGGTACACGGAACTGTTCCAAAAAACGCATGAGGGTGATCACGCAAGTTAGGTACGTTCACTGGATCACTCGAATTTTCAGCGATGAGCACGGCTCCGGCGGTGATCACCGGAATCAAGAAATAAGATCAAGAAAAAGAAAGAAGAAAGAAGAAGAAGAAGAGGCTGTGTATTAACTAAGAAAAGAAAAATAAATAAATAAAACATATATAAATATATATATGTAGTGGAGAGAGAGAGAGAGAGAAAGGGGTTGTTATTAAGGTTTAGATTTTAATTTAAAAAGATTTTGTAAGTTATAAATATTTTAAACTGTTAAATTTTAATAAAGATATTAGATGAAATAAAAATTGGATTTTCTGGTAAATACAAATTTAGTCCAAAACATGCCCGGGTCGGGTCTAAAATTTTGGATTTGAAATATGGAAATTATTAGCAAGTTCCAAAAATTAAAATGAACGATTATGTAACAGAAATGCATACCCCCAAGAACGGACGCACGTACGTGCGCGTAGCCATCCAAACACGCCCGTTTCACTGAACGGGACGAGAACACGATTCAAGGATGCTACCACAGGGTTAGGGGTATCAAGCAGGCTATGAAATGCAATTTTAAATTATTTTTGGTGATTTAAATTGCTATATGCAACATTTGCGATACCAGATAAAATACCGGTAAATACTAAATTATGAGATGCACTAGTCCATGTAATATGTTAAGATAATCTATAAATAAAAGTTAACCAGGTTCAAGCAAGCGGGTTGGGTCAAATGCGAAGTAATATGTAGAATACCATTCGCACCCAAACATGCTAAATCAAGAAAGGCCATAGGTAGGTAAAAAAAATGGAAGCTGGAATTGGTATAGATGAACACGGGTGTTACATTATACCCAACTACACAAGAATTTCGTCCTCGAAATTCCAAGAACGAGATAAGATAAACAAACAAGAGATTTCAAGAATAGATATGGAAACTTCAGCCGGACTTCATCTTTCGTCCCCAAGTTGATTTTCTATGTGAGCGATTACTTCAAGAAAACAAGTACAACAGTGATAACCTCGTTCTTAAGAACCTCTTCCCTTCGATCCACACTTGACATCGGTCGCTCCTCAAAGGTTAAATCTTCTCGTACAGTCATCTCTGAAAGATCCAATACATGTATTTCATCTCGAGCATACCTACGGGGTTGAGATACATGAAACACGTCATGAACATTCGCCAAGGATTGCGGTATCGCCAAACGATATGCCATTTCTCCAACACGCTCAAAATCTCAAAAGATCCAATGAATTGAGGACTAAGCTTTTCTCGACTTCCGAAACGAATCACCCCTCTAGTCGGTGATACCTTCAAGAATACCAAATCACCAACGGCGAACTCTAGAGGTCTTCTCAACGTATCTGCCTGACCCTTCTTTCGGTCTTGTGCTGCTTTCATATGATTCCGGATAGTGTTAACCTTCTCAACTGTTTGCACGATCAAATCCGGTCCAAAAAATCTTCGTTCCCCAACATCGTCCCAACAAACAGGTGAACGACATTTGCGACCATACAATACTTCGAATGGAGCCAACTGAATAGTCGCCTGGAAACTGTTATTGTAAGAAAACTCCACCAAATGTAGATGATCCTCCCAAGAACCCTTGAAGTCTAACATGCAAGCTCTCAACATGTCTTCAAGAGTTTGGATCGTTCTCTCCGACCGGCCATCTTCCTAAGGATGATAAGCTGTGCTAAACTTCAATCGAGTCCCTAAACTTTCCTGTAAGCTCCTCCAAAAATGTGATAAGAAACGAGTGTCACGGTCGGACACGATGCTCACCGGTACTCCATGCAATCTTACTATCTCCTGTATGTACCGCTCTGCCAAAGCTTCTGCTGATTGACCAACTCGAAATGTTATGAAATGAGCTACCTTGGTCAATCGATCAACAATCACCCAACTGCATTTGCCTTTTGGACTTTGCGGTATAGCCGTCACGAAATCCATGGTTATATGTTCCCATTTTCACTGAAGAATCGGATGTGGTTACAACAAACCGGCAACCCTTTGATGTTCAGCCTTGACTTGCTGACACACCAAGCACTTTGCCACAAAGCGGGCAATCTCCCATTTCATGCCTTCCCACCAGAAATGCTGCCGTATATCTTGGTACATCTTCATGCCTCCTGGATGTACGGAATATGCGGAACTATGCGCCTCCTTCATAACTTCTTCGCGGATGTCTCCCATTAGCACACACAAACGGCTACCATACCGCAACGAACCATCCTTATGAATCAATAAGTCCGTTCGAAGTCTAGCTTCAACCTGTTCTCAAAACTTTTGCAATCTTGACGACGACTGTACTTGCAGCTGCATCAACTGTCCCGAAGAATGCGGTAGCATGATCTCCAACTCGAATCTCCGAAAATCCTCGATAAGCTCTTTCTATGCAGTCAACATCCGAATTGCTGGCAACCGACTAAGCGCATCCGGCACTACATTAACTTTCCCCGGATGGTACTTAAGATCAAGATCGTAGTCAGCCATCAGCTCCAACCATCTACGCTGCCTCATGTTAAGCTCTTTCTGTGTGAACACGTACTTTAGGTTTTTGTGATCGGTGAATACTTCGACCCTTTCGCCCAACAAGTAGTGTCACCAAATCTTCAAAGCGAAAATCACAGCTGCTAGCTCCAAGTTATGAGTTGAGTAATTCTTCTCATGGGTCTTCAACTACCTCATGCATAAGCTATAATTTTCCCATGCTGCAACAAAACACATCCCAATCCTTTATTAGATGCGTCGCTGTAAATCACAAATCCTCCGGAACTGTCTGGCACGGTCAGAATAGGAGCGGTTATCAATCTCTATTTCAACGCCTCAAAAGTTGACGCACACCTATCCGTCCACACAAATGGTACTTCCTTGCGCGTAAGCTTGGTCAGAGGCTCAGCCAAATGAGCAGAATTCTCCACGAACCTTCTGTAATACCCGGCAAGTCCAAGAAAGCTTCTGATCTCAGCAACGTTCTTCGAAATCGGCCAATCTTGAATTGCTGTAATCTTTTTGGGGTCAACAGCGATTCCATCTCCGGATACGACGTGCCCCAAAAACTTCACTTCTTCAAGCCAAAACTTTCACTTGCTCATCTTTGCATATAATCTTTCTTGCCTCAATGTCTGCAGTGCGATCTTCAAGTGTTCTGCATGCTCTTCAATGTTCCTCGAGTAGACCGGAATATTTTCCATGACTATTACTAAAACTGGTCCAAGAATGGTAAAAAGATTCAGTTCATCAAGTCTATAAATATTGCCGGTGTATTCGTTACTCCGAAGGGCATCACTAATACTCGTAATGTCCATACTGAGTTCGGAACGCAGTCTTGCAAATATCTTCTGATTTAACTCGGACCTGATGATATCCGAACCGCAAATCCAGCTTCGAGAATACCCTCGCGCCACTAAGCTGCTCAAACACTTCGCCAATGCGAGGGATCGGGTACTTGTTCATAATAGTCACTCGGTTAAATTCTCGATAATCAACGCACATCCTCCTGGTACCGTCTTTCTTCTTTACTAGAAGAACCGGAGCTCTCCAAAGTGAGTTGCTGCTGCGAATCCACCTCTTTTCTAGAAATTCGGTAACCTGATTCTTGATTTTCTTCTAACTTCACTGGTGCCTTTGGATAGTACGCCTTTGAGATTGGCGTTGCACCAGGAACAAGTTCAATTGCGAACTTCACGTCTCGCTTCGGCGGTGAACCTGATATGTCTTCAAACACGTCCATGAAACCCTCAAATATAGCCGGCGATTCTTCTTTATCCACTGCCATTGACGAAAGAACCTTGTTTATCGGCCTAGCCCTAACTCGCCTGGCCCGACAGAACTGCTTCCTCCAGCAAAAACAACTTCCGAATGTCCGGGAATCTGGAGAATCACTTTCCTTTCCTTACAATCAATATGAGCATGGAAAGTGCCACAAAAATCCATTCCCAAGACAACAACAAACAAGGGAATGCACTAGGATTGAATAGTCCTAATGCGAGGAGAACAAGAACAAGTAAGATATCGAGATGACTTCATCCGAAGTCAAGATACTGAAGAGGGTTAACTACAGTAAACATGATTCAAGTTGGCGATGAAACAATAACTGGTAAGCAATGAAACCGAAGGGATAAGGTAGTACAACGTTCATGGAACATGGAAGTGAATCAAGACCAGGACTCCAAGTTACTTAGATAGAGTACCGCATTGTAACCATGCCGCAGTTCATGGGCACAATTACATAACTCCATCCAAGTCGCCCAAATCCTAGTATCAGAATCAAGAAACATAGAGAAATAATAGAGAACCAAAAGATTTCAGGTCGAAATGCAAAGTGGTTTGTATATCGCCCAAACAAAAGATCAAGAGAAGGATATGATTCAACAATCACGATAGTCAAGGTGGCAGGACATGTTCCTAATCACGAGTATTCTGATTCGTGTATTGGGTCCAATATCCAACTACAAAAGAATCAAACCAGATTAACCTATATCCTATGCTCCGATACCAAAAGAACCATGTCACGCCCCGCTTTCCAGAGTACGCTAAGATGGGCACGCGACATAGCCAACCATGCTACCTGTGGATAGGAAAAATTCCTCCACAGTCACATTACGGCTGTAGAGATATCAAGAACAGGAAAGTAAACCAACTATCTAGTACATGTCCATAAGCCACAGCAAAAGAGTCAGGAAATAACAATGTGCGGAAGCCAAGAGGTACAATAATGAAACCTGGAAGTAAGATTACATACCGACAGGAACTTCACCGCTCAGTCTAACAGCGGCAATACTCCTGATCAGTCTGCAACAAGGTAGAAGAATCTGGGCCATGCAAAACCCAGACGTCAGCGCGTCATGTCATCAAGCAATAAAATATAAACAGGGTAACAGGCAATGCAAATATAATCATGAATGAAAAGCAGATGTAACAGTAATGTAAATCAGGACAGTGAAGGGCAGTGTGCAGTGAGTAAACTAAACCGTTATATTGGGTTATCTATTCTAAAGTCTTTGAAATCAATTTGATGAATCATCAATGTAACTCAATAGTATCCCGTGCATACCCGGGACCACGGTCAAGATTCTCGGGCTGAATCCGAGACATGCCGTTAGGCACTAAAACAGGAAATATATACAGATGAATGATGTTAGCAGCATCATCCCAAGGCTGGCCTAGCCTCTAAAACTGATCAGTAAAGATAGTACACTGTCGAGTTACAAGTCAGGTTTCATCATTGATTTCCCCATACCCCCAAGTTGTATATATCAAGTCAGGTATTCAGTAATCAAGAACTAATGCCAACACAGAATCAGGTAAGAGCAGGTTTGTCTGGATAGACAACAGGAACGGTCCGTGAGGACTACATGTCAGGTTTGTTGGCATTAGACACAAGATCAGGTAACGGGTCAAGCCATGGTACATCAGGTCAAGTCAAGTAGTGTACGGTACCATGTTGGGTCAAGTAATAGGTGTAGCAAGTCATGTCAGGGTGCACAAGTATCACGTGGGTGCTCATAATCAAACTATATTCAGTATGGGTACACAAAACAAGTATGGGGTACTAATATAACAACAAAATGGAATAATGTGATATGGTATGCAAATAGATATAATTTCAAGGATATGGATGCACAGTTATGATTAGGGTTACATTTATAGTTCCAATATTAATTAGGATGCAATTTATTATACATGGAGTCTTAATATCACAGTATTATGTAGTAATGTGATCTATGCATGCAATTATATGTATCTTAAATGCGATGGATGCAAACGGGTATCCGAAAATTTATAAAACTATAAAATGGTAATATGGGATGTACAACTAAGAAATATGTGATATAAATTTGATATAATAATATTAGTTTGGATAGCATATTCAAAGCAATTAATAACTATAAAAGTGGTATTGATTAACCATGCACAAGAAAGTTCCGTTTAGAAATTCAGCGTCACCCTGATTTGTAAAATAGCTTAAAAATAACAAACGTTTTCCAAAAGGGACGTGTCTTATACCAAAACAAAGATAATTCAATAAGGTTTACATTTTTATAAGTATAAGTTTCTCAGGTTGTCCCTACAAAAAGGTATGAACATTCGAAGTTGAAAGTTTGCTGCTGGAATTTTCCTGGACAGCAGTTTAGAGACATAATCATTTGCATTTTACGTTATTTAAACAATTTATTTTGCAAGTAAATATTTCATAGAGTTATAGTACTCTGAGTTATCTTCGCAACGAACTAAAGAACGTATACTAATGATTTTTCTATGATTTATAATGAATTTTATAAGGTAAGGTATACAGTAAATTTCAGATTTGTCGTATCCGCTTTGCGACGACGTTTCATGCGTGTATAATATTTTCAAATGTATAATATTATAAAATGCAGATTATAAACTAATTAAAGATAATAATATGAAATATTATGACGATATATATTTTAAATGATATGGATGCAGTATAATGTAAACTAGTATGTCACAAGATAAGTTTTCATGATCTAGATTTAAAATGATATAAACGGATGCAAACGGAACATCGAAACGTTATAAAATTAAACATGGGGTACTAGATTTAAACTATAAGTATGGTATTTATTTAAATAGGTATAAAATGAATTATATAGCATGTAGCAAGATTAACTTGCCTAGACGGAACAAGAACGGATGTGTACGGAACATCCTTCGTTGGCGAAATGTCGCGACGCGCGCACGGTACACGGAACTGTTCCAAACAACGCATGAGGGTGATCATGCAAGTTAGGTACGTTCACTGGATCACTCGAATCTTCAGCGACGAGCACGGCTCCGGCGGTGATCACCGGAATCAAGAAACAAGATGAAGAAAAAGAAAGAAGAAAGAAGAAGAAGAAGAGGCTGTGTATTAAATAAGCAAAGAAAAATAAATAAATAAAACCTATAGAAATATATATATGCAGAGGAGAGAGAGAGAGAAAGGGGTTTTTATTAAGTTTTATATTTTAATTTAAAAAGATTTTGTAAGTTATAAATATTTTAATCTGTTAAATTTTAATAAAGATATTAGATGAAATAAAAATTGGATTTTCTAGTAAATACAAATTTAGTCCAAAACTTGCCCGGGTCGGGTCTAAAATTTTGGATTTGAAATATGGAAATTATTAGCAAGTTCCAAAAATTAAAATGAAAGATTATGTAACAGAAATACATACCCCCAAGAACGGACCCACGTACGTGCGCGTAGCCATCCAAACACGTCCGTTTCACTGAACGGGACGAGAACACGATGCAAGAACGCTACCACAGGGTTAGGGGTATCAAGCAGGCTATGAAATGCAATTTTAAATTATTTTTCGTGATTTAAATTTCTATATGCAACAGATGCGATACCAGATAAAATGCCGGTAAATACTAAATTATGAGATGCACTAGTCCATGTAATATGTTAAGATAATCTATAAATAAAAGTTAACCGGGTTCAAGCAAGCGGGTCGGGTCAAATGCGAAGTAATATGTAGAATATCATTCGCACCCAAACATGCTAAATCAAGAAAGGCCATAGGTAGGTAAAAAAAATGGAAGCTGGAATTGGTATAGATGAACACGGGTGTTACATTATGATGCGCTGACGTCTGGGTTTTGCATGGTCCAGATTCCTTACCTTTGCTGCAGTCCGAACTGGAGTACTTCAGTCAGCAGGCTGAGCAGTGAGGACTCGTTAGTAGTTTGTTCTTTTATTTTCAGTATTTTCATTCCTGATGTGAGCCCGCATTATGGGACATACATTTCAGTTATTCTTGTATTGGATCTTTTGCTTCCGCATTATTTTTATTCTTGACTCATTTTATTTCGGCTTATGGACATGTGTTAGATAGTTTTTTTAATGTTCTTGATATCTCTACAGCCGTAATGTGACTGTGGAAGGATATTTCTTATCCACAGGTAGCATGGTTTGCTATGTCACGTGCCTACCTTAGCGTATTCTGGGAAGCGGGGCGTGACTTTGCATATCGACTCGAAACCTGGTTCCTTGTTTATCTCTAGAACTTAGGCGACTTGGGTGGAGTTATGTAATTGTAGCTATGATACCACGGCATAGTTACAATGCGGTACTCTATTTAAGTAACTCGGAGTTCTAGCCTTGATCTACATTTTGAATCTGTTATCATGCTAATCTTTTTGGTGCTTTGATTTCAGGAACATGGCAGATAAGAATCTGAAGACGTACCAAAGGCGTGTTGACGAAGTTGCTATGCTTGGAGTAATACGTGGGATGTTGGAGAACCAAAAGCGACAGACCGAGCTGATCCTGCAGAAAGCTGAATATTTTCAGGAAGGTTTGCAGACCGTTCAGCAGTCCATGAATAATGTTATGGCCAGACCAGTGGATCGTGTGGGAACCGTAGCAGATTTCAGAAGACTGGGTCCGTCGGTCTTTACTGGTTTGGAGGAGCCGTTGCCAGCGGAGCAGTGGCTAGTTGACACGGAGAACTTACTCATTGCGGCACAGATCCAAGATGATAAGAGGGTGGATGTAGTACGCATCCAGTTGGCGGATTATGCCCGTGAATGGTGGCTTGTGGAGAAGACCCGCTTGCCCAAGCCGATCAAGTGGGCGGATTTTTCAAAGAGGTTCTTGGAGAAGTTCTTCCCGCGGACTGCACGGGCGGAAATGGAAGAGAAGTTCATCAGTCTAAGGCAGAACGGTGCACCTGTAGATGTACATGCAGCTGAGTGGACGCGGCTCAGTAGGTTCGCTGGACCTTTAGTTGCCAACGATGCGGATAAGGCAAGGAGGTTCATGTGCAGTTTGGATGTGGACATCCAGAAGAAGATTGTCTCCCTGGGTTTGACCACTTTCTCACAGGTACTTACGGCGGCCCGAGAATAGCTGAGCTTATTTGGGAAGACTGGGAGTTCACAGCAGACAGCAATCACAATACGGAAGCCGGCATTTGCACCAAACTGAGCACATAGACGCAAGGGTATTCCAGTGAACCGTCGTAGCGTAACACCGATGAAGAAGCCTGTTGTTGATCAAAGAAGGAGCGTGATTTGTGACTTCTGCCATTTACCTGGACACGTGCAAAGAGATTGTCGAAGGAGACAGGGACTTTGTTTGGTTTGTGGGTCTGCGGATCACACTATCAACGCTTGTCCGTCGAAGCTTCGCACTAGGGATGATATTCAGAAGTCACTGCAGAAACCGTTTCAGGGACAGAAGCAGCCGACTCAGGGACCCAATCAAGCTCGAGCATTTACCCTGACGCATGAGGAAGCCAAGGCTTCAGGAGAAGTTGTTTCAGGTATTCTACTTGTTCATCGTTTTCCCGCATTAGCGTTATTTGATTCTGGTGCATCCCATTGTTTTATGTCATCCAAGTTTATAGCTACACACTCGATTACTTGCACGACCCTGTCTAGTTTTTGGGAATACACACTGGGAATGGGAAAATCATATCTAGTAGAGAGTGTAAAGATTGTGCAGTTGTTGTTTGCGGACGGGAGCTTTTTGCAGATTTCTTGGTGATTGATACGGGCATCTATGAAGTCATCTTGGGAATGGATTTTCTCGGCACTTCCATGCTCACATTGATTGTAGGGCAAAGAAAGTAATTTTCCAGATTCCCGGACATCCCGAGTTTACCTTCACTGGAGGAAGCAGTTTTGTCGGGTCAGTCGAGTTTAAGGCTAGGCCGAAAACGAGTGTTCTTTCGTCATTTGAGGTTGATAAAGATGAAGCGCCGGCTGTTGTTCGAGATTTCATTGATGCGTTCGAAGACATATCAGGTTTACCGTCGAAGCGAGACGTAGAGTTCGCGATTGATCTTATTCCTGGTGCAGCGCCAGTCTCTAAAGCATACTATCCAATGGCACCAGTGGAGTTGGAAGAAATTAAGAAGCATGTTACTGAATTACTTAAGA
This sequence comes from Agapanthus africanus, assembly GCA_030015575.1. Lineage (NCBI taxonomy): Eukaryota > Viridiplantae > Streptophyta > Magnoliopsida > Asparagales > Amaryllidaceae > Agapanthus > Agapanthus africanus. The sequence goes on along the minus strand of JASDDO010000024.1, from coordinate 831,961,986 downwards.
AAGGTTGGATTCGAAGCAGTAACTCGCCTTGGGGAGCTCCAGTTCTTCTAGTCAAGAAGAAAGATGGCACAAGGAGGATTGTGCATCGATTATCGAGAATTAAACCGGGTGACTATTAAGAACAAGTACTCGATCCCTCGCATTGGCGAACTATTTGAGCAGTTTAGTGGCGCGAGGGTATTCTCGAAGCTGGATTTGCGATCCGGATATCATCAGGTCCGAGTGAAAACATAGGATATTTGCAAGACGGCGTTACGAACTCGGTATGGACATTACGAGTATTTAGTGATGCCCTTCGGAGTAACGAATGCACCGGCGATATTCATGGACTTGATGAACCGAATCTTTTCACCATTCTTGGACCAGTTTATTGTGGTGTTCATTGATGATATACTGGTCTATTCGAAGAGTATTGAAGAGCATGCAGAACATTTGAAGGTCGCACTGCAGATGCTGAGGCAAGAAAAATTATATGCAAAGATGAGCAAGTGCGAGTTTTGGCTGAAGGAAGTAAAGTTTTTGGGGCATGTCGTGTCTGGTGATGGAATCGCCGTTGATCCCAAAAAGATTGCAGCAGTTCGTGATTGGTCGATTCCGAAGAATGTTGCGGAGATAAGAAGCTTTCTTGGACTAGCCGGGTATTACAGAAGATTTATGGAGAACTTTGCTCGTCTGGCGGAACCGTTGACCAAGCTTACGCGTAAGGAGGTTCCATTTGTGTGGATGGATAATTATGCGTCAGCTTTTGAGGCGTTGAAGCAGAGATTGATAACCGCTCCTATTCTGACCGTGCCAGACAATTTCGGAGGATTGGTAATTCACATCGACACATTTGGGAAAGGATTGTGATGTGTTTTGATGCAGCATGAGAAGGTTATGCCTATGCATCGAGACAATTGAAGACCCATGAGAATAATTACCCAACTTATGACTTGGAGCTTGCGGTTGTGATCTTCGCTTTAAAGATTTGGAGACACTACCTTCTGGGCGAAAGGGTCGAGGTTTTCACCGATCACAAAAGCTTGAAGTATGTGTTCACGCAGAAGGAGCTTAATATGAGGCAGCGTAGATGGTTGGAACTGATGGCTGACTACGATCTTGATCTTAAGTACCATTCGGGGAAAATTAATGTTGTGGCGGATGCGCTCAGTCGGTTACCAGCAATTCAGATGTTAACTACGCGGAAGGAACTCATTGAAGACTTTTGAAGATTTGATTTGGAGGTTGTGCTACCGCATTCTTCGGGACAGTTGATGCAGCTGCAGGTACATTCGTCGTTGGTCGAGAATATTAAAGTAGTGCAGTCGCAGGACCCTAGATTGCAAAGGTTTCGAGAACAGGTTGAAGCTGGACTTCGAACAGATTTATTGATCCATGAAGATGGTTCGTTGAGATATGGTAGCCAGTTGTGTGTGCCAAAGGGAGATATTCGCGAAGAACTTATGAAGGAGGCACACAGTTCAGCATATTCCGTACATCCAGGAGGCACGAAGATGTACCGAGATATACGACAGCAATTCTGGTGGGAAGGCATGAAACGGGAGATTGCCCGCTTTGTGACAAAGTGCTTGGTGTGTCAGCAAGTTAAGGCTGAACACCAAAGGGTTGCTGGTTTATTGCAACCACTTTCGATTCCTCAGTGGAAGTGGGAACATATAACCATGGATTTGTTAGTTATATGTATGCCCTAGAGGCTATTACTGTACATACGATGCATATTGTAATGGATGCTTGGACATATATAGGGAGGACTTTCTTGCTCGACATGATAGTACGCTATCTAGTTGTACTTTATCTTAACATGTACTTTGGTTGTCTCTATGTTACATATGTTGATAAAGCCCTTAGGATATGTACTCGACTACTGGGACTATGATGAGATCATACTAGTGGGGCCACGGTAGTCGACGAGTGCATCCTATAACTGTTCCTAGTCGAGGGTGTATCGAGACAGGGCATCGATACACCAGAGTAGACTAGCGTATACGCATCTTGACCTATATGATGGGCAATGGATGATCCCATATCCATCGGTGTTTGACATCAAGGATGGTGTATGGGTGCTCAGTAGAGACTGGGTACACTGGATGGACTCGCCGAGAACTCCCAGATGGTATTATACCTCACGTCAGATGGCAGTTCTCCGGTGACACTGGTACAGAGTAGTCTGTTGATCCGAGATCGTCATAGAGTCTTGTGTGATTCCCACTGTGCTTTGATTTCCATCATACCACATCCAAGAGGGCATGAAAAAAGGTGGCTTTTGCGTACAGTCCCGAATCACATGGAGGCAATGAGCGATAGGAGGGGATTCGTCTCTCCCGGTATAGGGAGTTGATGTTGCGCTGTGATCAATTAGCTATAACTGGAAATCCCTGGCCAGGGTTGCTGAGATTTACTGGTAAGTGTTATCAGTAGTTTCTCAAACTGTTATAGACCTCATATCGACACGACTTATCGAGCTACTGGGGTCTGACATATACCACCCCTAGGCGAGATATGCGACATATCAAACGACGAGACCGGACTGTACGGGAGTGTTACTGATTGGATTCGCAAGAGAATGTACAGGCTTGCTTGTTGATCTTCTGAGCGCTCAATACCTAGGTGGTTGTTACGTTTAGCTGACCGCTTGCAGCTTGTGTGTATTTGATATGATCATCACCTACTGCCGGCGTATTGACGATTCTTTAGAGTCCTACACAGAGGTTTCTTGACTCAGGCAAAATGGAGTAGGGGCACATATGTGATATGTGAAGGACCGAGGATAATGCGATATGATACCGTATTCTATTCTCGTGATATTTGATATCAGCCGGGTCATCGGATCAAGTGTTGATTCGATGAATCGGTAAAATGAGATATTAGTCGGTTGTATGCGATATAGCCGGATTATTGGATCAAGTGTTGATTCGAAAATTTAATGTATAATAATATATATGATATATTAAATTACATTAACTAATATTAGCTCACTAAAAGATTCTTTTTCTCACTCGGGTAATACATTGATATGTATGCGATATATGTTAATTGTATTATTTTATTTTGTTACAATAAATATTATATATGTGATATATAATATTGTAACATGATATGGTTATTAATGCAACATGATTAGTGGAGATTAAACATGATTAGGGTTTGATTAGGGTTAAGCTATTCTAGAAGTTTCTAGAAGCTTTGTTTTTTGTTTTGGAAAAGATATTTTTACAAGATATTTTCCTTAACCCAACCAAACCTTTAACCTTAGTCAAATCTCTTCAAGGGTTAGTTTGACCATGGTTGCATTATTCAACCTTATCATAATTATCATTATTCATCACAAAAGGATTAAGGCTTCTTCTTCTTCCTTCTTCTCTTCATGAAAAAAGCTTTCTAGTTTTTTCTAAGTGATGATTATGTGTGAGAAAAAGATTATAAATGAGAGCAAAAATCCTACATCATCATTCTCATCTATCCTTGCCCTTTAGATGAGAGTGTTCACTTCATTTAGTGAGTGTTAGCTTGTGTTAATGAAACTTCAAGGTAGATCATCTTTGTTATCGAAGATCGGAAGCAAAACTGCATCTTTCTCTTCGTGAAGCCTCTCGAGAGTCCGGAACACGATGATTGCAGCGAAGGGACCTCAACACGGAGCTTTAGAAGTGAAGGATCGGATCTACAAAGGTTGTAATCTCTCTCACTTAGTGTTAAAGTGTTTAACATGCTTGTTTTCGCCTAATCTCTAGTTTAAAGATTCGGCTTTGGATTGTTCGGCACGGCTAAATCCTAAATCGGGCATGGTTGATGCCTCGTAGACCCTTGTGCGTGTGCCTAGCAACCCTACAGGATTTCGTGATAGCTCTACCGCGGAGTCCAAAAGGCAACAATGCAGTTTGGGTGATTGTTGATCGTTTGACCAAGGTAGCTCATTTCATTCCTTTTCGGGTTGGTCAATCAACCAAAACTTTGGCGGAACGGTACATGCAGGAGATTGTAAGATTGCATGGAATACCAGTGAGCATCGTGTCCGACCAGGACACTCGTTTCTTATCACACTTTTGGAAGAGCTTACAGGAAAGTTTGGGGACTCGATTGAAGTTTAGCACAGCTTATCATTCTCAAATAGATGGCCAGTCGGAGAGAACGATCCAAACTCTTGAGTACATGTTGAGAGCTTGCATGTTGGACTTCAAGGGTTCATGGGAGGATCATCTACATTTGGTGGAGTTTTCTTACAACAACAGTTTTTAGGCGACTATTCAGATGGCTCCATTCGAAGCTTTATATGGTCGCAAGTGTCGTTCACCTGTTTGTTGGGACGATGTCGGTGAACGAAGATTGTTGGAACCAGATTTGGTTGTGCAGACGGTTGAGAAAGTTAACGCGATCAGGAATCATATGAAAGCAGCACAAGACCGACAGAAGAGTTGGGCAGATACGTCGAGAAGACCTCTAGAGTTTGCCATGGGTGACTTGGTATTCTTGAAGATATCACCGACTAGAGGGGTGATTCATTTTGGAAGTCGAGGAAAGCTCAGTCCTTGATTCGTCGGACCCTTTGAAATTTTGGAGCGTGTTGGTGAGGCAGCGTATCGATTGGCGTTACCGCAATCCTTGGCGAATGTTCATGATGTGTTTCACGTATCTCAACTCTGTAAATATGTTCGAGATGAAACACATGTGTTGGATCATTCAGAGCTGATTGTACGAGAAGACTTGACTTTTGAGAAGCGACCGATTGCGATTGTGGATCGAAGGGAAAAGGTTCTTAAGAACAAGGTTATCCCTCTTGTACTTGTTTCTTGGGGTAATCGCTCACATGGAGAGTCAACTTAGGAACGAGAAGATGAAATCCGGCAGAAGTTTCCCCATCTTTTCTTGTAGTTGTTGGTCGTTTATCCTTTTTGTGTTCTTGGAATTTCGAGAACGAAATTCTTTTGTAGTTGGGTATAATGTAACAACCGAGTTCAGTTATACCAATTTCTGTTGCCGTATGTGTTGTCTGTGGTGTTTATGTCATTTGCCGTGTTTGGATGCGAATGGTAGTTCACTCTATATATTCGACCCGCTTGTTTGTGCTTGTTGTTTCATAGTTATAGAATACCCTAACCTCACATGTTTTGCATATAACAGTTTAGGTCACTTAAGATAATTTAAAAATACATGACATGGCCTGCTTGATACCCCTAACCCTGTGGTAGCGTCCTTGCATCGTGTTCTCGTCCCGTTCAGTGAAACGGACGCGTTTGGATGGCTACGCGCACATACGTGCGTTCGTTCTTAGGGGTATGCTTTTCTATTACAAAATCCTTCATTTTAATTCTTGGAACTTACTAATAATTTTTATATTTCAAATCCAAATTTTGGACCCGACCCGGACGCATTTCTGAATTATTTCGTATCCCGCCAAATTTCTAATTATTTTTTAAATTTCTTGATATTCGTTTAATATTTACGATCTTCAGCCAAAAGATTTTGTTTACCAACCAAAATATATTATAAATCTAAGTATTAACGGTTCACCATATTTTCCTTAACCAAGTATATAAATCTTTTAAATTAAAACTAAGAAACCCTTCAACCCTTCGCATTCAGCGTTTTCCTTTGGGGTCCCACTTCCCCGACCAATGAAACGGTTCCTTTTCTTGCGCTGGGCCCACACAAATCCCCTCTCAGCCTTTTTCCCTTTCTCTTTCTCTCTCTTATACGCAGCTCTCTCTCTTTTCTTTCTCTCTCCTCTCGCGCTCTTTCTCTCTCTGCTCGCGATTACTGTGCGCTTCTTGATTCTCGTCACCCCCCGCGTAGATCCCGTCACCTTCCTTCTGCGTCTTCTTCTTCTTCTTCTGTTAAAATCCCATGCAACTCCTCACCACGAGAAAAACCCATCCAACTCCTCGTCGCCTCATCAAACCCTAACCCTATTCCTGCTCCACAACCACCGTCTCCTCCTCCCCTCCATCTTATTCGTCTTCTCTTCTTCTTCCCGAGCCACTGCGCCTGCACACACCCACAAAACCCCAGGAGCCCAACATCACCGGTCGCCGCCGACGACCCTAGCCTCACACCCACCATCATCACCATCTCATTTCCTTCCTCTCCTCTACATCATCCCCTCACTGATACCCCGACACCAGCCCTGCACCCAAAACCGACCCCAAACCCTAAACCTAACCCATACACCAAACCCTCACCGCCGGAGCTCCGTTCACCGCCGTTCACCCTCTTCTCTGCAGCCACAGAACGCGTCTACGCGAGGATATCTGACCCGTGTGATCCCATCATGCGTCGTTTGGACTCATTCCGTGTACCGTGCGCACGTCGCGACTTTTCTAGCCGGTGTGAGACGTTCCGTTTACCGTTTCTTGAATCCGTTGAGGCAAGTGAAACTTGCTACATGCTATTTAAATTACTATATATGCTATTTAAATTACTATATACCTATTTGAGTGCACGTTAAACCTGTAGTTTACATTTAATACCATAATTTCCATTTTAACATTTCGACGTCCCGTTATATCATTTTAGATTCATAGCTCCAAACATACCAGGTTGCATTTAGTTCTATTATACATGGTACCCACATTCATATTTAAATCTTATACCATTTATTTGCATAGCCCACAGTACCCCTTTTATATTTTATACCCTGTCGGACGACCGTTTGCATACATCTAACCTGATTTATATTCAATTGCATCTCTAGATTACTTAGTACATATTAACTTGATTTTATCATCCACATTCGTTATACTGTATTCATGTAATGTTTAAACTATCCCTTGAACCCGAACTGATAACTGTGCATCTACATACCTTAATTTGTACCTGATTGCATTTCACGTTACAAGTTCCAGCTTGTTGATTATATTAGCACACATGCTTGTTCTGTATACCATGTTTATGCTAGTTTGATTATGAGCACCCACACAATATCTTGTACACCCTGACATGACTTGTTACACCGATTACTTGACCCGACATGGTACCGTGCAACTCTTGACATGACATGATACCTATACATTACTTGACTTGACCTGATGTACCATGCTTTACCTGTTACCTGATCTTGTGTCTAATGCCGACAAACCTGACCTGTTGTCCTTACGGACTGTTCCTGTTGTCTATCCAGACAAACCTGTACCTGCCTGATCCTGTGTTGGCATTAGCTCTTGATTACTTAAAACCTGACTTGAATACATATAACTTGGGGATATGGGGAAATCAATGATGAAACCTGACTTGTAACTCGACAGTTCTATACCTATTCTGATCAGTCTTATGGGCTAGGCCAGTCCCGGGGTGATGATGCTGACATTATTCATCTTTACATACTACCCTTTTACTGCCTAGCGGCACGTCTCGGATTCAGCCCGATAATCTTGACCATGGTCCCGGGCACGCACGGTATACTATTGAGTTACATCGACGATTCATCAAATTGATTTCAAAGACTTGAGAGTAGTGAACTCAATAGACCAGTTTAGAATACTCGCTGCACACTACCTTTCACTGCCCTGATTTATATTGCTGTTATACCCGTTTTACCATTTATGATCATACCTGCTTGTTTGCTACCCTGTTTATATATTATTGCTTGATGTTATGACGCGCTGACGTCTGGGTTTTGCATGGCCCAGATTCCTTACCTTTACTGCAGTCCGAGCAGGAGTATTTCAGTCAGCAGGCTGAGCAGTGAGGACTTGTTAGTAGTTAGTTCTTTTATTTTCAGTATTTTCATTCCTGATGTGAGCCCGCATTATGGGACATACATTTCGGTTATTCTTCTATTAGATATTTTGCTTCCGCATTATTTTTATTCTTGACTCATTTTATTTCGGCTTATGGACATGTGTTAGATAGTTTTTTTATTGTTCTTGATATCTCTACAGCCGTAATGTGACTGTGGAAGGATATTTCCTATCCACAGGTAGCATGGTTGGCTATATCACGTGCCTACCTTAGCGTACTCTGGAAAGCAGGGCGTGACAGTGGGAGCAGCGGAATCGTGTATAAGTTGCTTTACGGGTTAAAGCAGGCATCGCGGAGTTGGAACATCTGTTTTGATGTGGTAGCCAAAGAGTTTGACTTCATCAAAATGGTAGATGAACCTTGTATATACAAAAGGGTTGTAGAGAGTAAGGTGGTATTCCTCGTATGGTACGTGGATGACATACTCTTAATAGGAAAGGTGTTCCTATGTTACACTCGGTCAATCTCCTTTTATCACATTGATTCTCCATATAGGATCAAGGTGATACCTCCTAAATCCTGGGTTTTGGATCTATAAGATAGATCTAAGTGGATTTTAGGATTCTCACTAGGTGTAGTGAGATGGTATCAATCGATCCTGGGAGAATCACCGGATAGATTCCAGGGTGGTAAAGTCGACTGAAAGTCAGTCACAGGCATTGTCTTTACCCTCAGTGGAGGGACGGTATGTTGGAAAAGTTCCAAACTGGATACCGTGACAAACTAGACGATAAAGGCTGGATACATCGCTACCAAAGAGGAAGTCTGGGTGTATATTAGTTCATAAGATGAACTTCGTTCCTACCATTGTGTGACAATGGAGTTGTGGCTTATGCCTAGGAACTCCCATCCCATCAGTGACCCAGACATATTCTAAGGCAGTATCACCTGATCATGGAGATGGTTGATCTCGAAGGGATCGAGGTTAGGAGAGTAGACTCAGAGGATAACACGGCGGATCCATTCACAAAGGCCTATTCCCAGAGAGAGACTTTTATGGGATGGTTTAGTATGAGATACTACAACCACTGCTATTTGATGGCCCTAGTGCAAGTGGGAGACAATTAGTTATATGTATGCCATAGAGGCCATTACTGTACATGAGATGTATATTGTAGTGGATGCTTGGACATATATAGGGAGGAATTTCTTGCTCGACATGATAGTATGCTATCTGGTTACTCTTTATCTTAACATGTACACTGATTGTCTCTCTGTTACATGTTGGTAAAGCCCTTAGGATGTGTACTTGACTACCTAGATTATGATGTAGATCATACTAGTGGGACAAAGATAGTCTGTGAGTACATCCTTTAATGTCCCTAGTCGTGGGTGTATCGAGACGGGGCATCGATATACCAGAGTAGACTAGCGTGTACCTTCTCGACCCATGTAGATAGGCGATGGATGATCCCATATCCATTGGTGTTTGACATCAGAGATGATATACGGGTGCTCAGTGGAGACTGGGTACACTGGACGGACTCGCCGAGAACTGTCAGATGGTATTATACCTCACGTCAGATGGCAGTTCTCTGGTGACACTGGTAAAAATTAGTTTGTCGACCCGAGATCGTCATAGAGTCTTATGTGATTCCTACTGTGCTTTGATTTCCACCTTACCATGTTCATGAGAACGTGCAAAACGGTGGTTTTTGGGTACAGTCCCGAGTCACATGGAGGCAATGAGCGATAGGAGGGGATTCGTCTCTCCCGGTATTGGGGATTGATGTTGCGCTGTGCTCGATTGGCTATAACAGGAAAGTCCCTGGCCAGGGCTGATATGAGATTTACTGGTAAGTATTATCGGTAGTTTCTCAACCCGTTATGATCCTCACATTGGCATGACTTATCAAGCTATTGGGGTCTGACATTTACCACCCCCAGGCGAGATATGCGACATATCAGACGAAGAGACCGGACTGTACGGTAGTGTTACTATTTGGATTCATAGGAGTATGAGCAGGCTTGCTTGTTGATCTTCTGATCGCTCAATACCCGGGTGGCCGTTACGTTTAGCAGATCGCTTGCGGCTTGTGGGTGTTTGATATGATCATCACCTACTACCGGCGTATTGACGAGTCTTTAGAGTCCTACACAGAGGTTTCTTGGTTCATGCAAAATAGAGTAGGAGCACATATGTGATATGTGCGGGACCGAGAATAATACGAGTATGTGATACCGTATTCAATTCTCGCGATTTATTTATATCGGTCGGTTATATATGATATAGCCGGGTTATCGAATCAAGTGTTGATTCGATAAGTTGATACATATAATATTCGTCGGTTATATGAGATATAGCCGGATTATTAAATCAAGTGTTGATTTAATAATTTAATGTATAATTATATATTTGATATATTAACATACATTAACTAATATTAGCTCACTTATGGTTTCTTTTCTCACTTGTGTGCATGTGATGTGATATATATGTGATATATATTAATGTACATTATTTTGTGTCATGATTGTTGATACACACTATATGGGTGTATGAGACTTACACCATACTAATTATAATATAAGGTTTAAATATTTAAAGTAAATCCAAATTAGTAGATAATTACTCATGTGCATGAAGCTTATAGAAGCTTGTGGATGCATTGACTTTGTCCACTCATTTTGTTTTACTTAAGATATTTATTAACTTAACCATTATAATTTAGCCATGGTTATGTCTCTACATGAGTTAGTATATGATACAAACTCACCTATGGTTGATTCTCTCACCTCATGAGTTCATTCTCTCTTCTTCATTCTTCATCTTCTTCTTCATTGAAAAAGCTTGCTAGTTTTTTTCTAAGTGAGAAAATAATGTGAGAAAATTAAATCTAAAGTGAGCCCATTTCCTACTTCATCATCCTCTACTACTTGCCATTTAGTTTAGGGTATTTGCTTCACTAATTTCACAATTAGTGGAGAGGTAGCATGAGCTTGAGTCTTCTCGACATAGATCATCTTCGGTCTCGAAGACATCGAGCAAGCCCGTTCATTTCTTCATGTGGATCCTTACTAGAGTTCGGGTGTTCACTACTTGGAGCGAAGGGACTACTACACGGAGTTTTAGAAGTGAAGGACCGGTCTACAAAGGTTGTATTCCTCATTCACTTATTGTAATGTTTGATTACATTCTAGCTTAACTCCATATGTTCTAGTTAGATCCTTGGCATGGGTTGCATAGCTCTCTAGGTTTTTTAAAATTGTATACTTGATGCCCCAAAAATCCTAGTTAGGGTGCTATGGAACCCATCAATAACACTCACCAGCAGCTCCCTACGAGTCATGTCCGGTGTACTCGTAACCCAATGAGCACCTGCATACTATCTCCAGTACAACGTACTAATGGCCGTGGGACAGACCATCTCTCCTGCTGGGATGAGAAGCGTATACACTAGTCTACTCTGGAGTATCAATGCCCCGTCTCGATAATCCTACGACTAGGGACCTGTATAGGATGTGCTTATAGACTACCCAACCCCCACTAGTGTGATTACCATCACAATGCTGGTAATCAAGTAAATATCTTAAGAGCTCTACCAATATGTATAAGCGATATGCTAAAAGAAACACATGCACATATTGAGGTAGAAACAAACCAGGTAGCATACTACCATTTCGAGCAAGACTGTTACTATATCCGTGTATATCCCAAGCTTCCATTAAGTAATATACAAATCAGTATGATACAATAATGGCCTCTGAGGCATATAACACTAATAGTGTATACTTTTCAAGACCCCGACGAGGTGCAGTAGCCGGTCTCACAAGCCATTGGTGTCAGTTAGTCACTTAAGATAGTATACATGTGCTCATTGGGTTATGGATTACACCGGACGGACTCGCCGGGAACATACTAGATGGTACCTATTCTCAGATAGCAGTTCTCAGGTGACATGAGTACATGTTAGTTTGTCGACCTGAGATTGTCATTTGTCTCGTGTGAGTTCCCGCTGTGTTTTGATTACCACCTTACCACGGCTCAAAAGAGTCGTGCAAACAGGTTTTAGTTGGGTACAGTCCCGAGCCTCATGGAGACAGTGAGCGGATCGTCGGGGATTCGTCTCTCCTGGTATTGGGTGTAGATGTCGTACTGTGCACGGGTGGCCATCACCAGAAATCATTGGCCAAGGTGGACAAGATTTATTGATTTGGATCAATAGTTTCTCAGTGGGTGATGGGCTTCACACCCACACGAAATATCACGTTATTAGGGGTTGCAGACAGGCTCAGTAGGTACGGATGAGTTTGCTCATCGGTCTTCCTTTCGCTCAATACATGGGTAGCCATTACGTACAGCTAGTGCCGCTGACGTGCTTGTGGTTAAACTCACTGTCAGCGTGTTGACGAGTCTTTAGAGTTCCACACAGAGAGTTTTTCCGGTTCAGGCGATATGATGTAGATGACGTATGTTGGTATATACAGGTGTCCGATTAAATATATGTACAGGCTACACAGACTTTAATCGGACGGTTGATAATACTAGCGGCTTAGGATTAAGCCGGATTATTAAATCAAGTTTTGATTTAATAATTATATATATATATATAATATTCTAGTATTATTGTTCACTATTCATTTTCTCTCTTGGCTATTCGTATTTTTATATGAATACGTGTATATGTATTTCGATACGTATACCGGGTTGTATTCCGTATTTATACGGAATTTGTTCTAGAAGATGGACACCTCATTTGTGAATATTATTTTATGAATATTCATGAAATGAGTTAGAGGGTGAGATTGCATTGAGCATGGTTGAAGACATGTAGAGAGGATTGGGCTTTATTAGTTTATTAGAAAATGTTGTAATTTTTATTTGCATGGTCGAAAAATATTATGAAGCAATTCCACTCTATTCTCTTCTTCATTCATTCTCCCATTTTTCTTGAGTTGCTAATGGCTATGTTTCCTCACCTCCTCCTTCTTCTTTAAATGCTCTCTTGAGCTTAGAATTGAGAGAAAAAGATAGTGGAAAATTCCTACATCCCCACTCCCCATTTCTAGCGAGCTTAGAGTGTCGGTTGCTTCGCTAGGCGAAGCTGGAGCTTGGATCGTTTTCCTTAGGTGGATCATCTTCGGCGAAAGAGGACCGGCTTGCAAACGCAACCTGGAGCTTTTGAGAGCATGCTAGAGTCCAACCCAATTGGAGCAAATGAAAACGCTACAAGGGTTGTGATTTCTATCTTTGTTTGCTTGCTAGTTTAGGTGTTTGGTTCGATTCTTGGGTTTTAGTTTCTGGTGCCACAAAAAAAAAATTGTTTTTGAATTTCGCATTGGCCGCGGGTTAACGGCGAGGGCACTAGGAACTTTCAATACCCCCCAAACCTCATTTTTTCTCATTCAAAACCCATTTCTCTTCCAAAAAAAATCTTATCTCTCTAAAAAAATTACTTTAAATCTCTAATACTATTGTGGAAATTTCCATCTCTCTAAATAATAGAAGCTCCGAGCCACCGACCAACCCATTCTTCTCTCTTTCTTATTTCTTGTTTTTTATTTATTATTTCTACTCTAACTCTCTCTTTTTTAATTAATTAAAATATTGATATGTAGGGTTCATCCGATACGCATCAAACCCAAATTTCTCATCCTGAACAAACAGAAGGATCCCCCTACATCTAGAGAAGCTAAAAAACATGCGACTAATGTTTGAGATCACTATAAAATTGAATTTAAGAACGGTGTTAGGTACACTTGGGGTAAAAATTTACACATTTTTTGTTCAAAAATTCAAATTCAAAAGGTTAAGTCCGACACCCAAGCAAGCGGATCCAAGCCCAAACCAAGTGGACCTGAGTCCAAGCAAGCAAGCAGATTCAAGCCCAAACCAAGTAGGCCCAATCCCAAGCATGAGGGGGCCAGTCAAAAGCTAATCAAGAAAAGAAATTATGTAGGAGAATAAAGTTAAATGTAATTTTTATAAATAAATGCATGAAAAATGGCTGAAAAGCCAAATTATGAAAAACTCATGGCTTATGTGCCAAAAAAATAAGCACATAAGCTATGGGGAGGCATAAGTGCCATTTTGGAAGACCCAAGGGCCAAAATGTAACGTATGTAGCCTATAAAAGGAAAACATTATGAGAAACCAATAACTTTTATTCCACTCAATCAACCTAGGGTATTGAGCCTCCTCTCTTTCCTCAAGCTTCTTCATTTTTTATTTAAATTTAGGGGTTAAACTCTCTTTTTCAAAAACTAAATAGATTTTAGTCATAAACCCATTGAGAGAAAAGTGAATCCTTTATCAAATCCCCAAAAGGATTGATTTTTACATCTCTTTTTCTTCCTCCTCAAGATCCAAAGAGGAAAGAGGTAGAAGAACGAGAACCCATCTCCAAAACCCCAATTTTTGACAAGATCCAAGGTTCAGAGAAGGGAAAAGGACCCATTTTTATCGTTCAAGATCCAAACACAAAGATTTGAAGACTCAAGAGAGATTTTGGGACTAAATATAGGAGAAAGTTGGGGTTCTTCCCTTGTGGAAATCCCTGGGAGTTTATGTTGGATATATGTATGCCCTAGAGGCCATTATGTGATAGTGGATGTATATATATATATATATATATATATATATATATATATATATATTCAGTATGCATTCTTGCTCGACATGATAGTATGCTATCTGGTTCTACTTTATCTGACATGTTGATTTGATCATGCTTTTATTCATTCATACATGCTGATAAAGCCCTGAGGATATTGGCTTGACTACTCTGACTATGATGGAGATCATACTAGTGGGACATCTGTAGTCTATAAGCATATCCTAGAAAGTCCCTAGTCGTAGGTATATCGAGACGGGGCATTGATATACCAGTGTAGACTAGCGTATACGATACTAGACCCATACGATGGGCGATGGATGTTCCCACATTCATCGATGTTTGACATCAAGATCATATACGGGTGCTCAGTGCTGACTGGGTACACTGGACGGACTCACCGAGAACTCCTATATGGAATTATATCTGTCGTCGAATAGCAGTTCTCAGGTGACACTAGTACAGGTTAGTCTGTAGACCCGAGATCGTCATGGAGTCTTGTGTGTTCTCCCACTGTACTTTGATTGCCACCCTACCACGGCTCTACTGAGTCGTGCAAACAGGCGGCCGTTGGGTACAGTCCCGAGACACACGAAGGCGATAAGCGATAGGAGGGGTTTCGTCTCTCCCGATATAGGGAGTTGATGCTGTGCTGTGCCCGACTGGTTATATCAGAAAGTTCCTGGCCAGGGCTGATGAGATTTACTGATAAGTGTTATCAGCAGTTTCTCGAACTGTTATAGACCATTCAACGACACGACTTATTGAGTCATTAGGGTCGACGTGACCATCCCTAGACTCGATATGTGGCATATCTGACGAAGAGACCGGACTGTACGATAGTGTTACTGGATGGCTCGACGGGAGTTGTAACAGGTTCGCTTGTTTTCTTCTGATCGCTCAATATCCGGGTGGCCGTTACGTTTAGCTGACCGCTTGCGGCTTGGGGGTGCTTGATGTGATCATCACCCACTGCCGGCGTATTGACGAGTCTTAGAGTCCCACATAGGAGTTACCTAGTCCAGACGAAACGTTGTGGTGCGCGTATGTGATATGCGCTTGGACCCGATTAAAATGCGTGTATAGGATACCGTATATTAATTGGGCGACTTGCTAATGGTCGGGTCGTATGTGATATGACCGGATTAGTGAATCAACTGTTGATTTATCATTAGCTTCTCACTACAAATCCTATCTTGTTTATTTTGGATGTATGCATGCATGTATGCATTCATTCTTGTTCATGCACATATGGATGTGCATGCACACATGCATACATACATCATTTTATCATGGTTGCTTATACAATGAGAATGGTGGCAATATAAGAATCACACCATGGTTATTTTTTTGGATTATTATTGTTTTTAAATTAAAGCAAAAAGGAAATGAAAATGGGTTAAATCATTAAGGGTTTCTACACTCTTCTTAACCTTACCATGCTCACCTAACCTTTAACCCATGGTTTATTTTCTTTTTGTGCTTTTAACTTAAATCCAATAATATCTTTAGATCTAACCATGGTTGGGTATGAGAAAGAAAAAATATATATATGCTTATTTTTCTTTTCTCTTTCAATGGTTCTATTATTCTCTTCTTCACAAAAGACCACCATCTTCATCAACCTTGATGCTTTGCTCTCTAGTTCTTTCAAGAGAGCAAAATACTCATAAAAATAGGATTTTGAAGTGAGATCTTTAGCCACAACATCATTCTACTCAAGTTTAGCCAACTTGATTAGAGTGTTCTCTTGGTTTTTCCAAAGTTGCTAGCTTGGACGGGAAACTCCGGGTGGATCGTCGTGGACGTGAGAGGACTACAAGTGGACCTTCTTCCAACACCCAAGAGTCTAAGGAGTCAAGCAAAAAGGGAGCTACAAAGGTTGTAGTCTCGAAACCCTTATTTTTATTAGCTTAATGTTTAGTAACCCTAATTTTCTAGGATCGATTCCTTTGCGTGTTTGTTTAGCACCATCAAAATACATACTTTGAGACATGTGATGCTTCAAAACTCATTATAGGGTGCTAGACAAACCTAACAATGGTATCAGAGACGACCTAGAACATTAGGCGATGCTTTTGCGAAGTGAAAACTCCGATCGAAACAAAATACGGAATTACGGGACACTCTCTGGAAATTTTTTACAAACTGACATTTTTCAGAATTAAAAATACTCAAAAAATAGAGCAGGTAAATATAAGACAAACTGGAGAATTCGTGCCCATGAACAGTACTTTTGGCCGCGGAACCGCGGCTCAAGCAAGCTTAGGCCGCGGATCCGCGGCCATACAAGGGGATCTCACACTATATTTTGCACAGTGTTTTTTTCTTACCTGCTATAGTATATTTTGAGTATGTTTAATCTGAATCTACTGTTGAAAATTCTGGAGATGGTTTTGGACTCGTCGTTTCGATCGGAATTTTCATTTCGTTTCCTTTTCCGGGTAAACCAGAAAGTATTGAAGTGTTCGAACAACTATCATTTACTCACTTTTCACGGAGTTTGAAAATATTGGATATACGTGCAAGTTTTGTGGTGGTCCCTCTAGAAGACAACAAACCTTAACTCGAGTATGTGACCGTCTTAAACTGCCCTTTGAACCTTAGGGTTTGGGGCAGTACGGCGTGCCACATGTGAGGCGTTGTCTTGACCCTTCTATGGCTGGACCGCTACTACCGTGTCACACTCCGGTTTTTTTGAACTCTGCTCAAGTGTTGAGCTTTAGTGAATCTTGAGTATTTGATCGATTGTTCGAAAACTTTAATACTGTCTGTTTATCCGGAATTTGATGCAATGTGTGGAATTCATATTACTAAACATGAAATACGGAATATGTGATATTTCGCATTTGTGATGTCTAAAGCGAATGTGGATTCCAGATATTGCAGTTTTACACTTTCTTTTCTGTGACCGTAAGTGTAGTATGTATGATATCGCCGGTTTCGTTGCTATACATCAACGACAATTGGGGTATGCATACTTACTTACGTTGATGATATGAGATATTATGTGTTGCTGAGATATGATGTGCAGGATTGTCGCGATTGAATAGCCGGGGGGTTTTATGTGAGATGAGAGTTTTATATTTTCATTCATGTAAATTCAAATGTAATGTAATATTCTTTTATTTGGGGCACTTCCGGGTTGAGGTTGTGTCACCAGTGTTGTATATTATTTACTTTTCCGCATTAGGATGGACCCAAGGAGGGGAGCACAGGTGACCGGGTTCTGGGGTTCAGTGGGAGGCCATCTCGAGGAGTCGAGACCGGGTCTCCTAAACTCCAGAATTGGTAGGGTCACTTGCCGCTCTCGTAGGGGTCCAGGGTGTGGGCTTGGCTATTCATCGCGACTGTGGAATCCGTATTTTCTATTCTGGCTAAATACTAAATACGGACGTCCTAGTATATCCCACGTTATATCTATATTTCTGCTGCCTGTGTTCTGTGATATCTGAGACGAATGACATATTATATATATGATATATAGTAGACGCTGCTTATGTTTTACACCCGCGCTAGTCCCGTTCCGGTATGCCGTTAGTTAAGTAACCTAACGGTGCATAACGGAACATTGCGGCGAATGCGGATGGCATAAGCGTACGTGTTATTTTCGTTTCTTTTCTGTGATTGGCTTAAGGAATTAAATGATGGGATTACATTAATGTGATTAATGTAAAGAAAATAAACCTAAAAAGATGTTGTAGAATCAGATTTGAAAAACCACTCGGCTTTTTATGAAAAAGCTATATTTCAAAACTGCGGAGCTTAAACCACTCCTTTTGAAAACCATTTGATTCTACAACGATATCAAGTTCAAAGCGTTAAAGATTTTCTTAAAAATCATCCGCAACCCTCCGTCATTTTAGGAAGTAGAGTACTTAGTATTCGTGCTACGTTTGTTGACTATAGTTAAGGCGTAGTGTACGGTAGCTAAGTGATGTCTTCCTACATTGCATATGATGCAGATTAATTAGGACATTTTTATGACTTTGTTGACCTTAGTTAAGGGTCATATGAGTGGGTCTAATTAATCAAGAAATGACGGGTAGAACTTGACTGGTGCTTATGATTTGTTAACCTTAGTTAAGGTCATAAGTGCCAGGGGTAAAAACCACATCGGAAATTTCAATAGTTGAAATTTGCAATGAGATTGCATACCTTCCATATGATGGTTGGATCCCGATCCCACTGTGGGCAATAGTTGCTCCTAGGAGAGTTTTACAATTTACAATTAGCTAACTCATTAGGTGTCTAGAAAGGTGTTAACGGGGCTCCGCCTCTGGGAAAACGAGGTTTACTCTAATTAGGTCCATGCGAAAGCACGGGGAACCTCCCTCAAGTACCGACACTGGCCTGGCTGAACGGTTAGTGAAGTTGTAGACTGTAAATAATCCTGGCTAGTTTTTCTTTTTAAGGTTTGAAAGAAAAACTCGATAAAAGCAGTGGGAAATATCGATTAGACAAGATAATAACCAATCTGATCTATGCAAGAGCTTTCGCTGAGTGTATTCTTTTCTCTCTCTTAATGGCAGATACCCATGACTGGACTCAAGCTTTTACTAGATAAAAACAAACTGAATGGGACCAACTATAAAGACTGGCTGAGGAATCTGAAAATCGCCTTGACTTATGATAAAGTATCATATGTCCTCACGGCTTTAGCCCCGCCCGTCCCTGGTCCAAAATCCTCAGTTGCAGACATTGAAGTCCGCAAGACATGGGACGCTGACTGTGCCACGGCCACATGCCTCGCACTTGCATCGATGGATAACACACATCAAAAGCAGCACGAGGACATGGACATTCACGGTATATTTCTCCATACTAAGGAGTTGTATGGGGAGCAATCCCGCGTATTACGATACGAAGCATCAAAGAAATTGTTTCAGATGCGAATGGCCCCTGGCACACCAGTAGGAGACCATGTTCTGAAGATGATAGCTCTTATAGAAGAGCTTGAGGACCTTGGATGGACAATGGAAAATGAACAATATATAGATATTATTCTGCAGTCCCTCCCCTCCACCTTTGCTCAGTTCATAGTGAACTTCAACATGCATGGCATGGAGAAGGACCTCCCTGAACTCCTTAATATGTTAAGGAGTGCAGAGAGCACTATGAAGTTAGCAAAAACTCCCGTTATGACTATTGGACAGTCTTCCTCTTCTCGCCCGAAAGCCAAGGCCAAGGGAAAGAAAAAGAAGAAACCCACTAATCCTAAGGGCGGAGTTAAAAAGGTGAAGGGAAAGGGAAAGTCCAAGGCTGGAGACTCGGGGAAGGGCGAATGTTTTCACTGCCACAAGACAGGACATTGGAAACGCAATTGCACGGAGTACTTAAGTCTCAAGAAGAAGCATGGTGATGCTTCTGCTTTAGGTGCGTTTGTGACTGAAAACTGTTTTTCTGTAAACTCTGCTTCCTGGGTATTGGATACCGGTTCAGGTTCTCACATTTGCAATTCTATGCAGGGGCTGAGAAATAGCAAGGTTTTGAGGACAGGTGACCATACTCTCCGCGTTGGAAATGGTTCCAATGTACATACAGTCGCAGTGGGAGAGTATCACTTGGGGTTGCCATCTGGATGTATTTTGGTTTTAAATCCATGTTATTTTGTACCAAGTATGCTATGTAATATAATATCCGTTTCTTTGTTGGACAATGAAGGGTATAATTTTGTATTGCAGAACAATGTTATGAACATTAACCTGAATCAAATGTTGGTTGGGTATGGTACGCTTAACAACGGAATATATGTCCTAAATCAACACACAGTTTTCAGTATACAACACACTAATAAAAGAAAATTTCAGAATTAAATGAAGCTTTTCTTTGGCACTGTAGACTTGGTCATATTAACGAAACAAGACTAAACAAGTTACACAAAGATGGATATTTAAATTCTTTTGAATATAAATCTTATGCGACTTGCCAGTCTTGTATCAAGGGTAAAATGACCAAAACTCCGTTTACCGGACACGGAGAAAGAGCTACTTAGTTCCTGGGCCTCATACATAGTGATGTATGTGGGCCTATGTCTACACAGGCTAGAGGCGGTTTTTCATACTTCATTACATTCACTGATGATTTCTCAAGATTCGGTCATGTATTTTTATTAAAACACAAGTCCGAAGCTTTTGAGAAATTCATTGAATATAAACAAGAAGTAGAAAAACAAACCGGCTTGAGTATCAAGATGCTTCGATCAGATCGAGGTGGTGAGTATCTCAGTACAGAATTTGCAAACTTCTTGAAAGAGAATGGGATTCTCTCTCAGCTCACTCCTCCTTACACACCACAGCACAACGGTGTGTCAGAACGAAGGAATAGGACCCTATTAGATATGGTCCGGTCCATGATGAGTAACGCTGAGTTACCCGTTTCGTTTTGGGGGCATGCATTTGTAACGCCTTGAAAATCGTTCTGGTGAAATTTCGGAAAATCGGGAAAATAAGGGGTTTTTTGTAAAAAGTCAAAATACAAATATCTTTATTTTAAAATTTAATATAAATATTCTAGATATGTAATTTCTAGTATTTGGTGTTTATTGAGCCACTGGTGAGATTTCAAAATTTCTGAAATTTTTTCCGAAATTAATTATTTTAATATTATTTTAAGCCGTCACTAATAAATTTAATTAGGGAAAATTACAAACCGGAATGAGTTGAAACAAATTTTGTGCATCATAATACATTAAACAAAATTTTAACAAGTGGTTTTTGAATTAAAATAGGGTTGTTAACCGGTATTAGAAAATATCGAAGAAAAAGGCTTTTTTCGGTGAAATTAGTGCGAATGAAGTGCGGTATAACTTTTATCTTTTCCCAAACAAAACCACACTCTCTTTTACCCCCCTCACACTTTTTGGGCTGATCTTGGCAGCCCCCCCTCTCTCTTGATGCTTCAAGTGGCTTCTAGATATTTGGTTTTATGGAAAAATAAAAAGAAAATGAATTAAACTTGAAAAGACATAAAGCAAGGAATTATGAGTGAACTTTCCACACACCTCCATACCCTCACTCCCTCACTTCTCCCCTCTCAATTTCTGGCCGAAACCAGGTCCCCCCCAATTCTACACAATTTCCACTTCAATTTGCTTCAAAAACCCTCCAAAATCCATCAAAAATCAACATATTTTAGCACAAATTCATCCTTTAACCTTCATCCAATATTCTTTGCTCATTTTTACATGGATCTTAGAGTTGGAAACCATACTTTTGGGAGGCAAATTATCATGTTTGGATCTCATATGTAAGGTATAATCCTAAGCCCTTTGGTTTGAATGTTTGTAAATTACTTAATTTAACTTAATTAAGTGTTTAATTAGTTTTTAATTTAGTTCTTTTGCTAGATGAATAATTCAAGAGAGGGTTTCAAAATGAAATTTGGGTTTCTATTATTTGAGTAAGGTTATATTATGTAGTTTAGCAATTTTAGAATTGGAAAATCTAGCATGGTTGATATGTTATAATTTGTTCATTAAAAATGGGTTTAATTAAGCAATTTTGCACACTAGATTTTAATATATTATACATATGGGTGAGATAAATTCTAATTAATGTTTGTAACATTAGATTTTTATTTAAATGAAGATATTGACATGTTTAAGGAATGAAAAACTTAATTTGGTTGCTAGTTTTTATTGATAATTGATAAATTGTAAGTAAAATGCTATTTTTGCTAACTAGAATTTGGAAATTCTTAAATTAATGAGATTTAAAATCTAATTTATGGTTTCATTATATTACCATCATTATAAATTGTAGTTTGAAAAGTTAATTCATGCAAAATCAAGTTTTGTTGTGGAATTGTGGAATTTTGCTTGTAAGTTGTGGAAAATTGATAAAATTGCAAACTAGAAATTTATTTGTAATACAAATTAGTGTAATAAAAAATATGGTAATGGTTTCTATAACTTAGTTATGTTATTTAATGAATATTATGACCATTAGTTTCATTAAACGTCAAGTTTTGAAGTAAAACGGTGAATTGATATTTTCAAGGTTTTCGGAATTGGATGATTTGATCGATTTTAGGGTTCCGATGATTTGAACCAAGTTTTATATTATAAGTAATGGGTTTTGAAACTACGGGTTGTTTATTGGTTTTTACCTCGATCAATCGGCGTTTGTACGCCGATATCGAGCGAATTTGGTTCTTTTGCGTGAACGGGACATAGGTTTTAACCTATGCGCGTTCCGTGTGTCGTTTTGACTTTTGTCCGTGATTTAGTTTACGATACTATATATGTTTACATATAGATACCCCTCACGTGGATTGCGGGCGATGAAAAAGAGGATGGCGACACTGTCTTCGGCAGACATGGACCAGGTGAGTAGATGCATATCTACGGGGGGAAGTCGGGTGGATGGCGTTTAGCACCCCCGCAACGTAGAATAGGAATAGTACTTATTGATATTAGGAAACCAGACGTGACCCTAGTAGGACCCTAGTATTGACCCTAGGTTGGACTAGACTGATTTAGGAAAATCATATTAGAGGATGAGTACCTTGGAAGAGGTTCGTAGGATTCAGATAGAAACACACCCATGCACACACTGAAAGTCGACTTGGGGTACGTGTATGTGTATATATATAGAACTAGGTATAGATATATACATATATATAACACATATAAGTGATTCATTGATGTGATATGATATCCGAGGTATGATGAAACAGTATAACTGGGCTTGATGCCGTGATTCTTGACTATACAGTCGTAATAAAGTGTTAGCGGATCATTAGGGAATGAGATAATGAACTTGAATATATAAATTACAAAGAGTGGTGGTGATATTGATGTACATGGGACGCTAGAATAGTACTCGGACTGTAACTTGTGACTGATCACGATCTGATATATGTATAACTTGATTACGACATTATATTGGTGTGACCTGATACCGATATCATATAAGTATGACCTAGTCACAATATGATACATATGACATTATACGAATGAAGAGACACCTAGGAGATACTTGACCGTACCCCGACATTGGGATGCCGTACGATGGATTTTACCGTACGAGGCTTAGATTTGATGATTGACCCGCACTCTTGATTCGAGGAAGCCGTACTACGTACGTGACGCTATTGAGGAGGGATCGCCGACTATTAGAGATATTGATTCAGACCTTAGGTAGACTCTAGTTTCTTACTGACTAGTCTATTAGGTTTAGTTCCTTAGGTTGCTAGATGGACACTGGTTTAGGTTCGACTCACATAGTGGTAGTTGTACTCGCATCTCGCAGAGGAGTGGATAATGCACGTCTGTATTTACATTCATACTGTAATCATCATGGTGCATGTTCTTTTATATGTTGCTATAATCAGTATAAACTTTACCTGTTAGGACACCAGCACCATTACCGATGATGCGCATATTCCACGCACACTTATTTGCCGGCTCACACACATCATCATCGGTAATTGCTATGTCACGTACACTTTAGATCACATTATCTTTTATTGATAGAATCAGTTAACAACTAAACCGATATATTATTGTGATCACTCTCTGATGTTAAGTATATGACATGATATTCATTACTTAGACATTCATGCATTCATATTTTCGTGTTATCATGTAGTATTATGGGCATATGCTGACACTTATCATATAGTTACTCATGATTTTGAGATTTGGATTTCTATGAGATTTCTGGATTTTTGGGGAAAACCGCAAAAATATATAAAAACTTCTCTCTCTCTCTCCTCTTCTCTTTTTAAAATAAGATGCGGTTTTCTCGTGATGTATGTGTCGTCCACCATGAGTATTTCATGTTTTCTGATGGATTTCGAGACCCGATTCGAGGAGTGGATGAACCGTCTCGGGTACATGGTGGGCCCGGTATGGTACCCCGGGGCAAGAAGATCGAGTTGTAGACGATGAGCCTGGCAGGGGAAGGCTACCTACCGGTGATGTCTGGCGCGGCGGATATCCGGAGGATACCGACCGTTGTCGTGGGATTTGATGATATGGGCCGATCCGGACTGACGGAGCCCGACATATTGAGACTTGAGGTTACATGTGTTGTGTCGATGAATGGATTTCTATGGATTTCATTGTTGAGATTTCAGATGCTTATACACACTTTACTATGATAACGGCTAAAGGTTCTCATACATATATATCTGGATTTCAGGATTTGTTACTTTACATTCATGATGCATGCATTTCATTTCATATGACTTAGTACTATATGCGGCACTGACACGACACGGAGTTTTTGCACTTACACGTAGTATTACCCTGCTATTACTAGATGCTTGGGATGTAGTAGTGTATTTTTATGACCTAGGATAGCGTCGTGCATTCGATTTCTTTTCGTAGATGTCTTCTACTCACGAGTTGGCAACTCACCCCCGTTGTGCCAAATTCTTTACAGGTGCGATGTACAGGTTTCCCTTGGCAGTTGCTGGCACATCATTTTCATTTTGGGTGATTTGCACGGTAGGTTGGTTCATTTGTATCTGAACCGCCGTTGTATTTATATTATTTCATTTGTATCTAGAAAGCTCCATCAACCATATTTGTATTACTTGATAAGTTTATTGGACCAGTTGTTTATTTCGACCTTAGAGTCGCGCATGTGTTATTCTGTTCTGGTGGTTTTTGTTTTCTTTTGAGATTTGAGCCTCGCCCTTTGGCGTTGTATATTATTGTGATTGTTGTGGTTGTCTCCGCCTGTTGGCGTTGAGCTAGCACCCGTTTGGGGATGCTTTTTATTGTTTATTCATTTTATACTTGTTGTACCCGTTTGGGGGCCAGTTTTTACAGAGGAGACTCTGCCGAAATTTTTGGTAAAATTTGCTGATGTTTTTATTCTTGTTTTCTTTTCTCTTCTTCTTTTTCTTCTTTCATGGTTTAGATTTCTGGGCTTCGGCTTACTTAGGTCACGTGGCGCCTCTAGACGCTTCGTAATCTAAGTGCCGGGCACGTTCCGTACTTTCGGGTCGTGACAAAGTTGGTATCAGAGCGCTAGGTTTAACCCTGTATAAGTCTAGGTGACCCTTGGTTGATGGAGTAGGCGATTTAGGTAGAGTAACGTACCGTGGGTATGGTCCGCGGCATACTTACGATACGCTACTCTGCTTAAGGAACCTTAGGATGTACATTGTTTGCACCGTATTTCATTCGTTCCTTTGATCTATCTTCGTCGATGTCGGATGGTGGTTTCTGTTACCATGGGCAGAGGGAGCTGCGGCTCTAGTGCGATAACCATTAGAGTATTGGTTATTCTTGAGGATTGAAGCATTGCTTAGCGTGCGGACGAAGGGTATTCACATGCCGTCCGGATGAAGTTAAAGGGTTCGAACGATTATCAGAAAACCATTTTTCCTAAGTTTAAAGTATTCGGAAGAACATGCAGGTATTTCGATGGACCCTCTAGAAGAATGAAACCCTAACTCGACATAATGACCACGAGAACGCCCTTGAACCTTAGGGTTTACGGCAGTTCCGCTGTACCATTAGTGAGGCTTGGGTTTGCCCTTCTACAGCTGGATCATCGATGCTGGGGTATGTACCGGATATTTTTAAACTGTACTTGAGTGTTGAGCTCTCGGGGAATTATGGGATTTTGATGGATCGATCGAGAAGTTTAATGTAGTCCGGATATCAAGTGAAGGGATCGACTATGTGGGAGACTCTAGACATGAGTATTGCCGTTGGTAGCGCAGTCAGCACACCTATGAAAGAACGAGTTCGAAGCGGCCGACATCAGAGGAAAGAGGCGCACATTGACGATAGTGTTTACGATTGCGATTTAGTGATTTGAATTTCCTATTTTCGTTGATTGGATTTTTTTATTTTGAGGACTTTGTTCTACGATTGGTATTTCCTGTGTGTACCTTCATTCTATCTGTGTTCCATATATCAGTTGTATTGATGTGGTTTAGTACGCACCCAGTACACTTGATTTGGTTTTATACATTTTGAGATTTTGATTTGATTTCGTGCTTATGGGTTACACATGATTTGATATATGCTTCGACCTAGTTTTTATCCATTTTCGTACTGTGATTCGAGTCTGATATCCGATGTATGTTTTCGTGCTCCATGTGCACCTGATTAGGATCCTTGCTCATACTTGGCGCACTTGATGCGATTTTGTGCACACCAGATGCACTAAATCGGGGTTTTGTGCAGATTAGATGCACCTGATAGTGAGTCGTACACGCCCGTTGCACTTGACAGATGTTTTTGGTGCACACCTGTTGCACTTAGTTTTGTTTTGTGGGTATTCATGGTTTCTGCATTTGGTTTCGATTTCAGTGCGCACCGGACGCACATGACATTTTATTGATGTGATTGGGATTGATTTTAGTTTGAGCAGTATGTTTTCATGATCATTATTATTTGAGTTAGTAACCAGGCGGGACGTGTATGTTAAATAAAAGATATATATATATACAGCTATTTTTTTAAAAAAAAATTAAACGTCCTCTACTTATACCGTGACACGTGCATTGCACGGCGATTTTCATGAAGGGGTTTTTGTATGCTGCTTTATTATGATGATTCGGCGATTTTACTAGGATGCGAACTATATATAAGTTATAGATTGATGTATATTATGTTGGTTTTCATATTGGGTTTTGATATTTTATTCTCGCCATAACTCCGATGATTGCGTTATGCTTGACAGAGTTGATTTTTGTTATATATTAATGATTTCGGAGCCCCGACGATTTGAGTGCTTTGCTAAATGTTTCGGTATTTGGAGGGGGAGTTTTAATTTAAATTCGGGGACCGAATTTTTTTTTAGGGGGGAAGATTGTAACGCCTTGAAAATCGTTCTGGTGAAATTTCGGAAAATCGGGAAAATAAGGGGTTTTTTGTAAAAAAGTCAAAATACAAATATCTTTATTTTAAAATTTAATATAAATATTCTAGATATGTAATTTATAGTATTTGGTGTTTATTGAGCCACTGGTGAGATTTCAAAATTTCTGAAAATTTTTCCGAAATTAATTATTTTAATATTATTTTAAGCCGTCACTAATAAATTTAATTAGGGAAAATTACAAACCGGAAAGAGTTGAAACAAATTTTGTGCATCATAATACATTAAACAAAATTTTAACAAGTGGTTTTTGAATTAAAATAGGGTTATTAACCGGTATTAGAAAATATCGAAGAAAAAGGCTTTTTTCGGTGAAATTAGTGCGAATGAAGTGCGGTATAACTTTTATCTTTTCCCAAACAAAACCACACTCTCTTTTACCCCCCTCACACTTTTTGGGCTGATCTTGGCAGCCCCCCCTCTCTCTTGATGCTTCAAGTGGCTTCTAGATATTTGGTTTTATGGAAAAATAAAAAGAAAATGAATTAAACTTGAAAAGACATAAAGCAAGGAATTATGAGTGAACTTTCCACACACCTCCATACCCTCACTCCCTCACTTCTCCCCTCTCAATTTCTGGCCGAAACCAGGTCCCCCCCAATTCTACACAATTTCCACTTCAATTTGCTTCAAAAACCCTCCAAAATCCATCAAAAATCAACATATTTTAGCACAAATTCATCCTTTAACCTTCATCCAATATTCTTTGCTCATTTTTACATGGATCTTAGAGTTGGAAACCATACTTTTGGGAGGCAAATTATCATGTTTGGATGTCATATGTAAGGTATAATCCTAAGCCCTTTGGTTTGAATGTTTGTAAATTACTTAATTTAACTTAATTAAGTGTTTAATTTGTTTTTAATTTGGTTCTTTTGCTAGATGAATAATTCAAGAGAGGGTTTCAAAATGAAATTTGGGTTTCTATTATTTGAGTAAGGTTATATTATGTAGTTTAGCAATTTTAGAATTGGAAAATCTAGCATGGTTGATATGTTATAATTTGTTCATTAAAAATGGGTTTAATTAAGCAATTTTGCACACTAGATTTTAATATATTATACATATGGGTGAGATAAATTCTAATTAATGTTTGTAACATTAGATTTTTATTTAAATGAAGATATTGACATGTTTAAGGAATGAAAAACTTAATTTGGTTGCTAGTTTTTATTGATAATTGATAAATTGTAAGTAAAATGCTATTTTTGCTAACTAGAATTTGGAAATTCTTAAATTAATGAGATTTAAAATCTAATTTATGGTTTCATTATATTACCATCATTATAAATTGTAGTTTGAAAAGTTAATTCATGCAAAATCAAGTTTTGTTGTGGAATTATGGAATTTTGCTTGTAAGTTGTGGAAAATTGATAAAATTGCAAACTAGAAATTTATTTGTAATACAAATTAGTGTAATAAAAAATATGGTAATGGTTTCTATAACTTAGTTATGTTATTTAATGAATATTATGACCATTAGTTTCATTAAACGTCAAGTTTTGAAGTAAAACGGTGAATTGATATTTTCAAGGTTTTCGGAATTGGATGATTTGATCGATTTTAGGGTTCCGATGATTTGAACCAAGTTTTATATTATAAGTAATGGGTTTTGAAACTACGGGTTGTTTATTGGTTTTTACCTCGATCAATCGGCGTTTGTACGCCGATATCGAGCGAATTTGGTTCTTTTGCGTGAACGGGACATAGGTTTTAACCTATGCGCGTTCCGTGTGTCGTTTTGACTTTTGTCCGTGATTTAGTTTACGATACTATATATGTTTACATATAGGTACCCCTCACGTGGATTGCGGGCGATGAAGAAGAGGATGGCGACACTGTCTTCGGCAGACATGGACCAGGTGAGTAGATGCATATCTACGGGGGGAAGTCGGGTGGATGGCGTTTAGCACCCCCGCAACGTAGAATAGGAATAGTACTTATTGATATTAGGAAACCAGACGTGACCCTAGTAGGACCCTAGTATTGACCCTAGGTTGGACTAGACTGGTTTAGGAAAATCATATTAGAGGATGAGTACCTTGGAAGAGGTTCGTAGGATTCAGATAGAAACACACCCATGCACACACTGAAAGTCGACTTGGGGTACGTGTATGTGTATATATATAGAACTAGGTATAGATATATACATATATATAACACGTATAAGTGATTCATTGATGTGATATGATATCCGAGGTATGATGAAACAGTATAACTGGGCTTGATGCCGTGATTCTTGACTATACAGTCGTAATAAAGTGTTAGCGGATCATTAGGGAATGAGATAATGAACTTGAATATATAAATTACAAAGAGTGGTGGTGATATTGATGTACATGGGACGCTAGAATAGTACTCGGACTGTAACTTGTGACTGATCACGATCTGATATATGTATAACTTGATTACGACATTATATTGGTGTGACCTGATACCGATATCATATAAGTATGACCTAGTCACAATATGATACATATGACATTATACGAATGAAGAGACACCTAGGAGATACTTGACCGTACCCCGACATTGGGATGCCGTACGATGGATTTTACCGTACGAGGCTTAGATTTGATGATTGACCCGCACTCTTGATTCGAGGAAGCCGTACTACGTACGTGACGCTATTGAGGAGGGATCGCCGACTATTAGAGATATTGATTCAGACCTTAGGTAGACTCTAGTTTCTTACTGACTAGTCTATTAGGTTTAGTTCCTTAGGTTGCTAGATGGACACTGGTTTAGGTTCGATTCACATAGTGGTAGTTGTACTCGCATCTCGCAGAGGAGTGGATAATGCACGTCTGTATTTACATTCATACTGTAATCATCATGGTGCATGTTCTTTTATATGTTGCTATAATCAGTATAAACTTTACCTGTTAGGACACCAGCACCATTACCGATGATGCGCATATTCCACGCACACTTATTTGCCGGCTCACACACATCATCATCGGTAATTGCTATGTCACGTACACTTTAGATCACATTATCTTTTATTGATAGAATCAGTTAACAACTAAACCGATATATTATTGTGATCACTCTCTGATGTTAAGTATATGACATGATATTCATTACTTAGACATTCATGCATTCATATTTTCGTGTTATCATGTAGTATTATGGGCATATGCTGACACTTATCATATAGTTACTCATGATTTTGAGATTTGGATTTCTATGAGATTTCTGGATTTTTGGGGAAAACCGCAAAAATATATAAAAACTTCTCTCTCTCTCTCCTCTTCTCTTTTTAAAATAAGATGCGGTTTTCTCGTGATGTATGTGTCGTCCACCATGAGTATTTCATGTTTTCTGATGGATTTCGAGACCCGATTCGAGGAGTGGATGAACCGTCTCGGGTACATGGTGGGCCCGGTATGGTACCCCGGGGCAAGAAGATCGAGTTGTAGACGATGAGCCTGGCAGGGGAAGGCTACCTACCGGTGATGTCTGGCGCGGCGGATATCCGGAGGATACCGACCGTTGTCGTGGGATTTGATGATATGGGCCGATCCGGACTGACGGAGCCCGACATATTGAGACTTGAGGTTACATGTGTTGTGTCGATGAACGGATTTTTATGGATTTCATTGTTGAGATTTCAGATGCTTATACACACTTTACTATGATAACGGCTAAAGGTTCTCATACATATATATCTGGATTTCAGGATTTGTTACTTTACATTCATGATGCATGCATTTCATTTCATATGACTTAGTACTATATGCGGCACTGACACGACACGGAGTTTTTGCACTTACACGTAGTATTACCCTGCTATTACTAGATGCTTGGGATGTAGTAGTGTATTATTATGACCTAGGATAGCGTCGTGCATTCGATTTCTTTTCGTAGATGTCTTCTACTCACGAGTTGGCAACTCACCCCCGTTGTGCCAAATTCTTTACAGGTGTGATGTACAGGTTTCCCTTGGCAGTTGCTGGCACATCATTTTCATTTTGGGTGATTTGCACGGTAGGTTGGTTCATTTGTATCTGAACTGCCGTTGTATTTATATTATTTCATTTGTATCTAGAAAGCTCCATCAACCATATTTGTATTACTTGATAAGTTTATTGGACCAGTTGTTTATTTCGACCTTAGAGTCGCGCATGTGTTATTCTGTTCTGGTGGTTTTTGTTTTCTTTTGAGATTTGAGCCTCGCCCTTTGGCGTTGTATATTATTGTGATTGTTGTGGTTGTCTCCGCCTGTTGGCGTTGAGCTAGCACCCGTTTGGGGATGCTTTTTATTGTTTATTCATTTTATACTTGTTGTACCCGTTTGGGGGCCAGTTTTTACAGAGGAGACTCTGCCGAAATTTTTGGTAAAATTTGCTGATGTTTTTATTCTTGTTTTCTTTTCTCTTCTTCTTTTTCTTCTTTCATGGTTTAGATTTCTGGGCTTCGGCTTACTTAGGTCACGTGGCGTCTCTAGACGCTTCGTAATCTAAGTGCCGGTCACGTTCCGTACTTTCGGGTCGTGACAGCATTGGAGACTGCAGCGTTTCTACTAAATAGGGTTCCAACCAAAGCCGTGTCTACCACACCATATAAGATATGGCATGGGAAGAGACCATCTCTTAAGAGAATTAAGATTTGGGGTTGCCCGGCCTATGTTAAAAAGCAGAATCCGGACAAACTCGAGACACGGTCAGTCTTATGTAACTTTGTGGGATATCCAAAGAATTCTTATGGATATCTATTCTACCACAAAGAGGAACAGAAAGTGTTTGTTTCTCAGTATGCCACATTCTTGGAAAAAGAGTTTTTCACAGATAAAGATAATGGCGAGGTGGTAGATCTAGAAGAGGTTCTAGAGACACAAACTACAAATGACGATTTGGTTGAACCAGCTGTTGCAACAGAAACTGGAGAAGCTCGGCCACTCCGTAGGTCTGGTAGGACTTCTCGCCCACCGGAGAGGTACTATGGTTTCCTCATTGATGGTAACGGAGAAGATTGCATCATGGATGATGATGATCCTACCAGTTTTCAGCAAGCTATCACGAGTAAAGACTCTGTGAAGTGGCTGGATGCCATGAGATCCGAAATGGAGTCTATGTACACCAACAAAGTGTGGACTTTGGACGTTGTACCCCCTGGGGTGAAACCTGTGGGGTGCAAATGGATCTTTGAAAGAAAGATTGGTGTAGATGGGCAGGTGGAGACCTATAAGGCAAGACTTGTGGCGAAGGGTTTTCGTCAAAGACCAGGTTTGGACTATGACGAGACATTTTCTCCCGTAGCCATGCTTAAATCCATTCGGATCCTACTTGCTATTGCTGCTCACTACGACTATGAAATCTGGCAGATGGACGTTAAAACCGCATTTCTGAATGGAAATTTAGAAGAATGCGTTTATATGGATCAGCCAGAGGGTTTCATTGACAGTGGGAGCAGCGGGAAAGCTTGTAAATTGCTTAAATCCATATATGGGTTAAAGCAGGCATCACGGAGTTGGAACATCTGTTTCGATGATGTCATCAAAGAGTTTGATTTCATCAAAAATCCAGATGAACCTTGTGTTTATAAGAAGGCTGTAGGAAGAGCTGTCACATTCCTCGTATTGTACGTGGATGACATTCTTCTGATAGGAAATGATATTCCTATGCTACAGTCGGTCAAATCTTTCTTATCACTGAGGTTCTCCATGAAGGACCTGGGTGATGCCACATACATCCTGGGCATAAGGATCTATAGGGATAGATCCAAAAGGTTATTGGGATTGTCCCAAACCAGGTACATTGACACCATCCTAAAAAGGTTTAGTATGGAAGACTCCAAGCGGGGTACCTTACCTGCTTGCCATAGGGTCACTCTCTCCAAGGATTCTTGTCCAAAGACCGATGAAGAGAGAGCTCGCATGAGTATTATACCCTATGCTTCGGCAGTAGGATCTATAATGTATGCGATATTATGTACACGCCCAGATGTAGCTTATGCACTTAGTGTTGTAAGCAGGTATCAATCCAACCCACGGGAGAATCACTGGACAGCTGTGAAGAACATTCTTAAGTACTTGCGAAGAACTAAAGAATTGTTCTTGGTGTATGGTAATGGAGATCTCCAAATGGAGGCCTTTACCGATTCGAGCTTCCAGAGTGATAAGGACGACAGCAAATCTATCTCTGGGTTTGTATTTACCCTCAATGGAAGGGCGGTGAGTTGGAAGAGTTCCAAACAAGATACCGTTACAGACTCTACGATGGAAGCTGAGTACATTGCTGCAAATGATGCCGCCAAGAAAGCCGTCTGGATGAAGAAGTTCGTCTCGGAGCTAGGAGTAGTTCCAACCATTATTGATCCAATACCTTTGTATTGTGACAATAATGGGGCTATGGCGTTAGCCAAGGAGCCCAGATCCCATCAGCGGTCCAGACACATCCTGAGGCGTTTTCATTTGATCCGGGAGATTGTAGATCGCCGCGAGATCGAGATTAGGAGGGTAGACACAAAGAATAACGCCGCGGATCCATTCACCAAGGCCCTCCCTCAGCCGCAGCATGAGCGAATTTTTGAGATGTTGGGTATGAGATACGCCAATAACTGGCCTTAGTGCAAGTGGGAGATTGTTGGATATATGTATGCCCTAGAGGCCATTATGTGATAGTGGATGTATCTATACATGTATATATATATATATATTCAGTATGCATTCTTGCTCGACATGATAGTATGCTATCTGGTTCTACTTTATCTGACATGTTGATTTGATCATGCTTTTATTCATTCATACATGCTGATAAAGCCTTGAGGATATTGGCTTGACTACTCTGACTATGATGGAGATCATACTAGTGGGACATCTGTAGTCTATAAGCATATCCTAGAAAGTCCCTAGTCGTAGGTATATCGAGACGGGGCATTGATATACCAGTGTAGACTAGCGTATATGATACTAGACCCATACGATGGGCGATGGATGTTCCCACATTCATCGATGTTTGACATCAAGATCATATACGGGTGCTCAGTGCTGACTGGGTACACTGGACGGACTCACCGAGAACTCCTATATGGAATTATATCTATTGTCGAATAGCAGTTCTCAGGTGACACTGGTACATGTTAGTCTGTAGACCCGAGATCGTCATGGAGTCTTGTGTGTTCTCCCACTGTACTTTGATTGCCACCCTACCACGGCTCTACTGAGTTGTGCAAACAGGCGGCCGTTGGGTACAGTCCCGAGACACACGAAGGCGATGAGCGATAGGAGGGGTTTCGTCTCTCCCGATATAGGGAGTTGATGCTGTACTGTGCCCGACTGGTTATATCAGAAAGTCCCTGGCCAGGGCTGATGAGATTTACTGATAAGTGTTATCAGCAGTTTCTCGAACTGTTATAGACCATTCAATGGCACGACTTATTGAGTCATTAGGGTCGACGTGACCATCCCTAGACCCGATATGCGGCATATCTGACGAAGAGACCGGACTGTACGGTAGTATTGCCGGATGGCTCGACGGGAGTTGTAACAGGTTCGCTTGTTTTCTTCTGATCGCTCAATACCCGGGTGGCCGTTACGTTTAGCTGACCGCTTGCGGCTTGGGGGTGCTTGATGTGATCATCACCCACTGCCGGCGTATTGACGAGTCTTAGAGTCCCACATAGGAGTTACTTAGTCCAGGCGAAACGTTGTGGTGCGCGTATGTGTTATGCGCTTGGACCCGATTAAAATGCGTGTATAGGATACCGTATATTAATTGGGCGGCTTGCTAATGGTCGGATCGTATGTGATATGACCGGATTGGTGAATCAAGTGTTGATTTATCATTAGCTTCTCACTACAAATCCTATCTTGTTTATTTTGGATGTATGCATGCATGTATGCATTCATTCTTGTTCATGCACATATGGATGTGCATGCACACATGCATACATACATCATTTTATCATGGTTTCTTATACAATGAGAATGGTGGGAATAAAAGAATCACACCATGGTTATTTTTTTGGATTATTATTGTTTTTAAATTAAAGCAAAAAGGAAATGAAAATGGGTTAAATCATTAAGGTTTTCTACACTCTTCTTAACCTTACCATGCTCACCTAACCTTTAACCCATGGTTTATTTTCTTTTTGTGCTTTTAACTTAAATCCAATAATATCTTTAGATCTAACCATGGTTGGGTATGAGAAAGAAAAAATATATATATGCTTATTTTTCTTTTCTCTTCCAATGGTTCTATCATTCTCTTCTTCACAAAAGACCACCATCTTCATCAACCTTGATGCTTTGCTCTCTAGTTCTTTCAAGAGAGCAAAATACTCATAAAAATAGGATTTTGAAGTGAGATCTTTAGCCACAACATCATTCTACTCAAGTTTAGCCAACTTGATTAGAGTGTTCTCTTGGTTTTTCCAAAGTTGCTAGCTTGGACGGGAAACTCCGGGTGGATCGTCGTGGACGTGAGAGGACTACAAGTGGACCTTCTTCCAACACCCAAGAGTCTAAGGAGTCAAGCAAAAAGGGAGCTACAAAGGTTGTAGTCTCGAAACCCTTATTTTTATTAGCTTAATGTTTAGTAACCCTAATTTTCTAGGATCGATTCCTTTGCGTGTTTGTTTAGCACCATCAAAATATATATTTTGAGACATGTGATGCTTCAAAACTCATTATAGGGTGCTAGACAAACCTAACAGTTTAAACTCCTTAATCTGAAGCTTAAGCTTCCCCTAAGAATTCAAGTTCCATTTTTCCGAAGCTTAAGCTTTCTGCTCGTGCCAGCGCCAATCCACGGTTGGTGCATGCGCCAATCCGCATGTGCCAACCACG
Organism: Agapanthus africanus; assembly: GCA_030015575.1. Taxonomy (NCBI): domain Eukaryota; kingdom Viridiplantae; phylum Streptophyta; class Magnoliopsida; order Asparagales; family Amaryllidaceae; genus Agapanthus; species Agapanthus africanus. The sequence continues at coordinate 831,926,056 of JASDDO010000024.1, read as the reverse complement.
CCATCGCCAATCCGCATGTGCTAACAGCGCCAGCGCCTTGCACGGGTGCATGCGTCAATAGCGCTATGCACGGGCGCATGCACTAAACTTTTGCTTGTGCCATCACAAGTACTGGCACATGCGTCAATAGTGCCCGTGCAATGCATGGGCGCATGCGCCAAACCTTTGCTTGCGCCATCGCAAGTACTCCCTACTCCTTTTCCCTTTTCGGGAGCTCCTCGACACACTCAGAACACTTCACCCGTTAGAAAAAATTTCTAACAAGGCATTTCCCCGTTTCCCATAAGGGGGCTGCTAGCCCCTTTGACCCCCAGCTCGCTATCCGGGTAGCGGGACCCACGATATGTCTAAAGCACCCTCAAAACACAACACACGCATACTACACATTGAATTCGCATGACCCGTTCGACCCGTTAATCGGTGGTTCCCTCACTTCTAAAAGCGATGAGTAATTAACGGCAGTTTTGTCCGCGGCTGCCGGAGATTTGGATCCCCACAATCGATAGACACCGGCCTACCCTAAGCAGGGGGAATCTATATATGCCTGACAAGCGTATGTCTTCCTATCTCGATAGGGTAACGAAAAATACTTTACAGATTCTGGCATGCCCGTTGGGACCTTTATCTTTCCTCCCATATTTTGGGTCAAATAATCATGCGAACTCATTCAATATATATATATATATATATATGTTTGTACTGAAATCATGCTCTTTTATGCTGTAATCAATAATCAACTTTCAAGCGATTAGCTTTGAACAACCACATCACTCAACGATGCCTCAACAAAAAACAAACTCAGCTCTCGATGCAACTCTCGTCTTGTACACAATGAAGATGGACGCTCGAATGGTTCTCCCGGAAAGTTTCGGACGGCAGTGGGAGGAACCGCTATTACAATTCAGCTTCATTTCATTTGTCTCAGCTAATACCATTCCCGCTTCTCAAGCTCCAGAGACAGATAGGCCGGTTTCCAAAGGGAGAAGGCCAAACGTCGTAATCCCAAGGGCGCCCGAGCCCAAGCACAAGTTTTGAACGAATTTCCGTGGCTCCAGCTGGGGGCAAAGCTGTCAATATCAAGGAAACAACAAAACGTCTCGGGCAAGCTCCGGCGGTGCCCTCGATTACTGCACGATTGGGTGTCTTCTCTAAGCCCTTCATCAATCGATCCACGACGCCTTCCAGGAAAGCAGATGCCCGCCAAGCCCTCAAAATCGAGAAGTTAAGGCAGAAACGGTTCAAATACAAAGTCAACAAAAGAGCTAGGGATCCTGCACAACTGGGCTTTGTGAGATTTCAGAAAGATGGTTACCCCGTGACAAAAGCCGGGCTGGCAATGAATCTTGCTAACTCTTTTAAAACGTTAAAATTGGTTCAGAAGAATGCTATGATGGCAAAGATCAAGAAGACAGCGATTCGAACAATGCTGCGAAGAGATGTGTCTAAGCCCCAACACAGAAGGCATGATGCCATCTCTTCAAAAGTCTACCAAATACTCCGTGCAGCTCGTAATCAATAAGGAAAGCTAGAAAAGGAGCACCCGTGCCATTAAAGAACCCAGTCAAGCCGACCGTCTTCAGTCGCTTGTCCTTTCCGGAAGAGGAAGGGCCAAGGCGAAGGTCTGAAAAATCGACGGTCAACAATAAAGAGATGTCCGTCTACGAGATCCATACGGTCTATATGATGGGCACGTGTCCTAATGACAATCTTCACAGTAAGAGCAAGGATGGGGCCACTACATCCCAAGCTCAATCTGGCTTGAATGCGGCCGCCACTTCCCAAGTCCAGCCTCCTCCTGTAGATGATGAAAACCCTTTTGGTGAGGCTGATAAGCAGAAGGATCCCTCAGTCCATGTGGAATCAAGCTTGGACATCGAAGAAGAGCCGACTTTCCTTCCCAAGACCGCAGAGCAGGAGTTTCTCCAAGAGCTCCGAAAATAGCTTAGAAGTAAAGACAAGGGGATGGCCAATCTTTACTCCAAGATTGATGACTTAACAAATCTCGTGTTGCAACTCATGGCCAAAGTCAATCAAAGGTAACCTAATCAAGTGTAGGGCTCCACCTATGATCCGGGAAGCGATGCCCTAAAGCAGCCGGCGCCCACCCCCTTAAGTCCAATAGCAGGCGAGCCATAAAGGAGCCGATAATACTTAGCCTCGGGAAATGTTCTAAGTCTCGATGATGGCAATGCGTCAACTCAAGATAAATAATGGACTTGATCGTCAACAAAGTCAAAATATTGGTAGCCGAAGCGAATAGCAGAAAAACGTCGTCAGTAGTGGGAGACAATACCCCGCACGATATGATCTTGTGGAGTTTCCCAGTGACTACGCTGTCCCTAAGTTTGAAAGATTCGATGGAACAAGAAATGCAAGCCAGCACATTGCCTACTTCAAATCATCGTGTGCAAATACCAGGGGCAATGATGCACTTCTTCTCCCCCAGATTTTCAATAGCTTGACCGACGTTGCCTTCGACTCGTACGCAAACATACCGAACGGCTCTGTTGCTACGTTTGCCCAAATAGAATATTTGTTTAGGCAAATGTTCATGAGTGTCAGCGATAAGATTACCATTGCTGACCATGCGAGGATGAAGCCAAGGCATAATGAAAGTACCATGGATTTTATAGTTCGATAGTGCAATCTCTCCATCAAGTGTGAACTGCCGTTAGAGTAAAGAGCAGTTTTTCAGCTTTCTTATAGAAAATCTTGACAACTGGATGAATCATTTCCTATGCACAGCGGGTCTTAAAATATTCCAAGAGCTGACCAAGAAAGTTCAAATGTTGAAACGCTTAAAAACCGAGTTCGGTTAGAATCTCCAATTCACAAAGAAGCCAAATTATCGAAGGGAAGACAACCGAAAAGGCAAGAATTCCAACAACACCGACTCTTTCAACAAACAAGGAATGGGCGGGTTGAAGTCTAACAAGCCTCGGAAGCCAGTGTGGGAAGGGGAGGAGAATCTTCCCTGAAAGAGAAACTGGATAAGGCCTATTCCTTCAAAAGGGGAAAAATCCACAAAATATTCAAGGATGCCCTGAGCAACGGTCTACAATTGCCAGAATTGAAAAGACCCAAGAAGAGAATATGATCGACGACCCCAAATATTGCCCTTATCACAGAGTGGTAAGTCATGCCATTGTGGACTGCTTTGTTTTTAAATATCGGGTCGAGAAACAATACAAGGCAGGAAAAATAAAACTCTCCAAAGGTGTGTTAGTGAACAATCAAGTTACGACCGCCAATTTCATACAAACAAAGACCAAAGCCCTTCGGGAACCTACTGGTCTGCTCTTCTCTAAAAGGAGCGGACCAAGGCAACAATCCAAAAGCCCAACAAGCAACATTACCAATAAGGAGGCAATGGACGGGTACATAATCCATACAGTCTACATGGTGGAGCCCGGAAGAATAAGTCCTCCTATGCTTCATAGCCATGAGAATGATGTGGTTATTGTTACCCAACATCGGTTCGGTCCAGATGATGAAGTGTCTGCTCAGGTCATTAAGCAAAAGAAGCTCGTGGTTCCTGAAGAATCGAGCTCAGGCAGTAACAATAACCCGGTTATCATACCCGGAACGATAGAATAAGCATTATTTTAATGGCTTCAGAAGCAGCTTAAGGAAACGGACGAGAAGTTGTCTAAGGTCCATTCCGAAATCGACAATCTCATGAGTGTTGTGACAAATCTCACGATCCAAGTCGTGTGAATTCAGTCGCAACAAAATCAAAGTTTGGCTCATAAACCATGGATTGATATCCTAAAACAACCAACAGATATTCCAACCAGCTCAAGAGTAGAGCATCTTTGCGAAAGTCTACTACAATCAGCATCCAGCCCCTTCGATGCGTGTACTGACAAGGATAAGGAAACAACAAGTGAACCAAAGACCGATCGGCCTCAAAAACCGGTACCAGGAAAAGCGCCGAATCTAATAGAGAGAGGGAAGAAAACATACTCCTTCAGGAGGGACGAAGTCCTCAAAATATCCGAGAACGCCTAAAGTCACGGTCTGCAGTTGTCTATTCCAAAGAGACCGCATGAAGCAAATATGACTGATATGTAGGGTTCCTAGGCACACTATAGAGGCCACACAAGGCATCAACCATGCCAATTTAAAATTTTATGGGTGCCGAGAAACCCTAATACGGATCGTCGGCTAGAATTCTAGGCGATATACGAATCTAGTTAACAATTTAACTAAAGGAGAGGGGCTACAACCTTTGTAGATCCGCATATCCACTTCCTTGGCTCCACGTAGGCGTCCTCTCGCTGTCCATCTCGAATCCCGAACTCAAACGTCGGCTTCATCGGAGAATTGGGCGGACTAGGACGTCGGCTTCGTGCCGAAGATGATCTACGTCGAAGCATCACAAGTTCAAGCTCCAACTTCACAAATTTGTGAAACTTATGAAGAAAACACCCAAAACAACTTGGCAAGAGGTAGAGGGTGAAGAAATAGGAGGTGGGTTCACTTTAGAATTGGATTTCTCACTTTAGAACTCAAGATGCCATTGATGGCATCAAGCTTTCACTCTTGAAGATGAAGAAGAAGAAGTAGATAGAATATGATAAGTGTTTTTAAAATGAAAATAAAAACAAAACTTATCATAATGTGAACCATAGTTAACTGTAGAGAATTGACTAAGGTTAGAAGAATGGTTAGGGTTTAGTGTGAAGACAAAATGGTCACAAAGTCAAAGCTTCATGAAGCTTCAACAATGTTCAAGAATGAAAGCAACCATTTTGTATTCTTATCCCATTCTTTTTCCAAAAATGAATAAATAAAAGAATGGATAAATAAAAACCCTAATCACTTTCTTAACCTAGGTTTAATTCTATACACTTAACCAAATGAGCAAGCATCATCAAACATGATACAAACATGTGCACAAAAGTATATCACATATACAATTTGCACATCAAGTGAGAAAATCCATTTAAAGTGAACCAATACTAGTTAATGCGAAGTAATATATCATATATATAATTATACATTAAATCATTAAATCAACACTTGATTCAATGATCCGGTCATGTTGCACATAACCGTCTAGTATACAATGTATCGATTTATCGAATCAATGATTCGATAACTAGGTTATATCGCATACAACCAATCGAAACATTTATCGCGAGAATGAAATACGGTATCACATACACGCATTATTCTCGGTCCCGCACATATCTCATATGCGCTCCTATTTCGTTTCGCTTGAGCCAGGAAACCTCTGTGTAGGACTCTAAAGACTCGTCAATACGCCGGTAGCAGATGATGATCATATCAAGCACCCACAAGCCGCAAGCGGTCTGCTAAACGTAACGGCCATCCGGGTATTGAGCGATCAGAAGATCGATGAGCTAGCCCGCTCACACTTCTGTGAATCCAACCAGTAACACTTACCGTACAGTCCGGTCTGTTCGTCTGATACGTCGCATATCAAGTCTAGGGGTGGTAAACGTCAGACCCCAATAACCGATAAGTCGTGCTGATGTGAGGCTCATAACGGGTCGAGAAACTACTGGTAACACTTACCAGCAAATCTCTGATCAGCCCTGGCCAGGGACTTCCCTGTTACGGCCAATCGAGCACAGCGCAACATCAACTCCCAATACCGGGAGAGACGAAACCCCTCCTATCGCTCATTGCCTCCATGTGACTCGGGACTGTACCCAAAGACCACCGTTTTGCACGCCCTCATGGACGTGGTAAGGTGGAGATCAAAGCACAGTGGGAATCACACAAGACTCTATGACGATCTAGGGTCTACAGACTAACCTGTACAAGTGTCACCTGAGAACTGCCATCTGACGTGAGGTATAATACCATCTGGGAGTTCTCGGCGAGTCCGTCCAGTGTACCCAGTCTCCACTGAGCACCCGTATACCATCTCTGATGTCAAACACCAATGGATATGGGATCATCCATCGCCCATCTCATGGGTCGAGAAGCGTATACGCTAGTCTACTCTGGTATATCGATGCCCCGTCTCGATACACCCACGACTAGGGACCTTGAAGGATGTACTTATGGACTACCATGTCCCCACTAGTATGATCTGCATCATAGTCCAGGTAGTCAAGTACACATCCTAAGGGCTTTACCAACATGTAACCATAAGACAGTTTAAAGAGACAGGTGTACATGTTAAGATAAAGAGCAACCAGATAGCATACTATCATATCGAGCAAGAAAGTCATCTCTTATATGTCCAAGCATCCAATATAATATATATCATCTGTACAATACTGGCCTCTAGGGCATACATACAACTAACAATCTCCCACTTGCACTCGGGCCAGCTGCTGTAGTATCGTATACCGAGCATCCCGAAGAGTCTCTCAAACTGTATCTGGGGAATGGCCATCGTGAGTGGATCCGCCGTGTTGTTCTTCGTGTCAACCCTCCTGACCTCGATCTCCCGGCGATCAACTATCTCCCGGATAAGGTGCTACCGCCTCAGAATATGCCTGGATCGCTGATGGGACCTGGGTTCCTTGGCCAAAGCCACCGCTCCATTGTTATCGCAATACAAAGGTATTGGATGCTCAATGTATGGAACCACTCCAAGTTCAGTAATGAACTTCTTGATCCAGACAGCCTCTTTGACAGCATCGTTGGCAGCGATGTATTCAGCCTCCATCGTCGAGTCTGCCACGGTTTCCTGCTTGGAACTCTTCCAGCTAACCGCCCCTCCGTAAAGGGTAAAGACAGATCCCGACTGCGACTTAGAGTCGTCCTTATCACTCTGGAAGCTCGAATCGGTAAAGGACTCCACTTGGAGTTCTCCGTTACCATACACCAAGAGCATCTCTTTAGTCCTTCGCAAGTACTTGAGAATGCTCTTCACAGCTGTCCAGTGACTCTCTCCAGGATCAGCTTGATACCTGCTCACTACACTTAGTGAGTATGCTACATCGGGTCTGGTACATAGCATCGCATACATGATAGAGCCTACAGCTGAAGCATAGGGTATCCCTTGCATGCGAGCTCTCTCCAAATCAGTCTTGGGAGACATCTCTTTGGAGAGAGTGACTCCAGAGATCGTGGGCAAGTTCCCACGCTTGGAATCTTCCATACTAAACCTTTTTAGTATGGTGTCGATGTACCTGGATTGGGACAATCCCAATATCCGTTTGGATCTATCTCTATAGATCCTAATTCCCAATATGCAGGAGGCATCACCAAGATCTTTCATTGAGAATCTTTGTGATAAGAAGAGCTTGACCGCTTGCAGCATAGGAATATCATTTCCTATCAAGAGTATGTCGTCCACGTACAATACGAGGAAGACAACCTTACTCTCTGCCACCTTCTTGTGGATACAAGGTTCATCTGAATTTTTGACGAAATCAAACTCTTTGATAACGACGTCAAAGCAGATGTTCCAACTCCGCGATGCTTGCTTTAATCCATAAATGGATTTAAGCAGCTTGCACACCTTCCCGCTGCTCCCACTGTCTACGAAGCCCTCTGGCTGAGTCATGTACACGCACTCTTCTAAATCACCATTTAGAAAGGCGGTCTTAACATCCATTTGCCAGATTTCGTAATCATGATGTGCAGCGATGGCAAGCATGATCCGGATGGATTTAAGCATAGCCACTGGAGAAAAGGTCTCGTCATAGTCCACACCTGGTCTTTGACGAAAACCCTTTGCTATAAGTCTAGTTTTGAAAGTCTCCACTTTCCCATCTACACCAAGTTTCTTCTTGAAGATCCACTTGCTCCCAATGGGTTTTACCCCTTCAGGAGCAACGTCCAAAGTTCATACTTTGTTGGTGTACATGGATTCCATCTCGGACCGCATAGCATCCAGCCATTTCACCGAGTCCCTACTCGTGATGGCCTGCTCGAAGCTAGTTGGGTCATCATCCTCCATGATGCAATCCTCGCTCCCACCATCCATGAGAAAACCGTAGTATCTCTCAGGTTGGCGAGGAACCCTACTAGATCGGCGGAGTGGCTGAGGTTCATTGGGAGCTACTGAATTCTCTGGTTCCACTAAATCTTCTGTTGTGTTTTGTTCAGCTGGAACCTCTTCCATTTCTACCTCAGAGCCACTAATCTCTTTTACAAGAAATTTCTTTTCTAAAAAGGTGGCATGTTGAGCAACAAATACTCTTTGTTCCTCACTGTGGTAGAAGATATACCCTCGCGAATGTTTGGGATATCCAACAAATTTACACAAAACAGACCTTGCCTCGAGTTTGTCCGGTTTTTGTCTTTTGACATAGGCCGGGCAACCCCATATCTTAATAAAATTAAGATATGGTCTCTTCTCTTCCCATATCTCATATGGTGTGGTAGGCACAGATTTGGTGGAAACCTTATTCAGTAGGTATGCTGCTGTTTCCAGTACATATCCCCAGAAGGAAACAGGTAACTCAGCTACACTCATCATAGAGCGCACCATATCCAATAGGGTGTGGTTCCTCCGTTCTGATACACCGTTGTGCTGTGGTGTATATGGAGGAGTTAGCTGAGAGAGAATCCCATTCTTTTTTGGGAAGTCCAGGAATTCAATGCTCAAGTATTCACCTCCTCGATCAGATCGTAGGATTTTAATACTTTTTCCGGTTTGGTTCTCGACTTCTTGTTTATATTCTCTAAATTTCTCAAAAGCTTCTGATTTGTGTTTCATCAGGAACACATATCCGAATCTAGAGAGATCGTCAGTGAATGTAATGAAGTACGAAGAACCATCCCTGGCATGTGTAGACATGGGACCGCATACATCACTATGTATCAGTCCCAAGAGTTCGGTAACTCTTTCTCCGTGTCCCGTAAATGGAGCTTTGGTCATCTTGCCTTTGAGACATGATTGGCAAGTGTCATAAGATGAAAATTCAAACGGATTTAAATATCCATCCTTATGCAACTTAGCTAATCGTGTCGCATTGATGTGACCCAGTCTACAATGCCACAAGAAGGATTCGTTCAGTTCTGAACTCTTCCTCTTGTGTGTGTTTGTTATGCTCAGAACTGTTGATTGATTTAGAACATAAATGCCATTGCACAACGTGCCTGATCCAACCAACTTTTGGTTACGGAAAATGTTCATAACATTATCCTGTAATACAAAATTATATCCCTCTTTACTCAATAAAGAAACCGATATAACGTTGCATATCAGGTTCGGCATGTAATAACATTCGTTCAGAACCAATGTATTACCAGTTGGTAATACAAGGTGATATTCCCCGACAGTCTTAGCTGCAACAATTGCACCATTTCCAACTCTAATGTCTTTATCACCTTCTCCAAGTTCTCTACCTTTCCTAAGCCCATGTAACTTTTTACATATATGGTATCCTGACCCGGTATCTAATACCCAGGACGTGGAGCAAATGGAGAAACAGTTCTCTGTAACGAACACACCCGAAGAAAATGCATCAACATGTACTTTCTTCATTCGGGTGGCATGGGAATCCTGGTATTCCCCTATATCCTGTTCAGTCCTATAACTCTTATAGGAAAGAACGGAACCAACGTTCCCCAGCACAGTATAACATGCGGGTTCGGTCAATACATCCATATTATTATCTTTATTAAGGCATGAAATGGTCGCTACCTGGAGAGAGAGAGAAGAAAACACTTTAGCGTAAGCTCGTGCAAGATCAGATTGGTTATTATCTTATCTAATCAGGATGGCTCCCACTGGTTTTTATCAAATCTTCCTTCAAACCCTAAAAGGAAAGACTAGCCGGGATTAATTACACACTACAAGTTCGCCAATCTTTCAGCCAGGCTAGTGTCGGTACTTTGAGGGAGGTCCCCGGTGCTTTCGCACGAACCTAATTAATGTAAACTTCGTTTTCCCAGAGGCGTAACCTCGTTAACACCTTTCTAGACACCTACTTGATCGGCTAATTGTAATGTGTAAAACTCTCCTAGGAGTAACTCTTACTCGCAGTGGGTATCGGGATCCAACTATCTCATAGAAGGTATGCAATCTCATTGCAAATTTCAACACTTGAAATTCCCGATAATATTTTGCCCCTAGCACCCTATGATCTTGACGGAGGTCAACAAACTATAGGCTACTAGTCAAGTTCAACCCGTCATTTCTTGATCGAATTAAACCCACCCGCACGACCCTTGACGGAGGTCAACAAGGCCGCACGACTACCCTAATCCAATCTGCATCATATGCATAAGCAGATAAATACTAGTTAGCTACCGCACACTACGCCTTGACGGAGGTCAACAAACGTAGCACGAATACTAAATAGGACTTATCTGAAATGACGGAGGGCTACGACAGGTTTTTCTGAAAACTTATTGCGTAATGAACTTGATATCGTTGTAGAATCAAATGAAGTTTTGAAATGGAATGATTTTGAGGCTTTTCTAGTTTTGCTAAAGGGGTTACTCCCGGTGAAGGGATCGTCGGCCCTTTCCTCGTCGAATGAGGTGCGGGATATATCATATATATCACTGTGCAAAACAGAAACTATAGAAGCTATCAAAAGCAAACCGAGTGTGTAGCATCTGCCAGTTATTGCTAAAGGAGTCACTCCCGGTGAAGGGATCTCGGTCCTTTCCTCATCGAATAAGGTGCAGGATATATCACATATACCGCTGTGCAAAGCAAGAACTGTAGCTACCTGTTTTATTTAAAATTTGATTCTACAACATCTTAGGTTTCTTTTCTTTCATTAATCACATTAATGAAGTCCCATCATTTAAATACCTAAACATCACAGATAAATACGACGTACACTTATGCCATCCGCATTCGCCTCGATGTCCCCTCGTGCACCGTTAGGTTAGGTAACTAACGACAGAGCAGGGCAGGGCTAGTGCGGGTGCAAAACATAAGTAACGTCTATATAATATATCATATATACTATATAAAGTATCTATCACAGAACATCACATGATCACATCACAGATATCGCAGCAGAAGAAACATATGAAATATTGGATATACTAGGACGTCCGTGTTTTCAATACGAGCCAGTATAAAACACGGATTCCACGGTCGTGATGAATAGCCAATCCCACACCCCTAGACCCCTACGAGAGCGGCAAGCAACCCTGCCAATTCTGGGGTTAGGAGACCCGGACTCGACTCCTCGAGTTGGTCTCCCACTGGACCCCAGAACCCAGTTACTTGTGCTCCCCTCCTTGGGTCTATCCTAATGCGGAAAAGTAAATAATATACAAACGGTGACAACTTCCGCAACCTGGAAGTGCCTCAAATAAAAGAATATTACATACAAGTTTTTACATGAATGAAAATGAAAAACACTCATCTCACATAAAAACCCCCGGCTATTCAAACACGACAATCCAATATAACATATCCAGCAACACATAACATCACATGTCATCAACGTAAGTAAATATGCGCATCCCAATTGTCGTTGACATATAGCAACGAAACCGACGATATCACATATTACACTTACGGTCACAGAAAAGAAAGTGTAAAACTACAACAGTTGGAATCCGCAACCTCTTTAGACATCGCATGCCTAATCAAATGAAATACTTAGACATAACATGCCTAACAGTTATAAACCCCGCATTTTAGTCTCATTATCGAAAACTCTTTTCAATATCAAGTGAAACTAAACCGCTAGATTTATAACATTCATTCAGTTATCTCATAACTGTTTGTGAATTCCAATTATTGTATCACATTCCAGATAAACAGAAAATATTAAACTTTCCGATCGAACAGTCGAATACCCAAGTTTTCCCGATACAGCTCAACACATGAAATAAGTCTAACAACATTCAGTTCGTGCCTCAGTACCAACGGTCCAGCCGTAGAAGGGTCAAGCCAACGCCTCACATGTGGCACGCCGTACTGCCCCAAACTCGAAGGTTCAAAGGGCAGTTCAAGACGGTCACATAATCGAGTTAAGGTTTGTTGTCTTCTAGAGGGTCCATCGCGTTACTTGCACTACTTAGAACGTCGTTAAACTACGGAAAAATCCAACACTTGGAAATTTCCCGACAGGGGAAAAATTGGGTATTTATATCCGGTCGAACTTTTTAACATATTCTAAAATTTATCCGGAAAGCCACATAGACAAAATCTGATACTCCGATCGAAACACCGAATCCCCAAAACAATTCCAGAAAATTCAACTCTTGAATAAATATTAAAAATTCCCATAAAACTCAGCACCAGAAAAGAGGAATTACTATGCAAAACTTATTGCGCATTTTGAACAGTAGGCGGCGGAACCGCGGCAGAAGCCATGCTTCTGCCGCGTTTCCGCGGCGGTTTAGACGCATCATGAGCTCGTTTTGCACCATAATTCTTATATCTTTATGCTGATATTTTTAAGAATTTTTAATATGGAAAAATCCCATTTTTTAGAAAAAGTCCAGAGAGCAATATTTGAGTTGGGGTTTCGGGTCGATCGGACTTCAAACTCCGTCTAGACTTCGCCTAAGACTCTAGCTAGGCTCTGATACCACTGTAGGGTTCCTAGGCACACTATAGAGGTCACACAAGGCATCAACCATGCCAATTTAAAATTTTATGGGTGCCGAGAAACCCTAATACGGATCGTCGGCTAGAATTCTAGGCGATATACGAATCTAGTTAACAATTTAACTAAAGGAGAGGAGCTACAACCTTTGTAGATCCGCATATCCACTTCCTTGGCTCCACGTAGGCGTCCTCTCGCTGTCCATCTCGAATCCCGAACTCAAACGTCGGCTTCATCAGAGAATTGGGCGGACTAGGTCGTCGGCTTCGTATCGAAGATGATCTACGTCGAAGCATCACAAGTTCAAGCTCCAACTTCACAAATTTGTGAAACTTGTGAAGAAAACACCCAAAACAACTTGGCAAGAGGTAGAGGGTAAAGAAATAGGAGGTGGGTTCACTTTAGAATTGGATTTCTCACTTTAGAACTCAAGATGCCATTGATGGCATCAAGCTTTCACTCTTGAAGATGAAGAAGAAGAAGTAGATAGAATATGATAAGTGTTTTTAAAATGAAAAGAAAAACAAAACTTATCATAATGTGAACCATAGTTAAGTGTAGAGAATTGACTAAGGTTAGAAGAATGGTTAGGGTTTAGTGTGAAGACAAAATGGTCACAAAGTCAAAACTTCATGAAGCTTCAACAATGTTCAAGAATGAAAGCAACCATTTTGTATTCTTATCCCATTCTTTTTCCAAAAATGAATAAATAAAAGAATGGATAAATAAAAACCCTAATCACTTTCTTAACCTAGGTTTAATTCTATACACTTAACCAAATGAGCAAGCATCATCAAACATGATACAAACATGTGCACAAAAGTATATCACATATACAATTTGCACATCAAGAGAGAAAATCCATTTAAAGTGAACCAATACTAGTTAATGCAAAGTAATATATCATATATATAATTGTACATTAAATCATTAGATCAACACTTGATTCAATGATCCGGTCATGTCGCACATAACCGTCTAGTATACAATGTATCGATTTATCGAATCAATGATTCGATAACTAGGTTATATCGCATACAACCAATCGAAACATTTATCGTGAGAATGAAATACGGTATCATATACACGCATTATTCTCGGTCCCGCACATATCTCATATGCGCTCCTATTTCGTTTCGCTTGAGCCAGGAAACCTCTGTGTAGGACTCTAAAGACTCGTCAATACGCCGGTAGCAGATGATGATCATATCAAGCACCCACAAGCCGCAAGCGGTCTGCTAAACATAACGGCCATCCGGGTATTGAGCGATCAGAAGATCGACGAGCTAGCCCGCTCACACTCCTGTGAATCCAACCAGTAACACTTACCGTACAGTCCGGTCTGTTCGTCTGATACGTCGCATATCAAGTCTAGGGGTGGTAAACGTCAGACCCCAATAACCGATAAGTCGTGCCGATGTGAGGATCATAACGGGTCGAGAAACTACTGGTAACACTTACCAGCAAATCTCTGATCAGCCCTGGCCTGGGACTTCCCTGTTACGGCCAATCGAGCACAGCGCAACATCAACTCCCAATACCGGGAGAGACGAAACCCCTCCTATCGCTCATTGCCTCCATATGACTCGGGACTGTACCTAAAGACCATCGTTTTGCACGCCCTCATGGACGTGGTAAGGTGGAGATCAAAGCACAGTGGGAATCACACAAGACTCTATGACGATCTCGGGTCTACAGACTAACCTGTACAAGTGTCACCTGAGAACTGCCATCTGACGTGAGGTATAATACCATCTGGGAGTTCTCGGCGAGTCCGTCCAGTGTACCCAGTCTCCACTGAGCACCCGTATACCATCTCTGATGTCAAACACCAATGGATATGGGATCATCCATCGCCCATCTCATGGGTCGAGAAGCGTATACGCTAGTCTACTCTGGTATATCGATGCCCCGTCTCGATACACTCACGACTAGGGACCTTGAAGGATGTACTTATGGACTACCATGTCCCCACTAGTATGATCTGCATCATAGTCCAGGTAGTCAAGTACACATCCTAAGGGCTTTACCAACATGTAACCATAAGACAGTTTAAAGAGACAGGTGTACATGTTAAGATAAAGAGCAACCAGATAGCATACTATCATATCGAGCAAGAAAGTCATCTCTATATATGTCCAAGCATCCAATATAATATACATCATCTGTACAATACTGGCCTCTAGGGCATACATACAACTAACATGATAATCCCATATACTGCCCATATTATAGGGTGGTGAGTCATACTATCTGTTCACTGCCGAAAGACCGGACCGAGACGCTGGGACGTCTGGCCTGAATTTTAGGGGCAGATGCTATTTGGAATTATCCATCCACCTCTCCGAAGATACCAAGTTGATTTATGGCACCGTATATCGGAGGTTTGGATAAATGCGACTGTTGTAGCAGACTTTATCAGATTCCCCCTCGTTTGTGAAGAGTTTTGATTGTGGGGATGCTCTTCCCTGCAGGCGCAAGTCTCTGCAGTTAATTACGTTATCGTGTTGCGATAACCACTTTCTCCTGCTCCAGCAGTTCGCTTCGTGTCGTGTGTATTTTTGTTTATTTTGGTTGCCCGTGGATTATATACGGAGACTAGTTTATGTCGTCACCCGTAAGGCGCAGATTAGTCCAAATCCGTATATGTTAGATTTGGGTTTTGAAATTAGGTTATATATTCCTTTAGTTCAAAAATATTTTTTTTTATTTAAGGACCGTTAATCAAGTTTGAGATTAAGATCAACTTAAATACATGGGCATTTAGGCTTAATTTATTTATTTTTAACTAAGGATACGTTAGCCATGTTTAAGACTAAGATCAACTTAGCAAAATTTTAAGAATCGTTTTTATTTAAGATCCAACAACAGTGCATTTGGGCTCAGCTGTAAGAAAACTTTTCAGAGAAACTTATCCAATTTGGGCTTATTCTACTAAGTTTTTTTTGTTCGAAAGTGCTAAGCACTTATTTGGGCTCTGTTTGTTCAGCCCCCTTTTTATGCAAAAAGTGCTAAGCACTTCTTTGAAGCTCTAGCGCTCACATGGGTATCATGTGAAACCTTCAATTATGAGCGCTACCTAATCAGTGCTAAACACTCAGTTATTTTGACTGAGTATATATATATATATATATATATATATATATATATATATATATAGTGCTAACCGCCTTTTTTTTATATGGCGTCCACGTGAGGAGCATGTGCGGCGCTATCCCATTTATTTTTTTGAGCGCCCACGTGTGTTTTACGTGAGGCGATGGGTACTGCCCAATCAATGCTATTCACTCAGTTATTTTGACTAAATATATATACATATATATATATATATATATATATATACATATAGTGCTAAGCACTTTTTATATGGCGTCCACGTGAGGAGTACGGCGCTATCCCATTTATTTTATTGAGTGCCCACGTGTGTTTCACGTGAGGCGCTGGGCGCTTCCCAATCAGTGCTAAGCACTTAGCTGTTTTGGCTGTATATGAAGTGCTAAGCACTTTTTATTCAGCGCTCACGTGTATTTCACGTGAGGCGTTGGCCAGCTGCTTTGGACGCTCGCGTGTTTTTCACGTGAGGCGCTGGGCGCTGTTGGGGGCGTCCATATGGGAAGCACATAGGGCACTAAGTTCTTTTCTTTTTTCGGAGATTGAATCTCTGTTAATAGCATTTTGACCATTAATGATCATCAAGATCTTTATTTTGAAGATCTGGGATCAGGTTTTCTTTAAGAACTAAGTTCTTATGTTTTTTTCTTTTATATGAACTAAGTTTCTTTTAGGGTTAAACCCTATTTTCCGAGGAATTAAATTCCCATAGGATGGGTTCTTTTCCTTTTTCTTTCTCGCGTTTTGTATTTTGCCTCATAGCTTGTGTGATTCTCATAGCATGTGCTAGACTTACAGTTATGAGAGTTTTTATATTTTGGATTTTCAAGCGCACGTGTTGCGTTAGTGTAGTTTTAGCTCATGGGGTGCTTTAGAGTCCCGTTGATTGGAGCAGACTAAATGTTTTCCGAATTTGGACCCCGTTGATTTGATTTGATTGGGCAAATGTTTTAAGATTTGGGGTTATATTTAAATTCGGGGACACACCTTAAACAAATTGATCAAGACATCAACCTAGGCCTATTTCTCTTCAAAGATCTTCACCTAGTCACCTCTTATGCATGGATCTCTCTTCCCTTCACCACAAGAGGTAAAATCCTTTCAAAATTCAAGTTTCTTGTTGTATTGAGTTTAGTATGGTTTAGTTGTTAATCATTACTTGTTAAAGGGAGAGGGTGGTGTTGTGATACTTAGAGATTAAATTTTGAATGTGTTTTGAGTTTTAGAACATGGTTTTTATGAAGTTTTTGATGTTAGATTTGGATTTGGAGCAAGTAGGATTCTCTGAAAATTATTTAGTGAGTATTGTGATATGTTGGGACCAGTAGAAGACTACCCTAGAAGCACGAGCCCCCAACTCCTTGTTCTGGCAGCAATTTTAATCCTTAAAACCGCAATTTGCGGCCCCCTTTTGTCGTTAGGTCTTGGTTTTTATTCTGTAGCTTTATCTTATGGTAATTAGGCCACTGTATTGGGGTTTTTTTATTCCAGAATTCATGAAGAGAAATTTATGTGTGTTTCAGTGTGGTTTTGGCGATGTTTTCCGGTTTTTAAAACTTGGTTTTATGTATTTCTATATCTCGACTTGATCGTTTGACGTTTGTACATCGACGTCGGGGGTATCTGGTCGTTTTTAGTGTAAGCGAGCCATATGTTCTAACTTATGTATACTTCGCTCGTTGTATCGTTTTCCATTTAGATATTTATGCCATTGTGTCATGATTTCGATTGTAGGTACGATCGCAGGGATTTTCGAGACGGCGAGGATGGGCGAGGCGATCGTGGGTTTCGGCTAGCTCGAGACGTCGGTGATTAGATTTATATCTATGGGGGAAGTCGGGTGGATGGCGTATAGAACCCCCGCAACCATTTAACTAGGATATCTGTACCATATATCTATGTTAGATAACTTAATTTATAACTAAGTTAGTATATAGTTTGTATCTGGTAGGATATATTTATGCGTGGATATATATTTATATGTGATTATTGTGGTATGCATACACAACTATAGATCCGTACGATATCGATTGGGATATTTTTATGATGAGGATAAATTGCCAGATACGGCCGATATGTATTTGACTCGCAAAGTCTTGTAAAATCCCGATTGGGATATTATTATATTTGTTGAGCTATACTCTTTTAAAAACTAACGATCTGTTTCCTACTTTTAAATGGTGATATCAAGGATGTACTACAAATTTCAAATGAATATCAAGGATGTACTACAAATAACAGACGTCTTGTCTGAAATTCGGGACAGATGCTAATTGGTGCTATCCGTCCACCTCTCCGAAGATACCAAGTTGATTTATGGCACCGTGTATCAAAGGTTTAAACGGATGCGGCCGATGTAGCATACTTCGTCAGATTCCCCCTCGTTTGAGGGGTTTTTGATTGTGGGAACGCTCTTCCCTGCAGGCACAAGCCCCTGCAGTTAATTACGCTACCGTATCGCGATAACAACTTTCTCCTTCTCCAGATTGTCACTTCGTGTCGTGGGTGTTTGTTTTATTTGTGGTTGCCCGTGGATTGTATACGGAAACTAAGTTATGTTGTCGCCCGTAGGGCGTGGACTAGTCCAAATCCGTATCTTTCTTAGATTTGGGTTTAGGGGTTGGGTTTAAGGATACGTTAGCCTCATTTGAGACTAAGATCAACTTAAACGTTTGTTAAGGATACGTTAGTCTTATTTTAGACTAAGATCAATGTTCCCCTCCGAATGGCGGCCTAGACTTTGCCTCTTGCCTGAGATTCGGGGCAGATGCTATATGGTTTTATCCGTCTACTTCTCCGAAGATGCCAAGTTGATTTATGGCACCGTGTATCGGAGGTTTAGACGGATGCGGCCGATGTAGCAGACTTCGTCAGATTCCCCCTCCGGGTGAGGGTTTTTGATTGTGGGGACGCTCTTCCCTGCAGGCGCAAGCCCTTGCAGTTAATTATGCTACCCCATCATGGTAACAACTTTCTCCTTCTCCAGAATTTCACTTCGTGTCGTGTGTGTTTGTTTTGTTTGCGGTTGCCCGTGGATTGTATACGGAGACTGAGTAATGCCGTCGCCCGTAGGACGTGGATTAGTCCAAATCCGTATTTACTTAGATTTGGGTTTGGTGTTTTTAGTTTAAGGATGCATTAGCCGTGTTGCGGCTAAGATCAACTTAAACGTTCGTTAAGGATACATCAGTCCTGTTTGAGACTGAGATCAACTTAACGTAGTGATCCATTTAATACATGGCCGCCAGGACTCGTCACCTCTCTGATGTCGTTGAAGGATTACAATGACATGTATCAGAGGAGCTCGGAGATGTACCCTCGAACCAGAGTTGATTGGGAGTTTTATAATCCATTTGAATGTTTAAGGATACGTTAGCCGTGTTTGGGGCTAAGATCGACTTAAACGGGATCATTTAGATCCGGCAAAAGAGCATTTTGAGGCTCTATTGCTCCAGTTTTAGGGACGTAGTGGTCCATGTTCCAGTTTAGAGACGTAGTGGTCCGACATTAGTTTAAGGACGTTTCGGTACAATATTAGTTTAAGGACGTTTCGGTCCAATATTAGTTTAAGGACGTTTCGGTCCACGAGTTTAAGGACCCCGCAGTCCATATTGATGTGTGGTCGTTGGGACCCGTCACCTCTCTGACGTTGTTGAAGGATTACAACGACAGTCGTCAGAGGGGTTCGGAGATGTACCCTCGAACCGGATATAGATTGATTTAAGAGAGCAATCTTGCTCAGTCAATTTAATTTAAGGACTTACGGCCAAAATTGGGCTAAGTCCAGTTGAAAATGTTCAACATTTTATTTGCTTTTGCATTGCATTTCTTTTATTTTTATTTGGGCTTTGCCCAGAAAGGATGCAGAGAATCAATTTGTTTTGGGCTCTGCCCTTTATAAATGATGCAGAGCATCAATTTGTTTTGGGCTCTGCCCTTTTATTGCATTGCAATTTATTTTGGCCTGCTTGGTCTTTTTGATTTGGGCCTGGCCCTTTTAGGAAATGCATTGCATTTATCAGGCACTTTGCGCCAATCAGAGAGCGCAAGCGCTCGTGGTGATGACACGTGTCATGCAGTGCAGTGCGCTACGCTTGCGCTGCTGACACGTGGCGCGCTCTGGCGAGTTGCGCCAATCACAGAGAGCAGAGCTCTATTTCAAAAGCGCATAGCGCCATTGGTTCAGATGCTGACACGTAGCGCTCTCTGGTGGCTTGCGCCAATCCAAGAGCACAACGGTGCAGTTTTGCAAGTGCAAGGCACTATGATTTAGGAATCTTTTAGATTCAATGAACAGAAGTGCAAAGCACTGCTAAATTTTTTGATCTAATTTAGATCAAAGAAAAAGATAAGTTTTTTTCTTATCTTAAAGAACCAAAGGTTCATGAAAAAGTGCAAAGCACTATTTTAATTTATCCTTTTATTTAGCTATGTTTTAAAGATCAATGATCTTGTTTTTAGATCACTGATCTGTTCATAAGAGAATTTTCCCTTCTCTCAAAGGTTTTTACCCTCTGTTGTTCTTGAGGAGTTCTCGAGAATTCTCTTCTCTTTTTTTTTTAGAAAGATGTTCCTCCCTTTGAATTGAGGTCTGGGGTCCTTTTTATAGTGCTCATAAATTAGTTAAATTTGTTAAAGAGATCTCTCTCTGAGTGATTTGGGGAATTTTCCCCACCGTTGGATCTTTGATCCAAGTGCTTCTGTTTTACAGAAGAAAATCTTCTTGTTTTAACAAGAACAGAAAGATCTCTTTAAATCTCCATTCTGTTTTGCGCAACTCCCCAGCGCTTGACACGTGTCGCGCAGCGCAGCGCTTGCGCAGCTGTGCTTGCGCAACTGCGCAGACATGTGTCGTACAGTGCAGCGCTTGCGCAACTATGCTTGCGCAGTTGTGTTTGCGCAACTGCGCCGACATGTGTCAAGCAGTGCAGCGCTTGCGCAACTGAAATGTTGCTTCCTTTACTTTTTGTTTTAAACAGAGCTTTGCTCTGATTGGTTGCGCTGTCTCGGGCGCTGCGCTGATGCATCTGCGCCAGACACGTGGCGCCTTGCGCTCAGCGCAGAGGATCTGAAGCGTTGCTTCAGTTATTGAAACTTAGATTTTGGGCAAATCGGAAGCGTCACTTCTCCTGAGATATCTTTTCGTCTCCTTTTTTTTTTCAAGTCAAACTCGTATTTCCAAAATTCTGATTTCCCAGGCCTTGGAAATGATTTCATTATACACATAATCTTCTGCGCCTGGGTATATATATATATAATTTGAGGCTGAGCCTTTTCTTCTCTCATTTTCAGAGAACTTCTTCGATCATGGCTTGCAACCGTTCTCACGCCCGCCGACAACCGTGGGAAGTGCCGATCCGGGACATCGTTCCTCGTTTTGCTGCGCGCTTGGTGGACTCCTCTTTTTCGGACGAGCAGTACGATGCTGCAATGTACGAGCTTTCGACTCGTGTGGGGTCTCCTCTTTCCCCGGGTTCCATTTGGCTTCGGATGATCCTAGCCTCAGTGCTCGCCGACATTCCCCCTCCTCCGGCAGAGATGTCCTCGGCAATGCTTGATGTGGCCGAGGGTAAGATCGAGAGCTTTTTCGAAGCGCTCTTGATCACCAAAGCCCTAAGGGACTTCTCCTTCTACCTGCTGAGCCAGATACGGGCTCGTCGGGTTGTCATCGCCACTTTTTCCCAGGAGTGCGGCGTCGACCGTTGGATGGCTACCCCTCGGGAAGATCGCCGCTTCGACGTGATGGAGAAGACGGAGAGGGAGCTGAATAATCTTCTTTTTCTTTTTGTGAACCCTTGTCTCTCTGATCCCGTATTCGGTGATCTTTTTTAAATGTAATAACAATAATAATGAATAAGTATTTTTCTTTTTAATCAAGTACTTCATTGTCTGTTAAGGGTTCTTTTATTTTAGTTCTCTGTTGTGCTTGTGCATCGTATGATTTTAATTTGTTATTATCAAGTGCATGTAATTTTGCATGGATAAATTGCCTTTGGCACTTAGCCTCTTCTTCTGCGCTAGCGCATCTGCGCTGACACGTGTCGCGCAGCGCACAGCGCAGCGCAATTGGGCTAGCGCAACTGCGCTGCCACGTGTCGCACAGCGCAGAGCGTAGCGCGACGCTTCCTTTAACAGAGCTTTGCTCTAATTGGGCGCGTCTTCTTGGGCGCTGCGCTAATGTATCTGCTCCAGACAAGTGGCGCGTCGCGCGCAGCTCAAAGGATCTGAAGCGTTGCTTCATTTATTAAAGTTTAAATTTTCAAAGCAAAGCTTTGTTTCTGATTGGGGGAAAATGAAGCGTTGCTTCATCTCCCGCCTTGGAATTTGAACAGAGCTTTGCTCTGATTGGGGTAAACAAATGCCCCACCACCGCTGCGCTTACGTGGCCTCCAAACGCAAGCGCAACGGTGGCAGAATCCCAACCGTCGCGGCACCTTTTGGAAGTTGAAGAGGAACTCGATGCCTATAAATAGGACCTTTGGTCCCCCACAGATGCTTATCATCTCCAAAAATTTTATTTTCAGAACCTTAGAGCCCTGCTCTTGCTTTTAAGAACTCTTAGATTTTCTTTAAAAGGAACTATTTTGGTAAGAATTAGTCTTGAATTAAACCAATTTCAATTAATAGAGCTTTGCTCTTATAGATCTTTGATCTAAAGAAACTCTTCTAGTGTTTCACCAATAGAGCCTTGCTCTCAAAAATCTGTTCCAAGGTTTCTTGACCCATGAACAGAACCTTGCATCTTTGTCAAAACATAGATCTCTTTGATCTAAAAATGATGAACTTTTAACAGTCTGAATATGAATAATGAAAATTAAAAATGGAGTTTTGTATTTTAATGGACTATATCATCTTTTAATGACAGTGATCTCAGAATCTTGGGGGACTTCTTTAAATTTCCCTTATTAGGATTTTGATAGTCACTCCTGTTCGTAGAGCATTGCTCTCGAGGAGTTTAACCGTCTGTGCTGGTTTTTTTTAACAAGAATTCGCTTAATCAGTCGGTCTGCTAATTCTGTTGATCTTCTTTCACAGGAACCATGAACGCCCACATGTATGCCCTTAACGAGATCATCTCGTATGGGGACATCCGCCGACTTGGCCGTTCTCAAAATCGGGAGTTCACAAACAAGGAGTGCGCTGAAATAATGAGTCGCTTCGACGCGTACAATGGTCCGCTGCTCCCCCGACGTTCCTCCCTTCTTAAGCTTATCGTGGGAGCCATCTGGGAAGCGCTTCCCCTCTTCTGTTCTGGCGTGCCGCTTAGGGCGTTGGATGCTGCTGAGGACAAGGTGCACTCGGTGTACCTGTTGAACTTTATCTCGAAGAGACGGCGAGACAGTCTTATCGATCTCTTGCACGAGGTCTTTCAACAGTCCGCCATACCTGCTGCTTATCGGAGGGTGGAAGACATCAGGGGGGACCCTGACGCTTGTGCTCGCGAAAGAAAGCATACTAGGATGGTCCGCAAGGCCTGGAAAGTCATAGATAGGGTTGCTTTCGAGTTCCTCAATCCATGTCCTGGGTTCGAGGTTATTCCCTTGTAATAATGTTTTTCATTTATTGCTTTTATGAATGTAAGAACTATTGGCCATATTAATGGAAATTTTTTATCCCAGCTTGTCTTTATTTTTCATTTTGAGTCTTTTGCTTGTGCATGAACGAGTGTGTCTCGAACGCTTGATCAAACATAAATCGATGTTCTTTCTGTCATTTTCTTCGTCTTTTCTTTCTTTTATTATCAGCACGCCACCTTAGTAAACATGGTCAACAGATAATAGAGCACACATCTTGACTTTCTTAAGAATCAGTGATGGCTTAAGCCGCAGGTTCAGATCTGCTGCCTAAGACTTTTCAACTCCATGAGCCGTGAGGGTCTCATAGAGACTTTTCTCCCTACGGATCGAGAGGATCTCGTAGGTGGGTTTTCTCTTTAGGAATCGTGAGGATTCTTAAGTGTGATTTTTCTCTTATAAGTCGTAAGGATCCTATAAGAGAATTTTCCCTCTTACGAGTCGAGAGGACTCGTAAGCGGTTGTTTCCCTCCTTATCGAAACTCGACCTTGGAGAGTGAGACCCGTGAATAGTATGCAAGAGACCATTTTGGATTGACTTGCAGGGTCCCATTGTTCAGGAAGCAAGTTTTTTTTAGTCCCTGCTGCCTGAGACTTCATCTTGCAATTTGAGACGAATCGGGAATTTTCCCGCAGAGACACTGGTTTCTCTGCGAGCCGACGCGAATCAGGAGGCTCTCGTCAAGGAGTGTTTGTATCCGTGAGTTGAGGAGTTTGCTAGGGATTATTTGTTTCCCAAGCGCCAAGGATTATTTGTTTCCTTGGGGTTTGAAACGAGTCGAGGATTTCCCACGGAGGCACTGGTGGCTCTGCGAGTCGACGCGGATCAGGAGGCTCTCGTCAAGGAGTGTTTGTATCCGTGAGTCGAGGAATTTGCTAGGGATTATTTGTTTCCCAAGCACCAAGGATTATTTGTTTCCTTGGGGTTTGAAACGAGTCGAGAATTTCCCACGGAGGCACTGGTGGCTCTGCGAGTCGACGCGGATCAAGAGGCTCTCGTCAAGGAGTGTTTGTATCCGTGAGTCGAGAAATTTGCTAGGGATTATTTGTTTCCCAAGCACCAAGGATTATTTGTTTCCTTGGGGTTTGAAACGAGTCGAGGATTTCCCACGGAGGCACTGGTGGCTCTGCGAGTCGACGCGAATCAGGAGGCTCTCGTCAAGGAGTGTTTGTATCCGTGAGTCGAGGAATTTGCTAGGGATTATTTGTTTCCCAAGTGCCAAGGATTATTTGTTTCCTTGGGGTTTGAAATGAGTCGAGAATTTCCCACGGAGGCACTGGCGGCTCTGCGAGTCGACGCGGATCAGGAGGCTCTCGTCAAGGAGTGTTTGTATCTGTGAGTCGAGGAATTTGCTAGGGATTATTTGTTTCCTTGGGGTTTGGAACGAGTCGGGGATTTCCCACGGAGGCACTGGCGGCTCTGCGAGTCGACGCGGATCAGGAGGCTCTCGTCAAGGAGTGTTTGTATCCGTGAGTCGAGGAATTTGCTAGGGATTATTTGTTTCCCAAGCGCCAAGGATTATTTGTTTACTTGGGGTTTGAAACGAGTCGAGGATTTCCCACGGAGGCACTGGTGGCTCTGCGAGTCGACGCGGATCAGGAGAATCTCGTCAAGGAGTGTTTGTATCCGTGAGTCGAGGAATTTGCTAGGGATTATTTTTTTCCCAAGCGCCAAGGATTATTTGTTTCCTTAGGGTTTGAAACGAGTCGAGAATTTCCCACGGAGGCACTGGCGGCTCTGCGAGTCGACGCGGATCAGGAGGCTCTCGTCAAGGAGTGTTTGTATCCGTGAGTCGAGGAATTACTGAAGATTCTGGTTTCTTCGGAGTTGGACTGAACCGTCGAGATTTGGCTTCGTCTCCTGGCGGAGCCTGTTGGGAAAGTATTGTTCCCTCTTTGTTTACGCCCTTGGATTGTATACAGGAATCGATGTGATCTTAACTGTAGGGCCAAAGTTTTATCATCATTCTTTTTTTTGTTTTATCTCCGCGATGCTCTATCATTTCAGCTTTTATATCGCGAAGGTCGCGATTGCCAAATCATTTCGGCTATTTTTCGCGGTGCCCAATCATTTCGGCTATTTATTTTATTTTTACTCGCTGCTTTTTATTGCGGGTTGCCCAATCATTTCGGCTATTTTACATGCATACATTTTTACTTGCTGCTTTTTATTGCAAGTTGCCTTATCATTTCGGCTATTTCGTATGCATCTGCGACCTATTGGCTTTTCGCTGTAAACCAATTTCGGCATCAGCACTGCTACAACTGGGATATTGCCAGGAGCGAATCATCATTTGCCTCTGTCGTTGTCGATCAAAGGAGGCTTAGCAACTAGGGTTAAGGTCCTGTCGACTAAGGCTTTTGACTTCATGAGCCGTAAGGGTCCCACAAAGGTATTTCTTCCTACAAGTCGTGAGGATCTTGTAGGTGTATTTTCTCCTTAGGGATCGTGAGGATTCCTAAGTGTTCGTTTCCTCTGTATGTCGTAAGGATCCTACAGGAGGGTTTTCTCCTCATAAATCGAGAGGATTTACAAGGGTTGTTCACCATGCGAACATATCCCCAGTCACGGATTGGACTTGGTCAGGGAAATGTTTATTCGCGCCCATGGATTGTATACAAGGGCCAGTATTGAACCACTTGTAGGGCAATATCGGAAGTTGTGGGGGTTACTTAAGCATAGGTTTAGGTCTCTGTAACTTAAGACTTTCAAATCTTATGAGCAGTGAGGGTCCCATAAGAGTGTTCTCCTTACGAGTCGTGAGGATCTCGTAAGTGTATTTTCTCCTTAGGAATCGTGGGGATCCCTAAGTGTGCTGCTCCCTTGTGAGTCGTAAGGATCTCACGCGGGTGGTTTCTCCTTACAAGGTTGAGGGTACCCTGTAAATGTCTTTTGACGAGGTTGCGCCCTTTCGGGTTTTCACAAACACTCGCCGGTAGTCCTGCTGTTTTTACTCACGGAGCCCTTTCGGGTTTTCATCCGTGCCCTTTTTGCTTATGGACATACCGTTTTTATTTTATATATATTTTTTATTTATTTTCTTCTTCTTTTTTTTTTACGAGGTCGCGCCCTTTCGGGTTTTCATGAACACTCGCCGGTAGCCCTACTGTTTTTACTCACGGAGCCCTTTCAGGTTTTCATCCGTGCCCTTTTTGCTTATGGACATACCGTTTTTTTTAATTTTATTTTTATATATTTTTTTATATCTCATCAGCCTAAAAGATGCTGCGGTATTAGTTTAAAGACGTTTCGGTCTGCTATTAGTTTAAGGACATTTCGGTCCGTCACTAGTTTAAGGACGTCTCGGTCCGTCATGGAGAAGGCTGGCAACTGCTTAGAAAGCTTAAGCTTAGGAAGATAGCGAGCGGACATAGTCGTCGTCATCTATCGTTGACCTAGGCTGTGGCTCATTAAGCGTAGTATTTCTTTAGGAAGCGACCGTTTATTGGCCTGAAAGGCCTTTCATCATGCATGTCCATGAGTAGATAGGCCCCACCCTGGTAGACCTTATCTATGATGTATGGGTCTTCATAGTTTGGCTCGAATTTTCCTCGATTGGCGCGATTGGGGATCATAGGCCTTTTGACCACTAGCACGAGTTCGCCTTAGCGAAATGTCCTCGGTCGGGTCAGTTTTTCATATGAGCGTGTCATCTTTGCTTTATAGGCCTCCAGATTTTGTTGCGCTATGAGCCGGGTTTTATCAAGGGCGTCAAGCTCCTCAAGCCGAAGGTGAGCATTTTCTTCATCCGTCAGCTCGCAGTGGACTGCCACTCGTAGAGAGGGTAACTCTATCTCGAGGGGGAGTACTACTTCCGTCCCAAATACCAACGCGTACGGCGTTGTGCTTGTGGCCGTCTTGAACGTAGTTCGATATGCCCAGAGTGCTTCTTGCAGCCTCTCGTGCCAGTCTCTCTTATTTCGGGACACCGTCTTTTTCATGATTTTCGTCAGGGTCTTGTTGAAGGCTTTGTAGGG
This sequence comes from Agapanthus africanus, assembly GCA_030015575.1. Taxonomy (NCBI): domain Eukaryota; kingdom Viridiplantae; phylum Streptophyta; class Magnoliopsida; order Asparagales; family Amaryllidaceae; genus Agapanthus; species Agapanthus africanus. The sequence continues at coordinate 831,898,929 of JASDDO010000024.1, read as the reverse complement.
TGTTTTTCGTCACCCCATTGAGATGGGAAAACGCGCGCGCTTGTCGACGTATACTACAGAGTCCCCCTGCCTAGGGTAGGCCGGGGTTTAATGATTGTGGGGATCCGAATCTCCGGCAGCCGCGGACTAAACTGCCGTTAATTACCCCTCGCCTTTGGAGCGAAGGAACCTCCGATTGACGGGTTAAACTGGTCATGCGAACTCAATGTGCAGTGTGCGTGTGTTGTGTTTTAAAAGGGGTTTTGGATATATCGGGAGCTACGCAGAGTTTTTACGGGGGTCCCGCTACCCGGATAGCGGGCTGGGGGTCAAGGGGGCTAGCAGCCCCCTTGCGGGGTACGGGGCAACGCCCCGTTAGAAATTTTTTTCTAACAGGGACAGTGTCGTGGTGTATGTGTGTGTGCACATATGTATGCATATGTGTATATATATATATATGCATATATGTATGTATGTATATATATATATGTATATATATATATATGTATATATATATATATATATATATATATATATATATAAAAGAGGGGGAAAAAGCATCCTTTGGATGCGTGGGGCCAGCGCCTTGGGCGCCGTGCGCTCAGGCGCTAGCGTGCCACGTGTCGGCACGTGGGCGCTCTGCGCTTGAGCGCATGGCGCTGTAGCACAAGCGCGCCACGTGTTGGCACGTGGGCACTTTGCACTTCAGCGCCTGACGCTCGAGCGCAAGTGCGCCATGTGTCGGCACGGGGGCGACTTGCGCCAGAGCGCTGGGCGCTTGAGTGCAAGCGCGCCACGTGTTGGCACGGGGGCGACTTGCGCCAGAGCGCTGTGCGCTTGAGCGCAAGCGCGCCACGTGTCGGCACATGGGCGCTTTGCGCTCGAGCGCAGGGCGCTGTTGTGCAAGCGCGCCACGTGTCGGCACGTGGGCGCTCTGCACTTGAGCGCCGGCGAGGAAAAGAGGCTTTTGGCCAAAAAAGATTCTCGGAAGAGAAATCAGAGTGGAGTTGGACTCCTAAATGTGTTTTTGGGGTTAATGGAAGGGGTTCTTCTTCCTCCTCTGTTAGCTGGATCTTGAAGATCAAGAGATGTGAGATCTCAAAATCTCTCCTTTTTGGGATCTAAAAACAGATCCAAGTTTCGCTTTGTGGGTTTGGTGGTGAAAAACTATTTTCTTTTTGAAAAGGAAGAGTAAAACTCTTGATTTAATTAAAGAGAAAGAAGAAGGTTTTAGAACCTTGAGGAAGGAGAAAAGATCTCAGATCTAATTTTTTTTGGAGAGAATGAAAGTTGTTTTTTTTTATTCATCATCATTTTGCCTTATATAGGCTTACATATTTACATATAGCCCCTTGGGCTTTGCAAAATGGTGTTTTTCCTATCCCATGGCTCATGTGCCATTTCTTTTTGCATACATAAGCCATGGGCTTACAAGAATTTGGCTTTATGCCTATTTTGTTTACATTCATGCATAAAAAGTTACATAAAAATTATTTATGATATGATTTCGTTGTTGGCATGGGGAGGCTGGCCGCGGGCTCGACTTGGGCATAGGCCCGCTTGACTTAGGCTTGGGCCCACCTAGCTTGGGGGTTGACTTGACTTTGACTCGGTCAACCGGGGTGTAAATTTTTACCCCAACAAATTGCCCCCATCAATAAATGCACACAGCACATGTGGGTCGTGTGCATGAAATTGATGGATCTTCTTTCACGTGGAGGCGACTTGCTTTGGTTCCCACTTTTTGGGATGCACTGCCCTTTTTACGACGTGGACGGTCGACGCTTGACGCGTCTCCGAGACAGAGTGTCCGTGTTAGACGTTTCCCTTGCCCGGAGCGATCCAGTTCCTGCTTTGTAGGAAGCCTGCACTGCCCTTTTTGCGACATGGACGTTCGATGCTTGACGCGTCTCCGAGACGGAGTGTCCGTGGTAGACGTTTCCCTGACCCGGAGTGATTTGGTTCCCGATTTGCAGGGAGCCTGCACTGCCCGTTTTGCGACATGGACGGTCGACGCTCTGATCCGGAGCGATTTGGTAGACGTGTCCCCGGCACGTAGTGTCGCTGGTCGACGTTTCCCCGAGGCGGAGTGTCGTTGTTGGACGTTTCCCTGACGTGGAGTGTCTGTGTTGGACATTTCCCCGATGCAGAGTGTCGCTTACTGACGTGTCCCCGGCACGGAGTGTCTGCTTGACGTTTCCCCGGCACGGAGTGTCGTTGTTGGACGTTTCCCTGATGCGGAGTGTCTGTGCTGGACGTTTCCCCGATGCAGAGTGTCGCTTGTTGACGTGTCCCCGGCACGGAGTGTCGCTGATCGACTTTTCCCCGGCGCGGATTGTCGGGTTGACTTTTCCCCGTCACGGAGTGTCGCTGATCGACTTTTCCCCGGCACGGAGTGTCGCGGGTTGACTTTTCCCCGGCACGGAGTGTCGCTGATCGACTTTTCCCCGGCGCGGAGTGTCGCGGGTTGACTTTTCCCCAGCACGGAGTGTCGCTGGTCGACTTTTCCCCAGCGCGGAGTGTCGCGGGTTGACTTTTCCCCGGCACGGAGTGTCGCTGATCGACTTTTCCCCGGCACGGAGTGTCGGTTTGAATTTTCCCCAGCATGGAGTGTCGCCGATCGACTTTTCCCCGGCGCGGAGTGTCGCGGGTTGACTTTTCTCCGGCACGGAGTGTCGCTGATCGACTTTTCCCCGGCGCGGAGTGTCGGGTTGACTTTTCCCCGGCACGGAGTGTCGCTGATCGACTTTTCCCCGGCGCAGAGTGTCGGTGGTTGACTTTTCCCCGGCACGGAGTGTCGCTGATCGACTTTTCCCCGGCGCGGAGTGTCGCGGGTTGACTTTTCCCCGGCACGGAGTGTCGCTGATCGACTTTTCCCCGGCGCGGAGTGTCGGTGGTTGACTTTCCCCGGCACGGAGTGTCGGGTTGACTTTTCCCCGGCACGGAGTGTCGCTGATCGACTTTTCCCCGTCGCAAAGTGTCGCTGGTTGACTTTTCCCCGGCGCGGAGTGTCGGGTTGACTTTTCCCAGGCACGGAGTGTCGCTGATCGACTTTTCCCCGGCGCGGAGTGTCGGGTTGATTTGATTCCGAGGCGGAGCGTAATTCCGGCAGGGAAGGTAGATATCCCGAGGCGAAACATGATTTCAACACGGGGTAAATTCTGGGACGGAGCATGATTCCGCCATATAGGTCGTTGGTTTGATTTGATTTGGGTTGACATCAGCATCGCTACACTGGAATATGGTACCAGGAGCGAATCATCATCTGTCTTGAGAGGATTTGGGAACTGGTTTTCTGTCGGTATCTGCATTGTTGCACTGGAATAATGCCACGAGCAACTCATCATGTGCCCCGGGAGGATTTGGATTTGGTTTTTTGTTTGGCATCTGCATTGCTGCACTGGAATACTGCCAGGAGCAACTCATCATTTGCCTCGGGAGGATTTGGGAATTGGTTTTGTTTTGGCATCTGCATTGCTGCACTGGAATAATGCCAGGAGCAACTCATTATGTGCCCCAGGAGGATTTGGATTTGGTTTTTTGTTTGGCATCTGCATTGCTGCACTGGAATACTGCCAGGAGCAACTCATCATTTGCCCCGGGAGGATTTGGGAATTGGTTTTGTTTTGGCATCTGCATTGCTGCACTGGAATAATGCCAGGAGCAACTCATCATGTGCCCCAGGAGGATTTGGATTTGGTTTTTTGTTTGGCATCTGCATTGCTACACTGGAATAATGCCAGGAGAACCTCATCATTTGCCCTGGGAGGATTTGGGAATTGGTTTTGTTTCGGCATCTGCATTGCTGCACTGGAATAATGCCAGGAGCAACTCATCATATGCCCTGGGAGGATTTGGATTTGGTTTTTTGTTTGGCATCTGCATCGCTGCACTGGAATAATGCCAGGAGCAACTCATCATGTGCCCCATGAGGATTTGGATTTGGTTTTTTGTTTGGCATCTGCATTGCTGCACTGGAATACTGCCAGGAGCAACTCATCATTTGCCCTGGGAGGATTTGGGAATTGATTTTGTTTTGGCATCTGCATTGCTGCACTGGAATAATGCCAGGAGCAACTCATCATGTGCCCCAGGAGGATTTGGATTTGGTTTTTTGTTTGGCATCTGCATTGCTGCACTGGAATAATGCCAGGAGCAACTCATCATTTGCCCCGGGAGGATTTGGGAATTGGTTTTGTTTTGGCATCTGCATTGCTGCACTGGAATAATGCCAGGAGTAACTCATCATGTGCCCTGGGAGGATTTGGATTTGGTTTTTTGTTTGGCATCTGCATTGCTGCACTGGAATAATGCCAGGAGCAACTCATCATTTGCCTCGGGAGGATTTAGGAATTGGTTTTGTTTTGGCATCTGCATTGCAGCACTGGAATAATGCCAGGAGCAACTCATCATGTGCCCCGAGAGGATTTAGGAATTGGTGGCTTAGGAGACAGGTTTAGATCCCTGCCACCTAAGGCTTTTCCATTTTGTGAGCCGTAAGGGTCTCACAAAGCATTTTCTCCCTACGGGTCGTAAGGATCCCGTAGATGTATTTTCTCCTTAGGAGTCGTGGGGACTCCTAAGTGTGTTGCTCCTTTGTGAGTCATAAGGATCTCACGCGGGAATTTTCTCCTCACAAAGTCGAAAGGACTTTGCAAGTGCATTTCATTTCTTTTTCTTCCTTTACGAGTTTGCGCCCTTTCGGGTTTTCACAAACTCGCCGGCAGTCCTGCTGTTTTTACTCACGGAGCCCTTTCGGGTTTTAATCCGTGCCCATTTTGCTTGTGGACATACCGTTTTTTGTTGGAGGGGTTGGGATTGTCTTATGCCCGTGGATTGTATACGGTTTTGTAGGATATATGATCCAGACCGTAGGGCCGGAAAAATTTCAGGGCCTTGTTGGCGTCTGCATCGCTGCACTGGAATGTGGCACCAGGAGCGACTAATCATTCGCCATCGGGGTATGGGATTTGGAATTTGGTTGGCGTCTGCATCGCTGCACTGGAATATGGTACCAGGAGCGACTCATCATTCGCCACTTGGGGGTTGGAAAGCGATGGCTTAGGAGACAGGTTTAGATCCCTATCACCTAAGGCTTTCCAATTTCATGGGCCGTGAGGGTCCCATAAAGGCATTTTCTCCCTGCGAGTCGTAAGGATCCCACAGGTGTATTTTCTCCTTAGGAGTCGTGAGGACTCCTAAGTGTGTTTTTCCTTTGTGACTCGTAAGGATCCCACAAAAGTTTGTTCTCCTCACGTATCGTGAGGACACATGAGTGGATTTCCCTCGTTCCCAGTTTAATGACTTAGAGGTCGACTGTTTCCATTTTAACGACATGGTGGTCATCTGTTTCCAGTTTAAAGACTTAGAGGTCTGCTGTTTTCAGTTTAAAGACGTAGAGGTCATCTGTCTCCAGTTTAACGACTTAGAGGTCATCTATTTCCAGTTTAACGACGTGGAGGTCATCTGTTTCCAGTTTAACGACATGGAGGTCATCTGTTTCCAGTTTAAAGACTTAGAGGTCATCTGTTTCCAGTTTAACGACTTAGAGGTCATCTGTTTCCAGTTTAACGACTTAGAGGTCTGCTGTTTCCAGTTTAAAGACTTAGAGCTCTGTTGTTTCCAATTTAAAGACTTAGAGGTCGTCTGTTTCCAGTTTAAAGACTTAGGGGTCGTCTGTTTCCAGTTTAAAAACTTAGGGGTCGTCTGTTTCCAGTTTAACGACTTGGAGGTCGTCTGTTTCCAGTTTAACGACTTGGAGGTCATCTGTTTCCAGTTTAACGACGTGGTGGTCATCTGTTTCCAGTTTAACGACTTGGAGGTCATCTGTTTCCAGTTTAAAGACTTAGAGGTCTATCCAGGGGCATAGGTATGATGAGAATTATTTGAGCCCGTGGATTGTATACGGTAGTCAATTTGGGGACTAACCGTAGGGCCGAGGGAATTTTAAAAAATTGGATTTTTGTTTTTGTTTTTCTTTGTTTTACCGCGATTGCTCTATCCTTTCAGCTTTTCTTATCGCGAAGATCGCGATTGCCCTATCATTTCGGCTTTTATTCGCGGTTGCCCCACCATTTCGGCTTTATTTTCATCTTTATTTTACTCGCTGATTTTTATTGCGAGTTGCCCCATCATTTCGGCTTTTCTCTATTTTTCTTTTATTTACACATTTTTTTGTTTATTTACATATATATATATGTATATTTTTACATTTCCAGTTTAACGACTTAGAAGTCGACTGTCCCCAGTTTAACGACGTCGTGGTCCTTTTTGCTTATCCCAGCTCCTTGAACTTTGATCTTGGCGGAGCTGTGTTGATGACCTAGCTCTGTGGCTTGCCGATACATCCGAGGATTGTGAGGTTTTTCTAAGCTTATATTGGTCCTCTGCCCAATCTTTGAAAATATAGCAGTCTTCAATGGTATGACCCACCACTCTATGATATGGGCAGTATATGGGATTGCCGGTCATGTTCATTTCCTGTGGCCTCTTTGGAACAGGCAGTTGCAGACCGCTGTTCAGGGCGTCCATAAATATTTTGCGGACTTCATCCCTCCTGAAGGAGTATACCTTCTTCTTTCCCTCCATTGGAGTAGGTGCTTTTACTGATGCTGGTCCTCGAGGAACATGTCTGGGAGGATTAGGTTCCCGAAAGGTTTCGGTCTCCATTTGCATGAAATCGGCGATCGTAGCTTGACTGTTTGCTAACACGCCTTTAGACAGTTCTATCTCTCCCATCTTGTATTGCCTTTCGACCCAATCTTTGAAGACGAAGCAGTCCTCAATGGCATGACCTATCACCCTATGATAGGGACAATATTCTGGGTCGTCGGTCATATTCGCTTCTTGCGGTCTCTTTGATTCTGGCAGTTGTAGACCGTTTCTTATGGCGTCCCTGAATATCTTGAGGACTTTTTCCCTCTTGAAGGAATAGACCTTTTCCAGCTTCTCTTTCAGAGGCGATTCCCCCCCGGTGTATGTATCGGAGGGATTGGAGGCTGATTGCGGCCGTTTTTCGCGAAAGCGCTCCGCTTTTAGGTTGAAAGGGATATCAGTTGGCTGCCCCCGGGTATCAATCCCTGGCTCATGAGCCAAAATTTGATTCTGCTGTAATTGCAATCGGGCGACTTGGGTCACGAGATCTGCCACAACGTTTGCCAGCTCGTCGACTTTGAAATAGATCCCGGCCATCTTCTCATCCCTGTCCCGAAATTTCCTTTGAAGCCATTGGAATAATGCTTGTTCTGTAGTTTCGGCTATGACAACCGGGTAATCTTTATTGCCTGAGCTCAATTCCATAGGAACCACGGGCTCCTCTGGCTTATCGGCCTGAGCGGGCTCTTCATCATTTAGATCGAACCGATGCTGGGTAGCGTCAACCATATCATCACCATGGTTGTGAAGAAGAGGAGGGTTCGTTTCTTCATATCCGGCCATGTAGACAGTGTGGATAACACATTCAGCCATTCTTTCATCACTGGCAGCTGGTTTCACGGAGCGGTCCGAGATTTGGAAATTCATAAATTTTAACATGCCCAGAGCCCTAGCCCTTTTGTTGGCTCTATATCTGAGCCGCTTCTGCCTCAGCTTCTTTGCCTTAAGCACTTGGCAGGCTTCTGCTCTTCGGGAAGCCGCCATAAACCAAGCGATGGGGATGCTTGAGAAGACATCTGCCCGCGTGTCCGTCGAAGGTATCGCCTGGGCTTGCCCACGACGTCTGGCAACTTCTTTTGTTTCGATGGCTTTGCCCCCAGTTGGGGCCATGGAAAGCCGTCCAGACACCGATTTGCGTTTTGGTTGGGGCACCCTCGAGATTACCACATTCGGTCTCCTGCCTTTCGAGACCGGTTTGTCTGTTGCTGGAGCTTGAGGAGCCAGGATGGCGTTAGCTGACACGAACAGGATAGAGCCGAATGGTAGCGGCTCCTCCTGCCATTATCGCTCTAGACCGGCCGGAAGGACTGTCCTGGAGTCTATCTTCATCGTGTAGGAGACGGGAGCTGTGTTCATCTTTGGAGACATCGTTGAGAAGTGATTGCTTGAAGAACTGGATGAAAAAGCATTATTTTAGTATAAATATATGATTGAGTTCGCATTAACGTTTAACCCGAAATATGGGAGGAGAGATTGGTCCCACCGGGCATGCCAGAATCTGTAGGGTGTTTTTCGTCACCCCATTGAGATGGGAATACGCGCGCACTTGTCGACGTATAATACAGAGTCCCCCTGCCTAGGGTGGGCCGGGGTTTAATGATTGTGGGGATCCGAATCTCCGGCAGCCGCGGACTAAACTGCCGTTAATTACCCCTCGCCTTTGGAGCGAAGGAACCTCCGATTGACGGGTTAAACTGGTCATGCAAACTCAATGTGCAGCGTGCGCGTGTTGTGTTTTAAAAGGGGGTTTTGGATATATCGGGAGCCGCGCAGAGTTTTTACGGGGGTCCCGCTATCCGGATAGCGGGCTGGGGGTCAAGAGGGCTAGCAGACCCCTTGTGGGGTGCGGGGCAGCGCCCCGTTAGAAATTTTTTTCTAACAGGGACAGTGTCGTGGTGTATGTGTGTGTGCACATATGTATGCATATGTGTATATATATATATATATATGCATATATATATATATATATATATATAAAAGAAAGAGAGGGAAAAGGCATCCAAAGGATGCGTGGGGCCAGCGCCTTGGGCGCTGTGCTCCCAGGTGCTGTGCGCTCAGGTGCTAGCGTGCCACGTGTCGGCACGTGGGCGCTCTGCGCTTGAGCGCATGGCGTTGTAGCACAAGTGCGCCACGTGTCGGCACGTGGGCGCTTTGCGCTTCAGCGCCTGACGCTCGAGCGCAAGTGCGCCATGTGTCGGCATGGGGGCGACTTGCGCTTGAGCCCTGGGCGCCACGTGTCGGCACGGCGGCGACTTGCGCCAGAGCGCTGTGCGCTTGAGCGCAAGCGCGCCACGTGTCGGCACGGGGGCGACTTGCGCCAGAGCGCTGCGCGCTTGAGTGCAAGCGCGCCACGTGTCGGCACATGGGCGCTTTGCGCTCGAGCGCAGGGCGTTGTTGTGCAAGCGCGCCACGTGTCGGCACGTGGGCGCTTTGCGCTTGACCGCTGAGCGCTTGAGCGCAAGCGCGCCACGTGGGCGCTCTGCACTTGAGCGCCGGCGAGGAAAAGAGGCTTTTAGCCAAAAAAAGATTCTCGGAAGAGAAATCAGAGTGGAGTTGGACTCCTAAATGTGTTTTTGGGGTTAATAGAAGGGGTTCTTCCTCCTCCTCTGTTAGCTGGATCTTGAAGATCAAGAGATGTGAGATCTCAAAATCTCTCCTTTTTGGGATCTAAAGACAGATCCAAGTTTCGCTTTGTGGGTTTGGTGGTGAAAAACTATTTTCTTTTTGAAAAGGAAGAGTAAAACTCTTGATTTAATTAAAGAGAAAGAAGAAGGTTTTGGAACCTTGAGGAAGGAGAAAAGATCTCAGATCTAATTTTTTTTTGGAGAGAATGAAAGTTGTTGTTTTTTTATTCATCATCATTTTGCCTTATATAGGTTTACATATTTACATATAGCCCCTTGGGCTTTGCAAAATGGTGTTTTGCCCATCCCATGGCTCATGTGCCATTTCTTTTTGCACACATAAGCCATGGGCTTACAAGAATTTGGCTTTATGCCCATTTTGTTTACATTCATGCATAAAAAGTTACATAAAAATTATTTATGACATGATTTCGTTATTGGCATGGGGAGGCTGGCCGCGGGCTCGACTTGGGCATGGGCCCGCTTGACTTGGGCTTGGGCCCACCTAGCTTGGGGGTTGACCTTGACTTTGACTCGGTCAACCGGGGTGTAAATTTTTACCCCAACAGGCTTCAGCTAGACCATTAGCTCGCGGATTATAAACCGAGGAATATCTCCAGTCTATATTATGCTGTTGCGCAAAGCGACTGATCTTGTGGCTTCTGTAAGCTGGCCCGTTATCAGAGATGATCCGTCGCGGAGTTCCAAACCGATATATGACGTGTGTCTTGAAGAAGTGGAGGATATTTTCCGTCTTTACTTCCCTCAGCGGTATTGCCTCTGCCCATTTGGAGAAGTAATCAGTCGTCGCTAGGATGAAACGATGTCTCCTAGACGATGCTGGTTCGATGGGGCCGACTATGTCAGTTCCCCACATTTCGAACGGCTAGCTAGCCACTGTTGGATGTAGTAGATTTGGATGTTGGTGGATGAAATCCCCATGAATTTGGCATGAGTGGCATTGCTTCGCATATTCGAGGCAGTCCTGAATCATCGTGGGCCAGTAGTAGCCCATCCGTTTGATTTTCAACTTCATCTTTGGGCCTGCTTGGTGAGAACCGCAGAGTCCGTCGTGAACTTCCTGGACGACCCTTTTTGCTTCGTCAGGTCCTAAGCATCTCAGCCACAAAGAATCAAATGACCTCTTGTACAGAGTATCGTTGACGAAGGCGAAAGACAGGGCTTGTTTCATGAGCTGATGTCTTGTGGACGCTTCTTCAGGCATTCGGTGGAACTTGAAGTAATCTATGAAGACTTCCCTCCAATCTTCGGTATTTTCCCAATCTTTTACTTGCAGGGTTGTCTGCTCGTTCGCTCCTTTTTCTTCGGATGATTCCGGAGATATTTCTGCTGGGGCAAGCACTCGACGGCTTTGCACCACGATTCTAACGTCATCGAGGTTCTCGTCAGCCAGTTCTTTAGCAAGTTTGGCCAACGCGTCTGCTTTGCTATTTTCCGCGCGCGGTATGTTCTTCAAAGTATAGGAGGGAATTTGGGTCAACAGTTGTTGCACCTTTTCACCGTATTTCACCAACTCCGGCTTGCACGTTTGGTAGTCGCCATTTACTTGACTAATGACCAGTTGAGAATCCCCGTATATGAGGAGGTCTTCAATTCCCATGTCAATGGCGATTTCGAGACCTGCTATCAGAGCTTCGTATTCGGCTTCGTTGTTTGTCCTCGGCTCCGTCAGGGAGAACGCGTAGCGCATTATCCCTCCTTGTGGAGTTATAAAGATGAGTCCTACCCCCGATTTAATTATAGGAGTACTTTGTTTGCGCTTCTTCACGGAAGATGCTCCGTCAAAATAAAGCTCCTATCGGGTATTATCACCGTCGATCGCATCAAACGCATGTTCGTCTGGAAGATCGCAATTCAGAGGAAAATCGGTGGGTATCGGATGCTCAGCGAGGAAGTCGGCGATGGCCTGGCCTTTCACTGCCTTAAGAGGTTGATAGGTTATCGAGAACTCCATTAAGAGCAGGGCCCATTTAGCGAGTCGTCCCGTCAGTATGGCCTTTGACATCAAGTATTTAAGGGGGTCCACCTTTGAAATAAGACGGACCTCATGCGCCAACGCATAGTGCCTGAGCTTTGTTATCGCAAAGATCAATGCCAGGCAGTGTTTTTCAATGAGGGAGTAGTTGCTTTCTGCCCCCAGCAGAACTCAACTTAAGTAGTAGAGTGCTCTCTCTTTCCCTTGATCGTTCTCTTGTGCCCATAATGCGCCTAAGGAACCTTCGAGGGCGGTCGTGTAGAGAATGAGAGGCTTTCCCTTAACTGGAGCAGCCAACACCGGCGGGTTCTGCAGGTATTGCTTGATCTCGTCTAGTGCGCTTTGGCATTTGTGATCCCAGACAAATGGGGTTCCCTTCTTCATCAGGTGGCTATAGGGACGACACTTGCCTGAAAGGTTGGCTATAAATCGTCGTATGTATGCGAGCTTCCCTTGGAGAGATCGCAACTGTTTGAGGGTTCTCGGCGGAGGCATTTCCATGATCGCTTTGATCTTTGACGGATCTATTTCAATACCTCGGTGTCGGACAATGAATCCCAAGAACTTGCCTGAGGAAACTCCAAATGCACACTTGAGCGGGTTCATCTTCAAGTTGTATTGCCGAAGGCGTTGAAATACGGTCTTCAAATGCTCGAGATGTTCCTCGTATGATTTGCTTTTAACCACGAGATCGTCGATATAGCATTCGACGATTTTGTGTATAAGGTCATCGAAAATCTTTGTCATGGCCTTTTGATAAGTGGCACCGGCATTCTTTAAACCGAAGGGCATCACTTTATAACAGAATATACCTAGAGGGGTCCTGAAGGCGGTGTGCTTCTGGTCTTCGGGATGCATCTTTATCTGATTATACCCTGATGAGCCATCCATGAAGGAGAAAACCTCATGAGTGGATGTATTGTCTATCATCAGTTCAGTGACTGGCACTGGGAAATCATCCTTCGGGCAAGCTTTATTGAGATCTCGAAAGTCCACGCATATGCGCACCGTCCCATTTTTCTTCATCACCGGGACGATGTTAGCGATCCATTCAGGATATTGAACCTCCTGGATAAAGCCAGAGTCGATCAGCTTCTTGACCTCGGCGTTGATACTCATCTCGAGCTTGAGCCACATTCTCCTCGGCGCCTGTTTGACGGGCTTGATGTCCGGGGATATCGCCAATTTGTGTACAGCAATTTCTGGATCTAATCCTGGCATTTCAAAATAGTTCCACGCGAAGCAATCTCTATGCTGTAGAAGCACGTCTTTTAATGCAGCCACCCTTTCTTCAGATAGCAGCTCGCTGATGAATGTTGGTCGTGGATCGTCTGCCGTCCCCAACTCAATCTTCTTGAGGTTATCTGCAGTGGTATGGATTCCATCTTCCAGCTCTTTTGGCGCTGGTGGGAATTCTGAGATTATCTCGTCGCTGCTGTTTTCGAAGCACCAAAGGAGCTCATCTATATCCTCGGGCTCTTCTTTTAATGTTGTAATCATGTGACAGGTGCGAACTCGCTTCCAATCCCAATGTGGAACTGGTTCTTCTTTCGTGGCCTTGGGCTCGTGCTTCTGTGGTGGCGTTACCCTCCAGTTATCGGACAGAGCGAACTTGCCAAGCTGATATTGATCTTCGACCCAATTCTTGAAGGTGAAGCAGTCTTCGAGCGGGTGCCCTATTACTCGATGGTAAGAGCAATAGTTTGGGTGTGAGACTTCGCCCGCTTGTTCGGGGTGTTTAGACTCCGGCAATGTAAGCATTTGATATTTTAGAGCAAGATCAAGTATCTTCTTTGTCTTGTCCCGAGGAAACGAGTACGCTCGACCCATTTTCTTCATGAGGGATAGATCAATAACGCATGACTCCTGTTTGCGTGGCTTCTTAGCTCTGCTTTGTTGCTGTTGAGCGCCTTTTTGGCCTTTCGACTTATTTCTGCTTTTGCGCCGAGCCTTCTTTATAACAGATTGACTAGGAGCGGCATTTTCATCCTTTATGGTCTGTCGAAGGAGGCGTTGCGTTTTGGCTTTCTCGTAGATGGCCGTCTCGCGGTTGTGATCATCCCGTACTTTTTGACCAGCTTTCTTTATAAGTTTGTCCATTTGTTCCTAGAAACGACGGACTGGGCTCCTTTGCATTTGGAACTTTCACTGGCTTAGGATTAGCGTCCTCCCATTGAGCATCCGCCTCTTCATGAAAGTTGTGCACGACGCAACAGTCGCGGAGCAGCTCTCGTTTCTTGGAGCGAATGTATCCGAGCCCGATTGTCTCTATTCTCCCGTTAGGCAGTTTGCGTTGAGTCCCGAGGACGTTCCAGACCCTATCATAGAATTTAGCCTTTCTAACGGTCTGTTTGAAGGGTATCCCCTGGCGTTTTAGCAGCCTTTTCAAACCTTCCGTATAATATCTGGGGAGACGGATAGGCTGAAGCCTGTCCAACGTAGGATCCGCCCCGTGCCAGACTTCTTTCTCCGCTTTGTTTTCTTCAGAGAGGTAAAATAGAATTGCTTTTGAAAGGTTCCTAGGCACACTATAGAGGTCTCACAAGGCATCAACCATGCCAATTTAAAATTTTTAGGGTGCCGAGAAAACCTAATACGGATCGTCGGCTAGAATTCTAGGCGAAATACTAGTCTAGTTAACAATTTAACTAAAGATCAGAAGCTACAACCTTTGTAGATCCGGATATCCACTTCCTTAGCTCCACGTAGGCGTCCTCTCGCTGTCCATCTTGAATCCCGAACTCAATCGTCGGCTTCATCGGAGAATTGGGCGGACTAGGTCGTCGGCTTCGTGCCGAAGATGATCTACGTCGAGGCATCACAAGTTCAAGCTCCGACTTCACAAATTTGTGAAACTTGTGAAGAAAACACCCAAAACAACTTGGCAAGAGGTAGAGGGTGAAGAAATAGGAGGTGGGTTCACTTTAGAATTGGATTTCTCACTTTAGAACTCAAGTTGCCATTGATGGCATCAAGGTTTCTTTCTTGAAGAAGAAGATCAAGAAGAAGAAAGAATATGATAAGTCATTTTAAAATGAAAAAGAAAACAATACTTATCATATCCTAACTAAGATTAAGTGTAGAGAATAGACCATGGTAAGTGGGAATGTTTAGGGTTAAGCATGAAGACAAAATGGTCTCTTTAGTCAAAGCTTCATGAAGCTTCAACAAGCTTCATGACAAAAAGAAACCATTTTATTTTCTTTTATCCAATTAAATAAATAAAGAATGGATAAATAAATAGATGAATAACTCTAAACCCTAACCATTATCATAACCATGGTTTAATTCTTTGCACAAACCCAAGTAAATATGTATCATCATACATGATACAATCAAGTGCACACAAAAGCATATCACATATACAATGTGCACTTCAAGTGAGAAAATCCTTTTAAAATGAACCAATACTAGTTTATGCAAATTAATATATCAAATATATAATTATACATTAAATCATTAAATCAACACTTGATTCAATGATCCGGTCATGTCGCACATAACCGACCAGTATACAATGTATCGATTTATCGAATCAATGATTCGACAACTAGGTTATATCGCATACAACCAATCGAAACATTCATCGCGAGAATGAAATACGGTATCACATACACGCATTATTCTCGGTCCCGCACATATCTTATATGCGCTCCTATTTCGTTTCGCTTGAGCCAGGAAACCTCTGTGTAGGACTCTAAAGACTCGTCAATACGCCGGTAGCAGATGATGATCATATCAAGCACCCACAAGCCACAAGCGATCTGCTAAACGTAACGGCTATCCAGGTATTGATCGATTAGAAGATCGACGAGCTAGCCCGCTCACACTCCTGTGAATCCAACCAGTAACACTTACCGTACAGTCCGGTCTGATCGTCTGATATGTCGCATATCAAGTCTAGGGGTGGTAAACGTCAGACCCCAATAACCGATAAGTCGTGCCGATGTGAGGCTCATAACGGGTCGAGAAACTACTGGTAACACTTACCAGCAAATCTCTGATCAGCCCTGGCCAGGGACTTCCCTGTTACGGCCAATCGAGCACAGCGCAACATCAACCCCAAATACCGGGAGAGACGAAATCCTCTCCTATCACTCATTGCCTCCATGTGACTCAGGACTGTACCCAAAGACCACCGTTTTTCACGCCCTCATGGACGTGGTAATGTGGAGATCAAAGCACAGTGGGAATCACACAAGACTCTATGACGATCTCGGGTCTACAGACTCACCTGTACAAGTGTCACCTGAGAACTGCCATCTGACGTGAGGTATAATACCATCTGGGAGTTCTCGGCGAGTCCGTCCAGTGTACCCAGTCTCCACTGAGCACCCGTATATCATCTCTGATGTCAAACACCAATGGATATGGGATCATCCATCGCCCATCTCAGGGGTCGAGAAGCATATACGCTAGTCTACTCTGGTATATCGATGCCCCGTCTCGATACACCTACGACTAGGGACCTTGAAGGATGTACTTATGGACTACCATGTACCCACTAGTATGATCTGCATCATAGTCCAGGCAGTCAAGTACACATCCTAAGGGCTTTACCAACATGTAACTATAAGACAGTTTAAAGAGACTAGTGTACATGTTAAGATAAAGAGAAACCAGATAGCATAGGATCATATCGAGCAAGAAAGTCATCTCTATATATGTCCAAGCATCCAATATAATATACATCATCTGTACAATACTGGCCTCTAGGGCATACATACAACCAACAATCTCCCACTTGCACTAGGGCCAGCTGCTGTAGTATCGCATACCGAGCATCCCGAAGAGTCTCTCAAACTGTATCTGGGGAATGGCCTTCGTGAGTGGATCCTCCATGTTGTTCTTCGTGTCAACCCTCCTGACCTCGATCTCCCGGCGATCAACTATCTCCCGGATCAGGTGATACCGCCTCAGAATATGCCTGGATCGCTGATGGGACCTGGGTTCCTTGGCCAAAGCCACCACTCTATTCTTATCGCAATACAAAGGTATTGGATGCTCAATGGATGTAACCACTCCAAGTTCAGTAATGAACTTCTTGATCCAGACAGCCTCTTTGGCAGCATCGTTGGCAGCGATGTATTCAGCCTCCATCGTCGAGTCTGCCACGGTTTCCTGCTTGGAACTCTTCCAGCTAACCGCCCCTCCGTAAAGGGTAAAGACAAATCCCGACTGCGACTTAGAGTCGTCCTTATCACTCTGGAAGCTCGAATCGGTAAAGGACTCCACTTGGAGTTCTCCGTTACCATACACCAAGAGCATCTCTTTAGTCCTTCGCAAGTACTTGAGAATGCTCTTCACAGCTGTCCAGTGACTCTCTCCAGGATCAGCTTGATACCTACTCACTACACTTAGTGAGTATGCTACATCGGGTCTGGTATATAGCATCGCGTACATGATAGAGCCCACAGCCGAAGCATAGGGTATCCCTTGCATGCGAGCTCTCTCCAAATCAGTCTTGGGAGACATCTCTTTGGAGAGAGTGACTCCAGAGATCGTGGGCAAGTTCCCACGCTTGGATTCTTCCATACTAAACCTCTTCAGTATGGTGTCAATGTACCTGGATTGGGACAATCCCAATATCCGTTTGGATCTATCCCTATAGATCCTAATTCCCAATATGCAGGAGGCATCACCAAGATCTTTCATTGAGAATCTTTGTGATAAGAAGAGCTTGACCGATTGCAGCATAGGAATATCATTTCATATCAAGAGTATGTCGTCCACGTACAATACGAGGAAGACAACCTTACTCTCTGCCACCTTCTTGTAGATACAAGGTTCATCTGGGTTTTTGACGAAATCAAACTCTTTGATAACGACGTCAACGCAGATGTTCCAACTCCGCGATGCTTGCTTTAATCCATAAATGGATTTAAGCAACTTGCACACCTTCCCGCTGCTCCCACTGTCTACGAAGCCCTCTGGCTGAGTCATGTACACGCACTCTTCTAAATCACCATTTAGAAAGGCGGTCTTAACATCCATTTGCCAGATTTCGTAATCATGATATGCAGCGATGGCAAGCATGATCCGGATGGATTTAAGCATAGCCACTGGAGAAAAGGTTTCGTCATAGTCCATACCTGGTCTTTGACGAAAACCTTTTGCAACAAGTCTAGCTTTGAAAGTTTCCACTTTCCCATCTACACCAAATTTCTTCTTGAAGATCTACTTGCTCCTAATGGGTTTTACCCCTTCAGGAGCAACGTCCAAAGTCCATACTTTGTTGGTGTACATGGATTCCATCTCGGACCGCATAGCATCCAGCCATTTTACCGAGTCACTACTCGTGATGGCCTGCTCGAAGCTAGTTGGGTCATCATCCTCCATGATGCAACCCTCGCTCCCACCATCCATGAGAAAACCGTAGCATCTCTCAGGTTGGCGAGAAACCCTACTAGATCGGCGGAGAGGCTGGGGTTCATCAGGAACTACGGAATCCTCTAGTTCCACCAGATCTTCTGTTGTAGCATTTGTAGCTGGAACCTCTTCCAGTTCTACCTCATGACCACTAATCTCTTTTTCAAGAAATTCCTTTTCTAAAAAGGTGGCATGCCGAGAAACAAATACTCTTTGTTCCTCAGGGTGGTAGAAGATATACCCTTGAGAATTCTTGGGATATCCAATAAATTTGCATAGAACAGACCGTGCCTCGAGTTTGTCCGGATTTTGTCGTTTGACATAGGCTGGACAACCCCATATCTTAACATAGTTAAGACATGGTCTCTTCCCTTTCCATATCTCATATGGAGTGGTAGGCACAGAGTTGGTGGGGACCATATTCAATAGATGTATGGCTGTCTCAAGCGCATACCCCCAGAAGGAAATAGGTAACTCAGCTGTGCTCATCATAGAGCGCACCATATCTAATAGGGTGCGGTTCCTCCGTTCTGATACACCGTTGTGCTGTGGTGTATATGAAGGAGTCAGCTGAGAGACAATCCCATTCTCTTTTAGGAAGTCCAGGAATTCATTGCTCAAGTATTCACCTCCTCGATCAGATCGAAGGATTTTAATACTTTTTCCGGTTTGGTTCTCGACTTCTTGTTTATATTCTCTAAATTTCTCAAAAGCTTCAGACTTGTGTCTTATTAAGTACACATATCCGTATCTTGAGAGATCGTCAATGAATGTAATGAAGTACGAAGAACCATCCCTGGCATGTGTAGACATGGGACCGCATACATCACTATGTATCAGTCCCAAGAGTTCAGTAACTCTTTCTCCGTGTCCCGTAAACGGAGCTTTAGTCATCTTTCGTTTGAGACATGACTGGCAAGTGTCATAAGATGAAAATTCGAAAGGTTTCAAATATCCATCCTTATGCAACTTAGCCAGTCGTGTCACATTGATGTGACCCAGTCTACAATGCCATAAGTAGGATTCGTTCAGTTCTGAACTCTTCCTCTTGTGTGTGTTTGTTATGCTCAGAACTGTTGATTGATTTAGAACATAAATGCCATTGCACAACGTGCCTGATCCAACCAACTTTTGGTTACGGAAAATGTTCATAACATTATCCTGTAATACAAAATTATATCCCTCTTTACTCAACAAAGAAACCGATATAATGTTGCATATCAGGTTTGGCATGTAATAGCATTCGTTCAGAACCAATGTATTACCAGTTGGTAATACAAGGTGATATTCCCCGACAGTCTTAGCTGCAACAATTGCACCATTTCCAACTCTAATGTCTTTATCACCTTCTCCAAGTTCTTTACCTTTCCTTAGCCCATGTAACTGATTACATATATGGGATCCTGAGCCGGTATCTAATACCCAGGACGTAGAGCAAATGGAGAAACAGTTCTCTGTAACGAACACACCCGAAGAAAATGCATCAACATATACTTTCTTCATTCGGGTGGCATGGGAATCCTGGTATTCCCCTATATCCTGTTCATTCCTATAACTCTTATAAGAAAGAACGGAACCAACGTTCCCCAGCACAGTATAACATGCGGGTTCGGTCAATACATCCATATTATTATCTTCATTAGGGTATGAAATGGTTGCTACCTGGAGAGAGAGAGAAGAAAACACTTTAGCGTATGCTCGTGCAAGATCAGATTGGTTATTATCTTATCTAATCAGGATGGCTCCCACTGCTTTTTATCAAATCTTCCTTCAAACCCTAAAAGGAAAGATTAGCCGGGATTAATTACACACTACAAGTTCGCCAATCTTTCAGCCAGGCCAGTGTCGGTACTTTGAGGGAGGTCCCCCGTGCTTTCGCACGAACCTAATTAATGTAAACCTCGTTTTTCCAGAGGCGTAACCTCGTTAACACCTTTCTAGACACCTACTTGATCGGCTAATTGTAATGTGTAAACTCTCCCAGGAGTAACTCTTACTCACAGTGGGTATCGGGATCCAACTATCTCATAGAAGGTATGCAATCTCATTGCAAATTTCAACACTTGAAATTCCCGATAATACTTTTGCCCCTAGCGTGCTATGACCTTGACGAAAGCCAACAAACCACAGCCCGCTAGTCAAGTTCAACCCGTACATTTCTTGACTGAATTAAACCCACCCGCACGACCCTTGACAAAAGCCAACAAAGCCGTACGACTACCCTAATCCAGTCGCATCATATGCAGCAGATAAACAGCACATAGCTACCGCACACTACAACTTGACGAAAGCCAACAAATGTAGCACGAATACTATATGCAACTTATCTGAAATGACGGAGGGCTACGACAGGTTTTTCTGAAAACCTATTGCGTAATGAACTTGATATCGTTGTAGAATCAAATGAAGTTTAAAAATGGAGTGATTATGAGGCTTTTCTAGTTTTGCTAAAGGGGTCACTCCCGTTGAAGGGATCGTCGGCCCTTTCCTCGTCGAATGAGGTGCGGGATATATCATATATATCACTGTGCAAAGCAAAAACTCTTAAAAGCAATCAAAAAACAAACCGAGTTTGTAGCATCTGCCAGTTATTGCGAAAGGAGTCACTCCCGGTGAAGGGATCTCGGTCCTTTCCTCATCGAATAAGGTGCGGGATATATCATATATATCGCTGTGCAAAGCAAGAACTGTAGCTACCTGTTTTGTTTAAAATTTGATTCTACAACATCTTAGGTTTCTTTTCTTTCATTAATCACATTAATGATGTCCCATCATTTAAGTACCTAAACATCACAGATAAATACGACGTACACTTATGCCATCCGCATTCGCCTCGATGTCCCCTCGTGCACCTTTAGGTTAGGTAACTAACGGCAGAGCGGGGCAGGGCTAGTGCGGGTATAAAACATAAGTAACGTCTATATAATATATCATATATACTATATACTGTATCCATCACAGAACATCACATGATCACATCACAGATATCGCAGCAGAAGAAACATATGAAATATTGGATATACTAGGACGTCCGTGTTTTCAATACGAGCCAGTATAAAACAAGGATTCCACGGTCGTGATGAATAGCCAATCCCACACCCCTAGACCCCTACGAGAGCGGCAAGCAACCCTACCAATTCTAGGGTTAGGAGACCCGGACTCGACTCCTCGAGACGGTCTCCCACTGGACCCTAGAACTCGGTTACTTGTGCTCCCCTCCTTGGGTCTATCCTAATGCGGAAAAGAAAATAATATACAAAAGGTGACAACTTCCGCTACCTGGAAGTGCTCCAAATAAAAGAATATTACATACAAGTTTTTACATGAATGAAAATGAAAAACACTCATCTCACATAAAAACCCCCGGCTATTCAAACACGACGATCCAATATAACATATCCAGCAACACATAACATCACATGTCATCAACGTAAGTGAGTATGCATACCCCAATTGTCGTTGACGTATAGCAACGAAACCGGCGATATGAACATACTACACTTACGGTCACAGAAAAGAAAGTGTAAAACTACAACAGTTGGAATCCGCAACCTCTTTAGACATCACATGCCTAATCATATGAAATACTTAGACATCATATGCCTAACAGTTATAAACCCCGCATTTTAGTCTCATTATCGAAAACTCTTTTCAATATCAAGTGAAACTAAACCGCTAGATTTATAACATTCATTCAGTTATCTCATAACTGTTTGTGAATTCCAATTATTGTATTACATTCCAGATAAACAGAAAATGTTAAACTTTCCGATCGAACAGTCGAATACCCAAGTTTTCCCGATACAGCTCAACGCATGAAATAAGTCTAACAACATTCAGTTCGTGCCTCAGTACCAACGGTCCAGCCATAGAAGGGTCAAGCCAACGCCTCACATGTGGCACGCCGTACTGCCCCAAACCCGAAGGTTCAAAGGGCAGTTCAAGACGGTCACATAATCGAGTTAAGGTTTGTTGTCTTCTAGAGGGTCCATCGCATTACTTACACTACTTAGAACGTCGTTAAACTACAGAAAAATCCAACACTTCGAAATTTCCCGACAGGGGAAAAGTTGGGTATTTATATCCGGTCGAACTTTTTAACAAATTCAAAAATTATCCGGAAATACACAAAGACGAAATTTGATAATCCGGTCGAAACATCGAAGCTCTAAAACACCCCAGAAAATTCAACTCTTGAATAAATATTAAAAATACCCATAAAACTCAGCTGCAGAAATTATGAATTACTGTGCAAGGTAGGAGGGCTGACGTCATCACTATGCCGCGGAACCGCCGCAGAAGCCATGCTTCTGCC
Source organism: Agapanthus africanus (assembly GCA_030015575.1). NCBI lineage: Eukaryota > Viridiplantae > Streptophyta > Magnoliopsida > Asparagales > Amaryllidaceae > Agapanthus > Agapanthus africanus. Next base: position 831,876,992 of record JASDDO010000024.1, on the reverse strand, counting down.
GCGATTCCGCCGCACACTTCACTGTTCATTGGAAAAAAATTGCACCGTAATTCTTAGAATTCTCTGCTGAATTTTTTAAGCATTTTTAATCTAGAAAAATCCCAGATTTTAGAAAAAGTCCAGAGAGCACTTGGGTTTTAGGGTTTCGGGTTCGTTCGGGTTTCAAACGTCGTCTAGACTTCGCCTAAGGCTCTAGCTAGGCTCTGATACCACTGAAAGGTTCCTAGGCACACTATAGAGGTCTCACAAGGCATCAACCATGCCAATTTAAAATTTTTAGGGTGCCGAGAAAACCTAATACGGATCGTCGGCCAGAATTCTAGGCGAAATACTAGTCTAGTTAACAATTTAACTAAAGATCAGAAGCTACAACCTTTGTAGATCCGAATATCCACTTCCTTAGTTCCACGTAGGCGTCCTCTCGCTGTCCATCTTGAATCCCGAACTCAATCGTCGGCTTCATCGGAGAATTGGGCGGACTAGGTCGTCGGCTTCGTGCCGAAGATGATCTACGTCGAGGCATCACAAGTTCAAGCTCCGACTTCACAAATTTGTGAAACTTGTGAAGAAAACACCCAAAACAACTTGGCAAGAGGTAGAGGGTGAAGAAATAGGAGGTGGGTTCACTTTAGAATTGGATTTCTCACTTTAGAACTCAAGTTGCCATTGATGGCATCAAGGTTTCTTTCTTGAAGAAGAAGATCAAGAAGAAGAAAGAATATGATAAGTCATTTTAAAATGAAAAAGAAAATAATACTTATCATATCCTAATTAAGGTTAAGTGTAGAGAATAGACCATGGTAAGTGGGAATGTTTAGGGTTAAGCATGAAGACAAAATGGTCTCTTTAGTCAAAGCTTCATGAAGCTTCAACAAGCTTCATGACAAAAAGAAACCATTTTATTTTCTTTTATCCAATTAAATAAATAAAGAATGGATAAATAAATAGATGAATAACTCTAAACCCTAACCATTATCATAACCATGGTTTAATTCTTTGCACAAACCCAAGTAAATATGTATCATCATACATGATACAATCAAGTGCACACAAAAGCATATCACATATACAATGTGCACTTCAAGTGAGAAAATCCTTTTAAAATGAACCAATACTAGTTTATGCAAATTAATATATCAAATATATAATTATACATTAAATCATTAAATCAACACTTGATTCAATGATCCGGTCATGTCGCACATAACCGACCAGTATACAATGTATCGATTTATCGAATCAATGATTCGACAACTAGGTTATATCGCATACAACCAATCGAAACATTCATCGCGAGAATGAAATACGGTATCACATACACGCATTATTCTCGGTCCCGCACATATCTCATATGCGCTCCTATTTCGTTTCGCTTGAGCCAGGAAATCTCTGTGTACGACTCTAAAGACTCGTCAATACGCCGGTAGCAGATGATGATCATATCAAGCACCCACAAGCCGCAAGCGGTCTGCTAAACGTAACGGCCATCCAGGTATTGATCGATCAAAAGATCGACGAGCTAGCCCGTTCACACTCCTGTGAATCCAACCAGTAACACTTACCGTACAGTCCGGTCTGATCGTCTGATATGTCGCATATCAAGTCTAGGGGTGGTAAACGTCAGACCCCAATAACCGATAAGTCATGCCGATGTGAGGCTCATAACGGGTCGAGAAACTACTGGTAACACTTACCAGCAAATCTCTGATCATCCCTGGCCAGGGACTTCCCTGTTACGGCCAATCGAGCACAGCGCAACATCAACCCCAAATACCGGGAGAGACGAAATCCCCTCCTATCGCTCATTGCCTCCATGTGACTCGGGACTGTACCCAAAGACCACCGTTTTGCACGCCCTCATGGACGTGGTAAGGTGGAGATCAAAGCACAGTGGGAATCACACAAGACTCTATGACGATCTCGGGTCTACAGACTCACCTGTACAAGTGTCACCTGAGAACTGCCATCTGACGTGAGGTATAATACCATCTGGGAGTTCTCGGCGAGTCCGTCCAGTGTACCCAGTCTCCACTGAGCACCCGTATATCATCTCTGATGTCAAACACCAATGAATATGGGATCATCCATCGCCCATCTCATGGGTCGAGAAGCATATACGCTAGTCTACTCTGGTATATCGATGCCCCGTCTCGATACACCTACGACTAGGGACCTTGAAGGATGTACTTATGGACTACCATGTCCCCACTAGTATGATCTGCATCATAGTCCAGGCAGTCAAGTACACATCCTAAGGGCTTTACCAACATGTAACTATAAGACAGTTTAAAGAGACTAGTATACATGTTAAGATAAAGAGAAACCAGATAGCATACTATCATATCGAGCAAGAAAGTCCTCTCTATATATGTCCAAGCATCCAATATAATATACATCATCTGTACAATACTGGCCTCTAGGGCATACATACAACCAACAGCTTTTTCGCTCTCTCGCCTGGGAGGGATGTAGAATGTTTGTAGCTCTTCTACGTTGTAAATATTAAGTGCATCCAGTTCTTTATGGTGTTTAAGCGGCACCATGGCGACTTATAAACTTTGCTCTTCATCAGTGGACGTTTGTATTAAAGGTCGAGCCGAGAATACGGCATGGACTTCATCTTCCGAGTCGCTGCCAAAGATCAATATAGGAGCCGATGGTCCCGGCTTGTTGTGTTGGGGCGGACCCGAATACACTATCTCCTCTTCCTCCTCGGTATCATTGCCGAAGACAGGGATAGTGGCATTAGCTTTATTCTCCGGCTTGTGACACTTTTCTGTGTCTTCGAAATCCGGTAAAAAGTATTTGGCGTCTTCGTATTTGCGGACTTCATTGACAGAGAACGGGTTCAGTTCTCCCGTCACGGTATACTCGAAACCATCCTTAAAATACTTCATACACTGATGTTGTGTAGAAGGGATCATGTTGTACTCGTGTAACCATGGTCGGCCGAGCAAAGCGTTGTAGCATGTCTTGGCGTCTATGACGTGGAACTTAATGTCCGTGACGAGTAGCTCGAAGCGTAGCGTCAGTATCACAGATCCAAGAGTCTTTGATGATTAGGTGTCGAACCCGGAGATGGTGATCTTGTCCCGAGCAAGGTGCTGGACGCTCATGCAGATTTCCTTCAACACCCGCACGTTGAGTAGGTTAACAGATGACCCGTTATCGATCAGGATTTTGCCTATCTTTATATCATGGCAGTATCCCGAGACATAGAGAGGGCGATTGTGTTCGCACGTCCCAAGTAGAAGGTCTTCATTGCCAAAAGTAACAAATGCCGTGTGCACTTCCTCCAATTCATCCTTCATCTTTTCCTCGGCCAGGCATGATTGGAATTGTTCTGGATCTTGTAGTGCCTTAATCAACGAATCTCTCGCCTCCTTTGATAGCAAAAGAGCGTCAAGAATGCTGAGCTGTGAGGGTAGCTTCCTCAGATGCGCTAAGACGTTGTAATCCACTTTATTCTTCTTCGGCGGGTCCTTGGTCATCTAAGACGATATCTTCAGAGACCTTTTCTTTCCCTTTATCTTTTCTGTTTAAGGTTCCGAGATTCTTTTCAGGCAGCGTCCGATTCCGCAGCCGAATATTTTCGCAGACCTTCGGCTCTTCTTCTTTTCCCGAAGTGGATTCTTTAAAGAGAGGGGCAAGTTCCAGCTCTTCATCAGAATCGCTCCTGAATGTAGGCACTTGTGAACCGCCAGTGTTAACCATGCGACAATTGCCGGTAGTTCTTTTAAGCTCTTTGGTCGTATTTCTTTGCTCCTGGAGAGTTTTACGCTTTTCCCGTTTAAAGTGTTGTCGATGAGCTACATACCCTTGCCACCATCTATTGAAAGCTTTGCACTCTTGAGTAGGGTGCGAAACTTTCTGATGATATAAGCAATAGGAGGGGTGCGTTTCCACTTCACCGGTGATGTTTCCTTCAGAGGATGGTAGCTTCATGCCCATTGATATGGCCTTAGCAAACTTTTTTCTCATCTTGAATTGGCTTTTGTCGGCAGCAGGGGTGTTTTGCTCCAGCGGGATCATCTCAGCTCTTTCATCAAGTCGCTGGAGCTTGGCCCTTTCAAATATGGCCGTCTCGCGTTCTCGATCAGCTTTACTTTTCAACCGAGTTTCATTAAGGAATGCGTCAATTACTTCATCTGATGGCCCCAGAACTTTTGGTTCAGGATCTGCCCCCAGCTTTTCGGTGCAAGGAGTCCCCTCATCGTTCGTGATCGAATGGGAAATCATATGATAGCTCACCACATATTCCTCGGATTCATCCAATGAACTTCCTTCCTCACCTTCTTCTTGAAAAACGTGATTGAGGAACTCTTGGAGCGTAATGGGAGTCCGTGCCTTTTGGTTGTATTCATCCAGCGCGTCAATTTGCTTTTGTAAGTCCGTGCGTTTGTCGCCAGGCTTCACGGGCTTCTTAGATTTCTTCTTCTTCTTTTTCGAAGATTTTGACGGCTGGTTGCAAGTGCTTGAACCATCACCATCGGTCTTTGGAGTTGGACGTGGCTTCAACATCCCTTCAATGACCTGCGGTTCCAACGGGTTCTTCCACTTGATCGCTGGACATGTCTGAAGATCGTTTAGCATCCTTTTTGTCCTGGCTGATAATACAACCTTCCAAGGAGCTTCTTCAATGACGGAGTATGTTGCCCCCGGCGTATTCATCCTCTTAGAGGTGTGGGGCTATGGGGGATTCACCTTCCATTTGTCAGATAGCGCGAACTTGCCATGTCGGTACTGGTTTTCAAGCCAATTCTTGAAAACGCAGCAATCTTCGATCGGATGGCCTAGTACTCGATGATAAGGACAGTAGTTGGGCTCGTTGACGTCACTTGGTTGCAACGGACGTTTTGGATCCGGCAGATTTATGAGTCTGTTGCGCAACGCCAGCTCGAATAACCTCCTCGTTTTATCGCGGGGAAAGGAATAAGGACGTCCCATCCTATCCTCAAGGGGTACGTACTGGCGCATATTATTTTGATGAGCAACCGGTTTCGAGTCGCTCGGTTGTTGTTGAGCATTAGCGACGACGATCGCTTTTCCCTTCCCTTTGTCATTTCGGGAGTCCGGCCTTGGAAGAGGAGGTTTATGGCCCATCTGATCCATCTGTGCTAGTTTGTCAATCAAGTCTTGGAAGGTATTCGGCTTGAAAAACATCATAAACTGCGAGATGGTCGCTTGCGGATCAAGGGTTCCTACAAACATACCCACCGCGGGAGCTTCTTCAATGCGCTGCTCGCACTTCGACCACAAGTTCCGCCACCGTATAACATACTGAACCCACGTCTCGCCGGGTTTTACCCTGGCGTTAATCAGTGCCGTCATTGGGGTACGTTCACTGGCGCTTGGAAAACGCTGAGTAAACAGCAGCTCCATTTCTGCGAAGGTTTTAATAGAGTCGTTCGGGAGCTCAGAGTACCACTCGAACGCCGTATCTGATAAACTTCTAACAAACTGGCGAAGCAAAAGCTTGTCATCACCACCGGTGTTGCCGCAGAGTGCCCTGAACTGGGCAACATGTTGATGAGGATTGCCCGTCCCTTTGTAGACATGGAACTTGGGAATCGTATAACCTGACGGGTACTTGATTTGATCGTACCAACTTGGATATGGCCGCCCCGTTTTCACGACCTGGCCGGCTGCTTCGGTCGCATGATGAACCCGTATTTGCTGGGCGATGTACTTATCCAAATCAGCTTTGGAGATTGTATCCTCTTTAGCTGTCGATAGAGCTGGTGGAGGATTTGATGTCTCTCCCCTATCGTCTCCAAGGACGATCGGGGGCTCTTCAGCCGGGGGATCTTGTTGTACCATCATCCCTATCATGTCCTGGAAGAGGAGGCCCATACGCTGTATGTTGGCTGCTTGTTCAGCAGCCTCTTTGTCCTTCTTCTCCAATATCCGACGAAGGAATTTGGCGTCGGTTTCTTCCTCCTGGTGCTCATCTGAGGACGTTTCAGGGTTCTCTTTTGGCCCTGTAAGTGCGGCCATAGCGTTCATCATTTCTTGGAGCTTCTGCTGCTGCTCCTGAGCCTTGGTCACTGACCTCGTGTGTGGTCTATGACCTGTTGATATGCGGCCATCTTCTTTTCCCGATGCCATGTAAACCGTATGAACTGTTATGCCCCCTGACTTGGGGTGTTTAGGTTCACCATTTTTAACTTTTGCCGCTGACACGGGAGTTTTCTCTGGCCTCCTTCTTTTGTGGGCCGTTGAGGTTGAAGGAACCGTTGAAGTGGGCATCCTAGCAGCTGCTGTCCCCTGCTGTTTAATAGGACGATTTTTTTCTTCTTGTACCTTCGCCTTTTTCTGTTGACGCGAGCGATTTGGGTCAATTACGGAGTCTTGAACTCTCCGCCAAACTTTATAAATTTTTGAGGACAGCCGTTGAGAGGGCTGTTCTTGCTTCGTTTCTGGAACTCTCTCCGTGGGCGGAGGAGATCTCTTCAGTGTAGCGGTTGGAGAGTTCTTATGTACCCTCCTCAGCAGTTCAAAGCTGTTGGAACAGCAGCGTTGACTTTTACCACTGGAGCCGGTGGAGTTAGCCCTGAGGGGGAGTTTCCCCCTGCCTTCCTTACTCATTGCCAATGGCGACGTCGGGCATGACGAGCCGTTGGGACTGGCTCGGAGATAGAGATAGCTTCTTTTTGCCCCCTGTCTGAATGAGGCGCCGCTGGTGTTAACCTCTTAAAGATCGAAGTTGTCTTTTGAGGGATGATATTCAACCTGTCGAAGACGGATCCTCGAGCAAGGGCAGGAGCAGGAATCGTCAGTCATGAAAAGACTGATTCTTTGACAGGGGAAGCCGCCTTGACGACTTCTGGAGCAGCAGTTATTGCCTTCCTTGGGACAGCCAATTTAGAGTTATGATCCAGCCTGGCAAAAACAGAGGCTGTTGGTTTGGTATTGGGCGACCCGCTGACAAGGGCCGTCGTGGCAGTGAGCCGGTTGAAGACTGACTTCTTTTTCACTTCCGGTGCAGGTATTGGCATAGAGAAGCTTGTAGGCAGGATCATGGTCCCGAAAAACAGGTCGGTGGTGGTTTGGGTCACCTGGTCTACCGACAGAGCGAGGAAGGAAGCCGCTTGGGGCCCATAGGCTACACCTCCGGGGGAGGTGGAGCGTCCGTTGCAGTGGCACTTCGAGCAATTGGTGCAGTTAGAGGCCATTGATGCTTGAGTTCTTCACCAGGCAAAAGACCAAATCTTAGTAACTTGAAATCCAAAGGCAACCATTTAACAAACCGCGATTGGTTCGCGAAGACGACACCAGAAGTGTGGAATGGAAAGAGGAAGAGGTCCCACCGGGCGTGCCAGAATCTGTTCCCCTCCGAATGGCGGCTTAGACTTTGCGTCTTGCCTGAGATTCGGGGCAGATGCTATATGGTTTTATCCGTCTACCTCTCCGAAGATGCCAAGTTGATTTATGGCACCGTGTATCGGAGGTTTAGACGGATGCGGCCGATGTAGCAGACTTCGTCAGATTCCCCCTCCGGGTGAGGGGTTTTTGATTGTGGGGACGCTCTTCCCTGCAGGCGCAACCCCCTGCAGTTAATTACGCTACCGCATCGCGGTAACAACTTTCTCCTTCTCCAGAATTTCACTTCGTGTCGTGTGTGTTTGTTTTGTTTGTGGTTACCCGTGGATTGTATACGGAGACTGAGTAATGCCGTCGCCTGTAGGACGTGGATTAGTCCAAATCCGTATTTACTTAGATTTGGATTTGGTGTTTTTAGTTTAAGGATGCATTAGCCGTGTTGCGGCTAAGATCAACTTAAACGTTCGTTAAGGATACATCAGTCCTGTTTGAGACTGAGATCAACTTAACGTAGTGATCCATTTAATACATGGCCGCCAGGACTCGTCACCTCTATGATGTCGTTGAAGGATTACAATGACATGTATCAGAGGAGCTCGGAGATGTACCCTCGAACCAGAGTTGATTGGGAGTTTTATAATCCATTTGAATGTTTAAGGATACGTTAGCCATGTTTGGGGCTAAGATCGACTTAAACGGGATCATTTAGATCCGGCAAAAGAGCATTTTGAGGCTCTATTGCTCCAGTTTTAGGGACGTAGTGGTCCATGTTCCAGTTTAGAGACGTAGTATTTCGACATTAGTTTAAGGACGTTTCGGTCCAATATTAGTTTAAGGACGTTTCGGTCCACGAGTTTAAGGACCCCGCAGTCCATATTGATGTGTGGTCGTTGGGACCCGTCACCTCTCTGACGTCGTTGAAGGATTACAACGACAGTCGTCAGAGGGGTTCGGAGATGTACCCTCGAACCGGATATAGATTGATTTAAGAGAGCAATCTTGCTCAGTCAATTTAATTTAAGGACTTACGGCCAAAATTGGGCTAAGTCCAGTTGAAAATGTTCAATATTTTATTTACTTTTGCTTTGCATTTCTTTTATTTTTATTTGGGCTTTGCCCAGAAAGGATGCAGAGCATCAATTTGTTTTGGGCTCTGCCCTTTATAAATGATGCAGAGCATCAATTTGTTTTGGTCTCTGCCCTTTTATTGCTTTGCAATTTATTTTGGCCTACTAGGTCTTTTTGATTTGGGCCTGGCCCTTTTAGGAAATGCATTGCATTTATCAGGCGCTTTGCGCCAAGCAGAGAGCGCAAGCGCTCGTGGTGATGACACGTGTCATGCAGCGCAGTGCGCTGCGCTAGTGCGCTATGCTTGCGCTGCTGACACGTGGCGCGCTCTGGTGAGTTGCGCCAATCACAGAGAGCAGAGCTCTATTTCAAAAACGCATAGCGCCATTGGCTCAGATGCTGACACGTGGCGCTCTCTGGTGGCTTGCGCCAATCCAAGAGCGCAACAGTGAAGTTTTGCAAGTGTAAGGCACTATGATTTAGGAATCTTTTAGATTCAATAACAGAAGTGCAAAGCACTGTTAAATTTTTTGTTCTAATTTAGATCAAAGAAAAAGATAAGTTTTTTTCTTATCTTAAAGAACCAAAGGTTCATGAAAAAGTGCAAAGCACTATTTTAATTTATCCCTTTATTTAGTTATGTTTTAAAGATCAATGATCTTGTTTTTAGATCACTGATCTGTTCATAAGAGAATTTTCCCTTCTCTCAAAGGTTTTTACCTTCTGTTGTTCTTGAGGAGTTCTCGAGAATTCTTTTCTCTTTTTTTTAGAAAGATGTTCCTCCCTTTGAATTGAGGTCTGGGGTCCTTTTTATAGTGCTCATAAATTAGTTAAATTTGTTAAAGAGATCTCTCTCTGAGTGATTTGGGGAATTTTCCCCACCGTTGGATCTTTGATCCAAGGGCTTCTGTTTTACAGAAGAAAATCTTCTTGTTTTAACAAGAACAGAAAGTGTTAGTTGTATGTATGCCCTAGAGGCCAGTATTGTACAGATGATGTATATTATATTGGATGCTTGGACATATATAGAGATGACTTTCTTGCTCGATATGATAGTATGCTATCTGGTTACTCTTTATCTTAACATGTATACTAGTCTCTTTAAACTGTCTTATAGTTACATGTTGATAAAGCCCTTAGGATGTGTACTTGACTACCTGGACTATGATGCGGATCATACTAGTGGGGACATGGTAGTCCATAAGTACATCCTTCAAGGTCCCTAGTCGTGGGTGTATCGAGACGGGGCATCGATATACCAGTGTAGACTAGCGTATACGCTTCTCGACCCATTAGATGGGCGATGGATGATCCCATATCCATTGGTGTTTGACATCAGAGATGGTATACGGGTGCTCAGTGGAGACTGGGTACACTGGACGGACTCGCCGAGAACTCCCAGATGGTATTATACCTCACGTCAGATGGCAGTTCTCAGGTGACACTTGTACAGGTTAGTCTGTAGATCCGAGATTGTCATAGAGTCTTGTGTGATTCCCACTGTGCTTTGATCTCCACCTTACCACGTCCATGAGGGCATGCAAAACGGTGGTCTTTGGGTACAGTCCCGAGTCACATGGAGGCAATGAGCGATAGGAGGGGTTTCGTCTCTCCCGGTATTGGGGGTTGATGTTGCGCTGTGCTCGATTGGCCGTAACAGGGAAGTCCCTGGCCAGGGCTGATCAGAGATTTGCTGGTAAGTATTACCAGTAGTTTCTTGACCCGTTATGAGCCTCACATCGGCACGACTTATCGGTTATTGGGGTCTGACGTTTTACCACCCCTAGGCTTGATATGCGACATATCAGACGAACAGACCGGAATGTATGGTAAGTGTTACTGGTTGGATTCACAGGAGTGTGAGCGGGCTAGCTCATCGATCTTCTGATCGATCAATACCCGGGTGGCCGTTACGTTTAGCAGGACGCTTGCGGCTTGTGGGTGCTTGATATGATCATCATCTGCTGCCGGCGTATTGACGAGTCTTTAGAGTCCTACACAGAGGTTTCCTGGCTCAAGCGAAACGAAATAGGAACGCATATGAGATATATGCAGGACCGAGAATAATGCGTGTATGTGATACCGTATTCCATTCTCGCGATGAATGTATCCATTGGTTATATGCGATATAACCTAGACATCGAATCAAGGATTGATTCGATAAGCCGATACATAGGATACTAGTCGGTTATATGCGATATGACCGGATCGTTAAATCAAGTATTGATTTAATGATTTAATGTATAATTATATATTTGATATATTACTTTGCATTAACTAGTATTGGTTCACTTTAAATGGATTTTCACACTTGATGTGCAAGTTGTATATGTGATATACTTTTGTGCACATGTTTGTATCATGTTTGATGATACTTGCTCATTTGGTTAAGTGTAAAGAATTAAACCTTGGTTAAGTAAATGGTTAGGGTTTTTATTTATTCATTCATTTATTTTTTTAATTTGGATTAAAAAGAAATTACAAAAGAAAACAAAATGGTTGCTTTCATTCTTGAAGCTTGTTGAAGCTTCATGAAGCTTTGACCAAAGTGACCATTTTGTCTTCATACTTAACCCTAACCATTCATCTAACCTTAGTTAATTCTCTATACCTAACCATGGTTCATATTATGATAAGTATTCATTTCTTTTGCATTTTAAAAAAGAACTTATCATATTCTATCCTCTTCTTGATCTTCTTCTTCAAGAAAGAAAACTTGCCACCATCAATGGCAACTTGAGCAAAAGTGTGAGAAATCCAATTCTAAAGTGAACCCACCTCCTATTTCTTCACCCTCTACCTCTTGCCAAGTAGTATAGGGTGTTTTCTTCACAAGTTTCACAACTTGGTGAAGTTGGAGCTTGATCTTGTGAAGCCTCGACGTAGATCATCTTCGGCATCATAGCCGACGACTGTTCCGCTCATTTCTCCGATGAAGCCGATGCAATAGTCCGGGATTCGAGATGGACAGCGAGGGGACAACTACGTGGAGCTAAGGAAGTGGATAACCGGATCTACAAAGGTTGTAGTTTCCTAATTTTAGTTAAGGTGTTAACTAGTTTCCTTTTTCGCCTAAAATTCTAGTTGACGATCCGTATTAGGGTTTCTCGGCACTCATAAAATGTAAATTGGCATGGTTGATGCCTTGTGAGACCTCTATAGTGTGCCTAGGAACCCTATAGAAAGATCTCTTTAAATCTCCATTCTGTTTTGCGCAACTCCCCAGCGCTTGACATGTGTCGCGCAGCGCAGCGCTTGCGCAGCTGCGCAGACACGTGTCGTACAGTGCAGTGCTTGTGCAACTATGCTTGCGCAGTTGTGTTTGCGCAACTGCGCCGATACGTGTCGCGCAGTGCAACGCTTGCGCAACTGAAACGTTGCTTCCTTTACTTTTTGTTTTAAACAGAGCTTTGCTTTGATTGGTTGCGCTGCCTCGGGCGCTGCGCTGATGCGTCTGCGCCAGACATGTGGCGCCTTGTGCTCAGCACAGAGGATCTGAAGCGTTGCTTCAGTTATTGAAACTTAGATTTTGGGCAAATCGGAAGCGTCACTTCTCCTGAGATATCTTTTCGTCTCCTTTTTTTTTCAAGTCAAACTCGTATTTCCAAAATTCTGATTTCTCGGGCCTTGGAAATGATTTCATTATGCACAGAATCTTCTGCGCCTGGGTCTATATATATAATTCGAGGCTAAGCCTTTTCTTCTCTCATTTTCAGAGAACTTCTTCGATCATGGCTTGCAACCGTCCTCACGCCCGCCGACAACCGTGGGAAGTGCCGATCCGGGACATCGTTCCTCATTTTGCTGCGCGCTTGGTGGACTCCTTTTTTTCGGACGAGCAGTGCGATGCTGCAATGTACGAGCTTTCGACTCGTGTGGGGTCTCCTCTTCCCCCGGGTTCCATTTGGCTTCGGATGATCTTAGCCTTAGTGCTCGCCGACATCCCCCCTCCTCCGGCGGAGATGTCGTCGGCAATGCTTGATGTGGCCGAGGATAAGATCGAGAGCTTTTTCGAAGCGCTCTTGATCACCAAAGCCCTAAGGGACTTCTCCTTCTACTTGCTGAGCCAGATACGGGCTCGTCGGGTTGTCATCGCCACTTTTTCCCAGGAGTGCGGCATCGACAGTTGGATGGCTACCCCTCGGGAAGATCGCCGCTTCGACGTGATGGAGAAGACGGAGAGGGAGCTGAATAATCTTCTTTTTCTTTTTATGAACCCTTGTCTCTCTGATCCCGTATTCGGTGATCTTTTTTAAATGTAATAACAATAATAATGAATAAGTATTTTTCTTTTTAATCAAGTACTTCATTGTCTGTTAAGGGTTCTTTTATTTTAGTTCTCTGTTGTGCTTGTGCATCGTATGATTTTAATTTGTTACTATCAAGTGCATGTAATTTTGCATGGATAAATTGCCTTTGGCACTTAGCCCCTTCTTCTGCGCTAGCGCATCTGCGCTGACACGTGTCGCACAGTGCACAGCGCAGCGCAACTGCGCTGCCACGTGTCGCACAGCGCAGAGCGCAGCGCGGCGCTTCCTTTAACAGAGCTTTGCTCTAATTGGGCACGCCTTCTTGGACGCTGCGCTAATGTATCTGCGCCAGACACGTGGCGCGTCGTGCGCAGCGCAAAGGATCTGAAGCGTTGCTTCATTTATTAAAGTTTAAATTTTCAAAGCAAAGCTTTGTTTCTGATTGGGGGAAGATGAAGCGTTGCTTCATCTCCCGCCTTGGAATTTGAACAGAGCTTTGCTCTGATTGGGGTAAACAATCAACTTAACGGGATCGTTGAGATCCGACAAAAGAGCAATTTGGCTCTATTGTTTAGTTTAATGACATTGCGGTCGATAATTAGTTTAAGGACATTACGGTCCATCGTTAGTTTAAGGTCATCTCGGTCTATTGTTAGTTTAAAGACATCGCGGTAGAGGTTAAGGACATCATAGTCCATGGGTTTAAGGACCCCACAGTCCAATGTTAGTTTAAAGACAGCACGGTTGAGGTTAAGGACATCATAGTCCATGGGTTTAAAGACCCCACAGTCCAATGTTAGTTTAAAGACATCACGGTCGAGGTTAAGGACATCATAGTTCATGAGTTTAAGGACCCCACAGTCCAATGTTAGATTAAAAACATCACGGTCGAGATTAAGGACATCATAGTCCATGAGTTTAAGGACCCCACAGTCCAATGTTAGTTTAAAGATATCACGGTCGAGATTAAGGACATCATAGTCCATGGGTTTAAGGACCCCACAGTCTAATGTTACTTTAAAGACATCACGGTGGAGGTTAAGGACATCATAGTCCATGGGTTTAAGGACCCCATAGTCCAATGTTAGTTTAAAGACATCACGGTCGAGGTTAAGAATCTGTTCACCGCCGGAAGCCGGGAAGATGGATGTCTTGCCTGAATCTGGGGGCAGATGCTAATTGGTGCTATTCGTCCACCTCTCCGAAGATGCCAAGTTGATTTATGGCACCGTGTATCGAAGGTTTAAATGGATGCGGCCGATGTAGCAGACTTCGTCAGATTCCCCCTCGCTTGAGGGGTTTTTGATTGTGGGGACGCTCTTCCCTGCAGGCGCAATCCCCTACAGTTAATTACGCTACCGCATCCGGTAACAACTTTCTCCTTCTCCATATGGTCACTTCGTGTCGTGGGTGTTTGTTTTGTGTTTGGTTGCCTGTGGATTGTATATGGAGACTAAGTTATATTGTCGCTCGTAGGGCGTGGACTAGTCCAAATCCGTATCTTTCTTAGATTTGGATTTGGGGGTTGGGTTTAAGGATACGTTAGCCTCATTTGAGACTAAGATCAACTTAAACATTTGTTAAGGATACGTTAGTCTAATTTTAGACTAAGATCAACTTAACGGGATCGTTTAGATCCAACAAGAGAGCAATTGGGCTCTATTGTTTAGTTTAATGACATTGCGGTCGAATAGTTTAAGGACATTGCAGTCCGTTGTTAGTTTAAGGACATATCGGTCCAATGTTAGTTTAAAGACATCACGGTCGAGGTTAAGGACATCATAGTCCATGGATATAAGGACTCCACAGTCCGATGTTAGTTTAAAGACATCACGGTCGAGGTTAAGGACATCATAGTCCGTGAATTTAAGGACTCCACAGTCCGATGTTAGTTTAAAGACATCACGGTCGAGCATAAGGACATCATAGTCCGTGGGTTTAAGGACCCTACAGTCCGATGTTAGTTTAAAGACATCACGGTTGAGATTAAGGATATCATAGTCCGTGGATTTAAGGACTCCACAGTCCGATGTTAGTTTAAAGACATCACAGTCGAGGTTAAGGACATCATAGTCCGTGGATTTAAGGACTCCACAGTCCGTTGTTAGTTTTAAGACATCACGGTCGAGGTTAAGGACATCATAGTCTATGGGTTTAAGGACCCCATGGTTCGATGTTTAGTTTAAAGACATCACGGTCGAGGTTAAGGACCTCATAGTCTGTGGATTTAAGGATTCCATTGTCCGATGTTAGTTTAAAGACATCACGGTCGAGGTTAAGGACATCATAGTCCGTGGATTTAAGGACTCCACAGTCCGATGTTTAGTTTAAGACATCACGGTCGAGGTTAAGGACATCATAGTCCATGAGTTTAAGGACCCCACAGTCCATAGAAATGTGTGGTCGCCGGGACCCGTCACCTCTCTGAAAACGTTGAAGGATTACAACGACAGATATCTGAGGAGTAACGAGATGTACCCTCGAACCAGTGTGAATTGTTTGAGAGATCTGTAGCCCAGTTTGGCACTAAGATCTGTTGAATATTTATGAGCAGATGTGCTCAGTTCAATATAGGTTGAGGACTTATGGCCAGAATTGGGCTAAGTACAAAATGTTTAACATTTTTAGTTGCTCTGGCTATTAAGCCTTTATTTGGGCTCAGCCCTTTTAATAATGCTAAGCATTGGGCTCTGACATATTTTGTCTGGTATTGAATGCATAGTATTCATCAGAACAAAGTGTATTCTGACAGTGCACAACGTGGCGCGTCAGGCGCTTTGCGCCAGTCAAAGAGCGCATTGCGCTTTTGTCAGGTAGCGCATACGAATAGGACACGTGTCGTGCTTAGCGCTAAGCGCTAGTTTATTAGTGCATTGCGCTTTTAATTTATAAGCACGTTGCGCTAGTCTGTTGGCGTGTCAGCAAGTGACACGTGGTGCGCTTGGAGCTGAGCGCCAGCTCATGAGCGCAGTGCGCTGTTTCAGAAGCGCAAAGCGCAAGTGGTGTCTATGGTCGACACGTGGCATATTTTGGTGCTGAGCGCCGATCCAAGGAGCGCAAAGGCGCAGTTCATAAGTGCAAGGCACTTTTCAGTAGCGCAAAGCGCATTTGATCAATTTTAAGATCAAAGAACAAATTTATGTTCTTCTTAAAGGAGGCTTTGCTTCAAGATCCAAGAACAAAAGTTCTTGTTTTATAAAAAGGGCTATGCCTTTATAGATCAAAGATCTGTGAATAAAGTAAAATACTTCTTTTAGTTTTTTATAATTAGATCTTTTGATCTTTTTTCTTATCATCAAAGATCTTGGTCTTTTGTAGATCTATGATCTTTTTAGAAGATGGTTCTTCTTTTTACGAGATGATTTCATCTCTGTGGTTCAAGAAATAGTTTTTTACCTTGAAAATGAAGGAATGATCTTCTTTTTTCTAAAGGCTTGCCTTTCTTTCTCTTTGAGTTTTCTCAAAGTTTGCAGAGGGTTTTCACTATTTTGTTTTTGTATATCTGTTTCTTTTCCTTTTTTTTATTGAAAAGAAGGATCATTGGTCGTTGGGACCTACCACCTCTCCGACGACACTGAGAGATTACAGCGCCATATATTGAAGGTGTGGAGGGATGTACCCTTTGAACCATGTCCCACTCATTAGGGGGAAAGAACAGGCTGGAGCTTAAGCTTCTCGCTGCTGAAAAAAGCTTCTTTGCGTTCGTGCACATGCGTCGCATGTGTTGGGTGAACATATTTGCACGTAGCGCACATGGAGCTTGCGCATATGCGTATTATGGGGGGAGCAAACTCCTATGGAGAACGTATCTCCTTTTAATATTATTAAATATTCTCATATAGTGCGCACGTGCGTTTCACATGGTGCGCGCATGGCGGGCATACGTGCGTTGCACGTAGCGCACATGGCGCTTGCGCACATGCGCATTATGGGGAGGAGCAGGCTCCTTACTTGGAGAACTAACCTCCTTTTAATATTATTGAATATTCTCATATGGTGCGCACGTGCGTTGCACGTGGTGCGCGCATGGCGGGCACACGTGCGTTGCACGTAGCGCACGTGGTGCTTGCGCATATGCGCATTATGGGGAGGAGCATGCTCCTATCTTGGAGAACTAAGCTCTTATGGAGAACGTATCTCCTTTTAATATTATTAAATGTTCTCATGTGGTGCGCACGTGCATTGCATATGGTGTGCGCATGGCGGGCACACGTGCGTTGCACGTAGCGCACATGGCGCTTGCGCATATGCGCATTATGGGGAGGAGCATGCTCCTATCTTGGAGAACTAAGCTCCTTTGAGTATTGAATCCTTTGAGGATTGGACTCTTCCTTTTCTAAGAGGTATCCCCTCTTATTTATATGGGAGTGGTAGAGAAGCGATTTCTCCTTTTCCCGATGTGGGACTAAAAATGCATTCCCCATGTAGTAGAGCATTACTTTAGATTACACGTGGATAGCACATTTGCTCATAACTTTTGATCTCGGATGAATTATGAGGCCCATAATATATCAAATCGAAGGATTTTTCGAGACACTTTCAATACCATCAGAATTTAGCTGTTTCTAATTCCGAAATTTGTCAAAATACAGCTCGGATAATACTGGTTCGCATCTTCTTCCTTAGATCACATGTGCATAGACATTTGCTCATAACTTTTGATCCCGGATGAATTATGAGGCCCATAATATATCAAATCGAAGGTTTTTTCGAGATGCTTTCAGTACCATCAGAATTTAGCTATTTGTTATTCTGGAGTTTGTCAAAATACAGCTCGGAAAATACTGGTTCGCATCTTCTTCCTTAGATCACATGTGCATAGACATTTACTCATAACTTTTGATCCTGGATGAATTATGAGGCCCATAATATATGAAATCGAAGGTTTTTTCGAGATTCTTTCAATACCATCAGAATTTAGCTATTTTTCATTCGGGAGTTTGTCAAAATACAGCCCCGGAAAATACAGCTTCACATTTTCTTAAGCGTATCGCTGCCATTTGATGCCATGGGCTCTTTTGTGCAGAAATTTTTGGCGGGAACAAATTCCCCCACTACTTTGCCCATGTAAGTATATACGTGGGTGAAGTAGTGCAGAGCAATTCATAGTGTATGACCAGTTTCGGGTTGGTATATAATTTTCAGAATCTTGTTCTGAGAAGATAACGAGCGGACACAAGCGTCGTCATTTATCATTGACTCAAATCTCGACTCTTAAGGGGTATAGTCCCAAACCCTCAGTTCCATGAGCCGTACCCTTCTATTCCTTTATGTTTTACTCTGGCGTGAAGCAGTTTATTTGCTCATGAGTAACTTCTCCATTTCAGTGGCATGTAGCTTTGGCAAGTGTGGCCCATAGATAGTAGATAACAGTTAATCTTGAACTCTTTATAAGATAGTGGTGGCTTAGAAGCCAGGGGTAGGATCTGTCACCTAAGAATTTTCAACTTTATGAGCCGTGAGGGTCTCATAAAGACTTTTCTCTCTTCGAGTCGAGAGGATCTCGTAGGTGTAATTTCTCCTTAAGAATCGTGAGAATTCCTATGTGTGTTTTCTCTTGAAAGTCGTAAGGATCTCACAAGAGAATTTACTCCCTTACGAGTCGTGGGGACCTGCAAGTGATGGGTGAAGTTGTTCTTATCCTCATTTCACGGAGTCAGGAGTTGCTCTGGATGCTTCCCATGAGTTCACTGCCGTGATCTGCGAGGACCAGGCTCCGCTCTGGACGTTTCCTACGGGGTCAGGGTTGACATTATCCGAGTTCCACATGACCAGGAATTTTGCTCTGGATGCTTCCTACGGGTTCACTGCCGTGTTCGGCGAGTACCAGGCTCCGCTCTGGATGCTTCACATGGGGTCATTGCCGTGCTCTGCGAGGACCAGGATCTGCTCTGGACGTTTCCTACGGGGTCAGGATTGACATAAGCCGCGTTCCACGTAGCCAGGAATTTTGCTCTGGATGCTTCCCACGGGTTCACTGCCGTATTCGGCGAGGACCAGGCTCTGCTCTGGATGCTTCACATGGGGTCATTTCTGTGCTCTGAGAGGACGAGGATCCGCTCTGGATGTTTCCCACGGGGTCAGGATTGACATAAACCACGTTCCACGTAGCCAGGAATTTTGCTCTGGATGCTTCCCACGGGTTCACTGCCGTGTTCGGTGAGGACCAGGCTCCGCTCTGGATGCTTCACACGGGGTCATTACCGTGCTCTGCGAGGACCAGGATCCGCTCTGGACGTTTCCCATAGGGTCAGGATTGATATAAACCGCGTTCCACATAGCCAGGAATTTTGCTCTGGATGCTTCCCATGAGTTCACTGCCGTGTTCGGCGAGGACCAGGCTCCACTCTGGATACTTCACACGGGGTCATTGCCATGCTCTATGAGGACCAGGATCCGCTCTGGACGTTTCCCACGGGGTACAAAAACCGCGTTCCACGTAGCCAGGAATATTGCTCTGAATGCTTCCCACGGGTTCATTGCCGTATTCGGCGAGGACCAGGCTCCGCTCTGGATGCTTCACATGGGGTCATTGCCGTGCTCTGGGAGGACCAGGATCCGCTCTGGACGTTTCCCACGGGGTCAGGATTGCCATAAACCGCGTTCCACGTAGCCAGGAATTTTGCTCTGGATGCTTCCCACGGGTTCACTGCCGTGTTCGGCGAGGACCAGGCTCCACTCTGGATGCTTCACACGGGATCATTGCCGTGCTCTGCGAGGACCAGGATCCGCTCTGGACGTTTCCCATGGGGTCAGGATTGACATTATCCGCGTTCCATGTAGCCAGGAATTTTTCTCTGGATGCTTCCCACGGGTTCACTGCCGTGTTCGGTGAGGACCAGGCTCCGCTCTGGATGCTTCACACGGGGTCATTGCCTTGCTCTGCGGGGACCAGGATCCGCTCTGGACGTTTCCTACGGGGTCAGGATTGACATAAGCCGCGTTCCACGTAACCAGGAATTTTGCTCTGGATGCTTCCTACGGGTTCACTGCCGTGTTCGGCGAGGACCAGGCTCCGCTCTGGATGCTTCACACGGGATCATTGCCGTGCTCTGCGAGGACCAGGATCCGCTCTGGACGTTTCCCACGGGGTCAGGATTGACATAAGCTGCGTTCCACGTAACCAGGAATTTTGCTCTAGATTCTTCCCACGGGTTCACTGCCGTGTTCGACGAGGACCAGGCTCTGCTCTGGATACTTCACACGGGGTCATTTCCGTGCTCTGCGAGGACCAGGATTCGCACTGGACGTTTCCCACGGGGTCAGGATTGACATAAGCCGCATTCCACGTAACCAGGAATTTTACTCTGGATGCTTCCCACGGGTTCACTGCCGTGTTCAGTGAGGACCAGGCTCCGCTCTGGATGCTTCATACGGGGTCATTACCGTGCTCTGCGAGGACCAGGATCCGCTCTAGACGTTTTCCACGGGGTTAGGATTGACATAAGCCGCGTTCCACGTAACCAGGAATTTTGCTCTGGATGCTTCCCACGGGTTCACTGCCGTGTTCGGCGAGGACCAGGCTCCACTCTGGATGCTTCACACGGGGTCATTGCCGTGCTCTGTGAGGTCCAGGATCCGCTCTGGACGTTTCCCATGGGGTCAGGATTGAAATAAGCCGCGTTCCACGTAACCAGGAATTTTTCTCTGGATGCTTCCTACGGGTTCACTGCCGTGTTCGGCGAGGACCAGGCTCTGCTCTGGATGCTTCACACGGGGTCATTGCCGTGCTTTGCGAGGACCAGGATCCGCTCTGGACGTTTTCCCACCGGGTCAGGATTGACATAAACCGCGTTCCACGTAACCAGGAATTTTGCTCTGGATGCTTCCCACGGGTTCTCTGCCGTGTTCGGCGAGGACCAGGCTCCGCTCTGGATGCTTCACACGGGTTCACTGCTATGCTCTGCGAGGAACAGGATCCGCTCTGGACGTTTCCCATGGGGTCAGGATTGACGTAAGCCGCGTTCCACGTAACCAGGAATTTTGCTCTGGATGCTTCCCACGGGTTCACTGCCGTGTTCGGCGAGGACCGGGCTCCGCTCTGGATGCTTCACATGGGGTCATTACCATGCTCTGCGAGGACCAGGATCCGCTCTGGACGTTTCCCACGGGGTCAGGATTGACATAAGCCGCGTTCCACGTAGCCAGGAATTTTTGACTTTATCCGCATTTCACGGAGTCGGGGTTTGACTCTCGGTCATCTGTGCACCACCGAGTCATGGAACTGGGGGTTGCCGCTGTTCCGCTTTGCTTGATGTTGTGTCTGTTGTAATGAGACGAATGTTGAGATGATCTCTACGCTGTCTGTGAACCATTGAGATTTGGCTTCTCTTTCTGATGAAGCTTGGGGAGGAAGGGTGTGATTCTCACTTTGTTTGCGCCCCTGTTTTATGTACAGGGATTGATGTGATATCACCTGCAGGGCAAAAATTTCATTTCATTTATTATTATTATTATTATTATTTTTTATTTCTTTCCGCGATGCTCTACCATTTCAGCTTTTATATCATGAAGGTCGCGATTGCCCAATCATTTCGGCTATTTTTCGCGGTGCCCAATCATTTCGGCTATATTTTTTTTTACTCGCTGCTTTTTATTGCGAGTTGCCCCATCATTTCGGCTATTTTGCATGCATGTATTTTTTTACTTGCTGATTTTGTTGCAAGTTGCCCCATCATTTCGGCTATTTCATATGCATGTGCGGCTTGCTGGCTTTTCGCTGCAAATTTGAAATTAGACACCAATTTCGGCATCAGCACCGCTACAATGGGATATTGCCAAGAGCGAATCATCATTTGCCTTTGTCGATGTCGAACAAAGGTGGCTTAGCAAACAGGGTTAAGATCCTGTCGACTATGGCTTTTGACTTTATGAGCCGTAAGGGTCTCATAAAGGTATTTCTCCCTACAAGCCGTGAGGATCTCGTAGGTGTGTTTTCTCCTGAGGAGTCGTGAGGATTCCTAAGTGCGTATTCTCCTATAAGTCGTAAGGATCTTACAAGAGTGTTTTCTCCTTATAAGTCGAGAGGGCTTACAATGGGTGTTCATCATGTAGACATATTCCTAGTCACGGATGGGACTTTGTTAGGGAAATGTTTATTCGCACCCGTGGATTGTATACAAGGGTCAGTATTGAGCCGCTTGTAGGGCAGTATTGGAGGTTGTGGGAGGGGGGGGCGCTTAAGAACAGGTTCAGGTCCCTGTAACTTAAGAATTTTGAATCTTATGAGCCGTGAGGGTCTCATAAGAGGGTTTTCCTTACGAGTCGTGAGGATCTCGCAAGTGTAATTTCTCCTTAGGAATCGTGGGGATCCCTAAGTGTGTTGTTTCCTTTGTGAGTCATAAGGATCTCACGCAGGTGGATTCTCCTTACAAAGTCGAGAGGACCTTGCAAATGTCTTTTAACGAGATTGCGCCCTTTCGGGTTTTCACACTCACTCGCCGGTAGCCCTGCTGTTTTTGCTCACGGAGCCCTTTCGGGTTTTCATCCGTGCCCTTTCTGCTTATGGACATACCGTTTTTTTCTTCTCTCTTTTTTTTATTCTAACGAGGTTGTGCCCTTTCGAGTTTTTACAAAACTCGCCGGTAGCCCTGCTGTTTTTACTCATGAAGCCCTTTTGGGTTTTCATCCGTGCCCTTTTTTGCTTATGGACATACCGTTTTCTTTTTTCTCTTCTTTTTTTTATTCCTTTTTTTTGTATCAGCTTTGGGATGCTGCAATCCACCGTAGTTTATCGACATCTCGGTCAACAGCTAGTTTTTAGTACATAGTGGTCCGTTGTTAGTTTAAGGACGTTTCGGTCCGTTGTTAGTTTAAGGACATTTCGGTCCGTTGTAAAGAAAGCCGGTTACTACTTACAGAGTTTAGGCTTAGGAAGATAGCGAGCGGACATAGTCGTCGTCATCTATCATTGATCTAGGCCGTGACTTGTTAGGCGTAGTATTTCTTCAAGAGGCGACCATTTATTGGCCTGAAGGGCCTTTCGCCATGCATGTCCATGAGTAGATAGGCTCCACCCTGGTAGACTTTGTCTATAATATACGGGCCTTCATAATTCGGCTCGAATTTCCCTCGTTTAGCACGATTGGGGATCATAGGTCTTTTGACCACTAGCACAAGTTCACCTTGGCGGAATGTCCTTGGCCTAGTCAACCTTTCGTATGAGCGCGTTATCTTTGCTTTATAAGCCTCCAGATTTTGTTGCGCTATGAGCTGAGTTTCATCAAGGGCTTCGAGCCCCTCGAGGCGAAGGTGAGCGTTCTCTTCATCCGTTAGCTCGTAATGAACTGCCACTCGTAGAGAGGGTAACTCTATCTCGAGGGGGAGTACCGCTTCTGTACCGAATACCAACACGTACGACATTGTGTTCGTGGCTGTCTTGAACGTAGTTCGATACGCCCAGAGAGCTTCTTGAAGTCTCTCATGCCAGTCTTTCTTATTTCGAGACACCGTCTTTTTCACGATCTTCGTCAAGGTTTTGTTGAAAACCTCAGCTAGACCGTTAGTTCGGGGATTATAAACTGAGGAGTATCTCCAGTCTATGTTATGTTGTTGTGCGAAGTGGCTGATCTTGTGGCTTCTGTAGGCTAGCCCGTTATCGGAGATGATCCGTCTTGGAGTTCCAAACCGATAAATGACGTGCGTCTTGAAGAAATAGAGGATATTCTCCGTCTTCACTTCCCTCAGCGATACTGCTTCTGCCCATTTGGAGAAGTAATCAGTTGTTGCCAAAATGAATCGATATCCTTTGGACGATGCTGGTTCGATAGGGCCGATTATGTCAGTTCCCCACATTTCGAACGGCCAGCTGGCCACTGTCGGATGTAGTGGATTTGGATGCTGATAGATAAAGTCCTCATGGATCTGGCACGAGTGGCATTGCTTTGCATACTCAAGGCAGTCCTAGATCATCGTGGGCTAATAATAACCCATCCGTTTGATCTTCAACTTCATCTTCGGCCTGGCTTGGTGAGAACCGTAGAGTCCGTCGTGAGTTTCTTGGACGACTCTTCTTGCTTTTTCAGGTCCCAGGCATCTTAGCCACAAAGAATCAAATGACCTCTTGTACAGAATATCATTGACGAAGGCAAAAGATAGGGCTCGCTTCATAAGCTGATGTTTTGAGGATGCATCTTCAGGCGTTCGACGGGATTTGAAGTAATCTATAAAGACTTCTCTCCAAACTCAACCGTTTCTTGGTCTTTTATTTGTAGGGCTGTCTGCTCAGTTGCTTCCTTTTCCTCGGATGATTCCGGAGATATTTCTGCCGGTGCGAGGACCCGACGGCTTTGCACAACGATCCTCACGTCATCGAGGTTCTCGTCGGCTAGCTTTTTAGCGAGCTTGGCTAATGCATCCACTTTGCTATTTTCCGCACACGGTATGCTTTCGAGGGTGTAGGAAGGAATTTGGGTCAGCTGCTGCTGTACTTTCTCGCCGTACTTTACCAACTCTGGTTTGCACGTTTGGTAGTCGCCATTTACTTGACTGACGACCAGTTAGGAGTCTCCGTATATGAGGAGGTTTTCAATTCCCATGTCGATAGCGATCTCGAGACCTGCTATCAAAGCTTCATACTCGGCTTCATTGTTTGTCCTCGGCTCTGTTAAGGAGAAAGCAAAGAGCATTATCCCTCCTTGTGGAGTTACGAAGATGAGGCCTATCCCTGATTTGATTATAGGGGTGCTTTGCTTGCGCTTCTTCATGGAAGACGCCCCATCAAAATAAAGTTCCCATCGGGTGCCATTACCGTCGATCGTGTCAAACGCATGTTCATCTGGCAGTTCGTAATTCAAAGGAGAATTGGCAGATATCGGATGCTCAGCAAGGAAGTCGGCGATGGCCTGGCCTTTCACTGCTTTAAGAGGATGATAAGTTATCGAGAATTCCATCAAGAGCAGGGCCCATTTAGCGAGTCTCCCTGTTAATATGGCCTTCGACATTAAGTATTTGAGAGGGTCCACTTTTGATATAAGATGGACCTCATGTGCCAACGCATAGTTCCTGAGCTTCGTTATTGCGAAGATCAATGCCAGTCAGTGTTTTTCGATGGGAGAATAATTGCTTTCTGCCCCCAGTAGAACACGACTCAAATTATAGAGCGCTCTCTCCTTCCCTTGGTCGTTCTCTTGCACTCATAATGCGCCTAAAGAACCTTCGAGGGCTGTTGTATAAAGAATGAGAGGCTTTCCCTTGACCGGAGCGGCTAGCACCGGCGGATTCTGCAGGTATTGCTTGATTTCGTCCAGTGCGCTTTGGCATTTTTGATCCCAGACGAACGGGGTTCCCTTCTTCATTAGGTGGCTGTAGGGGCGACACTTGCCGGAGAGATTGGCTATAAATCGCCGAATATACGCTAGCTTTCCTTGGAAAGACTACAATTGCTTGAGAGTCTTTGACAGAGGCATTTCCATGATCGCTTTGATCTTCGATGGATCTATCTCGATGTCTCGATTTCGGACGATGAACCCCAGGAATTTGCCCGAGGAAACTCCGAACGCGCATTTGAGAGGGTTCATCTTCAAGTTGTATTTTCGAAGGCGTTGAAATACGGTCTTCAGATGATCTAAATGCTCCTCGTATGATTTGCTCTTAACCACGAGGTCGTCGATATAGCACTCGACGATTTCATGTATGAGGTCATCGAAAATTTTCGTCATAGCCCTCTGATAGGTGGTGCCAGCGTTCTTTAGACCGAAGGGCATCACCTTGTAGTAGAATATACCCAAAGGGGTCCGGAAAGCGGTGTGCTTTTGGTCCTCGGGATGCATCTTTATCTGATTGTATCCTGACGAGCCGTCCATGAAGGAGAAAACTTCATGGATGGATGTATTGTCTATCATCAGCTCAGTGATTGGTACGGGAAAGTTATCCTTCGGGCAGGCTTTATTGAGATCCTGAAAGTCCACACATATACGCACTGTCCCATTTTTCTTCATCACCGGGATGATGTTGGTGATCCAGTTAGGATACTGGACCTCTTGGATGAAGCCAGAGTCGATCAGCTTCTTGACCTCGGCGTTGATGCTCATCTCAAGCTCGAGCCGCATTCTTTTCGGTGCTTGTTTGACTGGCTTGACGTCCGGGGATATAGCCAGTTTATGGACAGCAATCTCTGGATCTAGTCCTGGCATCTCGGAATAGTTCCATGCGAAGCAATCTTTATGTTGCATAAGCACGTCTTTTAGTGTAGCCACCTTTTCTTCAGACAACAGCTCACTGACGAACGTCGGCCGCGGGTCACTTGGCGTCCCCAGATCAATTTTCTTGAAATCATCTACAGTAGTATGTATTCCATCTTCCAGCTCTTTCGGTGCCGGTGGAAACTCTGAGATCACCTCGTCATCATTGTTTTCGAAGCACCAGGGGAGGTCATCCTTATCTTCAGGCCCTTCTTTTGATAGTGTTATCATATGACAAGTACGAGCTCGCTTCCAAGACCGATGTTGATATGGTTCTATTCTCGCTGTATGCACGGCTTTGGGTTCATGCTTCTGCGGCGGGGTTACACTCCAGCTGCTGGATAGAGCGAATTTGCCGAGCTGATATTGGTCTTCGACCCAGTTCTTGAAAGTGAAGCAGTCTTCGAGATCCTATTGCCTTGTGATAGGAGCAATAGTCCGGGTGAGAGACTTCGCCTGCTTGCTCGGGGTGCTTGGACTCCGGGAGGATAATCATTTCATATTTTATGGCAAGATCAAGTATCTTCTTTTTCTTGTCTTGAGGAAAGGAGTACGCTCGACCCATCTTCTTTATAAGAGATGGATCCGGGTTGCTCGGTTCTCGATCGCTTCTTGATCCCGCTTTGTCGCTGTCGAACGCCTTTCCCGTTCTTTGGTTTGTTTCTGCCTCCGCGTCGGGCCTTTTGTATAACGGGTTGATAGGGAAAATCATTGTTATTATCCGCGGCCTGCTGAAGAAGGCGTTGAGCCCTGGCTTTCTCACAGATGGCCATTTCGCGATTATGGTCATCTTGAACCTTTTGACCTGCTTCCCTTATAAGCTTGTCCATTTGTTCTTCGAATGACGGACTGGGCATTTTCACGGCGGGAGCTCTTTCTGGTTTAGGGTTAGCATCTTCCCACAGAGTATCTCCCACTTCATCAAAGTCATGTATGACGTAACAGTCGCGGGATTGCTCCCGGTCCTTGGACCGAACATATCCAAGCCCGACCATTTCCATTCTCACATTGGGCAACTTGTGCTGAGTTCTGGGAATGTTCCAGATCCTGTTATAGAATTGTGCTTGTCGCGCAGTTTGCTTAAGAGGTACGCCTTGGCGCCTTAACAGCCTTTTTAAGCCTTCTGTGTAGTATCTGGGCAGACGGATGGGCTGGAGCCTGTTAAGTGTAGAATCGGCGCCATGCCAGATTTCTTTCTCCAAGTGCGCCTTCGAGATTTGCCTTAGACGACGGATTAGAGAGTGGTGCCGCTTGAGCAAGCATCTCCTGCAGCTTTTCACGTTACAGTTGAACTTTTGTTAAGGACTGAGTTTGAGGTCGGTGACTAGTAGAAGCTCGAACTTCGTCTTTGGAATTCACTACATAGACTATGTGAACTACCATGCCCCCAGGCTTGGGGTGTTTGGAGTTTTTGGCTTCTGGAGTTTGCTTCG
The DNA here is from genome assembly GCA_030015575.1 of Agapanthus africanus. NCBI lineage: Eukaryota > Viridiplantae > Streptophyta > Magnoliopsida > Asparagales > Amaryllidaceae > Agapanthus > Agapanthus africanus. Next base: position 831,849,737 of record JASDDO010000024.1, on the reverse strand, counting down.
GGCACTTGAGCTTTATTGGGCCTCCTTTTTTATGAAATGCCACTTTGGTTTTAGGAGGAGCCGCTGTATCAGGATCCATCTTAAGGTGAGTCCCCTTCACTTGCTTCCGCACCTTATATATAGATGAGGAAAGTTGTCTCAGGGAGCGAACTTGTTTCTGCTCTCGTGGGATCTTCATAGGCTGCGGAGACTTCTTCAATATTGCGGTAGGAGAATTTTGTCTGACCCTTCGCAACAGTTTGAAGCTGTTCCCAGTTGGAACAACAACATTCACCACTGGGGTTGAAACTGGACCATGCGGAGAACTGCCCCCAGCTCATTTTTTATGATGCCGATATCGACGTTGACCGTTTCTTATGGCCGGGATTTGATTAGCCTCAGGATTTTGCCGAGCCTGCCCCCTGTTTTCTTTGAGAGCTTGAATATTCTGCCCCCTGCGTCGACCTTGGTCCTTGGCGCCAGTTGTTTGAGGACTGATTCCATTAGCAAAGCTACAGCTTGGGGAACTAGCCTGTGGAAGACAGACTTCCACTGGGCTTCCTCCGTCGGCGTTGAGGCACCGAGGGTGCGAGGTGGGAGTATCGACCCAAAAAATAAGCCCGTTGATTTCTTGAAGAGCCGGATTGCAGAGATTTGAGAATGCAAGTGGCCCATACTTGACTCCACCAGATATGACTGAGCCTGAGTTGCTAGGGTAGAAACAAACGCCATTCTTCATAGAGACGAAGCGCCGACTTCAGTATCCATTCCCATAAGGGCAACCAAAAACATACACACCGCGATTATTTGATCGCGGAAAAACACGACACACGAAGTGTGAAGTGGAAAGAGGAAAAGGTCCCACCGGGAGTGCCAAAATCTGTTCACCGCCGGAAGCCGGGAAGACGAGTGTCTTGCCTGAATCTGGGGGCAGATGCTAATTGGTGTTATCCGTCCACCTCTTCGAAGATGCCAAGTTGATTTATGGCACCATGTATCGAAGGTTTAAATAGATGCGACCGATATAGCAGACTTCGTCAGATTCCCCCTCGCTTGAGAGGTTTTTGATTGTGGGGACGCTCTTCCCTGCAGGCTCAAGCTCCTGCAGTTAATTAAGCTACCGCATCGCGGTAACAACTTTCTCCTTCTCCATATGGTCACTTCGTGTCGTGGGTGTTTGTTTTGTGTTTGGTTGCCCGTGGATTGTATACGGAGACTAAGTTATGTTGTCGCCCGTAGGGCGTGGACTAGTCCAAATCCGTATCTTTCTTAAATTTGGGTTTGGGGTTGGGTTTAAAGATACGTTAGTCTCATTTGAGACTAAGATCAACTTAAATGTTTGTTAAGGATACGTTAGTTTAATTTTATACTAAGATCAACTTAACGGGATCGTTTAGATCCAACAAGAGAGCAATTGGGCTCTATTGTTTAGTTTAATGACATTACGGTCGATTAGTTTAAGGACATTGCAGTCCATTGTTAGTTTAAGGACATCTCGGTCCAATGTTAGTTTAAAGACATCACAGTCAAGGTTAAGGACATCATAGTCCGTGGATTTAATGACTCCACAGTCCGATATTAGTTTAAAGACATCACGGTTGAGGTTAAGGACATCATAGTCCGTGGATCTAATGACTCCACAGTCCGATGTTAGTTTAAAGACATCACGGTCGAGGTTAAGGACATCATAGTCCATGAATTTAAGAACTCCACAGTCCGATGTTAGTTTAAAGACATCACGGTCGAGGTTAAGGACATCATAATCCGTTGGTTTAAGGACCCCACAGTCTGATGTTAGTTTAAAGACATCACGGTCGAGGTTAAGGACATCATAGTCCATGGATTTAAGGACTCCACAGTCCGATGTTAGTTTAAAGACATCACGGTCGAGATTAAGGACATCATAGTCCGTGGATTTAAGGACTCCACAGTCCGTTGTTAGTTTTAAGACATCCCGGTCGAGGTTTAGGACATCATAGTCCATGGGTTTAAGGACCCCACAGTCCGATGTTTAGTTTAAAGACATCACGGTCGAGGTTAAGGACCTCATAGTCTGTGGATTTAAGGATTCCACAGTCCGATGTTAGTTTAAAGACATCACGGTCGAGATTAATGACATCATAGTCCGTGGATTTAGGGACTCCACAGTCTGATGTTTAGTTTAAAGACATCACGGTCGAGGTTAAGGACATCATAGTCCATGAGTTTAAGGACCCCACAGTCCACAGAAATGTGTGGTCGCCGGGACCCGTCACCTCTCTGAAAACGTTGAAGGATTACAACGACAGATATCAGAGGAGTAACGAGATGTACCCTTGAACCAGTGTGAATTGTTTGAGAGATCTATAGCCCAGTTTGGCACTAAGATCTGTTGAATATTTATGAGCATATGTGCTCAGTTCAATATAGGTTGAAGACTTATGGCCAGAATTGGGCTAAGTCCAAAATGTTTAACATTTTTAGTTGCTCTGGCTATTAAGCCTTTATTTGGGCTCAGCCCTTTTAATAATGCTAAGCATTGGGCTCTGACATGTTTTGTCTGGTATTGAATGCATAGCCTTCATCAGAATAGAGTGTGTTCTGACAGGGCACCACGTGGCGCGTCAGGCGCTTTGCGCCAGTCAAAGAGCGCATTGCGCTTTTGTCAGGTAGCGCACACGAATAGGACACGTGTCGTGCTTAGCGCTAAGCGCTAGTTTATTGGCGCATTGCGCTTTTAATTTATGAGCGCGTTGCGCTAGTCTGTTGGCGCACCAGCGAATGACACGTGGCACGTTTGGCGCTGAGCGCCAGCTCATGAGCGCAGTGCGCTGTTTCAGAAGCGCAAAGCGCAAGTGGTGTCTATGGTCGACACGTGGCATGTTTTAGCACTGAGCGCCGATCCAAAGAGCGCAAAGACACAGTTCATGAGTGCAAGGCACTTTTCAGTAGCGCAAAGCGTATTTGATCAATTTTAAGATCAAAGAACAAATTTATGTTCTTCTTAAAGGAGGCTTTGCCTCAAGATCCAAGGACAAAAGTTCTTGTTTTATAAAAAGGGCTCTCCCTTTATAGATCAAAGATTTGTGAATGAAGTAAAATACTTCTTTTAGTTCTTTATAATTAGATCTTTTGATCTTTTTTCTTATCATCGAAGACCTTGGTCTTTTGTAGATCTATGATCTTTTTAGAAGATGGTTCTTCTTTTTACGAGATGATTTCATCTCTGCGGTTCAAGAAATAGTTCTTTACCTTGAAGATGAAGAAATGATCTTCTTTTTTCTAAAGTCTTGACTTTCTTTCTCTTTGAGTTTTCTCAAAATTTGCAGAGGGTTTTCTCTATTTTGTTTTTGTATATCTGTTTCTTTTCCCTTTTTTTTATTGAAAAGAAGGATCATTAGTCATTGGGACCCACCACCTCTCCGACGACACTGAGAGATTACAGCGCCATATATCGAACGTGTGGAGGGATGTACCCTTTGAACCATGTCCCACTCATTAGGGGGAAAGAACAGGCTGGAGCTTAAGCTTCTCGCTGCTGAAAAAAGGCTTCTTTGCGTTCGCGCACGTGCGTCGCACGTGTTGGGCGCACGTGCGTCACACGTGTTGGGCACACATATTTGCACGTAGCGCACATAGAGCTTGCGCATATGCGCATTATAGGGGGAAAAAACTCCTATGGAGAACGTATCTCCTTTTAATATTATTAAATGTTCTCATGTAGTGTGCACGTGCGTTGTACGTGGTGCGCGCATGGTGGGCATACGTGCGTTGCACGTAGCGCACATGGCGCTTGCGCATATGCGGATTATGGGGAGGAGCATGCTTCTAACTTGGAGAACTAAGCTCCTATGGAGAACTAAGCTCCTTTTAATATTATTGAATATTCTCATATGGTGCGCACATGCGTTGCACATGGTGCGCGTATGGCAGGCACACGTGCGTTGCATGTAGCGCATGTGGCGCTTGCGCATATGCGCATTATGGGGAGGAGCATGCTCCTATTTTGGAGAACAAAGCTCCTATGGAGAACGTATCTCCTTTTAATATTATTAAATGTTCTCATGTGGTGCGCACGTGCGTTGCACATGGTGCGCGCTTTGCGGGCACACGTGCGTTGCACGTAGCGCACATGGCGCTTGCGCATATGCGCATTATGGGGAGGAGCATGCTCCTATCATGGAGAACTAAGCTCCTTTGAGTATTGAGTCCTTTGAGGATTGAACTCTTCCTTTTCTAAGAGATATCCCCTCTTATTTATATGGGAGTGGTAGAGAAGCGATTTCTCCTTTTACCGATGTGGGACTAAAAATGCATTCCCCATGCAGTAGAGCATTACTTTAGATTACACGTGAATAACACATTTGCTCATAACTTTTGATCTCGAATGAATTATGAGGCCCATAATATATCAAATCAAAGGATTTTTCGAGACACTTTCAATACCATCAGAATTTACCTGTTTCTCATTCCGGAGTTTGTCAAAATACAGCTCGAAAAATACTGGTTCGCATCTTCTTCCTTAGATCACATGTGCATAGACATTTGCTCATAACTTTTGATCCCGGATGAATTATGAGTCCTATAATATATAAAATCGAAGGTTTTTTCGAGATGCTTTAAATACCATTAGAATTTAGCTGTTTCTCATTCTGTAGTTTATCAAAATACAGCTCGGAAAATACTGGTTCGCATCTTCTTCCTTAGATCACATGTGCATAGACATTTGCTCATAACTTTTGATCCCGGATGAATTATGAGGCCTATAATATATCAAATCGAAGATTTTTTCGAGATGATTTCAATACCATCAGAATTTAGCTGTTTCTCTTTCGGGAGTTTGTCAAAATACAGCCCGGAAAATACAGCTTCACATTTTCTTAAGCGTATCGCTGCCATTTGATGCCATGGGTTCTTTTGTGCAGAAATTTTTGGTGGGAACAAACGCCCCCAACTACTTTGCCCACGTAAGTATATACGTGGGTGAATTAGTGCAGAGTAATTAATAATGTATGAGCAGTTTCGGGTTGGTATATAATTTTTAGAATCTTGATCTGAGAAGATAACGAGCGGACACAAGCGTCGTCATTTATTATTTACTCAAATCTCGACTCTTAAGGGGTATAGTCCCAAACCCTCAGCTCCATGAGCCATACCCTTCTATTTCTTTATGTTTTAATCTGGCGTGAAGTAGTTTGTATGCTCATGAGTCACTTCTCCATTTTAGTGGCATGTAGCTTTGGCAAGTGTGGCCCATAGATGGTAGATAACAGTTAATCTTAAACTCTTTATAAGATAGTGATGGCTTAGGAGACAGGGGTAGGATCTGTCACCTAAAACTTTTCAACTTTATGAGCCGTGAGGGTCTCATAAAGACTTTTCTCCCTACGAGTCGAGAGGATCTCGTCACAGTTCTTCTGCCTCCCCGATGCTAAGCGTGAACGATTATGAGGGTTAATTTCTCCCTTCTCTCTCCAACGATTCCTCCCTTCCCCGGTGGTCGCTGTCATCTCCTCTGCGACTCATGCTCTCACAAATGAAAGACTGATCATGAGCTTGCCGGATATCTTGTCGGAGCTCTCTCAAACTCTCTCACCAACTCGATTTCAACTGGATGCATGCTAGCTGGAGTTATCTTGAAGAGTTGAAGAGCTGGTCCTGGCCAATACTACATCGCAGGTTTACGTTTTGTTGCGAATAAGGCAATCACAAAACACAAAACAATCGATATAGAGAAGAGTATCAAACGTCAAGAAAGATAGAAATATGAATACTAACCACAAAACAAATAGGCGAAGACGAAGATTTATTAATTATCAAATTTGGAAGAGTACAAATTGATAAAAAATACAAATCTCTTTTAAAACTCTAGCTCTCTCAAAATAACAATAAGTTCTCACCAAATAATCAAATTGCTATGTCAATCTAGGTCTAAAATAAGCTATCATATATATATCATACAAAAATATTCCTAAAATACTAATTTCTTAACTATGAAAAATTGCGCCCGGTCCGACAGCAAACGTCTACATCAGAGATGGGCAGATATTTGTCAGAGCATATCCCGAAACTTCAACTCTCTATCCAAGCCTACAAACGTCCGCTATAGAGGGGCAGATGTCTGTCAGGGTATTTACCAAAACTCCAGAAAAGTGATAGAGTGAGGCAGACGTCTGACATGAAGATAACTGCAAATCTTCGCTTCATGATAACATCGGGTCAATAAGGAAATCTTTAAAGATGAATCTGAGGAGCACACATAACAAATCTCCACATTTCCTCTCATTCTACAAAACTCCTTCATCAAAATAATAACAGCTCCACCTTCACCATAAAACCCCTCAAGGGCTCAATAAGTGCTAGGCACTCCAATTAAGTTTAAATAATGCTTAAACTTAACAACTGAAAGAGATTTTGTCAACATGTCGGCCGAATTTTCCATTGTGCCAACCTTCTTCACAATAATCTTTTCTTTCTCAATGATCTTCTGCATGAACCAATACCTCACATCAATGTGCTTCATCCTAATGATGCATCTGATTTTTCGTCAAATGAATAGCGCTTTGGTTATCACAGTAGACTATTATGGTGTCTTTTGGAATACCAAGTTTTGAAAATAGCCCCTTCAACCAGATCGCCTCCTTAAAGGCCTCAACAACGACCATATACTCCGCCTCCGTCGTAGACAACGCTACCGTAGGCTGTAAAGAAGCACGCCAACTGATGGCATATCCTACCAAGGAGAACACATAACCTGTGATCGATCTGCGTCTGTCAAGATCACCCGTATAATCAGAGTCACTGAATCCAACTAAATTGTTGTCGTTCCTTCCAAACACCAAACCCATGTCAGACGTATCTCGAAGGTATCGTAATATCCATTTCACCGTTTGCTAATGGCTTTTGCCAGAAAATGCCATATAGCGACTAACAACACTAACGGTGTGTGGAATGTAGGGTCGTGTACAAACCATGGCATACATAACGCTACCCACCCCATTCGCGTATGGAACATTCGATATATATCAAATCTCATCCTCTGTCTGCGGTGATGAACGAGCTGAAAGTTTAAAATGAGCTGCCAACGGAGTACTTACAAATTTAGCGCCTGCCACACCGAAATATTCCAAAACTTTCTCGACATATCGTTGTTAAGACAAGTATAGATTTTCTCCTTTACGATCTCTCCTGATCTCCATACCAAGTATTTTCTTTGCCGCTCCTAAATTCTTGGTCTCAAACTTTCCTTTCAACTGTTCCTTCAAAATCTGAATATCAACCATATATCTTGCTACTAGCAACTGTTAGTTGTATGTATGCCCTAGAGGCCAGTATTGTACAGATGATGTATATTATATTGGATGCTTGGACATATATAGAGATGACTTTCTTGCTCGATATGATAGTATGCTATCTGGTTACTCTTTATCTTAACATGTACACTTGTCTCTTTAAACTGTCTTATAGTTACATGTTGATAAAGCCCTTAGGATGTGTACTTGACTACCTGGACTATGATGCAGATCATACTAGTGGGGACATGGTAGTCCATAAGTACATCCTTCATGGTCCCTAGTCGTGGGTGTATCGAGACGGGGCATCGATATACCAGTGTAGACTAGCGTATACGTTTCTCGACCCATGAGATGGGCGATGGATGATCCCATATCCATTGGTGTTTGACATCAGAGATGGTATACGGGTGCTCAGTGGAGACTGGGTACACTGGACGGACTCGCCGAGAACTCCCAGACGGTATTATACCTCACGTCAGATGGCAGTTCTCAGGTGACACTTGTACAGGTTAGTCTGTAGACCCGAGATCGTCATAGAGTCTTGTGTGATTCCCACTGTGCTTTGATCTCCACCTTATCACGTCCATGAGGGCGTGCAAAACGGTGGTCTTTGGGTACAGTCCCGAGTCACATGGAGGCAATGAGCGATAGGAGGGGTTTCGTCTCTGCCGGTATTGGGGGTTGATGTTGCGCTGTGCTCGATTGGCCGTAACAGGGAAGTCCCTGGCCAGGGCTGATCAGAGATTTGCTGTAAGAGTTACCAGTAGTTTCTCGACCCGTTATGAGCCTCATATCGGCACGACTTATCGGTTATTGGGGTCTGACGTTTACCACCCCTAGAGTTGATATGCGACATATCAGACGAACAGACCGGACTGTACGGTAAGTGTTACTGCTTGGATTCACAGGAGTGTGAGCGGGCTAGCTCGTCGATCTTCTGATCGCTCAATACCCGGATGGCCGTTACGTTTTGCAGACCGCTTGCGGCTTGTGGGTGCTTGATATGATCATCATCTGCTACCGGCGTATTGACGAGTCTTTAGAGTCCTACACAGAGGTTTCCTGGTTCAAGCGAAACGAAATAGGAGCACATATGAGATATGTGCAGGACCGAGAATAATGCGTGTATGTGATACCGTATTTCATTCTCGTGATGGATGTATCGATTGGTTATATTCGATATAACCTAGATATCGAATCAAGGATTGATTCGATAAGCCGATACAAAGGATACTAGTCGGTTATATGCGATATGACCGGATTGTTAAATCAAGTGTTGATTTAATGATTTAATGTATAATTATATATTTGATATATTACTTTGCATTAACTAGTATTGGTTCACTTTATATGGATTTTCTCACTTGATGTGCAAGAAGTATATGTGATATACTTTTGTGCACATTCTTGCATCATGTTTGATGATACTTGATAATGTGGTTAAGTGTAAAAGATTAAACCATGGTTAAATGATGATTAGGGTTTTGGTTTTTCATTTATTTATTTGTTTATTTATTTGGAAAGGATTTAGTTAAGAATGGTGGCTTATTTTGTTTCTATGTTGAAGCTTCTTGAAGCTTTGACAAAGTCCACCATCCTTATCTCATCCTTAACCCTAACCATTCCAACTAACCTTAGTTTAATCTCTACACTTGACCATGGTCAAGATATGATAAGTATTCATATTAGTTTCTTTTTTAATAAAAGACTTATCATATTCTTTCTTCTTCTCCTTCTCCTTCTTCTTCTTCAAGAAAAGCTTAAGGTCCATCAATGGCAACTTGAGCTAAAGTGAGAGAAATCCAATTCTAAGTGAACCCACCTCCTATTTCTTCACCCTCTACCTCTTGGTGTTTTCTTCATAAGTTTCACAACTTTGTGAAGTCGGAGCTTGAACTTGTGATGCCTCGACGTAGATCGTCTTTGACACGAAGCCGACGACCTAGCTCGCCCGTTTCTCCGATGAAGCCGACGATTGAGTTCGGGATTCATGATAGACAGCGAGAGGACACCCACGTGGAGCTAAGGAAGTGGAGAACCGGATCTACAAAGGTTGTAGTCTCTCTCCTTTAGTTAAAGTGTTAACTAGTTTCGTGTTTCGCTTAAATTTCTAGTTAACGATCCGTATTAGGGTTTCTTGGCACCCATAAAATTTCAAATTGGCATGGTTGATGCCTTGTGAGACCTCATTAGAGTGCCTAGGAACCCTACAGTGGTATCAGAGCCTAGCTAGAGCCTTAGGTGATGTCTAGACGGAGTTTGAAGTCCGAACGAACCCGAAACCCTAAAACCCATGAGCTCTCTGGACTTTTTCTAAAATCTGGGATTTTTCCATATTAAAAATGCTTAAAAAATTCAGCAAAGAATTATAAGAATTACGGTGCAATTTGTTTCCAATGAACAGTACACTATGCGGCGGAACCGTGGTAGAAGCATGGCTTCTGCGGCGGTTCCGCGGCTCTATGGTGACGTCAGCCCTAATTTTTTGCACAGTAATTCCTGATAAATAATGCTGAGTTTTCTGGGAATTTTTAAATTGACTCAAGGGTTGAGTGCTCTGGGGTTGTATTGGGAATCGACGATTCGATCGGATTATCAAACCTTGTCTAAGTGTTTATCTGGATGACTTTAGAATATGTTAAAAAGTTCGACCGGATATAAATACCCAACTTTTCCCCTGTCGGGAAATTTCCAAGTGTTGGATTTTTCCGTAGTTTAACGACGTTCTAAGTAGTGCAAGTAACGCGATGGACCCTCTAGAAGACAACAAACCTTAACTCGATTATGTGACCGTCTTGAACTGCCCTTTGAACCTTCGGGTTTGGGGCAGTACGGCGTGCCACATGTGAGGCGTTGGCTTGACCCTTCTACGGCTGGACCATTGGTACTGAGGCACGAACTGAATGTTGTTAGTCTTATTTCATGTGTTGAGCTGTATCGGGAAAACTTGGGTATTCGACTGTTCGATCGGAAAGTTTAACATTTTCTGTTTATCTGGAATGTGATACAATAATTGGAATTCACAAACAGTTATGAGATAACTGAATGAATGTTATAAATCTAGCAATTTAGTCCGACATGATATTGAAAAGAGTTTTCGATAATGAGACTAAAATGCGCGATTTATATCTGTTAGGCATGTGATGTCTAAGTATTTCATTTGATTAGGCATGCGATGTCTAAAGAAGTTGCGGATTCCAACTGTTGTAGTTTTACACTTTCTTTTCTGTGACCGTAAGTGTAGTATGTTCATATCGCCGGTTTCGTTGCTATACGTCAACGACAATTGGGGTATGCATACTTACTTACGTTGATGACATGTGATGTTATGTGTTGCTGGATATGTTATATTGGATCGTCGTGTTTGAATAGCCGGGGTTTTTTTTATTTGAGATGAGTGTTTTTCATTTTCATTCATGTAAAAACTTGTATGTAATATTCTTTTTATTTGGGGCACTTCCAGGTTGCGGAAGTTGTCACCTTTTGTATATTATTTACTTTTCCGCATTAGGATAGACCTAAGGAGGGGAGCACAAGTAACCGGGTTCTGGGGTCCAGTGGGAGACCAACTCGAGCAGTCGATTCCGGGTCTCCTAACCCTAGAATTGGCAGGGTTGCTTGCCGCTCTCGTAGGGGTCTAGGGGTGTGGGATTGGCTATTCATCACGACCGTGGAATCCGTGTTTTATACTGGCTCGTATTGAAAACACGGACGTCCTAGTATATCTAATGTTTCATATGTTTCTTCTGCTGCGATATTTGTGATGCGATCATGTGATGTTCTTTGATAGATACTTTATATAGTATATATGATATATTATATAGACGTTACTTATGTTTTGCACCCGCACTAGCCCTGCCCTGCTCTGTCGTTAGTTACCTAACCTAACGATGCACGAGGGGACATCGAGGCGAATGCGGATGGCATAAGTGTACGTCATATCTATCTGTGATGTTTAGGTATTTAAATGATGGGACTTCATTAATGTGATTAATGAAAGAAAAGAAACCTAAGATGTTGTAGAATCAAATTTTAAACAAAACAGGTAGCTACAGTTCTTGCTTTGCATAGCGGTATATATGATATACCCTGTACCTTATTCGATGAGGAAAGGACCGAGATCCCTTCACCGGGAGTGACTCCTTTAGCAGTAACTGGCAGATGCTACACACTCGGTTTGCTTTTGATTGTTTTTGAGTTTTGCTTTGCACAGTGATATATATGATATATCCCGCACCTCATTCGACGAGGAAAGGGCCGACGATCCCTTCACCGGGAGTGACCCCTTTAGCAAAACTAGAAAAGCCTCAAAATCACTCCATTTTAAAAACTTCATTTGATTCTACGACGATATCAAGTTCATTACGCTCATGGTTTTCAGAAAAACCTGCGTAGCCCTCCGTCATTTCAGATAAGTACTAATTAGTATTCGTGCTACGGTAGTTTGGCCTCTGTCAAGGCGTAGTGTACGGTAGCTAACTAGTGCTTATCTGCTAGCATATGATGCGATTGGATTAGGGTATTCGTACGGCGTTGTTTGGCCTCTGTCAAGGGTCGTGCGGATGGGTTTAATTCAATCAGGAAATGACGGGTTGAACTTGACTAGCGGACTATGGGTTGTTTGGCCTTCGTCAAGGTCATAGGACGCTAGGGGCAAAATATTATCGGGAATTTCAAGTGTTGAAATTTGCAATAAGATTGCATACCTTCTATGAGATAGTTGGATCCCGATACCCACTGCGAGTAAGAGTTACTCCTGGGAGAGTTTTACACATTGCAATTAGCTGATCAAGTAGGTGTCTAGAAATGTGTCAACGGGGTTACGCCTCTGGGAAAATGAGGTTTACATTAATTAGGTTCGTGCGAAAGCACGGGGGACCTCCCTCAAAGTACCGACACTGGCCTGGCTGAAAGATTGGCGAACTTGTAGTGTGTAATTAATCCCGGCTAATCTTTCCTTTTAGGGTTTGAAGGAAGATTTGATAAAAAGCAGTAGGAGCCATCCTGATTAGATAAGATAATAACCAATCTGATCTTGCACGAGCATACGCTAAAGTGTTTTCTTCTCTCTCTCTCCAGGTAGCGACCATTTCATGCCCTAATGAAGATAATAATATGGATGTATTGACCGAACCCGCATGTTATACTGTGCAGGGGAACGTTGAACCCGTTCTATCTTATAAGTGTTATAAGAATGAACAAGAAACAGGAGAATATCTGGATTCTCACACCACCTAAAAGGAAAACATGCATGTTGATGCATCATCTTCGGGTGTGTTTGTCATTGAGAACTGTTTCTCAGTTCACCCTACGTCCTGGGTATTAGATACCGGATCAGGATCCCACATATGTAAGATGTTACATGGGCTGAGGAAAGGTAGAGAACTGGGAAAAGGTGATCATTCCGTTCAAGTAGGGAATGGGGCAAATGTTGCAGCCAAAACAGTTGGCGAATATCACCTTGTATTACCAAGTGGTGATACACTGATTCTAAATGAATGCTATTATATATACCGAACATGATGTGCAATATTATATCAGTTTCTTTATTAAGTAAAGAAGGATATAATTTTGTAGTAAAGGATAATGTTATGAACATATTCCTAGATCAAAAGTTGATTGCATCAGGCTCGTTACATAATGGCATATTCATTCTAAATCAAAATACAGTCCTCAATTTACAAAACACACACAAGAGGAAGAGTTCTGAACTGAACGAATCCTTCTTGTGGCATTGTAGACTGGGTCACATCAATGCGACACGACTAGCTAAGTTGCATAAGGATGGATATTTAAATCCGTTTGAATTTTCATCTTATGACACTTGCCAGTCATGTCTCAAAGGCAAGATGACCAAAACTCCGTTTACAGGACACGGAGAAAGAGTTACTGAACTCTTGGGACTAATACATAGTGATGTATGCGGTCCCATGTCTACACATGCCAGGGATGGTTCTTCGTACTTCATTACATTCACTGACGATCTCTCTAGATTCGGATATGTGTTCCTGATGAAACACAAATCAGAAGCTTTTGAGAAATTTAGAGAATATAAACAAGAAGTAGAGAACCAAACAGGCAAAAGTATTAAGATCCTTCGATCTGATCGAGGAGGAGAATACTTAAGTAACGAATTCAGAGATTATCTAAAAGAGAATGGGATTCTCTCTCAGCTTACTCCTCCTTATACACCACAGCATAACGGTGTATCGGAGCGAAGAAATCGCACCCTATTAGATATGGTGCGCTCTATGATGAGTACAGCTGAGTTACCTATTTCCTTCTGGGGATATGCACTGGAGACTGCTGCATACCTACTGAATAGAGTTCCGACCAAATCAGTGCCTACCACTCCATATGAGATAAGGAATGGCAAGAGACCATGTCTTAATTTTATTCAGATATGGGGTTGTCCGGCCTATGTTAAAACACAAAATCCGGACAAGCTCGAGGCAAGGTCTGTTCTATGTAAGTTTATTGGATATCCCAAACATTCGCGAGGGTATATCTTCTACCACTCCGAGGAACAAAAAGTGTTTGTTTCTCGACATGCCACTTTCTTAGAAAAAAGTTTTCTTATGAAACAGACAAGTGGCATTGAGGTAGAACTGGAAGAGGTTCCAGCGACACAAACTATAACAGAAGACTTGGTAGAACCAGAGAATTCAGTAGAACTCGACGAACCCCAGCCTCTCCGCCGATCTAGTAGGGTTTCTCGTCCACCTGAGAGATACTACGGTTTTATCATTGACGGTGGAAGAGAGGATTGCATCATGGAGGATGATGACCCAACTAGCTTCGAGCAGGCCATCACGAGTAGGGACTCAGTGAAATGGCTGGATGCTATGCGGTCCGAGATGGAATCCATGTACACCAACAAAGTATGGACTTTGGAAGTTGCTCCTGAAGGGGTAAAACCCATTGGGAGCAAGTGGATCTTCAAGAAAAAACTTGGTGTAGATGGGAAAGTGGAGACTTTCAAAGCTAGACTTATTGTAAAAGGTTTTCGCCAAAGACCAGGTGTGGACTATGACGAAACCTTTTCTCCAGTGGCTATGCTTAAATCCATCCGAATCATGCTTGCCATCGCTGCATATCATGACTACGAAATCTGGAAAATGGATGTTAAGACCGCCTTTATAAATGGTGATTTAGAAGAGTGCGTGTACATGACTCAGCCAGAGGGCTTCATAGACAGTGGGAGCAGCGGGAAGGTGTGCAAGCTGCTTAAATCCATTTATGGATTAAAGCAAGCATCGCGGAGTTGGAACATCTGGTTTGACGTCGTTATCAAAGAGTTTGATTTCGTCAAAAATCCAGATGAACCTTGTATCTACAAGAAGGTGGCAGAGAGTAAGGTTGTCTTCCTCGTATTGTACGTGGACGACATACTCTTGATAGGAAATGATATTCCTATGCTGCAATCGGTCAAGCTCTTCTTATCACAAAGATTCTCAATGAAAGATCTTGGTGATGCCTCCTGCATATTGGGAATTAGGATCTATAGAGATAGATCCAAATGGATATTGGGATTGTCCCAATCCAGGTACATTGACACCATACTAAAGAGGTTTAGTATGGAAGAATCCAAGCGTGGGAATTTGCCCACGATCTCTGGACTCACTCTCTCGAAAGAGATGTCTTCCAAGACTGATTTGGAGAGAGCTCGCATGCAAGGGATACCCTATACTTCGGCAGTAGGCTCTATCATGTATGCGATGCTATGTACCAGACCCGATGTTGCATACTCACTAAGTATAGTGAGTCGGTATCAAGCAGATCCTGGAGAGAGTCACTGGACAGCTGTGAAGAACATTCGCAAGTACTTGCGAAGGACTGGAGATATGTTCTTGGTGTATGGTAACGGAGAACTCCAAGTAGAGTCCTTTACCGATTCGAGCTTCCAGAGTGATAAGGACGACTCTAAGTCGCAGTCGGGTTTTGTCTTTACCCTTTACGGAGGGGCGGTTAGCTGGAAGAGTTCCAAGCAGGAAACCGTGGCAGACTCGACGATGGAGGCTGAATACATCGCTGCCAACGATGCTGCCAAAGAGGCTGTCTGGATCAAGAAGTTCATTACAGAACTTGGAGTGGTTCTATCCATTAAGCATCCAATACCTTTGTATTGCGATAACAATGGAGAGGTGGCTTTGGCCAAGGGACCCAGGTCCCATCAGCGGTCCAGGCATATTCTGAGGTGGTATCACCTGATCCGGAAGATAGTTGATCGCCGGAAGATAGAGGTCAGGAGGGTTGACACGAAGAACAACACGGCGGATCCACTCACGAAGGCCATTCCCCAGATACAGTTTGAGAGACTCTTCGGGATGCTCAGTATGTGATACTACAGCAGCTGGCCTTAGTGCAAGTGGGAGATTGTTAGTTGTATGTATGCCCTAGAGGCCAGTATTGTACAGATGATGTATATTATATTGGATGCTTGGACATAGATAGAGATGACTTTCTTGCTCGATATGATAGTATGCTATCTGGTTACTTTTTATCTTAACATGTACACTTGTTTCTTTAAACTGTCTTATAGTTACATGTTGATAAAGCCCTTAGGATGTGTACTTGACTACCTGGACTATGATGCAGATCATACTAGTGGGGACATGGTAGTCCATAAGTACATCCTTCATGGTCCCTAGTCGTAGGTGTATCGAGACGGGGCATCGATATACCAGTGTAGACTAGCGTATACGCTTCTCGACCCATGAGATGGGCGATGGATGATCCCATATCCATTGGTGTTTGACATCAGAGATGGTATACGGGTGCTCAGTGGAGACTGGGTACACTGGACGGACTCGCCGAGAACTCCCAGATGGTATTATACCTCACGTCAGATGGCAGTTCTCAGGTGACACTTGTACAGGTTAGTCTGTAGACCCGAGATCGTCATAGAGTCTTATGTGATTCCTACTGTGCTTTGATCTCCACCTTACCACGTCCATGAAGGCGTGCAAAACGGTGGTCTTTTGGTACAGTCCCGAGTCACATGGAGGCAATGAGCGATAGGAGGGGTTTCGTCTCTCCCGGTATTGGGGGTTGATGTTGCGTTGTGCTCGATTGGCCGTAACAGGGAAGTCCCTGGCCAGGGCTGATCAGAGATTTGCTGGTAAGAGTTACCAGTAGTTTCTCGACCCGTTATGAGCCTCATATCGGCATGACTTATCGGTTATTGGGGTCTGACGTTTACCACCCCTAGACTTGATATGCGACATATCAGACGAACAGACCGGACTGTACGGTAAGTGTTACTGGTTGGATTCACAGGAGTGTGAGCGGGCTAGCTCATCGATCTTCTGATCGCTCAATACCCGGATGGCCGTTACGTTTAGCAGACCGCTTGCGGCTTGTGGGTGCTTGATATGATCATCATCTGCTACCGGCGTATTGACGAGTCTTTAGAGTCCTACACAGAGGTTTCCTGGCTCAAGCGAAACGAAATAGGAGCACATATGAGATATGTGCAGGACCGAGAATAATGCGAGTATGTGATACCGTATTTCATTCTAGCGATGGATGTATCGATTGGTTATATTCGATATAACCTAGATATCGAATCAAGGATTGATTCGATAAGCCGATACAAAGGATACTGGTCGGTTATATGCGATATGACCGGATCGTTAAATCAAGTGTTGATTTAATGATTTAATGTATAATTATATATTTGATATATTACTTTGCATTAACTAGTATTGGTTCACTTTATATGGATTTTCTCACTTGATGTGCAAGAAGTATATGTGATATACTTTTGTGCACATTCTTGTATTATGTTTGATGATACTTGATAATGTGGTTAAGTGTAAAGGATTAAACCATGGTTAAATGATGATTAGGGTTTTGGTTTTTCATTTATTTATTTGTTTATTTATTTGGAAAGGATTTAGTTAAGAATGGTGGCTTATTTTGTTTCTATGTTGAAGCTTCTTGAAGCTTTGACAAAGTCCACCATCCTTATCTCATCCTTAACCCTAACCATTCCAACTAACCTTAGTTTAATCTCTACACTTGACCATGGTCAAGATATGATAAGTATTCATATTAGTTTCTTTTTTAATAAAAGACGTATCATATTCTTTCTTCTTCTCCTTCTTCTTCTTCAAGAAAAGCTTAAGGTCCATCAATGGCAACTTGAGCTAAAGTGAGAGAAATCCAATTCTAAAGTGAACCCACCTCCTATTTCTTCACCCTCTACCTATTGCCAAGTTGTTTTGGGTGTTTTCTTCACAAGTTTCACAACTTTGTGAAGTCGGAGCTTGAACTTGTGATGCCTCGACGTAGATCGTCTTTGACACGAAGCCGATGACCTAGCTCGCCCGTTTCTCCGATGAAGCCGACGATTGAGTTCGGGATTCATGATGGACAGCGAGAGGACACCCACGTGGAGCTAAGGAAGTGGAGAACCGGATCTACAAAGGTTGTAGTCTCTCTCCTTTAGTTAAAGTGTTAACTAGTTTCGTGTTTCGCCTAAATTTCTAGTTAACGATCCGTATTAGGGTTTCTCGGCACCCATAAAATTTCAAATTGGCATGGTTGATGCCTTGTGAGACCTTATTAGAGTGCCTAGGAACCCTACAGCAACATATCATCAATATAGAGTAGCAAATATATGAAAGAACCATCGAAGATTTTCTTCAAATATACACAACTGTCACTCATGCTTCTCATAAACCCAACTTCTTTCATGAAGGAGTCGAACTTGTTATACCACTGTCTAGGTGACTGCTTCAAACCACATAGAGACTTCTCTAGCAAGCAAACGTGGTCTTTTTTCCTTCAACTTCAAAACCTTCGGGCTGTTGCATATAGATTTTCTCCACCAAATCGCCGTGTAAGAATGCGGTCTTCACATCAAGCTTCTCAAGCTCCAAATGTTTCATAGCTACCAAACCGAGCAAGACACATATAAAGATATGTTTAACAAATGGAGAAAATATCTCAGTGAAGTCAATTCCCCGCACCTGCGAATAGCTTTTAGCTACCAACCGCATTGCCACGCCCCGCTTCCCGGTGTACGGGCAGAGGACGCGACGGGTCACGCGACGTATTTACTCAGAAGTAAACATGCTAAGCATATCTAAGCAATATAAAGTAAATGTACACAAGAAAATGACAATAGATGTAATTGAACAGCAACTTTATTTATCAACATTCTTTTACAGATACAACTGGAAATGTAAATACATGGATGGAAAGCAATGCCTAAACAATGGCATGAACCGAAATGAAAATATGTACAAGTAAATTCTAATGCTCCGGGTCTTCAGTGTACTGCTCCAAATGCTCCTGGCTGGTCTCGAGCTCTAGTGCGTCTGACCCACCTGGCAACATTCCAAAGAAGAAGAGAAATATGAATGTCGTCAGCGAACAATCGCTCGGTAAGTTCCATAGGAAGAGAGAAGTAGAAATAGACAGAAAGAGAATATATCTTATAATGTTTGATTATATATTAACGCTGTTGTTTGTAGCTTGGTACAGAAGATACCAGTGTATACGAGAGGAGTCCAATTTACACCGTGGACTTTGGTAACCCGTAGTATAAGGCTCCGTCGAAAATACCACGGAATAACGGCATGGATGTAATTACATCTTAAGTGACCACCTCGTGCCACCTTTAACATATTCCATACCAGTCTACCCCTTTATAAACCCCGTAGTGTATTATTGTATTGATTGTATTGTATTGTCTGTATTGTTTTGTAGTAAATGGAAGACTTTCCGAAACCATAATATCAGTAAATGGAATAGATGTAAATGGAGAGTCATGTAGACGGAGTATATCTATTGTTCGGTTCAGTCAACACAGATTGATATAGATTGTATAGAAGGATTCATGTTGGATTGTAGATTATACTTGAATCATATTCAAGTCAGATTGATTAGGTTGAGACTCAGTCTGAGTCGGACACTTTAACAAGAACTTGAAATCCTGAATTAGTTTTGGTGTTATCGGTAACTGCTGCACACGGACGGCATGATTTGTGTATTTTTCCAAGACAATTACCGTGTTGATAACACTATTTGTTAGATTGTCTACCTTAAATAGGCAAGCACCCATATCTCCGGCTCCTTGAGGCTCAAGAGACCGGTCCCGCTTAAACCTATGTTTACTAGGGTCCTTATTGTAATTTAGTATAACTTGAGGGGGGTTTTATGTAAAAATAGTTTTAGGATAATTTCAAAATACACCTCAAGTATTTAATTATCGTCTTTAGGGTTTTCATAGATGTATATTTTTATACAAGTGAAATTTCTAGTGAGTAAAACCTAACTTCATAATATATGGTATTTTCTTGAAAGACTGGAATTGTTTTGTATTTGGATGGTATTTTCATGTTATGGTGATTCCTTTGATTTAGAAAACTTAGAATATTTACATAATTAAAATAGATATTTTGATAATATATATATATATATATATTTAATGAAAATAATTTATTTATTTTCTTGTAGAAATCTCATTTTCTAAAGAAAAATGCATAAAAATTCCATCGAGATCGAATGCTCATTTTGGAGGTCTGCATCTCGCTCTACTAGACCCGAGGATGTACGATAATCCGCACCATCCCGAACGGGGTCGCCAAAAGTGGGTTGTAGAGGCGTAATTGTAAGGAATGGTTTGATACATCTTTTTATAGAAATGGTTTTGTAAGTTAAAGGTATTTATTTGTAAAGTCGTTTTATCCCATAACTATGTTCCCAAATTTCTATCGTGCTATGTTAGAGATGTGTATGGTAATGAGGTAGGTCATTACCTCGTGAACTATTTACAGGTAAAACAGGTATTATGTTGTTTTATATCGAGAATGAAGTTTGTGGTATTTACTGTAAAACTACGATAAAAATTGCAATAAAGAATATTTTGAGATGAAACTTGTTTTAATAGATTTGATTATATTTGTTAAACAATATGTGAGTGTATGGAATTTTGGAATTTTATTGATTAAGAAAAATAACGCTTTTAAAGAAAAACCGAATCGGAAGTCGAGTTAACTCCGCTTCCGTCGGGTTTTAGAAATGAATGTTTTTAAAGTAGAAGAAAATTAGGGGAGAGGGGACTTACTAGCTTTTCGGAAAGAAGGGAGAAGAGGGAAGAGTAAGGAAGCGCCGGTACGTCGTTTCGTCTCCGGAAACTCCTTGGATCGTCGCCGGAACTTCACCCTTTTGCTAACTCCAATTGTACACAAAAGAGAATTGAATGTTTTTGAGAGTTTTTGCAGGGAATTCTGAGTGAGGATGAGTGAAATAGAGTGTGGTATTTATAGGGGAAATTAGGGTTTAGGGGGTGAAGAAAATGCATTAAAATTTGCATTAAAATTGGATTAAATGAGCATTTTTATTGTTCTCTGTATGAATGCAGAGAAAACAAATAGTGTGAGAGGAGTGGGGTAGCTGAAGAGGTGCAGGGGTGAAATGATCAAGGCATTCCCGACAGTTTTGACCAGCGGTATCGGGGAAATTGGGCATTTCGCCGGCCCTTTACCGGCGGATGGATGTGGGGTTGGGTGCCACGTGTTGGTGTCGTCTCGTATACCCCAGTGCACGTGTTTGTTTATTCTGTGACATTTCATTTTTACATGTTGTGCACGTGCAAACCTTTGGGCTTCTAAAAGATTAAAAAAAATTAAAATAAAAAGATAATGTGGCTGATGGGATTTGAACTTGGGTGCTATGTCTCAGCAGTGCAAGACTTTACCAGTGAGCTACAAGCTTTTTCTTTCTGTTCAAAAGCAAATCAAACTTATAATTTGTGCTCAGGCTCAAGTGTTCCTTTCTGTATTTTTTTTTGAAAAAAAATTCTTACAGAAAGTTTAGGGTTGTTACACGCATCTTGTACCTCGTATCAACCACCCCTTGTTCACCTTCTTTCTTCTTAAAACCCACTTGCAGCCAACAATCTTGTTTCCTCCTTCGGGCTTCATGAGCTTCCAAGGTTGGTTCTTGTGAAGAGACTCAATTTTTTCATTCATAGCGACTAACCAACGAGCTGCTTCATCGGATGAGATAGCTTCTTTATAGCTTATCGGCTCGCTACTATCAACTGTCTCTGCAACAGACAACGCATACGCCACTAGGTCATCGTAGCTGTACTCCGCCGAAAGATGCGACCGGGACGTTGGGACGTCTGGCCTGTATTTTGGGGCAAATGTTATTTGGTTTTATCTGTCCACCTCTCCGAAGATGCCAAGTTGATTTATGGCACCGTGTATCGGAGGTTTAGACAAATGCGGCCGTTGTAGCGGATTTCGTTAGATTCCCCCTCGTTTGAGGGGTTTTTGATTGTAGGGACGCTCTTCCCTGCAGGCGCAAGCCCCTGCAGTTAATTACGCTACCGCATCGCGATAACCACTTTCTCCTTCTCCAGATGATCACTTCGTGTCGTGTGTGTTTGTTTTATTTTGGTTGCCCGTGGATTGTATACGGAGACTAATTTATGTTGTCGTCCGTAGGGCGTGGATTAGTCCAAATCCGTATTTTCTTAGATTTGGGTTTGGGGTTGGTTTAAGGATCTTTAATCTAGTTTTAGATTAAGATCAACTTAAACATTCGTTAAGGATACGTTAGTCTAATTTTAGACTAAGATCAAGTTAACGTTTGTTAAGGATACGTTAGTCTAATTTTTGACTAAGATCAACTTAAACATTTGTTAAGGATACGTTAGTCTAATTTTTAGACTAAAATCTACTTAACAGGATCATTTAGATCCAACAAAAGAGTATTTGGGCTCTATTATTTTAGTTTAGGGACATTGCGGTCCATTGAGTGTCTGGTTGCCGGGACCCGCACCTCTCTGAAGACGTTGAAGAATTACAACGATATATATCAGAGGTGTGAAGAGATGTACCCTTTGAACCAGTGAATATTCATTAATGATTTGATAATCTTGTTTGGGACTAAAGCCAATAGGTTCAGTCAATTTGGGGTTTGGCCAATCTTGGGCTCAGCCCATTTAATCATTTTTATTTGGGATTGTCCCATTTCTGCATCAGTGATGCTGAACAATAATGTGGGCTCTGACACCCCTTATTCTTTTGTTTTATTTGAAGTGTTAAACACTAGCGTATGTTTGGCGCTCACGTGGGGTCACGTAAGGCGCTTGAAAATAATCCCAGCTTCGTGAGGCACACTTGCATTTGATTTATTCTTCCTTCTCTTTTGAAAGTGCTTAGCACTATAAAGGGGTCACATGATATCACGTGAGACGCCCTAAATAAAGTGACTTCCTTATTTTATCTTATAAAAGTTCTAGGCACTATAAAGGGGTCACGTGTTATCACGTGAGGCGCCTCAAATTGAAATCTGTTTTAGATTTACTCCCCT
Organism: Agapanthus africanus; assembly: GCA_030015575.1. Lineage (NCBI taxonomy): Eukaryota > Viridiplantae > Streptophyta > Magnoliopsida > Asparagales > Amaryllidaceae > Agapanthus > Agapanthus africanus. Next base: position 831,827,148 of record JASDDO010000024.1, on the reverse strand, counting down.
TTTATACTTTTGAAGAGGCTAGTTCAGGGATCACGTGGAAGCACGTGACCCAATATCAATTTTTTTCTTTCGATCATTGAGGGGGGGGGAGGCTCACGTGGACACATGTGATCTGACATTTATCATGTTGGGTGCTGATCTCTTTTACGTGAATGGAAAGTTAAATCCCTTATTTAAGAATTAAATTCTTTTATAGGGTTAAACCCCAATTTTATTTAGAGAAATTAAATTCCTATGTGTTGTGTTGAAAGAATTAAATTCTTTAAACTCAATTCTCCCCCTAAGTTTTGAATCTGCATGACAGATCTTCTCGATGAGAATTAAATTCTCAACTTGTGAAGAGATCTGCTTCTGCAGATTTTCAACCAGAGGAAGAACTGAGTTCTTTTTAGAAGAGTTAAACTCTTGATTTGAGAATTAAATTCTCTTTTGTTTTGTGGGAGCTTATGGGATGATCTCCTTCCTTCTCTTACCTAGAATTTCTTTCTTCTTTGAAGAGATCTTCTTCTTTCTGGAGAATTAAATTCTCTCTTTTTTTTCTTTCAAGGGGTTTTCTCTCTCTCTTTCTCCGTATCATTTTTTTCTTCTTCTTGGCTCCTATTTATAGGAGAAAGAAAAGAATTAGTTTGTTCAACCAATCTTTCATTGAGAGATTTTGATTGATTTTATAACCAACATGATTATTTAGATCACTCGGTGAATTTTATTCACCGTTGGATTTTTAATCCAAAGACTTCTATTGCACATAAGATATTTCTTTTGTTGTTCCTGGCAAATTTTAGGAAAACATTTCCTTGCACAGAATCTTTCTATAAATTGGGGATTTTTAATCCATCGACGCTCTACTTTACAGAGTGTAATCTTTCTTGTTTAGAAAGATCCAAGAAAATATTTTCCGAAGTAGTGCTTTTTATCCCTTTGTTTAGAATTTAATTCTATCTGTTCAGGAGGCATAGGAGCCATCACGTGTACCACGTGATCCCTCAGAGAATTAATTTAGTTTGTTTGCATGCAGGAGTCCAACAGAGGCAAGGCGTCACGTGGTAACACGTGAGCCTCTTTGTTCTTTGTTTGTTTTATAACTGAGTCCCACACGTTTTGTGTGAAAAGACGATCACGTGCTTGAACGTGAGGCTTTATTTGCCACCTATTAAACGGAGTTGCCTATTCTGTATACAGATGCATCACGTGCTTGCACGTGATGCTCCACTAACGGGAACTTTCTCCTTTTCCCTTCTTATTCTGAATTCTTATAAGGGAACAAATGCCCCCACATCGTTGTTCTCACGTGGCTTACACGTGAGTGCAAGGCTGTCACCTTTACAGCCGTTGGATCTGCCTAGGGAACGGGGAAGATGAACCGTTTCCCATCATGTCTTATAAATGCAGGGGTCTCGTCTCTGCAACGCCTTCGTTCCTTCATCTTCTTCCTTCTTTGCTATCTTCTGAGAATTTAATTCTCCTCTTCAGAGCTTAGTTCTCCATCCATTGAAAATTTCCAGAGTTTAACTCTGCCAAAAAGAACCCCTTTTGAGTAAAGCTATAGAACATTAGAGAACCCTTTTCTTAAAGAAAGCCTTTGGATTTTAAATCCATCATGAGGGCTTTGCACTCTTCTAAAACCCATCTCTTAGAGATCCAAGAAGTGATTTTTGAGTAATGACATTTGATTATTTTTTTCATTTCCTCTTTATGGGGTTTCTGGAATTTAATTTCATTGAATAAAAAGAATTTAATTCCTCACCAAAGAGCTTAGTTCTGAAAGATCAAGAAGGCCCTTTGGGAATTTGATTCCCCAGTGTTCTTGAAAAATCTTTTTAAGGGATTTTTCCAGGCTTTGTAATGGGTATTCTCTTGTGAGAATGTTCCAAGTCATTTTAAACTCCAATGTGCATTTATTGAGGATCTTTTTTCTTTATTCTCTCAATGATATCCCTGCCTCGTGATTGGCGAGCTGTCATACTGATTTTGTGGGGTCTATTGTTTTTGTAGGCAATGATCTCACGGAATAAGCTTCTTGTCGTTTTCTTCTGCTGTTTATATATATATATATGTATATATATATATATATATATATATATATATATATATATATATTTGCACGTATAGGTTGCACTAACTGTCTTTCCTCCCTTTATTTTAGGGACAATGAATTCCCTTCCCTACTTTCCTTTTACTCGCTTGGACGCTGCTTTTCCACAATCGCCGTCGGAGGAGGAAGCAATGGCGATGATCAGAGCTCATGATAAAGATTGGACAAATATGCTCTTATGGGGCACTTGGTTCGGCCACATCATTCGGGGTTGCCGAAATTTTATTTGCGGGGAGCCGGTGGAACCTCTTCGCCCTATATTACCGATGGAACGCCCACAGACTGCTTATGCAGTGGAAGTGACCAATTGGACTCTTTCGGGCCGGCTGGAGCCCTCTACCTCTGGGATACCTAACCAGCCCCTGCCTGCTATAGATATCTTGGGGCGTCGGATTTGCCAAGGTGAAGCTCGACCTTGGGGGCAAGTCTATAAAGTGGGTATCACCCCCCGGCACCCAGTGGTCTACCTTATTTGGGCTCGCTATATTCTTTCTGCCCACCGCGCAAGGCTTTAGAAGGTCGGACTATATCAGGCAGTATATGCATCGCTCTTCCATTACCATGCTCCTCAGGTCTGGTGGATCAAAGCCTTCTTAAACCAGTGGAATCTGCCCACCAACACCTTCCTGCTAGGGGATCGAGAGGTGTCTATCTCATTGGATGAATTCTGTGAGATTTCAGGACTGCCCATTAGGGGGAGCATTATGAGGAACTGCTGCCTCCTGATGAATATGTTTTCTCCACTATGCCGGCTGTGCTTGATGGTCTGACAGCCGAAACCATCGTCCGTCATAAGTATCCTAGTCTGATCAAGGCCCTGGGTATTTTCGACAGATTGTTTGCGAAGTCAGAAAGGCAGGGTGTCACTTTCGAGAGCTTTATCGCCTGTTTCATTCGGGGGATATTTTATCCAAGGAATCCCCGAAGTTTGCGAGTATTGATGACCCTTTTGGGTTTGGTTTGGATAAACTACCGGTCAAAGAAGAAGATTTACCACAGTTTTACATCCCGATCTTGTCGGTCGTTCCTCTTGATTCAATTGCGGCTCCCGGCAAGGATGAAGAGACCTTCTTTGTCGGTTTTATCAGCCTTTGGCTCAGTTGGTTTGTGATACCGTCGCACCGACGTTTCATGAGAGCTTTCGCTTTCTATCCCGCCTATCGTATAGCTGAAGGGGCAAAGTTGGCCGTCGGCATCACGGGACTATCGCATCTTTATCACGGGTTAAGTGCTACGGCCAACACTTCGACTCCAGGTGTAGATGTTGTGAATCTCCCCCTTCATTACTTCACATCTTGGATCGAAATGCATGTGCTGGGGACATTCGCGGCATATCGACGGCCGAACTTCTATGACTCCTATACCTTCCCTCGAGTTATGAGATTGGTGGATACCTCCGCTCCCGATCCGACTCAATTAGGGGCCATCCGTGTTCTGCTCAATACATATACTAATAAGGGAGGGATGGTATTCATTGATCGCGTTCTTTCTGCTCCGGCGGGGCCTGTCCAACAGTTATACGACTCGTCGAAAGGGGGAGCACCATCTTTAAAGCCTAGGGAGATCATGCATCTGTATTCAATTAGGCCGGGCTATTTGGTATTCCGCCGGGATGATACGTCTCTCGTCATGTGGTATAATCCACATCGCTTCACTCGGCAATTGGGCTATAATCAGGGCGTCCCTTTTGAAGCGTTTTTGGTTGAGCCCGCTGTTCATACCATAATTTTGCATTATTATATTCCCCATTCTTATTCATTTTATAAATAAACAGGTGCTTTTGACCCATGTCTGCTACATAGTTGCAGGTTACAGGTTCTCAGAACAAAAACAGTGAAAAAGATAAAAAGACGATACAAAAGTGAGACTACGACCAACAAATGGAAGAATCTTGATCAAGCCTACAGTTCGGAGAATAAACGAAGGTCAATAAACAAGTTCACAAAGTACAAAGGCAGCGCAAGGTTCAAGACTTCGACACGAAGCGAATAGTAAAGTCCATTACATTATTCACTGTGGAAATCTGGAAGAAACTAGAAGAAATTCTGAAGAACCAAGTGAAGAAAATCCAAGTACAAAGCAGCAGACAGAAACCTAGAAAGATTGAGCCAACAAGACCAATAGATGGCCGCGGATCCGCAGCCAAACAGGGGTTTTGACCGTGGTTCCGTGGCCACGTGTCGCACGTATCGATGGAAATTTCTTTGGCGGCGCGTCGGTGCGTTGACTAGTCTTCCTAGGGGTATTTTTGTAAAAGCAGATGTGCGTCGATTGTAACCCTAGGGTTTTCTATGCTCTATAAATAGAAGCCCTAAAACCTTTTTTAGGTTATGCCTCTTCTTGTGCCTCATTGTAAATCTTAAAATTCAGAATTCAATTCCTGTAAAGAAGGAAGAGAGAATCAAATAAAAATTAGGAGTAAGTTTTCTTTTCATTGCCCTAGTTAAATTTTATTTCCATGCCCTAGGTAATTTCTTTCTTGCCTTAGCATAGATCTTTATTATCTACCCTAGTTAATTAGTTTAGAACATGTCTTTTAATTCCCTAATGAGTGAGTAGTCTCCTCGCTTGTTAGGGTTAGATTTGGGGAAGGCTTGAGAGATGAAGATCTCTCACCCCTTTCTTGCCCGTCATATATTTTCATAGGACTCCATGCATATGCACACACCGCTCCCTACGGCACCCTATCCCACGAGGTAGCGGTGATACCGTAGTATAAACGACCGGTTGTATATGTTTTCCATAGAGGTTAGGGTAAGAATTAAGAAAGGAAGGACAAGGACTAGAGGAAGAAACATCGTTTCTTCCCGATTGTCCTAATCCCCTTTATTAATAATTACCATAACACCTCATAGATCTTAAATAGGGCATAGAAAGCGGTGATGAATATTGACTTTCTAAACTTAACCTAAACCTAACCCTAGCAAGATTTTAATCTTAGTTTAGATCAACTTTAGTTTTTAGATTTAATCAATCCGACACCAATCGGAATTAACTCGTTAGAACAATTAGGAAATACACAAAATCCCTGTGGACTGACCCGTACTCACCGGCTAGCTACCAAGCGACGCCGTTCTTGATTGCGGTTATAAATATTCTTTGATTAAATCAAATGGCGCCGTTGCCGGGGATGGCGTGTTATTTTCTTTTTGTAATTTCGGGTTAATATAAATTGAAAAATCATAAAAACTGAAAAGAAATATATATATATATATATATATATATATATATATATATAAAATCTATCATCTTGTTATTTTGTGAAGGGTATTTTTCGTGTGAATTTTGCAGGATCAACGTACGAGTTTGGATCTGGAAAAATCTCGAGAGCGAAACAGAAAACTGAAGATCTGAACAACAGAGGATTACAACAACTGAGGAGCAGAAGAAATCTGGAGAATTGAGCCGCTTCCTCCATCGCGGAACCGCCGCGCGAAGCCACTTCCGACCGCGGAACCGCCGCGCCTTGGTCGATTCAGCACGTGGAAAAATCTCTGTTTGCTTCCTTTCTCTTTCCTCTGAACCCCTGATATCCCCTCTGTAAAATCTCCTGCAGGATTCTTTATGCTAAAAAATTTCTCCCCCTTCCAATAATTGATCTTGTGCAGGATTCTTTGCACTGCGCTTAAAAAAATTTTTTTTTGCAAGTGTTTGATTGTGTTTACTGCTTTGCATATTTTAAAACCGACTTTAAGGGGCTTTTACACCAATCCAGATTGGGTGGGGATTTCATTACCATTCCCAGGACCCCAAAAATCACATAAGGCATATTGCATTGACCATAAATTAATTAAAAAAGATTAGACTCAGCTCTAAGGATTTCGCGCTCAATAGGACAAATGAATAGTTGCAGGCATCGGCCATTGATCATAACCTGACTTTGTGGTGCCTAGACTAGACAGGTAGTGAAAGGTAACTTTAAAAGGCCCGTCTCACGGTGATTCGTGAGCGGATCCCTCCTTTCTCTACTTGTGCTTACCTGGTCACAATTGGTGGTGAAGAGGCAGTTTGAGGTCCTACTTCTTGCCCTTTGGAACAGTTAGGAGCTGTCTAGCTGACCTAGGTGACTCTAGATCTAGGCCTGATTGTGCATTTGTGGTTGATTAAACGTGTGTCTAAGCCTTTTATCGAAAATCTTTTTGCAAAAAGCTCCATAAAAAAACAAAAAGAAAAAGTTTTTACAAAAAAAAATTGCAACTCGTCGCTAAGAAATTCGTGCACCCTACATTCTTTTTCTTCTCCTTTCCTACATCATGGGTACCCCACCTCACAAATCTCTTGCCGAACTTTGGTACCCTCAACCAAACTTTGCTTCTTACGTGAATTGTTTTGGTCGAATTACGGACGACCCTTCCATGTCCAAAATATCTTTGAAAGATCGAATAGAAGCGTCTAGAAGAAACAGTTCGACTCTGCAAACCACTTTGTATCAACCATTTCAACCTTTACCACCTTCTTACGTTGATACTACTTTTTCGAGTCCTGTTGTAACTCTAAAACCCGTGTCTATTACTGAACATATAGAACAATCTCGTAACCGATCTTTCACTCCTTTCAACACTTCCAGTTCTTGGGATCAACAAGTCCACTCGCCTTTTTATCCAAATGTTGATCCTACTCCTGTCCAACCATTCAACTCCTACCAGTCCTACCCGACTTTCGCACCTTCCCTAGACATTGCTTCTACACAGCCATTTGGGAGTTTCCAAAATCCAAACAATTTTGAATCTTTTACCGAAACCCCATCACAACCCATGTCTAGTTTGGAACAGTCGTTGGAAGCTTATATTGAAGCAAAAAACCGACAGATGAGGAATTTGGATGCGTCCATTGCCGCCCTTATGCAACCTAGTGAACCAGTAGCTAGTTTCCAACTAGCTCCAAAAATTCCAATGTATGATGGGGCAGTTGGACAGAGTGAGAATTTGAGAGGAGAGAGTGAGCTGTGCACCCTTTCAAATCAAACCTACCCATTACCAATTGAATTCCACAACTCCAGTTTTCAAACAAGTGTCCCAAATGATTCATTAGTTGAAAATAAAACATTTAATGAGTTGTGCGACTTTGTAGTACTTGATTTGCCAGATTGTGAAGAGTCCCTTTCGAGTGAAACCACACCTAATCCTTTGGAACTTTACACCTCCACTCTAGAACCTGAATTGATAAATATCCATGCTTGTGATGAAGTGTCTAAAAAAATTAATTTTCACTTGATTGAGGATATTGACGCAGGGAGTATTTTGGATGATGAACCCGTAGATTTGACTGAAATTTTCTCTCCAATTCATCATCCCGAGTCATTAAATGTTTCTCCCGAACTTCATATGCGTCTTGATTTTGATGATAATTGCATGGATGAGATAATTTTTGAGGAGAATTATGAGGATAGTATTGAGGAGAGTATTGGGGATAGTATTGAGGATGAACCATTTTTGTTTGATGTGTCGGATTTTCCAATTCATCCTTCTGAACCTTTAACTGTTATACTTCCTAAATCACCCTCCATCCTTTCCATCGTTCCGACCACGCAAAAGATCATGCAGGAGGACTGTGAGTTTGAAAAATTTCTGTTCAATCATAGCACATTTGACGCCACTAGTGCGTTCCTCCTTGACTGACACTCTTCTCACAGCCGATAACGATTATGAGTGTTTCACTTTTTCGGACGATGTTGAAGACTCACCGCCCGAGTTTGAGTCCTTTGAATTTTCAGATGAGTTAGTTGAACCATCAAGCTCGGTTGCTTACAGTCATTTCGAACCATTCATAGAATCCTTCGAGTTCGAGACAGATTACTTAGGTGAGATCAAGACTATCCCTAAATCACTCCCTTTCGTCCTTCCTATCGTTTCGACCCAGCAAAAATTCGCCACGCTTCCATTTTCAATGTTTGGTTACCAAGTTTAACGTACCCATGTTTTCTTGCGAATCTTGAGGGATTTGATCCCATTTCTTGACGGGTTGATAGATTAGCACAATCGCTTTTAACACATCGGTCATCACAAATTGTGCTAATTTATTCACTCAATTTACACCCTCAAGTTCGTGCTACACTCCTTTCTCTCTTCCGCCATTCTTCTCCTCCACCGAGACCATATTCCACTCTTCTTCCCATACGGTCTCGTGTGTTTCTCAACTCCTTTCTCTATACTCTATTCTTCCACCAACCCTACCATTATCACGATAGAATTTTTGAATGGTTGGTTCTAACCTTTGGTCTGTGTAAAGCCTTGTATAGTTTGATTTTTCTCCTCCCTAACTCTGAACTTTAACGCTTAAAACAGTGGAAACACTGTTTCACTTAAATTTGGGGGGAACCTTGTTTTATATATATTTTTATTTTTTTTAACAATAAAAAATAAATAAAAAATTTATAAATAAATAAACAGGGGAGTGCCGACAATTTTTGACCCTCTTGGTGTAGCCTGACAGTGAGGACATTGTCAAGTTTAAGTTTGGGGGTATGCTCGGTAAGCCTTCTTCTTTCGCATTCATGTGTAGATTTTTGCATTTGCATACTTATTTTAAAACCCATAAAAATTAAAAAATTTCAAAAATTATAAAAATTGAAACATTCAACTTTGGCCATAATTGACTTGAGTTTGACAAAAAAGTTAACTAGCTAGGAACAACTAGATCTTAGACTTAGTAAATTAAAAACCCTAAAAATAACCTTTCTTAAAATTTAACGGTAGAAGGTATATGTATAGTTTATTTAGAAATAGGCAAATTTCGAGTTGACTTCGTGGGCTAAGTTAAAATAAGGGAAAAGTATTGATATTTTTATTAAAATATAAGTTTGAAAAATAATTCCTAAGCTTAAGTCTAAATTCTGAAAATATATACCCTACAAATTGCATAAACACGAACCTTGAAACTTGGAATAGTAGAAGAGACCTTGAAATGATCTTGTCTAAAGTCCTTAGTACGAAGATAAAATAAAATAAAATACAAGTGCGAATCAAGAGAAAAATGAACACTGGTTTTTGTAATTACTTAAGGCTGCTTTAATAGAAAAAAAAATATTTAGCGAGGGTGCTTCATCATCTAGTGCTTTAGACCAACTGGTTTGGGAGTCACTGCTAACGCCTTAGGTGTTACAAGACTAGGAATTACGCTTTAATGTGCAAACACATTTTGTAATCGGTTGTTGGTACCTCAAGAAGTATTAACGGTCGCATGAAGGACGTGTGAGCAAATTTCATCTAAAAATTCACCAATTAAGAAGTGCTTTGGACGACGGACAAGAGTATGATAGCTTGATTTGAATTTCCAAGTGTAGGGGTGATATATACACACACGTAGGGGTATGTGATTGGGGTTTAGATAAGAGATAGGAATGAATAATATGACTTATATCTTTAATAGAGTTGATAAAAATTCCTAAGTTGAGATGGAACCCTAGAAGGAAAACTTAGAAGATGCTAAAAGCCATGTAAGTCAACAGAACATATATAATCTTAAGTTAAATAATAAGGAAGCGTGAAAAATACGGGTGGATAATTTCTGAGTCGAAGATAATAGAGTTCTTGTTAGAAAACCTAATTGGAGAATAAAAGTCAATGGGCCTAATTGATAGGATTTTGTGGGTAGTATCCGCTGAAAACCCTCAGTAGACAACACTTCTCCTACTAGGGACACCTAGAGGTTTAACGACTTGTTGCACGAGCTCAGTGCAATCGCGTTTCCCTGCGAAAGTGAGGCTCGGTCTTTTTCAAGAATAAAACTAGGTTTGCTCGAGGACGAGTAAAAGATAAGTTTGGGGGTATTTGTTCATACCATAATTTTGCATTATTATATTCCCCATTCTTATTCATTTTATAAATAAACAGGTGCTTTTGACCCATATCTGCTACATAGTTGCAGGTTACAGGTTCTCAGAACAAAAACAGTGAAAAAGATAAAAAGACGATACAAAAGTGAGACTACGACCAACAAATGGAAGAATCTTGATCAAGCCTACAGTTCGGAGAATAAATGAAGATCAATAAACAAGTTCACAAAGTACAAAGGCAGCGCAAGGTTCAAGACTTCGACACGAAGCGAACGGTAAAGTCCACTATATTATTCACTGTGGAAATCTGGAAGAAACTAGAAGAAATTCTGAAGAACCAAGTGAAGAAAATCTAAGTACAAAGCAGCAGACAGAACCCTAGAAGATTGAGCCAACAAGACCAATAGATGGCCGCAGATCCGTGGCCAAACAGGGGTTTTGGCCGTGGTTCCATGGCCACGTGTCGCACATATCGATGGAAATTTCTTTGGCGGCGCGTCGGTGCGTTGACTAGTCTTCCTAGGGGTATTTTTGTAAAAGCAGATGTGCGTCGATTGTAACCCTAGGGTTTTCTATGCTCTATAAATAGAAGCCCTAAAACCTTTTTTAGGTTATGCCTCTTCTTGTGCCTCATTGTAAATCTCAAAATTCAAAATTCAATTCCTGTAAAGAAGGAAGAGAGCATCAAATAAAAATTAGGAGTAAGTTTTCTTTTCATTGCCCTAGTTAAATTTTATTTCCATGCCCTAGGTAATTTCTTTCTTGCCCTAGCATAGATCTTTATTATCTGCCCTAGTTAATTAGTTTAGAACATGTCTTTTAATTCCCTAATGAGTGAGTAGTCTCCTCGCTTGTTAGGGTTAGATTTGGGGAAGGCTTGAGAGATGAAGATCTCTCACCCCTTTCTTGCCCGTCATATCTTTTCATAGGACTCCATGCATACATGCACACACCGCTCCCTACGGCACCCTATCCCACGAGGTAGCGGTGATACCGTAGTATAAACGGCCGGTTGTATATGTTTTCCATGGAGGTTAGGGTAAGAATTAAGAAAGGAAGGACAAGGACCCAGAGGAAGAAACATCGTTTCTTCCCGATCTCTTAATCCCCTTTATTAATAATTACCATAACACCTCATAGATCTTAAAGCATAGAAAGCGGTGAGGAATATTGACTTTCCAAACTTAACCTAAACCTAACCCTAGCAAGATTTTAATCTTAGTTTAGATCAACTTTAGTTTTTAGATTTAATCAATCCGACACCAATCGGAATTAACTCGTTAGAACAATTAGGAAATACACAAAATCTCTGTGGACCGACCCGTACTCACCGGCTAGCTACCAAGCGACGCCGTTCTTGATTGCGGTTATAAATATTCTTTGATCAAATCACCCGCCTCATCTTTGGGAGTTATTCGCGACGTCATGCATCACTTAATGCGGCTGAACACTGGCTCTGTGTTCATGATCCCAGAACCTGACTATCTCCCACGATCTGTGGGATCCTTTGTGGGCTGGTATCGCCACCGGGTTGGCCTTGTTATCACTGAAGAAAGGCGGGTACTCTTTGAGTATAAGACTCCTGCTCCGACTCACGCTGCCAGCGTCCCGTTGTGACTGCGGTCAGTCGTTCACTCTCTCTTGCGGGATAGCGGCGTTGTCCTTATCTCGCGAGCCGCAGAAACCGAATCAACTCTTCCCACTGTAGGGCTGTTAATGCGTATTAGAGCTTAAGTAAAGGCTTCCGCCGAAGTGCCAGCGGCAGTGCCATTATCAGCAGTGGTGTCGTCGAAAGAGGATAACGGGGGCGAAGTGGGCCAACGCCGCGCCAAAGCGCCGAAGGGAAGGAAGCGATCTTCTACCAGCGCTAGTTCTGGGTCGAAGAGGAGAAAGAAGACGGTCACCGGTCTGCTTGACCTTTTGGTGGAATCCGAGCCTATTGTTCAAGACGAACCCATATCCATACAAGAGCCGGATGATGGTCTTCTTTTTTCGGGTTCATCTGCCGAGGAAGCCGCACAATTGGCTGAGGCTATAAGGCGCTCACAGGACGAAACTGAGAATGTGAGTGTTCCGAAGAGTTCTTATCCTGCCACCATATTCTACGAAGATCCCCTATCAATACGGCAAATATTTATAGGTCCTCTGGAACAGGGAGGCGAGATAGCCCTCAAGCAGCCTATCTCAGCCGCTTCTGAAGATGAGTTGTCGTTGTGGACCGGCGGCCATGAATCTACATTTGAACCCCGGCGAGCATATCTTCTCAGGAAGGAACGTCGGCTTGAAAAAGCCATACTGGAGGCATCCTGGCGTATCGGTATGTGTGATTTCTGTATATTTTTTTTGGCAAGTAATTTTTATCGCTTGTTATGTCTTCTTATCTTCGTAAAACTTTCCAGGTACTTCAGCGATGGTAGAGAATCTGAGTTCAAGTTGCGTCCTGACTGTGGACTCTGTAAATATCCCTGATGAGACACCAGTAGGTGTAGAGGGGAGGGTCGTTACAGCTGTTATTCCTGCTGCGGAGCTTCCTCTGGCGGTCTCTGTTCCCCCTGTGTCCGTTCATCCGGAAGAGGTGTCCTTACCGGCCGTAGATTTAATGGACCTTTCTGTGATGGCCTGGAGATGGTGGAACAGGTAATTGAGATCGCCGTCCCTGAAGTGGCGCCCGTTGCCCCTCAACTGAAAGCTGTCTCACCAGCAGATGTCTCCGATGATGTGCCTGACGGTACGGAGGAATGCTGAAGCTGCTATCCCTCCAGTTCAAAGCGGGAGGAGCATCAAAGGTATTCTTCTATATTTTGTTTTAATGATCTCTTCATTATCTGAATCTTTCTGTCTTTTCAGAATTACGAGGATTAGCGGCGTCCATCACGGATCTATCCCCCAGAAAGTCTTTTCAGCGTCTGCTCGAGATGGCCGCCCCGCAGGCAATATCCCCGCAACGCATTGTCCTCTCTTCTGGGTAAGGTCGGTGTTATTTGACCCACTCATTGCATTATCATTATTTCATATAACGATGCTAATGTTTTCTGTAGTTCTGGAAGCTGACGACGAAGTTGAGATCCTCGACAGGCCTGGGGATCTTTTAAACCCTCCTTGCATGACTGTGGGTAAGTAAAGTTTTGACGTTGTTCCATCTGTTCTTTGTTTGCAAATCTCGCTGATTGTTTATGAATCTTGACAGTTTGCCCGTTCTTATCCCACTGGAATCTCGCATCACTATGCCACTTAGCCCTTATGACCGGCGTACATCTGAACGGATAGCGAAGCAAAGCCTTCACTCCTTATCGGCTCTTATCGAAGATCTTCGTGCTGGTAGTTCGATCACAGCCAAAGAATTTGCTGCCGAAGCCAACATTTCTTTGCCCTTTCTCGCCTCTTACCATGATGAAACATTGGTGTATGTCTGGATTGAGTTTTGTCGTTGAGTGGAGCCTTGTTTACATGGTCTCGAGTGCACACGCCTTCCTTCAGAAGTCGTGGCTGCAAAGACGAGCTTGCGGGGGCTGGTTGAACGGTGCGCCGCGAATCTACAGTCATGTGAGAAGAGGCTCAACCGAAAATTTTCGGAGAGGGAGCTAGCTTCAAATGCTTTGGAGGAACTTCAAGCTGAACTCACGGCTAAGACCACGTATGAACTTTGGCGGGTTCTTCAAGAAACTATTAGGAAGGTGGTAGCAATTGATAAAGCCGTTATTTTTGCTCGCAAGATGGATTAAGCTCACAAAGTTGCTGAAAAGGAGCTTGAAAGTCGGCTCTCCCCGTATCAGGCTTAACAGTCTCAGGCGGAGACCCGTCTCATAGCAATAACAAAACATGAAGCCGAGACCTATCGGAAGAAAGATGAACTGACGAATTTATTAAATCGTCCGCCGGCTTAAAAATATATATGGTTTTTATTCTCCTTTTGTACTTACTCCTGAATGAGAGCATTTTTGATTCTTTTATAGATTGTACTTTGTATTCATTTGGATTTATGAATAAAAGACATATTTTGTTTCATGGTGGTGTGTCCCTTTTAGCAAATGCATTTTGTAGATAATATATCTTGATCTCCTTATAGGGCAGCGATGGCTTAGGAGACTGGTTCAGATCTGCCGCCTAAGGCTTTCCAACTTTATGAGTCGTGTGGGTCTCATAAAGATTTTTCTTCCTACGAGTCGAGAGGATCTCGTAGTTGTATTTTCTCCTTAGGAATCGTAAGGATTCTTGTAATACCCGGTTTTTTATCTACACCAATACCTGTATTCAAATAAAAATATTTTACCCATTTTATATTTTGTATTATATTCAAATTATTTTGTTTCCTATGAATCTAACCCTAAGCCCAAGTCCCTAGTTAAATCACACACTTTCCTTCAAAATTCTCTTGAGTCCAAGCCTAACAACCCAAGGTCTTACTTTTAAAACAACAAACTATATTCAAATTACCTACCTTCTCTTTTCTTTTTCAAATTCAAAAAAATACATATATTCTCATTTAAACCCAAAATCTTACAAATTAATTTCATTAATAACCATATAATCATATATTAAATTTTTCCCGTTACTTACTCTCTCTCTCTCTCTCTCTCTCTTCTTTATCATTAGTTTTAATTAAAATCCCTCACGTTTCTTTTTCTCTCTCTCTTACCCCACGTTCCCCCACGTCTCTCTCTCTCTCTCTCTTTCTATTAACACACTCTCTCCTCTCGTACACACATACTCTCTCTCCTCTCGCACACTCTCTCTCTCCTCTTTTCCTGCCGCCTCCGAGCTCGAACCTGCGTCCGCGCCCACGCCCTCTTGTCGCGCTCGCCACCGTCCCCTCACCGCCGACATCCCCATCTCTCCGACTCCCTCCGATCTCGCCTCCACCAACCTTCGACGCCCTCACCTTCCTCTCTTTCCCCGACGCCTCTCCCCTCTTGAACCCAAGCCTACACCCGCGCTCGCCTTGTCGCCGTCGCCACCACCGCCGACATCACCCTTGCCTTCCTCCCTCTCTCTGCTCACCTCCTCACCCCTCTCATCTTCTCCCCTGAAAACAATCCCCGACGATGAGACCCACCACAACGAGCCCGAACCCACAGCCCAGCCTCACACGCACACCTTCGTCGCTGTCGCCGACGTCTCCCCTCCTCATCTCACCTCCATCTCTCCAAAACCCCGAGTCCCTCCTCCTCACCTCACCTGCACACCCGACCTCAACCCAACCGACCTCCACCGTGCACCTCACCACCTCCTCTTCATCCGGCCACCGCTACAGCCCAAGCTGACCCCGATCACCTCATGACCAAGCACGCAACCACCTCCTTCTTCTTCCTTAGCCTCTCTACTCCATTACCTTCACCCCCACTGAGAACCGCCCCTGACCTCCTGCGCTCGATGACCACCTTGTCGGAACTTCGCTGTCGCCACCTCGCTATCGTCGACTCCGCCTCCACCTCCTCGTCTCCCTTTCCCCAACACCAGTGAACACAAGCCGCCACTGCCGAGCTCGAAGCCGCACCAAGCTCAAACCGGGCCATTTGCTGCCCGTGCTGTGTGCTGCCCCGCCATCGTCGTGTCGTGCCATGCCCGTCATTGTCGTGTCATGCCCGTCATTGTCGTGAATCTAACGATTTCCTTCAGGCAAGTGGAATCCTCCCCTTGCTAAATCATGCTATTAATATACGGGATAACCCAATGTTAATTAACTGTACACATGTGTGTTGTGTACGAGTAGTTGTAATCATGCGATTTATACTGGTGCCGTCATCGTTTAAAACTAATACGAGATTGATTGGTTTTGAGTTTAGAACCGGAGTATATTTGTATAGATATATAGATTGAAATCTTGTGAAATTATTCTGATAAGATGAGATACCGGTTTAGTATGCAAAGTATTCAATATGAAATTGTCGGAATTTATGAATAATGGATTCCTTTACTTTTAACTAATGTCGTATAGAAATTTGGATTCAAGATAATGTAGTTTCGCATAAGAAGTGATGTCCCCTAGAGGCAACGTCAAAACTGGAATTTACTGAATTTATCGCCGTATTAAATTCATAATGAATTGCCTATAAATCGTATCGTGGCGTTCCAGGGCTCAAATCGAAGCAAATAGAATAATCTACATCCCTATATAATTAGTTACTGTATATTAACAAGTTATTCTAATGATTATGGGATAGAAATGCGGCTCTAGACTGCAGTCCAAAACAGTAATTTCTATCGATACCTGATTTGAGACACCTATATATCCCTATATACATATGAAAATGCACGGAGCCCCATATGGTCATGTAGATAATTTAGTTAGCTAACACCTGAATATGGTCTCGTGTCGTTTTACCTTCGTTTGGCATTTAATTCGTATTTTAGAATACTGTGCAGTTTTCTGCAGTGACAGTTTGTATACATTGATATTAAACTGAACATATCTTCCCGTATACAGCGGATATCATTGATTCGTCTGATACGTTAGAAATATAACCGTTACACCTAAATATTATCCAACTGTAGCATTGCCTAATTACGATCCCAACTGGGATTAAAACGTGTTACGAAACGGGCTTCCAATTCAGAAATTGGATTTCCAGCAGTGAATACTTAAAATGAAATGGCCATAACTAGCAAACCTGAAACCCGATTGACGTAAAACTAATTTTTATGGATAGATAATTAAACATACTACTTACCCCTTTTATATTGTTTCGCTTAATTCTGCATGTATGATTTATAATAAATTATGCAAGTGGTAGGACACTGGCTGATGATATTTTATTCATATCATAATTATTGCATTCTCATCATATCATGTAGATGTCATATACAGTGGTAACCTAGTGATCGTGTACATTACCCAGTGATAGATATTAGTATTTTGATTGTGGCAAGTACGTTAGTGTTAAAACGTGAATGAATAAGTGAAGTGACACGTACTTATACACAATCAGCGGACCCAGTTAATTTATTGCATTGTCGACGTCTATGGGACATATATAAGTATAACTATAACTGAAATGGGACGGTTATGGAGCATTTATATTAGTGTCATAGGTAAGGCGTCAAACACTGTCCATTTGTCTTGGGTACCAGTCGAGACATGCTTGATGGAGATCCTATCTCCAGTTCTCACGTAGACTTGTCATGGACCGACTAGTATTTGGGTTTGTGGTCGGTATTTGATGTAGACCGTGGGTGTGGGGTAGTTTGAGTGTGAGTTCAATGGAATCTCGGGAGTCCCATTGTCGGCATATACAGCGATTCTGGGAGTCATATGGGTGATATTACTGATTATTAGCGAGCGTGTTTCGGGCTCGTGTTCCCTTGACCCTGGGGCCCTACTCTTGGGTTGAGGATACTCCTACGTGGTTGACTCTCACACTTGGACTGACGATAGGTTTAGCGACCTGGACAGTGAGACTTAGAGACTGATAGGGTTAGTGACATTGACATGCATTGCTTACTGATTTGATATACCTACTTTACTGTTTACCTGTACCAATTATTTCATGTGCATCATCATTCTATAATTACTGCTTCATATTCATCATCATTGCATGTGTTTACTTTTGCATTTATATATATTGCTATTGTGTCGCTCTGACGACCTGAGTATGCATGCTCAGAGTGAGAAGTGGACTTAGCTCGGATCAGCACTTGTCGTACCTTGAGGATATTATGGACATCTAGATCAGCGATGTCAGCACTATCTTTCTGTCACGATCCGAAATATTAGCTCGTGACCAGCACTTAAATCACGCAACGTCTAAAGGCGTAACGTAATTCAAGTAAGCTGAAACCCAGAAATCTAAACCTTTTAAAGAAAATAAAAAAGGTGCAGTTTTGAAATAAAGGTATAATGAAATCAAGTTTTCTTAAATGCATAGGAAAGGAACATGAATAATGCAAGTAAACTTTTCTAGTTTGAAAACATGTTTCGTCTTTTAAAAAAATTTGGGCAGCACATCCTTTGTATTTTTTGATCCAAAACCACAATACATAATGAAATAAAAGGCATCCCCAAGTGGGAGTTAGCTCTTCGCCAAACGACGGATCACAACCATGCAAGACAGTATATATAAGTATATGACGCCCAACGGCAAAGATCACCACAGAAGAATAAGAAATAAGCAAGACATTAAAACCACAAGTAGCGGGAAACCCCTCGCTCTAAGTCTCGCAACCACAATCTCACTAAGTCTCATTACTTATACAATTACTAAATTTGATTGATGGAGTTGACTAGATACAATATGAAATATAAATACAAGAGTGGGTATGATACAAATGTCCCACCTACCAAAGCAAAACACCTGAATGCAACTGTATGCCAGCAATGCCGCTACTGATCCATGCGGGCAACCTGCAAGAACCGTGGCACAACGGGGGTGAGTTGCTAACTCATGAGTAGAAAAACATCTACAAGTAGAAATCGAATAAACAATGACTCTTAGGTCAACTATATCATAAAGGTAATGCTATGATATCTAGAGTGACCAGGTCTGTATATGTGCCAACAAGGTAGTCAATACCTATAAGCATGTGGATAACCTCCAACAGTATAATCAATGCATGTATGCATGTGGATCTCGTCCATCCATATAATCAATGTATGTATGCATGTGGATCCCGTCCACCCATATAATCAATGTATGTATGCATGTGGATCTCGTCCACGTATCAACCACTAACACAACAACATCTTGCATGTAAATATCATAAAAGCATATGCATGAAAATATGAGGATATAAATCAACATGTGTCCCTCACGACACCTCAAAATCATGAAACCCGTATCCAGAATCGACACACAAATTCTCATATCTCTCGGGCTCCGTCAGTTCGGATCGGCCCACGGGCTCCGTCAGTCCGGATCGGCCCATATCATCTTTCGACTCCGGTCGTCATCCTCCGGATATCCGCCGAGCCCAAATACTATCACCGATGGGTAGTGCTCCCCTGCCAGGCTCACTGTCTAACAATACGAGTCTTCTTGTCCTGGGGTACCTTACCGGGTCCACCATATACCCGCAGACGGTGCCTACCGCTCCTCGAATCGGGTTTCACATGCCACCTCAAAACCAAGAAAACACATGGTGGACGCACTGAAATATCATATCAAGAAAAACCGGGTTTTTAAAACAGTACATGCTTTCTTTTAAAATAGCCACGGTTCTTAAATCCAGAAATCTCATGAAAACAGCATATCTCAATGCGTAAAAGCGTAAAGCATGATGTATACGACATATAACAGAAATGTAAGCATATCCGTATATCATGCAACATAGAACAGTGATGCGAACATGTCGAGGGAAAACTACTCTTTTTAAATGAATCCAGTTTTTAAAATATATCTTGCGGTTCCCAAATTCTCCAAGTCAAATGCAACATCGTATAATATGTAACTATAGCAAGTAAACTATGCGAGGAGTCATATCATGATGCAGCAATCCTACTGTGTAGTGACATGGCAATTATCGATGATGAAGTTGTGAGCCGGCAAATCTATGTACGTGTAACATACACATCATCGATAATGGTGCAGGTGTACTAGCACAGGTATAAGTAATGCAATGTGAATAACATGAGTGCAGCATAAGGTAAATTATCAGCTAAAAGCTATAAGGTATACATATCTAACATGATCGAGTCGGTGAATCTATTAATCAGCATCCAACCTCACAACATCACGTATGGTATACTCTATCGTACGACATCCTCTAGTCAAGGGTTTGGATCAAACCTCAAGTCAAACTCATCACGTACGGAAAATCATCGTACGGCGGCATTAAGCTATCAGGGATCCTATCAACCTATAAGACGAGGAGGGTACGGACCTAACGTCTCGTACGGCTATCACTCACGATTCACAACATATATAAATTTATCTATATACCTATGTCCCAGGTCACATCTATAACAATCTCATATCAGGGAACCGGCAATG
This sequence comes from Agapanthus africanus, assembly GCA_030015575.1. Lineage (NCBI taxonomy): Eukaryota > Viridiplantae > Streptophyta > Magnoliopsida > Asparagales > Amaryllidaceae > Agapanthus > Agapanthus africanus. Next base: position 831,807,359 of record JASDDO010000024.1, on the reverse strand, counting down.
TATCAATCATCTCAATCGACTCGCATCCGTATACCAACAGATCATCATATCACATGTCAAATCGTATTCTCTTTTCATCGCATTTATATCTCACAAAGGTCAATTTTACAATACATTCTACCTTTACTATAAGCATAAGTATCTAATCTAACATGTATACTCGAACCATACGAATAGTTTTTGAAAGATGCAATCGTAGTTTTGAAAGTAAGGGCTACGGTGTTTTTAAGGACAAGATATCATTTGAAAATTCGTAACGCCCCTCAAGGTATCCGTTTAAAATATGCATACGATTCTTCAGTTTGGAAATAGGTATGGTTCGGATGACACATCTACGTCCACTATCTAGTCCTATAGTACCCTAAACGGCAATATCATCAAATATCATCCTCAAGTCCCGTCATCACGTACTAGCCGTATCATATCGCTTCTAACTATCCTTTAGTTTCAATTATGGTTCTCTAACTACCTTTTAACTCTATCTAGTTTTCTATTAAAGGTTTCTTTAACCATTTACTATGAATCGGTTTCCATCAAAGACTTGCGGGGGTGCTATACGCCATCCACCCGATTTCCCCCGTGGATATAGATCCACTCACCTTGGTCTTCGCTTGCTGAAGTCGATGACGCCATGCTCCGTCGCCTCGGAATCCACGTGAAGGTACCTACAATAACAACACATATCGCAACGCTATTAAAATCAAGTTCTGAAAACCGATACGGCACACAGATCGCCTATAGGTTAGAACTTATGGCCTACGCGTGCAAAAACAATCAAACAACCCTTGTTGTCGATGTACAAACATCCAACAACCAAAATAATATCCAATACCAAAACCAAGAATTCAAAATACAGAAAACATAACCAAAAATCACGCCAATGTGCTCCTAGATTTTCCATCAGGAAAAATCAGCCAATTTTGCATATGGGGTTGCTCTAGATATAGGATAACAATGCCCCAGACCAAAAATCACAGGGTTTCACTCAAACATGGCCAAAATTTGCGGCCTATAACAATAAATCTGTGGCCAGACTAGGGGATATTAGGCTCGGGTTTCAAGTGGTGGTTCATGGTTGCCTGCACGTCTCATGGTCATGGGAACTTATTTTATAAAGGCCTCGGGTCATCCCAGATTCCTATATACCATCACTAATTCCATAAAAACCCGATATCGATGAATCTAAAGTCTATATTTTGGGGTTTTGGTCACTGGTCCAGGTCAAGAATTGGTCTCTAGGGTCTTGTAACAGCCACTAGGCATCACCCATCCACACAACACACAAATCCCTCTCTTGCAATTTCCAAGTTCACAAATCCACCACTAAACGAATTCTAAACTAAACTAAAATACAAGAAAACTCAAAACTAACTAATTGGAAGAAGATTTACCTCACTTGGGCATCTCAAGAAAACCCTAGCTCGACCAAAGTCTCCAAAATCAAACTTTGCTTGGTCCATTTTGTAGAGGATGAAGAGGGGGTCATTTTTAATGAAAGGGGATTAGGGTTTTGATGAATATTCGGAGATGGATCTTAGGGTAGAGGTGGAGGGAGATGAGTTAAGGAGGAAGATGAAGTAAATAATGGGGAGGGGAAAAGAATGGCTGCTCTCTCTCTCCTACTCTCACTCTCTCTTAATCTCACCCTCCTTTTCTCTCTCCAATCATTCTCTCTTTTTAACCCTTTCCTTTTTCTTTTAAAACCAAACCATATAATACCCCAAAACAATACAAGAAAACAACATGTAACCAAAATGCAACATGACATAGTGCACTAGCCATGAAAACTGTAGAAACACGGATTTGGCTTAATTGCGATTAGCAGTGCACTAATCGGGTAAAATTTTAAACTTGCATATAATTAATTTTAAAAATGCCAAATCCTTTAAATATATTTTTAAATGAATAAATCATTTTAATCCCCAATTATTTCATAATTATTGGTATATATTTATATCCTTTTTTGAAAACCGCAATTTCGCAAATCGGGCAGTTTTCGGGAAATATATTATTTTAATATTAAATTCCAAAAATAATATTTTATATTTTCTGAAATGTTACACTTTCTTCCGACTCCATCTAGTTAGTTTTATACCTGTTTTGATTTAGTGACTGTATTTCTCATTACTTGTGCATTGATTACTGATTACTACGTAAAGCTAGAAGCCGAAGTGTGACTACGGCAGGATGTTTCCTCGACCGTAGGAGCATGGCTGGCCTTGTCAACCCATCATATTCCGTATTTTGGGAAGCGAGGCATGACAATTCCTAAGTGTGCTTTCTCTTGAGAGTCGTAAAGATCTCATAAGAGAATTTTCCCGCTTATAAGTCGAGAGGACTCGTTAGTGGTTGTTTCCATCCTTGTCGATGTTCGACTTTGGAGAGTGTGGCCCGTGAATAGTACGCAAGAGTCCATTTTGGACCGACTTGCAGGGCCCCAATGCTTAGGAAACAGGTCTTTAACCCAATTGCCTGAGGCTTTGCCCTACGAGTCGAGACGAATCGAGAAGATTTCGCAAGGACACTAATTTCCTCACGAGTCGAGACGAATCGAGAAGTTCTCGCAAGGGTTTCCTAACGTCATAGTTAACTCCTGCTAATAGAAGTCCGTTAGGGTCTGTGGTACTAGGGTTTTTTACCCGTCGTACCGTCGCGTTGGCCGGTGTATTACTCGATATGCAATCTTGCTGTTCAAGTAGCCCCACGACTGTCGTGTCTCTGATCCCTTCGAGGGCTGGACAAGACGTCTTCAAGCAATCTTCCAGGTGATATTACCGTCGAAAGAACAAGCGTCAGGGATATTCCATGTCGGTTTTTACTTGAGGTTAGGCTCAGTTTGGGAGCCCCGACGAGTCATGACCACTCCGTGCTGGTGTGGGATGATCTCTGATAGTTTTTTCAGTTCTCATTTGAGTTGCCGTCAAGACCCTAAAGCAAGGGATTTTACTTGGCTTCGTTTGTTGACATTGTGTCTGCTGTAATGAGACGAATGTCGCGGTTGCCTCTAAGTTGTTTGCGAACCGTCGAAGCTTGGAACTAGGGACTTTGTCGTGGCTTCGCTTTGTTGATGTCGCATCTACATCCTGTTGGAGGAAGAACACTGTTGTTGATCTCTAGGCTGTAGATGTTGCCGTCGAGACTTGGAACTAGGGACTTTGTCGTGGCTCCGTGGTTGATGTCGCGTCTGCATCCTGCTGGAGGAAGAACGCTGTTGTTGATCTCTAGGCTGTAGATGTTGCCGTCGAGACTTGGGACTAGGGACTTTGCCGTGGCTCCGTTTGTTGATGTCGCGTCCGCATCTTGCTGGAGGAAGAACGCTGTTGTTGATCTCTAGGCTGTAGATGCTGCCGTCGAGACTTGGAACTAGGGACTTTGCCGTGGCTCCGTAGTTGATGTCGCGTCTGCATCCTGCTGGAGGAAGAACGCTGTTGTTGATCTGTAGGCTCTAGATGCTGCCGTGGAGACTTGGAACTAGGGACTTTGCCGTGGCTCCGTGGTTGATGTCGCGTCCGTATCCTGCTGGAGGAAGAACGCTGTTGTTGGTCTTCTGGGATGTAGATGTTGCTATCAAGATCTGACTTTCCCTTTTGACAGAGTTTGTTTGGGACATGTGATTCCCTTTTCGTTTATGCCCATGGATTGTATACAAGGGTCAGTATGGACTTATCTACAGGGCAAATGTTTCATTCTTTTTTTATTTCTTTCCGCGATGCTCTATCATTTCAGCTTTTCTATCGCGAAGTTCGCGATTGCCCAATCATTTCGGCTATTTTTCGCGGTGCCCAATCATTTCGGCTGTTTTTTCTTTTTACTCGCTACTTTTTATTGCGAGTTGCCCAATCATTTCGGCTGTTTTTGTATGCATATATTTTACTTGCTGCTTTTGTTGCAAATTGCCCTATCATTTCGGCTATTTCATATGCATTTATGGCTGCTGGCTTTGTGCCGCGAGTAAGGGACTTAGGATCTGATACCGATTTTAGTCCCCAGTATAGCTACAACTGGGATATTTCCAGGAGCGAATTATCATTTGCCTTTGTCGGTTCAAACAAAGGTGGCTTAGCAAACAAGGTTAGGGTCCTGTCGACTAAGGCTTTTGACTTCATGAGCCGTAAGGGTCTTATAAAGATGTTTCTCCTTACGAGTCATGAGGATCTCATAAGTGCGTTTTCTCCTTAAAAATCGTGAGGATTCTTAAGTGTAAATTCTCTTATAAGTCGTAAGGATCTTACAAGAGTATTTTCTCCTTATAAGTCGAGAGGACTTACAAGGGTCTTTCACCATGTGAGGATATCCCTCGTTGCTGGTGTGACTCTGTTAGGAAGATGTTTGTTTGTGCCAGTGGATTGTATACAAGGGCCGGAATTAGACCACCTGTAGGGCAAAAATTGGGTGTATGATGGCTTAAGAACAGGTTCAGATCTCTGTAGCTTAAGGCTTTTGAATCCTATGAGCCGTGAGGGTCTCATAGGAGAATTCTCCTTACGAGTCATGATGATCTCGTAAGTGTAACTTCTCCTTAGGAGTCGTGAGGATTCCTAAGTGTGTTGCTCTCTTGTGAGTCGTAAGGATCTCACGCGGGTATTTTCTCCTTATAAGGCCAAGAGGACCCTGCAATTTTTTTTAACGAGATTGCGCCCTTTCGGGTTTTCACAAACTCGCCGGTAGCCCTGCTGTTTTTATTCACGGAGCCCTTCCAGGTTTTCATCCGTGCCCATTTTGCTTATGGACATACCGTTTTTTTGCGTCAGCCTTGGGATGCTGCGGTCCGTAGTATTTTTTAGACGTCTCGGTCAGGTATAGTATTTTTTCAAGAAACGGCCATTTATTGGCCTGAAGGGTCTTTCGTTATGCATAGTTATGAGTAGATAGACCCCTCCCTGGTAGACTTTGTCTATGATGTACGAGCCTTTATAGTTCGGCTCAAATTTCCCCCATTTGGCACGATTGGGGATCATAGGTCTCTTGACCACTAGCACGAGTTCGTCTTGGCGGAATGTTCTCGGCCTAGTCAATCTCTTGTATGAGCGCGTCATCTTTTCTTTGTAAGTCTCCAAGTTTTGCTGCTCCATGAGCCGGGTTTCATCAAGGGCGTCGAGCTCCTCAAGCCGAAGATGAGCATTCACTTCGTCCGTTAGCTCGTAATGAATCGCCACTCGTAAGGAGGGTAGCTCTATCTCCAAGAGGAGTACTGCTTCTGTGCCAAATACTAATGTATACGGCGTTGTGTTTGTGGCAATTTTAAACGTGGTCCGGTACGTCCAGAGAGGTTCATGCAGTCTCTCGTGCCAGTCCTTCTTATTTTTGGACACCGTCTTTTTCACGATCTTCGTCAAGGTCTTGTTGAAAGCCTCAGCTAGACCATTAGCTTAGGGATTATAGACCGAAGAATATCTCCAGTCTATATTATGCTGCTGTGCGAAGCGGCTGATTTTGTGAATTCTGTAGGCTGGTCCATTATCGGAGATAATTCGTCGCGGAGTGCCGAACCGATATATGACGTATGTCTTGAAGAAATGGAGAGTATTCTCCGTCTTCACTTCTCTTAGCGGTATTGCTTCTGCCAACTTAGAGAAGTAATCAGTTGTCGCCAGTATGAACCGATGTCCTCTGGATGACGCTGGTTCGATGGGCCCAATTATGTCGGTTCCTTACATTTCGAACGGCCAGCTGGCCACCGTTGGATGTAGCTGGTTCGGATGCTGGTGGATGAAGTCTCCGTGAATTTGGCACGAGTGGTACTGCTTCGCGTATTCGAGACAGTCCTGGATCATCGTGGGCTAATAGTAGCCTATCCTTTTGATCTTCAGCTTCATCTTTGGCCCGGCTTGATGAGAACCGCAGAGTCCATCGTGAGTTTCTTGGACGACTCTCCTTGCTTCTTCTGATCCCAGGCATCTCATCCATAGAAAGTCGAATGATCTCTTATATAGAGTATCATTGACGAAGGCGAAGAACAAAACTCGTTTCATGAGTTGATGTCTTGAGGAAGCATCTTTAGGCGTTCGACGAGATTTGAAGTAGTCTATAAAGACTTCTCTCCAATCCTTAGCCTTTTCCTGGACTTTTATTTGTAAGGCCGTTTGCTTGGTCGTTTCCTTTTCTTCAGACGACTCCGAACATATTTTCGCCGGTGCAAGAACCCGACGGCTTTGTACCACGATTTTTTCATCATCGAGGTTTTCGTCAGCCAGTTCTTTAGCGAGTTTGGCTAACGCATTTGCTTTGCTATTTTCCGCACGTGGTATGCTTTCTAAGGCATAGGAGGGAATTTGAGTCAGAAATTGTTGCACTCTCTCACCGTACCTCACCAACTCTAGTTTGCACGTTTGATAGTCGCCATTTACTTGACTAACGACCAATTGTGAGTCTCCGTATATGAGGAGGTTTTCGATTCCCATGTCGACAGCAATCTCAAGACCTGCTATCAAAGCTTCATATTCGGCTTCATTGTTTGTCCTCGGCTATGTTAAGGAAAAGGCAAAGCGCATTATCCCTCGTTATGGAGTCACGAAGATGAGGCATACTCCTGATTTGATTATAGAGGAGCTGTGCTTTCGCTTCTTCATGGAAGATGCTCCATCGAAGTAGAGTTCCCATCGGGTATCACTCCCTCCTTTCTCCCTGTCGATCGTGTCAAACGCGTGCTCGTCTAGCAATTCGCAATTTAGGGGTGAATCGGCAGGTATCGGATGCTCAGCGAGGAAATCGACGATGGCCTAGCCTTTCACTGCCTTGAGCGGGCGATAAGTTATCGAGAACTCCATCAAGAGGAGGGCCCATTTAGCGAGCTGTCCTGTTAGTATGGCTCTTGACATCAAATACTTCAGAGGATCCACTTTTGATATGAGATGGACCTCATGTGCCAAAGCATAGTGTCTGATCTTCGTTATTGTGAAGATTAACGCCAGGCAGTGTTTTTCAATGGGGGAGTAGTTGTTTTCTGCCTCCAGGAGAACTCGACTCAAATAGTAGAGGGCTCTCTCCTTCCCTTGGTCTTTTTCTTGTGCCCAAAGCGCGTCTAAGGAACCTTCAAGGGCAGTTGTGTACAGGATGAGAGGTTTTCTCTTGACCGGAGCGGTCAGTACCGGTGGATTCTGCAGGTATTGCTTGATTTCGTCCAGTGCGCTTTGGCATTTGCGAAACGAACGGGGTTCCCTTTTTTATCAAGTGACTGTAGGGACATCATTTGCCGGAGAGGTTAGTTATGAACCGCTGGATGTTTGCGAGCTTCCCTTGGAGAGACCATGGTTGCTTGAGAGTTCTTGGCGGGGGCATTTCTATAATCGCCTTGATCTTCGACGGGTCTATCTCGATGCCTCGATGTCGGATGATGAATCCTAGGAATTTGCCCGAGGAAACTCCGAACGCGCATTTGAGAGGGTTCATCTTCAGGTTGTATTTCCGCAGATGTTGGAACACGATCTTTAGATGCTCCCAATGTTCTTCATGCGATTTGCTTTTTACTACAAGGTCGTCGATATAGCATTCAACGATTTCATGTATGAGATCATCGAAGATCTTTGTCATGGCTCTCTGAGAGGTAGCGCCGGCGTTCTTCAACCCGAAAGGCATGACTTTGTAGCATAATATGCCCAGAGGAGTCCGGAAAGCGGTATGCTTCTGGTCTTCGGGATGCATCTTTGTTTGATTGTATCCTGATGAGCCGTCCATGAAGGAGAAGACTTCATGAGTGGACGTGTTATCTATCATCAGCTCAGTGATCGGTACGGGAAAGTCATCCTTCGGACAAGCTTTGTTTAGGTCCTGAAAGTCTATACAGATGCGCATCGTCCTATTCTTCTTCATCACTGGGATGATGTTGGCGATCCAATCGGGGTACTGAACCTCTTGGATGAAGCCGGAGTCGATTAGCTTCTTGACCTCGGTGTTGATGCTCATTTCAAGTTCGAGCAGCATTCTTCTTGGTGCCTGTTTGACTGGCTTGACGTCCGGAGATATCGCCAATTTGTGCACGGCTATTTCTGGATTTAGCCCCGGCATCTCGGAGTAGTTCTATGCGAAGCAGTCCTTATACTGCATGAACACGTGTTCTTTTAGCATAGCCACTTGTTATTTAGATAGCAGCTCACCGACGAACGTTGGTCACGGGTCGTTTTCCGTCCCCAAGTCGATTTTTCTTAGGTTGTTCGCCGTGGTGTGTATCCCATCCTTCAACTCATTTTGCGCCGGTGGAAATTCTGAGATCAATTCCTCTTCATCTTCATTTTCGAAGCACCAGGAGAGGTCATCCATATTCTGGGGCACTCCTTTTTCTGTCAGCATTATTACGCGACATGTACGAAATTGTTTCCAAGAGTTGAAGGAGTGGAGCGCAGTGGAACGGAACAGGTGGATGCTGATCTGGTTCTACTCTCGCTGCATACGTGGCTTTCGATTCATGCTTCTGTGGTGGGGTTACCCTCCAACTGCTGGATAGAGCGAACCTGCCTTGCTGATATTGATCTTCAACCCAGTCTTTGAAGGTTAAGCAGTTTTCAAGAGGATGTCCTATCACTCGGTGATAGGAGCAATAGTTTGGATGATGAACTTCGCTTGCTTGATCGGGGTGCTTGGACTCCGGTAGCGTAATCATCTGATGCTTCAAGACGAGGTCGAATATCTTCTTTGTCATGTCTTGAAGGAAGGAATATTCTCGACTCATCTTCTTTAGAAGAGACGAATCCCGGCTGCACATTTCTCAATCGCGTGGCTTCTTAGGCCCACTTTGCCACTGTCGAACGTTTTTTCCGTTCTTTTGTAAGTGCACGGCGGCGCCCCGGCCGTCAATCCGACGCCGGAATGTGGAAGCGGTGATTTACTTTAACTTTTCAAACCGGCACTACCGCGCATTATCAACCCGGATCATGCCATTAATCTAGTCCTAGCTAACTACAAGATGGGAAGAGAGATATACCGAGTGATCCGTGTCCTCCGGTCTTCTCGTCGTCGTCCCGATCTCCCACGGAATCTCCGGTCTCCATCTCCTCGCCGGAAGGGCACCACGTCGCCTGCTTCTTTTACGGCCTCCTACCTCTGGACCGAGGCAACTCGGGTACGAAGTTGGCGAGTCGACGTGCCCAAGAGTTGCTGTAGAATAGTGTAGAACTCATGTCTCATTTGGGGTAGTGGAAGTTGCCATTTGGTGGAGGGATGAACTATGGAGTTGAACTTGGGAATTTTGGTGAAGCAAAAATGATATGAGATGAACCAAAAGACCCACACCAAATTGGACAGCCCCTTCCATATGGCCGGCCATATGCTTGAATGAATGAGAATTGGGAGTGAGAGAAAAGTCAAGGGGGGAGGAAGCTATCATTCAAGAGAGAGAAAGTGTTATGATGATAAAACAATGATCACAAAACAAGAACCTCACTCCAAAACTTAATCATATCCAACAAAGGTCAAGCCATCATGAAAACTATCATGAAGCAAAAAGTCAAGTGATCATGACACAACAAAATGCAAAGACCACCCTCCACAAATGCTTATTTGCACAAATGCAAATAAGCCCTCCTCCACCAATCTTCGGCCAATGAACGATACAAAGAAATATGGCCGAAACGGAAAGCAAACTGGCAACTCCAGAAAACTGGTCCCGTAATAAATTACAGGAAAACCCCGATACTGTGTATACACACCCGCATCTGTATTCCGACCGAATACAAATGCAGTGAGACAAAATCTACACTGTACAATACTAGGATCCGGCTTAAACCAAAGCCCGCTAGTATAAACCCGTCCGATCATGATCCGTGCAATACCGCACGTATCTGATCGAACCCTGCCATATCTCCATACGGCCTCTACAGCGTTTCGCCCGAAAACTTGAGCAACTGAATGTGGAGGACTCTAAAGACTCGTCAATACTATGGCTGTGGATTTAACCACTAGCACGTCAGAGGTATTAGCTATACGTGACGGGCCACCAGCTATTGACCGAAAGGGACGTCGATGAGCGAACTCATCCTGACACCCTACTGAGCCTGTCAGTGACAATATCCGTACATTCCGGTTCGTTCGTCTATGAGCATCACATGGCGGGCCTAGGGGGTTGGTAAAAGTCAGACCCCCAAAAGCGGTACAAGTCGTGTCATAGATCAGCCCAGAATACCCTGAGATACTACTGGTACCAGTAAATCTCCTGCCTTGGCCAAGGACTTTTCATGTTCTGGCTCTCCTAGACACAGCGCGACCTCACCCCCAATATCGGGAGAGACGAATCCCCGAAGATCCGCTCACTGCCTCCATGTGGCTCGGGACTGTACCCAACTAAAACTTGTTTGCACGTCTCCTTTGAGCGTGGTAGGGTAGTAATCAAAGTACAGTGGGAACTCACACGAGACAAATAACGATCCTCAGGTCGATGAACTAACCTATACACATGTCACCAGGGAACTGCTATCTGACGTCAGGTATAAGACCAACTAGCATGTTCCCGGCGAGTCCTGTCCGGTGTACTCATAACCCAATGAGCACCTGTATACATCTTAGGTGAACCAACTGACACCAGTGGCTTGTGAGAGCGGCCACCGCCCCTCGTCGGGGTCTCGACTGTATACACTAGTCTACTCTGGAGTATCGATGCCCTGTCTCGAAACTCCCACGACTAGGGACCATTTAAGGATGTGCTTATAGACCACCAGCTCTCACTTATATGATCGCCCTCATACTGCTGGCAGTCAAGCAAGAATCCTAGGGGCTCTATCAACGTGCAATAGTGACCTGTCAGGTCACCTAAAGCAGTACACGATGATAAAGATAAACCAGATAGCATACTATCATCTTGAGTAAGAGTGTCCTACCGGGTTAAGTCCTCCTTCAATCATTGCAATCACGTGCCTGTGATCCAATAATTGACTCTGAGGGCACTATCTCCAACAATCTCCCACTTGCACTCAAGGCTAATTATTGCGATGTCGCATACTCACAGCCCGTGTAATACCGAACACCCAACTCCTCTACTAGTCAGTCTCACAAAGCTCGCTTGCGAAACTATTGCGTTCGAGGAATAGCCTCAGTGAGTGGATCCGCCTAGATGTTTCTTTCTATGTCTCTCTATATCTCAAATTCGCGGAGAAAGCCATCTCCCGAAATGAGCAATACCTGTCTTAGAATGTGTCTGGATGTCTGATGGGACCTAGCTCATAAATGAACTCCAAATCCAAACTTCTTAGACTGTATCGTCAACTGAACTTAATCAGTATCCTGCGCTATACCTCCCTCAGTATTGCCTTGGACCACCTGTCCAAAATACTGCCCCTCGTCAGAAGGAAAACTATAACTCTGACAACCTCCTTGTCGTCCAGGTCACCTTGGAAGCCTGGAATGATAACTTTCTCCCGAATGAGGCTGTCGTTATCATATCCCTAGAACATCCACTTATGTTCTAAAACTTCTTCCGACTGTTTCTCCAGGATTGGATCAATGTCAACTTGCTGCATCTAGTGCAAAAACAACATCTGGTGTGGTGCTTGACATCTCATGATTGACTCAATTGCCTAAGCAAGTGATCTGCCAATCATGCACATCCCTCTCCCCTTTAGTCTGTAAGACACCTTTAGAGAGGGTGACTCCATCACCTGCAGGTACACCACCGTGCCAGGAGTAGTCCATTCTAAATACTCTTAGAATGCTGTCTAAGTACCCTTAATTGGGAAACCACCCAAATTTAGATCTAAAACCATAGATCTAGTAACCAGTATGTCTTGATATAATTTCCAAGTCCCATGTGGAGAAACCACTGTGTGACGACCAAAGTATAACCGATCGTAGTGTAGGATTATCACTTCCTACTCTGTGTATGTCATCCAAATACTATGACATCACACCCTACTACCTTTTCAACAGATCCATCCCCTATTTTGATGAAGTCAAACCTATGACTGTCACATCAGAAATTGATGATCTATCTCCGCTATATCTGCTTTAGTCTATAAATAGACACAAGCCACTTGTCCACCATGCTTCTGCTGCTCCCACTGACCACGACAACCCTCTGGCAGAGTCATATAGACGTACACTTCTAAAACTAGTTTAGAACGACGCTATACTCATCCTCCTGCCGGGTCTCACAGTCTGGAACAACAGCAATGGCAAGTCCGGGTAAACAAGAACTTCCCTGTCACCGTCCTTAGGCTACCGGAGTACCTCTCGGGTGCCTGAAGTTACCCACCTTATCTGCGGAGTGGCCAATGGAATGTCAAGCCAGATTGAATCTTTAGGTTCCTATGAAATCTTCAGTAATCGTTTGTGGTTCTGGAATCACTTCCAGTTCTACCATACTCCCACTACCGTTTTTCTGAAAAAATCCATTTTTAATAAAACTGTGGTGAGTCAAGAACAATATCACTATTGATCTTCTAGATGGTAGAAAGTCAACCCTCGTCATAGCCTGGGTCAACCCACAAACAGCCATTACAGAAACGTACTTTGAGTTATCCAGAGTCTGGTTTTAAGCATAAGCCGGACAACTCCCCGTACCTTAACATCGTTAAGATATGAACTATTCTATATCCAATATATAACCAGAGGCACTGATTTAATTGAACCAGATTCAAATCATGCAGCTTTCTCCAGTGCATGTTAACTAAATGGAAGGAGGCCTATCAGTGTTACTCAACTTAGGAATGCTTCCAATTATGAGTAACCTGAAAGAGAAGCAAGTTCTCTTAATCACTACTATCAACTGAATACCATACTCAAGTATCTACATCTTCGATCAACTTGAAAAATCCCGATACTTGCAACACCTGGTTCTCTACTTTATCCATATACCTATAACTTCTCAAAACTCGGACCCTGTGTTTCTACGAAACACCTGTCTAAAAACTAGAGAAGTTATAAGTAAACCGAATATAGTACGAGGACCAACCCCTCTGTCCTGATGGACCCTGGACAACATACAATACTCTGTATAAGTCCCTTGAGTCTGATTACTCATTCACTGTGTGTCGTAGGTTGAAAACTGTACTTCTAGTTAAGAATAATTACACCGCTGTTTAATGCTCCTTACCTAACCATCCACTGATATAGGTAAATGTCACAGACATAATTTCAAAAAGATATGTCTCACTCTATAAAAATAGACGTACAGATATATCAATTTGAAATTGGTGCATAACAGCGGATATTCAAAACCAAATATTTGCCGACCGGCAACCAACCCAGGCGACTTCCTCAAATATCACCGATTACAACGAATCCCGATATAATGAGGATGATCACCCAATTCCTAATAACTTACTCCCACTCATCATCTGTAAAACCATACAGATGTGAGAATCATACCTGGTAAATACATACCCTGGAGCAAGTGTCTAATTGGGAAATCAGTTTTCCTTTAACAGTACACAGCGAAACTGAAACATTGAAATGTTTCGATGGGGTATCCTGGTATTCTTAGTAATGCCTCTTCCATTATCCAGATTCACAACTGTAACCGTATAATTCTTTGCCACCTCTCCAAATCCCTTCATATGTCTTTAGTCTTTACCTTCTGCACACCCCTTTAGGCCAAATGGTTTTCTTCATTCCCTACCGTTCGCCTATGGTTTGGAAAAAGACTATCTAATAAGCATAATGGGTGTACTGTCCTAATCCTAGGAACACTCGCAATGCGAGAGAAGGTGAAGATAAAAGACAACCGAATAAACGTTATTCCTATTTCTCCTGAACCAGAATCCATCCCCGAACTGGAATAAGATCCTTTCGAGTTCGTATATAACCATACGATGGAGTATCCAATAAACTGTAGATCTTCGTAGTGATACGGAGTGTTCTGGAGAAATACAAAGGTGATTTAGGATTGGCGAATAAATACTTGGTTTGGTCGTGAATAGCAGTCGCAATTTACTTTGCCCTCTTAATAATCCCTTGATATGTCTTAACTTAATACCTTCTGCACACCATCGTTATGCTAATTGGTTTTCTTCATTCCCTACTGGTCGGCACCTGCCTATGGTCTGGAAGAATACTATCCAATTTGCGTAATAGGTGTACTATCTCCTAAACCAAGGAGTACTCGCAACCTGAGAGAAGGTAAAAGGAAAAGACAAATGAATAGTCCTATTCGTTTTCTTCAGAACCGGAAACCATCCTCGAATAAATTCCTTCGAGTTCGTATATAACCATACGATGGTTTTGTCCAATGGAAGTGGATGTTCGTAATAATACGGGGTGTCCGGGAGAAAAGGGTAAAAGCAGGAGTGGCAATGAGGCTTGCAACTCTGACAATCCAAAAGCCAGTATTTAAGAAGGTTCGGTTAATTTTGGTCACTGAGTCATAGTCTTAGGGTCGGGTCAATGGTCGCTGCCAAAGAGAGAGAGAAAAGAAACACTCAGCGTGCACTCTAACCTAGATCAGAATGGTTACCAATTTATCTAATCTGGAAATCTCCCACTGTACCGTCAAACTCTCCTCCAAACCTGAAAGAAGAATTAGTCGGGATCACCCGAGGAATAAATCAACTCATCAGTGGGAATCGGGATCCAACTATCATCGAATGATAACGTGACGGAATCCGTTCATGTCATCACACTCCAGAAGGTATGCGCATATCTGGCAAGTTTCAGTTTCTTTAGAAACTCCCGATGTGATTTTTGCCCCATGCTCTTATGACCTTGACTTTGGCCAACAAATCATAAGTCACATGTCAAGTTCTACCCGTCATTCTCCAGGTTAATTTGAGCACACCCGCACAAGCCCTTAACTTTAGCCAACAAGGCTATACGACTGCCCCAAACCAACGCATCTATCTATGCTGCATATGAATACCCAACAGCTACCAAACACCGTGCCTTGACTTTGGCCAACAAACACAGCTTGAATACTATTGACCACCCATATGAAACGGCGGAAGGCTACGAATGGTTTCTGGCAAAAACCTTTAACGTAATGAACTTGATATCGTTGAAGGAACAGATAGCTTTTAAAAATATAGTGACGAAAACCGTTGCTAAAAAGGTCACTCCCGGTGAAGGGATCTCGGCTCTTTCCCCATAGGATGAGGTGCAGGATATTCCAACTGAATACCACGGTGCAAAGCAAAAGTAATCGGCTATAGTGAAGTTATTGCCCTGACGCAAACTTTTTGTCCAAGGGGTCACTCCCGGTGAAGGGATCTCGGCCCTTGCCTCGTCGACTGAGGAGCAGGATATTCCAACTGAATACCACGATGCTAAACAAAAGAGAACTTCCTTGCAATAACAGCTTTTTGAAAAGTGTTCCAACAACATCATATTAGGTTTGTTTAACTTGCATTGATCCGAATCAACGCAGTCCCATCAATTGATCATACCACAAAGAACGAAAATATATTGATGTACGTATATGCCATCCACATTCGCCACTGGGTCCCGTCATTACCCGTTAGGTTAACTAACTAACGGCAGAGCGAGGACTGGACTAGCGCGGATGCAAAACATATACAACATCTACTAGTATATATATATATCAATATATAATATTTCGCTCAAGGCGTGATAAAAATGCAACATCACAGAAATGTACAGCATCACAGAACAATACAGATATCTGGGATCCCCGGGTTTCACAGAGCCGCTACTGAAACCCGACGTTCCCCTGGTCATGTGGATAGCCTGTGCAATGAAATCCTAGACCCCTACGGGCGCGGCAAGTTACCCGCCAAAACCTGAAGCGAGGCAGCCCCCTTCATCAACGTGAATGGACCACCCAGCACTTCACGGAATCCGGTAACTTGGGCACCCCTCCTGGGTCAACCTGTACCCCTACGAGTGCAGCAAATGGCCCGCTAATTCTAGAGTAAAGCCCCTTCCGTCTCAATGCCATGAGATGCGGGCTTGTTGCCCTCTAGAACCCAGCTATCCGTGCACCCCTCCGCGGGGTAATCCTAGTACAGAAAGTAAAATATACATACAACGGGTACATCGACCGCAACCTGGTCGTGCCCCAAAATAATAATACAAACAGGCAGTGACGGCAGTCCACATGTCGGACGCTCGCCCCGCAATATCAAATGTACATAATACAACAAAAACTGCACTAACATTGCAACCAGGCTATCCCCCACGACCGATCCGCAACATCACAGTAATACACAGAACATCAACGTGAAAGTCACGTTCGCAAATCCGTCTAACCGGGCTATAGCAGCTAGACAGGATTTGCCGATCAAGTGACATTCACGGTCGCAGATATAATGTAAATACTGTGAACTAATGTGTTTAAAATATCCGATTGATTAAATTTTCCTAAGTGGGCCCCCAAGCATTACTGTAGCACATAAAGAAATTCTGGGCCTAAAAAGAATATGCCAAAACCACAATTTCCCTGTCTAAGACCCTCTGTAAAAAATTGGTCCAGTGAGGAGGCTAAGTGGCGGCGGAACCGCGGCCCAAGCATGGGTTTGGCCGCGGTTCCGCGGTGGTATGGTGAGATCACCCGACCAAATTTTCACAGAGTTCTTAGAATTCCCTGCACAGTATTCTGCAACTACCTGAAAAATTTTTGGAGCCAAAAAAAATTCGACAGAAACTGATGCTAGAAAAAATACGGTTTTTGGAAAATCTGATCGATCGAAGTTCTAAACACATTAGACCAAGATAAACTAGGTTAATGGCTAGTCTCTGATACCACTGTAAGTGCACGGCGGCGCCCCGGCCGTCAATCCGACGCCGGAATGCGGAAGCGGTGATTTACTTTAACTTTTCAAACCGGCACAACCGCACACTATCAACTTGGATCGTGCCATTAATCTAGTCCTAGCTAACTACAAGATGGGAAGAGAGATATACCGAGTGATCCGTGTCCTCCGGTCTTCTCGTCGTCGTCCTGATCTCCCGCGGAATCTCCGGTCTCCATCTCCTCGCCGGAAGGGCATCATGTCGCCTGCTTCTTTTACGGGCTCCCACCTCTGGACCGAGGCAACTCGGGCACGAAGTTGGCGAGTCGACGTGCCCAAGAGTTGCTGTAGAATAGTGTAAAACTCATGTCTCATTTGGGGTAGTGGAAGTTGCCATTTGGTGGAGGGATGAACTATGGAGTTGAACTTGGGAATTTTGGTGAAGCAAAAATGATATGAGATGAACCAAAAGACCCACACCAAATTGGACAGCCCCTTCCATATGGCCGGCCATATGCTTGAATGAATGAGAATTGGGAGTGAGAGAAAAGTCAAGGAGGGAGGAAGTTATCATCCAAGAGAGAGAAAGTGTTATGATGATAAAACAATGATCACAAAACAAGAACCTCACTCCAAAACTTAATCATATCCAACAAAGGTCAAGCCATCATGAAAACTATCATGAAGCAAAAAGTCAAGTGATCATGACACAACAAAATGCAAAGACCACCCTCCACAAATGCTTATTTGCACAAATGCAAATAAGCCCTCCTCCACCAATCTTCGGCCAATGAAAGATACAAAGAAATATGGCCGAAACGGAAAGCAAACTGGCAACTCCAGAAAACTGGTCCCGTAATAAATTACAGGAAAACCCCGATACTGTGTATACACACCCGCATCTGTATTCCGACCGAATACAAATACAGCGAGACAAAATCTACACTGTACAATACTAGGATCCGGCTTAAACCAAAGCCCGCTAGTATAAACCCGTCCGATCATGATCCGTGTAATACTGCACGTATCTGATCGAACCCTGCCATATCTCCATACGGCCTCTACAGCGTTTCGCCCGAAAACTTGAGCAACTGAATGTGGGGGACTCTAAAGACTCGTTAATACTATGGCTGTGGATTTAACCACTAGCACGTCAGAGGTATTAGCCATACGTGACGGGCCACCAGCTATTGACCGAAAGGGAGTCGATGAGCGAACTCATCCTGACACCCTACTGAGCCTGTCAGTGACAATATCCATACAGTCCGGTTCGTTCGTCTATAAGCATCGCATGGCGGGCCTAGGGGGTTGGTAAACGTCAGACCCCCAAAAGCGGTACAAGTCGTGTCAGAGATCAGCTCAGAACACCCTGAGATACTACTGGAATACCTACCAGTAAATCTCCTGCCTTGGCCAAGGACTTTTCATGTTCTGGCTCTCCTAGACACAGCGCGACCTCACCCCCAATACCGGGAGAGACGAACCCCAGAAGATCCGCTCACTGCCTCCATGTGGCTCGGGACTGTATCCAACTAAAACCTGTTTGCACGTCTCCTTTGAGCGTGGTAGGGTAGTAATCAAAGTATAGTGGGAACTCACACGAGACAAATAACGATCCTCAGGTCGATGATCTAACCTGTACACATGTCACCAGGGAATTGCTATCGGACGTCTGGTATAAGACCAACTAGTATGTTCCCGACGAGTCATGTCCGGTGTACTCATAACCCAATGAGCACCTGTATACATCTTAGGTGAACCAACTGACACCAGTGGCTTGTGAGACCGGCCACCGCCCCTCGTCGGGGTCTCGACTATATACACTAGTCTACTCTGGAGTATCGATGCCCTGTCTCGAAACTCCCACGACTAGGGACCATTTAAGGATGTGCTTATAGACCACCAGCTCTCACGTATATGATCGCTCTCATACTGCTGGCAGTCAAGCAAAAATCCTAAGGGCTCTATCAACGTGCAATAGTGACCTGTCAGGTCACCTAAAACAGTACACGATGATAAAGATAAACCAGATAGCATACTATCATCTTGAGTAAGTCTGTCCTACCGGGATAGGTCCTCCCTCAATCATTGCAATCACGTACCTGTGATCCAATAATTGACTCTAAGGGCACTATCTCCAACATCTTTAACTCATTTTTGCCTCCGCGTCGGGCCTTCCATATGATGGGCTGGCAACGAAGAGCATCATCATTCTCCGCAGCCTGCTGAAGGAGGCGCTGCATCCTGGCTTTCTCGCAAATGGCCAATTCGCGGTTATGGTCGTCTCGGACCTTTTGAACCGCTTCCTTTATTATCTTGTCCATCTGTTCTTCAAACGACGGACTTGGCATTTTTATGGCAGGATCTCGTTTTGGTTCAATTGCAGTGTCTTCTAACAGAGCATCTTCTTCTTCATCGAAGTCATGTATAACGTAGCAGCCATGGAATCGCTTCCGTTTCTTGGATTGAACATATCCAAGCCTGATCGTTTCCATTCTCCCGTTTGACAATTTTCGCTGAGTTCCGGAGACGTTCCAGATCCTATTATAGAACTGAGCTTGTCGAGCAGTCTGTTTGAAGGGTACGCCTTGGTGCTTCAACAGCCTTTTAACCCTTCTATGTAGTATCTGGGCACACGGATGAGCTGGAGCCTGTCAAGCGCAGAATCGGCACCATGCCAGATTTCTTTCTCCATTTTGGTTTTTGCGGATCAATAGAAGAGGATCGCCTTTTCATCTTTTCGCCTGGGAGGGACGTAGAACGTCTGCAGTTCTTGCACACCGTAGGTATCAAGTGTGTCGAGCTCTTTGTAATGCTTTTACGGAACCATGGCGATTTGCAAACTCCATTCATCTCGAGTGAAGGCCTGCATTGACGGACGGACCGAGAATACCGCGTTGGCCTCGTCTTCAGAGTCGGTGCCAAAGACCAGAATAGGGGTGGACGGTCTCGGCTTGTTACATTAGGGTAGCCTTGAATAAACTATCTTTTCTTCCACATTGGTATCACTCCCGAAGACCGGAATAGTAGTGATAGCTTTCTGTTTATTCTTCGGTTTACAGCACCTTTCCATGTCTTCAAAGTCTGGCAGGAAGTACTTAGCTTCTTCATACTTTCGGACTTCATTCACGGAAAATCGGTTCAGTTCTCCTATCACGGTATACTCGAGATCATCTTTGAAGTACTTCATACACTGATGTTGTGTAGAAGGGATGATGTTGTATTCGTGTAACCAAGACCTACCGAGCAAAGCGTTGTAGCAAGTCTTGGCATCAATGACATGAAACTTGGTGTCAGTGACGAGCAACCCAAAGCGTAACGTCAGTATCACAGACCCGAGCGTCCGTGATGACTGGGAGTCGAACCTGGAGATGGTGATTTTATCCCGAGCGAGGTGCTGGACGCTCATGCAAATTTCTTTTAACACCCTCACATTTAGGAGGTTGACAGAGGACCCATTATCAACTAAGATCTTTCCTATCTTGATGTCATGACAGTATCCGGTGACATACAGGGGACGGTTGTGCTCGCACGTCCCGAGAAGAAGGTCTTCATCGCTGAAAGTGACGTCAGCAGTATGCACTTCTTCCAGCTCGTCCTTCATCTTTTCTTCGGCAAGGAAAGCTTGAAACTGTTCGGGCTCTTGTAGTGCCTTGATCAGAGAATCTCTCGGCTCTTTAGATAGCAGAAGGGTATCGAGAATGCTTATTTGCGAGGGTATCTTCCTCAGGTGTGCCAGAACGTTGTAATCCACCTTGTTTTTCTTTGGCGGGTCCTTGGCTGCCAGCTCTTCGACGACTCGGTCATTGAGGGCAATATCTTCAAGGACTTTTTCTTTTCCCTTATCATTTTTGTTCGATCCCTTATTTGTGGGTCCGAGATTCTTTTCGGGTAACGTGCGATTGCGCAGCTGAATGTTCTCGCAGGTCTTCATTTCTTCTGTTTCGGAGGTAGATTCCTTGAAGAGAGGGCCAAGGGCTATTTTCTCATCAGAATCGCTTCCGAAGGTGAGAACTTGCGATCCTCCGGAATTGACCATGTGACAGTTACCGACAGTTCTTTTGTGCTCATCTGTCGCATTTTTTTGCTCCCGACTGGTTTTGCGCTTCATCCACTTGAAATGTTATCGGTTGGCGACATATCCCTGCCACCAGTTTTTAACGGCATTGCACTCTTCAATAGGGTGCGCAGTCCTCCGATGGTATAAGCAGTAGTTTGGATGTCCATCCGTTTCGCCAAGGTGTATGCTGCCTGGAATACCTCCTTTAAAAGGTGGTAACTTCATTCCCATCTACATGGCTTTAACGAACCATTTCCTTGCCTTAAGCCTGCTTTTATCTGCTGTAGGCATGCCTAGGTCTGGTTGGAGTGCTTCAACCCTTTTGTCCAGCCGCCGACGTTTGGCTTTTTCAAATATGGCCATTTCGCGCTCTTGATCAGCTTTTCTCTTTTGACAGGCCTCGTTCAGCAACATGTCAATCATCTCGTCTGACTGCTCTAGGAGTTCCGGTTCGGGATCTTCCCCCAATTTCTCTGCATCAGGAGTTTCTTCACCATTTATCGAGTGAGAGATCATGTGGCAGCCCGCCACATAGTCTTCATGCCCTTCTGAAGAATCGTCTCCTTTGTCAGCATCATCGTCTTCATTCTTAAGAACATGCTTAAAGAATTCGTCCAATATGATTGGGGTCTGTGCCTTCTGGTTATATTCTTCCAGTGCATCGATGTATTTCTGCAGACCTGTACGGCTGTTTTCGGGTTGGACGTGCTTCTTGGCCTTCTCCTTTTTCTTTAAAGACTTTGGAGGCTTGACTTGAATGTTTTGTCCACCATCACCGACTTTCAGCGTTGGGCGCGGCTTCAGCATCCTCTCAATGACCTCGGGTTCCAGCGGACTTTTCCACCTGATCGCCGGGCATGCTTGGAGATCCTTCAGCATTATTTTCATTTTGGCTGAAAGAGCGACCTCCCATGGAGCTTCTTCTACAAAAGAGCACGATGCCCCAGGTGTGTCCACCTTTTTAAGAGCATGCGGCTGGGGCGGGCTTACTTTCCAATTCTCGGACAGCGCGAATTTGCCCTGTTGGTATTGGTCCTCAATCCAGCCTTTGAAGACAAAGCAATCTTTGATTGGATGGCCTACTGCTCGGTGTTAGGGGCAGTAATTAGGATTGTTGGCATCGCCGGGCTGCAGTGGACGTCTTGGATTTGGCAGATTAATGAGCCTGTTACATACCGCCAGTTCGAATAGTCTCCTTGTTTTATCCTGGGGAAACGAATAAGGACGTTCCAGTTTCTCCTTGAGGGATTGGCGTGGGCGCACGTTACTTTGACGAACAACTGGTTTTAAGTTGCTCGGCTGTTGTTGAGTATTGGCGACAAAGGTCGCTTTCCCTTTACCCTTTTCATTCCGCGGCTCTGACTTTGAAAAGGAAGGCTTATGACCCATCTGGTCCATTTGAGCCAGCTTGTCAATCAAGGCCTGGAAAGTGGTTGGCCTGAAAAACATCATGAACTGAGATATGGTCGCCTGCGGATCGAGGGTTCTTACAAACATGCCCACTGCAGGAGCCTCTTCTATACGCTGTTCGTATTTCGACCATAGGTTCCGCCACCGTATCGCATACTGAACCCATGTTTCTCCCGGCTTCACTCTGGCATTGATCAACGCTGTGATTGGGGTGCGTTCGCTAGCGCTTGCGAAAAGCTGAGTGAATAGCAATTCTATCTCTGTAAAGGTTTTGATGGAGTCGTTGGGAAGCTCTGAATACCATTCAAACACTGTCTCTGCTAAGCTGCCGACGAATTAGCGAAGTAGTAGCTTATCATCACCTCCAGTGTTTCCGCATAGAGCCCTGAACTGGGCGACATGTTGATGAGGATTGCCGGTCCCCTTATATACGTGAAACTTGGGGATCGTGTATCCTGGTGGGTACTTTATTCGATCGTACTAACCCGGATAGGGTCGTCCAGTTCTGACGTCTTGGCATGTTGCTTCATTCGCCTGATGAGCTCGTATCTGTTGAGCTATATAGTCGTCAAGGTCAGCTTTGGAGATGGTCTCCTCTTTAGCCGCTGACAAAGCCGGAAGAGGGTTTGATGTCTCCCCACTGTCATCTTCAAGGATAATTGGAGGGTCTTCAGCTGGAGGATCCGGCTGGATCATCATACCCACCATATCTTGGAATAGTAGCGCCATTTGCTTTATATTAGCTGCTTATTTTGCGGCCTCTTTTTCTTTCCTCTCGAGGATTCTGCGGAGGAATTCGGCGTTGGTTTCCTGCTCTAGGCGCTGCTCTGACAACGCTTCAGGGCTTTCTTTCAGCCCAGTGAGTGTGGCCATGGCTGTCAGCATCTTCTGGAGCTTTTGCTATTGTTGCTCCTGAGCCTTTGTCGCTGACCGGGTGAGTGGTTGATGGCCTGTGGAGATACGGCTATACTCTTTTCCGGATGCCATATAAACAGTGTGCACCACCATGCCCCCAGACTTGGGGCGTTTAGATTCAGTGCCCTTGAGATTCGTCGCGGACACGGGGACTTTCTCCGGCCTCCTTCTTTTATGGGCGGTCGAAGTTGAGGGGGCTGTTGCAGCGGGCACCCAAATAGATGACATCTTCTATGGTATGACAGGGTGGTCCTTCTCTTGCCGAACTTTCATCTTCATCGATCGATAGGAGTAGTCTTGGTTGATCACTGAGTCTTGGACCTGTCGTCAGACCTTGTGAATTTTAGAGGACAGCCGCTGAGGGGGCTGCTCTGGCTTCACCTTTATAGCGTTCTCCATAGGTGGAGGAGATATTTTTAGCACGGCCGTCGGAGAGTTCTTATGCACCCTCCTAAGTAGTTCAAAGTTGTTCCCAGTAGAAACATCAACATCAATTTCCACCATTGGAGCTGGCGGAGTAAGTCCAGAAGGGAAACTGTCCTCAGCTTTCCTCTCTCGGCGCCAGTGACGACATTGAGCATGCCTTGTAGACGCTATTGGTTCAGCTATGGGTGTGGCTTCATTTTTCCCCTTGCTCTGGCGAAGGGTTGCTGCCGGCGTCAGCCTCTTGAAGACTGATGTCCGCTGAGAAGAAACGTCCAACCTATCGAAAACTGATTTTTAAGTAGGGACAGCAGCCTTGGTGATCTCGCCCGAAGCGGGAGTTGAAGCGGATAGTCTAGCGAAGACCGATCCCTTAGGTATCGCGGGCTTCTTCACGGGATCATTGGAGTTTTGGCCCAGTCTGTTAAAGACTGAGGCGTTGGATTTGGGCGACCCGTTGAGAGGGGCCGCGGTAGTCATAAGCCGATCAAAGACCGACTTCTTCGGAGCCTCTTGTGATGGCATTGGGGCGTTAAAGCTCATTGGTGGGAGCATGGTCCTAAAGAACAGCCCTGTGGTGGCTTGCGTCACCTGGTCCACCGGCATCGTAAAAAGGGAGGCCGCTTGGGGACCGTAAGTCACTCCTCCTGCGAGGACGGAGCGGGAGTTGTTGCAGTTAGTGCAGTTTGAAGCCATTGATCTTCTGTTTTCTGCACGGAGCAAGACACCAAATCTTAGTACCTCACATCCAAAAGCAACCATATCAAACCTCGATTCGTTCGCGAAACACGACACACGAAATGTGGAGTGGAAAGAGGAAAAGGTCCCACCGGGCGTGCCAGAATCTGTACTCCGCCGAAAGACGCGACCAGGACGTTGGGACGTCTGGCCAGTATTTTAGGGGCAGATGATATTTGGTTTTATCCGTCCACCTCTCCGAAAATTCCAAGTTGATTTATGGCACAGTGTATCGGAGGTTTAGATGGATGCGGCCGTTGTAGCGGACTTCGTCAGATTCCCCCTCGTTTGAGGGATTTTTGATTATGGGGACGCTCTTCCCTACAGGCGTAAGCTACTACAGTTAATTATGATACCGCATCGCGATAACCACTTTCTCCTTTTCCAGATGATCACTTCCTGTCGTGTTTTTTTTTTTTAAATTTTTGGTTGCCGTGGATTGTATACGGAGACTAATTTATGTTGTCGCCCGTAGGGCATGGATTAGTCCAAATCCGTATTTTCTTAGATTTGGGTTTGGGGTTGGTTTAAGGATCGTTAATCTAGTTTTAGATTAAGATCAACTTAAACGTTCGTTAAGGATACGTTAGTCTAATTTTAGACTAAAATCAACTTAACGTTTGTTAATGATACGTTAGTCTAATTTTAGACTAAGATCAACTTAAACATTTGTTAAGGATACGTTAGTCTAATTTTTAGACTAAGATCTACTTAACAGGATCATTTAGATCCAACAAAAGAGAATTTGGGCTCTATTGTTTTAGTTTAGGGACATTGCGGTCCATTGAGTATCTAGTTGCCGGGACCCGCCATCTTTCTGAAGACGTTATAGAATTACAACGATATATATCAGAGGTATGAAGAGATGTACCCTTTAAACCAGTGAATGTTCATTAAATATTTGATAATCTTGTTTGGGACTAAAGCCAATAGGTTCAGTCAATTTTGGTTTTGGCCAATCTTGGTCTCAGCCCATTTAATCATTTTTATTTGGGATTGATCCCATTTCTGCATCAGTGATGCTGAACAATAATGTGGGCTCTGACACCCCTTATTCTTTTGTTTTATTTGAAGTGTTAAACACTAGCGTATGTTTGGCGCTCACGTGGGGTCACGTAAGGCGCTTGAAAATAGGCCCAGCTTCGTGAGGCTCACTTGCATTTGATTTATTCTCCCTTCTCTTCTGAAAGTGCTTAGCACTATGAAGGGGTCACGTGATATCACGTGAGGCACCCTAAATACAGAGACTGCCTTGTTTCATCTTATAAAAGTGCTAGGCACTATAAAGGGGTCACGTGTTATCACGTGAGGCGCCTGAAATTGAAATCTGTTTTAGATTTACTCCCCTTTTTATCCTTTTGAAGTGGCTAGTTCAGGGATCACGTGGGAGCACGCGACCTGATATCAATTGTTCTCTTTTGATCATTGAGGGGGGACGCACGTGGACACACGTGATCTGACATTTATCATGTTGGGTGCTGATCTCTTTTACGTACATGGAGAGTTAAATCCCTTGTTTTAGAATTAAATTCTTTTATAGGGTTAAACCCCAATTTTATTTTAAAGGAATTAAATTCTTATGTGTTGTGTTGAAAGAATTAAATTCTTTAAACTCAATTATCCCCCTAAGTTTTGAATCTGTATAACAGATCTTCTCGATGAGAATTAAATTCTCAACTTGTGAGGAGATCTGCTTCTGCAGATTTTCAACCAGAGAAAGAACCGAGTTCTTTTTAGAAGAGTTAAACTCTTGATTTGTGAATTAAATTCTCTTTTGTTTTGTGGGAGCTTATGGGATGATCTCCTTCCTTCTCTTACCTTGAGTTTCTTTCTTGTTTGAAGAGATCTTCTTCTCTCTGAAGAATTAAATTCTCTTTTTTTTGCTTTCAAGGGGGTTTTCTCTCTATCTCCGTATCATTTTTTCTTCTTCTTGGCTCCTATTTATAGGAGAAAGAAAAGAATTAGTTTGTTCAGCCAATCTCTCATTGAGAGATTTTGATTGATTTTATAACCAACATGATTATTTAGATCACTCGGTGAATTTTATTCACCGTTTGATTTTTAATCCAAAGACTTCTATTTCACATAAGATATTTCTTTTGTTGTTTCTGGCAAATTTTAGGAAAACATTTCCTTGCACAGAATCTTTCTATAAATTGGTGATTTTTAATCACCATTAGATTTTTAATCCAACGGCGCTCTACTTTACAGAGTGCAATCTTTCTTGTTTAGAAAGATCCAAGGAAATATTTTCCGAAGTAGTGCTTTTGATCCCTTTGTTTAGAATTTAATTCTATCTGTTCAGGAGGAATATAAGCCATCACGTGTACCACGTGATCCCTCAGAGAATTAATTTGGTTTGTTTGCATGCAGGAGTCCAACAGAGGTAAAGCGTCACGTGGTAACATGTGAGCCTCTTTGTTCTTTATTTGTTTTATAACTGAGTCCCACACGTTTTGTGTGAAAAGACGATCACGTGCTTGCACGTGAGGCTTTAGTTACCACCTATTAAACGGAGTTGCCTATTCTGCATACAGATGCATCACGTGCTTGCACGTGATGCTCCACTAGCGGGAACTTTCTCTTTTTCCCTTCTTATTTTGAATTTTTATAAGGGAACAGTAGCCATACCTCTGTGGCGGTCTAATGTTCCTTCTCTGTCGGTCACAAGTGAGCAATAATCCTCATCATGGAACTGCTCATCTTGAGCTTCTTCAGACGATAGTGAAGGAGAGGTCTCCTGCGAACCTGAGCTATCACCGACCTCAATATCAACTCTCGCCTCATCCTTCTTCGAATCGTCTTCAACTGGAGATTCATTGTTGTTCGACTTCAATATAGCAGATTTATCAAACGTCACATCTTTGCTAATCATAAATTTAGGTGACTTTGGAACCAAACACTACAACGTATAACCCTTCACACCAGTAGCATAACCAAGAAATATGCATTTCTTTACTTGAGGATCCAACTTGCTTTCACGGCAATGTGCATAAGCGGAGCAACCAAACACCTTAAGTGTCGAATAATCGGCGTGTTTTCTCGACCATACCTGCTCCGGTGTCTTACAATCTAGCGATGTATGAGGTGACCAATTCACAATATAACACGCCGTATTTACCGCTTCTACCCAAAACTCCTTTTCGAGTGTTGTGTTGGACAACATGCACCACGCTTTCTTCAAAATAGTTCGGTTCATTCCTTGTCTTCTTCTCAAGTAACGTCTTCCATTACTTGAATATAGTAAACACATCACTTTGATGTTTCAAGTAGTATACCCAAATCTTTCTCGAAAAATCATCAATGAAGGTAAGCAGATACGTGTCATCAATTCCTGGCATCGCTTCCTTTAGAATCAACTGGAGAGGGTCCCCAAAGATCCGAAAGGATATAATCTAGAGTACCCTTCGTGTTGTGTACCGCCGAACTGAAACTAACGCGCTTTTGCTTTCCAAAGACGCAATGTTCACAAAACTCCAGCTTCATCGCACTTTTCTCACCAAATAGACCCTACTTCGACAAATCGGTCAAACCTCTCTCACTCATATGCCCTAATCTCATGTGCCACAATCTGGTAGTTCTGAATCAGTCATACATTTGGATGATGAAATCACTGCCAATTTGTAAGTCGTCAAACCCTGCAATGAATACACGGACCCTTTCTTCAAGCCCTTCATTACAACGAGAGCACATTTGGTTACCTTCAAAACTCCATCTTCAGCGGAAAATTTGTAACCATTGTCGTTGAGTGCACCTAAAGAGATGTGGTTTTTCTTCAAGTCAGGTACATGCCTAACTTCTCCCAACGTCCTTACAACACCATTGAACATCTTAATTTGGATTGTTTCTTTACCGATAGCTCGGCATGAGCTATTGTTGCCCATCAAAACCACTCTACCATCAACAGACTCATAAGTGGTAAACAAATCCCTATTGGGACATATGTGGTAGGAACAACCCGAATCCATGATCCACTCATCCTTGGATCACTGTGTGTTGTCGAGAACCACAAAAAGATCTCTTTCTCCTTCCGTTATACTCGCTTTAGCCGAAAACTCCTTCTTTGATTTATCTTCCTTTGCTTGTTCTGCAACTTAATGCAATCGACCTTGAAATACCCATTTTTCTTACAATAATTGTAGGTCATGTTCTTAGCCTTGGACTTTGACCACGATTTCTTCCTATTTGCTTCCGGATCTCTCTTCTCTGCACGCCCTCAAACAAATAAGCCATGTGATGAACCATCCGCTTCAGTGGAAATCAACTCCTTGTTGATCTTCTCTTGTCATCAAATTCTCCTTAATATCCTTGATTAAGATCGTGTCTTGTCCATAAATCATGGCGTCACGGAAGTGCTTATAAGAGGGTGGCAACGAACACAATAAGAGAAGAGCCTGATCTTCATCATCAATCTTAATATCAATCTTATCCAGATCTATAATGATCGAATTAAACTCACCAACGTGAGATTTTATTGGAGAGCCTTTTGACATGCGGAGTGTGTAGAGATGCTGCTTCAACATGAGTCGATTTGTGAGAGATTTTCTCAAATATAACTCCTCCAAGTTATTCCACAAATCTTTTGTTGTCTTCTCCACCAAAACTTCTTGTAGTACATCGTTAGTCAGACACAAGTGGATAGAAGTGAGGGCCTTCTTATCCATCTCCTTCCAAGTTTCCTCCGTCATAGTGGAAGGCTTCTTCTTCTTCCCATAAACCACCTTCTTCAAATTGTTTTGAGTCAAAACGG
The DNA here is from genome assembly GCA_030015575.1 of Agapanthus africanus. NCBI lineage: Eukaryota > Viridiplantae > Streptophyta > Magnoliopsida > Asparagales > Amaryllidaceae > Agapanthus > Agapanthus africanus. Next base: position 831,778,459 of record JASDDO010000024.1, on the reverse strand, counting down.
TAACCATACGGACTTGCCATAAAAAGAAACTCATATTCCCATCGAACTTCTCGATATCGAACTTCATGATTGTCGGAGACATGATATGAGATCAAAATACCTTGAGTACTATTGAACCCTAAACTTCAAAATCACGATCTAAGAAAGTGGAGAAGAGTACATAGTTGTCGTTACCCACTATTAACCTAGATCGCAAAATTAAAAACCTAATGGTTCAACCAACAAATCCCACAACAACGCAGATATCAATTTGCTGCGAATAAGGTACTCACAAAGCACAAAACAATCGATATAAAGAAGAGTATCAAACCATAGACAAGATAGAAATATGAATACTAACCAAAAAACAAATAGGCGAAAGCAAAATTTTATTAATTATCAAATTCGGAGGAGTACAAATCGATGGAGAATACAAATACCTCTCAAAATCCTAGCTCTTTCAAAATAATAATAGGTTCTCACCAAATAATCAAATTGCTATCTCAATCTAAATCTAAAATAAGCTATCATATATATAGCATACGAAGGATATTCCAAAAAAAACTAATTTCCTAACTAAAGAAAATTGTGCCCGGTCTGACGGCAGACGTCTGCCTTAGAGATGGGCAAACGTCTCTCAGAGTATATCCCGAAACTTCAACTCTCTATCCAGTCCTACAAACGTTGCCACATAGTGGCAGATGTCTGATAGGGTATTTACCGAAACTCCAGAAAAGTGACAAAGTGAGGCAGATTTCTGTACCAGACGTCTGACCTGAAGATAATTGCAAATTTTCGCTTCGTGATAACGCCAGATCAATAGGGAAATCTTTAGAGATAAATGTGAGGCACAATAACACTTTTAAAATCTCCCTTGTATACTGTCATGCCCCATTCCAATGCAGAGAGTATTGTCCGCTCTGGCCGAAGCCGCACGGTTTTTTCCTTCGGGGTGAAACAGACCCGGCCAGGGGCCACTTCCCAGGAGGTCACCCATCCCAGAACTTCCCTGGCTCGAGCACGCTTAACTACGGAGTTGGGAAAACGTCTGTCAGAGTATATCCCGAAATTTCAACTCTCTATCCAGTCCTACAAACGTTGCTACATAGTGGCAGATGTCTGACAGGATATTTACCGAAACTCCAGAAAAGTGACAAAGTGAGGCAGATGTCTGTACCAGACGTCTGACCTGAAGATAACTGCAAATTTTCGCTTCGTGATAACGCCAGATCAATAGGGAAATCTTTAGAGATAAATGTGAGGCACAATAACACTTTTAAAATCTCCCTTGTATATTGTCATGCCCCACTCCAATGTAGAGAGTATTGTCCGCTCTGGCCGAAGCCGCACGGTTTTTTCCTTCGGGGTGAAACAGACCCGGCCAGGGGCCACTTCCCAGGAGGTCACCCATCCCAGAACTTCCCTGGCTCGAGCACGCTTAACTACGGAGTTCTCAAGCTCCTGTAGTGCCGGTTCACTTAAAAGGCGTCTATGTATTGAAGTGTGGTATCATTCCATTTATAGTACAGATATGCCCTCTTTCGGAATGTAATCCGAAGATTCCTCATTGTTCTACAGTGGGTCCCACAGACTCAAGGGGTGGCCCACACGGATTGAAGAGGTGGCCCCCGCCCACTTAACATGACACTTGGCGTGGCATTTTGTTCCTTGTGGCATTTTGCTCCGTGAGCAAGAACCGGGTCCTGACATTCTCCCCACTTTTGAACAATGGTTCGTCCTCGAACCACAGACCTACTATTGAGGGACCGGCTCTGATACCATTCTGTCATGCCACACCCCCAATACAGAGAGTATTGTCCACTTTGGTCGAAGCCGCACGGTTTATTCCTTCGGGGTGAACCGGACCCAGCCAGGGGCCACTTCCCAGGAGGTCACCCATCCCAGAACTTCCCTGGCTCGAGCACGCTTAACTACGGAGTTCTCAAGCTCCTGTAGTGCTGGTTCACTTAAAAGGCGTCTCTGTATTGAAGAGTGGTATAAATCCATTTATAGTACATATCTGCCCTCTTTCGGAATGTATTTCGAAGATTTCCTATTGTTCTACAGTGGGTCCTACGGACTCAAAAGGTGGCCCCCGCCCACTTAACATGACACTTAGCATGGCGCTTTGTTCCGTGTGGCACTTTGCTTCGTGAGCAAGAACCGGGTCCCGACATTATAAAACCATGTCATGCCCCGCTTCCCAAAATACGGAATACGGGAGGCGACTAGGCCAGCCATGCTCCTACGTGTTGGATATATGTATGCCCTAGAGGCCATTATATGATAGTGGATGTATTTATACATGTATATATATATATACATATGACATTCTTGCTCGACATGATAGTATGCTATCTGATTCTTCTTTATCTGACATGTGGACTTGATCATGCTTTTATTCATTTACAGATGTTGATAAAGCCCTGAGGATATTTGCTTGATTACTGTGATTATGATGGAGATCATACTAGTGGGACGTCTGTAGTTTATAAGCATATCCTGAAATGTCCCTAGTCGTAGGTGTATCGAGATGGGGAATCGATATACCAGAGTAGACTAGCGTATATGATACTAGACCCATAAGATGGGCGATGGATGTTCCTACATCCATTGATGTTTGACATCGAGATCATATGCGGGTGCTCAGTGGAGACTGGGTACACTGGACGGACTCATCGAGAACTCCTATATGGTATTATATCTATCGTCGGATAGCAGTTCTCAGGTGACACTGGTACAGGTTAGTCTGTAGACCTGAGATCGTCATAGAGTCTTGTGTGTTCTCCCACTGTAGTTTGATTACCACCCTACCACGGCTCTACTGAGTCGTGCAAACAGGTGGCTTTTGGGTACAGTCCCGAGACACATGAAGACGATGAGCAATAGGAGGGGTTTCGTCTCTCCCGGTATTGGGAGTTGATGCTGTGCTGTGCTCGATTGGCTATATCAGTAAGTCCCTGGCCAGGGCTGTTGAGATTTACTGATAAGTGTTATCAGTAGTTTCTCAATCTGTTATAGACCATTCATCGGCACGACTTATTGAGTTATTGGGTTCGACGTTACCATCCCTAGACTCGATATGCAGCATATCTGATGAAGAGACCGGATTGTCCGGTAGTGTTGCCGGTTGGCTCGACGGGAGTTGTGACAGGTTCGCTTGTTTTCTTCTGATCGCTCAGTACCCGGATGGCCGTTACGTTTAGCTGACCTCTTACGGTTTGGGGGTGCTTGATATGATTATCACCCACTGCCGGCGTATTGACGAGTCTTAGAGTCCCACAATGGAGTTAGCTAGCCTAGGAGAAACGATATGGTGTGCATATGAGATATGCGCGGGGACCCGATTAAATGCGCGTATGTGATACCGTATATTAATCGGGCGGTTTGCTATTCGTCGGGTCGTATGTGATATGACCGGTTTGTTAAATCAAGTGTTGATTTAGCATTGACCATTAGCTTTTCACTTTAGACCCTTTTGTCTTTTGTTGTATGCATGCATGTATGCACTTGTTTACATTGATGCACACATGGATGTGCATGCACACATACATGCATACACTTTATGTGTCATGGTTGTTGATACATTTGATGGTGGCAATATAAGACTCACATGCTAGTAAATATGTTGATATTTATTTTTGGATTAATGAAAATGGAAAATTATCATGGTTGATTATTTTATTCTTCCACTAAACCATTGAGTTAACCATGAGTTATTTTTCATGGCCATTTTAGATCCAAAAGAAATATCTAGATATTTATTAACTAGGGTTAAGAATGAGAAGCGGAAAATATATATATTTTCATTTCTCATTTTTATCCTAAGCGTTATCATTATCTTGAGCTCTCATATTGCCATCTTTTTCTTCCTCTCTCTCTTGCTCTCTAGGTTTTGATAGTGAGTGAAAGAGTGATCAAGTTAGGGTTTTGAAGTGAGAAAACAAACCATATCATCATTCTATACAACTTTTGCCCACTAGTTTAGAGTGCTAGCTTCAACTTCATCATCTTGATCAAGTGGAGCTTTGAGCTTGGACAAAGAGGACTCCGGGTGGATCGTCGTGGACTTGGAGGATCTCAAGCAAGTTTCTTCCAACTCTCAAATAGCCAAGGAGTCTAGCTAAGGGAGCTACAAAGGTTGTATTCTCTAAACCTAGCTCTTAACTACTTATGGATTGTGTTAAAGTTTTGTGTTACCCTAGCTTTTCTAGTTTGATCCTTAGGATAGTTTCTTTAGCACCCTTTAATTTTTTTAATATGGCATGTGTGATGCTACCAAACCCTAGTAATGGTGCTATGGAAACCCTTCATGGTATCAGAGCCTAACTAGAAACCTGGACAATGTTACGATGATCCGAAACCGAAAAACTCCGCAAAAATAAGGTTTTAGAAACCCATGAAAATGCTCTCTAGAAAATTTTTTAAAACCTGTCTAAAAATTATTTTAGTAACTGCAGAGTGACATTTAAGAGATTATAAGAACACAGGTGAAATACAAAGTGGGGGGGGGCTCGGATTCGACCGGCGACCAACCCTCAATTTCCGGCTACGCCGGCTCTTTTTGCTCCCCTGCTCCTCGTATTGCACCAGTGCTCTGTACATCTTGATCTGGGGTTTCTGTTATTGTTTGGTAGTCCAGAATTGCATGTGATGTTAGTTTGGCAATGGACTCTTTGCGGAGTATTTCGTATTCTATTTTTTTGCATTGTATTGGTAACCTAGGCGATGTTAAATAGATCGAACGAATATCAAACACTTGTATTTTTCCAGGTTGAACGTACTTAATATATAATACAAGTGTTCTTATGGACCCTCTAGAAGAATGAAACCCTAACTCGAGATGTGACCACAGAACTGCGACTAAACCTTATGGTTTACTGTAGTTAGTGACGCCACAAATGAGGTTGGGTTTGCCCTTCTACGGCTGGTCCATTAAATACTGTGGCATAGATTTTGGGTATTATTTAACGGTGCTCAAGTGTTGAGCTTGCTGGGAAATACGGGTGTTCGTTAATTCGATCAAAGGATTTAACATCATCTAGCTGTATGTGATACTTATTTCTGCGACCGTAAGCGTAGTATGCGTATCGTCGGTTTCGTTACTATATGTCAACGGCAATTGGGGTACGCATACTTGTTTACGTTGATGACATGTGATGTTATGTGTTACTGTGCTATGATGTATAGGATTGTCGTGATCGAATAGCCGGGGTTTTTTTATGTGAGATGAGAGTTTTACTTTTCATCAATGCAAAATTCATTTGTAATGTAATATTCTTTTATTTGGGGCACATCCGGGGTGAGGGTGATGTCACCATTGATGTATATTATTTACTTTTCCGAATTAGGATAGATCCAAGGTGGAGAGCACAAGTGACCGGGTTCTAGAGTCCAGTGGGAGACCATCTCAAGGAGTCGGGACCGGGTCTCCTAACTCTAGAGTTGGTAGGGTTGCTTGCCGCTCTCGTAGGGGTCTAGGGTGTGGGATTGGGTATTCATCACGACCGTGGAATCCGTATTTTCTATTGTTGGCTAAATACAAAATACGGACGTCCTAGTATATCCTATATGATCATATATCTGTGTTTCTGCTGTTAGTTATATGTATGCCCTAGAGGCCATTACTGTACATATGATGTATATTGTAGTGGATGCTTGGACATATATAGGAAGGACTTTCTTGCTCGACATGATAGTATGCTATCTGGTTGCTCTTTATCTTAACATATACTATGATTGTCTCTATGTTACATGTTGATAAAGCCCTTATGATACGTACTCTACTACTGGGACTATGATGAGATCATACTGGTGGGGCCACGGTAGTCGATGAGTACATCCTATAACTGTTCCTAGTCGAGGGTGTATCGAGATAGGGCATCGATACACCAGAGTAGACTAGCGTATACGCATCTTGACCCATATGATGGGCGATGGATGATTCCATATCCATCGGTTTTTGACATCAAGGATGGTATACGGGTGCTCAGTAGAGACTGGGTATACTGGATGGACTCGCCGACAACTCCCAGATGGTATTATACCTCACGTCAGATGGCAGTTCTCTGGTGACATTGGTACAGGTTAGTCTGTAGACCCGAGATCGTCATAGAGTCTTGTGTGATTCCCACTGTGCTTTGATTTCCATCATACCACGTCCAAGAAGGCGTGCAAAAAGGTGGCTTTTAGGTACAGTACTGAATCACATGGAGGCAATGAGCGATAGGAGGGGATTCGTCTCTCCTGATATAGGGAGTTGATGTTGTGCTGTGTTCGATTGGCTATAACTGGAAATCCCTGGCCAGGGTTGCTGAGATTTACTGGTAAGTGTTATCAGTAATTTCTCGAACTGTTATAGACCTCATATCGACATGACTTATCAAGCTACTGGGGTCTGACGTATACCACCCCTAGACGAGATATGCGACATATCAGACGAAGAGACCGGACTGTACGGGAGTGTTACTGATTGGATTCACAGGAGAATGTACAGGCTTGCTTGTTGATCTTCTGATCGCTCAATACCTGGGTGGCTGTTACATTTAGCTGACCGCTTGCAGCTTGTGGGTGTTTGATATGATCATCACCTACTGCCGGCGTATTGACGATTCTTTAGAGTCCTACACAGAGGTTTCTTAGCTCAGGCAAAACGGAGTAGGAGCACATATATGATATGTGCGGGACCGAGAACAATACGTGTATGTGATACCGTATTAGATTCTCGCGATATGAGATATCGGCCGGGTATATGTGTTATAGCTGGGTCATCGGATCAAGTGTTGATTCGATGAACTGATACAGATTATATTAGTCGATTATTTGTGAAATAGCCAGATTATCGGATCAAGTGTTGATTCGATAATTTAATGTATAATTATATATTTGATATATTAAATTACATTAACTGATATAAGCTCACTGAAAGATTCTTTTTCTCACTCGGGTAATACATTGATATATATGCGATATATGTTAATTGTATTATTTTATTTTGTTACAATAAATATTGTATATGTGATATATAATATTGTAAGAAGTTATGATTACTAATGCAACATGATTAGTAGAGATTAAACATGGTTAGAGTTTGATTTGGGTTAATCATTTCTAGAAGCTTCTAGAAGCTTTTATTTTGTTTCTTGCAAAAATATTTTGTTTAGATATTTTGCAAGATATTTCCTAACCCAACCCGCACCCTTTAACCCTAGTTATATCTCTACAATGGTTAAGTCTTTCTTGACTTAACCATGGTTGCATTTGTAAATATAGCACACTTTGATTATTCATCACAAAAGGATTAAGCATCTTCTTTCTTCTTCTTCCTTGGATAAAAAGCTTTCTAGCTTTTTCATTAGTGATGAAAATGAGTGAGATTAAGAAAACAAATAAGAGCTAAATTTCTACTTCATCATCCTAATCTATCCTAGCCATTTAGATTAGGATGTTCACTTCATTTATAAGTGAGAGCTTGTGTTAATGAAACTTCAAGATAGATCATCTTTGTTATCAAAGATCGGAAGCAAGCATGCATCATTCTCTTCGTGGAACCTCTCTAGAGTCCGGGAAATCGATGATCGCAGCGAAGGAACCTCAACATGGAGCTTATGAAGTAAAGGACCGGACTACAAAGGTTGTAATCCCAAACTCTTAGATATTAAAGTGTTTAATATGCTTTGTTTCGCCTAATCTCTAGTTTAAAAATCTTGGTTAGGGTTGTTCGGCACGTCTAAATTTTAAATTGGGCATGGTTGATGCTTTATAGACCCTTTTGAGAGTGCCAAGTAACCCTACAGTGGTATCAGATCCAAGTTAGAGTTTTAGGCGAAGTCTAGGTGAAATTTAAAGTCCGATCGAACTCCGAATACCCGTAAAACCCTAGTTTTTGGAAATTTTTCAAAAATGTTGATTTTTCATATTAAAAATACTCAAAAAAATCAGCAGGGTATTTTAGGAATTACTGTACAAAACGAGACACTAATCCCACTAAAGCGCCGCGGAACCCCGGTCGTACCATGGCTTGCGCGGCAGTTCCGCAGCCGTATTGGAGAATTAGGGTTTACTGTTTGCACAGTAGCATCCGTAGGTACTTCCTAATGTTTCTGCGAATTTTTAATTTACTCAAGTGTTGAGTTTTCTAGGTTGTAATGGGGACTCGTTGATTCGATCGGATAATTTAACTTCGTTTATTTTTCGGGGTAATTTTTAGAACGTGTTAAAAAGTTCGAACGGATATCAATAACTCACTTTTTCCCCTGCCGGAAAATTTCCAAGTGTTGGATTTTTCCGTAGTTTAAGAACGTTCTAAGTTGTGCAAGTAACACGGTAGACCCTCTAGAAGACAACAAAGCTTAACTCGATTATGTGACCGTCTGAACCGTCTCTAAATCTTAGGGTTTGTGGCAGTACGACGTTGCCACATATGAGGCATTGGCTTGACCCTTCTACGGCTGGACCATTGGTAATGTGGCATGTGATGGATGTTTTTTAAACTAATTTCAAGTGTTGAGAACTATTAGGGAAATCTTAGGTGTTTGTTTATTCGATCGGAAAGTTTAACATTGTCTATTTATCTGTAATGTGATACAATATTTGGAATTCACATGTAGTTATGAGATAACTAATTTGAATGTTATAAATCTAGCAGTTCAGTCTCAGATGATCGGTTGCCACGGAATTTTGATGTGATCAGAAGTCCGTCGCAATCACGTAGCGTACGCGAATACTCGCCGGGTAAACTTAATAGATAGCCATGCCCCATAGCCCTGACCAAGTGACTGTAGGAGAACCCCTTCGCCAAAAGCATCCGTTCGGGTGCTCGCGGCAGCGGTGTTCCGCCTTAGTGCACTTCGTTGACGGCATCCGGGGGTGCGGCCATCTACTAAAGTTTGCGACGAGCGTTCGATCAGAATGTCGGGAATTTTGTTGAATTGCCCGACTTGATATTGAAAAGAGTTTTCGATAATGAGACTAAAATGCGTTGTTTATAATTGTTAGGCATGAGATGTCTAAGGAATTCATTTGTTTAGGCATACGATGTCTAAAGAGGTTGCGGATTCCAACAGTTGTAGTTTTATACTTTCTTTTCTGTGACCGTAAGTGTAGTATGTAGTTGTATCGCCGGTTTTCGTTGCTATACATCAACGACAATCGGTGTATGCATACTTACGTTGATGATATGAGATATTATGTGTTGCTGTGATATGTTATATTAGATCGTCGTGTTCTGAATAGCCGGGGGTTTTATGTGAGATGGGAGTTTTTCTTTTTCATTCATGTAAAATTCATTTGTATGTAATATTCTTTTATTGGGGCACTTCCGGGATGAGGATGATGTCACCATTGTATATTATTTACTTTTCCGCATTAGGTAGACCCAAGGAGGGGAGCACAAGTAACCGGGTTCTAGGGTCCAGTGGGAGATCATCTCGAGGAGTCGAGACTGGGTCTCCTAACCCTAGAATTGGCAATGTTGCTTGCCGCTCTCGTAGGGGTCTAGGGATGTGGGTTTGGCTATTCATCGCGACCGTGGAATCCGTGTTTTATACAGGCTCGTATTAAAACACGGACGTCCTCGTATATCCAATATTTCATATGTGTTCTTCTGCTGCAATGTTCTGTGATGAGATCATATTACTGCTTGAGATGAATGTTTATATTATATATATGACATATATGTTATATTGTAGATTTCGTTACAAATGTGATACTTGTGAAGCATAATAAAATGGGACTTCATTAATGAGATTAATGAAACTAAAAGAAATCTAAAGATGTTGTAGAAATTTGTTTAAAAACTGGTAGCTCTAGTTCTTGCTTTGCATAGCGGTGTTCCTTGTAGAACATCTAGCACCTTATTCGATAAGGAAAGAGCCGAGATCCCTTCACCGGGAGTGATCTCTTTAGTGAAACTAGCAGATGCTACAAACACGGTTTGTCTTTTGATTGCTTCTATAGTTTTTGCTTTGCATAGTGGTATTTATGAAATATCCCGCGTCTTATTCGATAAGGAAAGAGCCGACGATCCCTTCACCTGGAGTGACCTCTTTAGCGAAACTAGAAAAGCCTCAAAAACACTCTATTTAAAATCACTCGATTCTAGAACGATATCAAGTTCATTACGCAAAGGGTTTTCTTAAAAACCTGTCGTAGCCCTCCGTCATTTCAGATAAGTAGTATTTAGTATTCGTACTACGTTTGTTGGATTTCGTCAAGGCGTAGTGTGCGGTAGGTATTTATGCTTATCTGTATAAGCATATGATGCGATTGAGTTAGGGTAGTCGTGCGGCTTTGTTGGCTTTCGTCAAGGGTCGTGCGGGTGGGTTTAATTCAATCGGGAAATGACGGGTTGAACTTGACTAGTAGCCTATGGTTTGTTGGTTTTCGTCAAGGTCATAGGATGCTAGGGGTAAAATATTATCGGGAATTTCAAGTGTTGAAATTTGCAATGAGATTGCATACCTTCTATGAGATAGTTAGATCCCGATACCCGCTGCGAGTAAGAGTTACTCCTGGGAGAGTTTTACACATTACAATTAGCCGATCAAGTAGGTGTCTAGAAAGGTATTAACGGGGTTACGCCCCAGGGAAAACGAGGTTTATTTTAATTAGGTCCGTGCGAAAGCACGGGGAACCTCCCTCAAAGTACCGGCACTGGCCTGGCTGAAAGATTGGCGAACTTGTAGGGTGTAATTAATCCCGTCTAGTCTTTCCATTTAGGGTTTGAAGGAAGATATGACTAAAACAGTGGGAGACATCCTGATTAGATAAATTGATAACCAATCTAATCTTGTAAAAGTGCACGCTGAGTGTTTTCTTCTATCTCTCTCCAGGTAGCGACCATGTCACGCTTTAATCAAGATAATAATACGGATGTATTGACCGAACCCGCTTGTTATACTGCGCTAGGGAACGTTGGTCCCGCTCCAATTTATAATTGTTATAAGACAGAGCAGGAAATAGGAGATTACCAGAATTCCCATGCCACCCAAACGAAGAAAGTACATGATGATGCATCTTCTTCGGGTGTGTTCATTACACAGAACTGTTTCTCAATATCCTTTACGTCTTGGGTATTTGATACCGAATCAGGATCCCACATATGTAATTTGTTATATGGGCTACAGATAGGTGAAGAACTGAGAACGGGTGATAAATTTCATGAGATAGAAACGGTGCAAGTGTTGCAGCCAAGTCTGTTAGTAGTTATCACCCTGTATTACCAGAATACATTGATTCTGAATGAATGTTATTAGATACCGAACCTGATATACAATATCATATCAGTCTCTTTATTAGTAAAGAAGGATATAATTTTGTATTGTTGGATAATATTCTGAACATTTCCTATATCAAGAGTTGATCGGTTCAGGCACGTTATCTAAAAGTATAGACGTTCTAAATAAAACCACAGTTCTTAACGTACAGAACACATACAAGAGGAAGAGTTCAGAAATGAATGAATCCTTCTTGAGGTATTGTAGACTAGGTCATATCAATGCGACCCGACTAGCTGAAGTTACATTTAGATGACATCCTAATTAGATAAATTGATAACCAATCTAATCTTGTAAAAGTGCACGCTGAGTGTTTCTTCTATCTCTCTCCAGGTAGCGACCATGTCACGCCTTAATCAAGATAATAATACGGATGTATTGACCGAACCCGCTTGTTATACTGCGCTAGGGAACGTTGGTCCCGCTCCAACTTATAATTGTTATAAGACAGAGCAGGAAATAGGGGATTACCAGAATTCTCGTGCCACCCAAACGAAGAAAGCACATGATGATGCATCTTCTTCAGGTGTGTTCATTACACAGAACAGTTTCTCAATTTCCTTTACGTCCTGGGTATTTGATACCGGATCAGGATCGCACATATGTAATTTGTTACATGGGCTACAGATAGGTAGAGAACTAAGAACGGGTGATAAATTTCATGAGATAGAAACGGTGCAAGTGTTGCAGCCAAGTCTGTTGGTAGTTATCACCCTGTATTACCAGAATACATTGATTCTGAACGAATGTTATTAGATACCGAACCTGATATACAACATCATATCAGTCTCTTTATTAGTAAAGAAGGAAATAATTTTGTATTGTTGGATAATATTTTGAACATTTCCTATATCAAGAGTTGATCGGTTCAGGCACGTTATCTAAAAGCATAGACGTTCTAAATCAAACCACAGTTCTTAACGTACAGAATACATACAAGAGGAAGAGTTCAGAAATGAACGAATCCTTCTTGAGGTATTATATACTAGGTCATATCAATGCGACCCGACTAGCTGAAGTTACATTTAGATGCATATTTAAATTAGTTTGAATTTCATCTTGTGAAACTTGCCGGTCATGTCACAAAGATAAGATGACCACAGCTCTGTTTATTTGAAACAGAGAAAGAGTTAGTGAACTCTTGGGATTGATACATGCTGATGTATGAAAGTCCCCTGTCTACACATGCCAGGACCGGTTCTTTGTACTTCATTACATTCTCTGATGATCTCTCAAGATTCTGACATATGTTCCTGTTGAAACACAAGTCCGAAACTTTTGAGATAATCACAGAATATAAGTTAGAAGTAGAGAACCAAAAACGGGTATAAGTATTATGTCCTTTAATGAGATCAAGGAGGAGATTACTTGAGCACGGAGATTCCTGGACTATTCTAAAGGAGAATGAGATTCTCTCTCAGCATTACTCCTCCGTATACACCATAACACGTCGGTGTATCGGTGCGGAGCAATCATATCCTATTTGATATGGTGCGCTCTATGATGACTACTACTGAGTTTCCTATTTCCTTTTGGGAGTTATGCACTTGTGAAGCTGCATACCTATTGAATAGGGTTCCAATCAAATCAGTTGCCTACCACTTCATATGTGATATGGAATGGGAAGAGCCCATATCTTAAGTAAGTTAAGATTTGGGGTTGTTCGGCCTATGTCTAAAAAGCAAAATCCGGACAAGCTCGAGGCAAAGTCAGTTCTGTGGAAGTTTGTTGGATATCCCAAGTATTCACAAGGGAATATCTTCTACCAAATCGAGGAACAAAAGATGTTTTGTTTCTCAGCATGCCACCTTTGTGAAAGGGAATTTCTTGTGAAGAAATTATTGGTCATAAGGTAGAACTGGAAAGAGTTCCAGCTATACAAACTGCAGCTGATGATTTGGTAGAACCAAAGGATTCAATAGTTTCCAACGAACCTCAGGCTCTCCGTCGATCTAGTAGGGTTCCTCACCCACCTGAGAGATACTTTGGTTTCTCTATGACAGTGGGAGAGACGATTGCATCATGAGATGATGACCCAACTAGTTTCGAGCAGACCATCAGGAGTGGGACTCTGTAAGAATGGCTGGGTGCTTAGCGATCTGAGATGGAATCTTTATACACCAACAAAGTATAGACTTTGGTTGCTTTATCTGAAGGGTTAAATCCCCATCAGGAGCAAGTATATCTTGAGAAGATTACTTAGTGTACATGGAAAAGTTGAGACTTTCAAAGCTATGCTTAAGTCCATCCAGATCCTACTTGCCACAACTACATACCATGACTGGCGGTTGGGTGTCCTGACTGCTTTTCTAAATGATGATTTGGAAGAGAGCGTCTATAAGTACACAGCCAGAGGGCTTCGTAGACAGTGGGAGCAGCGGAAACGTGAGCAAGATGTTTTATGTGATAAATCAGGCATCGCGGAGTTGGAACGTCTGTTTTGATGTGGAAGTCAAAGAGTTTGACTTCATCAAAATGGTAGATGAACCTTGTATATACAAAAAGGTAGTAGAGAGTATGGTGTTGATCCTCGTAGAGTACATGGATGACATACTCTTGATAGGGAAGGAGTTTCCTATGCTACGCTCGGTCAATCTCTGCTAATCACAAGGATTCTCCATATAGGATCAAGTGATACCTCCTAAATCCTAGGTTTTATATCTATGAGATAGATCTAAATGGATGTTAGGATACTCACTAGGTGTAGTAAGATGGTATCAATCGATCCTGGGGAGAATCACTGGAAAGGTTCCAGGGTGATAAGGATGACTAAATGTCAGTCGCAGGCATTGTCTTTACCCTCAGTGGAGGGACAGTATGTTGGAAGAGTTCCAAGCTAGATACCGTGACTTACTAGACGATTAAAGGCAAGATACATCGTTACCAAGAATGCTACCAAAGAGGCAGTCTGGATATATAAGTTCATGAAATGAACTTCATTCCTACCATTATGAGACAATGGAGTTGTGGCTTTTGCGAAGAAACCCCCGTCCCATCAGAAATCCAGATATAATTCTTAGGAAGTATCACCTGATCAAGGAGATGGTTGATCTCCAGGGAGATCGAGGTTAGGAGAGTAGACACAGAGGACAACAGTGTGGATCCACTCACAAAGGACTTTTTCCCAGTAGAGACTTTTATGGGATGGTTGAGTATGAGATACTTCAACCATAGCTAATTGTTGGGTATGCGATACCACAACAGATGGCCCTAGTGCAAGTGGGAGATTGTTAGTTATATGTATGCCCTAGAGGTCATTACTGTACATATGATGTTTATTGTAGTGGATGCTTGGGCATATATAGGGATGACTTTCTTGCTCGACATGATAATATGCTATTTGGTTGCTCTTTATCTTAACATATACTCTAATTGTTTCTATGTTATACGTTGATAAAGCCCTTAGGATATATACTCGACTACTGGGACTATGATGAGATCATACTAGTGGGACCACGGTAGTCGACGAGTACATCCTATAACTATTCCTAGTCGAGGGTGTATTGAGACAGGGCATCGATACACCAGAGTAGACTAGCATATACGTATCTTGACCCATATGATGGGTGATGGATGATCCCATATCCATCGGTGTTTGACATCAAGGATAGTGTACGGGTGCTTAGTAGAGACTGGGTACACTGGACGGACTCGTCGAGAACTCCCGATGGTATTATACCTCACGTCAGATGGCAGTTCTCTGGTGACATTGGTACAGATTAGTCTGTAGACCCGATATCGTCATAGAGTCTTGTGTGATTCCCACTGTACTTTGATTTCCATCATACCACGTCCAAGAGGGCATGCAAAAAGGTGGCTTTTGGGTACAGTCCCGAATCACATGGAAGCAATGAGCAATAGGAAGGGATTCGTCTCTCCCGGTATAAGGAGTTGATGTCGTGCTGTGTTCGATTGGCTATAACTGGAAATCCCTGGCCAGGGTTGCTGAAATTTACTGGTAAGTGTTATCAGTAGTTTCTCGAACTGTTATAGACCTCATATCGACACGACTTATCAAGCTACTGGGGTCTAACGTATACCACCCCTAGGCGAAATATGCGACATATCAGACGAAGAGACCGGACTGTACGGGAGTGTTACTGATTGGATTCACAGAAGAATGTACAGGCTTGCTTGTTGATCTTCTGATCGCTCAATACCTGGGTAGCTGTTACGTTTAGCTGACCGCTTGCAGCTTGTGGGTGTTTGATATGATCATCACCTACTGCCGGCGTATTGACGATTCTTTAGAGTCCTATACAGAGGTTTCTTGGCTCAGGCAAAACGGAGTAGGAGCACATTTATGATATGTGCGGGACCGAGAACAATACGTGTATGTGATTCCGTATTAGATTCTCGCGATATAAGATATCGGCCGGGTATATGTGATATATCCGGGTCATCGGATCAAGTGTTGATTCGATGAACTGATACAGATTATATTAGTCGGTTATTTGTGAAATAGCCGGATTATCGGATTAAGTGTTGATTCGATAATTTAATGTATAATTATATATTTGATATATTAAATTACATTAACTGATATAAGCTCACTAAAAGATTCTTTTTCTCACTCGGGTAATACATTGATATATATGCGATATATGTTAATTGTATTATTTTATTTTGTTACAATAAATATTGTATATGTGATATATAATATTGTAACAAGTTATGATTACTAATGCAACATTATTAGTAGAGAT
Source organism: Agapanthus africanus (assembly GCA_030015575.1). Classification (NCBI taxonomy): domain Eukaryota; kingdom Viridiplantae; phylum Streptophyta; class Magnoliopsida; order Asparagales; family Amaryllidaceae; genus Agapanthus; species Agapanthus africanus. Next base: position 831,762,498 of record JASDDO010000024.1, on the reverse strand, counting down.
TAAACATGGTTAGGGTTTGATTTGGGTTAATCATTTCTAGAAGCTTCTAGAAGCTTTTATTTTGTTTTTTGCAAAGATATTTTGTTTAGATATTTTGCAAGATATTTCCTAACCCAACCCACATCCTTTAACCCTAGTTATATCTTTACAATGGTTAAGTCTTTTTTGACTTAACCATGGTTGCATTTGTAAATATAACACACTTTCATTATTCATCACAATAGGATTAAGCATCTTCTTTCTTCTTCTTCCTTGGATAAAAAGCTTTCTAACTTTTTCATTAGTGATGAAAATGAGTGAGATTAAGAAAACAAATGAGAGCTAAATTCCTACTTCATCAACCTAATCTATCCTAACCATTTAGATCAGGGTGTTCACTTCATTTATAAGTGAGAGCTTGTGTTAATGAAACTTCAAGGTAGATCATCTTTGTTATCGAAGATAAGAAGCAAGCATGCATCTTTCTCTTCGTGGAACATCTCTAGAGTCCGGGAAATCGATGATCGCAGCGAAGGGACCTCAACACGGAGCTTATGAAGTGAAGGACCGGACTACAAAGGCTGTAATCCCAAACTCTTAGATGTTAAAGTGTTTAACATACTTTGTTTCGCCTAATCTCTAGTTTAAAGATCTTGGTTAGGGTTGTTCGGCACGTCTAAATTTTAAATCGGGTATGGTTGATGCCTTATAGACCCTTGTGAGAGTGCCAAGTAACCCTACATCTGCTGCTTATATTCTGTGATGTGATCGCTTAATATAACTGAGACGAATGCAATATTATATATGAGATATATAGTAGACATTGCTTATGTTTTACACCCGCGCTAGTCCCGTCCTGGTATGCCGTTAGTTAAGTAACCTAACGGTGCATTACGGGATATTGTGGCGAATGCGGATGCCATAAGTGTAAGTTGTATTTTCGTTTCTTCTCTGTGATTGGCTTAAGGACTTAAATGACGGGACAACATTAATATGATTAATGTGAAGAAAAATAAACCTAAAAAGATGTTGTAGAATCAGATTTGAAAACCACTCGGCTTTTTTTTAATGAAAAACTACATTTCAAAATTGCGGAGCTTAAGCCACTCCTATTGAAAACCATTTGATTCTACGACGATATCAAGTTCAAAACGTTAAAGGTTTTCTTAAAAACCATCCGCAACCCTCCGTCATTTTAGGAAGTAGAGTACTTAGTATTCGTGCTACGTTTGTTGACTATAGTTAAGGTGTATTGTACGGTAGCTAAGTGATGTCTTCCTATAACTGCATATGATGCAGATTAATTAGGACATTCATGTGACTTTGTTGACCATAGTTAAGGATTATATGAGTGGGTCTAATTAATCAAGAAATGACGGGTAGAACTTGATTAGTGCTTATGATTTGTTGACCATAGTTAAGGTCATGAGTACTAGGGCTAAAAACCACACCGGGAATTTCAATAGTTGAAATTTGCAATGAGATTGCATAACTTCCATATGATGGTTGGATCTCGATCCCACTGTGAGCAATAGTTGCTCCCAGGAGAGTTTTACACTTTACAATCAACTAACCCATTAGGTGTCTAGAAAGGTGTTAACGAGGCTACACCTCTGGGAAGACGAAGTTTATATTAATTAGGTCTGTGCGAAAGCACGGAGAACCTCCCTCAAGTACCGACACTGGTCTGGCTGAACGGTTAGCGAAGTTGTAGACTGTAATTAATCCTGGCTAGTTTTCCTTTTAAGGTTTGAGGGGAAATTTGATAAAAGCAGTGGGAGATATCGATTAGATAAGATAATAACCAATCTAATCCTTGCAAGAGCTTCCGCTGAGTGTATTCTTTTCTCTCTCTTAATGGCAGATACCAATGACAGGACTCAAGCTTCTACTAGATAAAAATAAACTGAATGGGACCAATTAAAAAGACTGGCGTTCTCCGCCGGAAGACGTGACCGGGACGTTGGGACGTCAGGGCCTAATTTCGGGGGCAGATGCTATTTGGTGCTATCCGTCCACCTCTCCGAAGATGCCAAGTTGATTTATGGTACTGTGTATCGAAGGTTTAGACAGATGCGGCCATTGTAGCAGACATCATCAGATTCCCCCTCATTTGAGAGGTTTTTTGATTGTGGGGATGCTCTTTCCTGCAGGCGCAAGCCCCTGCAGTTAATTACGCTACCACATTGCGGTAACGACTTTTTCCTTCTCCAGATGGTCATTTCGTGTCGTGTGTGTTTGTTTTGTTTGTGGTTGCCCGTGGATTGTATACGGAGACTAATTTATGTCGCCGCCCATAGGGCTTGGATTAGTCCAAATCCGTATTATCTTAGATTTGGGTTTGGGGGTTGGGTTTAAGGATACGTTAGTCTCATTTGGGACTAAGATCAACTTAAACGTTTGTTGAGGATACGTTAGTCTAATTTTAGACTAAGATCGACTTAACAGGATCATTTAGATCCAACAAAAGAGCATTTGGGCTCTATTGTTTAGTTTAGGGACATTGCGGTCGATTACCAATTTAAGGACATGGGGTCCATCGTCAGTTTAAGGACATCTAGGTCCATTGTTAGTTTAAGAACATTGCGGTCTATTGTTAGTTTAAAAACACTGCGGTCGAGGTTAAGGACATCATAGTCCGTGAGTTTAAAAACCTCACAGTCAAGGTTAAGGACATCATAGTCCGTAAGTTTAAAGACCTCACAGTCAAGGTTAAGGACATCATAGTCCATGGGTTTAAGGCCCCACAGTCCAGGTTAAGAACATCATAGTCTATGGTTTTAAGGACCCTACAGTCCATAATATGTTTGGTTGTCGGGACCCATCACCTCTCTGAAGACGTTGAAGGATTACAACGACAAATATCAAAGGAGTGAAGAGATGTACCCTTGAACCAGTGTTGATTGAGAAATACATAGTCCAATTTGGAACTAAGATCAATTAATTAGATTATGAGCCCATTGGCTCAGTTAAATCTAAATTGAGGACTTATGGCCAACTTCGGCTAAGTCCAATTAAATTTGAAAAGTTGGCCCTTTGTTGGACTGTTGAACATTTGTCTGGGTTCAGCCCCCCCATTATTTAGCAATGCTAAACATGAGTCTAGACTCTGACTATGTCTTTACCTTTTATTGAGTGCTGAGCACTCATATGCCATATGAGATGATCAATCTTAGAAGACAAGGCTGTGTTTGAGGCTCAGTCAAAAGAAAGGGGTACTGCCTCTGGTGGATTTAGCCAATTTAGGTTAAGACTGGTTAAACACTAGCACATATCTGGCGGTCACGTGTTCCCACGTGATGCACATAAAATAGTGTTAAACACTAAGGATGCAGTGCTTAAAATAGTGTTAAACTCTAAAAAGATGAAGCGCTCACGTGAGGACACGTGTGGCGCCCTAGGATTAAGCTAAGCTTCCTTTATTTTATTCTCAGAATATTCAAATAAGTGTTAAACACTTAAGTCTTCACGGCCATCATGTGTGGGCACGTGATGGGTGCCCATGCATTGATTTATTAAAGTGTTTATTAGGGGTCACGTGGGGACACGTGAGGGCACTCAAAATTAATTCTGCCTTTGGATTTGTTCCCTGTATTTTGAGAGTCACGTGGGAGCACGTGAGTCATTGTCTCCAAACTTTTTCTTTCTCATTTTGAAGAATCTGTTTAAAGGTCACGTAGGGGCACGTGACCATATCTCATTCATTCTTTTCTGATCATTAAAGGAAGGGTCACGTGTTGCCACGTGACCACGTTTACATGCATGGATAATTTGAGTCCTTTGTTTGAGAATTAAATTCTCTGGTAAGGTTAAACCCTAATTCTGTTTTGAGGAATTAAATTCCTATGTATATGGAAGAATTAAATTCTTATGCAGGGTTAAACTCTAGTTTCATTTTGAGGAATTGAATTCCTATGAGGTTGGGAGAATTAAATTCTCATATAAGGTTAAACCCTAGTTCATTGGGAAGAATTAAATTCTTATGAATTTTGGGATAATTAAATTCTCATATAGGGTTAAACCCTAGTTTCATTTTGGAGGAATTAAATTCCTATGAATTTGGGGGAATTAAATTCCTTAAACTTAAATTCTCCCTCTATGTTTTAGATCTGCATGGCAGAATCTCTCTGATGAGAATTAAATTCTCAACTTGTGGGAAGATCTGCTCCTGCAGATCCTCAACCAAAGGAAGAACTAAGTTCTTATTCAGAAGAGTTAAACTCTTAATTTGGGAATTAAATTCTCTTTTTGTTTTATGGAGTTTAGATCTCTTTCCCCTTTCTCACTTAGGGTTTCTTTTTTCTGAAAAAATCTTCTTTTATCTCTTGAGAATTAAATTCTCCTCCCTTTTTTCTCTCTGTTGTTGTGTATCTCTCTAAAAAAGAATTTTTTTCTCTTCTCTTCTTGGCTCCTATTTATAGGAGAAAGAAAAGAATCAGTTTATTTAGTCAATCTTTCATTGAAAGATTTTTGTTGATTTTATAACCAACATGATCTTTTAGATCACTCAGTGAATTTTATTTACCATTGGATTTTTAATCCAAAAGATATTCTGTTTGTTATTCTTGGTGAATTTCAGGGAAATCTTTCCTTGTATAGAATCTTTTTATAAATTGGTGATTTTTAATCACCATTGGATTTTTAATCCAACGGTGTTCCACTTTACAGAGCACAATCTTTTTAGAGAAATACTTTTCCAGTTAGGGTTCTCGATTCCCTCTTAATTAGAATTTAATTCTATTAGTTCAGAGATCTTAAGATCTCATCACGTGTTGACACGCGACCTCTTCGATTAAGCACTTAACCAGAATTTAATTCTGTTATTTTAAAGAACTCAGGAATTATCTCGTGTCAGCACGTGACCCTTGGTCACGTATGATCACGTGATGCCCCATTGGGGTTTTTTCTTTGTTGTTTTATTATATTTTTAATTCTTTTCAGTGGGTTTAAGAGCCCATCACGTGTTGGCACGTGACCCCATTTAATTATTTATTTTATTCAGTGCCTACAGGTTTTGCCTGTAAATGGTCACGTGTCGGCACGTGATGATTGGTCACGTGTGGGTACGTGATGCCCGGTCACGTGTGAGCACGTGATACCTCATAACTTTTGATCCCGGATGAATTATGAGGCCCATAATATATCAAATCGAAGAGTTTTTCGAGACACTTCAATACCATTAGAATTTAGCCGTTTCTCATTCAGGAGTTTGTCAAAATACAGCCCGAAAAATACTGGTTCGCATTTTCTTAAGCGTATCGTTGCCATTCGATACCTTGGGCTCTTTTGCATATAAATTTTTGGCGGGAACAAATGTCCCCCACTACTTTGCCCACATAAGTATATACGTGGATGAAGTAGTGTAGAGTAATTCATAGCGTATGACCAGTTTCGGGTTGGTATATAATTTTCAGAATCTTGATCTGAGAAGATAACGAGCGGACACAAGTGTCGTCATTTATCATTGACTCAAATCTTGACTCTTAAGGGATACAGTTCTAAACCCTCAGCTCCATGAGCCGCACCATTCTATTTCTTTATGTTTTACTCTGGCGTGAAGTAGTTTATATGCTCATGAGTAACTTCTCCATTTCAGTGGCATGTAGCTTTGGCAAGTATGGCTCATAGATGGTAGATAACTGTTCATCTTGAACTCTTTATAAGGTAACGATGACTTAGGAAACAGGGTTAGGATCTGTTGCCTAAGACTTTTCAACTTTATGAGCCATGAGGGTCTCATAAAGGCTTTTCTCCCTACGAGTCGTGAGGATCTCATAGGTGTCTTTTCTCCTTAGGAGTCGTGAGGATTCCTAAGTGCGTTTTCTTCTGAGAATCATAAGGATCCCATAAGAGAATTTTCTTTATGCGTAGGGACACTAATTTCCCCGCAAGTTGAGTCGAATCGAGAGATTCTAGCAAAGACACTGATTTCCTCGCGGGTCGAAACGAATCGAGAGGTTCTCGCCAAGGACGCTGATTTCCTTGAATCGAGATAAGAAGCGATGGCTTAGGAAACAGGTTCAGATCTGCCGCCTAAGACTTTTCAACTTTATGAGCCGTGAGGGTCTCATAAAGATTTTTTCTCCCTACGAGTCGAGAGGATCTCGTAGGTGTATTTTCTCCTTAGGAATCGTGAGGATTCCTAAGTGTGTTTTCTCTTGAGAGTCGTAAGGATCTCACGAGAGAATTTTCTTCTTTACAAGTCGAGAGGACTCGTAAGTGATTGATGAGTTGACCTACTTCCGAGTCAAAGCATTTCTTCAACAGGGAGGTCGAGGGTTGACTTTGGGTTGTCTGTGCACCGCCGGGTCATGGAACTGGGAACTTTTCCGCGGCTCCGCTTTGCTGACGTCGTATATTCCTGCAGAGACACTGATTTCTCTGTGGGTCGGCGCGAATCGAGATGTTCTCGTTAAGGACGCTGATTTCCCTGAATCGAGGTATTTGCCAAGGACACTGATTTCCTCGGAGTTGAGACGAATCGAGGTATTCCTGCAAAGGCACTGATTTTCTTGCGGGTCGACGCGAATTGAGATGCTCTCGTCGAGGACGCTGATTTCCCTGAATCGAGGTTTTTTCCAAGGACACTGATTTCCTTGGAGTCGAAACAAATCGAGGTATTCCTGCAAAGACGCTGATTTCTTTGCGGGTCGATGCGAATCGAGGTGCTCTCGTCAAGGACGCTGATTTGCCTGAATCGAGGTTTTTGCCAAGGACGCTGATTTCCTCGGAGTTGAAACGAATCGAGGTATTCCTGTAAAGACGCTGATTTCTTTGCGGGTCGATGCGAATCGAGATGCTCTCGTCAAGGACGCTGATTTCCCTGAATCGAGGTTTTTGCCAAAAACACTGATTTCCTCGGATTGAGACGAATCGAGGTGTTCCTGCAAAGACGCAGATTTCTCTGCTGGTCGATGCGAATCAAGATGTTCTCGTCAAGGACGCAGATTTCCCTGAATCGAGGTTTTTTCCAAGGATGCTGATTTCCTCGGAGTTGAGACGAATCAAAGTATTCCTGCAAAGACACTGATTTCCTTGTGGGTCAACGCGAATCGAGATGCTCTCGTCAAGGACGCTGATTTTCCTGAATCGAGGTATTTGCCAAGGACGCTGATTTCCTCGGAGTTGAGACGAACGAGGTATTCCTGCAAAGACACTGATTTCTTTGCGGGTCAACACGAATCGAGATGCTCTTGTCAAGGACGCTGATTTCCCTGAATCGAGGTTTTTGCCAAGGACACTAATTTCCTCGGATTGAGACGAATCGAGGTGATCCTGCAAAAACGCTGATTTTCTACAGGTCGATGCGAATCGAGATGCTCTCGTCAAGGACGCTGATTTCCCTGAATCGAGGTTTTTGCCAAGGACGCTAATTTCCTCGGACTGAGATGAATCGAGGTATTCCTGCAAAGATGCTGATTTCTCTGCGGGTCGATGCGAATCGAGGTGCTCTCATCAAGGACGCCGATTTCCCTGAATCGGGGTTTTTGCCAAGGACACTGATTTCCTCGAAGTTGAGACGAATCGAGGTATTCCTGCAAAGACACTGATTTCCTTGCTGGTCGATGCGAATCGAGGTGCTGTCATCTAGGATGCTGATTTCCCTGAATCGAGGTTTTTGCCAAGGACACTGATTTCCTTGGGGTTAAGACGAATCGAGGTATTCCTGCAAAGACACTGATTTCCTTGCGGGTCAACGCGAATCGAGATGCTCTCATCAAGGACGTTGATTTCCCTGAATCGAGTTTTTTTCCAAGGACACTGATTTCCTCGGAGTTGAAACGAATCGAGAGATTCCTGCAAAGACGCTGATTTCTCTGCGGGTCAACACGAATCGAGATGCTCTCGTCAAGGACGCTGATTTCCCTGAATCGAGGAGGTTGCCAAGGACACTGATTTCCCTGGAGGTCGGAGGTCATTGGCTGACTTGCTCCTCTTTCCGCGATGTCAGAGTTGACATTCTCCACTTTCTTCGGTGTCAGGGTTGATATTCTCCGCTTTCTATGGTGTCGGGGTTGACATTCTCCGCTTTCTGTGGTGTCGAGGTCAACTTTAGCCATTTTCCACGTTGTCAGGATTGACTTTCGCCGTGTTTTACAGGGTCAGGGGTTGACTTTGGCCGTTTTCCACGCTGTCAGGATTGACTTTAGCTGTGTTCTACGGGGTCAGGGGTTGACTCTCGGTTGTCTGTGCACCGCCGAGTCTTGAAACTGGGAAGTTTGCCGCGGCTCCGCTTTGCTGACGTTGTGTCTGTTGTAACGAGATGAATGTCGAAGTAGTCTCTAGGTTGTCTGTGAACCGTCGAGATTTAGAACTAGGGACTTTGCCATGGCTCCGCTTTGCAGACGTTGCGTCTGCTGTAATAAGATGATTGTCGAGGTGGTCTCTAGGTTGTCTGTGAACCGTCGAGATTTGAAACTAGGGACTTTGCCATGGCTCCGCTTTGCTGACGTTGCGTCTGCTGTAATGAGACGAATGTCGAGGTGGTCTCTAGGTTGTCTGTGAACCGTCGAGATTTGGAACTAGGGAATTTGCCATGGCTCCGAGGTTGATTGTCGCGTCTGAATCCTGCTGGAATGAGGAGGAACACTGTTGTGGTCTCCAGGCTCTAGATGTGGCCGTCGAGACTTGGAACTAGGGAATTTTCCATGGCTCCACTTCGTTGAGACTCTGAGGTCGGCTGTTGACGTCACGTCTGCATCTGGTTGGAGTGAAAAGGAACGCCGTTGTTGATTTCTAGGCTGTAGATGCAGCCATTGAGGTTTGGCTTCCCTTTGCCGAAGCTTGGTGGGATGATATGGTTCCCTTTTCGTTTGTGCCCATGGATTGTATACAGGGGTCCATGTGATCTCACCTGCAGGGCAAAAAATTTCATTTTATATATTTTTCTTTCCATGATGCTCTATCATTTCAGCTTTTATATCGCGAAGGTCGCGATTGCCCAATCATTTCAGCTATTTTTCGCGGTGCCCAATCATTTCGGCTATTTTGTATGCATATATTTTTACTTGCTGATTTTGTTGCAAGTTGCCCTATCATTTCGGCTATTTCATATGCATTTTTGTTCATCGACTTTTCGCCACGAGTATGGAACTTGGGATCTGGTGCCAATCTTAGCATCAGTATCGCTGCGAATGGAATATTGCCAGGAGCGAATCATCATTTGCCGTGAAAGGACTTGGAATTTGATACTGTTTTAGGCATCAGCATCGCTACCACTGAGACATTGCCAGGAGCGAATCATCATTTGCCTCTGTTAATGTCGAACAAAGGTGGCTTAGCAAACAGGGTTAGGATCCTGTTAACTAAGGCTTTTTGACTTTACGAGCCGTAAGAGTCTCATAAAGGTATTTCTCCCTACGAGTCGTGAGGATCTTGTAGATGCGTTTTCTCCTTAAGAATCGTGGGGATTCCTAAGTGAATGTTCTCTTATAAGTCGTAAGGATCTTACAAGAGTGTTTTCTCCTTATAAGTCGAGAGGAGTTACAAGGGTCGTTCACCGTGTGGGCATATCCTTAGTCGCTGGTGGGACTTTGTTAGGGAAATATTTATTCGTGCCCGTGGATTGTATACAAGGGTCAACATTGAACCGCTTGTAGGGCAATCTGGGGATTGTGATGGCTTAAGAATAGGTTCAGATCCCTGTAGCTTAAGGCTTTTGAATCCTATGAGCCGTGAGGGTCTCATAGGGGAATTCTCCTTATGAGTCGTGAGGATCTCGTGAGCGTAATTTCTCCTTAGGAATCGTGAGGATTCCTAAGTGTGTTGCTCTCTTGTGAGTCGTAAGGATCTCACATAGGTATTTTCTTCTTACAAGGTCGAGAGGACCATGCAAGTGTCTTTTAACAAGATTGCACCCTTTCGGGTTTTCACAAACTCGCCGGTAGTCCTGCTGTTTTTACTCACGGAGCCCTTTCGGGTTTTCATCCGTGCCCATCTCGCTTATGGACATACCGTTTTTTTTACCGAGTCAGCCCAAGAATGCTGCGTTTGTATTAGTTTAAAGACATTTCGGTCAGTTGCAAGTTTTAGGACATTGCGGTCCATCGTTAGTTTAGGGATGTTTCGGTCCGTAGTTTATCCTGTATGCATGTGCATTTGTTACGTGACGGGATACATGACGCTGATGTGGAATACACCCATTTAGGGTGTGATTTGATATGGTTGGAGTGTTTTGTAACCCATCCCTATCACGGCTTCTCCAACTTGACGCCGACGCCTGGCCCTTTCTAATAAGGCCATTTGGCGTTCTCGATCAGCTTTGCTCTTCTGACGGGCTTCGTTCAGTAGCATGTCGATCATTTCGTCTGGCGGTTCTAAGGATTTTGGCATTGGTCCTGCCCCCAGCTCTTCTACATTATCTTCTGATGCTGAGTGAGCTTCTTTATTATTTAGTAACAAATGAGAGATCATGTGGCAACTTGCCACATAATCTTCTGGTTCCTGTGATGAGTTGTCTCCCTCATCATCGTCGCTATCTCCACCCTCCAGGATATGGTTGAAAAATTCTTGGAGTGTGACCGGGGATCGCGCCTTTTGATTGTATTCCTCTAGCGCGTCAATATGCTTTTGGAAGTCCGTGCGCTTGTCATCAGGCTTCACGGGCTTCTTCTTCTTTTTTTTGAAGACTTTGACGGCTGGGCCTGAGTGTTTTGACCATCGCTACCAATTCTCGGCATCAGTTGCGGCTCTAGCGGGCTTTTCCATCTGATTGCCGGGCATGTGTGAAGATCCTTCAGCATTCTTTTCGTCTTGGCTGAAAGAGTGACTTCCCATGGAGCTTCTTCTATAAAAGAGCATGATGCCCCCAGTGTGTCCACCCTTTTAGGAGTGTGCTGTTGTGGCGGGTTTACCTTCTAATTTTTGGACGGCACGAACTTGCCATGTTGATACTGGTCTTCAACCCAATTGTTGAAGACGTAGCAGTCTTCGATCGGATGGCCCAATACTCGGTGGTAGGGGCAGTAATTAGGATCGTTGACGTCATTCGGTCGCGTTGGGTGTCTCGACTCCGGTAGAGTGATGAGCCCATTGAGCACTGCCAGTTCAAACAGTTTCTTTGTTTTATCCCGGGAAAACGAGTAAGGACGTCTCAACTTCTCATCGAGGGATTGTCGCTTGTTGCTTTGGCGAACAACCGATCTCGGGCCACTCGGTTGTTGTTGAGCGTTGGCGATGAAGGTTGTTTTCCCTTTCCCCTTCTCATTCCGAGGATTTGTCTTTGAGGAGGACGGTCTATGGCCCCATCTGGTTCATTTGGACCAGCTTGTCAATCAAGGCCTGGAAAGTGGTCGGCTTGAAGAACATCATGAATTGGGAGATGGTTGCCTGAGGGTCAAGGGTCCCCACGAACATGCCCATGACAGGAGCCTCCTTTATGCGCTGTTCGTACTTTGACCAAAGGTTCTGCCACTGAATGGCGTATTGAACCCAGATTTCTCTCGGCTTCACTCTGACGTTGATGAGTGCCGTGATCGGGGTGCGTTCGCTAGCGCTTGCGAAACGCTGGGTGAATAGCAACTCCATTTCTACAAATGTCTTGACAGAGTCATTCGGGAGCTCAGAGTACTATTCAAACGCTGTCTCCGACAAGCTGCCAACAAATTGGCGAAGCAACAGTTTGTCGTCACCCCCAGTATTACCGCAAAAGGCTCTGAATTGAGCAACGTGCTGGTGTGGATTCCTCGTCCCCTTATATACATAGAATATAGGGATCGTATATCTCGGCGGGTACTTTATTTGGTCGTACCAATCCGGATATGGTCGTGGAGTCTTAACAATTTGACCGGCTGCTTCGTTCGCCTGATGAGCTTGTATCTGTTGAGCGATATAGTCATCCAGGACGGCTTTGGAGATGGTCTCCTCTTTGCCTGCTGATAGAGTCGGAAGAGAGTTTGATGTCTCCCCTTTGTCGTCTTCAAGGATAATCGTAGAGTCTTCAGCTGGAGGATCCGGCTGTAACATCATCCCAACTATGTCTTGAAATAAAAGTGCCATTTGTTTTATGTTGGCAGCTTGTTCCTCTGCCTCTTTGTCCTTCTTCTCGAGGATTCTGCGGAGGAACTCAGCATCGGTTTCCTGCTCATGACGCTGCTCCGAGGATGTCTCCGGGCCTGCTTTTGGTTCAGTGAGTGCAGCCATGGCTATCAGCATTTCTTGGAGCATTTTTTGTTGTTGCTCGTGAGCCTTAGTCACAGACCATGTAAGTGGTCTGTGATCCGTAGAAGCACGACTTTCCTCTTTTCCGGAAGCCATATAAACAGTGTGCACCACCATGCCCCAGAATTGGGGCGTTCGGGTCCAGTGCCCTTACAATTCATCGCGGACACAGGGATTTTCTCCGGTCTCCTCTTTTTGTGGGCGGTCGAAGTTGAGGGGGCCGTTGCAGCGGGCATCCAAGTAGATGACACCTTCTGTGGCTCAACAGGATGGTCCTCTTCTCGCCGAAATTTTATCTTTTTCTGTCGGCGGGAGTAGTCTTGATCATCCACGGAGTCTTGGACCTGTCGCTAAACTTTATGAATTTTAGAGGACAGCCGCCAAGTGGGCCGTTCTGGCTTCACCTTTGTAGCGCTCTCCATAGGTGGAGGAGATCTTTTTAGCACGGCCTTCGAAGAGTTCTTGCGTACCCTCCTAAGTAGTTCAAAGCTGTTCCTAGTTAGAACAGCAACATCAATTTCCACCGTTGGAGTCAGCGGAATCAGTCCAGAAGGAAAGCTGCCCCCAGCTTTCCTTACTCGGTGCTAGTGGCGACGTCGAGCGTGTCGAGTCGTCGGTACGGGCTCAGCTATGGGGGTGGCTTCATCATGCCCCCTGTCCTTGTCAGAAATTGTCGTTGTCAGCCTATTGAAGACTGATGTCCGCTGAGTGGGGATGGCCAGCCTATCGAAGGCAGACTTCCGAGCAGGGGAAGCAACCTTGACGATTTCGCCTGGAACGGGAGCTGAAACAGTCAGTCTTGTGAAGACCAACCCTTTGGCAGGAGATGCCGCTTTGACGACTTCGGGAGCAGGAATGGCTATCCTTTTCGGGATAACCATTTCTGGTATTGCAGGCTTCTCCATGGGCCTACATGAGTTTCGGCCTAACCTATCAAAGACTGAGGCGCTTGGTTTGGGCGACCCGCTGAGAGGGGCCGCGGTAGTGATAAGCCGATCAAAGACCGACTTCTTCGGGGCTTCTTGCAACGGCAGAGGGGCATTGAAGCTCATTGGTGGGAGCATGGTCCCAAAGAACAGTCCAGTGGTGGCCTGAGTTACCAGCTCCACTGGCATCTTGAAAAGGGAGGCCGCTTGAGGCCCGTAGGTCACTCCTCCGGTGAGGATGGAGTGGGAGTTGTTGCAATGAGTGCAGTTTGAAGCCATTAATCTTCTGTTTCTGCACGGAGCAAGACACCAAATCTTAGTACCTCGAATTCAGGGGCAACCATAGAAAACCGCGATTTGTTCGTGAAATACGATACACAAAGTGTGGAGTGGAAAGAGGAAAAGGTCCCACCGGGCGTGCCAGAATCTGTTCTCTGCCGGAAGACGCGACCGGGGCATTGGGACGTCAGGGCCTGAATTTCGGGGGCAGATGCTATCTGGTGCTATCCGTCCACCTCTCCGAAGATGCTAAGTTGATTTATGACACTGTGTATCAAAGGTTTAGACAGATGCGGCCGTTGTAGCAGACTTCATCAGATTCTCCCTCATTTGAGGGGTTTTTTGATTGTGGGGACGCTCTTCCCTGCAGGCGCAAGCCCCTGCAGTTAATTACGCTACCGCATTGCGGTAACGACTTTTTCCTTCTCCAGATGGTCATTTCGTGTCGTGTGTGTTTGTTTTGTTTGTGGTTGCCCGTGGATTATATACGGAGACTAATTTATGTCGTCGCCCGTAGGGCGTGGATTAGTCCAAATCCGTATTATCTTAGATTTGGGTTTGGGGGTTGGGTTTAAGGATACGTTAGTCTCATTTGGGACTAAGATCGACTTAAATGTTTGTTAAGGATACGTTAGTCTAATTTTAGACTAAGATCGACTTAACAGGATCATTTAGATCCAACAAAAGAGCATTTGGGCTTTATTGTTTAGTTTAGGGACATTGCGGTTGATTACCAGTTTAAGGACATGGTGGTCCATCGTTAGTTTAAGGACATCTCGGTCCATTGTTAGTTTAAGGACATTGTGGTCCATTGTTAGTTTAAGCAAAGGGAAGTACATGGGAGAAGATGCGATCGTGGAAGCCCAGGACGCGGAACCCGCACCCAGAGGTCTCAGTTCCCCCACGGAGCGGTAAGGCTGAATCAAAAGGCTCTTAGCGCAAGGGTTGGTATAAATGCTGGTGAATGTGCTTCTTTCATCGAATTATTCAACCAACTTTCATCGGTCGCGAGATAAAAGACCGTCGAACTACCTCCTTACGAAGTGGCCTTCATCTCTCTATAACTAGAAGTAGCTAGAAGTCCCGTTATGGGACTTCCCGGGCTCTTAAGGCTCTATGAATCTTGAAGTCTCATTATGGGACTTCCCGGGCCCACATTGCGATCGAGCTTAAGGATATCATAGTCCGTGAGTTTAAAGACCTCACAGTCAAGGTAAAGGACATCATAGTCCGTGAGTTTAAAGACCTCACACTCAAGGTAAAGGACATCATAGTCCGTGAGTTTAAAGACCTCACAGTCAAAGTTAAGGACATCATAGTCCGTGAGTTTAAAGACCTCACAGTCAAGGTTAAGGACATCATAGTCCATGGGTTTAAGGACCCCACAGTCCATAGCATGTTTGGTTGTCGGGACCCGTCACCTCTCTGAAGACGTTGAAGGATTACAACGACAAATATTAAAGGAGTGAAGAGATGTACCCTTGAACCAGTGTTGATTGAGAAATCCATAGTCCAATTTAGAACTAAGATCAATTAATTAGATTATGAGCCCATTGGCTCACTTAAATCTAAATTGAGGACTTATGGCCAACTTAGGCTAAGTCCAATTAAGTTTGAAATGTTGGCACTTTGTTGGACTGTTGAACATTTGTATGGGTTCAGCCCCCCCATTATTTAGCAATGCTAAACATGAGTCTAGACTCTGACCATGTCTTTACCTTTTATTGAGTGCTGAGCACTCATAAACCATATGAGATGATCAATCTTAGAAGACACGGGTGTGTTTGAGGCTCAGTCAAAAGAAAGGGGTACTACCTCTGGAGGATTTAGCCAATTTAGGCTAAGACTGGTTAAACCCTAGCACATATCTGGCGGTCACGTGTTCCCACGTGATGCACATAAAATAGTGTTAAACACTAAGGATGCAGTGCTTAAAATAGTGTTAAACACTAAAAAGATGAAGCGCTCACGTGAGGACACGTGAGGCGCCCTAGGATTGGGCTAAACTTCCTTTATTTTATTCTCAGAATATTCAAATAAGTGTTAAACAGTTAAGTCTTCACGGCCATCACGTGTGGGCACGTGATGGGTGCCCATGCATTGATTTATTAAAGTGTTTATTAGGGGTCACGTGGGGACACGTGAGGGCGCTCAAAGTTAATTCTGCCTTTGGATTTGTTCCCTTTATTTTGAGAGTCACGTGGGAGCACGTAAGGCATTGCCTCCAAGCTTTTTCTTTCTCATTTTGAGGAATCTGTTTGAGGGTCACGTGGGGGTACGTGAACATATCTCATTCATTCTTTTCTGATCATTAAAGGAAGGGTCACGTGTTTCCACGTGACCACGTTTACATCAATGGATAATTTGAGTCTTTGTTTGAGAATTAAATTCTCTGGTAGGGTTAAACCCTAATTCTGTTTTGAGGAATTAAATTCCAATGTATATGAAAGAATTAAATTCTTATGCAGAGTTAAACTCTAGTTTCATTTGGAGGAATTGAATTCCTATGAGTTTGGGAGAATTAAATTCTCATATAGGGTTAAACCCTTGTTTCATTGGGAGGAATTAAATTCCTATGAATTTTGGGAGAATTAAATTCTCATATAGGGTTAAACCCTAGTTTCATTTTGGAGGAATTAAATTCCTATGAATTTGGGGAAATTAAATTCCTTAAACTTAAATTCTCCCTCTATGTTTTAGATCTGCATAGCAGAAACTTCCCGATGAGAATTAAATTCTCAACTTGTGAAGAGATCTGCTTCTGCAGATCCTCAACCAAAGGAAGAACTAAGTTCTTATTCAGAAGAGTTAAACTCTTAATTTGAGAATTAAATTCTCTTTTTGTTTTATGGAGTTTAGATCTCTTTCCCCTTTCTCACCTTGGGTTTCTTTTTTCTGAAAAGATCTTCTTTTCTCTCTTGAGAATTAAATTCTCCTCCCTTTTTTCTCTCTGATGTTGTATATCTCTCTAAAAAAGAATTTTTTCTCTTCTCTTCTTGGCTCCTATTTATAGGAGAAAGAAAAGAATCAGTTTGTTTAGTCAATCCTTCATTGAAAGATTTTTGTTGATTTTATAACCAACATGATCTTTTAGACCACTCAGTGAATTTTATTTACCATTGGATTTTTAATCCAAAAGATATTCTGTTTGTTATTCTTGGTGAATTTTAGGAAAATCTTTCCTTGTATAGAATATTTTTATAAATTGGTGATTTTTAATCACCATTGGATTTTTAATCCAACGGTGTTCCACTTTACAGAGCACAATCTTTTTAGAGAAATACTTTTCCAGTTAGCGTTCTCGATTCTCTCTTAATTATAATTTAATTCTATTAGTTTAGAGATCTTAGGATCTCATCACGTGTTGACATGTGACCCCTTCGATTAAGCACTTCACCAGAATTTAATTCTGTTATTTTAAAGAACTCAGGATTTATCACGTGTCAGCACGTGACCCTTGGTCACGTGTGATCACGTGATGCCCCATTGGGGTTTTCTCTTTGTTGTTTTATTATATTTTTATTTCTTTTCAGTGGGTTTAAGAGCCCATCACGTGTTGGCACATGACCCCATTTAATTATTTATTTTATTCAGTGCCTACAGGCTTTGCCTGTAAATGGTCACGTGTGGACACGTGATGTCCGGTCACGTGTGCGCATGTGATGCCTCATAACTTTTGATCCCGGATGAATTATGAGGCCCATAATATATCAAATCGAAGGGTTTTTCGAGACGCTTTCAATACCATCATAATTTAGCTGTTTATCATTCGGGAGTTTGTCAAAATACAACCCGGAAAATACTGGTTCACATTTTCTTAAGCGTATCGCTGCCATTTGATACCTTGGGCTCTTTTGCGCAGAAATTTTTGGCGGGAACAACTAGATGAGGAACATTAACATTTCCTTGACTTATGATAAGGTATCATATGTCCTCACGGCTTCAGCCCCGCCCGTCCCAGGTCCTAAATCTTCAGTTGCGGATATTAAAGTCCGCAAGACATGGGACGCTGACTGAGCCACGGACAAATGCCTTGCGCTTGTATCGATGGAAAACACACATCAAAAGCAGAACGAGAATATGGATGTCCAATCCATATTCCTCCATACAAAGGAGTTGTATGGGGAGAAATCTCGTGTCTTATGATACGAAGCGTCATGAAAGCTGTTTCAGACGTGGATGGCCCTTGGCACACCAGTAAGAGACCATGTTCTGAAGATGATAGCTCTTATAGAAGAGCTTGAGGACCTCGGATGGATAATGGAGAGCGAACAATATATTGATATTATTCTTCAGTCTCTCCCCTCTGCCTTTGCTCAATTTGTAGTTAACTTCAACATGCACAACATAGAGAAGTCACTACCCGAGCTCCTCAATATGTTGAGAAGTGCAGAGAGCACGCTCAAGTCAGTGAAGACTCCCGTTTTGAGTGTTGGGCCATCTTCCTCCTTTCGTCCGAAGGCTAAGGCCAAGGGAAAGATGAAGAAGAAACCCACCAAACCTAAGGGTGGAGTCAAAAAGGCTAAGGGGAAAGACAAGTCCACGGCTGGCGAATCGGAGAAAGGGGAATGTTATCACTGCCACAAAGCGGGACACTGGAAACGCAATTGCACTGAGTACTTGGAGCTCAAGAAGAAGAAGCATGGGGATGCTTCCGCTTCAGGTGTGTTTGTGACAGAAAACTGTTTTTCAATAAACTCTGCTTCCTGGGTATTAGATACAGGTTCAGGTTCTCACATATGCAATTCTATGCAGGGGTTGAGAAATAGCAAGGTTTTGAAGACAGGTGACCATACTCTCCGCATTGGAAATGGTTCCAATGTACATACAGTTGCAGTGGGAGAGTATCACTTGGGGTTGCCGTCTGGATGTATATTGGTTTTGAACCCATGTTATTATGTACCTAGTATGCTTTGTAATATAATATCCGTTTCTTTGTTAGACAATGAAGGATATAATTTTGTATTGCAGAATAATGTTATGAACATTAACCTGAATCAAATGTTGGTTGGGTATGGTACACTTAATAACGGGATATACGTCCTAAATTAACACACAGTTTTCAGCATACAACACACTAATAAAAGAAAACTTTCAGAAATAAATGAAGCTTTTCTTTGGCACTGTAGACTTGGTCATATTAACGAAACAAGACTAAACAAGTTACACAAAGATAGATATTTAAACCCTTTTAAATATAAATCTTATGTGACTTGCCAGTCTTGTATCAAGGGTAAAATGACCAAAACTCCATTTACATGACACGGAGAAAGAGCTACTCAGCTCTTGGGCCTCATACATAGTGATGTATGTGGGCCAATATCTACACATGCTAGAGACTGTTTTTCTTACTTCATTACTTTCATTGATGATTTCTCAAGATTCAGTGATGTATTCTATTAAAGCACAAGTCTGAAGCTTTCGAGAAATTCACTGAATATAAACTCGAAATAGAAAAACAAACCGGCTTGAGTATCAAAATGGTTCGATCAGATCGAGGTGGAGAGTATCTCAATACAGAGTTTGCAGACTTCCTAAAAGAGAATGAGATTCTCTCTCAGCTCAGTCCTCCTTACACACCATAGCATAACGGTGTGTCAGAACGACGGAATCGGACCCTATTAGATATGGTTCGTTCCATGATGAGTGATGCTGAGTTACCCGTCTCATTTTGGGGGCATGCTTTGGAGACTGCAGCGTTTCTACTGAACAGGGTCCCAACAAAAACCGTGTCTACTACGCCATATGAGATATGGCATGGGAAGAGACCACCTCTTAAACAAATTAAGATTTGGGGTTGTCCGGCCAATGTTAAAAAGCAGTTGTCCGGCCTATGTTATAAAGCAGAATCCAGACAAATTCGAGACACGGTCAGTCATGTGTAATTTTGTGGGATATCCAAAGAATTCTTATGAATATCTTTTCTACCACAAGGAGGAACAAAAAGTGTTTGTTTCTCAGTATGCCACATTTTTGGAGAGTTTTTCACAAATGATACAGATAGCAGTGTGGTAGACCTAAAAGAAGTTCTAGAAACACAAATTACGAATGCCGACTTGGTTGAACCTGTAAGTGCACGGCAGCGCCCCGGCCGTCTAACAGACGCCAAATGCGGAACAAAAACTTTTTACAAACTGGCTCTATCACGTACTATAACCCGGATCTGCCATTAAACCTAAACTAACAAACTACAAAGTGGGTTAGAATGTTATACCGAATGATCCGAGTCCTTCGGTCTTCAACCATCATCCCACGCTTTGTTGCGGCTGCTCCGATCTCCTGAATTTCCAGTCTTCTCGTCCAGGTGGCACCACGTCGTCGGATCTTTAAACGGGCTCCCGCCTCTGAACCGAGGCAACTCGATCATCAAGTTTGCTAAAAGAGATGACCAAGATTGATGTAGAGAATGAGTAGAACACTTTTTCTCGTTACGTCCAAAGCCATGGACGAACGGTTAATGAAGTTGCCTTTTGGATTCAAATGAAAATGAAAAATGAATATATGAAATTTCCATGAAGCCAAAACCCTAATCTTTTTGCAAATGAACAACCTCTCTCTTCCTCTCAAGGGGCCGGCAACTTTAACAAGAGGGGGGTGAGTGTAGGAGAAGGGGAAGGTGACCATAACAATGAATGATATGAATGAATCATCATACACCTAGCAACAACCATTTAATGCAAATGAAGAGTCATAACCTAGTCATCAAAAACACTTAATGCACTAATGAGTCATGAAGCCTAGTCACCATCTAGAAGCTTCTAGAACCTTCCACACACTCATGACTCACCTCATGACTCACCCAAGAGAAGAAAAGATAAATCCGCATTTAACCGAATGTTAAAGACGGGTGATAGAAAACTGGAAACTGGCAACTTCCAAAAGCGACCCCGAAACGAATTTCAGGATAACCCCGTAATGGTATAAACATACCCGCATTTGTATTATGACCGAATACAAATGCAACTGAGATAAAGATATTATATCTACACAGTATAATACTCGGATCTGGCTTAAACCAAAGCCCACCAGTATTATCTGCCCGAAATATGACACGTGCGTAAACGCACGTGCATTTTCCGAACCCTGCCATAAAACTATACGGCCTCTACAACGTTTCGCCCGAACTTGGGAAACTGTCTGTGGGGGACTCTAATAACTCATCAACACACTGGCACTGGGTATAACCTCTAGCATGTCAGAGGTACGAGCTGTACGTAACGGTTGCCTATGTATTGATTAGAAAAGAAGCTGACGAGCGAACTCATCAATAAACCCTACAGAGCCTAACAGTGACAATATATATACAGTCCGGTCCGTTCGTCTAAAGAGTATCGCATATCGAGTCTAGGGGGTGGATAAAATCAGACCCCTAATAACGCGATAAATCATGTCAGCATGAAGCCCATCACCTCCTGAGAAACTACTGATCCAAATCAGTAATTCTCCACTATCTCGGCCGAGGATTTCTAGTGATGGCCACCCGTGCATTGTGCGACATCAACCCCAAATACCGGGAGAGACGAATCCCCGACGATCCGCTCACTACCTCCATGTGGCTCGGGACTGTACCCAAAAAATACCTGTTTGCACGTCTCCTTTGAGCGTGGTAGGGTAGAAATCAAAGTACAGTGGGAACTCACACGAGACAAATGACGATCTCAGGTCGACAAACTAACCTGTACACATGTCACCAGGGAACTGCTATCTGACGATATGTATAATACCAACTAGCATGTTCCCGGCGAGTCCTGTCCGGTGTACTCATAACTCAATGAGCACCTGTATACATCTTAGGTGAACCAACTGACACCAATGGCTTGTGAGACCGGCCACCGCCCCTCGTCGGGGTCTCGACTGTATACACTAGTCTACTCTGGAGTATCGATGCCCTGTCTCGAAACTCCCACGACTAGGGACTCTTTTAAGGATGTGCTTATAGACTCCAGCTCCCACGTATATGATCGCCATCATACTGCTGGCAGTCAAGCAAGAATCCTATGGGCTCTATCAACATGCAATAGCGAACTAAAGTATGTAAACGATGATAAAGACAAACCAGATAGCATACTATCATCTCGAGCAAGACTGTCATATCGGTATAGGTCATGCCTCAATCATTGAAATCACGTACCTGCGATCCAATAATTGACTTTGAGGGTACTATATCCAACAATCTGCCACTTGCACTTAAGGCTATTATTGCGATGTTGCATACTCACAGCCCGTGTGATACCGAACATCCAACTCCTCTACTAATCAATTTCACAAAGCTAGTTTGTAAAACTCTTGTGTTCAAGAAATAGCCTCAGTGAGTGGATCCGCCCTGATGTTTCTTTCTATGTCTCTCTTAATCTCAAATTCGCGGAGAAAGCCATCTCCCGAATTGAGCAATACCTGTCTTAGAATATGTCTGGATATCTGATGGGACCTAGTTAATAAATGAACTCTAAATCCAAACTTCTTAGACTGTAGTGATCACTGAATCTAATCAGTATCCAGCACCATGCCTCCCACTGTATCCTCTTGGAGCACCTGTCCATAATACTGTCCCTCGTCGGAGGAAAAACTATAACTCTGACAATCACTCTGCCATCCATGTCACCTTGGAAGCCTGGAATGATAACCGTCTCCTCAAGGAGGCTGCCATTATCAAATCCATAGAACATCCATTCATGTTCTAAAACTGCTTTCTAATGTTTCTTCAGGATTGGATTAATATTAACTTATCGCATTTAGTGCAAAAAACAACATCTGGTGTGGTACTTGATATCTCACGATTGACTCAATTGCCTAAGCAAGTGATATACCAATCATGCACTTCCCTCTCTTCTTTAGTCTGTAAGACACCTTTAGAGAGGGTGACTCCATCATTTGCAGGTACACCACCATGCCAGGAGTCATCTATTCTAAAATCTATTAGAATACTGTCAAAGTACACATATTGGGAAACTACCCAAATCTAGATCTAAAATCATAGATCTAGTAGCCAGAATGTCTGATATTATATCTATATCCTTTGTGGAGAAACAACTGTGTGACGACCAAAGTACAACCGATCGTAGTATATGAATTTTACTTCCTACTCTGTGTATGTTATCCAAATACCAGGATATCACACCCTACTACCTTCTCAACATATCCATCCCCTATTCTGATGAAGTCAAAGCCATGACTGTCTCATCAAAATTAGATGATCTATCTCCACTATAACTGCTGAAGTCTATAAATAGACATAAGCTACTTCCCCACTATGCTTCCGCTGCTCCCACTGACTACGATAACTCTCTGGTAGAATAATATATACGTACACTTCTAAAACTAGTTTAGAATGACGTTATACTTATTCTTCTGCTGGGTCTCATAGCCTGGAACAACCGTAGTGTCAAGTCCGGGTAAACAAGAACCTCCCTGTCACCATCCTTGAGGCTACCGGAGTACCTCTCGGGTGTCTGAGGTCACCCACCATATCTGCGGAGTGGCTATTGGAATGTCAAACCTGATTGAATATATAGGTCCTATTAAATTTTCCGTAATCGTTTACGGTTCTGGAATCACTTCCAGTTCTACCATACTCCCACTACTGTTTTCCGAAAAAATCCATTTTACTAAAACTGTGGCGAGTCAAGAACAATATCACTATTGATCTTCCAGATGGTAGAAAATCAACCCTCGTCGAAGCCAGGGTCAACCCACAAACTACCATTACAGAAACGTGCCTTGATTTATCCAGTGTCTGGTTTTAAGCATAAGCTGGAGAACTCCCCGTATCTTAACATCGTTAAGATATGAACCATTCTATATACAATACAGAAATAGAGGCACTAATTTAATTGGAACCAGATTCAAACCATGCAGCTGTCTCTAATGCATATCAACTTAATGTAGAGAGACTAATCAATATTACTCAACTAAGGAATACATCCAATTATGAGTAGCCCGTAAGAGAAACTAGTTTCTCAAAACCATTACTATCAACTGAATACCAATCACAAGAATCTACATCTTCAATCTCTTTGAAAAATCCCGATACTTGCGATACCTAGTTCTCTACTTTATTCTTATATCCAAAACTTCTCAAAACTTAGACATTGTATTTCTACGAAACACTTGTCTAAAAACTAGAGAAGTCATAAGTAAACAGAACATAGTACGAGGACCTACCCCTTTGTCCTGACGGACACTAGACAACATACAATACTCTGTATAAGTCCGGTGAGTTGAATAACTCAAAACCTGTGCATCGTATGTTGAAAACTGTACCCAGGCGATTTCCTCAAATATCACCAATTACAACGAATTCCGATATAATGAGGATGATCACCTAATTCCCAATAACTTACTCCCACTCATTATCTGTAAAACCATACAGATGTGAGAATCATACCTGATAAATACATACCCTGGAGTAAGTATCTAATTGGGAAATCAGTTTTCCTTTAACAATGCACTGAAACATGAAAATGTTTCGTAGGGGTATTCTGGTATTCCTAGTAATGCCTCTTCCATAATCCAATTCATGACTTTAACCGTATATTTTATTGCCATCTCTTCAAATCCCTTTATTTGTCTTTATTCATTACCTTCTGTACACCATCGTTAGGCTAAATGGTTTTCTTCTTTCCCTACCGTTCGGCACCAGCCTATGGTTTGGAAGAAGACTATCCAGTAAGCATAAGAGGTGTACTCTCCTAATCCTAAGAGTACTCGCAACTTGAGAGAAGGTGATGATAAAAGACAACTGAATAATACCTTATTCTATTTCTCCCGAACTGGAAAAAAGCAAAGGTGAAAATAGGAGTGGCGATGAAGTACGTGGTTTGGTCGTGAATGTTTAGCAGTCGCAATTTACTTTGCCCTCTTTCTAATCCCTTTAATTTTGTCTTTAGTTATTACCTTCTGTACACCCTACTTAGGCTAATTGGTTTTCTTCATTCCCTACCTTTTGGCACCAGCCTATGGTTTGGAATAAGACTATCCAATAAGCATAATAAGTGTACCCTCCTAAACTAAGGAGCCCTCGCAACCTGAGAGAAGGTGATAATAAAAGACAACTGAATAATACTTTATTCTATTTCTCCTGAATCTGGATCCATCCTCGAAGAAGTCCTTCGAGTTCGTATATAACCATACGATGGATCTATCCAATGAAAGTGGATGTCCGTAGTAATACGGTGTGTTCTGAGAAATGCAAAGGGTAAAAGAAGGAGCGACAATGACTTATGCAACTCGGACAATCCAAAAGCCAGTATTTTAAGAAGGTTCGGTCAACTTGGTCACTGAGTCATAGTCTAGGGTCGGTCAAAGGTCGTTGCCAAAGAGAGAGAGAGAAAAGAAACGCTCTGCATGCACTCTAACCTAGATCAGAATGGTTATCACTTTATCTAATCAGGAAACCTCCCACTGTTATCTCAAATTCTCCTCCAAACCTGAAAGAAGAATTAGTCGGGATCACCCGAAGAGTAAACTAACTCATCAGTGAGAATCGGGATCCAACTCTCATCGCATGATAACGTGACGGAATCCACTCATGTTATCACACACCAGAAGGTATGCTCATATTTGGCAAGTTTCAGTTTATATTTGAAACTCCCGATGTGATTTTTGCCCCATGCTCTTATGACCTTGGCTTTGGTCAAAATGTCATAAGTCACATGCCAAGTTCTACCCGTCACTATCCAGGTCGATTTGAACCCACCCGCACATGCCCTTGACTTTGGCCAAAATGGCAGAATGACTGTCCCAAACCAACTCATCTATCTATGCAACAAATGAATACCCAGCAGCTACCAAACACTATGCCTTGACTTTGACCAAAATACATAGCTTGAATACTACTGAATACCGAAAAGAAATGACGAAGGGCTACGGTTGGTTTTTGGCGAAAAACCTTTAACGTAATGAACTTGATCTCGTTGAAGGAACCTGATAGCTTTTTATAAAAAATACAGTGGCGAAAACCTTTGCTAAAGAGGTCACTCCCAGTGAAGGGATCTCGGCTCTTTCCTCGTGGAATGAGGTGCAGGATATTCCAAACTGAATACCACGAAGCAAAGCAACTTGTAATCGACTATAGTAAAGTTATTACCCTGACGCAAACTTCTGTCCAAGGGGTCACTCCCGGTGAAGGGATCTCAGCCCTTGCCTCATCGAATGAGGTGCAGGATATTCTAAACTGAATATCACTATGCAAAACAAAAAGAAACGTCTTTGTAATAACACTTTTTAAAATTTATTCCAACAATATCAAATATAGGTTTGTTTTATCCTTGCATTGATAAGAATCAACGCAATCCCATCAATTAATCACACCAGAAAAGAACGAAAAATAAAATGTACGTATATGCCATCCGTATTCGTCACTGGGTCCTGTCATCACCCGTTAGGTTACTTAACTAACGACAGAGTGGGGACTGGACTAGCGCGGGTGTAAAACATATACAACATCTAATTGTATATATACCAATATACAATAATCGCTCCAGGCGTGATAATATGCAACATTACAGAAAAGTAATAAGTATCATAGAACAATACAGATAATCTGGGATCCCCGGGATTCACAGAGCCGCTACTGAAACTCGACGTTTCCCTGGTCGTGTGGATAGCCTGTGCAATGAAACCTAGACCCCTACGGGTGCAGCAAGTTACCCGCCAAAACCTGAAGCGAGGCAGCCCCCTACAGCAAAATGAATGGACCATCCAGCACTTCACGGAATCCGGTAACTTGAGCACCCCTCCATGGGTCAACCTGTACCCCTACAAGTGCGGCGAATAGTCTGCCAATTCTGGAGTGAGGTCCCTCTGCCTCTCAATGCCATGAGATACGGACCCGTTGCCCTCCAGAACCCGGCTATCCGTGCACTCCGTCGCGGGGTAAACCTAGTACAGAAATGAAAAATATATACAATGGGTACATCGACCTCAGCCCGGTCGTGCCCCAAAAGAATATTATACAACGGGCAGTGACGGCAGTCCACATGTTGGACGCTCACCCCGCAATATCAAATGTACAAATAAATCCAAACAGCACTATCATTGCACCATGCTATCCACCACGACATATCCGCAACAACACAGCACAACACAGAACATCAACGCGAATGTCACGTTCACAAACCCGTCTAAAAGAACTATAGCAATTAGACGCGGTTTACCGCTCAAATGACATTTCCGATTAGAGATATAATGTAAATACTGCATACTAACAAGTTTAAAATTTCGATCGACTAAATTTCCCGAAGTGGGCCCCACGTACATCTGCTGTACAGTAACAAAAACTCGGCCCGAAAGAATAGTACCAAAAAACCACAATTTCCTATTTGAAGCTCTCTGGAAAATTTGGCGCACTGTTCCCACATACTGGCCGCGGTTCCGCGGTCAAACCTTAGATTTGACCGCGGATCCGCGGCGATACTGTGGGATCACGTGCCCAAATTTTTCCAGAATTCTTTAAAAACCCTGCACGCTTTTCTGTGATATGCAAAATTATTTTTAGGCCCTTTAAAAAATCGACAGAAACTTGTGTGCAGAAAATTGCAATTTCGGAAGTTCCGTTCGATCGATCTTTTAAACGCGTTAGCACAAATTAGTAAAGCTTAATGGTGAGGCTCTGATACCACTGTAAGTGCACGGTAGGGCCCCGGCCGTCTAACAGACGCCAAATGCGGAACAAAAACTTTTTACAAACTGGCGCTATCGCGTACTATAATCCGGATCTGCCATTAAAGCTAAACTAACAAACTACAAAGTGGGTTGGAATGTTATACCGAACGATCCGAGTCCTTCGGTCTTCAATCATTATCCCACACTTTGTTGCGGCTGCTCCGATCTCCTGAATCTCCAGTCTTCTCGTCCAGGTGGCACCACGTCGTCGGATCTTTAAACGGGCCCCCGCCTCTGAACCGAGGCAACTCGATCATCAAGTTTGCTAAAAGAGATGACCAATATTGATGTAGAGAATGAGTAGAACAGTTTTTCTCGTTACGTCCAAAGCCATGGACGAACGGTTAATGAAGTTGCCTTTTGGATTCAAATGAAAATGAGAAATGAATATATGAAATTTCCATGAAGCCAAAACCCTAATCTTTTTGAAAATGAACAACCTCTCTCTTCCACTCAAGAGGCCGGCCACTTTAACAAGAGGGGGTGTAGGAGAAAGGGAAGGTGACCATAACAATGAATGATATGAATGAATCATCATACACCTAGCAATAACCATTTAATGCAACTGAAGAGTCATTAACCTAGTCATCAAAAACCATTAATGCACTAATGAGTCATGAAGCCTAGTCACCATCTAGAAGCTTCTAGAACCTTCCACACACTCATGACTCACCTCATGACTCACCCAAGAGAAGAAAAGATAAATCCGTATTTAACCGAATGTTAAAGACGGGCGATAGAAAACTGGAAACTGGCAACTTCAAAAAACGACCCCGAAATGAATTTCAGGATAACCCCGTAATGGTATAAACACACCCGCATTTGTATTACGACCAAATACAAATGCAACCGAGACAAAGATATTATATCTACACAGTATAATACTCGGATCTGGCTTAAACCGAAGCCCACCAGTATTATCTGCCCGAAATATGACACGTGCGTAAACGCACGTGCATTTTCCGAACCTTTCCATAAAACCATACGGCTTCTACAACGTTTCTCCCGAACTTGGAAAACTGTCTGTGGGGGACTCTAATGACTCATCAACACACTGACACTAGGTATAACCTCTAGCACGTCAGAGGTACGAGCTGTACTGTCACGACCCGAAAGTACGGAACATGACCGGCACTTAAACTACAAACGTCTCGAGGCGTACGTAATCTAAGTAAACCGAAAACCCAGAAATCCAAACCAAGAAAAGAAGTAGAGTGCAGGAAAAACCAAATTAAAGCAAGTAGTTTCAATAGCATAAGCCGAATTATGCGGTTTTTAAAAACATCAAAAATTTACTGAAAATTTCGGCAGAGTCTCCTTTGTAAATACTGGCCCCCAAACAGGATACAACATGAATAGTATACGAAATTAAGAAAAAGGCATCCCCAAGCGGGAGCTAGCTCTTCGTCAATCGACGGTCACAACCACACAAGCAATATAATATACAACGCCAACGGCGAGGATCAAAACTCAAAAGGAAACTCAAAACCACCAGAAATATAACGAGCGACACAAAGGTCGAAAGAATAAACAACACTGGTCTCTATCTCAAAAATACATGTTTGGTTGATGGAGATTCTAGATACAACAGAATAATGATATACAAGATATATAATGGGGGTATGATACAAGTAAACCCACCTACTAGCAAATCACCCGAATGAAACTATGCCCGCAAAGCCGTAATGAAACCTGTACGGCAAACCTGCAAGAAACTGGGGCACAACGGGGGTGAGTTGCCAACTCGTGAATAGAAAAACATCTACGCACAGAAATCGCATAAATAACGCAATCCTAGGTCAATGATCATAATATATCCTCAAAAATATGTATAACATGCAGCCTATAACAATGGCTAGGGTAATATCTAACCGAGTGTAATCTCATATGCCCGTGTCAGTGCCTCAGGTAGCAATATATCATATGAATGAGGTATGAATGCATGAAAACAGAATACATGTAAATGAAGAAACTGTTTTCATAAATTAGTGAGATTTCCTTCTGGTTTTTAAACTGAGGTATCATAATGAAATCAGTATCAACAGTGTCTAGCATCGACACAAAACATAAATCTCACTGTCTCGAAATATCAATGTCTCAATCTCAATATCTAGGGCGCCGTCAGTCCAGACCGGCCCCTACCATCCATCTCAAGACCACGACGGTATCCTCCGGATATCCGACGCGTCGGGTAATATCACCGGTAGGTAGTGCTCCCCAGCCAGGCTCAACGTCAACACCACATTCCTCTTGCCACGGGGTACCATACCGGGCCCACCATGTACCCGTGACGGTTCCTCCACTCCTCGACACGGATCTCGAAAACTACAGCAAACTCATGGTGGACGACACTTACATCACTAGAAAACCGCAATTTACATATTTTAAAAATATAATAAGTGTAGAAATTTTGCGGCTTTCCCCCGAAATCCAGAAATATCATAAATCTCAAGAAATCATCACAAGTGCATATGTCAATGATAATGAATGTATATGGTATCAATAACCAAGTTGCAATGTGTGATTAATAACTAGGCATGAACAATGGAATAACAGTATGCATGAAATGACAAGTAATAACTACAATGTCTAAACTGGCATATAAGGCAGGTACACTAATATCGTATCAACTACTAACTAACAACCTAAGTCAAGCAATAGTATTTTCTAAGTGTACGTGACATTGAAATTACCGATGAAGATGTGTGTGAGCCGGCAAGAAAGTGTATGTGGTACATACGCATCATCGGTAATGGTGCTGGTGTCCTAACAGCATGATATCAATAATGGAGTATGCAGCAAAATAAGTATGCGGGGCAGAGCGAACAGCAATAATGTGCGGGAGCAGAATACTAGACACAACGATAACTAATCAGTATTAATCTAATATAAGTCCTACAAATGGTGCCTTTTGAAATAACACGAATCATGGGGTTTTTGAAAATAGGGGCTACGATGTTTTTATGAAAAGATACGTCTTTTGAAATATCCGTAGGATCCCTTGGGCTGTCTTTTAAAATACCCACGATTCGTTAGTTTTTGAAATAGGTAAGAAGTCTAATCTAATCTAACAACTACACTAAACTATACGGCTGAACTAACAAGCTGAACTACAGGTAAGGAAACCGCCTAACATCTGAGTCGATACATATACCTACCTGTATATGTATAGTCGGTGATCCCGCCTCAATAATATCATAGCTGATACCATATCTATAATCAGGCATCCCAAGTCAAGAGTGCGGATCAATCATCAATATAGCTCGTACGTAAATCCGTCGTACGGCCTCCCAAATCTGGGTACGGGTCAATATCACATTCATCATACTATTCACCTGGTATCCTCTTTATCAAATATCAAGATCGGGGTACTGATCTACGTCTAGTACCATATTGATACCGCCTACGTATGCATGGACATGTGTGAAACACTACGTCAAGGACCCGCTACAACGTCATGTCGTATCTCAAATACGAACCCTGCTATATCACCGATCTCACGGCCTCAAATCAAATCTCATCGACTCAGCTCAATCCCAAGTATCATCCTCAATCCGTATGTGAACACATAGTCCCATACCCATGTGAACACATAACTATAAATAATCCCATGAGCACATATCAATAGGAATGTATGCAAGTATGTATGTGTGTATGTGTGTGTGTGTAGTGCAACACTACCGTAGGGTTCGCAACGCTAAAATAATCCAACACACCAATATCCATCCTAAGCATCGTTATTAATCACAAATAATATATAATAATTGTTGGTGTGTATACGCATCCGTATACACCACCACGGACTGCGGGGGTGCTATACGCCATCCACCCGACTTCTTCCCGTAAATATTAATCTACTCACCTGGTCCTCGCTAGCCGGTGCCGACGTCGCCACGCGCCTGCTTGTTGTCTCGAAGTCCACATGGGGGTACCTACATATCATAACGCACCATATCATATTAAAACTAAATTCGAGATCGAAACGGCATACGAAAATCAAATCGGCACGCGTATCACGCATAGGTCCAAACCTATCGCCTACGCATGCAAGAATAGTCAAACCAACCCTCGATGTCGATGTACAAACGTCAAACCATCGAGAAAAATCCAATCACACTCATTTGCACATTCACGAACACTAATTTTAATATAAACTAGGTTAAAACTCACAAAAACGCCAATTTCACTTAAAAAGTCATTTTTCCGAAAATCTAGCAAGCACAATTCGCCGTTTTTGTATAAAACACGATGTTTAAATGAATGTAGCGGCCAATATATTTATTAAATATCTTAAATAAATTGTATAAACAATTTCCGGAATTTAATCTCATTAAATTCCAAAAATCCTAATATTCTAGTTTACAAAAATACCCTTTTTAACAATTTCAAAGCAAAAATGTACAAACTACAATCTAGCTTAGATTTGCATGATCTAAAGCATTAAACCACACTTAATAAAGTTAATGAAGTCATAAAAACCCTAAACACATTTTTAATCCCAAGAATTTAACAAATTTCAAAAACTTAGTAAGCAATTTAGCAAATTAACACAATTTTAAAACTAACCATTCACACTAGCTACTAACCTTGTATTATCATGACAACAAAACCAAAATATAACACACAACCATACACCAATTTTATAAAACCCTAACTTGCAATCAAATTCACAACTTGAATTCCAAAACATGCAGTTAAACTCACATAACCAAATTAACACTTAAGTAAATTAGCTTAAGAAATTAGTAACAAATTAAGCAACAAAAAGTTTAGAATTATACCCAAAAACATATGAAGATCCACAAGCATCCATGGCCCTCCAAAATGCTCTCTATACGGGCTAAGCTAAAATGGGTAGGAGTCGGATTTGGATTTAAATTTGAATTTGCATGGATTTTGAAGTGATTTGTGGATTTTTTTTGATGAAGAAAGAGTGGGATTTGAGGGGGGGCTGCTGCTGTTGGGAGGTCAGAAATGGGAGTGAGGAGAGAGAGGGAGGTAGAGAAAATGCAAGGGAGGAAAGTCAAGGTCAAGGTAAGGTCAAAAGTCCACCTAATTCACCCATTTTCTTTTCTTTTCTTTCATTTCTTTTCCTTTGAAATCAAGTGGGGAAAAATTATGGTGGGTGCTGAATTCACCCATGGGGAGGAGTAAGTGGGGGTGTGTGGGTGTGGGTACGGGTGTGGGGTGATGAAAAATGATAAATACAATACCCCAAACATCCATTTACGCTAAAAAAAGCCTTTTTTCTTCAATAATTTCTAAACCGTTTTGGCAAATGATTTCGTTCCAAAAACCACATGATAAAATTTTATTTAATGTTTTATGATGCACAAAATTTGTTTCAACTCATTCCGATTTGTAATTTTCCCTAATTAAATGTATTAGTGACGGCTTAAAATAATAATAAAATAATATTTTTTTCAGAAAATTTGAAATTTCACCAGCGGCTCAATAAACACCAAATAATAGCAATTACATAGCTATAATATGTATATTTAATTTTTATAATAAGATATTTGTATTTTGACTTTTTACAGAAAACCCCCTTATTTTACCGATTTTTCGAAATTTCACCGAAACGATTTTCAAAACGTTACAATCTTCCCCCCTTAAAGAAATTCGGTCACCGAATTTAAATTCAAACTCCCCCAAATACTAAAACATTTAAGAAAAACCATCAAGTCGTCGGGGCTCCGAAATTGTAAATACATAAGACAAATCGTAGCGCAGCGCATGCGCTTGAAAAATGAGTATATAACTCAAATCAAAACTCCGTCAAGCATCCCGCAATCATCGGAGTCATGGAGAAGATATCAATGCCAAATCCAAATCAAAACCAATATGATATAACTCGAAACTATACATGTAAATATCGAATCTATATCTGTAAGTATCTGAAGGAAATGCATGCCAAATCTCTTTAAGTCGCTGTGCAACGCGTATAACACTGCACAGTGGCGGACGTCTATCATAAGAAAATAACTATATATATATATACCTTTGTTTGAAATGTACGTTCCGCCGTTTTGGAAACAATTTAGAAGGGTCTCCTTGTTTTAAACATTTCGTGTCATATCAGACACGTA
The DNA here is from genome assembly GCA_030015575.1 of Agapanthus africanus. NCBI lineage: Eukaryota > Viridiplantae > Streptophyta > Magnoliopsida > Asparagales > Amaryllidaceae > Agapanthus > Agapanthus africanus. The sequence continues at coordinate 831,729,404 of JASDDO010000024.1, read as the reverse complement.
GGTAAATACTGAGGCTATAGCTCGCTTTTTGGAAATCCCTTCAATAACTATCAATGCATGCAAAATATATTCAGGTACTGTCCTCTGACTAGTCCTGCTCAGTACGAAAACACATAGCAATATCATAAAAACGTACTGCTCTATAAGAAATCAATCCCAAAATATGCACATGAATACTACGTGCGTCTGGTGCGCACGGAAATCAAAATCCATGAATGTGCCATACATGCGCACAGAAACAACATCTAAGTGCATCGGGTGTGCATGAAACATCTGTCGTAGGCAACATGTGTGCCTGACAGCAAAATCAGGTGCATCTGACATGCACGAAAAATCTCGATTTAGTGCCTCTGGTGTGCACCAAAATCACCCTTCAAAACATGCGCCCAACATGCGCGAAAATCCAAATCAGGTGCATCCATCGTGTACGAAATCATGAAATCCAATATCAAGCGCCGAACGTGCGCAAAATCAATCAGGTGCACAAGGTGCACAAAACAAATATCGAGTATCATAATCGAAATCGAAGTCCAGTGCATCTAAGTGCACAAAAGGCGTATCACTGCACTGCAAGCATATATAAACTATACCGAGTGCAGGAACGAAATCGTGTGCATGCATACGCACAAAACCAACTCAACTGTTTAAAACCGTAATATCACAAACATGTGAAACTAAAGCACGAAAACGATCTCAAGTGCAACACTGTGCAAAGGTCGTAAATCCTCAATCATCAAAATCAAATCATACGAATAAATCACCCAAAACATCGTAATCAATAATGGTGGAATAGTACCGCTCAAGTGCATCCTCTAAGAATCTTGGCCAACTGTCACGGTCACTAGTGGGACGTCTCGTCGATGATCATGAACTCTGTCCTGCTGGTGTGCGTAACCATGACCACTCCTGGGTCAAGGTCTTCACTGTGAATTACCAATCTTTCGGTCCATCGGCTCATCGGCCCTGTCAGGTGTGCTAACGGGGACGATTCCGTTCTGGCACTTCTCTGGTCATCTCTTGGTCAATCATCGCGACCACTCGTAAGACAGCATATCACTGGCGTCGGCCTCTGGCTCTCTGAATGTACGTGACACATCTGATCCTGGATGCAAGTATCATTGCAGCAGTGTCCTGGAAGGAATCCTGCTCACGGTCTATTCCATGTCTCGTCTCTGCCAACTGTCCGGAAGTCATCGTCCTTTCCTCTATCTGCATCTTGCTCTGGAACGACTGCATACTCATCGCGACTCCTTCTGGAAGGTATATCCAGTACTCTGCCTCGGCATGCGCATCGCATCTCTGATGTCGGCGGAGGGGAACGTCATCATATCTGGATCTTATACGAACCTCTTACTCCATTTTCTCTAATGTCGACCGCTTCGAACTCGTCTCGTCGTGGCTGCATGGACTGAGCTCCAACGGCTATCCTCGTATCTGGAGTCTCCCAAGAATGCATCTCACCACCTAGCATCCGATTGAAGTCGAACCATTCGATCGATTCGTCGAAACCTCATAATCCCCCAAGAGCTCAACATCTTGGGCACAGTTTAATAGTATCGAATATATATACCACAGCATCGGTGGTCCAGCCGTAGAAGGGCAAACCCAAGCCTCACTAATGGCGCCGTGGAACTGCCGCAAACCCGAAGGTTCAAAGGCTTTCACACGGTCATTATGTCGAGTTAGGATTTCATTCTTCTAGAGGGACCATAGAATTGCCTGCATGTCTTTCTGAATACTTTAAACTTGGAATAATAGGTTTTCCGACATTCGATCGTCTCTGTCGACCCTCACGTCTCTGCGTGAAGTCGTCTCTAGCTGGAATCGATCTATCTGATGACCTCGCATCGGGGTAGGCGAACGAACCACCTGTCCTAGTCATTCATCATCGGGTGACTAGCGACCTTCTATCATCTATTCGTACAACTCGCCCCGCAATAGCTCCAACATATGGGGCGATATCTCGTCGCTCGCACCAACCACTGGCTTGCTCGTCTGCATGCTGAACAGTGCCTCAATCATCAGGAGTAAGCAACACACCAACGGTCATCAAAATCTGGCTGGCCTCTATCATTGGCTCAATTCCCTAGTGTCGATCAGCGCCTCCGAGTAACCTCATAAAGGCGATCCGCCAAACACTCGTGGCACGGAAACACAGTAAAAAGATACATCTCTGCAATCGTGTGTCGCCGGAATTTCGCCCTGGTCAGTCCTCGTTCGTGACGAGCTTGTGCTGAACGCAACTCTAGCCGTAGCTCTCCCTGCCCGTAACCGTAGTAGCAAAACCAAACTGGTACCGATGAGGCTAGATCAGGAAGGAATATAATACTGAACAAGGAAATGTACATCCTAAGGCTCCTTAAGTGGAGTGGCGTGTCGTAAATATGCCGCGGAACATACCAACGGTACGTCACTCTACTTTAGTCACCTATTCCATCAACCAAGGGTCATCCTACGCTCCGAAGGTAAAACCCAACGCTCTGATACCAACTTTGTCACGACCCGAAAGTACGGAACATGGCCGGCACTTAAACTACGAACGTCTCGAGGCGTACGTAATCTAAGTAAACCGAAAACCCAGAAATCCAAACCAAGAAAAGAAGTAGAGTGCAGGAAAAACCAAATTAAAGCAAGTAGTTTCAATAGCATAAGCCGAATTATGCGGTTTTTAAAAACATCAAAAATTTACTGAAAATTTCGGCAGAGTCTCCTTTGTAAATACTGGCCCCCAAACAGGATACAACATGAATAGTATACGAAATTAAGAAAAAGGCATCCCCAAGCGGGAGCTAGCTCTTCGTCAATCGACGGTCACAACCACACAAGCAATATAATATACAACGCCAACGGCGAGGATCAAAACTCAAAAGGAAACTCAAAACCACCAGAAATATAACGAGCGACTCTAAGGTCGAAAGAATAAACAACACTGGTCTCTATCTCAAAAATACATGTTTGGTTGATGGAGATTCTAGATACAACAGAATAATGATATACAAGATATATAATGGGGGTATGATACAAGTAAACCCACCTACTAGCAAATCACCCGAATGAAACTATGCCCGCAAAGCCGTAATGAAACCTGTACGGCAAACCTGCAAGAAACTGGGGCACAACGGGGGTGAGTTGCCAACTCGTGAATAGAAAAACATCTACGCACAGAAATCGCATAAATAACGCAATCCTAGGTCAATGATCATAATATATCCTCAAAAATATGTATAACATGCAGCCTATAACAATGGCTAGGGTAATATCTAACCGAGTGTAATCTCATATGCCCGTGTCAGTGCCTCAGGTAGCAATATATCATATGAATGAGGTATGAATGCATGAAAACAGAATACATGTAAATGAAGAAACTGTTTTCATAAATTAGTGAGATTTCCTTCTGGTTTTTAAACTGAGGTATCATAATGAAATCAGTATCAACAGTGTCTAGCATCGACACAAAACATAAATCTCACTGTCTCGAAATATCAATGTCTCAATCTCAATATCTAGGGCGCCGTCAGTCCAGACCGGCCCCTACCATCCATCTCAAGACCACGACGGTATCCTCCGGATATCCGACGCGTCGGGTAATATCACCGGTAGGTAGTACTCCCCAGCCAGGCTCAACGTCAACACCACATTCCTCTTGCCACGGGGTACCATACCGGGCCCACCATGTACCCGTGACGGTTCCTCCACTCCTCGACACGGATCTCGAAAACCACAGCAAACTCATGGTGGACGACACTTACATCACTAGAAAACCGCAATTTACATATTTTAAAAATATAATAAGTGTAGAAATTTTGCGGCTTTCCCCCGAAATCCAGAAATATCATAAATCTCAAGAAATCATCACAAGTGCATATGTCAATGATAATGAATGTATATGGTATCAATAACCAAGTTGCAATGTGTGATTAATAACTAGGCATGAACAATGGAATAACAGTATGCATGAAGTGACAAGTAATAACTACAATGTCTAAACTGGCATATAAGGCAGGTACACTAATATCGTAACAACTACTAACTAACAACCTAAGTCAAGCAATAGTATTTTCTAAGTGTACGTGACATGGAAATTACCGATGAAGATGTGTGTGAGCCGGCAAGTAAGTGTATGTGGTACATACGCATCATCGGTAATGGTGCTGGTGTCCTAACAGCATGATATCAATAATAGAGTATGCAGCAAAATAAGTATGCGGGGCAGAGCGAACAGCAATAATGTGCGGGAGCAGAATACTAGACACAACGATAACTAATCAGTATTAATCTAATATAAGTCCTACAAATGGTGCCTTTTGAAATAACACGAATCATGGGGTTTTTGAAAATAGGGGCTACGGTGTTTTTATGAAAAGATACGTCTTTTGAAATATCCGTAGGATCCCTTGGGCTGTCTTTTAAAATACCCACGATTCGTTAGTTTTTGAAATAGGTAAGAAGTCTAATCTAATCTAACAACTACACTAAACTATACAGCTGAACTAACAAGCTGAACTACAGGTAAGGAAACCGCCTAACATCTGAGTCGATACATATACCTACCTGTATATGTATAGTCGGTGATCCCGCCTCAATAATATCATAGCTGATACCATATCTATAATCAGGCATCCCAAGTCAAGAGTGCGGATCAATCATCAATATAGCTCGTACGTAAATCCGTCGTACGGCCTCCCAAATCTGGGTACGGGTCAATATCACATTCATCATACTATTCACCTGGTATCCTCTTTATCAAATATCAAGATCGGGGTACTGATCTACGTCTAGTACCATATTGATACCGCCTACGTATGCATGGACGTGTGTGAAACACTACGTCAAGGACCCGCTACAACGTCATGTCGTATCTCAAATACGAACCCTGCTATATCACCGATCTCACGGCCTCAAATCAAATCTCATCGACTCAGCTCAATCCCAAGTATCATCCTCAATCCGTATGTGAACACATAGTCCCATACCCATGTGAACACATAACTATAAAGAATCCCATGAGCACATATCAATTGGAATGTATGCAAGTATGTATGTGTGTATGTGTGTGTGTGTAGTGCAACACTACCCTAGGGTTCGCAACGCTAAAATAATCCAACACACCAATATCCATCCTAAGCATCGTTATTAATCCCAAATAACATATAATAATTGTTGGTGTGTATACGCATCCGTATACACCACCACGGACTGCGGTGGTGCTATACGCCATCCACCCGACTTCTCCCCGTAGATATAAATCTACTCACCTGGTCCTCGCTAGCCGGTGCCGACGTCGCCACGCGCCTGCTTGTCGTCTCGAAGTCCACATGGGGTTACCTACATATCATAACGCACCATATCGTATTAAAACTAAATTCGAGATCGAAACGGCATACGAAAATCAAATCGGCACGCGTATCACGCATAGGTCCAAACCTATCGCCTACGCATGCAAGAATAGTCAAACCAACCCTCGATGTCGATGTACAAACGTCAAACCATCGAGAAAAATCCAATCACACTCATTTGCACATTCACGAACACTAATTTTAATATAAACTAGGTTAAAACTCACAAAAACGCCAATTTCACTTAAAAAGTCATTTTTCCGAAAATCTAGCAAGCACAATTCGCCGTTTTTGTATAAAACACGATGTTTAAATGAATGTAGCGGCCAATATAATTATTAAATATCTTAAATAAGTCGTATAAATAATTTCCGGAATTTAATCTCATTAAATTCCAAAAATCCTAATATTCTAGTTTACAAAAATACCCTTTTTAACAATTTCAAAGCAAAAATGTACAAACTACAATCTAGCTTAGATTTGCATGATCTAAAGTATTAAACCACACTTAATAAAGTTAATGAAGTCATGAAAACCCTAAACACATTTTTAATCCCAAGAATTTAACAAATTTCAAAAACCTAGTAAGCAATTTAGCAAATTAACACAATTTTAAAACTAACCATTCACACTAGCTACTAACCTTGTATTATCATGACAACAAAGCCAAAATATAACACACAACCATACACCAATTTTATAAAACCCTAACTTGCAATCAAATTCACAACTTGAATTCCAAAACTTGCAGTTAAACTCACATAACCAAATTAACACTTAAGTAAATTAGCTTAAGAAATTAGTAACAAATTAAGCAACAAAAAGTTTAGAATTATACCAAAAAACATATGAAGATCCACAAGCATCCATGGCCCTCTAAAATGCTCTCTTTTCACAAGGATACATGCTATACGGGCTAAGCTAAAATGGGTAGGAGTCGGATTTGGATTTAGATTTGAATTTGCATGGATTTTGAAGTGATTTGTGGATTTTTTTTTTTATGAAGAAAGAGTGGGATTTGAGGGGGGGGGCTGCTGCTGTTGGGAGGCCAGAAATGGGAGTGAGGAGAGAGAGGGAGGTAGAGAAAATGCAAGGGAGGAAAGTCAAGGTCAAGGTAAGGTCAAAAGTCCACCTAATTCACCCATTTTCTTTTCTTTTCTTTCATTTCTTTTCCTTTGAAATCAAGTGGGGAAAAATTATGGTGGGTGCTGAATTCAGCCATGGGGAGGAGTAAGTGGGGGTGTGTGGGTGTGGGTACGGGTGTGGGGTGATGAAAAATGATAAATACAATACCCCAAACATCCATTTACGCTAAAAAAAAGACTTTTTTCTTCAATAATTTCTAAACCGTTTTGGAAAATGATTTCGTTCCAAAAACCACATGATAAAATTTTATTTAATGTTTTATGATGCACAAAATTTGTTTCAACTCATTCCGATTTGTAATTTTCCCTAATTAAATGTATTAGTGACGGCTTAAAATAATAATAAAATAATATTTTTTTCAGAAAATTTGAAATTTCACCAGCGGCTCAATAAACACCAAATAATAGCAATTACATAGCTAGAATATGTATATTTAATTTTTATAATAAGATATTTGTATTTTGACTTTTTACAGAAAACCCCATTATTTTACCGATTTTTCGAAATTTCACCGAAACGATTTTCAAAACGTTACATGTACGTAACGGTTGCCTATGTATTGATTAGAAGGGAAGCTGACGAGCGAACTCATCCATAAACCCTACAGAGCCTAACAGTGATAATATACATACAGTCCGGTCCGTTCGTCTAAAGAGTATCGCATATCGAGTCTAGGGGGGTGGATAAAATCAGACCCCTAATAACGCGATAAATCGTGTCAGCATGAAGCCCATCACCTCCTGAGAAACTACTGATCCAAATCAGTAATTCTTCCCTACCTCGGCCGGGGACTTCTAGTGATGGCCACCCGTGCACTGTGCGACATCAACCCCCAATACCGGGAGAGACGAATCCCCGACGATCCGCTTACTGCCTCCATGTGAACCAGCTGTTGCAACAGAAACAGATGAACTTCGGCTACTCCGTAGGTCTGGTAGGACTTTTCGCCCACCGGAGAGGTACTACGGTTTCCTCATTGATGGTGATAGAGAAGATTGCATCATAGAGGATGATGATCCTGCCAGCTTTCAGCAAGCTATCACAAGTGGAGACTCTGTGAAGTGGCTGGATGCCATGAGATCTGAAATGGAGTCTATGTACACCAACAAAGTATGAACCTTGGACGTTGTACCCCCTGGGGTAAAACCCGTGGGGTGCAAATGGATCTTTAAAAGAAAGATTGGTGTAGATGGGCAGGTGGAGACCTATAAGGCAAAACTTGTGGCTAAGGGTTTTCGTCAAAGACCAGGTCTAGACTATGACGAAACTTTTTCTCCCGTAGCCATGCTTAAATCCATTCGGATCCTACTTGCTATTGCTGCTCGCTACGACTATGAAATCTGGCAGATGGACGTTAAAACTGCATTTCTAAATGGAGATTTAGAAGAATGCGTTTATATGGATTAGCCAGAAGGCTTCATTGACAGTGGGAGCAGCGGAAAAGCATGTAGATTGCTTAAACCCATTTATGGATTAAAGCAGGCATCACGGAGTTGGAACATCTGTTTCGATGATGTTATCAAAGAGTTTGATTTCATCAAAAATCCATATGAATCTTGTGTTTATAAGAAAGTTGTAGGGAGAGCTGTCACATTCCTCGTATTGTACGTGGATGACATTCTTCTGATAGGAAATGACATTCCTATGCTACAGTCGGTCAAATCTTTCTTATCATTAAGGTTCTCCATGAAGGACCTGGGTGATGCTCCATACATACTGGGCATTCGGATTTATAGGGATAGATCCAAAAGGTTATTGGGATTGTCCCAAACCAGGTACATTAACACCATCCTAAAAAGTTTTAGTATGGAAGACTCCAAGTGGGGTACCTTACCCGCTTGCCATGGGGTCACTCTCTCTAAGGACTTTTGCCCAAAGACCAATGAAGAGAGAGCTCGCATGAGCATTATACCTTATGCTTCAGCCGTAGGATCTATAATGTATGCGATGTTATGTACACGCCCAGATGTAGCTTATGCACTTAGTGTAGTAAGCAGGTATCAATCCAACCCAGGGAATAATCACTGGATAGCTGTGAAGAACATTCTTAAGTACTTGCGAAGGACTAAAGAATTGTTCTTGGTGTATGGTAACGGAGATCTCCAAATGGAGGCATTTACCGATTCGAGCTTCCAGAGTGATAAGGACGACAAAAAATCTATCTCTGGGTTTGTATTTACCATCAATGGAGGGGCGGTATGTTGGAAGAGTTCCAAACAGGATACCGTTGCAGACTCTACGATGGAAGCTGAGTACATTGCTGCAAATGATGCCGCCAAGGAAGCCGTCTGGATGAGGAAGTTCGTCTCGGAGCTAGGAGTAGTTCCAACCATTATTGATCCAATACCATTGTATTGTGATAATAATGGGGCTATGGCGTTAGCCAAGGAGCCCAGGTCCCATCAGCGGTCCAGACATATCCTGAGGCATTTTCATTTGATCCGGGAGATTGTAGATCGCCGCGAGATCGAGATTAGGAGAGTAGACACAAAGAATAACACTGCGGATCCACTCACCAAGGCCCTCCCTCAGCCGCAGCATGAGCAACTTTTTGAGATGTTGGGTATAAGATACGCCAGTAACTGTCCTTAGTGCAAGTGGGAGATTGTTGGATATATGTATACCCTAGAGGCCATTATATAATATTAGATGTATTTATACACGTATATATATATATATATATATATACAGATGACATTCTTGCTCGACATGATAGTATGCTATCTGGTTCTTCTTTATCTGACATGTTGACTTGGTCATGCTTTTATTTATTTACACATGTTGATAAAGCCCTGATGATATTTGCTTGACTACTGTGATATGATGGAGATCATACTAGTGGGACGTCTGTAGTTTATAAGCATATCCTGAAATGTCCCTAATCGTAGGTGTATCGAGATAGGGCATCGATATACCAGAGTAGACTAGCGTATATGATACTAGACCCATATGATAGGCGATGGATGTTCCCACATCCATTGATGTTTAACATCGAGATCATATGCGGGTGCTAAGTGGAGACTGGGTACACTGGACGGACTCGCCGAGAACTCCTATATGGTATTATATCTATCGTCGGATAGCAGTTCTCAGGTGACACTGGTACAGGTTAGTCTGTATACCCGAGATCGTCATAGAGTCTTGTGTGTTCTCCCACTGTACTTTGATTACGACCCTACCACGGCTCTACTGAGTCGTGCAAATAGGTGGCTTTTGGGTACAGTTCCGAAACACATGAAGACAATGAGCGATATGAGGGGTTTCGTCTATCCCGGTATTGGGAGTTGATGCTGTGCTGTGCTCGATTGGCTATATCAGTAAGTCCCTGGCCAGGACTGTTGAGATTTACTGATAAGTGTTATCAGTAGTTTCTCAATCTGTTATAGACCATTCATTGACACGACTTATTGAGTTATTGGGGTCGACGTTACCATCCCTAGACTCGATATACAGCATATCTGACGAAGAGACCGGACTATACGGTAGTGTTGCCGGTTGGCTCGACGGGAGTTGTGACAGGTTCGCTTGTTTTCTTTTGATCGCTCAATACCCGGGTGACCGTTACATTTAGTTAACCTCTTACGGCTTGGGGGTGCTTGATATGATCATCACCCACTGTCGGTGTATTGACGAGTCTTAGAGTCCCACAATGGAGTTAGCTAGCCGAGACGAAACGATGTGGTGTGCATATGAGATATGCGCGGGGACCCGATTAAATGCGCGTATGTGATACCGTATATTAATCGGGCGGTTTGCTATTGGTCGGGACGTATGTGATATGACCGGTTTGTTAAATCAAGTGTTGATTTAGCATTGACCATTATCTTTTCACTTTAGACCCTTTTGTTTTTTGTTGTATGCATGCATGTATGCACTTGTTTACATTGATGCACATATGGATGTGCATGCACACATACATGCATACACTTTATGTGTCATGGTTGTTGATACATTTGATGGTGGCAATATAAGACTCACATGCTAGTAAATATGTTGATATTTATTTTTGGATTAATGGAAATGGAAAATTATCATGGTTGATTATTTTATTCTTCCACTAAACCATTGAGTTAACCATGAGTTATTTTTCATGGCCATTTTAGATCCAAAAGAAATATCTAGATATTTATTAACTAGGGTTAAGAATGAGAAGTGGAAAATATATATTTTATTATTTCTCATTTTTATCCTAAGCTTTATCATTATCTTGAGCTCTCATATTGCCATCTTCTTCTTCCTCTCTCTCTCTTGCTCTCTAGGTTTTGATAGTGAGTGAAAGAGTGATCAAGTTAGGGTTATGAAGTGAGAAAACAAACCACATCATCATTCTATACTACTCTTGCCCGCTAGTTTAGAGTGTTAGCTTCAACTTCATCATCTTGATCAAGTGGAGTTTTGAGCTTGGACAAAGAGAACTCCAGGTGGATCGTCGTAGACTTGGAGGATCTCAAGCAAGCTTCTTCCAACTCTCAAGTAGCCAAGGATTCTAGCTAAGGGAGCTACAAAGGTTGTATTCTCTAAACCTAGCTCTTAACTACTTGTGGATTGTGTTAAAGTTTTGTGTTACCCTAGCTTTTCTAGTTTGATCCTTAAGATAGTTTCTTTAACACCCTCTAATTTTTTTAATATGGCATGTATGATGTTACCAAACCCTAGTAGTGGTACTAAGGAAACATTTCACTACGGTCACGGAATAATCCTGCCGTAGTCACACTTCGGCTTCTAGCATCACATGGTAACTAGTAATCACAACACAGAAATAAAGGAAACATATCACTAGTTTATTACACAAACTTTCATTGTTCACAATTTAAAACAGAACGAAAGAAAATAAACTACTAACCAAGTGCAAATACAAGGTGATTTATGGAAAACAGTAAAAAGTACTGGAGGCATAACTGTCTAAATCTCTGCGAGCTCGAAAGATAGGTCTGACTCCTGAACTGGTTTTTCTCCAAGGTCTGAGCATGCACACTCAGGTCGTCAGGGCGACACATAGCAATATATTATAATAATAACAACGAGACAAGGAAAATAAAGTAAAATGGTGGAGACAATAAATGCAGGTAATCGGTATGTCATTAAACAATGCAATGTATAATTGTGTCCCTATCGGTCTCTAAGTCACTTTTGAAATCGAGTCGTGGAAAAGAATGATCATGTTTAACGAGGGTCTCATACGTACCCGAGACTACGGCCCGCTGTTGCCCGGGACATAACCCTGTCAGCCGGACCGCTAGGTCCAACCTAATATATAAGAGTCGCTATTCGAATGATCATTATCTAAATCACTGACCTCGCTAAATACAATTTCCTTTCCACTTCGATTTCCCCATTTTCCCCAGGTTTCACTATCTATGAGTATGGCTAGTTATGTACAGGTACGCACTAATAACACTGTTTTAATCACTTTTCACTGTATCATTCACTATTACGGATCATTCATTTTTTACTGGCATACTTGACACAACCAAACCAATACTATTCACGTTCGACAATGCATTATACACTGAAGATTAATAAGGACGCTCACTATCGCTAGAGGTATTACAGTCGGTTAAATTGTGAATCTTGCCGCTAAACAGTTTATATGCAATACAAGTCATTATGCGTCTCGTGAACTTATAAAAATGGCATTAAATCATACATACAGAATTAAGTAAAATGATGCAAAAGAGGTAACAAGTAAACTCAGTCGACAGTTCAACGAAATTTGTTTCAAGTCAATCGGGTTTTGGGTTCACAAATTACAGTCGTTTCGTTTTAAGTGTTCTCTGCTGGAAATTCAGTTCCTGAACTGAAAGTCCATTTCGTAACACGGTTTTCACCTTATTGGGATCAAAATTAGGCGTCTCTACAGTTGGACAATATTTATTTTTACCTGTTAAGTTTTCAACTCATCAGGCGGATTGATAATATCCATAGTGTACTGGGAGTTATGCATTGTACAATATTAGGGTATACATTCTGTCCCTGCTTGGGACTGTTGTATGTACCGATGATTTAAAATACAATTAAAATAGTAAACGATGGTAAAAATGAATGAAACCACTTCCAATGGTTAGATAACAGATTTATCTTCGCTACGGTATAGGGTTCCGCATAATACCATTTCCACACAGAAACATGAGAGCCTTTCAAATCGGGTGTCAACAAGCAGTGCTGCTCTGTACTGCAGTCCAGAGCCGTACTCCTAACCAGTTTCCGTCACCTTTTAGGAATGGAAACATATTAACATTATATATGGTTCTAGGTCGTCGAGTAGGTTTCGATATGAACCCTCGAACGCAACATTCCGGGGTGTAACCAATTAACTATGATTTTCACAAAATTCAGATACGGAAATTTTCAGATTCAACGGATCTAAATAAGGATGATATTTCACGGTGTTAAGATCCGTATTTTCAAGCCAAATTTTAACAAAGTATTCGTTATCATTCGGTCCATCTGTTATGTTTAATTTCCTTTATTTTAAGGGGTTTTTCAGATTATGGTTTGCATCGAACACTTATAATAATATTGAATTGCAATCGAAATGAATATATAATAGCATGAAGCAAGTATTTAAACTTGCCCGACGACGATGATTGGTGATTTGACAGTAGGGAACGGTGATGAACGGTACGGCACGTTGCAGACACGGACGAGACATGACACAGCAACGCAGAAGTTTGGCCTCGGTTCGAGCTTAGTGCGGCTTCGAGGCTCAGCAGTGGCGGCTTGTGTGCGCTGGTGTTGGGGAGAAGGAGACGAGAAGGTGGAGGCGGAGTCGACGACGGCGAGGTGGCGACGGCGAAGTTCCGGCAAGGTGGTCGACGGTGGAGGCAGAGGTCGTAGAGGTGCTGACAATGGTCTCGTCGGGGGCTTGGTGGTGCGGTGGTGTGCAGGGTTTGTAAGGTAGAGAGAGGGAAGTGGAGGAGATGGGGATGGTGACGACGGAGTGAGGTCGACGGGGTGATCGGCGGCGAGGTGTGCAGGCGAGGGTTGCAGTGGGTCTCGTCATCGCGGATGAAGGGAAGAGGAGGAAGGAGAAGAGGAGAAGAGTAGAAGGAGGGGGACCGAGGTTGAGCTCGGTGGTGGGATGAGGTGCTGGGAGGAGGAGGTAAAGGGACTCGGGGTTGCGGTTGCAGAGGAGGTGGAGTTTTGTAGGGCGAGAGGAGGTCGAGGGTGAGTGAGTTCGTGGCCGTTAGAGGCGTGGGTGCGAGGTTCGCGATCGTGGGACATGGAGAGGGAGACATGGTGGTAGGAACCGTTGGGGAAGCGAGCGGGACGCGCATCGCAGGGGCGTGGGTGTGAGGAGTGGGCGCGGGCGCGAGAAACGGTTGCGAGGGGAAGTGGCGGGAAAAAAAAAGAGACGTAGGAGGAAGAAGGGGAAGCGGGTCGAGTATGGGTCCGGTCGGGTGTAGGGTAGAGTTAGGATATGGGAATATTTAGCTTTTAAAAATACAATAAAATGAAAAAATATATAAAAAGTGTAAAAAAATTCTGGAAAAATCTGGAAAATTACGGAATACATATACGGACGCTGGGGATTTACAAAGTGCGCGTCGGAACTGTGATGGGCCCAAGACTCGCAGAGTTTCCATTTCAGTACCTTCTCGTTGTAGTACTATTGTATAATTTGCATCATTGAATTATGTCTTATATTTGTACCCATTGGATTCTATTGTACATTGTTACTTCTTGTTATCGTTGTAATAAAAGTTGGTTAATGAATAAACGCTTAGTGTAACTGTATCGAGAAGAGTCCACTTCTCGGTATAGTTACGTTGTGAGTCTCATCGCGCCTTCGTTCTAGTGTTTTGGAAAACGAGGCATGACATAAATTCTTGAAAAATCAACATAACAATTCTTCTTCATTTTTAATATTTTTTTATGTTAAAAAATAATTCCTTTTTTTAAATTAAATCTTTTATTTAATTCAAAATGCTTTTAAAAATAGTTTTAAATATCGAAAAATATAAATAAATTCTATTAAATTTCCAAATAATTATTTCATATTTTGTAGTAATTTTTATCCGAAAAATCAATTTTCTTCTCTAAATAATAAATTAATTTTACTTTTAAATAATTCCCGAAAACTTTAAAAATCCAAATAAGTAGTCTAAAATTAATTTAAAAAAATTTCTCCACTTAAAAATACTAATAAATTATTTCCCTAAAAATTCTCTTAAAAAATTCTATTTTTTCAATAAAAATTTAAAATCTCTTTTAATAGAAACCGTTAACATTAAAATACCATAAAAGAAACATTTGGCTTCAAAAATAAAATAGGCTTTTATTTACTATATGAAAATTACGGTCATTACATCATTAATAAAAAGAAATACAAAAAATGACAAAATTCCATCAGCCAAAGTTGATCATCGGAGATATCCATCTCATCCACTAAAAGACAAAAAAAAAAGAAAATTGAAAAGTCTAATTATTTTTCTTCTTCTCATTCATTACACATTCTTTTTCATGGTCAAAGCCCAAAAAGAGACATGCCTTCCAAATTTATACATAGATCCTTATATCTTTATCATTTTATATCATTAATAAATTTCTCAATTCTACAACTTTTTATTTCAGAAACATCTTAAATACTTTTGGTTTGAAAATAAAGATTTTTAAAAATATTTTAAATGAATAGTTTATTAATTTTTTTAAAAATAAATATTACCGCATAAAACCTGTACAACCTATATTATTTTGACTGATTTCTTAAAAAAATCTTCTTAAATTTTTGTCCATGATAGAAAACCGTTAAATCCTATATTATTTTAACTATTTTTTTAAAATAATCTATTTAAATCGTTGTCAATGATGTCAAAATATGCAAACATGCATCCTCTCTCATGCAGAGTAATAATCATTAATTAGTACATCTAAAATTTTTGGAAATTGAGGCTTTCTCCTGATCTTACAAGGAGACGGCCGCTCTCAAAACCTATTAATGGAGCACATCCAAATCATTAAATAAAAATAATAATACCAAACACTAACCCTAGCCTTAAGCTGCATGCAGCCTATATATGGAGATCAAAGGAGAAGATGCTTCGTGTTACGAAACTGAAGAAGATTCTTAGGGTTGTTAAGAAGATGGATTTGTCGTTGCACGAAGAATCTATGGCCTCATTGTCGCCCCCGATGCGCGTGGTTCGGAGGCTTTACAACCTCGTCTCTCGCCATCTCGATTTATACATCTTTCTCTACTTCAGTGAGAGTTCATGTCCCATAGAGAATCAACAAACAACAACAACAAAGGTAATTATATCATTAACTATATATATATTTTTTAATTTCTAGTTTACCTTCCTACCTTAAGTATCTATATCAGCCATTTCATAGTATTTAAATCATATATGAGTGGTATACATATATATGGAAAAAAATCATATGAGAATCTATCTATAAAACTTTTTACAGGGAGGTGGTGAAACCGCACACGTGACAGATTGGATGTGAATCTCAAAGATAAATAAGTCCCAAAAAAAAAATCTCAAAGATTGGGTGTGAAACCGTACACGTGGCAGATTGGATAGTGATTGGGTCAAAAATAGTCTGCCACGTATACGGTTTCACCTCCTCTCTATAAAAAGTTTTATAGATAGGTTCCCATATGATTTTTTCCCCGTATATATAACCATGCTTTATGTCATGAATATATATCAAGATGAATGATGTTATATCATTTAAAATTGCAGGGAACCTTCATAAACTTAAATACATGAGCCTTGCCCCCATAAACCCTAAAGTTGTTATGATTTCCATCCGTGACCTCTTTATAACCAAAAATGCCCATTTAATTAATTTAATTGACAAAGCCAATTGTTCTTTTTATCCGCTTTTTCTTCTAACCCAAATCCATGCCATCTAGAAGTCATGCTCAATATTTGGAAGAGGAGATAGGAAGTGGTTGGTGTTTTGAATTCGAGATTTTTAGGGAAAAAGGCCGAAAAAGAAGTTTTGGAGCGAAAAAAAATTAGAAAAGAATGAAGGGAAGAATTTGAAGAAAAAAGTTTTAAAGTGCTTGTGTGGTAAACTTACATTGAAAAAATTAACGATGTTAGATTTGTGGCGTAAAGTGCATGTTTTTCAATGAAATGGGGTTTCTTGCTTTTTGGTCAAAAGTGATGAAGGTTTTGAGAAGTTTAACCTTAAAAAATTGTTGGATGCTTGATATTTGAAGGTATGTGCACATGCTTGGAACATTAAATTTACTTGTTTATTTATTTAATTTAGATTGCACGGAGGAGGAGGAACAAGTAGATCATGAGGAATCATCAACCGGTAAATCCGTATGCAAAAAGTTACAGAACACATTATTACAATGCTGTGGATTTGTCGATTTCTTTAGGGAGGAGTGCAGGCCTGCCATGATAACACCGGACGAGGATCCTATTCTTCATCCATTGCTCTATGATAATGACAACGAGAAGAAGAATTCAAAGCGCAAGCAACAACTTTCTACGCATTTTGTTTGATTTGGAGGAGATGGAATGCTCCCGCGGTTGTACTCCTCCCCATCAAGGAGAAGAGATTTCTTACTATAGAAAGATTAGGGATTAGATCACCTATTCCCTTGTCTACATTCATGCAAATATCCAATTCCAACTCGACATCGCAGGCCCTGAATCTTGCAGATGGGACTACACCTTCTCTCCAAGTTATACCAAAGAGATCCGTCGTATCCCGGAAGGTTATATGTTTGCACTTGCGTTTGATTCAAGATCCCTTGACAAGAAATGCAAGTTTCGTTTGTCTCGCATCTTTTCTACCTGTCATACCGAGCAATCAACTCTTGAGGATTGTGAAAATGATTCTTATGTCGATGGAGGCAACGACAACAATGATGACGACGACGGCGACTATGCTGGCTATAAAAATATCAATACTTATCAAGTTGAGCAGAGTGGTCGGGAAGCTTGTTGGGGATGGAATAAGCCGATGCACGGAACAATGCTCACAACAACATCCAAATCACGCAAACACAATTACGCAATTAAACGATGAAAGAGTAATATAAATATATGAGAATAAAAAATAGGAAATCAAACACAGAGAGGTAAGAGATTTGTTAACGAGATTCACCCACCGTATGGCTAGTACCTGACAGAGCGGAATCTGCAAACGTCTACTATAATCTTGAATCAAGTATACCACAAACAACCCTAAGAGTTTTCTCTCAAAACTCTCTAAATCTAAAGCTTTACCATCTCATATCACTCTCTTCAATTTGGTTGTAGTGTTGGTGTACACAATACATATGAGAGGTCCGTATTTATATACAAACAAATTCCTTAATTAAGTAACTATTATAATTAAGAATCTGTCATAACACACTCTTCCTATTCCGACTGAGACTCTGTCGCCCTCTTAATTAAGAAACGGCCATAAGACATCCCTTAATATGATATGTTTGTATTTGAAGTTTCTCCATAATTTCAACAATCTCTCATTTAGAGATGTTTCAGTCTTGATTCACAGCACTAATAGACTTCACATGACTCCGCTCTATTCTTTCCTCATCAGATTTTCATGGAGAGGTTCACCAATCCGCAACAGAAATCCAGCTTATCTCTGTCTATGAATTTGGTGAACATATCCTTTAGATTCTTTTCTTCAGCGATCTTCTGCAGTGTCAACCCGCCTTCTTCCTTTATCCTGTACACCCATCTATTTAACAACGCCTTTCGACCTTTGGATGGCTTCACTAGGTCTCACGTATGGTTCTTCTTTAAAGAATCTATATCCTCATCCATATCTTACTCCTACTGCTTTCCAGCACCGTCGCTTGTTGCTTGTGCAATATATTCGGGCTCTTCCAAATCTGTGTACAAAACGAAGTCGGTCATAATTGTTTCAGGTATCCTCCTTTCTCTCGTAGATTTCATCAGAACTGGCACATCTGATTGCTGAATATGGTTAACATCCCGAACCTGATCCTGTACTGCGGCTTCATCCACGTTCTAATCACCATCTATAGAAACCTGAATGCTCTCTTGAGTTTTATATAGCTCGACGAACTCATGTACTACACATTCCTTAGTTTGTTTTTTTTTTCTCTTTGTACAAGTGATGCTCATCAAAGATGACGTTTCGGTTTCGTATTATTTTCTTACTTGTGTAATCCCACAGCTTATATCTGAACTCATCTCCACCATATCCGATGAAAGCCCACTTCCTAAATTTAGAGTCAAGCTTACTTCTTTCCGCCTTTCAACCAAAAAATAAGCAACGCAGCCAAACACTTTTAGGTACGAGTAATCAACCGGTTTACCTGGCTAATTTTCTTCCAGAATGCTTTTATCAAGCGAACTTGCCGGGCTTCTGTAGATCAAGTACACAGCAGTATAACCGTTGCTGCCCACAGAAATTTTGGCACATCCGTGTTCAAGGTCATGCTTCACACTCGCTTTAGAATCGTGTTGTTCATCTTTTCAGCGATACCATTTTGCTGTGGCGTCCCCGTTACCTTCTTCAGTCAACGAATAACCTTCTGCTAGCAAAACGTCTCAAACTCTTATGTGCAGTATTCTCCTCCATTATCGGACTTAAGACATTTAACCTTCAGCCCCTTTTGGTTCTCCTCCTGTGCAATCTAGTGTTTGAAGATACCAAGAACATCAGACTTTTTCTTCATCGCATACACACATGGCTTCTGGCTTGTATCGTCGATGAACGTCATGAAATACCGATTACCTCCATAAGACTCCACTGAGGTTGGATCCTATACGTCCGTATGCGCCATCTCTAGTTTCATAGTTTTCTTTGTTATGCCTCCAATCTGAAATTTGAGCGCGTTTTGCTTCCCGCAAATACAACTCTCGCATAACCCTATATCCACTTTCTTCAACCTTGAAAGAAGCCCCCATCTTTGAAGAATTTTCAGGTTCTTCTCGCTGAGATGCCCCAATCACCTATGTCACAATGAAGTCTCTGAATTTAACACCGAACCCGTTGCCAATATAACCGAACCTCCACTACTCCCACTGAAGGAATACAATAAACTACTCAACTTTCCCCTAATAACCACCAATGAATCTTTGGTAATCTTCCACTGCGAATTACCAAATGTCGTAATAAAATCTTCGTTGTCAAGATGGCTAGTAGAAATCAGGATCTTCTTCAAATCTATAACATGACGAGCATTCTTCAATTTTAATCGACCACCTCCTGACGGTTGCAAGATGATCGTCCCTTTACCAACGATCTTGCATGGCTGACCGTATCCCACCGTCACATGTCCAAGGCCCCCTTGAACATACTCGCTGAACTGATGTCGCCCCGAAGTGCAACGACAGGATGCTCCCAAATCTAGGAACCAAGTATTCGCTTTTATGCTTTCTCTTGCCGATAAACAAAGACCTTGTTCCTCATGTTCTTGTATAGACACCATATTAGCTTCCTTTTCATCTGCCTTCTCATTCGAGTCTTTCTTTGGCGCTTTACGGTCACTTTTCTTATGACCCTTCTTCCCACAATTCCAACACACATGTTGGATTTTTCCTTGTGATTTTGCTTTGCTTTTAGACTTACCCTTCTTCCCTTTCCACTTTTCCATCGTTCTACCGCAATTTTCTACCGAAGCGCAGAAGTTCCCGAACTCCCACTCCCGGCCTTTCTCCGCAGCTCATCGTTTAATATGCAATTCACTGCATTATTAAACATGAGAGTTCTCGAGATCGAGTTGCTAACCGCCATCACTAGGTTCTCACAATTCTCCGGTAACGAACAAAGGAATAGAGATGCTCGAATCTCATCTTCAAAGACGATTTCCACCGATTCAAGTTGGTTCGTCGCTCTATTGAACTCATTCAAGTTCTCCATCACCGAGCCGTTTTCAACCATTTTTATATTAAAAAACTTCTTTATCAGGAAGATTTTGTTTGATGTAAAAGGCTTTTCATACAACATCACTAACGTCGTCATTAGCACGTTAGTTGTTTTCTCCTTCGAGATATTAAAGACCACTTGCGGAGTCAACGACAACCGAATTGTCATCAGGGCTTTCTTATCCAAAAGGTTTCACGCCTCATCAGCTATCTTATCGAGCTTTTCTCCAAGCCACGGAAGAAACGGGTTCTTTTGATATAAGTAGACCTCTATAATATACATGCACCAACAATCAAAATTCTGGCCATTAAACTTTTCGATCCTTATTTTATCCTCCATCATCTTTCGTTTTTGTCACAGTAAACTTGACTTCTCGCTTGAATTGAATCAACGTTTTCAAAACGACAATCTAAGAAAGTGGGAGAAGATGACGTAGTTTTCGTTACTCACCGTTGACCTTGATCGTAGTTTTGAAGAACTCTAGATTGCTTAACCCTTACTTTAATATCAGTTGTTAGAGATGGAAGAAACTGATGCACGGAACAATACTCACAACAACACTCAAATCATGCAAATACAATTACGCAATTAAATAACGAAAGAGAAATATAAATATGCGAGAATAAAAAATAGGAAATCAAATACAGAGAGGCAAAAGATTTGTTAATTAGGTTTACCCACTGTATGGCTAGTCTCTGGCAGAGCGGAATTTACAAACGTCTACTATAATTTTTAATCAAGTACACCACGAGCAACCCTAAAAGTTTTCTTTCAAAACTTTCTAGATCTAAACCTTTATCTTCTCATACAATAATTTCTCTTCTATTTGGCTGTGTAGTTGTCGTACAAAATACATATGAAAGGTTCTTATTTATACAGAAACCAATTTCTTAATTAAGTAACTAGCAAAGTTAAAAATCTGCCATAAAACACTACTCCTATTCCAACAAGACTCTGTCATCTCTTTAATTAAGAAATTGACATAATTAAGAAACTGCCATAAGACATCCCTCAATATGATATGGCTTGTGTTTGAAGTTTCTCCATAATTTCAACACAGTCACGATAAGCAAACTAAAATGTCTCGAGCAAATAATTTTCAAGATTGATTGCGATGGGATCCTTACCTTGCATTTCTTTCCCGTCCGATGAGGAAGTCAGACTCTATGCACAGATTATCAAGCATGTTCATTCATCCGTTTGGCCATACAACAATTCTACGGATACAGATAGAAAAACAGGTGCGACAAAGGATTATCTTTTGGTTAATTTTGTATAGGTTTGTTACATCTTTACTTTTGTAAGAGAAGCTTTAGTTTGCTCATTCCATCTCTACGTGCATGTTTCTATACAGGTTGCCGGGACGTGAATTGTAACATTGAAGGTATGATTCTTTACCCCTCTTAATGTGCCCTTTAGCTTGAAATTGAGTATTTCGTTTGTTGATTTACTAGATGATTTATCGTATCTATTTTCTCGCAGTTTGCCTTTCAGTTAAATTTAAAGAATGATATATGATGCGTGGTTTCTTTTAGTTCGTAGCCGAACTCTTTTATTATTAGTTGCAGCATTGATTTATGCTCCATGCTTCTGAGCTATAAACATAAATCTATGCTAGTTGTTAATTACATTGGTTTCTTCATTAAACAATCAATGGGTGTGCGTGCCTGCCCCCTACACGAGTGTATGTATGTATGTAATGTATGTGCGCGCGCGTCATGCATGTGCAGTGATTTCCAAAATTCTACATATGGCTATTTATAATGCTATTATTGTCTTCATCACATTTATAACTACTGTTAATGTAGGAGCATACAAATTTCATGCACCAGGGACACTTGATCTATCACATGAAAAGGTTTAATGCCACCATTATCTGTACAATTTCTTGTATAAAACATGATAGCGGAACCGATAATCGATTAAACGGTAGCTTGCTGATCCTTTTAGATCATCTATTGGTTGATCGTCCTAGCTGATTTACCGTTTCCTCACGTATACGTGTCATGTTTCTCATTAGATTTCGTCAATAATTCCAATAAAAATATCATAAATTGCCATCAATAGAGACATACTTGACATTGTTCTAACTAGCCCTCTTAATTAATAGATATTTTTATCCATGATGGATTATTTATCGTTTATTTTTGAAATGTTACTACTTGCTTTGCAGGAAGAAACAAGCACATCCGAGAGCAGTACCTCCATGAAACTGTTTTATATTTGGAAGCAATTAAATCTTCATGTTTAGCTGCGGTGCCCTCAGATGAAGAGATGAATTACTTTATTACGTTACTTAATGGCCTTACGTACAGCTTCCCGTCATATCCAATTTCTACAGGTAAAATTCTTAGGCATCATGCTCGTCTCTTCCATATGTTTTTTTTTGGGTTATTTTGATACACCATATCCAAAACTTAAATATTTTTTAAATCCCCACTCATTTTTTGATATTTTTATAAAGCACACTCAAAACTTCTCCGTTGGCTAAATAACCCATTTTGTTAGGCTTATGTCAGTTAATTATTCAATTAACCCTGACTACGATTAGTTATGACCAGTTATGAACTCAGCTACCCCTCCTCTCTCTCTCTCTCTCTCTCTCCTCCTCCTCCTCCTCCTCCTCTCTCTCTCTCTTCCTTCAAAGTCCACCTCCAACTAGGCATGGCAAATGAAGTGAGCCGGGGCGATTCACGAATCGCCCGACCCGCTTCGTGAATCGTCCGACTTTCTTACAGGTCGAGATGAGTTGAGCTCGCCTCGCTTAGCCGGCGAGGCGAGGCGAGACGAGTTCAAAAGTAGCGGAGCCTGACCCTGCTGGGCTCGCCGCCTTACCTAAGTGAATAGCGAGGTGACTTGCTCGAGTCAGGCGAGTCGAATCTGGTTTTTTTAAAATAAATAATAAAAACGAAAAAACCTCTTTCTTGAGACGGCTCAAACCCTTTATTGAAACGGCTCAGTCTTTTTAAGCCGGCTCAAAATATGTCTGGAAAGTTTGATTCTTCTCTATTTCATTGAGACGGCTCAGGCTCTGTTTGAACTGGCTCAAAATATGACAGTTGCAAATTTTCGAAATACCTTTGACGGGATTTTTATCAGAATTATTATAAAAAATAAATCAAATTACAATTAAATAATACAATTTATTTTTTTTCCATTAGAGACCGAACCCACTCGGGCTGTCTACGCATCTCTCCTAAAAGTTGAGCTCAATGAGAGGGAATCAAGTCTACGTAGTTCTTTTTCTACTATTACAGTTCCTACTCACTACTCGTCGCTGTCGGTTGTGGTTTCTCCTTCGGTGTTGGTCTCGTCCGATCTTATAAACTCCTAAGGTAGATAATCCGATTCCAAACTGATTGCATTTTGTTGTTAGTGATATATGCCCTAGAGGCCATTATTGTATAGTACTAGTTTGTATATTATATTTTGGAAGCTTGGGATATACACGGATTTTATAACAGTCTTGCTCAATATAGTAGTATGCTAATTGGTTTGTTTCTATCTAAATATGTGTATATGTTTCTTTTAACGTATCGCTAATACATATTGATAGAGCCCTTAGGATGTTTGCTTGAATATTAGCGTTGTGATGGTAGTCACATTAGTGGGGCTGGGTAGTCTATACGTACATCCTTATTCTGGTCCCTAGTCATAGGATTATCGAGACAGGGTATCGATACTTCAGTGTAGACTAGTGTATGCGCTTCTCATCCCAGCAGGGGAGATGGTCTGTTCCACATCCATTAGTACGTAGTACTGGAGATAGTATACAGGTGCTCATTGGGTTATGAGTTACACTGGACGGACTCGTGGGGAACTGCTGGTTGGTACTATACCTATCGTTAGGTAGAAGTTCCCAGATGACATGAGTACAGCATAGTCCGTTGACTTGACACTACTACTTCGCCTCGAGTGTGTTCCCAATGTTCTTAGATTACTACCCTACCACGGCTCTATTGAGTCGTGCAAACAGGTAGTAGTTGGGTGCAGTCCCGAAGCACTTGGAGACAGTGGCGGTTAGACAGGATTCGTCTCTCCCGGTATTGCGGGTCGATATCGTACTGTGTTCGGAAAGCCATTACACAGTCCCTGGCCAGGGCAAGTGAGATTTACGGGTAGGTACTCCAGTAGTTCCTTAGGGTGTTTTGGGCTATACCCCGGCACGACTTATTGCGCTATTAGGGGTATGACGGCTACTGCTCCTAGGCCCGATATGAGATACTCTTAGACGAACAGACCGGACTGTACGGAGATTGTCATAGATAGGCTCGGTAGGAGTTCGGATGAGTTATTCTCATCGGCCTTCTTATCGACAGACACCTGGGTAGCCATTACATGCAGCTAGTACCGCTTGCAGCTTGTGGTTAAACCCACTGTCAGCGTAGTGTCGAGTCATTAGAGTCCCACACAGAGGGTTTCCCGGCATCGGGCAAAAGATGTAGAGGTCGTATGGTTTTACGACAGGGTTCGATCACGTACGTGTACTTGTGCATGCATGCTGATTCAGACAGATAATACTAGTGGGCTTTGGTTTAAGCCGGATCCTAGTATTGTACTGATGGATTATTTTCGTCTTTTTTGTATTCGTATTTTTCGGAATACGGATACGGGTATGTATGTACACTAGAGGGGCATTTTCGTAATTTGTTCAAAGATATTTCTAGAACAAGACACCTCATATTATGTATTAAACATTTTAGGTTAAATGTTTAATGCATTATGAGGTGGAGGAAATGAGGTGTAAGTTTGCATAATTTGGAGTATGGCTCTTGGTGACACATGGAGGGTTTTCAAGCCATGACTCACTAAGGTGAAATATGAACCATACTTAATTTGTTATTAGATTATTCTATGTGAAATTAAGGTTAGTTCATATTTGCACAAGAGAGTTCACTCCCATTTTCATGCTAACTCCTCACTAGTTTTTCCTCAAGCACTTCTTCTTCTACCTCTAGCCTTTCTTGTCTCATGTGTTGAGAAGTATAAGGCTATTTGAGACATACTAATCCATCTATATTCTCTACATCACCTAGGTCATCTAGTGTAGCAAACTAGGTGTCCTAGTTACTTTAGATTTGAGGTAGGAACTCGATCTACAGACTCTCGGGTGGATCGTCTTCGACTCGAGGAGGCCGACGAGGGGGCGCGATCCGTACATACTCCAAGGAGCTCATGGAGAGGAGGAGGACAGCGAGCACAAGAAGGACCAGTTACTTGAGGTGTAACATTCGTACTTTGTAGTTAAAACCTCATAGACATTTTGTTAGTTAAGGTTTAGTATCGATCTTGGTGTTTAGTCGATATTATGAAACATATAAAAATCGTTTTTTACAAACTCCGCCTCCCCGCGAACCCGCGGGGTGCGTGGCATCGACTTACAGTGGTATCAGAGCCAACTAAACCTTTACTAGCTTGTTAGGAAGTGTTAGAATTTCGATCGTCGGAAAAACACGAAATTGAAACACCGAATACCATGCTTTCTGTCGAATTTTAAAACTGCCATAAAAATTATTTCAGAGGTATGAAAAATGCATGCAGGGTATTCTAAGAACACTGCAGAAAAACGAGTCAATGATTCGCCAAGACGGCTACAGAAGCGTCGCGAAACGGTGTGTTTCGCCCTGGTTCCGTCGCCGAGTCAAGGCCGATTCATCTCGTTTTTCCTCTGTTGTTTCTTATTTTTGGTGTTCTGTTTTCTGGGATATTTGGTTTCTACCCAGTATTTTTTGGTGTGCTAGTTTGCACTTGGGGTAAACACGGAAAATATATTTCGATTGAAATTCTAAAGTTCTTGGCTAATTGGTTCATCTGTGTTGTTATATGTGTTTTAAACTTCCGCTAATTGCTATACGTCGGTTAGTGGGGGTTGCACATATCTGTAATTGGTTTGTGTATATGAATATTATTGGATCGTCGTGGATGAATATCGGAGGATGTGAGTAGAGAGTTGTTTTTCTTTCATTCGATATAAATTGTAATTTGATGTAATATTATTTGCGGGGCACATCTGGGTTGATGTTGTAGCCACCGTTGTATTATTTCTTTTTATTGTTTTCTGCTCCTAGGATATACCCAAGGTGGGGTGCACAAACTACCAGGTTCTTTAAAATGCCGAGCGACCTACTCACTTTGCTGAGGGAGGTTGCTTCACTTCGGGAATTCGGCGGGTAGTTTTCCGCACCCGTAGGGGTCTAGGGTGGGGTTTGGCTATTCATCAAGACCGTGGAATCCGTCTTTCGTTACAAGCTTAAATTAAACGCGGTATTCCTAGTATATCCAATATGTTCATCTGTGATCTAGAATGCCTATTATTGCGTGAGACGAATGGTTATTATATATATGTTATATAATAGACGTTGCTTATATTTTACATCCGCGCTAGTCCAGCCCCCAGCTCTGGCGTTAGTTAAGTAACCTAACGGTGTAAGATGGAGCCCAGTGACGAATGCAGATGGTATAAGCGTACGTCATATTTTCGTTTCTCTCTGTAATGATAGGTGCAAATGATGGGACTGCATTAGATTAATGCAAAGCAAACAAACCAAAACTAAATCGTTGGAACAAATTTCAAAACTACTTAGTTTTTTCAAAACAGAAACTTTTAAATGTGAAGCTTAAACCATTCCTTTAAAAGCTATCAGGTTCCTTCGATTAAATCAAGTTCATTACGTTCACGGTTTCTCTAAAACCAGCCGTAGCCCTCCGTCATTTCAGTTGAATATTCAGTAGTATTCAAGCTATGTATTTTTACCTTCGCCAAGGCATAGTGATTGGTAGCTGCTGGATATTTATCTGTAGCATAGATAGATACGTTGGTTTGGGACAGTCGTACTATTATTTTGGCCTTCGTCAAGGGGGTATGTACGAGTGGGTTCAAATTAATCTAGACAATGATGGGTAGAACTTGATATGTGACTTATGATATGTTGGCCTTCGTCAAGGTCATAAGAGCACGGGGCAAAAATCCACATCGGGAGTTTCTAAAGAAACTGAAACTTGCCAGCGTTGCATATCATTTGGAGTGTGATAATTTTGGTAGGATTCCTTCAGGATTATCACACAATGATATTTGGATCCCGATCCTACTGTGAGTATCCGCTACTCCGCAGGAGATTTTTTCACCAAACGATCAATGCTATAAACCAAGTAGGTGTCTAGAACGGTGTTAGCAGGGCTACGCCTCCAGAGAAAAGAGGTCATGTAATTAAGGAACTTTGCAAAAGCGTTGGAAACCCTCCCTCGAAGTACCAATACCAGCCTAGCTGAAAGGTTAAGCAAGTATTGTACGGTGAGATTAAATCCTGACTAATTCTTCTTTTATGGTTTGAGGAAGGATTCGAGAAACAGTGGGAGCCATCCTGTTTAGATAAACTAAAAATCAATCTAAACTTGCAAGAGCATCATGCTAAAGTGTTTCTTCTCTCTCCCCTAATTGCAGCGACTAAGATGATAGGTCTTAAGTTACTTTTAGATAAAAACATATTGACGGGGCCAAAGTATAAAGATTGGCTCAGGAATGTCGAGATGGCCATAACATATGAAAAACTGGGCTACCTTCTTACTATGAAAGCCCCCGTCGTCTCAGGTCCAGATTCCAGCGTCGCGGATAAGGAAATCCATAAAACCTGGGAAATTGACAGTGCGAAGGCCAAGTGCCTTGTGCTGGCCTCTGTGGATAATGAACACCAGAGGCGGCAGGAGAAGATGGGCCTTACTTCCATCTTCCTCCATACCAAAGAATTATATGGAGAGCAATCTTGTATCGCAAGATACAAGACCTTGAAGAAACTATTTCAAGCGAGGTTGGCTATCGGGTCATCTGTAGGGGACCGCGTCCTTAAGTTGATCAGCTTGATTAAAGAGCTCGCGGATCTAGGGACCACGTTGGAGAACGAGCTGTACACAGACTTGATTCTACAGTCCCTCCCTTTTACCTATGCCCAGTTTATCTTGAATTTCAATATTCAGGGTAAAGAAGTTTCACTTCCTGAGCATGTTGAGGAGCGCAGAGAGCACCCTGCAAAAGTCCAAGGAGACTCCCGCTCTGTTTATTGGAGGATCTTCCTCTTCTAAATCCAAGACGAAAGCCAAGGGAAAGAAGAAGAAGGCCCCCATCAAGCCGAAGGAGGGGTCCATAAGGTAGAGGGAAAGGACAAGGCAAAAATTGGGGGGCAAAAAGTGGGGAAAGAAGAATGCTTCTACTGTCACAAGAAGGGCCATTGGAAGAAGAATTGCAGGGCCTGAAAAGACAAGAACCGGGATTCAAAGCTAGTTGTGGTTTCGGCTTCAGGTGTGTTTATGATTGAAAACTGTCTGTCAATCAACTCTACTTCCTAGGTATTGGATACTGGATCAGGATCTCATATCTGTAATTCTTTGCAGGCACTGTGAAACCGTAGAGTTTTGAAGACGGGTGATATGACCCTCAGAGTTGCAAACGGAGCGAGCGTGGATGCTGTGTCCGTAGGGGATATCTCTTAGGATGGACAAGTGGACAATTTTTGGTTTTGTGCAACTGTTTTTGTGTACCTAGTTTGACTTGTAATATCATTTCAGTATCTTTGTTATCTAAAGAAGGTTATGAT
This sequence comes from Agapanthus africanus, assembly GCA_030015575.1. Taxonomy (NCBI): domain Eukaryota; kingdom Viridiplantae; phylum Streptophyta; class Magnoliopsida; order Asparagales; family Amaryllidaceae; genus Agapanthus; species Agapanthus africanus. Next base: position 831,700,513 of record JASDDO010000024.1, on the reverse strand, counting down.
TTTACATTTGTAAGTAACATCCACCTTAATCATGGTTTGATTGGGTCGGGTACACTAAACAACGGTATATACGTATTAAACCAACTGCAAGTTTTCAATGTCCAAAACACACACAAAAGAAAGTCTCCAGAATTAAATAAAGCTTTCTTATGGCATTGTAGACTGGGTCACATCAACGAAACACGGTTGACCAAATTACATAAAGAGGGATATTTGGATCCGTTCGAATATCAGTCTTATACAACTTGTCAATCATATCTCAAAGGAAAGATGACAAAGACTCCGTTCACTGGACACGGAGTAAGAGCGAGCGAGCTCCTGGGACTCATACACAGCAACGTGTGTGGTCCAATGTCTACACATGTAAGAAGTGGTTATTCTTATTTCATTACTTTTACGGATGATTTCTCTAGATATGGACATGTCTTCTTGATGAAATATAAATCCGAGGCCTTTGAGAAATTCCGGGAGTATAAGAATGAAGTGGAAAACCAAACCGACAAAAGTACCAAGACATTGAGATCTGATCGAGATGAATACTTGAGTGCCGAGTTCCTGGATTACTTAAAAAAGAATGGAATTCTCTCTCAGCTTACTCCTCCATACACACCACAACACAACGGTGTATCGAAAAGGCGGAACCGAACCTTACTGGATATGGTACATTCCATGATGAGTAACGCTGAGTTACCGCGATCCTTCTGGGGTTATGCACTAGAATCAGCTGCATATCTTTTGAACAAGGTTCCTACCAAGACTGTGCCTACCACACTATATCAGATATGGAGTGGGAAGAAATCCTATCTTCAGTACTTGAAGATATGGGGATGTCCAGCTTTTGTCAAAAAGCAGCATACGGACAAGCTCGAGACACGCTCAGTACTGTGTAAGTTTGTGGGATACCTAAAGAACTCCAGGGGGTGTCTTTTCTATTACGTAGAGGAACAAAAGGTTTTTGTTTCTCGTCATGCCCACTTTTTGGAAAATCAATTTTTAGAAAAAGAAACTAGTGCGAGGCAATAGAACTGGAAGAAATTCCAAACCACAAACTTTTACTGAAAGTATGGTAGAACCAGAAGTTTCAGAAGAACCGGACATCCCCGCGCCACTCCGCAGGAGTAGTAGGCCGTCTCATCTTCCCGAGAGATACTACGGTTTTCTCATAGATGGGGATAGAGAAGATTGCATCATTGATTGATGAGCCAACTAACTTCTAGGAAGGCATTAAGAGCGGAGACTCGGTAAAATGGCTAGATGCAATGCGGTCCGAGATGGAGTCCATATACACCAACAAAGTATGGACTTTGGAGTTTTCTCCAGAAGGGGTAAAACCCGTAGGCTGCAAATGGATCTTCAAAAAGAAGATTGGTATAGATGGACAGGTTGAAACCTATAAAGCTAGACTTGTTGCAAAAGGTTTTCGTCAAAGACCTGGTTTGGACTATGATGAAACTTTTTCTCCCGTGGCTATGTTCAAATTCATTCGGATCATTCTTGCCATTGCTGCCTTCCACGATTATGAGATCTGGCAGATGGACGTAAAGACGGCTTTCCTAAATGAATATTTGGAAGAGTGCGTCTATATGGATCAGACAGAGGGTTTCATTCAGAGTGGGAGTAGCGAGAAAGTGTGCAAGCTGCTTAAGTCCATTTATGGACTAAAGCAGGTATCGCGGAGTTGGAACATCTGTTTTGATGAGACGGTGAAATAATCCGACTTTATCAAAAATCTAGATGAACAATGCATATATAGTAAGATTGTAGCAAGAACTGTGGTATTTCTCGTATTGTACGTGAATGACATTCTCTTGATAGGAAATGATATTCCTACGCTACAATCTGTCAAAGGATTCTTGTCACAAAAGTTCTCCATGAAAGATCTGGGTGATGCCTCTTACATTTTGGGGATCCGGATCTATCGTGATAGATCTAAGAGGATGTTGGGACTGTCACAGTCTAGGTATACCGACACCATACTGAAAAGATTCAGTATGGAAGATTCAAAGCGCAGTAATCTACCGGCTTGTCACGGAATCACCATCTCTAAAGAGTTGTCTCCCAAGACTGATTTGGAAAGGGATTGCATGTCTATTATACACTACGCTTCTGCGGTAGGCTCTATAATGTATGCGATATTGTATACCAGACCAGATGTTGTGTACCAGACCAGATGTTGCTTACGCACTAAGCGTGGTAAGCCAGATCAATCAAACCCTGGGGAGAAACACTGGATAGCAGTAAAGAACATTCTCAAGTACCTGAGAAGGACCAAGGAAATGTTCTTGGTATACGGCGGAAAAGACTTCCAGATCGAGGCCTTTGCTTACTCCAGCTTCCAGAGTGACAAGGATGGCTCCAAGTCCATGCCGGGTTATGTCTTTACCCTCAATGGAGGGGCGGTATGTTGGAAGAGTTCCAAACAAGATACCGTTGCTGACTTAACAATAGAAGCGGAGTATATCACTGTTTCTAACGCCGCAAAAGAAGCAGTTTGGATGAGGAAGTTCTTAACAGAACTTCAGGTGGTTCCGTCCATTGTTGATCCAATACCTCTGTATTGTGACAACAATGGGGCTATAGCTTTAGAAAAGGAACCCAGGTCCCATCACAAGTCCAGACATATCTTGAGGCGGTATCACCTGATCAGGGAGATCGTGGATCGCCGGGAGATCGAGGTGTGGAGAGTTGATACGGAGAACAACACTGCAGATCCACTCATAAAGGCCATCACTCAGATGCGGTTCAAGAGGCTATTCGAGATGATAGGTCTGCGATATGCCAATACATGACCTTAGTGCAAGTGGGAGATTGTTAGTGATATATGCTCTAGAGGCCATTATTGTATAGTATTAGTTTGTATATTACATTTTGGAAGCTTGGGATATATACGGATTTTATGACGGTCTTGCTCAATATAGTAGTATGCTACTTGGTTTGTTTCTATCTAAATATGTGTATATGTTTCTTTTAACGTATCGCTAATACATATTGATAGAGCCCTTAAGATCTTTGCTTGACTCCCAGCATTGTGACGGCGGTCACACTAGTAGGGGATGGATAGTCTATAAGCATATACTTATTCTGGTCCCTAGTCATAGGATTATCGAGACAGGGCATCGATACTCCAGAGTAGACTAGTGTATGCGCTTCTCATCCCAGCAGGGGAGATGGTCTGTCCCACTGCCATTAGTGCGTAGTACTGGAGATAGTATACAGTTGCTCATTGGGTTATGAGTTACACTGGACGGACTCGTGGGGAACTGCTGGTTGGTACTATACCTATCGTCAGGTAGCAGTTCCCAGGTGACATGAGTGCAACATATTCCATTGACTTGACACTACTACTTCGCCTCGAGTATGTTACCAATGTTCTTAGATTACTACTCTACCACGGCTCTATTGAGTCATGCAAACAGGTAGTAGTTGGGTGCAGTCCCGAAGTACTTAGAGGCAGTGGCGGTTAGATATGATTCGTCTTTTCCGGTATTGGGGGTCGATATCGCGCTGTGTTCGGAAAGCCATTACACAAAGTCCCTGGCCAGGGCAAGTGAGATTTACTAGTAGGTACTCCAGTAGTTTCTCAGGGTGTTTTGGGCTCTACCCCGGCACGACTTATTGCGCTATTAGGGGTATGACGGCTACCGCCCCCTAGGCCCGATATGCGATACTCTTAGACGAACAGACCAGACTGCACGGAGATTGTCACAGATAGGCTCAGTAGGAGTTCGGATGAGTTATTCTCATCGGCCTTCTTATCGAAAGATACCTGGGTAGCCATTACGTGCAGCTAGTACCGCTTGCGGCTTGTGTTTAAACCCATTGCCAGCGTAGTGTCGAGTCTTTAGAGTCCCACACAGAGGGTTTTCCTGCATCGGGCAAAAGATGTAGAGGTCGTATGGTTTTACGACAGGGTTCGATCACGTACGTGTACTTGTGCACGCATGATGATTCGGACAGATAATACTAGTGGGCTTTGGTTTAAGCTGGATCCTAGTATTGCACTAATGGATTATTTTCGTCTCTTTTGTATTCGTATTTTTCGGGATACGGGTATGTATGTACACTAGAGGGGCATTTTCGTAATTTTTTCAAAGATGCTTCTATAACTAGACACCTCATATTATGTATTAAACATTTTAGGTTAAATGTTTAATGCATTATGAGGTGGAGGAAATAAGGTGTAAGTTTGCATAATTTGGAGCATGGCTCTTAGTGACACATGGAGGGTTTTCAAGCCATGACTCACTAAGGTGATCATACTTAATTTGTTATTAGATTATTCTATGAGAAATTAAGGTTGGTTCAGATTTGCACAAGAGAGTTCGCTCCTCATTTTCATGCTAACTCCTCACTAGCTTTTCCTCAAGCACTTATTCTTCTACCTCTAGCCTTTCTTTTCTTATGTGTTGAGAAACATAAAGCTATTAGAGACATACCAATCCATCTATATTCTCTACATCACCTAGGTCATCTAGTGTAGCGAACTAGGTTCCCTAGTTACTTCAGATTTGAGGTAGGAGCTCGATCTACAGACTCTCGGGTGGATCGTCTTCGACTCGAGGAGGCCGACGAGGGGGCGCGATCCGTACATACTCCAAGGAGCTCACGGAGAGGAGGAGGACAGCGAGCACAAGAAGGACCAGTTACTTTAGGTATAACATTCGTACTTCGTAGTTAAAACCTCATCGAAATTTTGTTAGTTAAGGTTTATTATCGATCTTGGTATTTAGTCGATGTTACGAAGCATATAAAAATCGTTTTTTGCAAACTTCGCCTCCCCGCGAAACTACAGGGTGCATGGCATCGACTTACAGTTGTTTCCTGAAAGCTACTGCTTCATAATCTTGCGAACAAATCATGCACTCCATGGCGTCGTACACCAAACTGCATCTTTTCTCGTTTAATATGCTACCACCTGTAGTAAAAGCACTTTTCGACGCTACTGTAGACACTGAAATGGTTAGTAAATCACGGGCCACAGTAGAAAGAACCGGATACAAATGTCTTTGGCTTTTCCACCTGGCTAAAACATTAATCTCATATATAGTATAATCTACGTCTAACTTAGTTTGTAAATATATTGTTAATTCATTTAAAGTTGACGATGATAAGGCTACAGGGCCCCATGCCCTTTTCGATTGTTGAATAAGTACAAAGGCTGGAGTCGAAGCACGTGGACTGGTTGCTGTCGGCGGTCTAGTACTTGTACAAGCAGAAGATCGTGCAACTTACAAATCAAACACTTCATTTAAAGTACTTTTAACGGTATAAACATAAGCATTTTCTCATTTAAAGTACCATTAAAAGTAAATCACGGACCATAATATGAGAATTCAGGATATATGTAGCAGAAAAATGTTCGGTTGCTATTTTAAAAGTCATAAAAAAATCTTTTAAAAGTTCTGCAACCGCCCAATGATGTTCTGTTAAGTGATTTTCTACAAGCATTTTCTCTTCCACATACACCTAATAATTCCGCTAATCTTTGATACAGTATGAAACATGTCATATGCACTATTCCACCTAGTGGCCATATCTTTTCTAAGAGACGGTCTTAATCCTGCAGCCTGGTATCTAGCTTTATATTCAGATTTTTTTTTCCAAAACTTTTAATAAACCTACATGCATATTTAATTGTTTGAATATTTGAAGAATATACTTGATATGCATCCTGTACAGCAAGATTAAGTATATGACCTGCACAACGAATATGAAAAAACGACCACTGTAAATTGGTAAGCCTAATAAGTTCAGTAACAACAGAATTATTGTTGCTAGTATTATAGAAAGAAATAGAATTTTTTTATTTACAGAATGATATTTTTCTAAAATAGATCTAATTTCAGAAGTTATATTAAAAGCACTATGTGGGAATTGAAATTATCTAAAAGTAATAATTTTTTTTTGCAAATACCAGTCAGAATCTATCCAATGGGCAGTAACATAAATCCAGAGAAGTTTCCTTCTGTCAGTCCAAACGTCAGAAGTCAATGAAATACTAACATCTAAAGAAACAAGAGTAGCAATTAATACATGTTTACTTTCGTTATAGAGGCTAAAACAATGACTTTTAAGCATACAGCTTGGAACCCTTTTGTATCCCGGTTGTAATGCCCTTTGAACGTACCGCTCAAAAGCTTGGTTTTTGTAAGTCGATGTACAACACCCCACGACTTGCGGGGAGGCGGAAATATGAAAAACGATCTTGTTCTTTGCTTAAACATCGACTAACCGTATGAATCGAAGCTAAACGATAACTAACATCAAACATAGAAGTTCTAAACTACTATGTAAAGGGATTATACCTAAAGAACCGTGTCCTTCGTCTTTATGAACTCCACCTCCTCTTCGGCCTTCTCCAAGTAGTAGACGATCCACCACGAGAGCTAAACTCCAAGCTTTGCCTCTAAACTTGAGGCAACCAGGTATCTTTAAGTGCTAATCAAAGTACCTAGATGAAATAGAGTATGGTTATGGATTAAGTAGTCTAACAATCCTTGTACTCAACACATGAGAGGGGAGGATTAGGGTTTGAAGAGAGAGAGAGAGCTTGAGGAGAGAGAAGATGAACATAATAATGAGAAGAGAAAATGAGTTATCATAATATATATCAAGCATTTTATTTTATCAAGAAAAGAAAAGAAAATGATTTACAACCATGCTTGATAAATATCTTGTGGTGATTCATCTCCATGAGTCATTAAGCAATTATGAAGCATTAATGACATGGATGAATCATCCATATGACTCACTAATCTCATTCAATATATATGCCACCTAAACCTCCTTAGTCACCATCTTCTAGAAGCTTCTCGCGCAATTACGAGAACGCCCCTCCTATCCGTGAAAACACAGAAAAACTTTAGACTGTATAAATCCAATAACCGGATACTAGTAACTGGCTTAAATCAAAGCCGACTAGTAAAAACTGTCCGAAAGTCGTACGTGCGAAAACACACGTATGCGTCCGAACCCTTGTCGTAAAACCATACGACCACTATATCGTTTCGCCTGGAGTAGGGAAACTCTCTGCGTGGGGACTCTAGAGACTCGACTACTACGCTGGCAGTGGGTTTAACCACAGACTGCAAGCAGCACTAGCTGTACGTAACGGTCCCCAGGTAGATGTCGATAAGAAGGCCAATGAGGAAACCCATCCGAACTCCTACTGAGTCTGATGTGACAATCTCCGTACAGTCCGGTCCGTTCGTCTAAGACTATCGCATATCGGGCTTAGGGGGCGGCAAGCGTCAGTCCCCTAATAGCTGTATAAGTCGTGTCGGAGCGAAGCCCATTACACCCTGAGAAACTACTGGAACCTACCAGCAAATCTCGCTTGCCCTGGCCAGGGACTTTGCGTAATGGCTCTCTGACACAGCGCGATATCAAACCCAATACCAGGAGAGACGAATCCTTTCTAACCGCCACTGCCTCCAAGTGCTCGGGACTGCACTCAACTGCTACCTGTTTGCACGACTCCTTTGAGCCGTGGTAAGGTAGCAATCTAAGAACAGTGGAACACACTCGAGGCGAAGCAGCAGTGTCAAGTCTGCGGACTATACTGTACTCATGTCACCTGGGAACTGTTCACTGACGACTGGTATAAAACCATCCAACAGTTCCCTGTGAGTCCTGTCCGGTGTACCCTTAACCTAACGAGCACCTGCATACTATCTCCAGTACGACGTACTGACGGCTGTGGGACAGACCATCTCCCCAACTGGGATGAGAAGCGTACACACTAGTCTACTCCGGAGTATCGATGCCCTGTCTCGATAATCCAACGACTAGGGACCTGAATAAGGATGTGCTTGTAGACTACCCAGCCTCCACTAGTGTGACTGCCATCACAACGCTGGTAGTCAAGCAAGATCCTAAGAGCTCTATCAATATGTATACTTACATATTAAGATAGAAAAACCAAGTAGCATACTACCATGTTTAGCAAGACTGTTATATACATGTGAATATCCCAAGCTTCCATTAAGTAATATACAAACTAGTATGATACAATAATGGCCCCTAGGGCATATACACTAACAGTTTTCTCCGAATCCAAGAACGTATTCATCTGCCATAATAAATCTTGTCATTTCTTCAACATTTAAATCATGATTATATTGAAAAAGACCTTCACCGGAGAAATTAATTTGTGATTATGTGGAGGAGAAACTGGCCGTACTATTTATGTGTTTTTTTACATGTTTATGTAAAGTACCGGCGCCGGTACATTCCTTATGTTTATATGCAGTTGCACAATATTCATATTGTGTATTTAACACCTTCCTTCTTTTCAGTTGTATAGTAGTTTCAAACATTACTACTATTGGAGTTCGGTACCTGCGCCGCGGAAACTGCGGCCGAGGCGGAAGCCATAACAAAAATTTTACGCGAGCACCAAACACGCATAACCCAAGATACGATCCATACACTTAAACTAGCAAACTAAAACATGCAAACTGTATGAAATTACAACGTTTGACGCGTGTCCACCCAATTGTGGAAGATCCCTCCAAGCTCGTAGCCTCCGGGATCACGCTTGAAAGTCGACTACCCTCACCGAAGAAGATCCACCCGATGGAAACCGGAAGAGGCTTGGACTGATGATCCAAACTTGCTAAGGATGGATGGTGGGTGATGTAGAAATTTTTCCATAAACATTTTCTCTCATTTTTTCAAACTTAAGTGAGAAAGAGGAAAAAGAAGAAGAGAGAGGTGAGGAGAGAGTGGCTAGTCTCACCATGAAGCATGAACTCATCTCAAGAAAATCATGAAGTGTAGAAAGAATCATGGCTACATCTTTTTACAACCATGGTTCAAATAGTGAACCCAATAAATGATCACAATTCAAGCCATACCTCTCTAGTTATCTAGCCATGCTTTATGCCACCTCATTTCCCATTTATTTTTCTAAATAGAAAAATAAATATGAGGTGTCCTTCTTCTAGAAGTATTCCTGTATAAATACGGAATACTTCACCCAGTATACGTATCGCTACATATATGCGTATTCGTATAAAAATACGGATAGCGCCAAAAAGAGAAAATGAATAGTGAACAATAATACTAAAATATATATATCAAAATATATATTTAGATTATTAAATCAAAACCTGATTTAATAATCCGGCTTAATCCTAAGCCATATAGTATTATCAACCGTCTGATTAAAGTTCGTGTAACCCGTACACGTATTTAATCGGACCCCTGTACGTACAAACGTACGGCTCCTACATCTATCGCCTGAACGGGGAAAATCCCTCTGTGTGGGACTCTAAAGACTCGACAATATGCCAGCAGTGGGTTTAACCACAAGCACATCAGCGACACTAGCTGTACGTAATGGCTACCTAGGTACTTGCCGAAATCGGGGTCGATAATCAAGTACGTCCTGACCCTACTGAGCCTGAATGTGATAATCTCCATGCTGTCCGGTCTCTTCTTCAAAGAGTATCGCATATCGGGTCTAGGGGGTGGATAACATCAGACCCCTACTAACCCGATAAATCGTGTCTGAGTCAAGCTTATCACCAACAGGGATACTAATGATCAACTATGAGCAAATCTCATCCACCGTGGCCACGGATTTCTAGTGATAGCCGACTGAACACAGCGCGACATCGACTCCTAATATCAGAAGAGACGAATCCCTGAGAATTGACCACTTCCTCCATGTGGCTCGGGACTGTACCCAACTAAAACCTGTTTGCACGACTCATTTGAGCTGTGGTATAGTAGTAATCAAAGTACAGTAGGAACTCACACAAGACAAATGATGATCTCAGGTCAAAGGACTAACCTGTACTTATGCCACCTGAGAACTTCTATCTGACGATAGATATAATACCATCTAGAAGTTCTCGGCGAGTCCGTCCGGTGTACTCACCTCTAATAAGTACCTGTATACTATTTTAGGTGACACAATACCAATAGCTTATGAGACTGGCCACCACCCCTCGTTGGGGTCTAGAAACATATACACTAGTCTACTCCGGAATATCGATGCATAGTCTCGATATTCCCACAACTAAGGATATTTAAGGATGTGCTTAAGGACAACACAGCTCCCATATATATGATCGCTGGTTGTCAAGAAACAACCCTACGGGCTTCATCAATGATGAAGACAAATCAGATAGCATACTATCATTTCGAGTAAGAGTGTTATACCTGTATAGGTCCTCCTTCAATTATCATAATCGTCTATTTGCAATCACAATAATTGCCTTGAGGCACTATATCCAACAATCTCCCACATGCACTTAAGGCCAATTATTGCGGTATCGCGTACCCACAGCTCATCTGCTACCGAATACCCAACTTCTCTACTAATCGGTTTTGCAAACTATGTTGGTGAAACTTAATATGTTCAAGAAATAGCCTCAGTGAGTGGATCTGCTACAATATTCCAACTTCATCTATCTATTTCTCAACCTTGCGGAGATCAACAGTCTCCCAAAATGAGCGATACCTCTCCTCAAGAATTTTTCTGGATACTTGATAGGACCAAGTTCATAAATGAACAATCTCATCCTATAAACTTCTTAGGCTGTATGCTCTGTTGAGTCAAAACCAGGATCGTGCACCATGATTACCTCAGTATCCCGATTGGAACACTATCCAATATACTGATCCTCCATAAAGGCTAAACTCAAAATTTTGACAACATCTCTGTCAACTAGGTCACCTTGAAAGCCTGAACTAATAACCGCTTTCCAGAGGAGGCTGCCGTTACCTTATACCAAGAACATCCATTTATGTTCATGATAGCTTCCATTTGTTTCTCGAGAATTAGATTAATATATGCCTATTGCAACCATTGCAAAGGCAATATCTGGCATTGTACAAGGTATTGCACGATTGACTCAATTGCCTAAGTAAGGGATATGTCATTCATGCCAGTCTCTCTCCTCATCAGTCTAGAAGACATCCTTTTTAGATAGTGTGACTCTATCACCTGCGGGTACACCACTACGCCAGGAGTCGTCCATTCTAAAATACTTTTATATTGCTGTCAAAATACTCGATTGGGAAACATCCTAAATCTAGATCTAAAACCAGAATTATCTATCTGGTTTTATACAAGACAGTGCATGGTTGATCCAATTGCCTAAACAAATGATATGTCATTCATGCCAGTCCCTCTCTTCATCAGTCTAGAAAACATCTCTTTAGAGAGGGTGACTTTATCACCTGCAGTTACATTACTACGCCAGGAGTCGTCCATTCTAAAATACTTTTAGAATGTTATTTAAGTACCCAATTTGGGAAACTTCTCAAATCTAGATCTAGTCACCGGAATTCCTGATATACTATCCATATATAACGTGGAGAAAACACTATGTGACAACCAAAGTTTGGCCGATTGTAATATAGGAACATCACTTTCTATCTGGAATATGTCATCCAAATCCCAAGACAGTACTCCCTGCGTCCTTCTTACTAGATTCATCTATTGTTTTGATGAAGTCAATCATCTTGACTGTCACATCAAAACAGATGACCCATCTCCGCTATTCATGCTTCAGTCTACGAATAGACATAAGCAACTGGCACACCTTCCGCTGCTCCCATTGACTATGATAACCCTCTGGCAGAGTCATATACACGCGCACTTCCAAATTCCTATTTAGAAAGACGTTATAGTCATCCATCTGCTAGATATCATAGCCAAGAATAGCATTAGCACCAAGTCACATCCATATAGACTTCAGCGTAGACACTGAAGTAAAAGTCACATCACAATCCACAACGGGTATTTGATGAAAATTATTTACAATAAGTTTAGGCTTATTAGGTCAGTACTTTTCCATCTGCACAGATCTCGAAAGATCTACTTGCTCCTAATGGGTTTTTACCCCTTCAGGAGCACCCAATAAAGACTAAAATCCATGATTTGCTGAAGTGTGTGGATTCCATCTTGGGTATGAAGAATCTGGTTACCTGGAAGTTACCACTTCCTATGACATGCTGATAACAAGTAGGGGAACAGCAGTGTCAAGTCATATCCGTATGGGCTTCAGCATAGACACTGAGGTAAAAGTCTCATCACAATTCATAACAGGTATTTGATGAAAACTCTTTACAACAACTCCAACTTTATTAGGTTAATGCCTTTCCACATGCACAGATCTCTAAAGATCTACTTTCTCCTAATGGGTTTTACCCCTTCAGGAGCGCCCAGCAAAGTCCAAAATCTATGATTTGCTGAAGTGCGTGGAGTCCGTCTTGGATATGAAGTATCTGGTCACCTGAATGTTACCACTTCTTATAACCTGCTGATAACTAGTAGGACCATCATTACCATGATATTGACCTCCCTATCACCGTCTATGAGAAAACCGAAGTAGTGGCTGAGGTCACCTACTTAATCTGCGGAGTGGCTAATATTTTGTCAAGTCCAATTGAATCCTTAGATTCTACTAAATTTTCGGTAACCGTTTGTGGTTCTGGAATCACTTCCAATTCTATTATACTCTCACTAGTTTTTTTTGCAAAAAAAATTCCTTTTAGAAAAAGGTGGTGAGTCAAGAACAATGTAACTATTGATCTTAAAAATGGTAGAAGCAAAATCCTACCGAATGCTTGGGATAATCCACAAACTGGCATTACCGAAGCGTGCCTTGAGTTTGTCTGAATTCTATTTTTAAACAGAAAAACGGATAACTCAATATCTTAACAACCTCAAGATATGTAACCATTCTATGTCCAAATAGAATCAATGCACTAATTTAGATGGAACTGGATTCAAATGTCATGCAACTGTTTCCCGTGCATATCACCTAATGGAAAAAGGCCAATACAACATTACTCATTAAGGGGCGCACCCACGGATGAGCAACCTGCGAGAGAATCATGTTCTCAATATTACTATGACGGAATACTTATCATATCACCTTGAAGAATTATGATATTTCCAACGTATGGTTCTCTACTTTATTCTTATACCTATAAACTTCTGAAAATCTTTTGACCTTACATTATAACGAATGCGTGTCTAAAATTAAAGAACTCATAGGTAATTCTGAACCAAGTAAGAGTACCAACCCCTTGTCCCGAAGGACATTGGACAACATACATTTTCATGTATAAGTCCCAAGAGTATATTAACTCAAATTCTATGTTTTGTAAATTAAAAACTGTATATTGGTTAAGAATGTCTTACACCATTATTCAATGCACCTAACCTTATCCTCGACTGATAAGGGTAAATGTTTATAACACAATTTTCAAAAATGTATATCTCACTTTATAAAATAATGGTACAAAAATTGCATTTTAAAATTTGGTGCATAACAACGGTTATTCGAAACCAAATATTTGCCGTAAGGCAAAGCCAGGCGATTCAATCTAATATCACCAATTACAACGATTTCCTTTATTGAGGATCGGATCGCCCATTTTCCAATATTCTACTCCTACTCATCATCTGTAACACTGTACAGATGTGAGATCCAAATCCGGTAAATATATACCCTGGAGTCAGAATTGATTGGGAAAACAGTTCTCGGTAACATGTATATAGAAAATCTGAAACATAAGTATTTTAAAGGGGGTGGCCAAGTATTCCTTAGTAATGCCTTTTCCGTTATGAAGATTCATGACAGTAGTCGCAATTTCCTTTGCTCACACTTCAATCCCTTTATATGTTTCTATATCTTACATTCTGCACACCATACATAGACTAATTGATTTTCTACCTTCTCTACCTTTCGGTACCAGCCTAAGGTTTGGAAGAAGACTATCCAATAAGCGTAATATGTGTACTCTCCTAATGCAAGGAGCTCTCTCAAGTTGAAAGAAGGTAAAAAGAAGAGACAACCGAATAATCCTATTCAATTTCTCCAGAATCTATGGTCATTCTCAACTGAAGTAACTTCTTCGAGTTCGTATGTAACTATACGATGGTCGTTTCAAGAAATATGGATCATCGTAGTGATACGAAGTGTTCTGAAGAAATGCAAAGGGTAAAGTAGGAGTGACAGAGATATGTGCGACTTTGTCGTGAATCATGACAACCCAAAACCAAATGGTGTAAGAAGGTTCGGTTACCTTGGTTCATGAGTTTTAGTTTAAAGGAAGTCATGGGTCGCTGTACCAGAGAGAGAGAAAAGAAACATTCAGCGTACTCTCTATCAAAATTAGATTGGTTATCACTTTATCTAATCCGGATGGCTCCCACTGTTCCTCGAATTCTCCTTCAAACCCTAAAAGAAGAATTAGTCGGGATCATTTACACTTTACAAGTTCACTAACCGTTTAGCCATGCCAGTGTTGGTACTCCGAAGGAGGTCCTCGTGCTTTCGTACGTACCCAACTAATAACCTCGTTTCAGAAGAGGCGTAATCTCGTTAACACTTTCTAAACACCTAATAGGTTAGCTTATTGTGAAGTGAAAAATCTTTCGAGAAGTAATACATACTCATAAGTGGGAATCGGGACCCAACTATCATCATATGATAACCTGACGGAATCTACTCAAGTTACCACACTCCAGAAGGTATGCGCATGCCTGGCAAGTTTCCTGTATGTTTTAAACTCCTGACATGGTTTTTTCCCGTAATGGTTTATGACCTTGGCTAGGTCAACAAACCATAAACTGCTAGTCAAGTTCAACCCGTCATTTTCTTGTAAACCCACCCGTATGTGCCCTTGACTAGGTCAACAAGGCCGTACGACTGACCTAACCAATCGCATTGCAATGCACAGAGAAGCACCACTTAGCTGCCGCACACTACGCCTTGATTAGGTCAACAAATGCAGCACGAATACTAGGTAATGCCAATCTGAAATGAATGAGGGCTACAGCTGGTTTTTGGCGAAAAATCCTTTAACGTAATGAACTTGATATTGTAAAAGGAGCTTGAGTGGCTTTGAAAAAGAAGGCTTAGGCTCTGCATTTTAAAACTAGTAACATAAACCTTTGCTTAAGAGAGAACTCCCGTGAAGAGATCAAGGCTTTTCCCTCATAGAATGAGGTGCGGGATATTCCTAACTGAACACCTCTATACAAAGCAAAAGAATACGACTATGAGTTTTGAAGAAAATCGAGTAGTTTTAAAATTGGTTCCGACAACATCATTTAGTTTATTTTCCTTGCATTATTCAGATAATGCGTTCCCATCATTTTAAGTTTTCAAGCCACAAAAAAACAACCAAAATAGCATGCTTTTATATGCCATTCGCATTCGCTACGGGGCTCCGTCATGCACCGTTAGATTACTTAACTAACGGCAGAGCGGGGGCAGGACTAGCGCGAATGCAAAACATATAGAAGTATCTACTAAATATATATATATATATATATATATATATATATATATATATATCACAGGAAGATAATAATTATCACAAGCAGATAAAAATCATCACAGGTATGCGAACAACAATACGGAACAACGGATAATCTAGGAGCCGCACGTTTTATTTTAGCCGTAAATGTAACGCGACATTCCCCGGTCGTGTGGATAGCCAGTGCAATGAAAAACCTAGACCCCTACGAGCGTGGCAAGTTACCCACTAATGCTGGAAGTGAGGCAACCCCAATCAACAAAGTGAATGGGTCACCCAGCTGTTGGGGTAAAAATTTACACCCCGGTTGACCAAGTCAAAATCCAAGTCAACCCTAAGCCAAGTGGGCCCAAGCCCAGACCCAGTGGGCCCATGCCCGGGTCGAGCCCGAACATGAAGCGGCCGGCCTCCCCCCATGCCAAGATAAAAATTTTGTAATAAATAATTTTGTTGCATTTTCTTTTAGTTTATTTTATGGATAAATGTAAGAAAATGGGCATAAAAGCCAAATTTTTGTAAAGCCCATGGCTTATGTGCAAAAAGAAATGGCACATGAGCCATGAAATAGGCAAAATGCCATTTTGTGAAGCCCAAGGGGCTATGTGTAAAGTGTATAGCCTATAAAAGCAAGGATAATGAAATATCCCAACAACTTTTTTCTCTCTAAAAAAAAAAGCTTCAGAGCTGAGCTCTTTCTTCCTTCTCCAAGGTTCCAAAACCTTCTTCTTTCTTTTGAATTAAATCAAGAGTTTTACTCTTCCCTTTTCAAAACAAATTAGTTTTTCACCACAAAACCCACATAGGGGAACCTGGATCTGTCATCAGATCTTAAAAAGGAGAGATTTTGAGATTTCACATCTCTTGATCTTCAAGATCCAGCAAACAACAGGAGGAAGAAGAAGAACATCTTTCACTAAACCCCAAAAAAAAAAGAAGAAAAAACACATTCAGGAGTCCAACTCCTCTCTGATTTCTCTTCTGAGAAATTTTTTTTAGGCTAAAAGCCTGTTGTGCCTCACCTGTGCGCTTGCGCAAGTGCGCAAGGAGCCCGCGTGCCGACACGTGGCGCGCGCGCTTGCGCACCTGCGCAAGTGCGCAAGGCGCCCGCGTGCCGACACGTGGCGCGCGCGCTTGCGCACCTGCGCAAGTGCGCAAGTCGCCCGCGTGCCGACACGTGGCGCGCGCGCTTGCGCACCTGCGCATCCCTTGGATGTCTTTCCCCCCCTCTTTTTGTGTACATACATACATATATACATATGTATACAAATTTATACACACACATACTCCGCAACATTCTCCCCCTCAAAAAAATTTTCGGGCCGGGGCGCTGCCCCGAACCCCGCAAGGGGGCTGCTAGCCCCCTTGACCCCCAGCCCGCTATCCGGGTAGCGGGACCCCCGTAAAAACTCTGCGTGGCTCCCGATATATCCAAACCCCCCTTTCAAAACACAACACACGTACACTGCACATTGAGTTCGCATGACCATTTTTAACCCGTTAATCGGAGGTTCCCTCGCCCCAAAGGCGAGGGGTAATTAACGGCAGCTTAGTCCGCGGCTGCCGGAGATTCGGATCCCCACAATCATTAAACCCTGGCCTACTCCAGGCAGGTGGAATCTGTAGTACGCCTGACAAGCGCGCGCGTATTCCCATCTCAATGGGGTGACGAAAAACACCCCACAGATTCTGGCACGCCCGGTGGGACCAATCTCTCCTCCCATATTTCGGGTTAAACGTTCATGCGAACTCAATCAATATACATACCTGTATTTATACTAAAAATAATGCGTTTTAATGCAGATTTTCAAGCAATCAACCTTCGACGACAATGTCTCCCCAGACGAATTCAACTTCCAATGCGACCCCGATTCTGTACGTGGTCAAGATCAACGCTCGTGTGGTTCTCCCCGCAAGCCTCAGTCGTAAGTGGGAGGAACCGCCCCGTCAGTTCGGCTCCGTCATCATCTACCCTGCCGGAAGCGCTCATCTGGCGGAGATCCCGGCGGAACAGGTGGCCAAGCCGGTCTCAAGGGGAAAGAGGCCGAATGTCGTGATCGCCAAGGCACCACAACCGAAACTCAAGACGCTATCTGAACGACTCCCTGGCGCTCTAGCTGGGGGCAAGACTTCCGATGCGAAAGGCAACATCAAATGTCGCGGACGAGCTCAGGCGATGACTCTAACAAATGCACAATCGGGCGTATCTCCAAGGCCCTCCATCAACCGGTCTGCGGCATCTTCCCAAAAAGTCGAAGTCTGCCAGGTGCTTAGAACAGAAAAGTTAAGGCAGAAGCGGCTCAGGTATCGAGCCAACAAGAGGGCCAAGGCTTCGGCCAAATGGAATCGTGTGAAGTTCCAAGTGCAGGGTTGCCCAGCGACGACGGCTGAGTCGGACGTAAGAATCAGCAATTCCTTCGAGCCTCTGAAGTGGGTTCAGAAAAATGCCATGACCGCCAGAATCAAGAAGACAGCGGTCCGAACAGTGCCACAAAGAGACGTGTCCCGGACCCAACGGAAGAAGTATGACACTGTCTCATCAAGAGTCTATCAAGCGCTCTGTGCCGCACGAAAGCAGCGGGGCAAATCCAGAAAAGAAGCGCCATCACCATTCAAGAACCTGGGTAGGCCAGCCGTCTTCAATCGATTACCAGCTACCAAAGCAAGGGGGTCAAGACAGCGATCCGTGAAATCAGCTTCCAATGATAAAAAGACGGCCGGATACATCATCCATAAGGTCTATATGGCGGGCGGACGCCCCAGCGACAACCTTCGCAGCAAAAGCAAGGATGGGGCCACCACATCCCAAGCCCAATCTAGCCTGAATGTGGTCGCCGCCGCTCAAGAACAGCCGCCCCCGCTGGATGAAGAAAACCCTCTCGATGAGGATGATAGGCAGAAAGACCCCTCGGTCCACACAGAGTCAACCTCGGACAGCGAGGAAGAGCCGACTTTCCGCCCCAGGACTGCGGAGCAAGAGCTGCTTCAAGAGCTTCGAAAACAGCTCAGGAGCAAAGATAAAGAGATGGTCAAGCTCTATTCGAAGATTGACGACTTAACGAACGTGGTGATGCAGCTTACGGCTCAAATTGCTCGAGCGCCTCCCAATCAAGCACAAGCCGCTACTAATCAGCCGGGTGATGACAATCCGAGGCAGCCAATGCCTGTTCCTTCGGGTCCAAGACTGGTCGAGCCACATGAGAGCCGTCCACACTCCGCTTCTGGGGATGCCTTGGCCCCAGATAATACTATCCCGCTAACACAGGATCGGATAATGGATTTGGTCACCAGCAAGGTTAAAACATTGGTGGCCGAAGCTGAAGCTCAGAAAGAAATCGGCAGTAGCGGGCGGCCATATCCCGCGCAGTACGATCTGATTGAGTTCCCAAGCGGCTATGTTATTCCTAAGTTCGGAAGATTTTACGGAACGGGGAATGCAAATCAGCACGTCGCCCACTTCAAAGCATCGTGCGGAAATACTGGGGGCAACGACGCGCTCGTTCTTCGTCAGTTTGTCAATAGCCTGACCGGCGTCGCCTTCGACTGGTACGCGAGCATACCAGATGGGTCCGTCATTACCTTTGCCCAAATGGAGTCTCTGTTCCGGCAAAGATTCATGAGCGTCAGTGATAAAATCTCCATTGCCGACCTTGTGAGGACCAAGCCGGGGAAGAATGAAAGCAACACTGACTTTATCGCCCGATGGCGTAATCTCACGGTCAAGTGCGAACCGCCGCTGGAGCAGGACCAGTCCGTCAGCCTTCTCATTGGGAACCTCAGCAATTGGATGGTCCCCTTCTTGTGTACAGCGGGCCTCAAGACGTTTCAGGAGCTAACCAAGAAAGTCCAAATGCTGGAACGCTCGAAGCAAGAGTCCCCGCCAGACTCTCAGAGAGACAAAACCTGGAAAAGCAAGCGGGACGACAACCGTAGAAGCGGGAGTTCCAGCAGTACCAATGTCTTCAATGCCTCCGACAATGAAGAAAAGCGAAGGGCGGGCGAATCCAAAACCAACCGGTCTCGAAAGCCATTGCTGGGAGGAGATGGGCCTTCCCTAGAGGAGAAAAAGAACAAGGTTTACTCTTTCAGAAGGGACAAGGTCCGCAAGATATTTAAAGATGCCTTGAACAATGGCCTACAACTGCCGGAGTCGAAAAGACCCCAAGAAGCAAAAATGACCGACAATCCCCTGTATTGCCCGTACCACCGAGTAGTGAGCCATGCGATCGAGGATTGCTATATCTTCAAGGACTGGGTCGAGAAGCACAAGGCTGGAGAGATCGAGCTGTCCAAAAGCGTGTTGGTGAACAATCAAGTTGCAACCGCCAACTTTATACAGACGGAAGCTGAAGCCTTCTGGGAGCAGACAGCCGAACCCGCTGCCCTGACAAACGAAACTGACTCATCGCGGCCTTCGTGGAGTACGCACATATCTAATAAGACGAAGAAGATGCTAAAGCTACTTCAGAAAGAGCCCAGGATGGAATGGGAAGGACAGAAGAAGCCTACCAGTCCAGCTGCCTATGCGGCTCCATCAGGCTCAAAATCCAAGAAGCTCAAGAAGAAGAAAAGTGCAGCTCAGCGCGAAAAAGAGTCTGCAGGGAGATCGACCATTCAAAAGTATATCGATTCCCTCGAAGAATATGAGCAAAAGGAAAGAACATTGATTCAATTGAAGGAGTTCTTCCCTGTACAAGCGGCCGAAATTCTGGAGGAGTTAGAAGAAGACTCCAATGAAGAAATTCCAGTAGTGACCTGCTACGCCATCCATCTTGGCAGCGACTCTGAGGATGATCTCTGTTTTCCGGAAGAGGACGAGGAGCTCACCACAAAGGCCAATCAAATCCAGCTCAGAAGCGGCAGGGCTCTACCGCAAAATCAGGGCAACGCCCCAAAAGGGAAGGAAAAACAAGTCGCTAATGAAGAAGATGGCAGAGAACCGGCTGATGAAAACATAAGTCCTTCCTCGGTGGACTATAATGTCTTGGCGTATCTCCGGAAGCTTCCGTCTCTCCTGAGCATCTACGACGCCTTGGTCCTATCTAAGGAGCTTAGAGATGTTCTCATCCACGCTCTGCAAAACCCCGAGCGGTATCAGGCTCACTTTGCGGAAATTAACATGAAAGAAGCCCAGCATGCTTCGTATGCCGCCGCAGTCACATTTAAGGATGAAGACTTGCTACTGGGAACGGCTGAGCATAATCGGCCGCTTTACGTGACCGGGTACAGCGACGGAGATCGAATTAATCGCATATTGATTGATCCGGGGTCCTCAGTGAACATCATGAACTTGCGAACTCTGAAGAGTTTGTCAATGGACGTCCGACACCTGTCAAGGGAAAGGATTGTCATTCAAGGCTTCAACCAAAATTGTCAGCAAGTTCTGGGGTCCATAGCTCTGCCAATCAAATTCGGGGATCTGCAAACTGAAGCTAAGATATACGTGATCGACGCCGACACGTCTTATAAGATTCTCTTAGGGCGGCCGTGGCTCCACGATTACAGCATCATTCCGTCAACTCTCCATCAATGCATGAAGTATACTAAAAATGGCGAAGAAAGACGCATTGACGGAGACATCCACCCGTTCGGTGTGCATGAAGTCCGATATGAAGATTCTCGGTACTTTATGAACCACCAAAATGCTAAGCCACAACTGACTGAGGATAGACCGGCCCCAAGACACAAGAGCAAATCTGCGCCGGCTGTCACTTTCAAAAGCAAAAATACCTAAGTGCGCCCGCATTTCGGCAGCGACACTGATGAGTCCGACGCTGGAAGCCCGTCCTTCCATAAAACTCGCCCACGTTTCGGCAGCGATACGGACGAATCTGTTATTGAAGGCCCATCTAGCAGCAAAGTCCGCCCTCATCTTGGCAGTGACACTGAAGAGTCAGAAGAAGAGGACCTGCCGTGCAACAGCTGTGCAGATCGGCCCCCCGTGCAGCAAGCGAAACTACGAGAGACCCTCGAAGTCGCAGAAGGGTCCCTGGCCATCACAAGGGTGCCGGAACAGATGTGCAAAGAGCTCGACGCATTGTCAGTCTCTACCGTGGACCAGCTGAAAACTTTCTACGTGCCCGGGAGGAAAAATGGACAGAAGGGCATCCTGTTTTACAGGTCAAACCCCGTTGTGCACCCGGACGATCTTTCTATCGCGTGCCTTCCCTATGAGAGAGGCTTAAGAGCCGTCCTCAATCCCAGATACTATGCGCCCGAGATGCGGGAATACTTTAAGAAGTGCGGATGCCGGTTATATCAAACGGAGTCCGAAGCAAAGTTTTACGAAGGGCTATGGTATCCGCCCCAGGTCCGAGCACTCATCGATGGACGAATTCCAGATAGACGGGGCATAGGCTACATTCAACCTTATTCCAAAGCGTGCTACATGATCCATGTTGGTGAGACCAGCGAAAGATCAAATGATGATGACGAGATAGCCGAGCCAGAAGAAGCTCCTCAAGAGCTCGAAGATGGAGGACAAGCAACCTTTGATGAGCTAACCGAGATTGACTTAGGAACGCCCGATAATCCAAGGCCGACCTACATCAGCTCACTCTTGTCGGAGGAAATGAAAGAGCAGATAATTGCCCTGCTGCGTGAGTTCGTCGACTGCTTCGCGTGGACGTACAAAGAAATGCCTGGCCTTTCCCCTGAGGTAGCCGTGCATAAGCTGGCTATATCTCCTGATGCTAAGCCAGTCAAACAAGCTCCTCGAAGAATGAGAAGGGAGTTGGAAGAAAAGGTCATCGAGGAAACCAAGAAACTCATTGATGCCGGCTTCATCAGGGAAGAGAAATATGCAGACTGGATCGCATGCATAGTCCCAGTGAAGAAGAAAAATGGGCAGATCCGAGTTTGTGTCGATTTCAGGGACCTCAATAAGGCATGCCCTAAAGACGACTTCCCGCTACCGGTCATGGAAATGATGGTCGATGACACCTCAAATTACGAACTGTTCACCTTTATGGACGGCTCGTCTGGATATAATCAGATCAAGATGTCGCCTGAGGATGAGAAGCACACAGCATTTCGAACCCCGATCGGAATATATTGCTACAAGGTAATGCCATTCGGACTGAAGAACGCAGGTGCTACATATCAAAGGGCGATGACTAATATCTTTGATGACCTAATCCATAAAGTCGTTGAATGCTATGTTGATGATCTGGTCATCAAGACTAAAGCCAAGGCCGATCATATCCAAGATCTCAGGACCGTTCTCACCAGACTGAGGGAATACGATCTGAAGATGAATCCTCTGAAGTGCGCTTTTGGCGTGTCATCGGGAAAATTCCTGGGCTTCATAGTCCGACATCGAGGGATCGAAGTTGACCCATCAAAGATAAAGGCTATCATGGAGATGCCCCCTCCGAAGAGTCTGACGCAGCTAAGATCTTTTCAAGGCAAGCTTGCTTATATACGGAGGTTTATCTCAAATCTTTCAGGGAGATGTAGGCCCTTCTCAAAGCTCATGAAGAAAGGAGCTCCTTTTATCTGGGATGCCGAATGTCGAGCAGCGTTCGAAAGCATTAAACAATACTTGTTGCACCCTCCAGTGCTGGCCGCTCCCATTCCGAATAAACCGCTGATTCTCTACACTGCCGTGCTGGACGAGTCACTCGGTGCGCTCCTTGCCCAGAATAATGAGGAAGGAAAAGAAAATGCCCTCTACTACCTCAGTCGAACTCTAGTCGGGGCGGAACACAACTACTCCCCAATCGAAAAGCAATGCCTGGCTCTGATATTTGCTGTGAAGAAGCTGAGACACTATCTGCTCGCTCATCGGGTTATGCTGATCTCCAAGGTCGACCCGCTCAAACACTTGATGACCAAAGCAAGCCTAGCCGGCAGAATGGCAAGATGGGCTGTCATGCTACTTGAGTTTGACATAGTTTACACTCCTCAGAAAGCAGTAAAAGGGCAAGCTCTTGCAGACTTTCTCGCTGCTCATCCCATACCAGAAGGGTCGCCACTAAATTGTGAGTTACCCGACGAACAAGTGCTGCATCTCGAGAATGACGAGCCATGTTGGGAGCTCTACTTCGATGGGGCCTCATCGTTAAGAACCTCCAGTAAATCAAGGGTCCCGGAGATAAAAGCAGGGATAGGATTAGTGTTCATCACACCATCAATGGGAACCCTACGGCGTTCTTTTGCTCTCACCGAGCCTCGGACAAACAATGAAGCTGAGTATGAAGCTCTGATAGCTGGTTTGGAGCTCGCCATAGAAATGGAAATCCGTCAGCTACGAGTTTACGGTGACTCCCAGCTCGTCGTCAACCAAGTAAGCGGCGATTATAAGATATACAAACCCGAGTTAGCTCGGTACAGAGGTCGAGTGGTGGAACTCATGAAACGGTTCACTCATATTGAACTAACGAGAGTCCCTAGAGCGTTGAACGGAAAGGCTGATGTACTCGCTTGCTTGGCCAAGGAACTGGCTGATCCTGAAATGGACGAAATTCTGATCACAGTCAGGAGCCGACAAATTCTACCCCAGTCTCTCTACGAGAAGAGGAAAGCGCGGAACAGAAGAGCAGTCCTGCGGAAGAAGCTTCGATCATCCAAGACGAGCCCGATTGGAGAGAACCCTTCATAGAGTACCTCCGATACGACAAGCTGCCCGAAGAAAAATCTGCAAGGATTCAGCTGAAGAAAAGAGCCCTCCAATACGTGTTTGTAAATGACACATTATACCGCAGGTCATATGACCAACTCTGGCTCAGGTGCCTGTCGTCGGCCGAAGCCCAAAAGGTCATGAAAGATGTCCACTCGGGAGTTTGCGGTGCTCACCAATCTGGCCCCAAGATGCGACTTCAAATTAAACGGCTTGGGTATTACTGGCCCACCATGATACGGGATTGCGGAGAGCATGCAAAGAAATGTTATATCTGCCAAATTCACGGTGATTTTATTCACAAGCATCCCAACCCATTGCATCCTACAGTGGCGTCGTGGCCCTTCGAAGTTTGGGGCACCGACATTGTTGGCCCAATTGATCCTCCGTCATCTAAAGGCCACCGGTTCATACTGGCCGTGACAGACTACTTCTCCAGGTGGGCTGAAGCTGTCCCGCTAAAAGAAGTCAAGACAAAGGATATTCTGACATTCTTCCAGCATAATATTCTATACCGCTTCGGTACACCAAGAAGAATCATTTCTGACAACGGGCATTCTTTCAAGAGCTTCAATGTCTCAAGATTCGCTACTCAGCACAAGATAGACTGGAGGTATTCCTCCATCTATAATCCAAGAGCCAATGGGCTAGCCGAAGCCTTCAATAAGACTCTATGCAAGCTCCTGAGGAAAAATGCTTCAGCCAACAAGAGAGACTGGAATCTCAAGCTTCACGAGGCATTGTGGGCATATCGTACCACGCACCGTACTCCAACTCAGTCCACTCCATACTCATTGCTCTTCGGAGTGGAGGCGGTCCTCCCCCTCGAAGTCGAAGTTCCAAGCTTAAGAATGGCCGTTCAGCATGAGTTGACAGAAGAGGAAAACGTGCTCCTTCGACTTGAAGAACTCGATGCCCTCGAAGAAAAGAGGCTCGCAGTGCAGCAAAATCTGGAGCTGTACCGAGCCCAAATGTCACGGGCCTATGACAAGATAACCCGTCTCCGCGCTTTCAAGAAAGGTGAATTGGTGCTGGTCCTCAAAAGACCGATCATCCCCAATCGACATGCCAAGGGAAAATTCGAGCCGAACTGGGAAGGACCATACGTCATCGAGAAAGTGTTCGACGGAGGATCCTACCAACTAATAAGTGCCGAGGGAGAAAGGCCCATGCCACCCATCAATGGACGATATCTCAAGAAATACTACACATGAATGCTCCAAGTCGCAGGCGAATTGAGCACATCAGCCCTACGGTCTGGATCATACATCCTGCAAAACCGTATACAATCCACGGGCGTAAATGACCCCTATCTCTCCCAAATCCTGCCGGTGAGACTACTTTTAAAAGTCCCACCAGCGGTAAAAAAAAAAAAGAGAAGAAAAAAAATAAATAAAAAATAAAAGAAATAAAAAAATAAAAATAAACGGTATGTCCACAAGCAAAACGGGCACGGATGAAAACCCGAAAGGGCTCCGTGAGTAAAAACATCAGGACTACCGGCGAGTCTGCGAAAACCCGAAAGGGCGCAAACTTGTGAAAAGAGATGAAATACACTCGCAAAGTCCTCTCGACCTTGTGAGGAGAAAACCCCTGCGTGAGATCCTTACGACTCACAAAGGAGCAACACACTTAGGAATCCTCACGATTCCTAAGGAGAAAATACACCTGCGGGATCCTTACGACTCGTAGGGAGAAAATGCTTTATGGGACCCTCACGGCCCATAAAATTGAAAAGCCTTAGGTGGTAGGGACCCAAACCTATCTCCTAAGCCATCGTTCCCCAACGGGCAACGGCAAATGATGATCCGCTCCTGGCATTTCGCTTCAGTGTTAGCGGTGCTGATGCCGACCAAAAACCCAAATCCCAAGTCCTCCCGAGGCAAATGATGAGTTGCTCCTGGCATTATTCCAGTGCAGCAATACTGATGCCAAACAAGATCCAAATTCCAAGTCCCCAAACGGCGAATGATGAGTCGCTCCTGGTACCATATTCCAGTGTAGCGATGCAGACGCCAACCAAAATCCAATTTCTCAAAATTCTCCGGCCCTACGGTGGGTCCCCAAATTGACCATCGTATACAATCCACGGGCTCAAATAATTCTCATCATACCCATGCCCCACCGTAATCACCAGTTATGCGGCCGGTCTCCGCTTTGGGAATGATGCTCCATTGATAAGACCCACTCATGTGTCCTCACGATATATGAGGAGAACAAACCTTTGTGGGATCCTTACGACTCATAAAGGAAAAACACACTTAGGAGTCCTCACGACTCCTAAGGAGAAAATACACCTGTGGGATCCTTACGACCCGTAGGGAGAAAATGTTTTTATGGGACCCTCACGGCCCATAAAATTGAAAAGTCTTAGGCGATAGGGATCTAAACCTGTCTCCTAAGCCATCGCTCCCCAATCCCCAAATGGCGAATGATGAGTCGCTCCTGGTACCATATTCCAGTGCAGCGATGCAGACGCCAACCAAATTCCAAATCCCTTACCCCAACGGCGAATGATGAGTCGCTCCTGGTACCATATTCTAGTACAGCGATGCAGACGCCGACAAAATCCCGAAATTTTTCCGGCCCTACGGTCTGGATCATACATCCTGCAAAACCGTATACAATCCACGGGCGTAAAACAATCCCAATTTCTCCCAAATCCTCTCGGGGCAAATGATGAGTTGCTCCTGGCATTATTCCAGTGCAGCAATGCAGATGCCAAACAAAAACCAAAATCCCAAAATCCTCTCAATGACAGATGATGATTCGCTCCTGGTACCATATTCCAGTATAGCGATGCTGATGTCAACCCAAATCAAAATCAACAAGTCAACTTCCACTCCGACACCGCAGAAAGCGGAGCAAGTCAGAATCCAATCTCAACACCGCAAGAAGCGGAGCAAGTCAAGTCTACCCCTGACACTGCAAGAAGCAGAGCAAGTCAAATCAAGCACCGACCGTCCAAGTCGCAAAAAGGGCAGAATCGACCGTCCAAGTCGCTAAAAGGGCAGCACCGACCGTCCAAGTCGTGAAAAGGGCAGCAACGACCGTCCAAGTCGCTAAAAGGGCAGCAACGACCGTCCAAATCGCTAAAAGGGCAGCATCGACCGTCCAAGTCGCTAAAAGGGCAGCACCGACCGTCCAAGTCGTGAAAAGGGCAGCAACGACCGTCCAAGTCGCTAAAAGGG
Source organism: Agapanthus africanus (assembly GCA_030015575.1). Taxonomy (NCBI): domain Eukaryota; kingdom Viridiplantae; phylum Streptophyta; class Magnoliopsida; order Asparagales; family Amaryllidaceae; genus Agapanthus; species Agapanthus africanus. The sequence goes on along the minus strand of JASDDO010000024.1, from coordinate 831,673,414 downwards.
CAGCAACGACCGTCCAAGTCGCTAAAAGGGCAGCACCGACCGTCCAAGTAGCAAAAAGGGCAGCACCGACCGTCCAAGTCGCTAAAAGGGCAGCATCGACCGTCCAAGTCGCAAAAAGGGCAGCACCGACCGTCCACGTCGCTAAAAGGGCAGCAACGACTGTCCAAGTTGCTAAAAGGGCAGCATCGACCGTCCAAGTCGCAAAAATGGTAGCATCGACCGTCCACGTCGCAAAAAGCGCAGCACCGACCGTCCAAGTCGCAAAAAGGGCAGCGCAGGATTCCTACAAAGCGGGAACCAGATAAAGTCGCCTCCACGTGAAAGAAGATCCATCAATTTCATGCACACGACCCACATATGTGGTGTGCATTTATTGATGGGGGGCAATTTGTTGGGGTAAAAATTTACACCCCGGTTGACCAAGTCAAAATCCAAGTCAACCCCAAGCCAAGTGGGCCCAAGCCCAGACCCAGTGGGCCCATGCCCGGGTCGAGCCCGAACATGAAGCGGCCGGCCTCCCCCCATGCCAAGATAAAAATTTTGTAATAAATAATTTTGTTGCATTTTCTTTTAGTTTATTTTATGGATAAATGTAAGAAAATGGGCATAAAAGCCAAATTTTTGTAAAGCCCATGGCTTATGTGCAAAAAGAAATGGCACATGAGCCATGAAATAGGCAAAATGCCATTTTGTGAAGCCCAAGGGGCTATGTGTAAAGTGTATAGCCTATAAAGGCAAGGATAATGAAATATCCCAACAACTTTTTTCTCTCTCCAAAAAAAAAAGCTTCAGAGCTGAGCTCTTTCTTCCTTCTCCAAGGTTCCAAAACCTTCTTCTTTCTTTTGAATTAAATCAAGAGTTTTACTCTTCCCTTTTCAAAACAAATTAGTTTTTCACCACAAAACCCACATAGGGGAACCTGGATCTATCATCAGATCTTAAAAGGAGAGATTTTGAGATTTCACATCTCTTAATCTTCAAGATCCAGCAAACAACAGGAGGAAGAAGAAGAACATCTTTCACTAAACCCCCAAAAAAAGAAGAAAAAACACATTCAGGAGTCCAACTCCTCTCTGATTTCTCTTCTGAGAAATTTTTTTTAGGCTAAAAGCCTGTTGTGCCTCACCTGCGCGCTTGCGCAAGTGCGCAAGGCGCCCGCGTGCCGACACATGGCGCGCGCGCCTGCGCAAGTGCGCAAGTGCGCAAGCCGCCCGCGTGCCGACACGTGGCGCGCGCGCCTGCGCACCTGCGCAAGTGCGCAAGCCGCCCGCGTGCCGACACGTGGCGCGCGCGCCTGCGCAACTGCGCAAGTGCGCAAGGCGCCCGCGTGCCGACACGTGGCGCGCGCGCTTGCGCACCTGCTCATCCCTTGGATGTCTTTTCCCCATCTTTTTGTGTACATACATACATATATACATATGTATGCAAATTTATACACACACATACTCCGCAACATTCTCCCCCTCAAAAAAATTTTCGGGCCGGGGCGCTGCCCCGAACCCCGCAAGGGGGCTGCTAGCCCCCTTGACCCCCAGCCCGCTATCCGGGTAGCGGGACCCCCGTAAAAACTCTGCGTGGCTCCCGATATATCCAAACCCCCCTTTCAAAACACAACACACGTACACTGCACATTGAGTTCGCATGACCATTTTTAACCCGTTAATCGGAGGTTCCCTCGCCCCAAAGGCGAGGGGTAATTAACGGCAGCTTAGTCCGCGGCTGCCGGAGATTCGGATCCCCACAATCATTAAACCCCGGCCTACTCCAGGCAGGAGGAATCTGTAGTACGCCTGACAAGCGCGCGCGTATTCCCATCTCAATGGGGTGACGAAAAACACCCTACACCAGCACTTCACGGAATCCGGTAACTTGAGCACCCCTCCGTGGGTCAACCTATACCCTCTACGAGTGCGGCGAATAGCCCGTCAATTCTAGAGTAATGCCCCTCCGGTCTCAACGCTATGAGATGCGGGCCCATTTCCCTCTAGAACCCGGTTATTCGAGCACTCCTCCACGGGGTAATTCTAGTACAAAAAAGAAAAAATATATACAATGATGACATCGACCTCAACCCGGTCGTGCCCCAATAAAAGAATATACAAACTGGCAGAAACGGCAGTCCATATGTCGTACGCTCGCCCCGCAATAATGAATATACAAATGAATCTAACTGTACATCTAACATTGCACACAAGTCTATCCATCACGACAATCCATCCAAAAGATCGGTGCAACACAGAACATCAACGCGAATATCATGTTCATAAACCCGTCTGATTGTACATATAGCAACCAGTTGGATTATACCGTGCTATGATATTCACGGTCGCAAAAACAAACAAATGCACTGAAAGCCATGAATTTAAAATTTTGATCGATTAAAACTTTCCGCATTGGCCCCAAGTACAAACCAGTACTCAAACAAATGTGGACCAAAAACAAATATTCTAAAAATCATATTTCCATGAATTAGAGCACTAAGAAAAAATTGGGGCACTGTGGCCAAAATTGGATCGCGGATCCGCGGCCAAATGGCACATTTGGCGGCAATTTAGCGGTCGAATTTTGGGCTTAGGTGCCCAAATTTGTTTTTGGTCTTTAGTTTTGCCTGCACAAAATTTTAATACAACCTGAACAATTTTTTGAACAGCTTTAAAATTCAAACAGCAAGCAGTTGATTGGAAATGCGCATCGGAAAAATTCCGTCGATCGAAACTCTAAATTAGTGCTAACAACCTAGTTAAGATTTATAGAGTGGCTCTAATACCATGTTGGAGTTCGGTGCCCACGCCGCGGAAGCCGCGGTCGAGGCGGAAGCGATAACAAAAATTTTACACGAGTACAAAACACGCATAACCTAGGATACGATCCATACACCTAAACTAGTAAACTAAAACATGCGAAGGGTATGAAATTACAACTTTCGATGCGTGTCCACCCAATTGTGGAAGACCTCTTCAAGCTTGTAGCCACCGGGATCGTGCTTGAAATTCGACCACCGTCGCCGAAGAAGATCCATCCGAGGTAAATCGGAAGAGGCTCGGATCGACGATCCAAACTTGCTAAGGATGGATGGTGGGTGATGTAGGAATTTTTCCACTAAACAATTTCTCTCATTTTCTCAAACTTAAGTGAGCAAGAGAATGAAGAAGGAGAGAGAGGTGAGGAGAGAGTGGATAGTCTCACCATGAAGCATGAACTCATCTCAAGAAAATCATCAAGTGCAAAAAGAATCATGGCTACACCTTTTTACAACCATGGTTCAAATATTGAATCCAATAAATGATCACAATCCAAGCCACACCTCTCTACTTATCTAGCCATGCTTCATGCCACCTCATTTCCCATTTATTTTTCCAAATAGAAAAATAAATATAAGGTGTCCTTCTTCTAGAAGCATTCCCATATAAATATGGAATACTTCACCCGGTATACGTATCGCTACATATACGCGTATCCGTATAAAAATACGGATAGCACCAAAAAGAGAAAATGAATAGTGAACGATAATATATATATATATATATATATATTTAAATTATTAAATCAAAACCTGATTTAATAATCCGGCTTAATCCTTAGACATCTAGTATTATCAACCGTTCGATTAAAGTCCGTGTAACTCGTACACGTATTTAATCGGGCCCCTGCACGCACTAACGTACGGCTCCTACATCTATCGTTTGAACCGGGAAATACCCACTATGTGGGACTCTAAAGACTTAACAATATGCCGACAGTGGGTTTAACCATAAGCAAGTCAACGGTACTAACTGTACGTAATGGCTATCCAGGTACTTGCCGAAAAGGGGGTCGACAATCAAGTACGTCCTTACCCTACAGAGTCTGAATGTGACAATCTCCGTACAGTCCGGTCTCTTTGTCAAAAAGTATCGCATATCGGGTCTAGGGGGTGGATAACGTCAGACCCCTATTAACCCGATAAGTCGTGTCTGAATCAAGCTCATCACCAACAGAGATACTACTGAAAAACTATCAGCAAATCTCATCCAACGTGACTACGGATTTCTAGTGATAGCCGACTGAACACAGCGCGACATCGACTCCTAATACCAGGAGAGACAAATCCTTGACAATCGACCACTGCCTCTATGTGGCTTGGAACTTGTAACACCTTAGAATGCGATTAGTGGTTAATTATGCGTTAATACGGGTTTTTAGTAAAAAGTTTACCAAAACGGTTTTCAAATATTTTATAAAAATTAATTAATATTTTATTAGAATTTAATTTGGCTTATACACACATGTGCATGTAAACTGGGGCAAATTTTGGGGTTAAACCATACTTAGTAGCCATGGTGTGTTAACACATTTCATTAGATAAAACATGTAACTTATTAAGTATTTTAGTTTCAAAAAAAATGATTTTTCCTTTTGGGTTGACTTGGAGAAAGAGGAGAAGAGAGAGGGAATGATGGTGCTTAAGCATGGGAGACAAGCATGCTTAGCATTAAATGAGGAGAGAGATGATGTGCATGCTTGCTCCCATACCCCCCTCTCACTCTCTCTATTCTTTTTTTAAAACTCTCATTATCTCACCTCTCGCACACACTCCCTCTCACTCTCAAAATTCTGCAGCAGCAGCCCCTCCCCCTCTCCCTCATTATTCTTCTTCTTCCTTTCAATCAAGCTCCAAACCTCTATTAAAATTCCCTCCTCACTTCACTAAACCTCTTGCTTAGCACTTTCTTGTTGGTTTTAGAGGCAAATCTTTGCCTTTGAAGGCAAGGTTAGCAAGTTGAGCCATCACTAAACCACTTTGAGGTATAAGCTTACCCTAATCCTTTTCTTTGATAAACTTTTAGTTATTTAACTTAATTTAGGGTTTAAGTGGTGTATTAGTGCTAATTAGGTGATTTAAGTGGAGATTAGATCAAGTAATGGTTTTTATGTCCTATTTAGCTTAACTAAGTATTGTTAGTGTTGTTAAATCCACGTTTTTTCCTCTGGTTACACTAAAACCCCATAATGTATTAATTTAGTGTTAAATTTAGTGTTTAGTTATGATTTATAGCTGTTTAGGGATCTACTCTCACTCCCGATGCTTCAGGGAAAAGTTGAGTTTACTGGAGCATGTTCACTAGACCTAGACCACACACACGGAGCACGAGACCATACTTCCTATCCCAGGCCACAAATAAATTAGTTCTGGCCGCAATTTGCGGCCAGATAGGTGAGCTGTGTGTTGGGGTTTGATGGGTAGGAGTCTACTACATATTTAAGGTGTTTGGTATATACAACTTTTCTTATTTCAGCTCGTATCAAAATCTGGAACCAAATTCCTTGTCTTAGTGCTTTTAAACTTACGCGACACGTACGTTTTGTGAGTGGGTTTGGTGGTTGCTGTGTGTCGCAGCGTGTCAGGGTAGTTTTAGATGTTTGTGTACGCGTTTTGGTGTATCGGATGCACACGCGTTTAGCTTGCGACACGAGTTTCTCGTTGGATTTTGATATCGCATTTTTGCAGGATATTAGCTTATGTGTATTACTTTGTGTAAATTCTAGGGTCGCAGGCGGGGACATCGGACGCCACGTACAAGGGGAAGCAAGTGGTCTGATATACGTAGATCGAGATCACGGTGAGTAGATTTAACATCTACGGGGAAATCGCCCGTATGGCGTTATGCGTCAGGGCTTGATAGGATATTGTAGCTTCATATTTGCATTCATATACTTTGATTGCGCATGGATACTATTTGTTGCATACTATATTCCCTGCTATATATGAACTTAGAATTAATAGAACACCGCACTGTTACTAACGGTTCATGTTGCACGAGCACTAAACTGCATGTCACACACACACACACCGTTAGTAATTTCCATGACACTCACACTATAGAATTGCCATAAACAATATATTGTAGCTCACCTCATATATGATTCGACATGATTATGTTACTTGCGCACGTACACATTGTATACCCATATTGGTGCACATACACATTGATACATCTATACTTGCGCACATACACATTGTATATCCATATTGGTGCACATATATATATTGGTACATCCATACTTGCGCATATACACATTGTACCTATATAGATAATCTGGTTTTTGGGAAAACCGGGGACCGCATGATATACTTTTAAAACTGAAATTATTTAAAGAGTGTTTTTTCCCCTTTTACTCATAATACGACTTTATGGTGCATACATCACATCGCATGGATTTACGCATCGAGTTTGGATTTCATATGGTTTCTGGATTTGAGAACCGTGTTATTATTTCAAGAAATTATGCTTTATTTTGAAAACCCGGTTTCTCTTGATATGATATTTCAGTGCGTCCACCATGAGTTTTCTCGGTTCGGAGAGCTTGTATGCGTATACCCGATTCGAGGAGCGGTAGGCACCTTCTGCGGGTACGTGGTGGACCCGGTATGGTACCCAGAGGCAAGAAGACTCGTATAGTTAGACGGTGAGCCCAGCGGAAGGACTACTACCTGCCGGTGATAGTTTGGAGACCCGAAGGATATCCGGAGGATACCGCCCGGGAGTTATGACATGAGATATTTTGAGGGCTGATCAGGTGTGAGGCGCCTGAGAGATGAGCATTTCCGTGTCGATGCTGGACACGAGTATTTCATGATGTTTTCAAATGCCGATGTTGGGCACTCCGTTTCTATGAGATTTACAGAACATGAGGGCCGATTAAATTGACGGCGCCTGAGTTATTTGGGATTTAGGGTGTTTTTGGTAGACACCGGGTTTTTTTTCTTTCCACGATGATAATTCGTGTTAATGATATATTTTCCCATGCTCATCACTCATTTATATGCATTGCGTCATGTATCTTTAGTACCTGATCGAGTACCTCGCATGATTATTGCATACTCAGATTTCCATATTGATGTTATCAGTTGCATATGTTAAAGTATCGCAGTACGTGCATACCTGCGATTACCTCTATATGTTATTTACTATTCACGAGTTGGCAACTCACCCTCGTTGTGCCACAGTGCTTGCAGGTAGACCCTCAGAGTAGTCGCGGCAGGACTACATCATTGTATCTTTTTGTTGCGAATACCGCTACAGTTGGCGTGACAGCCATTTTGCTGTAGGTGGGTTGCGGTTATCTGTTTACTTTTTTCATTGTACATTTCATTGTATCTAGTACTCTCTATCTACCAGTTATGTATTGACTTAGAGACCAGTTATAAGGACGATGTTGTATATTATTTTGTGACTCTGGTGTCGAGCTCTTGTGAGCCGACTTTTATTTATGCAGTTTTATTTCTCTTTATTTCTTTTCAGGCCGTTTACACTTATATTGTTCATTTCTTCGCTACGGTGTCGTATAGTATTCGTGTGGTGGTTGCTCCGTCATTGGGCGTGATTGCTCCCGTTTGGGATGCCCTTTATATTTCATTAGTTGTTTTACCTTTTTCTTATGATGTACCCGTTTCGGGGCTTGTTTTTACAAAGGAGGTGCTGCCGAAATTTTTAATAAAATAATTTAAACTTGAAGGATTTGTACTTAAGATTTCTAAATGTTTTAACAAATATTTTCATCAAATGTTTTCATCACTTTTCCTTTTATGGTTTAGATTTCTGGGTTTCGGCTTACTTAAATTGCGTTACGCCCGGAGACGTTACATAGTTTAAGTGCCGGTCATGAGCTGAACTTCGGGTCGTGACAAAGGTGGTATCAGAGCGTAGGTTTTACCTTTCGGAGTGTAGCATGACCTTGGTATGATGGAGTAGGTAGCTTAAGCAGGGTGGCGTAGCGTGTGTATGTTCCGCGGCATATTCATAACACGGTACTCCGCCTAAGTGACCTTAGGACTTATTGGCTAAAATCCCTTCCTGATTTTATAAATTCTTGCGATTCGATTTCCGTATCTTTATCAAACCCTGTTTCTTTTCAGCCATTATGCCGCCGAAGACTACGAGGGCACAGAGAGCTGCCGCGAGGGCCAAGATCAGAGTTGACTCGTCTGAGACGAGGACTGACCCGAGAAGTATGCCAGTGGTACCGGAGCAGACAGTTCCCCCTTCGACAGACCCGATTTCTATGCTAGGGTCCGGTATGCAGGATCTGCACCAGATGATGGGGTCGTTAGTTGAGGCCATTCGAGCACAGAGACAGGAGGTTGTTCCACCCGTTACGGGGACCGCGATGGTATCTACGGTTCTGGAAGTTGCACCTGCAGCCACGGAGGTCATCACAGTATCACTATCTAAGTTTATGAGGCTGAAGCCTCCGGTCTTCACAGGCACCGATGCAGCCGAGGATCCACAGTCTTTTATTGATCGGATGTTCAGGATATGCCGTTCACTAAGATGCGCCGATGCGAGATGGGTGGAGATCGCGAGCTTTCGCCTGGAAGGTCTTGCGCAGAAGTGGTGCGAGTCGGTAGAGAAGGGCAAAGCAGCAGGTCTTCCTCCTATGACCTAAGTTCGTGACGGTGTTCCTTGCCCGTTTCCTTCCACAGAGTGTCAGAGATTCTAGAGCGCGTAGGTTCAAGTCATTACGCCAAACGCCGGATATGACGGCGGCGGAATATGATGTGCAGTTCACCGAGCTATCTGTTTATGCCCTATATTTAGTAGCTACTGAGGAGATGCGAGTCAAGAGGTTTGTTCGAGGATTGCTTACCTCGTTATTCCTTACGATCAGCGCACAGCATTACGAGACCTATGCAGCAGCTGTGGATGCAGCCCTTTTAGTCGAGGAGCGTCTTGCAGAGACTTCGGTGGTTCCAGGGCCGAAGAGGGTTCGTACTGATACAGCAGCATAAAGACTTCCGTTCAGACGCCGTGACAGACGTCATACAGGTGGCAGAGACTCGGGGCGAGGTCATATGTTTAGCTCTTAAACCCAGGAGGGTCAGCAGTCGTCACGTGGATGCTTTGGGTGTGGTAGTCCCCATCACCGTATCAGAGACTGTACTGAGGTATGCCGGAGGTAGGTGTTCAGACCATAATATTGCATTTTTCATTCCCCTATTCTTATCCGTTTTATAAATAAACAGGTACTCTTGATGCACGTTTGTTGCATGTTACAGGATACAGGGCTTGGATGCAGATACAGTGAAAAAGACGAAAGCTGATACAGAAAAGGGACTTTTGACAAACAAGTAGACGGATCCTAGTCAAGCCTAGTCGAAGAACAGAACAAGGTCCAAAATGTCATGGCAAACGGTTAAAAGATCGCAACAAGTTTTCACTAAAAAATCTGGAGAGGAATAAGAAGCCAAACAGAGAAAAGATATATATAAATAAGAAGCCCAAGCCAACAAGAAGCAACCCAGAAAGTTTGGTGAGCTAAGCTCACCAAAGGGCCGCGGAACCGCGGCCCAAGCACCCAATTGCCGCGGTTCCGCGGCCATTTAATGCCCGTATCGGCGCCGACTTCTTGTGTCGGTGCGTCGGTGCGGGTGTTGGGATTTTTAGGGGTCAAATCTGTAATTGCATGTCTACGAGAGTCTGTAACCCTAGTTTTCATGTTTTCCTATAAATTGTATTCCCAGATCTGTAAAAACCTATGCCTCTTTTCAATCAATAAAAATTCAGAATTTCTGGGAGTTATATTCAGATCTGGTCTATATTGCTTGGAGGGAGCCGTCACCCTTAGTAAGTAATTTTATTTCTGTTCTTTTAATTAAAATGTTTTCTCATCCCCTAATGAGCGAGTAATCTCCTCCCTTGTTAGAGTTAACCTTAGGGAAAGGGTTGAGAGATGAGATCTCTCACCCCTTTCAATGCCACCTTCACCTAATGAATTAGAACTCCATGCATACGCGCACAACCGCTCCCTGCGGCATCCTACCCCTCGAGATAACGATGAACCGTAGTATAAAGGGCCGGTTGCGTGCGTTTTCCATGGGGGTTAGGGTAATTATCAACAAAGGAAGGATACGAATCTAGAGGAAGAATATCTTCCCAAAAGATTCGGATCCACTTGATTAATAATTATTGTAACATCTAATAGATCTAAAAAAGAAGGCATTGAAAGCGGTGAGGAAAACGTTAATCTCCAAAACTTTCCCTAAGCCTAACCTTAGCAAGACTCTTAATTAGATTAATTAGATCCAGTTTTTATAGATTTTTATAAACCAACCAAAACGACATCTTGAATCAACTCGTTAAAACACATAAAAGAAATTAACCCGTCTCTGTGGATCGACCCGTACTCACCGGCTAGCTGCGAAGCGACGCCGTTTCTGATTGCGGTAAACTTATAATTTTGACACTAATCAAATGGCGCCGCTGCCGGGGACGGCGTAATATTTCTTTTTGTGAATTTTCGGGTTGATATAAATTTTAAAAATTATAAAAATCTGAAAATATAAAAAAAAAATACAAAAATTATCAATTTTGATCTGTTTGAAGGGTGTATCTTTTGAATCTTGCAGGAATAGCGAGGAAGCTCGGATCTGGAATTTTACAGAGGGCAAATCAAAAATTAGAACATCAGAACAGAGGAGGACTGGAACAAGGGTGCAGTAGAAATTTTTGTAGAGCCTGATCCCTGTAGCCGACCGCGGAACCGCGCCCAAGAAGCACCCCCGACCGCGGAACCGCGGCCTTTTGAGCTCTTCTCTGTGTAAAAGTTGCATGGTTAGTTTTCTACTTCTCCCCTCTGCAACCTACCATATATCTCTCTGTAAAAATTTTCTGCAGGAATTCTTTGCGTAAAGAGTCTTTCTCCCCCTTCTAAATAACAGATTTTCTGCAGGTTTCTTTGCGCCGCGCTAAAAATTGATTGCAAGTAAAATTTTATTGTTTTGCATAATTTAACCGGACTCTAAGGGGCTAATTGACTAAACTCAGATTGGGTGGGGATTTCATCACCCTTCCCAGGACCCCAGAAAACACCTAAAGCATTTTGCATCGACCACAATTAATTAAAAAAGACTAGACTCAGACCTAAGGACATCGAGCTCAATAGGAAAAGGACTAGTATAGGCATCGACCGTTTATCCTAACCGACATTGCGGTGTCTAGGCTAGTGGTTATTAATTAGGCCCACTGTAGTGGTGGTTCCTTCCCACTTACCTGGCCGTACTTGTCCGTGAAGAGGCGGTTTGAGGTCCTATTTCTAGCCCTAGTTAGGAGCTGTCTAGCAGACCTAGACGACCCTAGATCTAGGCCTGATTGTGCATGTGTGGTTGATACATTTGTGTCTCGAGTCTCTTTTCAAAACTTCTTTGCAAAACTCTCACATAAAAAAAAAGGAAAAATCTTTTCAAAACTTGCAACTTGTCGCTAAAGAAAACTTGCAACTCACTTCCATCACTTCCCTCCATTGACGTTATCTTACCCCCACATTCTGTTTTTTCTTTTTTTTCCTGACTACACTACTCCTTTAGTGTATGTCACTTTGGACTAGGGATACTAACGCCCGATTAGTCCGTGTTTCGTTGGTACCGACCGACGAACCCTTCGACGAACCCTTCGTCGACATTCCGTCCATTTCCTTACCTCCATCTTCAAATTTTTCTTTCGAAGGTATGTCGGGACACGACCCCAACGATACCTTACCGACGGGAATGATTCCACCTCCGTTAGGTGCGAATAACCCGAATCTACCACCTGTTGTAGCGCCCGCATGAGTTGCGCTCCAGGATCTCTTCTACCCCGTTCGCACTTCTTTACCTACATGTCTTTCACCTCCACCGGCAAATGGGGATAGTTTTGAAATAAAACCACATTTCATCAATATGCTGCCAAAATTTCATGGTTTGGAATCCGAAGATGCATATATCTTTATCAATAAATTCCAAAACGTTTGCTCTATGATGAAAACGACCCAATTAAGTGATGACGCTATAAGGCTAAGGGTCATTCCTTTTACCTTATGTGACCTAGCCGAGAAGTGGCTATACAGCACCGCATCATATTCCATTAGAAATTGGGACGAGTTTGTGAGAGCTTTTCTAAAAAAGTTCTATCCTCATCACAAAACTGCTAGAATCCGTAACGAGATTATACAATTTTCACAGCTTCTTTCCGAACCATTTTGGAAGTGCTTTGAGAGATTTAAAGACCTACTTGTTCAATGCCCTCATCATGGGATAGAAAATTGGCAACTTTGCCAAACATTATACGAGGGATTGAACGCAGCAACGAAGCAGTTGCTAGAAACAATATGTCAAGGTCATTTTCTCTCCAAGTCTAGCGACGAAGCATGGCAGTTTCTTGAGGACCTTAGTGAGCAAACAATTCAGTGGGAGAGTACCAAGACCACATCATCTTCTTCAGTTGGTCAATCTAGGGCAGGCATACATCAAATAGATATGTCGATTGCTATGAAGGCCGAGATGGCTTCACTTATGAAAAAGCTAGAAGCCATTGAGACCAAAATCTCATCGTCTTCTCCTGCCCCTACTCTACCCACACGAACTGTTTATGCTTGTTGTGCGAATCCATCGCATCTAACCGAAGAGTGTCCTTATAATGCACCTATTCAAGGGCAGGATCAAGTCAATACTGTATTCTAGCAACGACAAAGAAATGATCCGTACTCTTCGACATACAATCAGGGGTGGAGGAGTCACCCAAATTTTGCTTGGAACCAAAATCAACAAGTCCAAGGAAATAATAATTTTCAAAGACCACCTCCTCCACAACAACAACAAGCACCTTTGCAAACTCAAAACCAGCAACCTTTCCAACAACAACCTTATGCAAATCAAACGAACAATTTGGTTCAACCTAACGATGATAAGGTTATCTCGCTCGAGAAAAGTCTAGAAGCATTTCTCAAGCAATCTACAGAATCCGCAGCAAGATTTGAAAGTTATGTTCAATCTTTAATGAATAACAATGCCTCACACGATCAAAGTATCAAATCTATTGAGGCACAAATTGCACAATTAACTGCTGCGTTGAGCGAGAGAGAAAAGGGAAAGCTTCCGTCTCAATCATTGCCAAATCCCGGTCACCCACAAAACGCATATCACAATCACAATGTGAATGCGGTGACCATGTTGAGATCCAGAAGAGTGTTGCAAAATAATGTGGGAACTAGTGATGACATCCCCGCCGGTGGTTCTTCTTCTTCTTCTTCTTTTTCTCCATCGTCATCTTCCCCTTCTTCATTTTCTTCACTTTCTTCTTCACCTTTTTCTTTAGAGCCTATTCTCCACCCTTCACACGGCTCTACTTCTTCTAGCTTGAACGGACCCATTTCTCACAACATGAACACATCTACACCGGGATCCGTTCCTACTCCACATTCTACTCCACAGACTTTTGACTCAACGAATTTTCAAAATGCTCCATTCCCAAACAGGTTGAGTCCTAATAAACCAAATGCACAAGTGGAGAAGATTGTGGAGATATTTAAGCAGGTTAGCATAAATATATCTCTCTTGGATGCAATCCAACAAGTCCCTTCATACGCAAAAATCTTAAAGGGATTATGCACCTCGAAGAGAAAGGCATCTCAAGTACCCAAGAAAGTGCTAGTGGCTAGTGCAGTGAACAATGCTATTAACCACCATCAAACCTTACCCCAAAAACGAAAGGACCCCGGCTGTCCTACTATTTCAATCACAATTGGGGATAAGAAAATTAATCGAGCACTTTTAGATCTTGGGTCTAGTGTTAACCTGATTCCCTACTCCGTGTACGAACAATTAGGGGTTGGAGAGTTGAAACCCACTCGTTGCACTCTCCAAATGGCTGATCGATCAATCACCCATCCAAGGGGTCAACTAGAGGATGTGTTGATCAAAGTCGGGGAGTTCATATTCCCCGTTGATTTTATCGTTATGGATACACAACCTGTTTCTAACCCAAGAAACCAAATTCCGGTGATTCTTGGTCGACCATTTTTGGCCACTTCCAATGCCGTAATAAATTGTCGCAATGGCTCCATGACTCTATCCTTCGGAAAGATGTCTAGTGAGTTCAATATTTATAAGATGGGAAGTCTGCCCCCCGTACCAAAAACTAGTACACGAGAAGTTTGCTCTATTCACGAAATCACGCAGGAGGACTGCGAGCTTGAAAGATTCTTGTTTAATGAAAACAGTTTTGACGCCACTAGTGCGTCCCTCCTTGAGCCTACCACCGTTGACACAACCGATGTTGATTATGAATGTTTCACTTTTTTGGATGACGACGACTCACAGCCCGAATATGAGTCGTTTGAATTTTTGGATGAGTCAGTCGAGCCATCCGAATCGGTTGTTTGCAGTGATTTCGAACCTGTGTTGGAGTCCTTTGAGTTCGAGGTAGATTCCGCAATGATTCTTTCACCTCTGAAACTCGAACTCATGCCCTTGCCGTCTCACCTTAGATATGCTTACATAGGTGAGAATGAGACCTTTCCCATTATCATATCGGCCTCTCTAGCCCTCGAGCAAGAGAACGCCCTCTTAATGGTCTTACAAGATAGGCGGCAAGTTTTTGGTTGGACTATGGCGGACATCGAGGAGATAAGTTCCCTCATAATTGAATATCATACACAATTGATGGATGATGCCAAGTCACTAGAGGACCCACAGGAACATCTTGGGGGTATTGTGGTGAGTCAACCTCCTCCTTTAGAAGTTGAAATACCCCCATTTCTTTTAATAAGCTACGAGAATGCCAACACTCCACTGATTGCTGATCATTTACATTCTCGTTTCGATGTATCACCATCACCTGTATATTTACCTCCACACCTCCCATACCACTACTTCTATCTTCCCCAATTCTTTGTGGATCGTTACAACGTATTCTTCTACCAACCCATACTCTTTACTGATAAATTTTTCAACTGGTTGGTGTTGACTTTTAGTCGATGCAAAGTTTGGCAGTAATGTCTAACATAGTTTAAATGAAGTTTGGGGGAGGGCCTTTCTGTATATATATTTGTTTTCCTTAACAATAAAAAAATTATAAATAAATAAACAGGGAAGTGCCGGTATTTTGACCCTCTTGGTTTAGCATGACAGTGAGGACACTGTCAAGTTCAAGTTTGGGGGTATGCTCGGTACGTTTTCTTCCTTCGCATTCATTTATACATATTTTTGCATTTGCATATTTATTTGAAAACCCATAAAAATTTGAAAAATTTTAAAAATTATAAAAATTAATGTATTCAATTTTGGCTAATTGACTAGAGTTTGACAGATAGGTTAACTGGCTAGGAACAACTAGATCTTTGACGTAGTAAATTAAAACCCTAAAGATAACCTTCCTTAAAGTTTAACGGTAGAAAGTATATGCCTTTGTAGTTTATTTAGAAATAGGCAAATTTTGGGTTCACTTCTTGGGCTAAGTCAAAATAAGGGAAGAGTATTGATGTTTTTATTAGAGTATAAGTTTGAAAAATAGTTCCTAACTTAAGTCTAGATTCTGAAAACATATACCCTACAAAATGCACAATCACGCACCTTGAAACTTGGAATAGTAGAAGAGACCTTGAAATGCTCTTGTCTAAAGTCCTAGTACAATGAAAATGAAAAAATGTATAAGTGTGAATAAAGAAAAAAAATGGACACTGGTTTTTGTGATTGCTTAAGGTTGCAAAAATAGAAAAATTTTAGCGAGGGTGCTTCATTACCTAGTGCCTTAGACCAACTGGTTTGGGAGTCACTGCTAAAGCCTTGGGTGTTGCAAGACTAGGAAGTACGTTTTAAAATGAAAACGCATCTTGTAATCGGTTGTTGGTACCTCAAGAAGTATTAACAGTCGCATGAAGGATGTGTGAGCAAAATTCACCAACTAATTAGTATTTTGGACAACGGACAAGGATATGATTGCTTGATTTGAATTTCCAAGTGTAGGGGTGATTTATACACACACGTAGGGATATGTGATTAGAGTTTAGATGAGAGAAAGGAATGAAGGATAGAACTTATATCTTTAATAGAGTTGATAAAAATTCCTAAGTAGAGATTGAACCCTAGAAGGAAAACTTAAAGAGATGCCGAAAGCTAAGTAAATCTATAGAACATATATAATCTTAAGTTAGATGATGAGGAAGTGTGAAGAATATGGGTGGACAATTTGCGAGTCAAAAGATAATAGAATTCCTTGTTAGAAAACCTAATTGGAAAACAAAAGTCAATGGGCTGAGTTGATAGGATTTTGTGGGTGTAATCCGCTGAAAACCCTCAGGAGACAACACTCCTCCTACTAGGGACACCTAGAGGTTTAACGGCTTGTTGCACGAGCTCAGTGCAATCGCGTTTCCCTGCGAAAGTGCGGTTAGGATTTTAGTGAATAAAAATAAGTTTGCTCGAGGACGAGCAAAAGATAAGTTTGGGGGTATTTGTTCAGACCATAATATTGCATTTTTCATTCCCCTATTCTTATCCGTTTTATAAATAAACAGGTACTCTTGACGCACGTTTGTTGCATGTTACAGGATACAGGGCTTGGATGCAGATACAGTGAAAAAGACGAAAGCTGATACAGAAAAGGGACTTTTGACAAACAAGTAGACGGATCCTAGTCAAGCCTAGTCGAAGAACAGTGCAAGGTCCAAAATGTCATGGCAAACGGTTAAAAGATCGCTACAAGTTTTCACTGAAAAATCTGGAGAGGAATAAGAAGCCAAACAGAGAAAAGGTATATATAAATAAGAAGCCCAAGCCAACAAGAAGCAACCCAGAAAGTTTGGTGAGCTAAGCTCACCAAAGGGCCGCGGAACCGCGGCCCAAGCGCCCAATTGCCGCGGTTCCGCGGCCATTTAATGCCCGTATCGGCGCCGACTTCTTGTGTCGGTGCGTCGGTCCGGGTGTTGGGATTTTTAGGGGCCAAATCTGTAATTGCATGTCTACGAGAGTCTGTAACCCTTTCATGTTTTCCTATAAATTGTATTCCCAGATCTGTAAAAACCTATGCCTCTTTTCAATCAATAAAAATTCAGAATTTCTGGGAGTTATATTCAGATCTGGTCTATATTGCTTGGAGGGAGCCGTCACCCTTAGTAAGTAATTTTATTTCTGTTCTTTTAATTAAAATGTTTTCTCATCCCCTAATGAGCGAGTAATCTCCTCGCTTGTTAGGGTTAGCCTTAGGGAAAGGGTTGAGAGATGAAATCTCTCACCCCTTTCAATGCCACCTTCACCTAATGAATTAGAACTCCATGCATACGCGCACAACCGCTCCCTGCGGCATCCTACCCCTCGAGGTAACGATGAACCGTAGTATAAAGGGCCGGTTGCGTGCGTTTTCCATGGGGGTTAGGGTAATTATCAACAAAGGAAGGATACGAATCTAGAGGAAGAATATCTTCCCAAAAGATTCGGATCCACTTTATTAATAATTATCGTAACATCTAATAGATCTAAAAAAGAAGGCATTGAAAGCGGTGAAGAAAACGTTAATCTCCAAAACTTCCCCTAAGCCTAACCCTAGCAAGACTCTTAATTAGATTAATTAGATCCAGTTTTTATAGATTTTTATAAACCAACCAAAACGACATCTTGAATCAACTCGTTAAAACACATAAAAGAAATTTACCCGTCTCTGTGAATCGACCCGTACTCACCGGCTAGCTGCGAAGCGACGCCGTTTCTGATTGCGGTAAACTTATAATTTTGACACTAATCAGGAGGCAGCGGTTCCACAGGTTACCCTACCACCTTCTCCACCTCAGAGAGCGTTGTCTCTTGCACCTGTGGTTACTCCGCGTCAGACTTATGCACAGCGAGGTCGTGATCGCAGAGGGTTCGTTCACAGAGGTCGGGGCAATGGAGGCAGAGGACAGCCAGTTGCCGATAAAGGACGGCCGGTCACAGGTGGAGGGCAGGCATAGCTGTTTGCTTTGACGCATCAGGATGCGCAGGCATCCAATGCAGTGGTCTCAGGTACTCTTCCAGTATGTTCTTTTGATGCACACGTGTTATTTGGTCCGGGGTCTACACACTCGTATGTATCTACACACTTCGCACCGAGATTAGGCAGAGAGTCGGGTTTGCTAGACCAGCCGCTTGTTGTGACCACTCCCGTTGGCGAGTCATTTGTTGCGAGGCACGTGTTCCGGTAGTGTGTTGTCTGTATTGGTGAGAGAGAGTTGCCTGTCGACTTGATCCTTCTTGAGATGTTGGACTTCGACGCTCTCCTGGGCATGGACTAGCTAGCTACGTGCTATGCGTCTGTGGACTGCCGCGAGAAGACTGTTAGGTTTTGTTTTCCCGGAGAGTCGGTTCTTGTTGTGCAGGGGGACCGTGGTCCCGCCCCTCACAGTTTGATTTCGTATCTTTGCGCTGAACAGATTTTGAGGAAGGGATGTCAGGGATTTCTAGCCTATATTTGCGATACTAGAGCTACAGAGGTTCCGTTGGACCAGGTCCCGATTGTTAGTGAGTTCCCTGATGTTTTCCCTGACGAGCTTCCTGGGTTACCGCCTGAGCGCGATATTGTTTTCTGCATTGACTTGATTCCCGGCATGGGGCCTATTTCTATACCGCCTTATCGGATGGCCCCGGCGGAACTTAGAGAGTTGAAGGTTCAGTTACAAGATTTGCTGGATAAAGGGCTTGTTCAACCTAGTATGTCTCCTTGGGGTGCTCCAGTCATTTTCGTCAAGAAGAAGGACGGTAGTTTGCGCTTGTGCATTGATTAACACCAGCTGAATAGGGTTACCGTACGGAACAGATATCCTTTACCACGTATCGACGATCTGTTCGACCGGCTTCAGGGTGCGGGATACTTTTCGAGGATTGACTTGCGATCGGGTTACCATCAGTTGCGGGTTCGGCAGGAGGATATTCCGAGGACGGATTTTCGCACACGTTACGGGCACTATGAGTTTTTGGTGATGTCGTTCGGACTCACCAATGCCCCAGCCGCGTTCATGGACTTGATGAACCGTATTTTCAGGCTGTATCTTGATCTGTTCATCATCATGTTTATTGAAGACATTTTGGTGTATTCCCGAAGCCGAGAGGAGCACGAGTAGCACCTACGGATTACATTGCAGACTTTGAGGGAGCACCAGCTGTTTGCGAAATTCACCAAGTGCGCATTTTAGCTCGACAGCGTTGATTTCTTGGGTCACGTGATTACGCAAGATGGTATATGTGTGGACCCGAAGAAAATCGAGGCCGTTTAGCATTGACCCAGACCAGCATCAGTTACGGAGATACGCAGCTTCCTAGGCCTGGCCGGGTACTACCGACGATTTGTTCAGGACTTCTCCCGTATTGCTGCACCGTTGACCGGGTTGACCCGAAAGGGAGTTCCTTTTGTTTGAACGAAGACGTGCGAGCATAGCTTTCGGCAGTTGCAGACTCGTTTGACTACAGCGCGAGTGTTATCATTGCCTTCGGGATCGGGCGGATTTATGGTGTATTGCGACGCTTCTCGAGTGGGACTAGGTTGCGTGTTGATGCAGCACGACAGGGTTATGGCGTATGTTTCTCGGCAGCTGAAGACATACGAACAGAATTATCCTACTCACGATTTAGAGATGGTTGCAGTGGTGTTTGCACTCAAGATCTGGAGACATTACCTATACGGCGAGTCGTGCCAGATATTCACAGACCACAAGAGCTTGAAGTACATATTTCAGCAGCGAGACCTGAATCTGAGACAGCGTCGTTGGATGGAGCTAATGAAAGACTATGATTGCGAGATCCTTTATCATCTGGGAAAGGCGAACGTGGTGGCAGATGCTTTGAGTCGGAGGCCCGAAGGAAGTTTATCTTGTTTGAGCGCGGTGCAGAGGCAGTCGTCGGCAGAGTGGCAGACTCTATGTGATAGCCGAGTGCAGTTCGAGTTTTCTCCGACAGGAGGACAGCTTGCACATATTCGTGCACGTCCGCAGTTGCTTGACTGTATCCGAGAGGCCCAGTCCAGTGATGACCGTCTTTCAGAGATCATGGAGAGGATTAGGCAGGGCAGAGAGTCTAAGTTCGTGATCGATGATCAGGGGCTACTACGCTTTAGGACTCGATTGTGCGTACCAGATTCAGAGGGACTGCGGCGTGAGATTCTTGAGGAGGCGCATATATCGATATATAGTGTTCATCCACGTTCCACCAAGATGTACCATGATCTGAGAGGTGTTTACCGGTGGGAAGGGATGAAGAGGAACGTCACAGACTTCGTTTTGAGATGCCTGACTTGTCAGCAAGTCAAGGCCGAGCACCAGCGGCCCGCGGGAGAGCTACAGTCGTTGCCTATTCCGGAGTGGAAATGGGAGCAGATTTCTATAGATTTCATTGTGGGTCTACCTAGAACCAGTCGAGGGTATGACTCCATTTGGGTGATCGTGGATCGATTGACGAAAGCGGCTTACTTCCTGCCAGTGAAGACCACTTTTGGATTTGCTAAGTATGCCCAGATTTACATCGAAGAGATCGTACGGTTGCATGGCGTCCCGACTTGTATCGTATCAGACCGAGGCACCCAGTTTACCAGCCGACTATGGCAGAGACTTCAGGAGGCGTTGGGCACCCGCTTGAGTTTCAGCACAGCATTTCATCCGCAGACCGACGGACAGTCAGAGCGGACTATTCAGACTCTTGAGGACATGCTCCGATCTTGCGTGTTAGATTTTGGTGGTAGCTGGGATCATCATTTACCCTTAGTGGAGTTCTCCTATAACAATAGGTTCCAGGATACTATTCAGATGACACCATTCGAGGCTCTATATGGGAGGAGATGTAGATCGCCCGTCTGTTGGACAGAGCTCAGCGAGAGCAGTATTTTGGGGCCGCAGATCGTGCATGAGACAACCGAGAAGATACAGTTGAATCGAGACTGGATGAGAGCAGCTCAGAGTAGGCAGAAATCGTATGCTGACAGACGCCGTCGCAGACTAGAGTTCGCTGTTGGCGATCATGTTTTTCTGAGGATTTCTCCAATGAAGGGCGTGATGAGATTTGGGCGGAAAAGGAAGCTTAGCCCCAGATTTATAGGTCCCTTCGAGATCCTCGAACATGTGGGCGCGGTTGCATATCGTTTGGCTCTTCCACCCGACTTTCCAGACGTTCACCCCGTGTTCCATGTGTCGATACTTCACAGATATCTTCATGAACCTTCTTACATGATTCAGCACCAGACCGTTCAGCTTGAGCGCAATCTTTTGTTCACCGAGCAGCCAGTAGTGATATTGGATCGGCAGGTGAAGAAACTTCGATCAAAGGTCTTGCCATCTGTGAAGGTTCTTTGGCGTAGCCCAAATGGTGAAGAGATCACTTGGGAGGTCGAGGGCGAGATGCGGAAGAAATTCCCTCGTCTCTTTGAAGGTACGCGTAGCTATATTTTTAAATTCGGGGATGAATTTCTTTAAGGGGGAAGATTGTAACACCTTAGAATGCGATTAGTGGTTAATTGTGCGTTAATACGGGTTTTTAGTAAAAAGTTTACCAAAACGGTTTTCAAATATTTTATAAAAATTAATGAATATTTTATTAGAATTTAATTTGGCTTATACACACATGTGCATGTAAACTAGGGCAAATTTTGGGGTTAAACCATACTTAGTAGCCATGGTGTGTTAACACATTTCATTAGATAAAACATGTAATTTATTAAGTATTTTAGTTTCAAAAAAAAATGATTTTTCCTTTTGGGTTGACTTGGAGAAGGAGGAAGAGAGAGAGAGGGAATGATGATGCTTAAGCATGGAGACAAGCATGCTTAGCATTAAATGAGGAGAGAGATGATGTGCATGCTTGCTCCCATACCCCCCTCTCACTCTCTCTATTCTTTTTCTAAAACTCTCATTATCTCACTTCTCATACACACTCCCTCTCACTCTCAAAATTCTGCAGCAGCAGCCCCTCCCCTTCCCCCTCATTATTCTTCTTCTTCCTTTCAATCAAGCTCCAAACCTCTATTAAAATTCCCTCCTCACTTAACTAAACCTCTTGCTTAGCACTTTCTTGTTGGTTTTAGAGGCAAATCGTTGCCTTTGAAGGCAAGGTTAGCAAGTTGAGCCATCACTAAACCACTTTGAGGTATAAGCTTACCCTAATCCTTTTATTTGCTAAACTTTTAGTTATTTAACTTAATTTAGGGTTTAAGTGGTGTATTAGTGCTAATTAGGTGATTTAAGTGGAGATTAGATCAAGTAATGGTTTTTATGTCCTATTAGCTTAACTAAGTATTGTTAGTGCTGTTAAATCCAAGTTTTTGCCTCTGGTTACACTAAAACCCTATAATGTATTAATTTAGTGTTAAATTTAGTGTTTAGTTAAGATTTATAGCCGTTTAGGGATCTGCTCTCACTCCCGATACTTCAGGGAAAAGTTGAGTTTACTGGAGAATGTTCACTAGACCTAGACCACACACACGGAGCACGAGACCATACTTCCCACCCCAGGACACAAATATATTAGTTCTGGCCGCAATTTGCGGCCAGGTGGGTGAGCTGTGTGTCGGGGTTTGGTGGGTAGGAGTCTGCTACATATTTAAGGTGTTTGGTATATATAACTTTTCTTATTTCAGCTCGTATCAAAATCTGGAACCAAATTCCTTGTTTTAGTGCTTTTAAACTTACGCGACACGTACGTTTTGTGAGTGGGTTTGGTGGTTGCTGTGTGTCACAGCGTGTCAGGGTAGTTTCAGACGTTTGTGCACGCGTTTTGGTGTATCAGATGCACACGCGTTTAGCTTAGGACGCGAGTTTCTCGTTTGGTTTTGATATCGCATTTTTGCAGGATTTTAGCTTATGTGTATTACTTTATGTAAATTCTAGGGTCGCAGGCGGGGACATCAGACGCCACGCAGAAGGGGAAGCAAGTGGTCTGATATACGTAGATCGAGATCACGGTGAGTAGATTTAACATCTACGGGGAAATCGCCCGTATGGCGTTATGCGTCAGGGCTTGATAGGATATTGTAGCTGCATATTTGCATTCATATACTTTGATTGCGCATGGATACTATTTGTTGCATACTGTATTCCCTGCTATATATGAACTTAGAATTAATAGAATACTGCACTGTTACTAACGGTTCATGTTGCACGAGCACTAAACTGCATGTTACACATACACCGTTAGTAATTGCCATAACACTCACACTATAGAATTGCCATAAACAATATATTGTAGCTCACCTCATATATGATTCGACATGATTATGTTACTTACGCACATACACATTGTATACCCATATTGGTGCATATATATATTGATACATCTATACTTGCGCACATACACATTGTATATCCATATTGGTGCACATATATATATTGGTACATCCATACTTGCGCATATACACATTGTACCTATTTAGATAATCTGGTTTTTAGGAAAACTGGGGACCGCATGATATACTTTTAAAACTGAAATTATTTAAAGAGTGGTTTTTCCCCTTTTACTCATAATACGACTTTATGGTGCATACATCACATCGCATGGATTTACGCATTGAGTTTGGATTTCATATGGTTTCTGGATTTGAGAACCGTGGTATTATTTCAAGAAAGTATGCTTTATTTTGAAAACCCGGTTTCTCTTGATATGATATTTCAGTGCGTCCACCATGAGTTTTCTCGGTTCTGAGAGCTTGTGTGCGTATACCCGATTCGAGGAGCGGTAGGCACCGTCTGCGGGTACATGGTGGACCCGGTATGGTACCCCGCGGCAAGAAGACTCGTATAGTTAGACGGTGAGCCCAGCGGAGGGACTACTACCTGCCGGTGATAGTTTGGAGATCCGACGGATATCCCGAGGATACCGCCCGGGAGTTATGACGTGAGATATTTTGAGGGTCGATCTGGTATGCGGCGTCTGAGAGATGAGTATTTCCATGTCGATGCTAGACACGAGTATTTCATGATGTTTTCGAGTGCCGATGTTGGGCACTCCGTTCCTATAAGATTTACAGGACATGAGGGCCGATTAGATTGACGGCGCCTGAGTTATTTGGGATTTAAGGTGTTTTTGGTAGACACTGGTTTTTTTTCTTTCCACGATGATGATTCGTGTTGATGATATATTTTCCCATGCTCAGCACTCATTTATATGCATTGCATCATGTATCTTTAGTACCTGATCGAGTACCTCGCATGATTATTGCATACTCAGATTTCCATATTGATGTTATCAGTTGCATATGTTAGAGTATCGCAGTACGTGCATACTTGCGATTACCTTTATATGTTATTTACTATTCATGTGTTGGCAACTCGCCCCGTTATTCCATAGTGCTTGCAGGTAGACCCTTAGAGTAATCGCGGCAGGACTACATCCTTATATCTTTTTGTTGCGGATACCGCTACAGTTGGCGTGCGAGCCATTTTGCTGTAGGTGGGTTGCGGTTATCTGTTTACTTTTCATTGTACATTTCATTTTATCTAGTACTCTCCATCTACCAGTTATGTATCGACTTAGAGACTAGTTGTGAGGACGATTTTGTATATTATTTTGTGACTCTGTTGTCGAGCTCTTGTGAGCCGACTTTTATTTATGTAGTTTTATTTCTCTTTATTTCTTTTCAGTCTGTTTACACTTATATTGTTCATTTCTTCGCTACGGCGTCGTATAGTATTTGTGTGGTGGTTGTTCCGTCATTGGGCGTGATTGATCCCGTTTGGGATGCCCTTTATATTTCATTATTTGTTTTACCCTTTTCTTATGATGTACCTGTTTCGGGCTTGTTTTTACAAAGGAGGTGCTGCCGAAATTTTTAATAAAATAATTTAAACTTGAAGGATTTGTTCTTAAGATTTCTAAATGTTTTAACAAATGTTTTCATCAAATGTTTTCATCACTTATCCTTTTATGGTTTAGATTTCTGGGTTTCGGCTTACTTAAATTGCGTTACGCCTGGAGACGTTACATGGTTTAAGTGCCGGTAATGAGCTGAACTTCGGGTAATGACAGAACTGTACCCAATTAAAACCTGTTTGCACGACTCCTTTGAGCCGTGGTAGGGTAGTTATCAAAGTATAGTGGGAACCCATACGATACAAATGACGATCTCAGGTCAAAGGACTAACATGTACTTATGCCAGCTGAGAACTTCCATCTGAAGATAGATATAATAGCATCTAGAAGTTCTCGGCGAGTCCGTCTGGATTACTCACCTCCGGCGAGCACCTGTATACTATCTTAGGTGAGACAACACCAATGGCTTGTGAGACCGGCCACCGCCCCTTATCGTGGTCTAGAAACGTATACACTAGTCTACTCCAGATTATTGATGCCCCGTCTCGATACTTCCATGACTAGGGACATTTAAAGATGTGCTTATAGATAACTCAGCTCCTACATATATGATCGCCATCATAATGCTGGTTGTCAAGCAACAACCCTACGGGTTTTTTCAATGATGAAGACAAACCAAATAGCATACTATCATCTCGAGTAAGAGTGTTATACCTGTATAGGTGCTCTCTCAATTATCATAATCGCTTACTTGCAATCACAATAATTGCCTTGAGAGCACTATATCCAATAACTACTAAGCGCACGTTTTTTAAGTTCTTTAGATGTAGGTGTGGATCCTTCTACTTGTGTTTCTAATTCGGGATTAGGAACTTGGGTTTGATAAGTATCAGATGACCCGTCCATATAATTTTTTAACTATATAAAAAAATTACATACCGAGCATTACAAAACTGGCAATACCAATTTAACCGCAAAAAGAGAGCTAATAAAATAAAAACAAGAAATAAGAAAGAGAAAAGAATTCCAGAATAGCAGTAGAGTAGAATAGCAGTAGAGTAGAATGAGTTGGTCGGAGTGTCAACATGTACCTGGGTAGCCGTTACGTACAGCTAGTGCCGCTGATGCGCTTGTGGTTAAACCCACTGCCAGCGTACTATCGAGTCTTTAGAGTCCCACACAGAGAGTTTCCCTGGTTCAGGCGAAACGATGTAGAGGCCATATGGTTATACATGCAGGGTTCCGATCATATACGTATACTTGCTACACGGAATTATGTTCAGACGGATAATACTAGCTGGCTTAGGATTAAGCCACATTATTGAATCAAGTATTGATTTAATAATGATCTAGTATTGGATTATTTTATCTCTTGATATTCGTATTTTTTATAGTACGAATATGGGTATGTATATACGGTGGGGTATTCTTGTATTTATACTAAAATGCTTCTAGAAGAGGACACTTCATTTTGTGTTATTCTATTTATTGTAAATAGATAATGAGGTGGAGGGATGAGATGTATATGAGCATGGTATGAAGCATGGCTATTTGTTTTATTTATTCATTTGTGAATACTATTCAAGCATGGCTTGTTTTTTTATTGTAAAATCAAAATGCTTGATATTTTTCCTTAACCATTTCTTCATTCATTCTAGCCTAAGCATTCTTTCTTCTCCTTGAGCTCTTCTTCTTCCTCAAACCCTAAACCTCTCATGAGTTGAAAAACATTAGGTTAATGAGATAAACTAATCTAATTAACATACTCTACATCTACTAAACCACCTAGATTAGCAAACTAGATATTTTAGTTACCTCATTTTTGAGGTTGAAGCTTGAATCAAGAACTCTCGGATGGATCATCTCGACGGAGGAAGACCGGCGATCAAGCTCGATCAAGGAGACCCAAAGGAGCTAAGGAAGAGGAGATAAAAACCGAAGGACTTGATCTCTTGTTATAACCCTTTTCCATTGTAGATAAACTCCTTATTGTTGCTAGTTTAGGATTAAGGTTTGATCACTTAGGGTTTTTTTTAATTTTGCTTGCTCAAAATTTGATTTTTGTGCATTCCGCATCTCTACTTCCATTGTAGAGTGAGCACAATTAACCAATAAAGAGGAGAGATAAAGGAATTATATCATATACAATTTGCTTTCTCCAGAACCTGCGGCCATCCTCGACTGAAACAATATCTTCGAGTTTGTATCTAACTATACAATGGCCTTCCAAGCAATATGGATATCTGTATAGATACAGTGTGTTTTGGAGGAAGTAAAAGGAAAAGTGGGAGAGGTAAGGACATATGTGACTAGGTCATGAAATAAGGCAATCGTGACATTCCAAAGCCATTGACTGTAAAAGGGTTTGGTTAACTTAGTTTATGTGTTTTTAGTTTAAGCTCAGTCTTAGGTCGCGACCAGAGAGAGAGATAGATAGAGAGAGAGAGAGAGAAGAAACACTCGTCGTGCACTCTATCCTAAATTAGATTGGTTAATTAATTTATCTAATTTGGTCTTCCAATGTTTTGTCGAATTCTCCTTCAAACCCTAAAATGAGAACTAGCCGGGATCATTTATAGAAAATTTTCCAAAAGTAACTATTACTCACAGTGCGAATCAGGATCCAAACTATCATGGAGTGGTAACCTTGACGGGGTCAACAAGTCATTCTACACCATAGAAGGTATGCAATTTCATTGCAAGTTTCAACACTTGAAACCCCCGATATAGGTTTTTACCCTTAACGTCTTATGACCTCAACGAGGTCAACAAATCATAAGTCGCTAGTCAGGTTCAACCCGTAATTTCATGATTAATTTAGACCCACCCTGTAACATTTCAGGAAATAAAATATTATTTTGGAAATTTAAATAATTAAAATAATTAATTTCATAAATAGTATAAAAAAATATGAGAAATTGTTTTGATGAAAGGGTATAATTATATACCGATAGGTTGGAAAATATTGGAAAATTAAATTGAATGCTGATTTTGAAGGAATATTATATGATTTGGGCATTCTATGAATTTTTATACAATTATTTATAAGTGGGTTATTTACTAAACTCGATTAGTGTTTATTAATTTTGCATTTATCATGCCTATGCATATGACATGCACCATGTCATGTTACACACTTGTTACATTTTATTCTACCATGATTTCTTTCTTTTTTTCAAGAATGGTTTTTGTTTTTAAAATGGAAATGTGAAGATAGAAAAGAGAAAAGAAAAGGAATTGTGAGATATTTATGCATGGGGACAAAGGAGTATGGACATGGCATGGGAAATGAGAGAGAGAGGGTGAGGGGTCTTTTGACCATGGCTCATTGTTTTGTTTCACTTCATTTTCTTCCCTCTTCTTCTCCTTCTCCTTTCATGGCTGCCCTCTCCCTCCACCTCCTTTACCTCCTCACTACACCTCCTAATCCATATCAAAACCATGTATCATCTTCATTAAAATTGTGCACAAGCTCACTACAAGCATAGTGGACTAAGCAAGTTAGGATTTTGAGCACTTGGGGCAACTCAAGAATTTTCTTGAGTTGCCAAATGAGATATTTCCTTTACCATTAGTGTAGTAATTGTGTTCTAAGTGAGGTTTAGTGATCTTGGAAAATTCCAAGATGAAGTTTAGGGGATTCTTGAGTTGTGATGGTGCAATTGAGGGTAATTGGTGACTACAACCTCCTTTAGTGTTAAAAACTTAGATCAAACCAGAACCTAGGCTTTGAAACATGAGTTAGAAACTTTCCGTGTCGGTTTTTGTGGTTTGTGATACCTAAAGGGAATCTGGAGTGACCTGAGACCTTTATGAGAAAAACTAGCAACTCCATCGAGCTAGATTGAGCACTAGAAGACCATCCTAAGAAGACGAACCCAAACAGAGCAACCCAGGCCGAACAGGCCGGATTTTAGGTTAATGTCACCGGTTAAATCGTGGGTGATGGTGTTGGAATTGGTTCTGTAGCTCACATACCCCATATACTATCCCACTGTATTGTTTGTTTAGCCTAATTTCACTTGACCAAAAATCTAGAACAAGTTTTCTGAGTTTCTGTTATGGTTTCATGATTGTTAATGACTTGAACTTTGGATATTGTGTTTTGTCTCGGTCACTTGACGTTTGTACGTCGATATCGGGAGTTGTTTTATTCTTTTGCATGCATAGACCATAGGTTTTAACATATGTGTGATTCGTGTACCGTTTTGGTTTTCATGCGCGATTTCTGTTTACGATACTATGTGTTTTTATATGTAGGCACCCTCATGTGTACTTTGAACAACAAGGAAGTGCATGGCGTCATCGACTTCGGCAAGTAAGGATCAAGATAAGTAGATGTATATCTACGGGGGAAGTCAGGTGGATGGCGTATAGCACACCCACAGTTTCGTAGTGTAGCATGCGAATATGTTATATATATAAATATGCGTATTGTGAGACGTGATTAATTAGCAAGAAAGGATTTAGGAGACCATGGGTTAGTTTTAGCATAATTGGAAGAGAGTGCTTTTAGTTTAGTTCTTAGTCGCGAAACCCTAGAGTAAAGGTTCACACACACACACACACACACACACACACACACACACACACACGTGACATGATTATGGGTGTATATGTTTATATGTATATACACATATGTGGATGCGTTGGTACACACACACACACACACACACATATACACGGGTGATGAGGGTAATATATGATACTTGGAGATGAGCTGATATGATCGGGCATGATGCCGTGAGATTGTGATATGTGATTTGGTCGTGATATGATATACGACATGATATTATAGTGGATCGTAGGGCGATGTGTTTTTATACACACGAGGATATATGTGTTGATGATATTGGAATGTACGAAATTTTAGAACAGTACCCCTGATCATGATATCGTTCGATGATGATGACATATGAATGATGATGCATATATGATAGTTGACCCGTACCCTCGATTTTCGGATGCCGTACGATGGATTTTACCGTACGAGTATAGATATGATGATTAATCCGCACTCTTGACTCGAGGATGTCGTACTATGTATTTTACTGTACGTGACGTTATTGAGGCGGGATCGCCGACTACTAGATATATCGACTCGGACTTTATGAGGATTTCCTTACCCTTTCGATTAGTCTCTTAGTTTAGTCCTGTAGTTGTTTAGGTAGATGATAGACTGGCCCCGAGTCATACTTATTTTCAAAAACTAACGAATCGTGAGTATTTTCAAAAGACAACACGAAAGATATTACGGATTTTTCAAAGGATGTACCTTTTCTCAAAAACACCGTAGCCCGTATTTTCTAAAAAGCACAATTCGTGCTATTTCAAATTCCAAGACCGTATGAATCATATATAAAAAGGTATATTCTTAAATGTTGCGTTTACCATTCATTCTCCGTTATATTTATGTTCTCATTGCATTGCATGTTTATACATGTGTTTCCTTAACTATTATGATATCGATTGTTAGGACACCAGCACCATTACCAATGATGCGTATGTTCATGGATACTTGCTTGCCAGCTCACACACATCACCATCGGTAATTTTCATATCATGTACACTTTAGAGAATATTACTTCATTGATATAACTTGCTAGCTGATAGTTCCAATATATGATTTCTGTGCTAGTTTAGATATTGCATTCTTTACTTAAATACCCATGCATGTGTATATTCATTCGTCATGCAATATTATGGGGCTTTATGCCGGTAATTCACTGTTTATTGACTCTCGATTTTGGGATTTTAGATTTTCCATGAGATTTCTGGATTTGGAGAAACCGCAAGGATTTTATAAACTCGTTATTATTTCTAAAGATAGAAAGTTGCGGTTTTCTCGTGATATGATGTGAGAGGTGTCCACCATGAGTTTTCTCGGTTCTTGAGCGGTAGCATACACCCTATTCGAGGAGGAGGATGAACCGTCTACGGGTGCATGGTGGACTCGGTGCGGTACCCCAGGATAAGATGGTCGCAGATGATGGCATTGAGCCCGGCAGGGGAGCACTACCGACCGGTTATTTGTGACGCGGCGGATATCCGGAGGATACCGACGTAGTCGTGAGATTTGATAATATGGGCCGATCCGGACTGACGGAGCCCGAGATATTGAGACATTGAGATATTGGGATATATATATATATATATTGTGTCGATACTTGACACGGATTTTCTGTCGATTTCATTGATGATACTTCGGTTTTACACTAAAATCTTTCTGAGATAAGAAAACAGTTTTCTTGTGCAAGATGTATCTACTTTCATTCTCAATGCATTCGTACATCATATATATGACATACTGCTACCTGAGGCACTGACATGAGCACGTGGTATTACACTTATGTTTAGATGTTTACTCTTGCCGCTGTTAGATGTTTCAGGGTATATTTTGAGGATATCACTGTATGACCTAGGAGATAGTCATACTTTCGATTTCTGTTCGGTGATGTCTTCTACTCACGAGTTGGCAACTCACACCCGTTGTGCCACAGTTTCTTGCAGGTTTTGCCGTACAGGTTCCGTTGTGACTTGCTGGCACTTCACTTTCTCCCGGGTGATTGCTTTGGTGGGTGGGTTCACTTGCATCGTGACCACCGTAGTATTTTTAATTATTTCAGTGGTATCTAGTAAGCTCCATCAACCAAACTTGTATATTTAGTAGACTTAGAAAACCACAGTTGTTTATTCTTTCGACCTTAGAGTCGCGCTCATGTATTATTATGGTTTTCTGGCCTCCTTGATGATGTTGAGTTCTTTACTTTTTATGAGTCTTGATCCTCGCTCTTCGGCGTTGTATATTCAGTTTATCTTGCATGGTTGTTTCGCCATTTGGCGAAGAGCTAGCTCCCGCTTGGGGATGCCTTTATTATATTGCTTGTACCGTTTTCGGGTTAAAATATACAAAGGAGGTGCTGTTGAAATTTTCAATGGTGAAAAGTGTTTTCAATTAGTTACAAAACGTTGTTTTCATATTATATTACTTATGTATTTAAAGAAGGAACCTGATTTCGTTAAACTTTATTTCAAAACTTCACCTCCACTATTTTCCCTAAAAGGTTTAGATTTCTGGGCTTTTGGCTTACTTGAATTAGGTGAGGCCCTATAGACTTCACATGATTCAAGGGTCAGTCACGTGCCATTTTGGGTCGTGACACATCCGCACGACCCTTAATGAGGTCAACAAAGTCATACGACTGTTCTAATTAATCGCATCACATGCAGGCAGGAAGTCATTATTTAGCTACCGTACACTACGCCTCAACGAGGTCGACAAATGCATCACAAATACTAAGTACTCTACTTTCTGAAATGACAGAGGGCTACGACTGGTTTTGAAGAAAACCTTTAACGTAATGAACTTGAAAGCATCATAGGAACCGAGCGGTTTTGCAAATTTATAGTTACGTAATCTATTGCTTAAGTGCGGATTCCTCGTGAAGGGATCTTGGCTCTTACCTCATAGAATGAGGTGTAGGATATTCCTAACTGAATACCACTGTGCAAAGCAATAGGATATGGCTATTCAATTTGTAAACTAATAGTAACACAATCTTTTCCCAAAGAGCTCACTCTCTGTGAAGGGATCTAGGCTCTTTCCTCGTCGAATGAGGTGTAGGATATTCTTAACCGAATAGCTCTGTGCAAAGCAAAAAATTCGACTATAACACTTCAATATCTGATATTTGGTCTCTACAACGTGTTTTAAGTTTATTATCTTTACATTAATCCGAATCAATGCAATCCCATCATATAGATAATCTCATATTATATAGCATATCCTCACACCATTACTGATAAAGAATGATATGAAAAGAAAAATAGAATGCGTATATACACCATCCGCATTCGCCACGGTCCCCGGGTCTTCACCGTAAGGTTACTTAACTTATAACAGGGCGGGGGTAGGGCTAGAGCGGGTTCAAAACGTATATAGTATTTATTTATATATCATATATATTACTATATATATCATCGCAGGCAGATAATCAGCATTACATGCAAGCGATAAATATCATCACAGACAGATAATCACATTATAGGCATGCAATGAACATCATAGAATAGGGATGGTCAGATTACCTAGGAATCCCGCGTTCGTTCGAGCCATCAAACGAATGTGACATTCCCCGGTCGTGTGAATATCCCATGCGTAGCCAAAAGCAGACCCCTACGAGTGCGGAAAGCTACCAGCCAACCTAAAAAACGAGGCAACCGAATATCATCACCATGAAGAGGTCATCCAACACTTTCTCGAATCCGATGACTTGAGCACTCCTCCGCGGGTCTATCCTATACCCCTACAAGCACGGCAAGCAACCCGCCAATCCTAGACTCGAGTGACTCGATCTCAACTCCTTAAGATGGCTACCCGCTGCAATCTAGAACCCGGACGCCCGTGCGCTTCTCCGCAGGGTAATCCTAAACCTGTATTATACAACAGAGACGTCAATCGCAGCCAGATCGTGTCCCGACAAATAATAATACATCAAGCGGTGACTATGGCCACATGTGAACCGCTAAGTCCCGAAACAAAGAATATACATATAGCGGAAACGGCGGCCACAAGTTGGAGCTCATCCCGAACAAATGAATATACAAGATGGCTACAAGCATGAATAGAAATAACACTTATCGCAATATCACACTTCTGCACAGGGGCTATTCATTTCGCGAAAATCCAACGCATTCTAAAAAACCAACATTTCAGACTCACTTCATCGCAAATAACTAGTGTGCAACCC
Source organism: Agapanthus africanus (assembly GCA_030015575.1). NCBI lineage: Eukaryota > Viridiplantae > Streptophyta > Magnoliopsida > Asparagales > Amaryllidaceae > Agapanthus > Agapanthus africanus. The sequence goes on along the minus strand of JASDDO010000024.1, from coordinate 831,640,117 downwards.
CGTCGAATTGATCGCATCAATTCGGCAACGTTAAACACGACATATAACATATGAAATCAAAATAACTCAATAGAACACATCATCGAGCTAATTTGAAGCCGCGGCAAACTATTTCACAACCCACGAAATTGCTAACTTGAAATTCCATGAATCGAATTACAAATTCATTCCGGTGCCAAAATCTTTCTCATTTCTTGCAAATTTCGAATCACAAATGACCCGAAAAGTGCTCGAGACTCCAGGGGAACTCGGGCATGACCTGTGGGGCCCTAGGGAGCTTTAAGCAGGGCCCCTAACCCATGGCCACAAAATTGTGGCCATGGGTTGGCTGCTGGATCAGCAAGCATACAGCAGTGTGCTTGCTGGTCCAACCCCGTATCCGAGACCATTTTGTGGTGGTCTCGGATGCGGGGGTCCACCCAAGCCCCCGAGGTCGCCCCCACTCATCCACAAGACTCTCGATCCGAACCGTGAGCCCCATAGTGCGAGTAGAAGCAAGAAATGCGGAGATTTTCACGGCTAATTTTCTGGGCAGCCAAAACAGTGAGCAAGTCTTTGAAAATCTTAGGTTTTGAGATCATTTTACCACCAAAACAACTACTTGAATTTGAATCGGATCTGATACCAGTGTTAGGAATGGTGATAGGGTCACTACGATAGTGGACCGCGGTGGAATGATAAAAAAAATTATCAAGAGCATAACATCATTCCCAAGCCTAAAATCATTCAAATTCTAGTAGTAATAATAAAAAAGAGCAAGTTAGGGACTACAACCTTTATAGCGCGTTAGCCACCTCTCCTTAGACTCCGGCTAGACTCCACGAAACCCGGAACAACCTTGTATTAGGAATATGTATGCCCTAAAGGCCATTGTTGTGTATTATAGTGGATGCTTGGACATATATATAGAGGACTTTCTTGCTCGACATGATAGTATGCTATCCGGTTGCTCTTTATCTTAACATGTGCACTTGTTTTAGTTTACTATCTCATTGATACATGTTGATAAAGCCCTTAGGATGTTGGCTTGACTACCAGGACTATGATGTAGGTCATACTAGTAGGGCTTGAGTAGTCCATAAGCACATCCTTAATAGTTCCTAGTTGAGAGAGTATCGAGACAGGGCATCGATATTCCAGAGTAGACTAGTGTATATGTTTCTTGATCCTGTATGGGGCGATGGTTGATCCCACAGCCATTGGTGTTTAACATCAAAGATTGTACATATGTGCTCATTGGAGAATGAGTACACCGAACATGACTTATCGAGAACTGCTAGATGGTACCATACATATCGTCAGATAGCAGTTCTCTGGTAACAATTGTACATGTTAGTCTGTAAACCCGAGATCGTCGTAGTGTTTTGTGTGGTTACCACTGTGCTTTGATTTCCACCCTACCACGGCTCTACCGAGTCGTGCAAACAGGTAGTTTTTAGGTATAGTCCCGAGTTGCATGGAGGCAATGAGTGATAAGAGGGGTTTCGTCTCTCCCGGTATTGGGAGTTGATGTTAAGCTATGCGCGATTGGCTATAACCATAAGTCTTTAGCCAGTGCTGATGAAATTTACTGATAAGTGTAGTCAGTAGTTTCTCGATTGGTTATAAACCACACATCGGCATGACTTATCAAGTTATTAGGGTCTGACGATTCCACCCCCCAGACTCGATATGCGGCATATCAGACGAAGAGACCGGACTGTACGGTAAGTATTTCTTATAGGCTCTATGGGAGTTTGGACAAATTTGCTTGTTGATCTTCTATTCGTTCAATATCTGGGTAGCCGTTACGTCCAGCTAGTATCGCTGACGGCTTATAGGTGCTTGATGTGATCATTACTTACTGCCAGCGTATTGGCGAGTCTTTAGAGTCCCACACAGAGGTTTCCTAGCTCAAAAGAAACGAAGTAGGGTATTTATAGAGATATGTGCAGGAGCTTGTTCAAATCGAGTATATGATACCGTGTTATAATCTACCATGGTTTGATATTAGCCAGGTTATATATGATATAACCGGATTATTGAATCAAGAATTGATTTAATAATTTGACACACACACACACACACACATAAACTAATATTGTGCTCACTTTAATCTCTTTATATATTATTTGTATTTGATATAAATGATATATGAAAATGTATCATAGTTGATGATACATAAGAAGATGGCAATATGAGAATCACATTGGAGTTTAGATAAGGAAATAATGATCATTTACATGAATAAAAGAAAGAATGAATGAGTCATTACTTTTGGAACAAAGTAGAAGCTATGATTCATTCTCTCTTTGTTTTATTCATATAAGTTCATCATTTTTTCTTGTTCTCATCTTATCCAAAAGGTTCATTCTCATCCTCATCTTCATCTTCTTCAATCTCTTCATGTGACACTATTCACTCAAGAGTGAAAAAGAGAAAAGAAAAGAATTTTTAGTGAGCAAAATTCCTACTTTATCAACCTACACTACCATAGCAAATTAGTATAGGTTGTTCTCTTCACTAATTCTTAGATTAGTGAACTGTGAGCTCGAGTGTGAGAAGTTTCGAGGTGGATCATTTTCGACGACGAAGACTTCGAGCAAGCTCGTTCCATCCTTCATATGGAGTCAAAGAAGAGTTCTAGGACTACTACTCAGAGGTTTTGAAGTGAATGACTAGGCTACAAAGGTTGTAACCTCTCTTCACTTAGTTGGAACTCTAGTTTGCTTACTAAGAAACCCTAATCATTAGTTCAATCTTTGTTTAGTAGACTTAGCCCTCTAGATTCTTTAAAATTGCATACTTGATGTTCATAGAAAACTAGTAGAGGTGCTAAGACATACTTTCATAGTATCAGAGCCAGGTTAGAGGCTTAGGATTAGTTTAGACGAAGTTAAAGTGTTCGATCGACATTTTAAATATGACGATATGCTAGTTTCTGTCCATTTTTACAAAGTTGGGATTTTTGAAATTAAAAATGCTCAGAAAATCGTGCAGGAATTTTTAGGAAGTCACAAGAAAACCGAGCTCCTAAACCCCAAAATTGGCCGCGGAACCGCTGCCTAAGCCATGGTTTAGCTACAGTTCCGCCGCCAAATTGAGGACTTAAGTCTCCAATTTTCTTAAGTTGCTTCATCTTTGGATTTTGGACTTTCTGGGTATTTTTGTTGAGGCTCAAGTGCTTGAGCTCTCTGCTTATTGTTGTTGTTTAGAATGTCGATCGAAATATTAATATCGTCTAATGTTTGGTTATTGAAAGTATGTCTTAGCATCTCTACTAGGTTTATACAAATATCAAGTATGCAATTTAAAAAAATCTAGAGGTCAAAACTATACTGACTTAGAATCAAACTAGAGAATTAGGGTTTTAGCGTAAGCAAACAAGTTCTACACTAAGTGAAAAAAATACAATCTTTATAGACCGGTCCTTCACTTCTAAAGCTCCAAGTAGTGGTCCCTAGAACTCTTCTTAGACTCCACTTAGTGAAAGGATCGAGCTTTCTTTATTGTCTTCGAAGCCAAAGATGATCCACCTTGAAGTCTCTCTCACTCAAGCTCACTCTTCACTAATCAAAGTATCAGTGAAGCAAACAACCTAAACTAATGGGCTAGATTAGTGTAGGTTGATGAAGTAAGAATTTTGCTCACTTTATTTTCTTCTTTCTCCTTTTCTTTTTCACCTCAAGAAAAACCTAGAGTGCAAGTGAAGAAGAAGATGATATAAACTTGGATGGGAGAGAGAACCATCAGGTGAGTTGATGAGATGCGGTAGGAAAATATCTATGAATAAAACAAAGAAATAGTGGTGAGTTATGGCTTCTCAAAGCTTCCACAAGCATCCAAGAAAAATGACTCATTTCCTATTTCTTTAATTCATAAATAAAACCATTTTCCATACATCATAGTCTCATGTGTAATTCTCATACATCCTAGTTCTATGTATCATCAACCATAATACAATATATAATACATATAATTATATATATCACATCTATATATATTAATATGTATAAAGAGAAGAAAATCTTTAGTTGAGCTAATATTAGTTTATATATATATATATATATATATATATATATATATATATCTCAAATTATTAAATCAACACTTGATTCAATAATCCGGTTATATCATATATAACCAACTAATATCATATTTATATGTATATCAAATTATTAAATCAACACTTGATTCAATAATCCGGTTATATCTCATATAACCGTCTAATATTCAATACTAGTTATATATATATATAATTATTAAATCAACACTTGATTCAATAATCCGGCTATATCAAATATAATCCGGCTAATATCAAATATACAAATATATCTATCAAATATATATATTAACTACATATACATATACCATTGAATCAACACCTGATTCAATAATCCGGTTATATCATATATAACCTGACTGATATTAAATATCACGAGATTAGAATACAGTATCACACACTCATATCCAATCAAGCTCCTGCATATATTTCCATATGTGCCCTACTTCATTTCGCTTGAGCTAGGAAAGCTCTGTGTGAGACTCTAAAGACTTGTCAATACGCCAGCAGTAGGTAATGATCACATCAGATAGCCGCAAGCCGTCAGCGGTACTAGCTGAACGTAACGGCTACCCAGGTATTAAACGAATAGAAGATCAACAAGCAAACTTGTCCAAACTCCCGTAGAGCCTATAAGCAACACTTACCATACAGTCCGGTCTCTTCGTCTAATATGTCGCATATCAAGTCTAGGGGTGGAATCATCAGACTCCAGTAACTTGATAAGTCATGCCGATATATGGCCTATAACTTTTCGAGAAACTACTGATAACACTTACCTTACCACTAAATCTCATCAGCCCTGGCCAGGGACTTTCTGTTATAGCAAATCAAGTATAGCGCAACATCAACTCTCAATACCGGGAGAGATGAAACCCCTCCTATCGCTCACTGCCTCCATGTTACTTGGGACTGTACCCAAAATCTACATGTTTACACGACTCCTTTGAACCGTGGTAGGGAGGAAATCAAAATACAGTGGGAACCACACAAGACACTATGACTATCTCGGGTTTACAGACTAACCTGTACAAGTGTCACCAGAGAACTACTATCTGACGATAGGTATGGTACCATCTAGGAGTTCTCGGCGAGTCCTGTTCAGTGTACCTATTCTCTAATGAGCACTTGTGTACAATTGTTGATGTCAAAAACCAATGGTTGTGGGATCAACCATCACCCCATACAGGGTCAAGAAACGTACACACTATTCTACTTTGGAATATCGATGCCCTTTTTCGATACTCTCTTGACTAGGAACTGTTAAAGGATGTGCTTGAGGACTACACAAGCCCCACTAGTATGATCTGCATCATAGTCCTGGTAGTCAAGCTAATATCCTAAGGGCTTTATCAACATATATTAGAGAGACAGTATAATAGTACAAGCGTACATGTTAAGATAAAGAGCAACCAGATAGCATACTATCATGTCGAGAAAGAAAGTCCTCTATATATATGTCCAAGCATCCACTATATCATTCAATAATGGCCTCTAGGGCATACATATTCCTAACAGTTATGTGATGCAATTTTTAGAATCCACAATTAATTAGTTTTGTGAAAACTAATTATCGATTTATAAATTTCATGTTTTAGTCTCACTTGATGGATTACCACGGAGTTTAGATTTAGATCCAAACTCCGTCGTAATCTCGTATCGTACACAAAAATTCGTCGGGAGATACTAGTGAAGAGCCACGCCCCATAGCCCCGACAAATTAACCATAGGAGAACCTCATAGCCAAAAGTATCCACTCGGATGCTCGCGGCCACGGTGTTCCACCCAAAGCCACTTCGTCGACGGCCACCGAGGTCGTGGCCATCCACTAACATACCCGACGAACCTTCGATCTTTTCACCGGAAATCTTGTTGAATTACCCGGATTTAACTTTGAAAATGGTTTTCAATTTGAGACTTAAATGTAAGGTTTATAGAGTTAGACATGAAATTCGGACTATGTGATAATCCGGATTTATGATGTCTACAGATGCGGATTCTAATTATTGTAGTTTTCATTTCTTTTTTGTGACTGTAAGTTTAATATGTGGCGGTATCCCTGATCTCGTTGCTATACGACAACGACATTAAAGATAGGCATATTTACTTACGTTGATGACATGTGATGTTATTGTGTTGCTATATCGGTATATTATATTGAATCGTCGTGATTGAATAGCCAGGGGTTTTATGTGAGATTGGAGTTTTTCAATTTTTATTCATATAAATTATTGTATGTAATATTCTTTTATTAGGACACTTCCGGGTTGAAATTGTTGTCTCCATTCGATGTGTATTATTTATTTTTCCGCATTAGGATAGACCTAAGGCGGAGGGCATAAGTAATCGGGTTCTAGAGTTCAGTGGGAGGCCATCTCGAGGAGTTGAGACCGGTCGCCTAACTCTAGAATTGGCAGGGTTGCTTGCCGCTCTCGTAAGGGTCTAGGAATATGGGCTTAGCTATGTTGGATATAGTGCCCTCAAGGCAATTATTATGATCGCAAGTTGGCGATTATAATAATTGAAGGAGGACCTATATAGGTATAACAGTCTTACTCGACATGATAGTATGCTATCTAGTTTGTCTTCATCATTGATGAAGCCCATAGGATTGTTGCTTGACAACCAGCATTATGATGGCGATCATATATGTGGGAGTTGGGTTATCCATAAGCACATCCTTAAATGTCCCTAGTCGTGAGAGTATCGAGACTGGGCATCGATATTCCGGAGTAGACTAGTGTATACGCTTCTAGACCCCGATAAGGGGAGATATCCGGTCTCACAAGCCATTGGTGTTGTGTCATCTAAGATAGTATTCAGGTGCTCACTGGAGGTGAGTACACTAGACGGACTCGCCGAGAACTTCTAGATGGTATTATATATATCTTCAGATGGAACTTCTCAGATGGCATGAGTACATGTTAGTCCTTTGACCTGAAGTCGTCATTTATCTCATGTGAGTTCCCACTGTACTTTGATTAATACCCTACCACGACTCAAAAGAGTTGTGCAAACAGGTTTTAGTTGGGTACATTCCTGAGCCACATGGAGGCAGTGGTCGACTGTCAGGGATTCGTCTCTCCTGATATTAGAAATCGATGTTGCGCTGTGTTCAGTTGGCTATCACCAGAAATCCATTGCTATAGTGGATGAGATTTACTGATAGTTGATCAGTAGTATCTCTGTTAGTGATGAGCTTGACTCAGACACGACTTATGAGGTTAGTAGGGGTCTGACGTTATCCACCCCCTGGACCCAATATGTGATACTCTTTGACGAAGAGACCAGACTGTACGGAGATTGTCATATTCAGGCTTAGTAGGGTAAGGACGTACTTGATTGTCGACCTCCCTTTCGACAAGTACCTGGGTAGCAGTTACGTACAGCTAGTGCCGCTGACGTGCTTGTGGTTAAACCCAATGCCGGCGTATTGTCGAGTCTTTAGAGTCCCACACAGAGAGTTTTCCCAGTTCAGGCGATAGATGTCGGAGCCGTACATTGGTACGTGCAGGGGTCCAATTAAATACGTGTACGGGATACACGGATTTTAATCGGGCGGTTGATAATACTAGCCGGCTTAGTATTAAGCCAGATTATTAAATCAGGTTTTGATTTAATAATTTATATATGTATTTTGATACATATATTTTAGTATTATTGTTCACTATTCATTTTCTCTCTTTGGTGCTATCCGTATTTTTATACGGATACGCATATATGTAGCGATACATATACCAGGTGAAGTATTCCGTATTTATATGGGAATGCTTCTAGAAGAAGGACACCTCATATTTGATTTTTTTTTTTAGAAAATTAAATGGAAATGAGGTGTAAAGTGAGGAGTTATGAAGCATGGTTCTTTGCATGCAGAAAGGTATGGCTTGGAGATTGTATATTGATAAATTCATTTGTGTTCACTATTGAACCATGGTTGTAAAAAGGAAGCCATCCTCATTTTCTACACTTGATACCTCATTTTCTTTTTGCTTCTTGACATGAGCTTCATGCTTCATGGTTTCATCCTCACTTCTTCGACTTCTTCTTTCTCTTGCTCACTTGAGCTTAAGAAAAAGAGAGAAAAAGTTTAGTGATATATTTCTACATCACCGACCATCCACACCTAGCGAGTTTGGATCATCGGTCAGAGTCTCCTCCGGTTTCCCTCAGGTGGATCGTCTTCGGTAAAGGTGGTTGATTTTCAAGCGCGATCCCGGTGGCTACGAGCTTGGAGAGGTCTTCTACAATTGGGTGGACAAGCGACAAAGATTGTAGTTTCTCAACTCTTGCACTCTAGTTAGCTAGTTTAGGTTATTAGACTATATCCTGGGTTCTACGGGCGTTCGGTGCTCGCAAAAGTTTTTGTTTTCGCTTCCGCCTCGGCCTCGGCTTCAGCGGCGCAGGCACTGCCTAACTCTAGAACTGACAAGGTTGCTTGCCTCTCTCGTAGGGGTCTAGGAATGTGGGCTTGGCTATTCATCATGATCGTGGAGTCCGTGTTTTTCGTTAATGGCTTAATCTAAAACACGAACCTTCTAGTATATCCTATATTTTATATATCTGTTTCTGCTGTGCTATGATGTGATGTGATCATATAACTGCGTGAGACGAATGCTGCTTATATATATGATACATTAGTAGACACTATATATGTTTTGCATCCATGCTAGTCTTGACCCCACCCTGCCGTAAGTTAAGTAACCTTACGGTGAAGACCCGGGTCCCTATGGCGAATGCGAATGACATATATGTGTGGTTTATTTTCATTTCTTCTATGATATTTAAGAATCATAAATGATGGGACTTCATTAATAAGATTAATGAAAAGACAAGAAACCTAACAGATATTGTAGAATCATATTTTTCAAAAGATAGTTCTAGTTCTTGTTTTGTATAGTGGTATTCCATTATGAATATCCAGCACCTCATTCGATGAGGAAAGAGCTTAAATCCCTTCATCGTGAATGACCACTTTAGCAAAAACTAGCATATGCTACAACCCACTCGGTTTGTTTTGAAAACTACTCGATTTTTAAAGCAGAGTTTAAACCACTCCTTTTCAAATCACTAGATTCTACAACGATACCAGGTTCATTACGTTAAAGGTTTTCTTCATAACCAGCCGTAACCCTCCATCATTTCAGATATGTAGTATTTAGTATTCATGTTGTGTTTGTTAACTTCAGTCAAGGTACAGTGTATGGTAGTTAGGTAATACTTATCTGCAGCATATAGATGCGATCGGTAGGAACAGTCACACAGCCTTGTTGACCTCCGTCAAGGGTTTGTGTGGGTAGGTTCGAATCGATCAAGAAATGACGGGTTGAACTTGACTGGCGGCCTATAGTTTGTTGACCTCCATCAAGGTCATAGGTCGTTAGGGATAAAAACCATTATCGGGAATTTCAAGTGTTGAAATTTGTAATGAGATTGCATACCTTCTATGTGATAGTTGGATCCCGATACCCATTGCGAGTAAGCGTTACTCCTATGAGAGTTTTCCACTTTACAATTAGCTAATTCAGTAGGTGTCTAGAAAGGTGTTAACGGGGTTATGTGTAACAACCCTAAATTTTCTATACAAATTTTTTCAAATTTTTTTTTAATTCATAGAACGTAACAACTCCATTTTTAGTGTACAAAAATTTGATTTAAATTTAAAGTATACTTGGAGTATTTAATATTGCTGATATCTCTTTAAGTATTTATTTCACACCATAATTACAAAAAGGAGCTTGTAGCTCATTGGTAATACCTTGCACTGCTGAACCAAGCCACCAGAGTTCAAATCCCATACCCCCACATTATTTTTAATATTGATTTTGTTTAAAACCTTTAGAATACCAAGAGTTTACACGCGCATATCTAACAAAAACCCCACTACACCCAAAAATATAACATTGCCAGGGGTTAGATGAACCGTCGGGGGGGATCCCGGCTGCCTGACTCGGCCGGGAATCGGCCAAATCAGCCTCGACTCGGCCGACTCAGTCCTCCGACCGACTCACGGCCGAGTCATGGCCGAGTCGGCCGATTCCGGCGACGACCCAAACATGAAAGTTGTGTCTTTTCACATTCCTTAGGCATCTGCAAAATTTTAGCCTCAGACCATTTCCAGAGCTCTTTTAATACGCCAATTACTTCATTTTTAACACATTTTAATACATTTTATCACATTTTTCATTTTAACCTTTCATCTACCCTAACCCTAGCCTAACCCTATAAATACTACCCCTACCCTCTACCCTCTCACCCCTAACTCTGAGCCAACTCTCTAAAAAATTTCCAAGAATCTTGTGCACTTTGAAAACGCGCTCGAGGCGAAGCTCCGACGAATTCCCGTCGGAACTTCCGGCGATCGTTCTAAGAACTCCCGGCGACGACGCAACACATCGGTGATTCCACTACTTCCCTCTCACCCTCTTGTGTGTCCTAAAACCGTAAGTCCTAATTTCTACCTATCTCTTCTATCTAAAAAAATGCGGATTTACAAAACCCGACGGAATCGGAACAAATCCGATTTTCGATTCGGTTTCCTATAAAATTCCACTTCTCACTAATACAATCATACTTAAACTTCCTCATATTGACTATTAAACACTAATCAAACAAATTGATCAAATTTCATTACATAAAATGATAGCTATTTCCATGCATCGTATTTTTCATTTAAATACCACATTGTTTCAATCTTATATTTAACTCCATCAAACTTGCTATACATTTAAAGTAGATCACGCGGTAACGACCTACCTCCTCACACACTCACATACAACCTAACACGATACCCTCGAGAACTCAGAATACGGAAAACAAACATTTTCATTTAAATACCCTTTACTAAATAAAACCATTTCTAAAAGATTTAGTATTGATAAACTTTTTAAATAAATACCACTTATTATGAAACTAGGATAAGTTGTGGACATCAGTCGTTTATCTAAACCTGACTTTGTGGTATCTAGGCTAGGCAAGTGAGAAAGGTAACATTAAAAGGCCCGTCTCACGGTGGTTCATGAGCGGATCCCTCCTTTCTTCACTTGTACTTATCTAGCCACAATTGGCAGTGAAGAGACGATTTGAGATATCTCACAACTTGTCGTTTTGGACCAGTTAGGAATAGTCTAGTTGACTTAGGAGACCTTAGAATATAGAATACGGAAAACTGACATCTTTACAAATAAATACCATTTACTTAATAAAACCGTTTTCTAAAAGATTTAGTATTTATACAAATCTTTGCAAAGTTTCGCTACAACCCATTTTGAGGAACCCGTTCGGAATGGCGCGGATTATCGCACATCCTCGGGTTTAGTAGTGCGAGATTCAGATCTCCGCAAGGAGCATTTGGTCTCGAAATATTTAAAATACGACATCTTAAGAAAATGAGATTTTTAGAATATAAAAAATATATTAAAATTATTTTTTGTATAAATATATGTATATTTATCTTTAAAATACTTATTTTATTATGATATAAATATTCCACCTTTTTCTAAAAATCACAAGAATCAATTTTACACTAAAATACCATGAATTCCATATAAATCAATATTACAAATAAATACCTTTATTTCTGAAATTAGGATATTTTCACCAGAAATATCACAATATAAAAAACCGCATTCATTACAACTCTAAAGACGAATAATAAATGCTCGGGGTATATTTTGAAAAAAGTATATAAAAGTATTTTTACATAAAACCCCCTCAAGTTCTATAAATTACCCTAAGGACCCTAGTAAACATAGGTTTAAGCGGAACCAATCTCTTGAGCCTCAGGGAGCCGGAGAAGTGGGTGCTTGCCTATCTAAGGTAGACAAATTAATAAAAACGATCAGGACTTCAATTTACTTTGCTAATTGTCTGACTCAGTTTGAGTCTCAGTATAATCTGACTTGAATATGATTCAAGTACAATCTACAATCTACAATTTTCAATATTACAATTCAACCTGAATCCATGAATACAATTATCAATCTATACAACTTGACTGAACCAAACCATGGATATACATTCCATTTACATGGTTCTCCAGTTATTCCATTTACATGATTCTACGGTTACATCTGTTTACTGATATTATGGTTTCGGTCAGTCAATCAATTATACAATCTATACAATTTATAAGACAAACAATACAATCAAAACATTACGGGGTTTAAGGGGCAGATTGGTACGGAAGGTGTTAAAAGTGGCACGAGACGGTAAGATTAAGACACCTAACCTATATTCCATTGTTGTTGTACCGTGGCTTAACGGTTCCTTGTACATTCCGTTTGCCCTGGTCTCTAGCATATAGAGACCCCTCTTGTATACACTGGTATTCTTCTGTACCAAGCTACAAACAACAGCGTTAACACAACATTACAACAGTATAATACAACTTTAAAAGATACTTTCTTATTCTGCATATTCTACTTTCCTCTTATCTTTGGGACTTACCGAGCGACCTGTTCGCTGACGACATTCTATTTCTTTCTTCTTTGAATGTCGTCAGGTGATTTGGATCTGTCAGAGATCGAGCCAACTGCAGAAGACTTGGATCAGTACAGCGAAGACCCTGAACTCTAGACATTGTATATTTTCTATTCAGTACCTTTAATTTCCTGTCATGCCATTGTTTAGGCATCGCTTTTATTTCAGTTGTATTTCCTTTTCATGTATTGTACAAAAGAATGTAAATAAATAAAGTTGCTGTTTTTATTATACCTTTTCTCTTATGTATATTTTCTTTTATATTGCTTAGTTACGCTTAACGCATTTGCTTCTGAGTAAATACGTAGCAGACCAGTCGCGTCCCCTTCTCCGTATAGGGAAGCGGGGCGTGACATTATGCCTCTGCAGAAATGAGGTTATTTAATTAGTTCCATGCAAAAGCACGGGGAGACTCCCTCAGCGTACCAACACCAACCTGGCTGACCGATTAGCGAACTTGTAGAGTGTAATTAATCCCGGCTAATCTTACCTTTTAGGGTTTGAAGGAAGATCTGATAAAAACAGTGAAAGTCATCCTGATTAAATAAGATTATAACCAATCTAATCTTGCAAGAGCGCACACTAAAATGTTTTCTTCTCTCTCTCTCTCTAGGTAGCGACCATGTCATACCTTAATCAAAATAATAACATGAATGTATTGACCGAATCCGCTTATTATACTGGGCTGGGGAACGTTGTTTTTGCTCTATGTTATGACAGCTGTCTTGAGTCAGGGCATAGGATAGGGGAATGCATGGATTTCCACGCAACCCTAATGAAGAGAGAGCATTTTGATGCGTCTTCTTTGGGTGTATTAGTTATTGAGAACTGTTTCTTAGTTTGCTCTACGTCCTGGGTATTAGATACTAGATCAGGATCCCATATTTGTAATCTGTTATAAGGGTTAAAGAAAAGTATAGAACTGGGAAATGGTGATATGTCTCTCAGGGAAGGAAAAGGAGCAATTGTTGCTGCCGAAGCTATCGGCGAATATCACCATGTATTGCCAACTAGTAACACATTGATTTTGAACGAATGTTATTTCGTACCATCAATGATGTGCAATATAATATCCGTTTCTTTATTAGATAAAAATGGATATAATTTTGCATTAGAGAAAAATGTTATGAACATTTTTCTAAATCAAGTGTTAATTAGGTTTGGTACGTTGTGTAATGGTTTATATGTTCAAAATCAAAATACAGTTTTAAATATTCAAAACACCCACAAGAGGAAAAGTTCAGATATGAACGAAGACTTCTTGTGGCACTATAGACTTGGTCATATCAATGCAACCGGATTAGCTAAGTAGCATAAAGATGGATATTTGAATCCGTTCGAATTTACATCTTATGAAATTTTTCAGTCATGTCTCAAAGGAAAGATGACCAAAACTCCATTTACGGGACACGGAGCAAGAGCTACTGAACTCTTAGGACTGATACATAGTGATGTATGTGGTCCTATGTCTACACATGCCAAGAATGGTTTCTCGTATTTCATTATATTCACCAATGATCTCTCTAGATTTGGACATGTGTTCTTGTTGAAACACAAGTCTGAAACCTTTGAGAAATTCAAGAAATATAAAAGCGAAGTAAAGAACCAGACGGGTAAAAGTATCAAAATCCTTCGAACTGATCGAGGAGGAGAATACTTAAGCACGGAATTCCGAGATTATCTAAAAGAGAATGGGATTCTCTCTCAGCTTACTCCTCCGTATACACCACAGCACAATGGTGTATCGGTGCGGAAGAATTGCACCTTATTAGATATGGTGTGCTCTATGATGAGTATTGTTGAGTTACCTATTTCCTTCTGGGGATTTGCACTTAAAGAAGCTGCTTATATATTGAATAGAGTTCCTACCAAGTATGCACCTACCACTCCATATGAGATATGAGAGGGAAAGAGACCGTGTCTTAATTTCATTAAGATATGGGGTTGTTCGGCTTATATTAAAAAGCAAAATCTGGACAAACTAGAGACAATGTCTGTTTTATGTAAGTTTGTTGGATATCCCAAACATTCGCGAGGACATATCTTCTACCACACCGGGGAATAGAAGGTGTTTGTTGCTTAGCACGCTATTTTTTCGGAAAAGGAATTTCTTGCAAAAGAAATTAGTGGCAGCACGGTAGAGCTGGAAGAAGTTCCAGATACACAAACTACAACTGATAATTTGGTAGAACCGGAGGATTCAATAGTCCCCGACGAATCTCAGCCACTCCGTAGATCTAGTAGGGTTTCTCACCCACCTGAGAGATACTACAGTTTTCTCATAGACGGTGGGAGCGAGGATTGCATCATGGAAGATGATGACCCAACCAGTTTCGAGCAGACTATCATAAGTAGGGAATCTGTGAAATTGCTGGATGCTATGCGATCTGAGATGGAATCCATGTACACCAACAAAGTATGGACTTTGGAGGTTGCTCCTGAAGGGATAAAACTCATTGGGAGCAAGTGGATCTTCAAGAAGAAGATTGTGTAAATAGAAAGATTGAGACCTTCAAAACTACACTTGTAGCAAAAGGTTTTCGTCAACGACCAGGTGTCGAATATGACGAGACCTTTTCTCCAGTGGCTATGCTTAAATCCATCAGGATCCAACTTGTCATTGCTGCATACCATGACTATGAAATCTGGCAGATGGACGTAAAGACCGCTTTTCTAAATGGTGATTTAGAAGAGAGCGTGTATATGATACAGCCAGAGGGCTTCATAGACAGTGGGAGCAGCGGAAATGTGTGCAAGCTGCTTAAATCAATTTACGGATTAAAGAAGGCGACACGAAGCTGGAACATCTGTTTTGATGTAGCAGTCAAAGAGTTTGACTTCATCAAAAATGTAGATGAACCCTGTATATATAAAAAGGTAGTAGAGAGTAAGGTTGTCTTCCTCGTATTGTATGTGGATGATATACTCTTGATAGGAAATAATGTTCTTATGCTGTACTCGGTCAAACTCTTCCTATCATAAAAGTTCTCCATGAAAGATCTGGGTGATGCCTCCTACATCCTGGGGATAAAGATCTATATGGATAGATCTAAAAGGATGTCGGGATTGTCCCAATCCAGATACATAGACACCATACTAAAGTGGTATGGAATATTCTAAGCGTGGAAATTTACACGCTTGTTCAGGAATCACTCTCTCCAAAGAGATGTCTCCCAAGACTGATTTGGAGAGGGCTCTCATGAACGTGATACCCTATACTTTTGCAGTTGGGTCTATCATGTACGCGATATTATGCACCAGACCGGATTTAGCTTACGCACTCAGTGTGGTAAGTGGGTATCAATCAGACCCTGGGGAGAAGTACTGGACAGCTGTGAAGAACATTCTTAAGTACTTACGAAGGACTAAAGATATGTTCTTGGTGTATGGTAACGGAGAAGTCCAAGTGGAGTCCTTTATCGATTCGAGCTTCCAAAGTAATAAGGATGACAGCAAGTCTGTCTCGGGATTTGTCTTCACCCTCAATGGAGGGACGGTATGTTGGAAAAGTTTCAAGAAAGATACTATTGCAGACTCGACGATAGAGCCTGAATACATCGCTGCTAACGATACTGTCAAAGAGGCTGTCTCGATGAAGAAGTTCATCACTGAACTTGGTTGGTTCCATCCATTATTGATCAAATACCTTTGTATTGTGATAACAATAGAGCTGTGGCTTTGGCCAAGGAATCCCGGTCGTATCAGCGATCCAGACATATTCTGAGGTGGTATCACCTGATCCGGGAGATAGTTGATCGCCGCGAGATCAAGATCAGGAGAGTAGACACAAATGGAAACATGACGGATCCACTCACGAAGGCCCTCCCCGAGATACAGTTCGAGAGACTTTTTGGGATGTTGGCCATAGTGCAAGTGGGAGATTATTAGGAATATGTATGCCCTATAGGCCATTATTGTATATTATAGTGGATGCTTGGACATTTATATATAGAGGACTTTCTTGCTCGACATGATAGTACGCTATCTGGTTCTCTTTATTTTAATATGTGCACTTGATTTATTTTACTATCTCATTGATACATATTAATAAAGCCCTTAGGATGTTTGCCTGACTACCAGGACTATGATGTAGATCATACTAGTAGTGCTTGAGTAGTCCATAAGCACATCCTTAACAGTTGCTACTCGAGGGAGTATCGAGACAGGGCATCGATATTCCAAAGTAGACTAGTGTGTACGTTTCTTGACCCTGATGGGGCGATGGTTGATCCCACATCCATTGGTGTTTGACATCAAAGATTGTACACAAATGCTTATTGGAGAATGAGGACACCGAACATGACTCGCCGAGAACTGCTTGATGGTACCATACCTATCGTCAGATAGCAGTTCTCTGGTGACACTTGTACAAGTTAGTCTATAGACCCGAGATCGTCATAGTGTCTTATTTGGTTCCCACTATGCTTTGATTTCCACCCTATCACGGCTCTATTGGGTCGTGCAAACAGGTGGTTTTTAGGTACAGTCCCGAGTCATATGGAGGCAGTGAGCGATAAGAGGGGTTTTGTCTCTTCCGGTATTGGAAGTTGATGTTGTGCTATGCGCAATTGACTATAACCGTAAGTCCCTAGCCAGGGCTGATGAAATTTACTGATAAGTGTTATTAGTAGTTTCTCGATTGATTATAGGCCACACATCAGCATAACTTATCAAGTTATTAGGGTCTGACGATTCCATCCCCAGACTCAATATGTGACATATCAGATGAAGAGACCGGATTGTAAGGTAAGTGTTGCTTATAGGCTCTACGGGAGTTTGGACAAGTTTGCTTGTTAATCTTCTATACGTTCAATACATGGATAGCCGTTACATCCAGCTAGTACCGCTGATGGCTTGTAGGTGCTTGATGTGATCATTACCTACTGCCAGTGTATTGGCGAGTCTTTAGAATCCCACATAGAGGTTTCCTAGCTCAAGCAAAATGAAGTAGGGCATGTATAGAGATATGTGCGAGAGCTTGTTTAAATATGAGTATATGATACCGTATTATAATCTAGCGTTGTTTGATATTAGCCGGGTTATATATAATATAACCGGATTATTGAATCAAGTGTTGATTTAATAATTTGATATATATATATATATATATATATATATATTATATAAACTAATATTGTGCTCACTTTAATATCTTTATATATTATTTGTATTTGATATGAATGATATATGAAAATGTATAATGGTTGATGATACATAAGAAGATAGCAATATGAGAATCACATTGGAGTTTAGATAAGGAGTGTTCCCCCAATATTTAAACATAATAAAAGAGCTAAGTTTTGTTGAATTTTAATGAGGCAGCGCCTCACGTGCTCTCTACAAGGGCGCCAACGCCAATCTTGTAAGATTAAATCATATGGCAGTGCCGCACGTGCTCCTCACGCGGGCGCCAATATGCAAAGCACATGAGCACTTATTATATAAGAATTAAATTCTTATATGCCGCCGCATGTACTCCTCACATGGGCGCCAATGTGCAAAGCACAGAAGCGCCTATCATAAATAAGAATTTAGTTCTTAAGTTGCGCTCACGTGCACAACACGTGAGCGCCGGTCCCCAAGTTTATACTAGTAGAATTAAATTCTACATTTCCCTAACAAAAAGATGGGATATTCTCTGTTAAACAGAGCCGTTGGATCAAAAATCCAATGGTATTGATAAATCATCAAACAATAGAATTAAATTCTATTCTGAGAAATATTTGTCCTCAATCTTTACAAACAAAAAAGATTGCTCTCTGAAAAACAGAGAACTCTTGGATTAAAAATCCAATGGTGATAAAAAATCACTGCTTGACAGAAAAAATTCTGTATATAGGAAAATATTTCCCCAATCTTGTTAGAAAAACAAGAAAACGTATTCTTTAAAACAGAAGTCCTTGGATTAAAGATCCAACGGTGGGTAAAATTCCCCAAATAAATTTTGAGACCAATTAAATCAATTGGAATCTTTTAATAAGATATTTTCTCAAAACTAATTAACAATTTACCTCCACTATATAAAGGACCCGAGACTTCAAGTCTCATATAGAGAGAACCTACATAAGTTTCGGAAAAAATACATAAAACTTTCAAAACAACAGAAAATTCAATTCTCAATAAAAGAAGAAGACTTTCCTCCTTAAAACCCTAGGTAAAGGAAATACAGAGATCAAAATATCTCTTTTTACCTATATAAGGGTTTAACCCGTCTCAAAGAACTTAGTTCTTTCTCTGGATCAGAAATCCATAAGACAAGTCTTCCATAAGTTGAGAATTTAATTCGCATCAGGAAGATCTTGTTCTTGAGAATCAAAGATTAAGAAACGAACTAGATTAAAAAGAAAGGAAAAAAGAAAAAGAACATGTGTTCTGGGAATTTAATTCTTCCGAAATTAGGGTTTAACCCTACATAAAGAACTTAGTTCTTATAAAAGAAGAAGAAGAAGAACTCGGCTCTCCAATGAAGAAAAAACGATCCAAGGTCTTTAAAATAGAGATCTTTATGATCATTCGTGGACAAAATGGCAGTAACAGAGATTTAATCTCTAAAAAAGAAAAAAGACTAACGCCTCACGTGTTTCCCACGTGGGTGCCCTCTCAATAGCACCTAGTGCCTCACGTGAAAAGCACGCAGGCGCCCAAAGCAGAAGGCAAGCGCCTCACGTGAAATACACGTGGGCACCGAATAAAAGTGCTTAGTACTTTATATACAGTCAAAACAGCTAAGTGCTTAGCACTGATTGGGCAGCGCCCAGTGCCTCACGTGCTCCTCTTGTGGGCGCCATACAAAAAGTGCTTAGCACTTCATATACAGCCAAAATAGCTGAATACTTAGCACTAATTGGGCAACGCCCAGCGCCGCACGTGCTCTTCACGTGGATGCCAAAAAAAAGTGCTTAGCACTATATATATAATTGAGTGCTTAGCACTGATTGGGCAGCGCGCATAATTGAAGGCTTCGCATGATACCCATTTGATCGTCAGAGTGTCAAATGAGTGCTTAGCACTTTTGCATAAAAAGGGGGCTGAACAAACAGAGCCCAAATAAGTGCTTAGCACTTTTGAACAAGGACTGAATAGACTAAGCCTAAATTGGTTAAGTCTCTTGCAACTGAGCCCAAATACTCTGGATCTTAATAAATTTAATGATCCTTAAAATATTGCTAAGTTGATCTTAGTCATAAATAATACTAATGTATCCTTAGTTAAAAATAAATTGGGCCAAAATGCTCATATGTTAAGTTGATCTTAATCTCAAACTAGATTAACGGTTCTTAAACTAAACAAAATATTTTTGAATTGAAGGAAAAATATGAATTAAGTTCGAAATCCAAATCTAAAATATACGGATTTGGGCTAATCCGCGCCCTACGGATGACGACATAAACTAGTTTCCGTATACAATCCACGAGCAACCTTAAAAAACGAAATAACGCACGACACGAAATGAACTGCTGGAGCAGGAGAAAGTGGTTATCGCAATGCGATAACGTAATTAACTATAGGGGCTTGCGCCTGTAGGGAAGAGCGTCCCCACAATAAAAAAACCCCTCACAAACGAGGGAGAATCTGATAAAGTCTGCTACAGCGGTCGCATCTGTCCAAATCTCCGATATATGGTGCCATAAATCAACTTGGTATCTTTGAAGAGGTGGATGGAGAATTCCAAATAGTATCTGCCACCAAATTCAGGCTAGACGTTCCAACGTCTCGGTTCGGTCTTTCGACGGTGAACAAGGAGATAATGATCAATTATATGAATAAATGAAAAAAAGAATGAGTCATTACTTTTCGAACAAAGTAGAAACCATGACTCATTCTCTATTTGTTTTATTCATATATGTTCATCATTATTTTCTTGTTCTCGTCTTATCCAAAAGGTTCATTCTCATCCTCATCTTCATCTTCTTCAATCTCTTCATGTGACACTATTCACTTAAGAGTGAAAAAGAGAAAAGAAAAGATTTTTTAGTGAGCAAAATCCCTACTTCATCAACCTACACTACTCTAGCAAATTAGTATAGGTTGTTCTCTTCACTAATTCTTAGATTGGTGAAGTGTGAGCTTGAGTGTGAGAAGCTTTAAAGTGGATCATCTTCAACGACGAAGACTTCGAGTAAGATCATTCCATCCTTCAAGTGGAGTCAAAGAAGAGTTCTACGACTACTATTCGGAGCTTTTGAAGTGAAGGGCTAGACTACAAAGGTTGTAGCCTCTTTTCACTTAGTTAGAACTCTAGTTTGCTTACTAAGAAACCCTAATCTTTAGTTCGATTCATATTTAGTATACTTAACCCTCTAGATTTTTTAAAATTGCATACTTGATGTTCATAGAAAACTAGTAGAAGTACTAAGATATACTTTAACCTTGCTCAGTGATCTTCTTACCGAAGATGATCCACCTTGAGATAACTTCAATACAAGTTTTAACTTCAAATTAATCTTATAAAAATAAAACAACCTACTAATTAAACTTGGTAAGGATGTTAATAAGAGATGTAGAATAATTAGCTCACTAAATTTTTCTCTTTCCTTTTCTTTTCTTGAATTGAGCAAAACTCAAGAGAGGCTGCCATGGAAATGAGAGTATGAAGAATAAAATGTTTTTAAGATGAGAACAAAACCCAAAACAAAAATGAGTCACCATAGAAAACACTTAAAGAATTCTACCACCATCTAAATGTCCATGACTCATACCATTTAAGAATGTTCTCATCTAAATCATATATGTCTCAAACACATATCTCAAATGTTTCAACATACATGTCACAATATTTATATCAAATATAAAAATTAATAAAGAGAAAAAAATAATAAAGTGAGTATGATATTAGTTAATATATAAATATCTCAATATATAAATATACATTTAATTATTAAATCAACACTTGATTTAATAATCCAGTTATATTATATATATACCGGCTAATATTATTAAATACCGGATTAAAATACGTGTATCATATACACGTGTTTAATCGAACTCCTGCATATTTCTGTCACGCCCCGCTTCCCGGTGTACGGGGAGGGGACGCGGCGAGGCCCGCTACGTATTTACTCAGAAATAAACACGCTAAGCATATCTAAGCAATATAAAATAAAATGTACACAAGAGACATGAATATAAATAAACAACTTTTATTTATTCAACATTCCTTTACAAGTACAACTGGGAATGTAAATACAGGAATAGAAAGCAATACCTAAATAATGGCATAACTGAAATGAAAAGTATATACAAGTGCCTATAGCTCTAGGTCGATGGACAATTGCTCCATGTCCTCAGTAATGAGCTTGATCTCTAGTGAGTCGGATTCACCTGACAACATTACACAGAAAAAAGAAAAGGAATGTCGTCAGCGAACAATCACTCGGTAAGCCCCCAAAAAAGAGAGAAGTAGAATAGACAGAAAAGAGAATATAACTGTATAATATTATCTTTCGTTCTTTTATCGCGGTTGTTTGTAGCTTGGTACAGAATATGCCAGTGTATACGAGAGGAGTCCCACTATTCCAGAGACTAAGGTATAAGGAGCACAAGGAACCGTTAAGCCACGGTACAACAACAATGGATATTCAGGTTAGGTGTATTAAAGTGACCGTCTCGTACCACTTCTAACACATTCCGTACTAGTCTACCCTTTTAAAACCCCATAATGTCTTTTGTATTGATTGTATTGTTTTGTTTTATAGATGGATGACTTTCCGAAACCATGATATCATGTAAACAGAATGGATATAAATGGATAGTCATGTAATCAGAGTATATCTATGGTCCGGTTCAGTCAATATAGATTGAATTCTGGTATAAATGGATTCATGTTGTATTGTAGTTATACTTGAATTGAATTCAAGTCAGATTTATTTCATATTGGATAGAGACTCTGTCGAAGTCAGACACTTTTGAAAAGAAATTGAAGTCCTGAATTAGTTTTGATGTTATCGGTAACTTCTGCACATGGACGGCAGGATTTGTGTCTTTTTCCAAGACAATTACCGTGTTGATAATACCGTTGATAGGTTATCTACCTTAGATAGGTAAGCACCCATATTCTGCGGCTCCCTAAGCCTCAAGAGAACTGGTCACGCTTAAACCTATGTTTACTAGGGTCCTTATTGTAAATTAATATAACTTGAGGGGGTTTTCTGAAATATAGTTTTGATATATTTTCAAAATACACCTCAAGTATTTAATTATCGTATTTAGGGTTTTCATAATTGTAATTTTTATAAAGTGAAATATTCTAGTGGATATAACCTGGATTCCAATGTATATGGTACTTAAATGTAAACTTGGAATGATATTGAATTGTAAAGGTAGTTTCATGAAATTTGTGATTCTTTTGATTTAGAAAATATGGAATATATATAATATATTTAAAGTAGATATTTTGATAATATTTATATATATTTATAAAAATAGAATTTATTTATTAAATAGAAATCACATTTTTCTTAAAAATTGCATTAAAATTCCATCGAGATCGAATGCTCCTTGCGGAGGTCTGCATCTCGCTCTATTAGGTCCGAGAACATGCGATAACCCGCACCATCCTGATCGGGGTTCCCCAAAATGGGTTGTAGAGGCGTACTTGTAAGGAATTAAGTGATACACTTTTAAAGAAAACGGTTTTTGAATGTTTAAGGTATTTAAATGTAAATTCGTATATTCCCATAAACTAATATCCCAAGAGTTATCGTGCTATGTCAAAAATGTGTGTTGTGATGAGGTAGGTCATTACCTCATGAGTTTTCTAAAGGTATTAGGGTAAAACATTAAATAAAAGCCGTATGTAAACATGATGGTATTTTACTGTAAAAGTGAAATAGAAATTGCAATACTTATTATTTTGAGATGAAACTTGTTCTAATGTCTTTATTTATGTTTGTTGATCATTATGAGGGAATATGATATTTTATTGTTTTAAGAAAAATTGATTTTTTAAAGAAAAACGAATCGGAAGTCGGAATAACTCCGCTTCGACGAATTTTGAAAATAGATTGTTTTAGAATAGAGATAAAGGAGGGGAGTGGGGACTTACTGATTGATTAAAAAGAGGAGAGATAGAGGATGATATCGGAATCGTCGGGAAGCCGTTTCATCGCCGGAATCTTCCCGAAACGTCGTCGGAACCTTACCCTTTGCTAACTCCACTTGCACAACTTAGGACTTGGAAATTTTAGAGAGTTTTTGTAATGGAATTCTGAATGAGGAAGGGTGAAAAGTAGTGTGGTATTTATAGGGAAAATTAGGATTTAGGGTAATAAATTGGAGAATTAAAAATGTACATTAAAAATAAATTAATGAGAGGAATTATCACTCTTTAGATGTTTTCAGAGTAAACAAACAATATGGGGGTAGTGGGGTAGGCGAAGGGGTTCAGAGATAAAAATTTCAGAGCATTACCTATGGGGGGGCCCGGCGACGCCTGCCCCATAGGCAATCTTGCCTGCCATTGGTTGGGTGGGGGCTCTGGATTGAAGACACGTGTCCCTGGCTGTATAAATACCAATTTCCACATGTTTGTTTTATTTGTGACTTTTCATTTTACGTGTAGTACACGTGTAAACTGTCGGGCTTCTAAAAGATTAAAAGAAAAATTAATTAAAAATATATGTGGCTGGAGGGATTCGATCACAGAGGCTACATCACAGCAGTGCAAGTCTTTACCAATGAGTTACAAGTGCTTTCTTGCTGTTCAAAAGCAAATCAAATTTATAACTTGTGCTCAGGCTTAGGTACCCTTTCTGTATTTTTGAAAAAATTCTGTACAGAAAATTTAGGGTTGTTACATTCTACCTTCCTTATAAAAAATTCGTCCTCAAAATTTATAGAAGAAAAGTGTAACAGATTTAAGGAAATTTTGAAGATAGTGGTGGTGTGTTGTTGAAGTTTGTGCTGGTATTGTTTGGAGAATCCATAATCTTGAAAAAAATAGGGTTAGGATAGATTCAAAGTATATAAAATTATAAGATTTAAGGAATATGAAATGTATATAATGTTTTTATTTGTTGATTCTTGTATCATATTGCTTATGATTTCATGCAGAATTGACCTGCATGTCCATGCAGAACTGACATGCATGGTAGGGTTCCTTACAGCACTGACATGCATGGGCCGCCAACAAAACCTGTCATGCCCCGCTTCCCGGTGTACGGGGAGGGGACGCAGCGAGGCCCGCTACGTATTTACTCAGAAGTAAACACGCTAAGCGTATCTAAGCAATATAGAGTAAAATATATACAAGAGACATGAATATAAATTAACAGCAACTTTTATTTATTCAATATTCCTTTACAAGTACAACTGGGAATGTAAATACAGGATTAGAAAACAATGCCTAAATAATGGCATAACTGAAATGAAAAGTATATACGGGTGCCAACAGCTCTGGGTCGATGGCAAACTGCTCCAAGTTCTCAGTACCGGGCTTGATCTCTAGTGAGTCGGATCCACCTGACAACATTCCACAGAAAGAAGAAAATGAATGTCGTCAGCGAATAATCGCTCGGTAAGTCCCAAAGAAAGAGAGAAGTAGAATAGACAGAAAAGAGAATATAACTGTATAATGTTATCTTTTGTTCTGTTATCGCAGTTGTTGTAGCTTGGCGCAGAATATGCCAATGTATACGAGATGAGTCCCACTATTCTGGAGACTAAGGTATACGGAGCACAAGGAACCATTAAGGCACGGTACAACAACAATAGATATTCAGGTTAAAGTGACCGTCTCGTGCCACTTCTAACACATTCCGTACCAGTCTACCCCTTTAAAACCCCATAATGTCTTTTGTATTGATTGTATTGTTTTGTTATATAGATGGATGACTTTCCGAACCATGATATCATGTAAACAGAATGGATATAAATGGATAGTCATTTAATCAGAGTATATTCATTGTTCAGTTCAGTCAATATAGATTGAATTTTTTTATAAATGGATTCATGTTGTATTGTAGTTATACTTGAATTGAATTCAAGTCAGATTGATTTCATATTAAATGGAGACTCTGTCTGAGTCAGACACTTTTGAAAAGAAATTGAAGTCCTGAATTAGTTTTGATGTTATCGATAACTGCTGCATATGGACGGCGGGATTTGTGTTTTTTTCCAAGACAATTACCGTGTTGATAACACCGTTGTTAGGTTTTCTACCTTAGATTAGCAACCACCCATATTCTCCGGCTCCCTGAGACTCAAAAGAAATGGTCTCGCTTAAACCTATGTTTACTAGGGTCCTTATTGTAAATTAATATAACTTGAAGGGGTTTTATGAAAAATAGTTTTGATTTATTTTCAAAATACAGCTCAAGTATTTAATTATGGTCTTTAGGGTTTTCATAATTGTAATTTTTATAAGGTGAAATATTCTAGTGGATATAACCTGGATTCCAATGTTTATGGTACTTTAATGTAAACTTGGAATGGTATTGAATTGTAAAGATAGTTTCATGAAATTTGTGATTCTTTTGATTTAGAAAACATGGAATATATATATATATATATATATAATATTTAAAGTAGATATTTTGATAATATTTATATATATATAAATAGAATTTATTTATTAAATAGAAATCACATTTTTCTTAAAAATTGCATTAAAATTCCATCGAGATCGAATACTCCTTGCGGAGGTCTGCATCTTCCTCTACTAGGCCCGAGAACGTGCGATAACCCACACCATCCCGATCGGGGTTCCCCAAAATGGGTTGTAGAGGCGTATTTGTAAGGAATTAAGTAATACACTTTTAATGAAAACGGTTTTTGAATGTTTAAGGTATTTAAATGTAAATTCGTATTTTCCCATAAACTAATATCCCCATTGTTATCGTGCTATGTCAAAAATGTGTGTTGTGATGAGGTAGGTCATTATCTTGTGAGTTTTCTAAAAGTATTAGGGTAAAACATTAAATAAAATCCGTATGTAAACATGATGGTATTTTACTGTAAAAGTGAAATAGAAATTGCAATACTTATTATTTTAAGATGAAACTTATTCAAGTGACTTTATTTATGTTTGTTGATCATTATGAGGGAATATGGTATTTTATTGTTTTAAGAAAAATGGAGTTTTTAAAGAAAAACGAATCGGAAGTCGGAATAACTCTGCTTCCGACGAGTTATGAAAATAAATTATTTTAGAATAGAGATAGAAGAGGAGAGAGGGGAATTACTGATTGATTAAAAAGAGGAGAGATAGAGGAAGCTATCGGAATCGTCGGGAAGTCGTTTCGTCACCGGAATCTTCCCGAAACGTCGCCGGAACCTTGCCCTTTGCTAACTCCACTTGCATAACTTAGGACTTGGAAATTTTAGAGAGGTTTTGTAATGGAATTCTGAATGAGGAGGGGTGAAAAGTAGTGTGGTATTTATAGGGAAAATTAGGATTTAGGGTAATGAATTAAAAATATGTATTAAAAATGAATTAAAGAGAGGAATTATCGCTCTCTGGATATTTTCAAACTAAAAAAACAATATGGGGGTAGTGGGGTAGACGAAGGGGTTCAGGGGTAAAAATTTCAGAGCATAACCTATGTAGGGGCCCGGCGGCGCCGACCCCATTGGCAATCTTGCCGGTCATTGGTTGGGTGGGGGGATCTGGATTGAAGACACGTGTCCCTGGCTGTATAAATACCAATTTCCACATGTTTGTTTTATTTGTGACTTTTCATTTTACGTGTAGTGCACGTGTAAACTGTTGGGCTTCTAAAAGATTAGAAGAAAAATTAATTAAAAATATATGTGGCTGGGGGGATTCGATCACAGAGGCTACATCACAGAAGTGCAAGTCTTTACTAATGAGCTACAAGTGCTTTCTTACTGTTCAAAAGAAAATCAAATTTATAACTTATGTTCAGGCTTAGGTACTCCTTTCTGTATTTTTGAAAAAATTCTGTACAGAAAGTTTAGGGTTGTTACATTCTACCCTCCTTATAAAAAATTCGTTCTCGAAATTTGTAGAAGGAAAGTGTAACAGATTCAAGGAATGTTTGAAGATAGTGGTGGTGTGCTGTTGAAGTTTGTGCTGGTATTGTTTGGAGAATTCATATCCTTGAAAAAAATAGGGTAAGGATAGATTTAAAGTATATGAAATTGTAAGATTCAAGGAATATGAAATGTAAAGAATATTTTTAGTTACTGATTCTTGTGTAATATTGCTTAGGATTTCATGCAGAATTGACCTGCATGTCCATGCAGAATTGACCTGTATGGTAGGGTTCCATTCAGCACTGACCTGTATGGGCCTCCAACAAAACATATCACACCCCGCTTCCCGGTATACGGGAAGGGGACGCGGCGAGGCCCGCTATGTATTTACTCAGAAGTAAACACGCTAAGCGTATCTAAGCAATATAAAGTAAAATGTACACAAGAGACATGACTATAAATTAGCAGCAATTTTTTTTTATTCAACATTCTTTTACAAGTACAACTGGGAATGTAAATACAGGAATAGAAGGCAATGCCTAAACAATGGCATAACTGAAATGAAAAGTATATACAGGTGCCTACAGCTCTGGGTCGATGGCAAACTGCTCCAAGTCCCCAGTACTGGGCTTGATCTTGTGACAACATTCCACAAAAAGAATAAAATGAATATCGTCAGCAAACAATCGCTCCGTAAGTCCCAAAGAAAGAGAGAAGTAGAATAGACAGAAAAGAGAATATAGCTGTATAATCTTATCTTTTGTTCTGTTATCGCAGCTGTTTGTAGTTTAGTACAGAATATGTCAGTGTATACGAGAGGAGTCCCACTATTCCGGAGACTAAGGTATACGGAGCACAAGGAACCATTAAGCCACGGTACAACAGCAATGGATATTAAGGTTATGTGTATTAATGTGACCGTCTCGTGCCACTTCTAACACATTCCGTACTAGTCTACCCCTTTAAAACCCCGTAATGTCTTTTGTATTAATTGTTTTGTTTTTTTTATATAGATGGATTGCTTGTCGAAACCATGATATCATGTAAATAGAATGGATATAAATGGATAGTCATGTAATCAGAGTATATCCATGGTTCGGTTCAGTCAATATAAATTGAATTCTGGTATAAATGGATTCATGTTATATTGTAGTTATACTTGAATTGAATTTAAGTCAGATTTATTTCATATTAGATGGAGACTCTTTCTGAGTCAGACACTTTTGAAAAGAAATTGAAGTCCTGAATTAATTTTGATGTTATCGGTAACTGCTGCACATGGACTGCAGAATTTGTGTCTTTTCCAAGATAATTACCGTGTTGATAACACCGTTATTAGTTTGTCTACCTTAGATAGTTAAGCACCTATATTCTCAGGCTCCCTGAGCCTCAAGAGAACTGGTCCCGCTTAAATCTATGTTTACTAGGGTCCTTATTGTAAATTAATATAATTTGAGGGGGTTTTATAAAAAATAGTTTTGATATATTTTCAAAATACACCTCAAGTATTTAATTATCGTCTTTTGGGTTTTCATAATTGTAATTTTTATAAAGTGAAATATTCTAGTGGATATAACCTGGATTCCAATATTTATGGTACTTTAATGTAAACTTGGAATGGTATTGAATTGTAAAAGTAGTTTCATGAAATTTGTGATTTTTTTGATTTAGAAAAATGGAATATGTATACACTATATTTAAAGTAGATATTTTGATAATATTTATATATATAAATTGAACTTATTTATTAAATAGAAATAACATTTTTCTTAAAAATTGCATTAAAATTCCATCGAGGTCGAATGCTCCTTGCGGAGGTCTGCATCTCGCTCTACTAGGCCCGAGAACGTGCGATAACCCGCACCATCCCGATCGGGGTTCCCCAAAATGGGTTGTAGATGCGTATCTGTAAGGAATTAAGTAATACACTTTTAATGAAAACGGTTTTTGAATGTGTTTACCGCCGGAAGCCGGGAAGACTGAACGTCCTGCCTGAATCTGGGGGCAGATGCTAATTGGTGCTATCCTTCCACCTCTCCGAAGATACCAAGTTGATTTATGGCACCGTGTATCGAAGGTTTAAATGGATGTGGCTGATGTAGCAGACTTCGTCAGATTCCCTCTCGTTTGAGGGGTTTTTTGATTATGGGGATGCTCTTCCCTGCAGACGCAAGCCCCTGCAGTTAATTACGCTACCGCATCGCGGTAAAAATTTTCTCCTTCTCCAGATGGTCACTTCGTGTCGTGGGTGTTTGTTTTGTGTTTGGTTGCTCGTGGATTGTATACGGAGACTAAGTTATGTTGTCGCCCGTAGGGCGTGGACTAGTCCAAATCCGTATCTTTCTTAGATTTGGGTTTGGGGGGTTATGTTTAAGGATACGTTAGCCTTATTTGAGGCTAAGATCAACTTAAACGTTTGTTAAGGACATGTTAGTCTAATTCTAGACTAAGATCGACTTAACGGGATCGTTTAGATCCGACAAGAGAGCAATTGGGCTCTATTGTTTAGTTTAATGATATTGCGGTCGATAATTAGTTTAAGAACATTACGGTCCATTGTTAGTTTTAAGACATCGCGGTCGAGGTTAAGAACGTCATAGTCCATGAGTTTAAGGACCTCACAGTCCGGTGTTAGTTTTAAGACATCACGGTCGAGGTTAAGGACATCATAGCCCGTGGATTTAAGGACTCCACAGTCCGACGTTAGTTTTAAGACATCACGGTCGAGGTTAAGGACGTCATAGTCCGTGGATTTAAGAACTCCACAGTCCGACGTTAGTTTTACGACATCACGGTCGAGGTTAAGGGCATCATAGTCCGTGGATTTAAGGACCCCACAGTCCATAAAATGTATGGTTGTCGGGACCCGTCACCTCTTTGAAGACGTTGAGAAATTACAACGACAAATATCAAAGGAGTGAAGAGATGTACCCTTGAACCGAGGTGGTTTAGTCAAAAGAGCAGATGTGCTCAATTCAAAATAAGTTGAGGACTTATGGCCAGAATTGAGCTAAGTCCAATTAAAATGTTTTAACATTTTATTTATGTGCTGGCTATTAAGCCTTTATTTAGGCTCGGCCCTTTTTAATAATGCTAAGCATTGGGCTCTGTCATTTTGTCTGGAATTAAATCCATAGCATTTATCAGGAACAAAGTGGTATTCTGATAGTGCGCCACGTGGCGCATCAAGCGCTTTGTGCCAATTAAAGAGCGCATCGCACTAGCGCACATGAGGGTGACATGTGTCGCGCTTAGCGCTAAGCGCCGGTTCATTAGCGCACTTGCGCTTTCCATTTATGAGCGCTTTGCACTAGTCTGTTGGCGCGCCAGCGAGCGACACGTGGCGTGCATGGCGCTGAGCGCCAATCTATGAGCGCAGAGCTCTATTTCAGGAGCGCAAAGCGCAGATTGTGTTTCTGGTTGACACGAGGTAAGTTCTGGCGCCGTGCGCCGGTCCAATGAGCGCAAGGGCGCAGTTCATGAGTGCAAGGCACTTTTCAATAGTGCAAAGAGCATCTGATCGATTTTAAGATCATAGAATAAATTTTACGTTCTCCTAAGGAGGATTTACCTCAAGATCCAAGAACAAAGGTTCTTGTTTTGATAAAAGGCTCTGCCTTTATAGATCAAAAGATCTGTTAGTGAAGTATTTTACTTCTTTTATTTTTTTATGATTAGATCTTTTGGTCTTTCTTCTTATCATCAAAAGACCTTGGTCTTTTTTCAGATCTATAATCTTTTAAGAAGAGAGTTCTTCTTTTTATGAGATGATTTCATCTTTATTTTTCAAGAACGTAGTTCTTTTTTTTTTACCTTGAATATGAAGAAAAACTCTTCTTTTCTTAAGAGCTTGCTCTTTTTTTGCAGAGGGTTCCTCTCTCTGTTCTTCTGTATTCTCTCTATCTTTTTTCTTGAAGTCTAGGGTCCTTTATGTAGGGCCAAATGATTTGTTAAATCTGTTTTGAGAGATCTTTCTCTTGATTGATTGGGGAATATTTTCCACCGTTGGATCTTTGATCCTAAGGCTTCTGTTTAACAGAAGATAATTTTCTTGTTTTTAATAAGATTGAGAAATCTTTCAATGCAGAATTTGTTCTGTCTTTGGTAATTTATTATTTACCATTGGATCGTTGATCCAGCGGTGCTTAAAGCACAATCTTGTTGTTTGGAAAGATTTTGAGGAATCTTTCCTTAACAGAATTTAATTCTGGTTAATTAATGATTTATTATTATTATTAGATCCTTTGATCTATCGGTGGGAATTTTTTTAATTCCAGCGCTGGCGCACCTACATTCAACACGTGGCGCGCAGCGCAGAGCGCAGTGTAACTGCGCTAGCGCGCCCGTGCTTGACACGTGGCGCGCAGCGCAGAGCGCTGGATCTGAAGCGTTGCTTCAACAGATGTGTCTTTTCACCTTCCTTTTTAAGTCAAACTTGTATTCCCTAGAATCATTCATTTCCCGAATCTTGGAAATAGTTCCATTGTGCACAAAATTTTCTGTGCCTAGTCTTTATAACTTGAGGCAAAGCTTCTTTCTTTTCTCATCTCCAAAGAACCCTCTCAACTATGGCTTGTAACCGCCCCCATGCTCGTAGACAGCCGTGGGACATGCCCATTGAGGACATTATTCCTCAGTTTGCTGCGCGCTTGGTGGATCCTTCTCTCACGGATACCGAGTGTGATGCGGTGAAGTATGAACTTGTGATCCGTAAGGGGTCTCCTCTTGCAATGGGATCCATTTGGCTCCGGATGATTCGTCTTGCCATGCTCGATGACATCCCCCCTCACCCAGCGGAGATGACCTGACGATGCTCGATGCGGCTGAAGACAAGCTCGAGTGTTTCCATGAGGCGTGCCAGATTACTCAGGCTCTGAAAGACTGCTCGGTTCACCTATTGAGCCAAATAAGAGCCCGGCGGGCTATTATGTCTGCTTTTGCGGATGAACATGGCGCCAATCGGTGGGGAGCCACTCCTCGTGAAAATCGTCGTTTTGATGTGCTGGAGAAGGCGGCGAGGGAGTTAGAAAATTTTGTTTATTGTTTTGTTCACCCTTGTGCCACTGATCCCTTGTTTGGTGATCTTTTTTAAATGTAATAATAAATAAATGTTTTAATTAAGTATTTTATTATCTGTTAAGTGTTCCCTTGTTTTTATTGTTTTGTTATTCCTCTGTAAGATGTTTATGCGCTGCATAATTTAATTTGCTATAATCATGTGCAAGTAATTCTTGTCTGGCGCTTAGCGCTTCTGGCGCCTAGTGCTCTCGTACTTTGCACGTGGGCGCTGTTTTAGAGTCTTTGACTCTTATTGTAAGCGCATTTGATGTTAGTACCTTTCATGAAGCGTTGCTTCGCTTTCCAATCTTGGAAACAAAGTTTTGCTCTAATTTGGGGTGCGTAGCGTAGCGCGCTAGCGCTAGCGCACTCGTATTCTGACACGTGGTGTGCAGCGCGCCTGGCGCGGAACCTGAAGCGTTGCTTCAATTTTTTTGCCTTTAGAATTTTAATACAGAGCCTTGGTCTTCTGAATCATATATAGATTTCTTAATCTTTGATGGATCTTGAAGATCCCAAAATTTTTAATAAAAATTAATTGATTTTAATTTTCTGTTCTGATGGGTTTTCCATCATCATTACAGAGCCAGGCATCTTGACCTTGAGCGCAGCGCCATTGCGCTAGCGCACCCGTGTTTGACACGTGGTGCGCAGCGCAGAACGCAGCGCAACTGCGCTAGCGCACCAATGTTAGACACGTGGCGCGCAGCGCAGAACGCAGCGCAACTGCGCTAGCGCACCAATGTTATGCGCTAGCGCACCTGTGTTTGACTCGTGGCGTGCAGGGCAGAGTGCAGCGCAACTGCGCTAGCGCACCTGTGTTTCACACGTGGCGCTCAGCGCAAAGCTCTGGATCCGAAGCGTTGTTTCAACTTTTAAATTTTGGATTTTTTAAACAGAGCTTTGCTTTGAGCGGAGGAAACAGAAGCGTCTCTTCATTTCAAATCTTGGAATTTGAACAGAGCTTTGCTCTGATCCGGGGAAGCAGAAGTGTCGCTTCATTTCCAATCTTGGAACTTGAACAAAGCTTTGCTCTGATTGGGGAAAGCAGAATCGTCGCTTCATTTCTAATCTTGGGATTTGAACAGAGCTTTGCTCTGATTGGGGAAACAAATGCCCCCCCACCGTTGCGCTTACGTGGCCCCAAACGTGAGTACGGCGGTGGTAACGTCTCAGTCGTTGGATCAACTTTGAGGAATTGAAACGGCTCTCAATGCCTATAAATAGGACCTTTGGACCTCAGATGATTACCATCTTCTTCATAAGAATTTTTATTCAGAACCTTGCTCTTCCATTCAAGAACTTTCAAGAGTTAGAACTCTTTCCAAACTTAGGTAAAATTAAATTAATTTTAATAAATTAAGGTTTTTACCCATTAACAGAGCCTTGCTATTAATAGATCTTTGATCTAAAGAAAACCCATTTAGGGTTTCACTAGCAGAGCCTTGCTCCATAGGTCTAAAGAGATCTAAAGAGAACTAAAGAGAACCATATTAGGGTTCCATTAATAGAGCTCTGCTCTCTAAAAGGATTTTTCTCGTGATTTCTTAGTTCATTAATGGAGCTTTGCTCCTTTCAAATCATATAGAAGAACTCTTAAGAGTTTTTCATGAATCTTGAAGATTAAAGATGGAATTTTATTTTTGATGAATTATATCATCGTCTCAGAGCAAAGCTCTCAATGTTCTCGGGGGATTTCTTTAACTTCCCCTCATAATTGATTTTGACAGGTGTCACTCCTGTCTGTAGAGTATTGCTCTCGAGGAGTTTAACTCCCTGTGCCTGTTTTGAATAAGAAATTGCTTAATCAGTCTGTCTGCTAATTTTGTTGATTTTCTTTTACAGGAGTAATGGACGCTCATATGTATGATCTCGACGAGATTATCTCTTACGGAAACATCCGCTCACTCGGCCGTTCTCAGAATCGAGAATTCACAAGCGCCGAGTGTGCCGAAATTATGAGTCGTTTTGACGCATACAATGGTCAACTGCTTCCTCGGCGTTCCCCTCTTCTGAAGCTTATTGTGGGAGAGATCTGGGAAGCGCTTCCCTTATTCTTTACCGGCGTGCCGCTTAGGGCATTGGATGCCGCCGAGGATAAGGTGCACTCAGTGTATCTGATGGGCCTAATCTCAAAGAGAAGGCGAGACAATCTTGTCGACCTCCTGCACCAGGCTTTTCAACAGTCGGCCATACTTGCTGCCTATCGGAGGGTGGAGGACATCCGAGGGGATCCCGTCACTTGCGATCGCGAAAGAAAGCATACTAGGATGGTTCGCCAGGCCTGAAAAATTCTGGACAAAGTCACTTTTGAGTTCCTCAATCCATGCCCTGGATCTGAGGTTTTGCCAATGTAATTACTTTGATAATGTCTTTGTTTATTGTTTTTATAATTGTAAGAATCTTTTTGCAATATGAATGGAAAATTTCTCATTATAGCGTGTTTTATTTCATGTTATGAATCTTTTGCACATGCATGAATGGGTGTGCCTCAAACGCTTAATTAAATGCAGATCAGATGTTCTCCTTGTTGCTTTCTTCTCTTTGCTGTGTTGTTGCCATGTGATTTTAGCAAGTGCGATCTGTAGGTAGCATATAGCTGTCAATCTTGGATTCTTTGTAGAGCAGTGGTGGCTTAGAAAACAGGGTTAGAATCTGTCACCTAAGACTTTTCAACTTTATGAGTCGTGAGGGTCTCATAAAGAATTTTCTCCCTACCAGTCGAGAGGATCCCGTAGGTGTAATTTCTCCTTAAGAATCGTGAGGATTCCTAAGTGTGTTTTCTCTTGAGAGTCGTAAGGATCTCACAAGAGAATTTACTCCCTTACGAGTCGTGAGGACCCGTAAGTGATGGGTGAAGTTGTCCTTATCCGCATTTCACGGAGTTAAGGGTTGCTCTGAATGCTTCCCACGGGTTCACTGCCGTGTTGGGCGAGGATCAGGCTCCGCTCTGGACATTTTCCAGGATACCGTAGTTTAAAGACATCGCGGTCAAGGTTAAGGACATCATAGTCCTTGGGTTTAAAGACTCCACAGTCCGTTGTTAGTTTTAAGACATCACGGTCGAGATTAAGGACATCATAGTCCATGAGTTTAAGGACCTCACAGTCCAATGTTAGTTTTATGACATTACGATCGAGGTTAAGGACATCATAGTCCATGAGTTTAAGGACCTCACAGTCCGATGTTAGTTTTAAGACATCACGGTCGGGATTAAGGACATCATAGTCCGTGGATTTAAGGACCGTGAAATGTGTGGTCGTCGGGACCCGTCACCTCTTTGAAGACGTTGAGGAATTACAACGACAAATATCAAAGGAGTGAAGAGATGTACCCTTGAACCAAGGTAAAATTAGTTTAAGGACATTACGGTCCATTGTTAGTTTTAAGACATCACGGTCGAGATTAAGGACATCATAGTCCATGAGTTTAAGGACCTCACAGTCCGATGTTAGTTTTAAGACATCACGGTCGAGGTTAAGGACATCATAGTCCATGAGTTTAAGGACCTCACAGTCCAATGTTAGTTTTAAGACATCACGGTCGAGGTTAAGGACATCATAGTCCACGAGTTTAAGGACTTCACAGTCCGATGTTAGTTTTAAGACATCACGGTCGAGGTTAAGGACATCATAGTCCGTGGATTTAAGGACCCCACAGTCCATGAAATGTGTGGTTGTCAGGACCCATCACCTTTTTGAAGACGTTGAGGAATTACAACGACAAATATCAAAGGAGTGAAGAAATGTACCCTTGAACCAAGGTAAAATTAGTTTAAGGACATTACGATCCATTGTTAGTTTTAAGACACCACGGTCGAGGTTAAGGACATCATAGTCCGTGAGTTTAAGGACCTCACAGTCCGATGTTAGTTTTAAGACATCACGGTCGAGGTTAAGGACATCATAGTCCGTGGATTTAAGGACTCCATAGTCCAATGTTAGTTTTAAGACATTACGTTCGAGGTTAAGGACATCATAGTCCGTGGGTTTAACGACCTCACAGTTCGATGTTAGTTTTAAGACATCACGGTAGAGGTTAAGGACATCATAATCCGTGAGTTTAAGGACCTCACAGTCCGATGTTTGCTCTGGATGCTTCCCACGGGTTCACTGCCGTGTTTGGCGAGGACCAGGCTCCGCTCTGGATGCTTCACACGGGGTCAGAAATGACATAATCTGCGTTCCACTTAGCCAGGAATTTTTCTCTAGATGCTTCCCACGGGTTCACTGTCGTGTTCGGCAAGGACTAGGCTCCGCTCTGGATGCTTCACACGGGTTCACTGCCGTGCTCTATGAGGACCAGGATCCGCTCTGGAAATTTTCCACGGGGTCAGGAGTGACATAATCCGCGTTCCACGTAGCCAGGAATTTTTCTCTGGATGCTTCCCACGAGCTCACTGCCATGTTTGGCGAGGACCAGGCTCCGCTCTGGATGCTTCATACGGGGTTATTGCCGTGCTCTGCGAGGACCAGGATCCGCTCTGGACATTTTCCACGGGGTCAGAAGTGACATAATCCGCGTTCCACGAAGCCAGGAATTTTGCTCTAGATGCTTCCCACGGGTTCATCGCCGTGTTCGGCGAGGACTAGGCTCCGCTCTTGATGCTTCACACGGGTTCACTGTCGTGCTCTGCGAGGACCAGGATCCGCTCTGGACGTTTTCCACGGGGTCAGGAGTGACATAATCCGCGTTCCACGTAGCCAGGAATTTTGCTCTGGATGCTTCCCACGGGTTCACTGCCGTGATTGGCGAGGACCAGGCTCCGCTCTGGATGCTTCACACGGGGTCAGAAGTGACATAATCCGCGTTCCACGTAGCCAGGAATTTTGCTCTAGATGCTTCCCACGGGTTCACTGCCATGTTCGGCGAGGACTAGGCTCTGCTCTAGATGCTTCACACGGGTTCACTGTCGTGCTCTGCGAGGACCAGGATCCGCTCTGGACGTTTTCCACGGGGTCAGGAGTGACATAATCCGTGTTCCACGTAGCCAGGAATTTTGCTCTGGATGCTTCCCACGGGTTCACTGCCGTGTTTGGCGAGGATCAGGCTCCACTCTGGATGCTTCACATGGGGTCATTGCCGTGCTCTGCGAGGACCAGGATCCGCTCTGGACGTTTTCCACGGGGTCAGGAGTGATATAATCCGCGTTCCACGTGGCCAGGAATTTTTGACTTTATTCGCATTTCACGGAGTCAGGGTTTGACTCTCGGTAATCTGTATTCCGTTGAGTCATGGAACTGGGAATTGCCGCTGTTCCGTTTTGCTTGATGTTGTGTGTGTTGTAATGAGACGAATGTTGAGATGCTCTCGAGATTATTTGTGAACCGTCGAGATTTGGCTTCTTCTTCTGATGAAACCTGGGGAGGAGGAGTGTGATTCTTTCTTTATTTGCGCCCCTGGATTGTATACAGGGATTGATGTAATTTCACCTGTAGGGCATAAATTTCATTCATTCATTCATTTTTTTGTATTTCTTTCCGCGATGCTCTATCATTTCAGCTTTTATATCGCGAAGGTCGTGATTGCCCAATCATTTCAGCTATTTTTCGCGGTGCCCAACCATTTTGGCTATTTGTTTTATTTTTACTCGTTGTTTTTTATTGCGAGTTGCCCAATCATTTCGGCTATTTTGCATGCATACATTTTTTACTTGCTGCTTCTGTTGCAAGTTGCCCCATCATTTCAGCTATTTCGTATGCATGTGTAGCTTGCTAGCTTTTCGCTGCCAGCTTGGGATTAGACACCGATTTTGGAATCAGCACCGCTACAACTGGGATATTACCAGGAGCGAATCATCATTTGCCTCTGTCGATATCGAGCAAAGGTGGCTTAGCGAACAGGGCTAGGATCCCGTCGACTAAGGCTTTTGACTTTATGAGCCGTAAGGGTCTCATAAAGGTATTTCTCCGTATGAGTCGTGAGGATATCGTAGGTGCATTTTCTCCTTAGGAATCATGAGGACTCCTAAGTGTATGTTCTCTTATAAGTCGTAAGGATCTTACAAGAGAGTTTTCTCCTTATAAGTCGAGAGGACTCACAACGGTTGTTCACCGTGCGAACATATCCCTAGTCACAGATGGAACTTTGTTAGGGAAATGTTTATTCGCGCCCGTGGATTGTATACAAGGGTCAGTATTGAGCCGCTTGTAGGGCAGTATTGGAGGTTGTAGGGACTGCTTAAGAACAGGTTCAGGTCTCTGTAACTTAAGACTTTTGAATCTTATGAGTCATAAGGGTCTCACAAGAGGATTCTCCTTACGAGTCGTGAAGATCTCGCAAATGTAATTTCTCTTTAGGAATCGTGGGGATCCCTAAGTGTGTTGCTCCCTTGTGACTCGTAAGGATCTCATGCGGGTGATTTCTCCTCACAAGGTCGAGAGGACCTCGCAAGTGACTTTTAACGAGGTTGCGCCCTTTCGGGTTTTCACAAACACTCGCCGGTAGCCCTGCTGTTTTTACTCACGGAGCCCTTCGGGTTTTCATCCGTGCCCATTTTGCTTATGGACATACTGTTTTCTCTTTTTTTTTGTTTATTCTTTTTTTATTCTAACGAGGTTGCGCCCTTTCGGGTTTTCACAAGACTTGCCGGTAGCCCTGCTGTTTTTACTCAGGGAGCCCTTTCGGGTTTTCATCCGTGCCCATTTTGCTTATGGACATACCGTTTTCTTTTTTTTTTATTCTTTTTTTTATTCCTTTTTTTGTGTCAGCTTTGGGATGCTGCAATCCACCGTAGTTTCTCAACATCTCGGGCAACAGCTAGTTTTAGGACATAGCGGTCCGTCGTTAGTTTAAGGACGTTTCGGTCCGCTGTTAGTTTAAGAACGTTTCGGTCCGCTGGTAGTTTAAGGATGTTTTGGTCCGCTGTAAAGTCAGCCGGTTACTACTTATAGAGTTTGGGCTTAGGAAGATAGCGAGCGGACATAGTCGTCATCATTTATCATTGACCTAGGCCGTGACTCGTCAAGCGTAGTACTTCTTCAGGAAGGGACCATTTATTGGCCTGAAAGGTCTTTCACCATGCATGTCCATGAGTAGATAGGCTCCACCCTGGTAGACCTTGTCTATGATGTACGGGCCTTCATAGTTCGGCTCGAATTTTCCCCGCTTGGCGCGATTGGGGATCATAGGTCTTTTGACCACTAGTACGAGTTCGCCTTGGCGGAATGTCCTCGGCCTAGTCAATCTTTCGTAGGAGCGCGTCATCTTTTCTTTATAAGCCTACAGATTTTGTTGCGCTATGAGCCGGGTTTCATCAAGGGCATCGAGCTCCTCAAGGCGAAGGTGAGCGTTCTCTTCGTCCGTTAGCTCGTAACGGACTGCTACTCGTAGAGAGGGTAACTCTATCTCGAAGGGGAGTACCGCTTCTGTACCGAATACCAACGCGTACGGCGTTGTGTTCGTGGCCATCTTGAACGTAGTTCGATACGCCCAAAGAGCTTCTTGCTGTCTCTCGTGCCAGTCTTTCTTATTTCGGGACACCGTCTTCTTCACGATCTTCGTCAAGGTCTTGTTGAAAGCCTCCGCTAGACCGTTGGCTCGGGGATTATAAACTGAGGAGTATCTCCAGTCTATGTTATGTTGTTGTGCGAAGCGGCTGATCTTGTGGCTTCTGTAGGCTGGCCTGTTATCGGAGATGATCCGTTGAGGAGTTCCAAACCGATAAATAACGTGCGTCTTGAAAAAATGGAGGATATTCTCCGTCTTCACTTCCCTCAGCGGTACTGCTTCTGCCCATTTGGAGAAGTAATCAGTTGTCGCCAAAATGAATCGATGTCCTCTGGACGATGCTGGCTCGATAGGGCCAATTATATTAGTTCCCTACATTTCGAACGGCCAGCTAGCCACTGTCGGGTGTAACGGATTTGGGTGTTGATGGATAAAGTCCCTGTGGATCTGGCACGAGTGGCACTGCTTCGCATACTCGAGGCAGTCCTGGATCATTGTGGGCCAATAATAACCCATCCGTTTGATCTTCAACTTCATCTTCGGACCTGCTTGGTGAGAATCGCAGAGTCCGTCGTAAAATTCTTGGACGACTCTTTTCGCCTTTTCAGGTCCTAGGCATCTCAGCCACAGAGAATCAAACGACCTCTTGTA
Organism: Agapanthus africanus; assembly: GCA_030015575.1. Taxonomy (NCBI): domain Eukaryota; kingdom Viridiplantae; phylum Streptophyta; class Magnoliopsida; order Asparagales; family Amaryllidaceae; genus Agapanthus; species Agapanthus africanus. The sequence goes on along the minus strand of JASDDO010000024.1, from coordinate 831,599,505 downwards.
CAGAGTATCATTGAAGAAGGAGAAAGATAGGGTTCTCTTCATGAGCTGATGTTTTGAGGACACATCTTCAGGCGTTCGACGGGATTTGAAGTAGTCTATAAAGACTTCTCTCCAATCCTCAGCCTTTTCCTGATCTTTTATTTGCATGGCCATTTGCTCAGTCGCTCCTTTTTCTTCGGACGATTCCGGAGATATTTCTGCCGGCGCAAGAACCCGACGGCTTTGTACCACGATTCTTACGTCATCGAGGTTCTCATCGGCCAATTCTTTAGCAAGCTTGGCTAATGCATCCTCTTTGCTATTTTCCGCACGCGGTATGCTTTCCAAGGTGTAGCAAGGTATTTGGGTCAACAGTTGCTGCACTCTCTCGCCGTATTTCACCAACTCTGGTTTGCACGTTTGGTAGTTGCCATTTACTTGACTAACGACCAGCTGGGAGTCTCCGTATATAAGAAGATCCTCAATCCCCATGTCGATGGCGATCTCGAGGCCTGCTATCAATGCTTCATACTCGGCTTCATTGTTTGTCCTCGGTTCTGTTAAGGAGAAGGCAGAGCGCATTATCCCTCCTTGTGGAGTTACGAAGATGAGGCCTACCCCTGATTTGATTATGGGGGTGTTTTGTTTGCGCTTCTTCATCGAAGATGCTCCATCAAAATAAAGTTCCCATCGGGTATCACCACCGTCGATCGCATCAAACGCATGTTCGTCTGGCAGTTCGCAATTCAAAGGGGAATCGGCCGGTATTGGATGCTCAGCGAGGAAGTCGGCGATGGCCTGGCCTTTCACTGCCTTAAGAGGCTTATAGGTTATTGAGAACTCCATCAAGAGCTGGGCCCATTTAGCGAGCCGCCCCATCAATATGGCTTTTGACATCAAATACTTGAGGGGATCCACCTTCGATATGAGACGGACTTCATGCGCCAACGCATAATGCCTGAGCTTCGTTATTGCGAAGATCAACGCCAGGCAGTGTTTTTCGATGGGAGAGTAATTGCTTTCTACCCCCAGTAGAACTCGACTCAGATAGTAGAGGGCTCTCTCCTTCCCTTGGTCGTTCTCTTATGCCCACAATGCGCCTAAAGAACCTTCGAGGGCTGTCGTATAGAGGACGAGAGGCTTTCCCTTGACCGGAGCAGCCAGCACTGGCGGATTTTGCAGATATTGCTTGATTTCGTCCAGCGCACTTTGGCATTTGTGATCCCAGACGAACGGGGTCTCCTTTTTCATCAGGTGACTGTAAGGACGGCATTTGCCAGAGAGATTGGTTATAAATCGCCGGATATACGAGAGCTTCCCTTGGAGAGACCGCAATTACTTAAGAGTTCTTGGCGGAGGCATTTCCATGATCGCCTTGATCTTCGACGAATCTATCTCGATAGCTCGGTGTCGGACGATAAATCCTAGGAATTTACCTGAGGACACCCCGAACGCGCATTTGAGAGGGTTCATCTTCAAGTTGTATTGCCGAATTGAAATACGATCTTCAGATGCTCTAAATGCTCCTCGTATGATTTTCTTTTCACCACGAGATCGTCGATGTAGCATTCGACGATTTCATGTATGAGGTCATCGAAGGTCTTCGTCATGGCCCTCTGATAGGTGGCGCCGGCGTTCTTTAGACCGAAAGGCATCACCTTGTAGCAAAATATACCCAAAGGGGTCCGGAAAGCGGTGTGCTTCTGGTCCTCGGGATGCATCTTTATCTGATTATATCCTGATGTGCCGTCCATGAAGGAGAAAACTTCGTGAGTGGACGTGTTATTTATCATCAGCTCAGTGACTGGTACTGGGAAGTCGTCTTTTGGACAAGCTTTAATGAGATCCCGAAAGTCCACACATATGCGCACTGTCCCATTTTTCTTCATCACCTGGACGATGTTGGCGATCCAGTCAGGGTACTGAACCTCTTGGATGAAGCCAGAATCGATTAGCTTCTTGACCTCGGCGTTGATACTCATCTCAAGCTCAAGTCACATTCTTCTCGGTGCTTGTTTGATTGGCTTAACGTCTGGGGATATCACCAATTTGTGCACAGCAATCTCTGGATCTAATCCCGGCATCTCGGAATAATTCTATGCGAAGCAATATTTATGCTGAATGAGCACGTCCTTTAGCGTAGCCACCCTTTCTTCAGATAGCAGCTCACTAACGAATGTCGGTCGCGGGTCATTTGCCGTCCCCAAATCAATTTCTTTGTGGTTATCTGCAGTGGTATGTATTCCATCTTCCAGCTCTTTTGGCGTCGGTGGAAATCCTGAGATCACATCGTCATCATTGTTTTCGAAGCACCAGGGGAGGTCACCCCTATCCTCAGGCTCTTCTTTTGATCGTGTTATCATATGACAAGTACGAGCTCGCTTCCACGACCGGTGTTGATTTGGTTCTACTATCGCGGATTTGGGTTCATGCTTCTGTGGTGGTGTTATCCTCCAACTGCTGGATAGAGCGAATTTGCCAAGATGATATTGATCTTCCACCTAGTTCTTGAAGGTGAAGCAGTCTTTGAGAGGGTGTCCTATTGCTCGGTGATAAAATCAATAGTCTGGATGAGAGACCTCGTTAGCTTGCTCAGGGTGTTTGGACTCCGGAAGTGTAAGCATTTGATGTCTTATGGCAAGATCAAGTATCTTCTTTGTCTTGTCTTGAGGAAAAGAGTATGCTCGACTCATCTTCTTCATAAGGGACAAATCCGGACCGCTCAATTCCCGATCGCGTGACTTCTTGGTCCCGCTTTGTCACTGTCGAACACCTTTTTCGCTCTTTGACTTGTTTCTGCCTCTGCGTCGGGCCTTTTGCGCAACAGGTTGACAGGGAGGGGCATTTTCATCTTTCGCAGCCTGTTGAAGAAGGCGTTGCGTCCTGGCTTTCTCGTAGATGGCCATTTCGCGATTATGGTCATCTCGAACTTTTTGACCTGCTTCCCTTATAAGCTTGTCCATTTGTTCTTCGAACGATGGACTGGGCATTTTCACGGCGGGAGCTCTTTCTGGTTCAGGGTTAGCATCTTCCCACAGAGCATCTCCTTCTTCATCAAAGTCATGTACGGCGTAGCAGTCGCGGAGTAGCTCCCGTTTCTTGGACCGAACATATCCAAGCCCGATCGCTTCCGTTCTCCCGTTGGGCAACTTGCGCTGAGTTCCGGGATCATTCCAGATCCTGTCATAGAACTTAGCTTTTCGAGCGGTCTGTTTGAAGGGTATCCCTTGGCGTTTTAATAGCCTTTTCAAGCCTTCTGTGTAATATCTAGGCAGACGGATGGGCTAGAGCCTGTCGAGCATAGAATCGGCGCCATGCCAAACTTCTTTCTCCACTCTTGTTTTCGTGGATCGGTAGAATAGGATTGCATGTTCACCTTTTCGCCTGGGAGGGACGTAAAATGTTTGTAGCTCTTGCACGCTATAAGCTTCAAGTGCTTCGAGATCTTTGTAGTGCTCCCGCGGAACTATGGTAATTTGCAAACTCTGATTATCACCAGCGAATGCTTGTATTGGTGGCCGAGCGGAGAATATAGCATGGACCTCATCTTCCGAGTCGCTGCCAAAGATCAACATAGGAGTGGACGGTCCCGGCTTGTTGTACTGGGGTGGACCTGAATAAACTATCTCTTCCTCTTCCTCAGTATCACTCCCGAAGACAGGAATGGTGGTGATAGCTTTGTTCTCCAGTTTGCGACATCTTTCCGAGTCCTCGAAATCTGGCAAGAAGTATTTTGCATCTTCGTATTTCCGGACTTCGTTCACGGAGAATGGGTTTAGCTCTCCTGTCACGGTATACTCGAGACCATCCTTAAAATATTTCATACACTGATGTTGTGTAGAAGGGATGATGTTGTACTTGTGTAACTAAGGCCGGCCAAGCAAAGCGTTATAGCATGTCTTAGCGTCAATGACATGAAATTTAATATCCGTGACAAGTAGCCCGAATTGTAATGTCAATATCACAGACCCGAGAGTCCGCGATGACTGGGAGTCAAAACCAGAGATGGTGATTTTATCACGAGTGAGATGCTGGACGCTCATGCAGATTTCCTTCAACACTCACACGTTGAGGAGATTAACGGAAAATCCATTGTCGACCAGGATTTTGCCTATCTTGATATCGTGGCAGTATCCTGAGACATAGAGAGGACGGTTGTGCTCGCACGTCCCAAGGAAGAAGTTTTTGTCGCTGAAGGTGATATCGGCTGTGTGTACTTCCTCCAGCTCGTCCTTCATCTTTTTTCGGTGAGAAAAGCTTGGATTTGCTCTGGTTCTTGTAGCGCCTTGATCAATGAATCTCTCGCTTCTTTGGATAGTAAAAGGGCGTCGAGAACGCTGAGCTGCGAAGGTAACTTCCTCAAGTATGCCAGAACGTTGTAGTCCACCTTGTTCTTCTTTGGCGGGTCCTTAGCAGTCAGCTCTTTTATGACTTGGTCATCCAGGGCGATATCCTCAGAGACCTTTTCTTTTCCCTTATCTTTTCTACTCGTGGGTCCGAGATTCTTTTCTGGAAGCGTACGATTGCGCAGCTGGATATTTTCACAGGTCTTCGGTTCTTCCTCCTTCCCCAAAGTGGATTCTTTAAAGAGAGGGCCCAGAGCTATTTCCTCTTCAAAGTCTCTCCCGAAAGTGAGAACCTGCGATCCTCCGGTGTTGACCATGCGACAATTACCGGTAGTTCTTTTATGCTCCTCGGTCGCACTTCTCTGCTCCCGACGAGTTTTGCGTTTCATCCGCTTAAAATGTTGCCGGTGAGCAACATATCCCTACCACCATCTTTTAAAAGCGTCGCACTCTTTGGTACGGTGCGAAATCTTTCGATGATATAAGCAGTAGCTAGGATATGTTTCTGTTTCACCAGGAGTGTTTCCTTCAGAGGGTGGTAGCTTCATCCCCATTGATATGGCTTTAGAAAACCTTTTCCTCATCTTGAACTTGTTTTTATCCACGACGGATGTTTCTTGATTCGGCGGGAGTGTCTCGACTCTTTCGTCTAGTCGTTGGCATTTGGCTCTTTCAAATATGGCCATCTCATGCTCCCGATTGGCTTTAATTTTTAGATGAATCTTATTCAGGAAGGAGTCGATCATCTCGTCTGACGGCCATAGAAGTTCCGGCTCGGGACCTGCCCCCAGTCTTTTTGTGCAGGGAGCTTCTTCATTGTCTAGCGATGAATGAGAGATCACATGGCAACTTGCTACGTAATCCTCAGATCCGTCCGACGATTCTTCTCCATCATCTCAGTCTTCAAGAACGTGACTGAGGAACTCTTGGAGCGTGATTGGATTCCGCGCCTTCTGGTTATACTTTTTCAGTGCGTCAATCTGCTTCTGTAAGTCCGTGCGCTTGTCGCCAGGCTTCATGGGCTTCTTGGATTTCTTCTTCTTTTTCGAATATTTTGACGGCTGGGTGTGAACACTTTGGCTATCACCACCAATCTTTGGAGTTGGGCGCGGCTTCAGCATCCCTTCGATAATCTAAGGTTCCAGCGGGTTCTTCCACCTGATCGCCGGGCATGTCTGGAGATCATTCAGCATCCTTTTGGTTTTAGCTGAAAGCACGACCTCCCATGGAGCTTCTTCAACAAAAGAGCACGTTGCCCCCAGTGTGTCCATCCTCTTAGGAGTGTGCGGTTGTGGTGGGCTCACTTTCCACTTTTCGGACAGCGCAAACTTACCCTGTTGGTACCGATCCTCGATCCATCCCTTAAAGACGAAGCAATTTTCGATCGGATGGCTTACCGTTTGGTGGTAAGGGTAATAATTGGGATTATTCACTTCGCTGGGTTGTGGTGGTCGCCTTGGATTTGGAAAATTGATAAGCTTGTTGCGCATTGCCAGCTCGAACAGCCTCTTCGTTTTATCCCGCGGGAATGAGTAAGGGCGCTTCATTTTCTCATTATAATAGTGCCGTCTCTCCTCCAATTGATCCGCTAGTCTTGGAGCACTGGTCTGCTGTTGGGTGTTCGCAACAAAGGTCGCCTTCCCTTTACCCTTTTCGTTCCGCGGTTCCGGTTTTGGAGGAGACGGTCTGTGACCCATCTGATCCATCTGGGCTAGCTTGTCGATTAAAGCCTGGAATGTGGTCGGTTTGAAGAATATCATGAACTGTGAAATAGTTGCATGAGGGTCTAAGGTGCCCACGAACATGCCCACTGCTGGTGCTTCCTCGATACGCTGTTCGCACTTCGACCACAGATTTCGCCATCGGATTGCATATTGAACCCAAGTTTCGCCCGGCTTTACCCTTGCATTGATCAATGCTGTTATCGGGGTGCGTTCACTTGCGCTCGCGAATCACTGGGTGAACAATAACTCCATTTCTGCGAAAGTTTTGACAGAGTCGTTTGGAAGTTCGGAGTACCACTCAAACGCCGTTTCTGATAAGCTTCCGACGAATTGGCGGAGCAAAAGCTTATCATCATCCCTCGGTGTTGCCGCACAGAGCTCTGAACTGGGCGACGTGCTGGTGCGGATTTCCTGTCCCTTTGTAAACATGGAATTTAGGGATTGTATATCCCGGCGAGTATTTTATCTGGTCATACCAGCTTGGATATGGTCGCCCAGTTTTGACGACTTGGTCGGCCGCTTCATTTTCCTGGTGAGCTCGTATTTGCTGAGCTATATAGTCATCCAGCGCGGCTTTGGAAATGGTTTCCTCCTTGGCTGATGAATGAGCCGGAGGAGGATTAGATGTCTCCCCTCTGTCATGTTCAATTATGACTGGAGGATCTTCGGCTGGGGGATCCGGCTGGATCATCGTGCCTACCATATCTTGGAATAGAAGGACCATTCCTTTTATATTGGCTGCTTGTTCCGCAGCCTCTTTGTCCTTCTTCTCAAGTATTCTCCGAAGGAATTCGGCATCAGTTTCTTGCTCATGGCGTTGCTACGAGGATGCCTCTAGGCTTTCTTTTGGCCCGGTGAGTGCGGCAATCGCAGTCATCATCTACTGGAGCTTCTGCTGCTGCTCTTGAGCCTTAGTCACTGATCGCTTAAGCGGTCGATGACCTGTGGAGATACAGTTATCCTCTTTTCCGGATGCCATATAGACGGTATGCACCACCATACCCCCAGACTTAGGGCGTTTGGGCTCGGTGCCTTTGACATTTGTCGTAGGCATGGGGATTTTCTCCGGCCTTCTCCTCTTATGGGCGGTCAAAGTTGAGGGGGCCATTGCAGTGGGCACCCAAGTAGCCGTCATCTTTTATGGCTTAACAGGACGGTTTTCTTCCTGTCGGACCTTCAGCTTCTTCTGCTGGTGAGGGAAATTTGGATCAATCACCGAGTCTTGGACTTGACGCCAGACCTTGTAGTTTTAGAGGATAGCCGTTGAGGGGGCTGTTACAGCTTCATTTCTGTGACGGTTTCCACTGGTGGCGGAGATCTTTTCAGTATGGCGGTGGGCGAGTTCCGGCGCACCTTATTTAGCAGCTCAAAGCTGTTCCCGGTTGGAACAGCAGCATTAATTTCCACCGTTGGAGCTGGTGGAGTTAGCCCAGAGGGGGAGTTGCCCTCAGCCTTCCTTACCCGACGCCAGTGGCGATGTCGAGCGTGTCGAGCTGTTGGAGTTGGTTCGGTGACGGGGATGGCTTTGTCTTGCCCCCTGTTCAGGTGAGGGGCTGTTGCTGGCGTCAGCCTGTTGAAGAATGACGTCCGCTAAGTAGCAGGAGCGGGAATGGGAGTTGGGATAGTCAGTCTCATAAAGACCGACCCCTTGGCAGGAGAAGCCGTCTTGACGACTTCGGGAGCAGGGTTGGTTATCTTCTTCGGAACAACGTTCTCCGGGATAGCAGGCTTCATTGTGGGCCCACAGGAATTTTGGCCCAGTCTGGCGAAGACCGAGGAGCTGGAGCTGGACGACCCGTTGAGAGGGGCCGCAGTAGGTGTAAGCCAATCAAAGACCGACTTCTTGGGAGCTTGCAGTGTCAGCACTGGAGCGGTGAAGCTCGTTGGCGGGAGCATGGTCCCGAAAAACAACCCTGTGGTGGCTTGAGTGATCTGTTCCACGGGCATCGTGAACAGGGAAGCCGCTTGGGGCCCGAAGGTTATGCCCCCAGTTGAGGCAGGACGAGGGTTGCAGCTGCATGTGGAACACTTTGAGCGGGTGAACGACATTAATCCTTTGCTTTCTGCACCAAGCAAAACGCCAAATCTTAGTACCTCGAAATCCAAGGGCAACCATAAGCAAACCGCGATTGGTTCGCGAACACGACACACGAAGTGTGGAGTGGAAAGAGGAAAAGGTCCTACCGGGCGTGCCAGAATCTGTTTACCGCCGGAAGCCGGGAAGACTGAACGTCTTGCCTGAATCTGGGGGCAGATGCTAATTGGTGCTATCTGTCCACCTCTCCGAAGATGCCAAGTTGATTTATAGCACCGTGTATCGAAGGTTTAAACGGATGCAGCCGATGTAGCAGACTTCATCAGATTCCCCCTCGTTTGAGGGGTTTTTTTATTGTGGGGACGCTCTTGCCTGCAGACGCAAGCCCCTGCAGTTAATTACGCTACTGTATCGCGGTAACAACTTTCTCCTTCTCCAGATGGTCACTTCGTGTCGTGGGTGTTTGTTTTGTGTTTGGTTGCCCGTGGATTGTATACGGAGACTAAATTATGTTGTCGCTCGTAGGGCGTGAACTAGTCCAAATCCGTATCTTTCTTAGATTTGGGTTTGGAGGGTTATGTTTAAGGATACGTTAGTCTTATTTGAGGCTAACATCAACTTAAACATTTGTTAAGGATACGTTAGTCTAATTCTAGACTAAGATCGACTTAACGGGATCGTTTAGATCCGACAAAAGAGTAATTGGGCTCTATTGTTTAGTTTAATGACATTGCGGTCGATAATTAGTTTAAGGACATTGCGGTCCATTGTTAGTTTTAAGACATCGCGGTCGAGATTAAGGACGTCATAGTCCTTGAGTTTAAGGACCTCACAGTCCGGTGTTAGTTTTAAGACATCACGGTCGAGGTTAAGGACATCATAGTCCATGGATTTAAGGACTCCACAGTCCGACGTTAGTTTTAAGACATCACGGTTGAGGTTAAGGACGTCATAGTCCGTGGATTTAAGGACTCCACAGTCCGACGTTAGTTTTAAGACATCACAGTCGAGGTTAAGGACATCATAGTCCATGGATTTGAGGACCCCACAGTCCGTAAAATGTATGGTTATCGGGACCCATCACCTCTTTGAAGACGTTGAGAAATTACAACGACAAATATAAAAGAAGTGAAGAGATGTACCCTTGAACCTAGGTGGTTTGGTCGAAAGAGCAGATGTGCTCAATTCAAAATAAGTTGAGGACTTATCGCCAGAATTGGGCTAAGTCCAATTAAAATGTTTTAACATTTTATTTCTGTGCTGGCTATTAAGCCTTTAGTTGGGCTCGGCCCTTTTTAATAATGCTAAGCATTGGGCTCTGTCATTTTGTCTGGAATTAAATGCATAGCATTTATCAGGAACAAAGTGGTGTTCTGATAGTGCGCCACATGGCGCATCAAGCGCTTTGTGCCAATTAAAGAGCGCATCGCGCTAGCGCACATGAGGGTGACACGTGTCGCGCTTAGCGCTAAGCGCCGGTTCATTAGCGCACTTGCGCTTTCCATCTATAAGCGCTTTTGCGCTAGTCTGTTGGCGCGCCAGCGAGCGACACGTGGCGCGCTTGGCGCTGAACGCTAGTCTATGAGCTCAGAGCTCTGTTTCAGGAGCGCAAAGCGTAGATTGTGTCTCTGGTTAATACATGGCAAGTTCTGGCGCCGTGCGCTAGTCCAATGAGCGTAAGGGCGCAATTTATGAGTGCAAGGCACTTTTCAATAGCGCAAAGCGCATCTGATCGATTTTAAGATCATAGAACAACTTTTACGTTCTTCTAAGGAGACTTTGCCTCAAGATCCAAGAACAAAGGTTCTTGTTTTGATAAAAGGCTATGCCTTTATAGATCAAAAGATCTGTTAGTGAAGTATTTTACTTCTTTTATTTTTTTATGATTAGATCTTTTGGTCTTTCTTCTTATCATCAAAAGACCTTGGTCTTTTTTCAGATCTATGATCTTTTTAGAATAGGGTTCTTCTTTTTATGAGATGATTTCATCTCTGTTTTTCAAGAACGTAGTTCTTTTTTTTTTTACCTTGAATATGAAGAAAAACTCTTCTTTTCTTAAGAGCTTGCTCTTTTTTTGTAGAGGGTTTTTCTCTCTGTTCTTCTGTATTCTCTCTATCTTTTTTCTTGAAGTCTAGGGTCCTTTATATAGGGCCAAATGATTTGTTAAATCACTTTTGAGAGATCTTTCTCTTGATTGATTGGAGAATATTTCCCACCGTTGGATCTTTAATCCTAAGGCTTCTGTTTGACAGAAGATAATCTTCTTGTTTTTAATAAGATTGAGAAATCTTTCCATGCAGAATTTGTTTTGTCTTTGGTAATTTATTATTTACCATTGGATCGTTGATCCAGCGGTGCTTAAAGCACAATCTTGTTGTTTGGAAAAATTTTGAGGAATCTTTCCTTAACAGAATTTAATTCTGGTTAATTAATGATTTATCATTATTATTAGATCCTTTGATCTAACGGTGGTAATTTTTTTAATTCCAGCGCTGGTTCACCTACATTCAACATGTGTCACGCAGCGCGGAGCGCAGCGTAACTGCGCTAGCATGCCCGTGCTTGATACGTGGCGCGCAGCGCAGAGCGCTGAATCTGAAGCGTTATTTCAACAGAGCGCTGGATCTGAAGCGTTGCTTCAACAGAGGTGTCTTTTCACCTTCCTTTTTAAGTCAAACTTGTATTCCCTAGAATCTTTCATTTCCCGAATCTTGGAAATAGTTCCATTGTGCACAAAAATTTCTATGCCTAGTCTTTATAACTCGAGGCAAAGCTTCTTTATTTTCTCATCTCTAAAGAACCTTCTCAACTATGGCTTGTAACCGCCCCCCTGCTCGTAGACAGCCGTGGGAAGTTCCTATTGAGGACATTGTTCCTCGGTTTGCTGCACGCTTGGTGGATCCTTCTCTCACGGATGCCGAATGTGATACGGTGAAGTATGAACTTGTGATCCGTAAGGGGTCTCCTCTTCCAATGGGATCCATTTGGCTCCGGATGATTCTTCTTGCCGTGCTTGATGACATCCCCCCTCACCCAGCGGAGATGACCCTGGTGATGCTCGATGCGGCTGAAGACAAGCTCGAGTGTTTCCATGAGACGTGTCTGATTACTCAGGCTCTAAAAGACTGCTCGGTTCACCTGTTGAGCCAAATAAGAGCCCGGCGGGCTATCATGTCTACTTTTGCAGATGAACACGGCGCCAATCGGTGGGGAGCCACTCCTCGTGAAAATCGTCGTTTTGATGTGCTGGAGAAGGCGGCGAGGGAGTTAGAAAATTTTGTTTATTGTTTTTTTCACCCTTGTGCCACTGATCCCTTGTTTGGTGATCTTTATTAAATGTAATAATAAATAAATGTTTTAATTAAGTATTTTATTATCTGTTAAGTGTTCCTTTGTTTTTAATCCTTTGTTATTCCTCTGTAAGATGTTTATACGCTGCATAATTTAATTTGCTATAATCATGTGCAAGTAATTCTTGTAAGGATGAAGCGCTTCTGGCGCCTAGCGCTCTCTTGCTTTGTACGTGGGTGCCGTTTTTGACTCTTTGACTCTTATTGTAAGCGCATTTGATGTTAGTACCTTTCATGAAGCGTTGCTTCACTCTCCAATCTTGGAAACAGAGCTTTGCTCCAATTTGGGGTGCGTAGCGCAGAGCGCTAGCGCTAGCGCACTCGTATTCTGACACGTGGCGCATAGCGCGCCTGACGCGGAATCTGAAGCGTTGCTTCAATTTTTCTACCTTTAGAATTTTAATACAGAGCCTTGCTCTTCTGAATCATATATAGATTTCTTAATCTTTGATGGATCTTGAAGATCCCAAAATTTTTAATAAAAATTAATTGATTTTAATTTTCTGTTCTGATGGGTTTTTCCATCATCATTACAGAGCCAGGCATCTTGACCCTGAGCGCAGCGCTACTGCGCTAGCGCACCCGTGTTTGACACGTGGTGCGCAGTGCAGAACGCAGCGCAACTACGCTAGCGCACCTGTTTTTGACACGTGGCGCTCAGCACGGAACTCTGGATCTGAAGCGTTGCTTCAACTTTTAAATTTTGGATTTTTTAAACAGAGATTTGCTCTGATTGGGGGAAGCAGAAGCATCGCTTTATTTCAAATCTTGGAATTTGAACAGAGCTTTGCTCTAATCGGGGGAAGCAGAAGCGCCGCTTCATTTCGAATCTTGGAACTTGAACAGAGCCTTGCTATGATTGGGGAAAGCAGAAGCGTCGCTTCATTTCCAATCTTGGGATTTGAACAGAGCTTTGCTCTGATTGGGGAAACAGAATGTTTAAGGTATTTAAATGTAAATTCGTATTTTCCCATAAACTAATGTCCCAAGAGTTATCGTGCTATGTCAAAAATGTGTGTTTTGATGAGTTAGGTCATTACCTCGTGAGTTTTCTAAAGGTATTAGGGTAAAACATTAAATAAAAGCCGTATGTAAACATGATGGTATTTTACTGTAAAAGTGAAATAGAAATTGCAATACTTATTATTTTGAGATGAAACTTGTTCTAATGTCTTTATTTATGTTTGTTGATCATTATGAGGGAATATGGTATTTTATTTTTTTAAGAAAAATGGAGCTTTTAAAGAAAAACGAATCAGAAGTCAGAATAACTCTGCTTTCAATGAGTTTTGAAAATAGATTGTTTTAGAATAGAGATAGAGGACGGGTGTTTCCCCCCAATAAGAGAGCAAAGCTCTGTTCAAAATTTGATCTGAGCCAGCGCCTCACGTGCAAAGCACGAGAGCGCCAGCGCTAAGAGTCAAAGACTCTGAGGCAGCACGTCACGTGCAAAGCATGAGAGCGCCAGCGCCAGTGCCATGATTTAAAGACTCTAAGGCAGCGGCTCACGTGCAAAGCACGACAACGTCAGTGCTAGAACTAAATGTTCTCCACCGTTGGATCAAAGATCCAACGAAGATGATAAACCATCAAATTACCAGAATAAAATTCTGTTGAGGAAATACTCCTCAAATCTTTCCAGACAAGAAAGATTGTGCTCTGTAAATCAGAGCACCGTTGGATCAAAGTTTGTGAGCACCGTTGGATCAAAGTTTGTGCCCTTCATATGGGTGCTGCTAAAAATAAAAAGAGCGCTTAGCACTCAAATGCTAGCGCTCCACGTGCCCCACATGGGCGCTACTTAACACAGAGCGCTCTACGCTTTTCAAGAAGAGACTAGCGCTATGAATAGTGTTCAACACGCATAAAAAAACAAAAAGAAAGTGGGTGTCAGTATTCACATAAATGTTTAGCATTATGTACACAGAAAAAGGACGGTGTCCTAGCAAGTGTCTAACACTTTATACAAAAAGCGAAATGACAAAAACTAAGTGGGCTGAGCCCAAGGTTGGACAAACCCAAAAATCGACCGAGCCCATATGTAACACCCGAGTTCATTTATACCAATTCCAATTTCCGCATTTACCTATCCATAGTCTTTCTTGATTTAGCGTGTTTGGGTGCGAATGGTATTTTACATATTACTTTGCATTCGACCCGACCCGCTTTCTTGAACATGTTTAACTCTTTTTTATAGATTATCTTGACTTGTTGCATGGACTAGTGCATCTCATAATTTAGTATGTACTGGTATTTTATCTAGTATCGCATCTTTTGCATATAACAATTTAAATCACGTAAAATAAATTAAAATTGCATTCCATGGCCTGCATGATACCCCTAACCCTGTGGTAGCGTCCTTGCATCGTGTTCTCATCCCGTTCAGTGAAACGGACGTGTTTGGATGGCTACGCGCACGTACGTGCATCCGTTCTTGGGGGTATGCATTTCTATTACATAATCCTTCATTTTAAGTTTTGGAACTTTTAAATAATTTTCGTATTTCAAATCCAAAATTTTGGACCCGACCCGGGCTCATTTCTGAATTATTTTATCCAGCCAAATTTTTAATTATTTTAGATTTCTTAATTCATTAATATATTTTAAACAGCTAAGATTTCTTGCTCAGCTAACAAAGAAAATATATTTTAACGATTGAAATCTTTTAAAATTTCTCTCTAAAATAATTTTATCCAAACAATCCCCAGCCTTCTCTTTAAAGCTGGCCCCCACCATTGAGTCTCTCTCTCTTCTATCTCTTTCTCTTTTATTTTCCCACAACCAATCGGATACTTCCCTTTTAATTTGCGTGGGCCCCACTCTACTCCTCTCTCCCCTCTCTTTCCTTTTCTTTTTCTCTCTCAGTCTCTCTCTCTCGCCGTCTCTCTCCTCTTTCTCTCTCTTTCTCTCTCCCCCGCTCTCTCTCTCTCTTCTTTCTCTCTCCTATCGGAGTTATGGTGCATTCTTCGATTGTGGTCACCGCGCCGCGCTATTGTCATCTTCCTTCTTCACGTGCCTCTTCTCCCTCGTTTAAAACCCCTCGAGCACGAGAAAAACCCGAGAACCCTATCCCTAGCTTGCCACCGCCGACGACACCCTCATCCTCAACCCCTCGTGCTCGCCTCCTTCACCCCATCGCCCTCTCCCTCATCTTCTGTTCATTTTGTTTTCCCCGCCTCGTCTTCGCCTGCAACCCATGACCTCTAACCCCGAAACCGATCGCTACCCAGCGTCGCCCGCGCCCGTCACCACCACCTTCTCCACCGTCACCTCCATCTCTTTGACCTCACATCCTCTCTCTCCCCGCAAACCCACGACAACTACAACCGACGAATCCACCATGAACCTATCTCCTCATTCATCTGCACCCACCTCCAGCGGCCGTCCCTCGCTGTCACCACCTCAACCACCTTCTCCTATTCTTGCCTCCTCACCCTTGTTTCCACCATCAACCCACCTTCTCTTCCCTCTCTTCAAATCATCACCACCGGCACCACCGTTGCGGACTACACAACCTGACCTCACCGACACCCTCGCCGTCGACTTCCTCTCCTCGACACTACACAACCTGACCTCGCCGACGCCCTCGCCGTCGACTTCCTCTCCTCGACCTCTCTCTCTCTGCTCCTTTGTAAATCCCAATATAGTGAACCTCAAACCCAGAGCCTTACCCCCTCTCTTCTTCTTCCTCTTCTTCTTCTCCTTTCTCTTCTCTTCCTCTTTCTTGATGTTGTTGTTCCGGTGATCGCCGTCGATGATCCAGCGTCGTCATCCCCTTGCGCTTGTCTCTGACCTCAGAGCAAAACCTGAACACCAGCCCCTATCCTCCTTCTTCTACTGATTTCTTCTTCTTTTTTTCTCGATCTTGCTCTTTCCGGTCATACCGGAACCGTACTTCGCAAACGATCCGGACGACCCAGAAGATGTTCTCGTGCAGTGTGGTCACTTCTTGCATTGGTTGGTTCCGTTCCGGGCACGCGTGGGTGCATCGCAGCTTCTACCGACATTGTGCGTTGTAGCGTATCCGCATCGCGATCCATATGGTAAGTGAGACTTGCTACATGCTATTTACAGTATTCCATATTTATTTGCATATATATATATTTTAAACATGAAGTTTGAATTGGTGCCTATATCACATTTTACCATTCGATGTCCGTTTATATCATTTTGAGTTAATTGTGAAACACACCCGGTTGCATGTTAGATTACAATATTGTGTGCCCATGCCTATATTTTATAACATAGTTCTTGGTCGCATAGCCATAGTACCCTTTAAGTAGTTCATAACTGTGCAACACCCGTTTGCATCCATCTAACCTGTTTGATACATATTATTGCATCCATTTAACCCTTTTATATATACTCGCATTAAGCGGTCTTTTAATACATGATAGTGTGATTTTAATATTCTATGTTCATTTAAGGTATGATACTTCATGTTGGAACTATAACCCTGACTCTAATTGATGACTGTACAACCATATAGTTTAGTCTGTACCTATTTGCATATCATATTACATGTTCCAGTTTGTTGTTCTATTAGTACACATGCTTGTTTTGTATACCCATGCTTTTGCTAGTTGATTATGAGCACCCATATGATATCTTGTACACCTGACATGACTTGTTACACCCATTACTTGACACGACGTGGTACCGTGCAACTCTTGACATGACATGACACCCTTATACATTACCTGGCTTGACCTGATGTACCATAGTATTACCTGTTACCCGATCTTGTGTCTGATGCCAACAAACCTGACTTTTTGTCCTTACGGACCGTTCCTGTTGTCTATCCAGACAAACCTGTACCTGCCTGATCATGTGTTGGCATTAGTTCTATATTATTTAAAACCTGACTTGAATACATATAACTTGGGGGTATAGGGAAATCAATGATGAAACCTGACATGTAACTCGACAGTTGCTTGCTTATACTGATCAGTTTTAGAGGCTAGGCCAGCCTCGGGATGCTGCTGCTGACATCGTTCGTCTTTACATATTTCCTGTTTTAGTGCCTAGCGGCATGTCTCGGTTTCAGCCCGAGAGTCTTAGACCGTGGTCCCGGGCATGCACGGGATACTATTGAGTTATATCGATAATTCATCAAATTGATTTCAAATACTTGAGAGTAGTTAACCCAATATACCAGTTTAGATTACTCACTGCACACTACCTTTCACTGCCCTGATTTATATTGCTGTTACACCTGCTTTACTATTTATGATTATACTTGCTTGTCTTACTACCCTGTTTTTATTATTGCTTGATGTTATGACGCGCTGACGTCTGGGTTTTGCATGGCCCAAATCCTCTACCTTTGTTGCAGACTGATCAAGAGTATTGCCACTGTTAGACCGAGCGGTGAAGATCCTGTTGGTAGGCAGTTGTACTTTCCAGGTGTTTCATTTATTGTATCTTTTGCTTCCGCATATTATTATTTCTTGACACATATATTCTGTATCATGGACATGTACTAGATAGTTTAGTTTATTTTCTTGTTCTTGATATCTCTACAGCCGTAATATGACTGTGGAAGGATTTTTCCTATCCACAAGTAGCATGGTTGGCTATGTCACGTGCCCATCTTAGAGTACTCTGGGAAGCGGGGCGTGACATGGTTCTTTTGGTATCAGAGCCATAGGATTTAGGTTAATCGGGTTTGATTCTTTTGTAGTTTGGTATTGGACCCAATACACGAATCAGAAAATCCATGATTAGGAACATGTCCTGCCATATTGTTATTATGATTCTTGAATCATATCTTTCTCATGACCCCTGTTCTGACGATATGCAAACAACTTTGCATCTCGAGTTGAAATTCTTTTGGTTCCCTATTGTTTCTTCCGTCCTATTCCTTTGATTCTGATACTAGGATTTGTGCGACTTGAACGGAGTTATGTGATTGTAACTATGAACTGCAGCATGGTTACAACGCGGTACTCTATTTAAATAACTTGGAGTCCTGGTCTTGTTTCATTTCCTTGTTTCATGGTCGTTCTATTACCTTGGTTCTCTCCGTTTCATTGCTTACCAGTTTATGTTTTGCAGATTTCTTGGTGACCGATACCGGCAGTTATGGAGTTGTCTTGGAAATTGATGGTCTCACTTTCCACGCTCACATTGATTGTAGGGCAAAGAAAGTGATTTTCCATATTCCCGGACATCCGGAGTTTGCTTTGCTGGAGGTAGCAGTTCTATCGGGCCAGTCGAGTTTAGGGCTAGGCCGACAAGCAATGTTCTTTCGTCAATAGAAGTTGATAAGGAGGAAGCGCCAGCTGTAGTTCGAGAGTTCATGGACGTGTTCGAGGACATCTCGGGTTTACCGCCAAAACGAGATGTGGAGTTCGCGATCGATCTTGTTGCTGGTGCAGCGCCAATCTCAAAGGCGTACTATCCAATGGCACCGGTGGAGCTGGAAGAAGTCAAGAAGCAGGTTACTGAATTGCTAGAGAAGTGTTGGATTCGCAGCAGCAAATCACCTTGGGAAGCTCCAGTTCTTCTAGTCAAGAAGAAAGATGGCATAAGGAGGATGTGCATCGATTATCGAGAATTAAACCGGGTGACTATTAAGAACAAGTACCCGATCCTTCACATTGGCGAATTGTTTAAGCAGCTTAGTGGCACGAGGGCATTCTCGAAACTAGATTTGCGATCCGGATATCATCAGGTCCGAGTTAAAACAGAAGATATTTGCAAGACTGCGTTCAGAACTCGGTATGGACGTTACGAGTATTTAGTAATGCCCTTTGGAGTAACGAATGCACCGGCGATATTTATAGACCTGATGAACCGAATCTTTCACCGTTCTGGACCAGTTCTTAGTGGTGTTCATCGATGAAATTCTAGTCTACTCATGGCGCAAGGAAGAACATGTAGAACACTTGAAGCTCGCACGGCAGACATTGATGCAAGAAAGATTGTATGCAAAGATGAGCAAATACGAGTTTCGGCTTGAAGAAGTGAAGTTTTGGGGGCATGTTGTATCCGGAGTTGGAATCGCCATTGATCCTGAGAAGATTGAAGTAGTTCAAGATTGGCCGATTCCGATGAACGTGGCAGAGATCAGAAGCTTTCTTGGACTTGCCGGGTATTACAGAAGGTTCGTAGAGAATTTTGCTCGTTTGGCAGAGCCTCTGACCAAGCTTACACGCAAGGAAGTACCATTTTTGTGGACAAATAAGTGTGCGTCAGTTTTTGAGACGTTGAAGCAAAAATTGATAACCGCTCATGTTTTAACCGTGCCAGACAGTTCCGGAGGATTGGTGTTTCGCAGCAACGCATCGGGGAAAGGATTGGGATGTGTTTTGATGCAGCATGGGAAGGTTATAGCCTACGCGTCGAGACAGTTGAAGACCCTTGAGGAGTATTACCCAACTCATGACTTGGAGTTAGCAGCTATGATTTTCGCTTCGAAAATTTGGAGACACTACTTATTGGGAAAAACGGTCGAAGTATTCACCGATCACAAAAACCTAAAGTACGTGTTCACTTAGAAGGAGCTTAATATGAGGTAGCGTAGATGGTTGGAGCTGATGGCTGACTACGATCTTGATCTAAAGTACCATCCGGGGAAAGTTAATGTTGTACCGGATGCGCTTAGTCGGTCTCCAGCAATTTAGATGTTGAATGCACAAAAGGGACTTATTGAAAACTTTCGAAGATTCGATTTGGAGGTTTTGCTACCGCATTCTTCGGGGCAGTTGGTGCAGCTGTAAGGACAGTCCTTGTTGATCGATAGTATTGAAACAGAGCAATTGCAGGACCCAAGATTGCATAAGTTTCGAGAACAGGTTGAGGCTGGACTTCGAACAGACTACTGCTTCATGAAGCTGGTTTGTTGCGGTATGGTAGCTGTTTGTGTGTGCCAAAAGGAGATATCTACGAAGGAGTTATGGAGGAGGCACACAGTTCCGCATATTCCGTACATCCAGGAGGCACGAAGATGTACCGAGATTTACGACAGCATTTCTGGTGGGAAGGCATGAAACGGGAGATGGGCCGCTTTGTGGCAAAGTGCTTGGTGTGTCAGCAAGTTAAGGCTGAACATCAAAGGGTTGCTGGTTTATTGCAACCACTTCCACTTCCTCAGTGGAAGTTGGAACATATAACCATAGATTTCGTGATGGCTTTACCGCGGAGTCCAAACGGCAACAATGCAGTTTGGGTGCTTGTTGACGGATTGACCAAGGCAGCTCATTTCATCACTTTTCGAGTTGGTCAATCAACAGAAGCTTTGGCAGAACGGTACATGCAGGAGATTGTGAGATCGCATGGAGTACCGGTGAACATCGTGTCCGACCGTGACACCCGTTTCTTATCGCACTTCTGGAGGAGCTTACAGGAAGGTTTGGGGACTCGATTGAAGTTTAGCACAGCTTATCATCCTCAGACAGATGGCCAGTCGGAGAGAACGATCCAAACTCTTGAAGACATGTTGAGAGCTTGCATGTTAGACTTCAAGGGTTCATGGAAGGATCATCTACACTTGGTGGAGTTTTCTTAACAATAACAGTTTCCAGGCGACTATTCAAAGGGCTCCATTCGAAGCTTTATATGGTCGCAAATTTCGTTCACCTATTTGTTGGACGATGTTGGTGAACGAAGATTATTGGGACCGGACTTGATCGTGCAAACAGTTGAGAAGATTAACACTATCCGGAATCATATGAAAGCGGAGCAAGACCGCCAAAAAAAAAGAGTTGGGCAGTTACTTCGAGAAGACCTCTAGAGTTCGCCGTGGATGATTTGGTATTCTTGAAGATATCACCGACTAGAGGGGTAATCCGTTTCGGAAGTCGAGGAAGGCTTAGTCCTCGATTCGTTGGACCTTTTGAGATTTTGGAGTGTATTGGAGAAGTGGCGTATCGTTTGGAGTTACCGCAACCTTTGGAGAATGTTCCTGACATGTTTCTCATACCTCAACTCCATAAGTATGTTCGAGATGAAGCACACGTGTTGGATCATTCAGAGCTGACTGTATGAGAAGATTTAGCATTCGAGGAACGACTGATGTCGACTGTGGATCGAAAGGAAAAGGGTTCTTAAGAACAAAGGTATCCCTCTTGTACTTGTTTTTTTTGGGTAATCACTCACATGGAGAGTCAACTTGGGAACGAGAAGATGAAATCAGACAGAAGTTTCCACAGCTATCCTTGTAGTGTATTGATTGTTGTCCTTTCTTTTCCTTGGAATTTCGAGGACGAAATTCTTTTGTAGTTGGGTATAATGTAACACCCGAGTTCATTTATACCAATTCCAGTTTCTGCATTTACCTATCCATAGTCTTTCTTGATTTAGCGTGTTTGGGTACGAATGGTATTTTACATATTACTTTGCATTCGACCCGACCCGCTTGCTTGAACCTGTTTAACTTTTTTTTATAGATTACCTTGACTTGTTGCATGGACTAGTGCACCTCATAATTTAGTATATACTGGTATTATATCTAGTATCACATCTTTTGCATATAACAGTTTAAATCACGTAAAATAAATTAAAATTGCATTCCATGGCCTGCATGATACCCCTAACCCTGTGGTAGCGTCCTTGCATCGTGTTCTCATCCCGTTCAGTGAAACGGACGTGTTTGGATGGCTACGCGCACATACATACGTCCGTTCTTGGGGGTATGCATTTCTATTACATAATCCTTCATTTTAAGTTTTGGAACTTATAAATAATTTTCGTATTTCAAATTCAAAATTTTGGACCCGACCCGGGCGCATTTTTGAATTATTTTATCCCGCCAAAATTTTAATTATTTTAGATTTCTTAATTCATTAATATATTTTAAACAGCTAAGATTTCTTGCTCAGCTAACAAAGAAAATATATTTTAACGATTGAAATCTTTTAAAATTTCTCCCTAAAATAATTTTATCCAACCAATCCCCAGCCTTCTCTTTAAAGCCGGCTCCCACCACTGAGTCTTTCTTTCTCTTCTATCTCTTTCTCTTTTATTTTCCCACAACCAATCGGATACTTCCCTTTTAATTTGCATGGGCCCCACTCTACTCCTCTCTCTCCTCTCTTTCCTTTTCTTTTTCTCTCTCAGTATCTCTCTCTCGCCGTTTCTCTCCTCTTTCTCTCTCCCTTGCTCTCTCTCTTCTTTCTCTCTCCTATCGGAGTTACTGTGCATTCCTCGATTGTGGTCACCGCGCCGCGCTATTGTCACCTTCCTTCTTCACGTGCCTCTTCTCCCTCGTTTAAAACCCCTCGAGCATGAGAAAACCCGAGAACCCTAACCCTAGCTTGCCACTGCCGACGACACCCTCATCCTCAACCCCTCATGCTCGCCTCCTTCACCCCATCGCCCTCTCCCTCATTTTCTGTTCATTTTGTTTTCCCCACCTCGTCTTCGCCTGCAACCCACGACCTCTAACCCCGGAACCGATCGCCACCCAGCGTCGCCCGCGCTCGCTCACGCCCGTCGCCACCACCTTCTCCACCGTCACCTCCATCTCTTTGACCTCACTTCCTCTCTCTCCTCGCAAACCCACGACAATTACAACCGATGAATCCACCATGAACCCATCTCCTCCTTCATCTGCACCCACCTCCAGCGGCCGTCCCTCACCGTCACCACCTCAACCACCTCTTCCTATTCTTGCCTCCTCACCCTTGTTTCCACCATCAACCCACCTTCTCTTCCCTCTCTTCAAATCATCACCACCGACACCACCGTTGCCGACTACACAACCTGACCTCACCGACGCCCTCGCCGTCGACTTCCTCTCCTCGACCTCTCTCTCTGCCCCTTTGTAAATCCCAATATAGTGAACCCCAAACCCAGAGCCTTACCCCATCTCTTCTTCTTCCTCTTCTTCTTCTCCTTTATCTTCTCTTCCTCTTTCTTGATGTTGTTGTTCCGGTGATCGCCGTCGATGACCCAGCATCGTCATTCCCTCGCCCTTGTCTCTGACCTCAGAGCAAAACCTGACCACCAGCCCCTATCCTCCTTCTTCTACTGATTTCTTCTTCTTTTTTCTCGATCTTTCTCTTTCCGGTCATACCGGAACCGTACTGTCGCAAACGATCCGGGCGACCCAGAAGACGTTCTCGTGCAGTGTGGTCACTTCTTTCACTGGCTGGTTCCGTTCCGGGCACGCGTGGGTGTATCGCAGCTTCTACCGACATTGTGCGTTGCCGCATATCCGCATCGCGATCCATCAGGCAAGTGAAACTTGCTACATGCTATTTACAGTATTCCATATTTATTTGCATATATATATATATTAAACATGAAGTTTGAATTGGTGCCTATATCACATTTTAGCATCCGATGTCCGTTTATATCATTTTGAGTTAATCGTGAAACACACCCGGTTGCATGTTAGATTACAATATTGTGTGCCCATGCCTATATTTTATAACATAGTTCTTGGTCGCATAGCCATAGTACCTTTTAAATAGTTCATAACTGGGCAACACCCGTTTGCATCCATCTAACCTGTTTGATACATATTATTGCATCCATTTAACCCTTTTATATATACTCGCATCAAGCGGTCTTTTAATACATGATAGTGTGATTTTAATATTCTATGTTCATTTAAGGTATGATACTTCATGTTGGAACTATAACCCTGACTCAAATTGATGACTGTACAACCATATAGTTTAGTCTGTACCTATTTGGATATCATATTACATGTTCCAGTTTGTTGTTCTATTAGTACACATGCTTGTTTTGTATACCCATGCTTTTGCTAGTTGATTATGAGCACCCATATGATATCTTGTACACCTGACATGACTTGTTACACCCATTACTTGACACGACATGGTACCGTGCAACTCTTGACATGACATGACACCCTTATACATTACCTGGCTTGACCTGATGTACCATGGTATTACCTGTTACCTGATATTGTGTCTGATGCCAACAAACCTGACTTGTTGTCCTTACGGACCGTTCATGTTGTCTATCCAGACAAACTTGTACCTGCCTGATCATGTGTTGGCATTAGTTCTATATTATTTAAAACCTGGCTTGAATACATATAACTTGGGTGTATGGGGAAATCAATGATGAAACCTGATTTGTAACTCGACAGTTGCTTGCTTATACTGATCAGTTTTAGAGGCTAGGCTAGCCTCGGGATGATGCTGCTGATATCGTTCGTCTTTACATATTTCATGTTTTAGTGCCTAGCGGCATGTCTCGGTTTCAGCCCGAGAGTCTTAGACCGTGGTCCCGGGCATGCACGGGATACTATTGAGTTATATCGATGATTCATCAAATTGATTTCAAAGGCTTGAGAGTAGTTAACCCAATATACCAGTTTAGATTACTCACTGCACACTACCTTTCACTGCCCTGATTTATATTGTTGTTACACCTGCTTTACTATTTATGATTATACTTGCATGTCTTGCTACCCTGTTTTTATTATTGCTTGATGTTATGACTCGCTGACGTCTAGGTTTTGCATGGCCCAGATCCTCTACCTTTGTTGCAGACTGATCAGGAGTATTGGCGCTGTTAGACCGAGCGGTGAAGATCATGTTGGTAGGCAGTTTTACTTTCCAGGTGTTTCATTTATTGTATCTTTTGCTTCCGCATATTATCATTTCTTGACTCATTTATTCTGGCTCATGGACATGTACTAGATAGTTTAGTTTACTTTCCTGTTCTTGATATCTCTACAGCCGTAGTGTGACTGTGGAAGGATTTTTCCTATCCACAAGTAGCATGGTTGGCTATGTCACGTGCCCATCTTAGCGTAATCTGGGAAGCGGGGCGTGACACCATAGGTCTTCTTCTAAATTGGACTTAGTCCCAAATAAGGTTATCAAATTTTTGATGAACATTCATTGGTTCAAGAGTACATCTCTCCACACCCCTGATACATGTCGTCGTAATTCTTCAATGTCTTCAGAGGGGTGGAGGGTTCCAATAACCAATAATTCTTGGTATACCGCCCCGAACCAACAACCCAATGGACCGCAACGTCCTTAAAACTAAATTGTGGACTGCAACATCCCTAAAAACTAAATTGTGGACCGTAATGTCCATAAAACTAAACTCCATGGACCGCAATGTCCTTAAAACTAAATTGCGGACCGCAACATCCATAGAAACTAAATTGCGGACCGCAATGTCCCTATAAACTAAAGAAAATCCTGTTGAGTAGATCTTAGTCTAAAATTAGACTAACGAATTCTCGACAAACGTTTGAGTTGATCTTAATTTAAAACAAGATTAACGATCCTTAAACCAACCCAAACCCAAATCTAAGAAAATACGGATTTGGACTAATCCACGTCCTACGGGCGACAATATAAATTAGTCTCCGTATACAATCCACGAGCAACCAGAAAAAACACATACGACATGGAGTGAACATCTGGAGCAGGAGATAGTGGTTATCACTACGCGATAACGTAATTAACTGCAGGGGCTTGCGCCTATAGGGAAGAGCGTCCCCACAATCAAAAACCCTTCACAACGAGGGGGAATCTGACGAAGTCTGCTACAACGGCCGCATCCGTCTAAACCCTCGATAGACGGTGCCATAAATCAACTTGGCATCTTTGGAGAGGTGGACGGATAAAACCTAGCATCTGCCCCCCAAAATTCAGCCCGGACGTCCCAACGTCCCGGTCGCGTCTTTCAGCGGCGAACAGATTCTGGCACGCCCGGTGGGACCTTTTCCTCTTTCCACTCCACACTTCATGTGTCGTGTTCATGAACAAATCGCGGTATAATATGGTTGCCCCTGGATTCGAGACACTAAGATTTGGTGTCTTTCTCCGTCAAGAATAGAAGATGGCGTCAATGGTTTCCAACTGCACCAACTGTAACAACAACTCCCACTCCGTCCTCGCCGGAGGAGTGACCTATGGGCCTCAAGAGGCTTCCATCTTCGCAATGCCGGTGGAACAGATGACACAGGCCACCACTCGGTTGTTCTTCGGGACCATGCTCCCACCAATGAGCTTCAACGCTCCGGCGCCATCACAGGAATCTCCAAAGATGTCGGTCTTTGATCGTCTTACCACTACCATGGCCCCTCTCAACGGGTCGTCCAAGTCCAGCGCCTCGGTCTTTAACAGACTAGGCCAAAGCTCAAGCGGGCCCGTGAAGAAGCCTGCAATACCCGAAGGAGCTATCCCGAAGCGGATAGCCATTCCGGCTCCGGTAAACGAAGTCATCACAGGGGCTTCTCCTGCTAAGGGGTCTGTCTTTGCATGACTGGCCGTTCAAACTCCCGATGCGGGTGGAGTCGTCCAAACTACTTCCCCTGCTCGAAAGTCGGTCTATGACAGATTAGACGTTCCCCCTCAACGGACGTCAGTCTTTGACAGGCTGGCACCAACAACAGCCTCTCCTCAAAGCAGGGGGCATGATGAAGCCACCCCCGTAACTGAGACGGTCCCGTCTGCAAGACATGCTTGACGTCGCCACTGACGCCGAGTGAGGAAAGCTGGGGGCAGTTTCCCTTCTGGATTGACTCCACCAGCTCCGATGGTGGAAATTGACGCTGCTGTTCCAACTAGGAACAGCTTTGAACCACTCAGGAGGGTGCGCAAGAACTCTCCGACCACCATGCTAAAAAGATCTCCTCCTCCTGTAAAGAACGTTACAAAGGCAAAGCCAGAGCAACCCCCTCAGCGACTGTCTACCAAAATCCACAGGGTCTGGCGAAGAGTTCAAGACTCTGTGATCGACAAAGACTACTCCCGCCAACAGAAGAAAATGAAAGATTGGCAAGAGGAGGACCATCCTGCCGCCATGCTACGGAAGGTGTCATATATATAGGTGCCTATTACAGCCCCCTCAACTTTGACCGCCCATAAAAGGAAAAGGCCGGAGAAAATCCCCGTGTCTGTGAGAAATCTTAAGGGTGTTGAATCCAAACGCCCTAAGTCTGGGGGCATGGTAGTGCACACCATCTAAATGGCTTCCGGGAAAGAGGATAACCGTATCTCCACGGGTCATCGACCACTCACCCGGTCTGTGACAAAGGCTCAGGAGCAGCAACAAAAGCTCAAGGAGATGCTAACGAAGATGGTCGTGCTAACTGGGCCGAAAGAAAGCCCGAAGACGTCGTCGGAGCAGTGCCAGGAATAGGAAACCGACGCCGAGTTCCTCCAAAGAATGCTCGAGAAGAAAGACAAACAGGCCACGGAACAAGCGGCCAATATAAAACAAATGGCGTTACTGTTCCAAGATATGGTCGGGATGATGATACAGCCGGATCCTCCAGCTGAAGACCCTCCAATAATCCTTGAAGACGACAGAGGG
This sequence comes from Agapanthus africanus, assembly GCA_030015575.1. Taxonomy (NCBI): domain Eukaryota; kingdom Viridiplantae; phylum Streptophyta; class Magnoliopsida; order Asparagales; family Amaryllidaceae; genus Agapanthus; species Agapanthus africanus. The sequence goes on along the minus strand of JASDDO010000024.1, from coordinate 831,572,810 downwards.
GAGACAGCAAACCCTCTTCCGGCTCTATCAGCAGCCAAGGAATAGACCATCTCCAAAGCCGCCCTTGACGACTATATAGCTCAACAGATACAAGCTCATCAGGCGAGTAAAGCGGCTGGCCAAATCGTCAAGACTGGACGACCCTATCCGGGTTGGTACGATCAAATAAAGTACCCGCCAGGATATATGATCCCCAAATTCCATGTGTATAAGGGGACGGGTAATCCACACCAGCACGTTGCTCAATTCAGGGCTCTGTGCGGTAATACTGGGGGTGACGATAAACTGCTGCTTCGCCAGTTTGTTGGCAGCTTGTCGGAGACAGCATTCGAATGGTACTCCGAGCTCCCGAATGACTCTGTCAAGACATTTGCAGAAATAGAGGTACTGTTTACACAAAGATTCGCGAGCGCACCCCGATCACCGCACTAATTAACGCTAGAGTGAAGCCGGGAGAAACCTGGGTTCAATACGCCATTCGGTGGCGGAACCTGTGGTCAAAGTGTGAACAGCGCATAGAGGAAGCTCCTGGCGTGGGCATGTTCGTGGGGACCTTTGACCCTCAGGCAACCATTTCCCAATTCATGATGTTCTTCAAGCCGACCACTTTCCAGGCCTTGATCGACAAGCTGGCCCAAATGGACCAGATAGGCCATAGACCGTCCTCCTCAAAGACGGATCCTCAGAATGAAAAGGGGAAAGGGAAATCGACCTTCATCGCCAACACTCAGCAACAACAGAGTAGCCCGAAGCCAATCGCTCACCAAAACGATAATCAGCGATCACTCGGAGAAAAGACGCCCTTACTCGTTCCCTCGAGATAAGACGAAAAGATTATTCAAGCTAGTGCTGCGCAACGGGCTCATCACTCTGCCAGAGCCGAGACTCCCAACGCAATCAGGCAACGTTAACAGCCCCAACTACTGTCCTTACCACCGGATATTAGGTCACCCAATCGAAGATTGTTACATCTTCAAAAGTTGGATCGAAGACCCGTAACAACAGGGCAAGTTCGCGCTATCTGAAAACTGGAGGGTGAACCCGCCACAACTGCACACTCCTAAAAATGTGGACACGCCGGGGGCATCATGCTCACTTATAGAGGAAGCCCGATGGGAGGTGGTTGTTCCCGCCAAAAATTTCTGCGCAAAATAGCCCAAGGTATCAAATGGCAGCGATACGCTTAAGAAAATGCGAACCAGTATTTTCCTGGCTGTATTTTGATAAAATCCCGAATGAGAAACAGATAAATTTTGATGGTATCGAAAGTGTCTCGAAAAATCCTTCGATTTGATATATTATGGGTCTCATAATTCATCAGGGATCAAAAGTTATGAGTAAATGTGCTACGCACGTGTAATTAGTGTTGACTGTTCCCCCACTGAACTGAATAAAATATACAAGTAAAGCAGTAAGGAAAAAAACCCAAATGGGGCATCACGTGCCCACACGTGACCGGGGGTCACGTGCCAACACGTAATAGGTTCTTAAGCTCTCTGAAATAATAGAATTAAATTCTAATTAAATGCTTGATCAGTGGGGTCACGTGCCAACACGATAGGCTCTTAAACCCTCTAAGCTAATAGAGGGAAAACCCCAAATGGGGCATCACGTGCCCACACATGAGCAGGGGTCACCTGCCAACACGTGATAGGTTCCTGAGCCCTCTGAACCAATAGAATTAAATTCTAATTAAATGATTAATCAGTGGGGTCACGTGCCAACACGTGATGGATTCCTGAACCCTCTGAACTAATAAAATTAAATTCTAATTAAAGGAAATCAAAAACCTTAATGGAAAAAATATTTCCCTAAATCTTTCCAAACAAAAAAAATTGCACTCTGTAAAAAGGAACACCGTTGGATTTAAAATCCAATGGTGATTAAAAATCACCAATTTATAGAAAGATTCTATATAAGGAAATATTTTTCTAAAATTTGTCAGGAACAACAGATAAAATATCTTATGGATTAAAAATCCAAGGGTGAATAAAATTCACCGAATGATCTAAAAGATCATGTTGGTTATAAAATCAGTCGAAATCTTTCAATGAAAGATTGACTGAACAAACTGATTCTTTTCTTTCTCTTATAAATAGGAGCCAAAAGGGATATAAAGAAGAGGAGGATAGAGAACAAGAAGAGAATATAGAGAAGAGAAAAAAAGAGAAGAGAATTTAATTCTCCAGAGAGAAAAGAAGATCTCTTCAGAGGAAAAAAGAAAACTCTAGATAAGAGAAGGAAGGAGTTCATTCTATAAGCTCTCACAAAATAAAAGAGAATTTAATTCTCAAAACCAAGAGTTTAACTCTTCTAAATAAGAACTTAGTTCTTCCTCTGGTAGAAAATCTGCAGAATCAGATCTCCCCATAAGTTGAGAATTTAATTCTCATCGGGGAGATTCTGCCATGCAGATCTAAAACCTAAGGGAAGACTTAAGTTTAGAGAATTCTATTCTCCCACAAAAGTATATAGGAATTTAATTCCTCCAACAAAGATAGGGTTTAACCCTCAATACAAGAACTTAGTTCTTCCTCATGGTAATAGATCTGCAGAAGCAGATCTTCCAATAAGTTGAGAATTTAATTCTCATCGGGGAGATTCTGCCATGCAGATCCAAAACTTAGAGAGAGAATTGGGTTTAAAGAATTTAATTCTTTCAAATACATAGGAATTTAATTCCTCTAAATAAAATTAGGGTTTAACCAGATAAAAGAATTTAATTCTTAAAACCAGGGATTTAACTCTCCATGCACGTAAAAGAGATCAGTAGCCAACATGATCACGTGTATCCACGTGACTCTCCCTCCTCAATGATAAAAAAAAGAACGAATGAACTTAGGTCACGTACTCCCACGTGACCCTTGAAACAAACTTCTCAAAAAAGGGAGTAAAGCTAAGGCAGAACAAATTTAGGGCGCCTCACGTGTCCCCACGTGACCCCTGACAAACACTTTTAATATCCAATGTGTGGATACCATCACGTGTCCACACGTGATGGTGATAAGGATCAAGTGTTTAACACTTATATATTCTGGAAGTAAAATAAAAGAAGCGAAGCCCAATCTTCAGGCGCCTCATGTGACCCCACATGAGCGCTTCACTCTTAATGTTTAACACTACTTTAAGCGCATCACGTAGGAACACGTGATCGCCAAGTATACTCTAGTGTTTAACACTATATTCAAACCAATCTCAGCCCAAATTGGCTCAGTTTTCCAGAGGCAAGACTTCCCTTCGACGGAACCCCAAATACACTCTTACCTTCCAAAATTGATCTCATATGGCATTCAAAGTAGTGTTCATCTCAGAGCCTTTGTAATCTGACATTTGGTTCAAGAGTACATCTCTTCACACCTCTTATACATGTCGTTGTAATTCTTCAACGTCTTTAGAGAGGTGGTGGGTCCCAACAACCAATAATTATCTGGTGTACTTCCAAACCCATAGGCATACCCAAAACTCTTTGGACTGTAATAGAGCCCAAATGCTTTCTTGTTGGATCTAAATGGTCCCAAGATCCTTGTTGAGTAGATCTTAGTCTAAAATTAGACTAATGTATCCTTAACAGATGGACCGTAATGTTCTTAAACTAACTATGGACCATAATGTCACTAAACTAAAGCGATAGAGCCCAAATGCTCTTTCGCTGGATCTAAATGATCCCAAACCCTTGTTGAGTAGATCTTAATCTAAAATTAGACTAACGTATCCTTAACAACCATTTGAGTTGATCTTAATCTCAAACAAGATTAACGATCCTTAAATCAATCCAACTACAGACCTCTTAACTGACATTGGTTCAAGGGTACATCTCTTTATTCCTCTGATACGTGTCCTTGTAATTCCTCAACGTCTTCAGAGAGGTGACGGGTCCCGACAACCAGCAACCCCTATAGACTATGATGTCTTTAAACTGGACTGTGAGGTTTTTAAACTCATGGACTATGATGTCCTTAATCTTTACAGACTATGATGTCTTTAAACTGGACTGTGAGGTCCTTAAACTCATGGACTATGATGTCCTTAACCTTATGGACTGCAACGTCCCTAAACAAAAACAATAGAGCCCAAATACTCTTTTGTTGGATCTAAATGATCCTGTTAAGTAGATCTTAGTCTAAAATTAGACTAATGTATCCTTAACAAACGGTTAAGTAGATCTTAGTCTAAAATTAGACTAACGTATCCTTAACAAACGTTTAAGTTGATCTTAGTCTCAAATGAGATTAACGATCCTTAAACCCAAACCAAACCCAAATCTAAGATAATATAGATTTGGACTAATCCACGCCCTACGGGTGATAACATAAATTAGTCTCCATATACAATCCACGGGAAACTAAAAACAAAACAAACACACACGACACGAAGTGACCATCTGGAGAAGGAGAAAGTTGTTACCGCGATGCAGTAGCGTAATTAACTGCAGGGGCTTGCGCCTGCAGGGAAGAGCATCCCCACAATAAAAAAAACCTCAAACGAGGGGGAATCTGACGAAATCTGCTGCAACAGCCGCATCTGTCTAAACCTCCAATACACGGTGCCATAAATCAACTTGGCATCTTCGGAGAGGTGGACAGATAAAACCAAATAGTATATGCCCCCCAAAATTCAGGCCGGGTGTCTCAACGTCCTGGTCGCATCTTTCGGCGGAGAATAGTGGCCCTTTCAGCTGAGACTAAAAAAATGCTGAAAAACCTTCAAGCATGTCCGGCGATTAGGTAGAAGAGCCCGCTGGAGCCTGAGATTATTGAGGGGATGCTGAAGCCGCGCCCAACACTGAAAGTTGGTGATGGTGGACAAAACCTTCAGGCCAAGTGTCACGGCCCAAATGTGGCACGTGACCGGCACTTAAATCACGTGACATCTAAAGACATCGACGCGGTTCAAGTAAGCCAAAACCCGGAATCTAAACCCTTTTTGAAAATAGTTGAGATGAGGTTTAATTAATCATTAAAATAACATCTATATTTATATAAGTATATAATTAAAACATTTATGACGTTTTGAAACTTAACATCACTCCCTTTGTATTTTTATAAAACCCCGATACAATATAATAATAAAATGGCATCCCAACGGAAGCCAACTTTCACGACAAGAAGACAGAACAGCCAAACAATCTATATCAGAAGTCGACTCTAAAGAGTGCGACATCACCACACATAAACTCTAAGTCTCGATTCTAAGTCTACAGTATATCATTTCTAAGTTGATGGAGTTTCTGCTAGATACAAGAATAAAAGAATAATCAAGAGTGGATATGATACAATAATAACTCACTTACCCATCAATCCCCAAAAGGAGGTGTGCCCCAAACCGCTGATAATCCAAGCGGTAAAACCTGCAAGAAACTGTGGCACAACGGGGATGAGTTGCCAACTCATGAATAAAAGTGCATCTAAAGGTAGAAATCGAAATGCATGACGATACCTAGGTTATAAGTATAGTACTATCATAATCTGTATCGATATACTATATGATATGCAAAGTCCAACACTAGCTATCATGCAATCAGATGTATAATATCTCAATGTCATATGATTCAAAATCATGAATCTATTATCCCAATTGGAATTCCCTTCTTGTCTATAATGTCTGTACAAATATATGCAGGTACCGCCCCTGGATCAGTCCTGGTGGAATCCAATAATTACACATCTACCGTATACTTCAAGATGATGATCACATCAATAAACATATGGATGTCCAGCATCGACATCGAAATCTGAAATCTCTCGTGTCCAGCATCGACACGTAAATACAGATACCGTCGACACCATCTTAACAGATGATCGCCACCCGATATCCCAGGCATCATTTCTCGAATGAGCTTGTAATCAACAAACCCTACCATGTATCCAACTGTTTCCCCACCGACTCAGTCTGGATAAAACTGTAAATCCGTAACCGTATATCCACCGACTCGGTTCGGAATAAAACTATAAATCCGTAATCGTATATCCACCGACTCGGTTCGGAATAAGACCAAATCATAAAAATATCAAGTGAGGAATAAGAACTTGCATAGATTGTATTGATGATATACTATATATGTATATATATAACAGTGTCCCATACCACCGATATATATCTATATATATATATATCATCAGGAGTAGAATACTCAGAAATCTCAAGAATTCAAATACATCATCTATAGTATTACAACATGAATAGGAAAAGACTACGAAATCATATCACATAACATAATGAATTCAATTCTAATGTGTTATGGCACTACTAATGATGTGTAGTGTAGCATACGCGTCTGTGCTCGTGCGACATGGAAATCATTAGTATTTGTGCAAGTGTTCTATGGTGTATTAATCTACATTTTAACGCATATATAACCGAACGATTCTATAGTGACATGGCAATACCAATGAGGTGTAGTGTACATATAGTTAAGTGCTTGTGCAGCATAGTACTCATGGGTATTTGTGCAGTGTTCTATCAGAGTGTGCGTAACGCGGAAACATATAATATAGAATACATAATGCAAACCTATAAGTAATTCTAAATGCACTTGTTGTAATTACTTGTTATGAGCTATACCATTATTTTTAGAATTGATCGGAACGTTAAGTTTGAAATAAGGAAGCTGCCTTAGCTTTAAAAGAGGTGGTTGTTTTAGAAACTGGCATGCATCCTGGTAATTTATTTAAAATGCAACGAAGCGTAGTTTTTAAAATAATATAGCTCATACCAGTATTACATCCTAAACCAGAGCATAATCTATCTCTACGAGTCAAAGAATAAATTGGCCGTTATTCGGCATACGAAATTCATCATTTCAGATATTTACACATCCTTGTATTATAGCTCATCATATCGCTATATCCATATCATCTTAAGTACGGCATAACCCCTCGTACAAACTTATCAAATCATACCCATATTATACGGATCAATATCATGTATATCTCATTTGAAAACTACATGTAAGACTTATGCAAAATGAGAATATACAAGATGAAAAGCTAATTTAAGTAGATATCATAATAATAATCATAAGGTTGCGGGGGTGCTATACGCCATCCACCCGACTTCCCCCGTAGATGTAATTCTACTCACCAGAAATATGTCGTATCTACTCAGGAATCGCCAATCCTTTTCTTTCTTCGCGGCCTCCAAAGTCTCCGTATTTGAATCTAAACATAGCAATAACTTGTATAAGGAAACGGTTATTCCAACACGGCGAATATGCAAACACACGTTCCTACGTACTAGTTATATTGTATACGACTATTTCAAGCTATCATACACTTAACTTTACTGAATTTTAATCCCATTCTGCATTGCGACAGAAAACAAATCGCGATACGTTTTAACCGTGTCATATTTGAGACATTAGATATCTTTTCCGATATAAGCTTCCAGATTTTATATACAGTTAAACTAACTTAAGTAAACAATACCAATTATCATATCACCTACATAGAGACCTACCACAAAAACCCAAAACACCCATTTCTCCCAAAAATTCGGCGACGCCGGAATTTCCCTTATGGTCGCCGGCCACAATCTGAGATCCTCTGCTCGTAATCCCATGGTATGTTCCAGGTCCAACATACAACATTTTAGCACTGTTTTGTTAAGTTGACTAGTATCTAAATTATAACAGATTATTACAGAGTTCAGTTTGTTAAACAATACGATGTTATAGACATTAGATTTCCCGTTCAACAATTTACAGAGTAACTTCTTACAGTGAGTAAGGGTTTTATCTTCAAGAATATTGCTGGAATAACTCTCCTCAAGATGCACAAGCTCCTAGTCCTAGCTTGATGGTGAGAAATCCCTATACTTAGCTCTTTTCTTCTTCTTCTTGTTCTTCTTTGTTTGATCTATTTTTCTTTAATTTCTTTTGAATTTTCAGGAGTTTTAAAACTGATTAATTGATCTGAACACACTAGATAAAAGGATGAAGGGAAGGGTGAGGTGTAGGAGGAGGTGGCATCATACAAGATGTGGTGGTTTCATACAAGGAGGAGGTGTGGGGAGTGTGTTGTGCATGAAAGGAAGTAGTGGTAATGAATTCTTTTTCCAATTTGATTTTCTTTATGATAAAATTCCGAACTAATTCTTATCCCATCTCCCTTTCATTTACACCCTTAACAACTTTCAATTTGCACAAAATCCTAAGCTTTACATAACAACCCCTCACAACTTATGTTTTTATAAAAACACCATTTTATTAAAATGAAGCCAAATTTATCATTAAAACCCTTATAATTTATTTATGTTCCAAACTAACACTAAAATTTAATTTGTTTTACATAAAACTTATAATATTGTCTTATTTGGTTTTAATAACTTTTTTTAACACCTTATTATTTAATTTAAATCATTTTATTTATTTCCAAATTTTCAAAATGTTACACCAAGCCTCCGAAGTCTTTAAAGGAAAAGAAGAAGGCCAAGAAGCCCGTCCAACCCAATGACAACAGTACAGGTTTGCGGAAATACATCGATGCATAGAAAGAATATAACCAGAAGACACGGACCCCAATTACATTGGACGAATTCTTTAAGCATGTTCTTGAGAATGAAGACAATAACGCTGATGAAGAAGACGATTCTTCAGAAGAGCCCGAGGATTATGTGGCGAGCTGCCACATGATCTCTCACTCGTCAATAGATGGTAAAGAAGCTCCTGATGCAGAAAGACTGGGGGCAGAACCGGAACCAAAATCCCTGGAGCCATCAGACGAATTGATTGACAGGCTGCTGAGCAAAGCTCTTCAGATAAGCAAAGCTGACCGAGAGCGTGAAACGGCCATATACGAAAAAGCCAAGCGTCGGCGTCAAGCTGAAGAAGCTCTGGTAATGAGAAGCCATAAAATACCCCAACCGGGTCAAAGTGCCCTTGTTACCGGCAAAATCAGGCTTAAGACAAGGAAACGACTCGCTAAGGCCCTGTCAATGGGAATGAAGTTGCCACCTTTCAAAGAAAGCACTTCAGAAAGTACGTGCCCCGACGAACCAGATGCACATCCAAACTACTGCTTATACTATCGGAAGATCACGCACCCTACCGAAGCATGTAACGCCTTCAAGAAATGGTGGCAGGAATACGTCGCCCATCGACAACAATTCAAGCGAATAAAGTGCAAAGCTCGTCGGGAGCAGATAAGCATGACAGATGGGCACAAAAGAGCTGCCGGCAACTGTCACGTGGTTGATACCAGGGGATCACAAGTTCTTATTTTTAGGAGAGATTCTGACAAAGAAATGGCCCTTGATCCCCTCTTTAAGGAATCCACCTCCGGAAGAGAAGAAGAGATGAAGAACTGCGAGAACACTCAACTGCGTAATCGTGCGTTGCCTGAAAAGAATCTCGGACCTTCAAACAAAGGTTCGAACAGAAAAGACAAGGGGAAGGAGAAAATCCATGAGGAGATTGTCCTCAATGATGGAGTCGTCAAAGAGCTCGCAGCCAAGGACCCGCCTAAAAAAAGCAATGTGGATTACAATATCCTAGCACATTTAAGGAAGATACCCTCACAACTAAGCATACTGGATGCCCTCTTTCTGTCTAAAGAAGCACGGGATTCCTTGGTCAAGGCGTTACAAGAGCCCGATTAGTTCCAGGCCTTCATCACAGAGAAGAAAATGCAAGATGAGCTGGCAGAAGTCCACACGGCTAACATTACATTTAACTACGAGGATCTTCTCCTTGGTACGTGCGACCACAACTGTCCTTTATATGTCACGGGATACTTCCATGACATCAAAATAGGGAAAATACTTGCTGACAACGGGTCCTCTGTCAACCTTCTCAACGTGCGGGTGCTAAAAGAAATCTGCATGAGCGTTTAGCATTTAGCCCGAGATAAAATCATTATCTCTGGATTTGATTCACAGTCGTCACAGACGCTCAGATCTGTGATACTGACATTGCGCTTTGGGCTTCTCGTCACAGACATCAAATTTCATGTCACGACGCTAGGACTTGCTATGACGTTCTACTTGGTCGGCCTTGGTTACACCAATATAACGTCATCCCTTCTACACAACACCAGTGTATGAAGTATTTCAAAGACGGCCTTGAGTACACCGTTACGAGAGAGCTAAACCTATTCTCTGTGAACGAATTCCGAAAATATGAAGACGCTAAGTACTTCCTGCCAAACATCGAAGACATGGAGAAGTGTCATAAGCCAGAGCTCAAACAGAAGTCCGTCACTCCCATTCCTGCCTTTGGAAGCGATACCGAGGAAGATGAAGAAATAGTCTACTCGGGACAGCCTCAGAAGCGGAATGCTAAACCCGGACTATCCGCTCCGATTTTGGTCTTTGGCAGCGACCCTAAGATGAAACCAACGTCGTATTCTCAATCCGCCCGTCAAGGCAAACCTTCGTTGGAGTAGACTGAAGTTTGCAAATTGCCATGGTTCCGTAGCGGCACTACAGAGAGCTTGATGCGCTGAAGACATATAGTTTGCAAGAGCTGCAGACGTTCTACGTCCCTCCCAGGCAAAGAGGTGAAAAGGCGATCCTATTCTATCGATCCACGAAGACTAAAGTCGAAAGAGAAGTCTGGCATGGTGCCGATCCTGCACTCGACAGGCTCCAACCCATTCGTCTGCCCAGGTATTACATTGAGGGATTGAAAAGGTTATTAAGATACCAAGGCGTACCTTTCAAAAACACTCCTCGACAAGCTCAGTTCTTCAACAGGATTTGGAACATCCCCGGAACTCAGCGAAAATTGCGCAACAGAAAAATGGAAACGATTGGGCTTGGATATGTCCAGTCCAAAAAAACGGGAGCAATTCCATGACCGCCATGTCATAACGGACCTTGATGAAGAAGAGGATGCTCTCTTAAAAGACGCCGACGCTGAACCAAAACGGGCTCTTGCCATAAAAATGCCGAGTCCGTCTTTTGAAGAACAGATGGACAAACTAATAAGAGAAGCGAGTCAAAAGGTTCGGAACGACGACAGCCGCGAAATGGCCATTTACGAGAAAGCCAAGACGCAACGCCACCTTCAGCAGGCTACGGAGGACGACGATGCCCTTCACCGTCAGCCCGCCATTCATTCCCAAGACAAGAAAAAGGCCCGACGCGGAGGCAAAAACAAGTCAAAGAACGGAAAAAACGTTCAACAGCGGCAAAACGGATCCAAAAGGCCACGTGATCAAGAAAAGGTCAGCCGGAATCCGTCTCTAACGAAAAAGATGGGTCGAGCATATTCCTTCCCTCAAGACAAGACAAGGAGGATATTCGACCTCGTCATGAAAAATCAGATGATTACGCTCCCGGAGTCCAAGCACCCCGAATAAGCAAACGAGGTTCATCGCCCGGATTATTGCTCCTATCACCGAGCGACGGGACATCCTCTTGAAGACTACTTCACCTTCAAAAACTGGGTCGAAGACCAATATCAACTCGGCAGATTCACTTTATCCAACAGTTGGAGGGTAACCCCACCGCAAAAGCATGTACCAAAAGCAACGTATATGGCGAGACTAGAACCAGATCAACATCGATCTTGGAAACGATCTCGTACTTGTCATGTGATAACCCTGTCAGAAGAAGGAGTGCCCGAGAATATGGATGACCTCTCTTGGTGCTTCGAAAACGAGGATCAAGAGGAATTGATTTCAGAATTTCCACCAGCGCCAAAAGAGTTGGAAGATGGAATACATACTACTGCGGACAACCTAAGGAAAATCGACTTGGTGACGGCAAGCGACCCGCGGCCTACGTTTGTCAGCGAGCTGCTGTCTAAAGAACAGGTGGCTACGCTAAAAGATGTGCTCATGCAGTATAAGGACTGCTTCGCATGGAACTATTCCGAGATGCCGGGGCTAGATCCGGAAATAGTTGTGCATAAATTGGCGACATCTCCGGACGTCAAGCCAGTTAAACAAGCACTAAGAAGAATGCAGCTCGAACTTGAAATGAGTATCAACGCCGAAGTCAAGAAGCTAATCGACTCCGGCTTCATCCAAGAAGTTCAATACCCCGACTGGATCGCCAACATTGTCCCAGTGATGAAGAAAAATGAGACGGTGCGCATCTGCGTGGACTTTCGGGACCTCAACAAAGCCTGTCCGAAGGATGATTTTCCCGTTGTAAGTCTACGGTAGCGCCCCGGCCGTCAAACTGACGCCAAATGCGGAACAAAAACTTTTATAACTGGCGCTATCGCATACTATAACCCGGATCTTCCATTAACGCTAAACTAACAAACTGTAAAGAGGGTAGAAAGGTTATGCCGAATGATCCGAGTCCTTCGTTCTTTAACCATCATCCCACGCTCCGTTGCGGCTGCTCCGATCTTGTCGATCTCCGATCTCCTCGTCCAGGTGGCACCACGTCATCGGATCTTTAAATGGCCTCCTGCCTCTGACCCGAGGCAACTCGTTCATCAAGTTTGCTAAAAAAGATGACCAAGATTGATGTAGAGAATGAGTAGAACACTTTGTCCCGCTTCGTCCAAAGCCATGGACGAACGGTTAATGAAGTTGCCATTTGAGTCGGAGGATGGAATGAAATGAGCTATGAAATTTCCATACACCAAAACTATCATAATCTTTTAACCAAGTGAGAGTGAATTAATCCAGTGGGCATCCAAGAGGGGCCAACCACAATATCAAGAGAAGGAGGGGTGAGTGTAGGAGCAAAGAGGTGACCATAAGATAAAAGATCTTAAGCAAAACCAAAAAGAATTAAATGCAAAACAATGAGTCACTATAAACACCTCACTTATCATTTAATGCAACAATTAATGCCAAGATGAGTCATATAACACCTCACCATCCTAGTCATCATCTAGAAGCTTCCACACTCATCTCAAGAAAAGATAAATCCGTCTTTAACCGAATGATAAAGATGGGTGATAGAAAACTGGAAACTGGCAACTTCCAAAAGCGATCCCGAAACGAATTTCAGGATAACCCCGTAACAGTATAAACATACCCGCATTTGTATTACGACTGAATACAAATGCAACTGAGACAAAGATATTATATCTACACAGTATAATACTCGGATCCGGCTTAAACCAAAGCCCACCAGTATTATCTGCCCGAAATATGACACGTGCGTAAACGCACGTGCATTTTTCGAACCCTGCCATAAAACCATACGGCCTCTACAACGTTTCGCCCGAACTTGGGAAACTATCTGTGGGGGACTCTAAAGACTCGTCAATACCCTGGCAGTGGGTTTAACTACAAGCCGTCAGCGGCACTAGCTGTGCATAACGGCTGCCCATGCACTGACCTCAAGGGAAGCCGATGAGCGAACTCATCCCGAAACCCTACTGAGCCTAACAGTGACAATGTATATACAGTCCGGTCCATTCGTCTATGAGTATCATATATCCGGCCTAGGGGGCTAGTAACGTCAGACCCCCAATAGCGGTATAAGTCGTGTCGGAGACAAGCCCTGAACAACCTGAGAAACTACCGGAGTACCTACCAGTAATTCTCACCTGCCTTGGCCAAGGACTTGGTGTAATGGCTTTTCTAGACACAGCGCGATATCCGCCCCCAATACCGGAAGAGACGAACCCCTGCCAATCCGCTCATGTGCCTCTATGTGGCTCGGGACTGTACCCAAAAACTACCTGTTTGCACGACTCCTTTGAGCCGTGGAAGGGTAGAAATCAAAGCATAGTGGGAACTCACACGAGACAAATGACGACCTCAGGTCGATGAACTAACCTGTACACATGTCACCAGGGAACTGCTATCTGACGATATGTATAATACCAACTAGCAAGTTCCCGGCGAGTCCTGTCCGGTGTACTCATAACCCAATGAGCACCTGTATATATCTTAGGTGATCTAACTGACACCAGTGGCTTGTGAGACCGGCCACCGCCCCTCGTCGGGGTCTCGACTGTATACACTTGTCTACTCCGTAGTATCGATGCCCTATCTCGAAACTCCCACGACTAAGGATCACTATTAAGGATGTGCTTATGGACCACCCAACTCTCACGTATATGATCGCCCTCATACTGTTGGTAGTCAAGCAAGATCCTAAGGGCTCTATCAACGTGTAATAGTGATCAGTCACCTGAACCTGTACACGACTGATAAAGGCAAACCAGATAGCATACTATCATCTCGAGTAAGACTGTCCTACCGGCATAGGTCCTCCTCAATCATTGCAATCACGTGCCTGCGATCCAATAATTGACTTTGAGGGAACTATATCCAACAATTTCCCACTTGCACTTAAGGCTAATTATTGCGATGTCGCATAGTCACAGCCCGTGTGATACCGAACATCCAACTCCTCTACTAATCAATTTCACAAAGCCCGTTTGTAAAACTATTGTGTTCAAGAAATAGACTCAGTGAGTGGATCCGCCCTGATGTTTCTTTCTCTGTCTCTCTTAATCTCAAGTTCACGGAGAAAACCATCTCCCGAATCGAGTAATACCTGTCTTAGAATATGTCTGGATATCTGATGGGACCTAGTTCATAAATGAACTCCAAATCCAAACTTCTTAGACTGTATCGTCAACTGAACCTAATCAGTATCCTGCACCATGCCTCCCACAGTATTCTCTTGGACCATCTGTCCATAATACTGCTCCCTTCGTCAGAGGGAAAACTATAACTCTGACAATCACTCTGTCATCCATGTCACTTTTGAAGCCTGGAATGATAACCGTCTCCCGAAGGAGGCAGCCGTCATCAAATCCGTAGAATATTCACTTATGTTCTAAAACTGCTTCCTTATGTTTCTCCAGGATTGGATTAATACACACTTATTGCATCTAGTGCAAAAAATAACATCTGGTGTGGTACTTGACATCTCACGATTGACTCAATTGCCTAAGCAAGTGATCTGCCAATCATGCACATCCCTCTCCCCTTTAGCCTATAAGACACCTTTAGAGAGGGTGACTCCATCACCTGCAGGTACACCACCATGTCAGGAGTCGTTTATTCTAAAAACCATTAGAATACTGTCAAAGTACCCACATTGGGAAACTACCAAAATCCTGATCTAAAACCATAGATCTAGAAACCAGAATGTCTGATATTATATCCATATCCTGTCTAGAGAAACAACTGTGTGACGACCATAGTATAACCGATCGTAGTATAGGAATTTTACTTCCTACTCTGTGTATGTCATCCAAATACCAAGACATCGCACCCTACTACCTTCTTAACAGATCCATCCCCTATTCTGATGAAATCAAAGCCATGACTGTCACATCAAAATTAGATGATCTATCTCCGCTATAACTGCTCAAGTCTATAAATAGACATAAGCTACTTTCCCACTATTCTTCCGCTGCTCCCACTGACCACAACAACCCTTTGGCAGAATAATATATACATGCACTTCTAAAGCTAGTTTAGAACAACACTATATTTAACCTCCTGCCGGATCTCATAGTCTGGAACAACAGTAGTGTCAAGTCTGGGTAAGCAAGAACCTCCCTGTCACCGTCCTTGAGGCTACCGGATTACCTCTCAGGTGTCTGAGGTTGCCCACCATATCTGCGGAGTGTCTAATGGAATGTCAAACCTGATTGAATCTATAGGTCCTATTAAATTTTCCGTAATCGTTTGCGGTTCTGGAATCACTTCCAGTTCTACCATACTCCCACTACTGCTTTCTGAAAAAATCCATTTTACTACAACTGTGGCGAGTCAAGAACAATATCACTATTGATCCTCCAGATGGTAGAAAGTCAACCCTCGACATAGCCCAGGTCACCCCACAAACTGCCATTACAGAAACGTGCCCTGAGTTATCCAGAGTCTGGTTTTAAGCATAAGCCGGACAACTCCCCGTACCTTAACATCGTTAAGATATGAACTATTCTATATCTAATATAGAAACTTTGGCACTTATTTAATTGGAACCAGATTCTAATCATGCAGCTATCTCCAGTGCATATCAACTTAATGGAAAGAGGCTAATCAACGTTACTCAACTTAGGAGTACATCCAATTATGAGTAACCCGAAAGAGAAACAAGTTTCTCAAAACTTTTACTATCATCTGAATACCAATCACAAGTATCTACATCTTCGATCTCTTTGAAGAATCCCGATACCCGCGACATCTGGTTCTCTACTTTATTCTTATACCCACAACTTCTCAAAACTTAGACCTTGTATTTCTACGAAACACTTGTCTAAAAACTAGAGAAGTCAAAAGTAAACAGAACATAGTACGAGGACCTACCCCTTTGTCCTGATGGACACTGGACAACATACAATACTCTATATAAGTCCTCTGAGTTCAATAACTTAAAACCTGTGCATCGTAGGTTGAAAACTGTACTTATGGTAAAGAACTACTCCGCTGTTCAATGCTCCTTACCCAATCGTCAAGTGATGTAGGTAAATGTCATCGACATAATATCAAAAAGTTATATCTCACTTTATAAAAATAAACATACAGATATATCATTTTGAAATTGGTGCACAACAACGGATACTCAAAACCAAATACATGTCTGCCGGCAATAACCCAGGCGACTTCCTCAAATATCACCAATTACAACGAATTCCGATATAATGAGGATGATCACCTAATTCCCAATAACTCACTCCCACTCATCATTTGTAAAACCATACAGATGTGAGAATCATACCTGGTAAATACATACCCTGGAGTAAGTATCTAATCGGGAAAACAGTTTTCCTTTAACAATGCACTAAAACTTGAAATTGGCATGTTCGATGCCTTGTGAGACCTCACTAGAGTGCCTAAGAACCTTTCACTGGTATCAGAGCCTAGCTAGAGCCTTAGGCGAAGTCTAGACGCGATTTGGAGCCCGAACGAACCCGAAACCCTAAACCAAACATGCTCTCTGTACATTTTCTAAAATCTGGGATTTTTCAATATTAAAAATGCTTAAAAAATTCAGCAGGGAATTCTAAGAATTACGATGCAAATTTCATCTAATGAACAGTAATAAGCGCGGCGGAACCGCGGCCTAAGCCAGCTTAGGCGGCGGTTCCGCGGCGGCTTGATGACGTCATCCCTCCTCCAATGCACAGTAATTCATAGTTTCTGCAGCTGAGCTTTATGAGTATTTTTTAATAATTATTCCAGAGTTTAATTTTCTGGGCTGTTTTAGAGCTTCGGTGTTTCGACCGGATTATCAAATTTCGTCTTTTGTGTATTTCCGGATAATTTTTAGAATATGTTAAAAAGTTCGACCGGATATAAATACCCAATTTTTCTCCTGTCGGGAAATTTTCAAGTGTTGGATTTTTCCGTAGTTTAACGACGTTCTAAGTAGTGCAAGTAACGCGATGGACCCTCTAGAAGACAACAAACATTAACTCGATTATGTGACCGTCTTGAACTGCTCTTTGAACCTTCGGGTTTGGGGCAGTACGGCGTGCCACATGTGAGGCGTTGGCTTGACCCTTCTACGGCTGGACCGTTGGTACTGAGGCACGAACTGAATGTTGCTAGACTTATTTCATGTGTTGGACTGTATCGGGAAAACTTGGGTATTCGACTGTTCGATCGGAAAGTTTAACATTTTCTATTTATCTGGAATGTGATACAATAATTGGAATTCACAAACAGTTATGAGATAACTGAATGAATGTTATAAATTTAGCAGTTTAGTCCCATATGATATTGAAAAGAGTTTTCGATAATGAGACTAAAATGCGGGATTTATATCTGTTAGGCATGTGATGTCTAAGTATTTCATTTGATTGGCATGCGATGTGTAAAGAAGTTGCGGATTCCAATTGTTGTAGTTTTACACTTTCTTTTCTGTGACCGTAAGTGTAGTATGTTCGTATCGCCGGTTTCATTGCTATATGTCAAAGACAATTGGGGTATACATACTTACTTACGTTGATGACATGTGATGTTATGTGTTGCTGGATATGTTATATTGGATCGTCGTGTTCGAATAGCCGGGGGTTTTTATGTGAGATGAGTGTTTTTCATTTTCATTCATGTAAAAACTTGTATGTAATATTCTTTTATTTGGGGCACTTCCAGGTAGCGGAAGTTGTCACCCTTTGTATATTATTTACTTTTCCGCATTAGGATAGACCCAAGGAGGGGAGCACAAGTAACCGGGTTCTGGGGTCCAGTGGGAGACCAACTCGAGGAGTCGAGTCCGGGTCTCCTAACCCTAGAATTGGCAGGGTTGCTTGCCGCTCTCGTAGGGGTCTAGGGGTGTGGGATTGGCTATTCATCACGACCGTGGAATTCGTGTTTTATACTGGCTCGTATTGAAAACACGGACGTCCTAGTATATCCAATATTTCATATGTTTATTCTGCTGCGATATCTGTGTTGTAACTCTGTGATGGATATAGTATATAGTATATATGATATATTATATAGACGTTACTTATGTTTTACACCCGCGCTAGCCCTGCCCTGCTCTGTCGTTAGTTACCTAACCTAACGGTGCACGAGGGGACATCGAGGCGAATGCGGATGGCATAAGTGTACGTCATATCTATCTGTGATGTTTAGGTATTTAAATGATGGGACTTCAGTAATGTGATTAATGAAAGATAAGAAACCTAAGATGTTGTGGAATCGAATTTTAAAATAAAACAGATAGCTACAGTTCTTGCTTTGCACAGCGGTATATATGATATACCCTGCACCTTATTCGATGAGGAAAGGACCGAGATCCCTTCACCGGGGTGACTCCTTTAGCAATAACTGGCAGATGCTACACACTCGGTTTGCTTTTGACTGCTTTTGGGTTTTTGCTTTGCACAGCGATATATATGATATATCCCGCACCTCATTCGACGAGGAAAGGACCGAGATCCCTTCGCCGGGAGTGACTCCTTTAGCAAAACTAGAAAAGCCTCAAAATCACTCCATTTCAAAACATCATTTGATTCTACAACGATATCAAGTTCATTACGCTCATGGTTTTCAGAAAAACCTGGCGTAGCCCTCCGTCATTTCAGATGAGTAGTAGTTAGTATTCGTGCTACGTTTGTTGGCCTGCGTCAAGGCGTAGTGTGCGGTAGCTAACTAGTATTTATCTGCTTATGCATATGATGCAGATTGGATTAAGATAGTCGTGCGACTTTGTTGGCCTGCGTCAAGGGTCGTACGGGTGGGTTTAATTCAATCTGGAAATGACGGGTTGAACTTGACTAGCGCACTATGGTTTGTTGGCCTGCGTCAAGGTCATAGGACGCTAGGGGCAAAATATTATCGGGAATTTCAAGTGTTGAAATTTGCAATGAGATTGCATACCTTCTATGAGATAGTTGGATCCCGATACCCGCTGCGAGTAAGAGTTACTCTTGGGAGAGTTTTACACATTGCAATTAGCCGATCAAGTAGGTGTCTAGAAAGGTGTCAACGGGGTTACGCCTCTGGGAAAACGAGGTTTACATTAATTAGGTTCGTGCGAAAGCACGGGGGACCTCCCTCAAAGTACCGACACTGGCCTGGCTGAAAGATTGGCGAACCTGTAGTGTGTAATTAATCCCGGCTAGTCTTTCCTTTTAGGGTTTGAAGGAAGATTTGATAAAAAGCAGTGGGAGCCATCCTGATTAGATAAGATAATAACCAATCTGATCTTGCACGAGCTTACGCTAAAGTGTTTTCTTCTCTCTCTCTCCAGGTAGCGACCATTTCATGCCCTAATGAAGATAATAATATGGATGTATTGACCGAACCCGCATGTTATACTGTGCTGGGGAACGTTGGTTCCGTTCTTTCCTATAAGAGTTATAGGAATGAACAGGAAATAGGGGAATACCAGGATTCCCATGCCACCCGATTGAAGAAAGTACATGTTGATGCATTTTCTTCGGGTGTGTTCGTTACTGAGAACTGTTTCTCCATTTGCTCTACGTCCTGGGTATTGGATACCGGGTCAGGATCCCATATATGTAATCAGTTACATGGGCTTAGGAAAGGTAGAGAACTTGGAGAAGGTGATAAAGACATAAGAGTAGGAAATGGTGCAATTGTTGCAGCCAAGACTGTCGGGGAATATCACCTTGTATTACCAACTGGTAATACATTGGTTCTGAACGATTGCTATTACATGCCGAACCTGATATGCAACATTATATCGGTTTCTTTATTAAGTAAATAGGGATATAATTTTGTATTACAGGACAATGTTATGAACATTTTCCGTAACCAAAAGTTGGTTGGATCAGGCACGTTATGCAATGGCATTTATGTTCTAAATTAATCAACAGTTCTGACCATAACAAACGCACACAAGAGGAAGAGTTCTGAACTCAACGAATCCTTCTTGTGGCATTGTAGACTGGGCCACATCAATGCGACACGACTAGCTAAGTTGCATAAAGATGGATATTTAAATCCGTTTGAATTTTCATCTTATGACACTTGCCAGTCATGTCTCATAGGCAAGATGACCAAAACTCCGTTTACGGGATATGGAGAAAGAGTTACCGAACTCTTGGGACTGATACATAGTGATGTATGCGGTCCCATGTCTACACATGCCAGGGATGGTTCTTCGTACTTCATTACATTCACTGACGATCTCTCTAGATTCGGATATGTGTTCCTGATGAAACACAAATCAGAAGCTTTTGAGAAATTTAGAGAATATAAACAAGAAGTCGAGAACCAAACCGGAAAAAGTATTAAAATCCTTCGATCTGATCGCAGAGGTGAATACTTGAGCAATGAATTCCTGGACTTCCTAAAAGAGAATGGGATTCTCTCTCAGCTGACTCCTCCATATACACCACAGCACAACGGTGTATCAGAACGGAGGAACCGCATCTTATTAGATATGGTGCGCTCTATGATGAGCACAGCTGAGTTACCTATTTCTTTCTGGGGATATGCACTGGAAACAGCTGCAGACTTATTGAATATGGTTCCCACCAAAACCGTGCCGACCACTCCATATGAGATATGGAAAGGAAAGAGACCATGTCTTAATTATGTTAAGATATGGGATTGTCCGGCCTATGTAAAAACGCACAATCCGGACAAACTCGCGGCAAGGTCTATTCTGTGTAAGTTTATTGGATATCCCAAACATTCGCGAGGGTATATCTTCTACCACCCTGAGGAACAAAGAGTGTTTGTTTCTCGGCATGCCACCTTTTTAGAAAAGGAATTTCTTGAAAAAGAGATCAGTGGTCATGAGGTAGAACTGGAAGAGGTTCCAGCTGCAGAAGCTACAACAGAAGATCTGGTGGAACCAGAGGATTCCGTAGTTTCCGATGAACCCCAGCCACTCCGCCGATCTAGTAGGGTTCCTCGCCAACCTGAAAGATACTATGGTTTTCTCATGGACGGTGGGAGCGAGGATTGCATCATGGAGGATGATGACCCAACTAGCTTCGAGCAGGCCATCACGAGTGGGGACTCAGTGAAATGGCTGGATGTTATGCGGTCCGAGATGGAATCCATGTACACCAACAAAGTATGGACTTTGGAAGTTGCTCCTGAAGGGGTAAAACCCATTGGGAGCAAGTGGATCTTTAAGAAGAAACTTGGTGTAGATGGGAAAGTGGAGACTTTCAAAGCTAGACTTGTAGCAAAGGGTTTTCGTCAAAGATCAGGTGTGGACTATGACGAGACCTTTTCTCCAGTGGCTATGCTTAAATCCATCCGGATCATGCTTGCCATCGCTGCATATCATGATTACGAAATCTGGCAAATAGATGTTAAGACCGCCTTTCTAAACGGTGATTTAGAAGAGTGCGTGTACATGACTCAGCCAGAGGGCTTCGTAGACAGTGGGAGCAGCGGGAAGGTGTGCAAGCTGCTTAAATCCATTTATGGATTAAAGCAAGCATCGCGG
This sequence comes from Agapanthus africanus, assembly GCA_030015575.1. Lineage (NCBI taxonomy): Eukaryota > Viridiplantae > Streptophyta > Magnoliopsida > Asparagales > Amaryllidaceae > Agapanthus > Agapanthus africanus. The sequence goes on along the minus strand of JASDDO010000024.1, from coordinate 831,551,048 downwards.
AGTTGGAACATCTGCTTTGACGTCGTTATCAAAGAGTTTGATTTCGTCAAAAACCCAGATGAACCTTGTATCTACAAGAAGGTTGCAGAGAGTAAGGTTTTCTTCCTCGTATTGTACGTGGACGACATACTCTTGATAGGAAATGATATTCCTATGCTGCAATCGGTCAAGCTCTTCTTATCACAAAGATTCTCAATGAAAGATCTTGGGGATGCCTCCTGCATATTGGGGATTAGGATCTATAGAGATAGATCCAAACGGATTTTGGGATTGTCCCAATCCAGGTACATTGACACCATACTAAAGAGGTTTAGTATGGAAGAGTCCAAGTGTGGGAACTTACCCACGATCTCTGGAGTCACTCTCTCCAAAGAGATGTCTCCCAAGACTGATTTGGAGAGAGCTCGCATGCAAGGGATACCCTATGCTTCGGCAGTAGGCTCTATCATGTATGCGATGCTATGTACCAGACCCGATGTAGCATACTCACTAAGTGTAGTGAGCAGGTATCAAGCTGATCCTGGAGAGAGTCACTGGACAGCTGTGAAGAGCATTCTCAAGTACTTGCGAAGGACTAGAGATATGTTCTTGGTGTATGGTAACGGAGAGCTCCAAGTGGAGTCCTTTACCGATTCGAGCATCGAGAGTGATAAGGACGACTCTAAGTCGCAGTCGGGCTTTGTCTTTACCCTTTACGGAGGGGCGGTTAGCTGGAAGAGTTCCAAGCAGGAAACCGTGGCAGACTCGACGATGGAGGCTGAATACATCGCTGCCAACGATGCTGCTAAAGAAGCTGTCTGGATCAAGAAGTTCATTACTGAACTTGGAGTGGTTCCATCCATTGAGCGTCCAATACCTTTGTATTGCGATAACAATGGAGCGGTAGCTTTGGCCAAGGAACCCAGGTCCCATCAGCGATCCAGGCATATTCTGAGGCGGTATCACCTGATCCGGGAGATAGTTGATCGCCGGGAGATCGAGGTCAGGAGAGTTGACACGAAGAACAACACGGCGGATCCACTCACGAAGGCCATTCTCCAGATACAGTTTGAGAGACTCTTCGGGATGCTCGGTATGAGATACTACAGCAGCTGGCCCTAGTGCAAGTGGGAGATTGTTAGTTGTATGTATGCCCTAGAGGCCAGTATTGTACAGATTATGTATATTATATTAGATGCTTGGACATATATAGAGATGACTTTCTTGATCGACATGATAGTATGCTATCTGGTTGATCTTTATCTTAACATGTACACTTGTCTCTTTATACTGTCTTATAGTTACATGTTGGCAAAGCCCTTAGGATGTGCACTTGACTACCTGGACTATGATGCAGATCATACTAGTGGGGACATGGTAGTCCATAAGTACATCCTTCAAGGTCCCTAGTCGTGGGCGTATCGAGACGGGGCATCGATATACCAGAGTAGACTAGCGTATACGCTTCTCGACCCATGTGATGGGCGATGGATGATCCCATATCCATTGGTGTTTGACATCAGAGATGGTATACGGGTGCTCAGTGGAGACTGGGTACACTGGACGGACTCGCCGAGAACTCCCAGATGGTATTATACCTCACGTCAGATGGCAGTTCTCAGGTGACACTTGTACAGGTTAGTCTGTAGACCCAAGATCGTCATAAAGTCTTGTGTGATTCCCACTGTGCTTTGATCTTCACCTTACCACGTCCATGAGGGCGTGCAAAACGGTGGTCTTTGGGTACAGTCCCGAGTCACATGGAGGCAATGAGCGATAGGAGGGGTTTCGTCTCTCCCGGTATTGGGGGTTGATGTTGCGCTGTGCTCGATTGGCCGTAACAGGGAAGTCCCTGGCCAGGGCTGATCAGAGATTTGCTGGTAAGTGTTACCAGTAGTTTCTTGACCCGTTATGAGCCTCACATCGGCACGACTTATCGAGTATTGGGGTCTGACGTTTACCACCCCTAGACTTGATATGCGACGTATCAGACGAACAGACCGGACTGTACGGTAAGTGTTACTGGTTAGATTCACAGGAGTGTGAGCGGGCTAGCTCGTCGATCTTCTGATCGCTCAATACCCGGATGGCCGTTACATTTAGCAAACCGCTTGCGGCTTGTGGGTGCTTGATATGATCATCATCTGCTACCGGCGTATTGACGAGTCTTTAGAGTCCTACACAGAGGTTTCCTGGCTCAAGCGAAACGAAATAGGAGCGCATATGAGATATGTGCAGGACCGAGAATAATGCGTGTATGTGATACCGCATTTCATTCTCGCGATATATGTTTCGATTGGTTATATTCGATATGACCTAGTTATCGAATCATTGATTCGATAAATCGATACATTGAATACTAGTCGGTTATGTGCGACATGACCGGATCATTGAATCAAATGTTGATTTAATGATTTGATGTATAATTATATATTTGATATATTACTTTGCATTAACTAGTATTGGTTCACTTTATATGGATTTTCTCACTTGATGTGCAAATTGTATATGTGATATACTTTTGTGCACATAGATGTATCATGTTTGATGATACTTGATTATTTAGTTAAGCATATAGAATTAAACCATGGTTAATTTGATAATTAGGGTTTTGTATATTTATTTATTTATTTCTTCATTTATTTATTTGAAAAAGGTTGAGATAAGAATGGTGGAGAAGTTTGTCTTTAGTTGAAGCTTCATGAAGCTTTGACTTCTTAACCATCCTTGTCTTCATGCTTAACCCTAACCTATCCAACTAACCATGGTCTATTCTCTACACTAAACTATGGTTTGTAAATGATAAGTATTGATTTATTTTATCATTTACAACAAGACTTATCATATATTCTTTCTTCATCTTCATCTTCTTCTTTAAGAAAAGCTCAAGGTCCATCAATGGCAACTTGAGCTAAAGTGAGATAAATCCAATTCTAAAGTGAACCCACCTCCTATTTCTTCACCCTCTACCTCTTGCCAAGTTGTTTTGGGTGTTTACTTCACAAATTTCACAACTTTGTGAAGTCGGAGCTTGAACTTGTGATGCCTCGACGTAGATCGTCTTTGACACGAAGCTGACGACCAATTCCGCTCGTTTCTCCGATGAAGCCGTCGCGAGAGTCCAAGATTCATGATGGACAGCGAGAGGACGCCCACGTGGAGCTTAGGAAGTGGATATCCGGATCTACAAAGGTTGTAGCATCCTAACTTTTAGTTAAGTAGTTAACTAGTTTATCTTTTCGCCTAGACATCTAGCCGACGATTCCGTAGTCTAGGGTTTCTCGGCACCATTTTTTTTGAAATTGGCATGTTCGATGCCTTGTGAGACCTCACTAGAGTGCCTAGGAACCTTTCAAAAAGACAACTGAATAATACCTTATTCGATTTCTCCCGAACTGGGGAAAAAAGGAAAGGTGAAATAGGAGTGGCGATGAAGTACGCGGTTTGGTCGTGAATGATAGCAGTCGCAATTTACTTTGCCCTCTTTCTAATCCCTTTATTTTGTCTTTACATATTACCTTCTGTACACCCTACTTAGGCTAATTGGTTTTCTTCATTCCCTACCTTTCGACACCTGCCTATGGTTTGGAAGAAGACTATCCAATAAACGTAATAGGTGTACTCTCCTAAACCAAGAAGTACTCGCAACCTGAGAGAAGGTGATAATAAAAGACAACTGAATAAACCAATTCTATTTCTCTTGAACCTTGATCCATCCTCGAAGAAGTCCCTTCGAGTTCGTATATAACCATACGATGGATCTATCCAATGGAAGTGGATGTCCGTAGTAATACGGGGTGTTTCTGAGAAATGCAAAGGGTAAAAGAACGAGTGGCAATGACTTATGCAACTTAGACAATCCAAAAGCCAGTATTTTAAGAAGATTCGGTCAACTTGGTCACTGAGTCATAATCTAGGGTCGGTCAAAGGTCGCTGCCAAAGAGAGAGAGAAAAGAAACACTCTGCATGCACTCTAACTTAGATCAGAATGGTTATCACTTTATCTAATCCGGAAACCTTCCACTGTACTATCAAATTCTCCTCCAAACCTGAAAGAAGCATCAATCGGGATCACCCGAAGAGTAAACCAGCTCATCAGTGGGAATCGGGATCCAACTCTCATCGCATGATAACGTGACGGAATCCACTCGCGTTATCACACTCCAGAAGGTATGCGCATGCCTGGCAAGTTTCAGTTTCTTTAGAAACTCCCGATGTGATTTTTGCCTCATGCTCTTATGATCGTGACTAAGGGCCAACCCATCATAAGTCACATGCCAAGTTCTACCCATCATTATCTTGTCAATTTGAACCTACCCGTACTCGCCCTTGACTAAGGGCCAACAAGGTTGTACGACTGTCCCAAACCAACGCATCTATCTATGCAACATGTGAACACCCCAGCAACTACCAATCACTATGTCCTGGCTAAGGGCCAGACCAACATAGCTTGAATACTACTGACCATTCATATGAAATGACGGAGGGCTACGGCTGGTTTTTGGCGAAAAACCTTTAACGTAATGAACTTGATCTCGTTGAAGGAACTTGATAGGTTTTTATAAAAATTTAGTGGCGATAACCTTTGCTAAAGAGGTCACTCTCGGTGAAGAGATCTCGGCTCTTTCCTCGTGGAATGAGATGCAAGATATTCCACTGAATACCGCGATGCAAAGAAACATGTAATCGACTATAATGAAGTTATTACCCTGACGCAAACTTCTGCGCAAGGGGTTATTCCCGGTGAAGGGATATCGGCCCTTGCCTCGTCGAATGAGGTGCAGGATATTCCAACCGAATACCACTGTGCAAAACAAAAGGAAACGTCTTCGTAATAACACTTTTTAAAACTGTTCCGACAACATCCAAACAGGTTTGTTTTTCTTTGCATTGATCAGAATCAACGCAGTCTCATCAATCAATCATACTAGAAAAGAACGAAAATAAAATGTACGTATATGCCATCCGCATTCGTCTCTGGGTCCCGTCATCACCCGTTAGGTTACTTAACTAACGACAGAGCGGGGACTGGACTAGCGTGGGTGCAAAACATATACAACATCTAATAGTATATATACCAATATACAATAATCGCTCTAGGCATGATAATATGCAACATTACAGAAAATTAATAAGCATCACAGAACAATACAAATATCTGGGATCCCCGGGTTTCACAGAGCCGCTACTGAAACCCGACGTTCCCCTGGTCGTGTGGATAGCATGTGCAATGAATCCTAGACCCCTACGGGTGCGGCAAGTTACCCGCCAAAACCTGAAGCGAGGCAACCCCCTACAGCAAAGTGAATGGACCACCCAGCACTTTACGAAATCCGGTAACTTGAGCACCCCTCCTTGGGTTAACCTGTACCCCCTACGAGTGCGGCGAATAGTCTGCCAATTCTAGAGTGAGGCCCCTCAGCCTCTCAAAGCCATGAGATGCGGACCCATTGCCTTACAGAACCCGGCTATCCGTGCACTCCGTCGCGGGGTAAAACCTAGTACAGAAATGAAAAATATGTACAACGGGTACATCGACCTCAACCCGGTCGTGCCCCAAAAGAATATTATACAACAGGCAGTGACGGCTGTCCACATGTTGGACGCTTGCCTCGCAATATCAAATGTACAAATAAATCCAAACTGCACTACCATTACACACTGCTATCCACCACGACAAAACCGCAACATCACAGCACAACACAGAACATCAATGCGAATGTCACGTTCGCAAACCCGTCTAAAATAACTATAGCAATCAGACGCGGTTTACCGCTCGAATGACATTCACGGTCGAAGATATAATGTAAGTACTCTAAACTAACGCGTTTAAATTTCGATCGACTAAATTTCCCGAAGTTGGCCCCACGTACATCTGCTGTACAGTAACAAAAACGGGGCCCAAAAGAACAGTTCCAGAAACCACAATTTCCCAAGTAGAAGCCCCAGAAGAAAAATGGTCAAATGATTGACCAAGACGGCCGCGGTTCCGCGGTCAAAGGCATGCTTTGACCGTGTTTCCGCGGTCGTACGGTCGAATCACTTTATCGTTTTTCTTCAGTGTTCTTTAAAAAGCCTGCTTAATTTTCTGGTATAGTCAAAATAATTTTTAGACCCCTTTTAAAATCGACAGAAACATTAAACCTGAAATTTTCGATTTTCGAAAATTCATTTGATCGATGTTTGTTTACCCCAATCGGAGCAAAGCTCTGTTCAAATTCCGAGGCGGGAGATGCAGCAATGCTTCATCTTCCCCCAATCAGAAACAAAGCTTTGCTTTGAAAATTTAAACTTTAATAAATGAAGCAACGCTTCAGATCCTTTGCGCTGCGCGCAACGCGCCACGTGTCTGGCGCAGATACATTAGCGCAGCGTCCAAGAAGGCGCGCCCAATTAGAGCAAAGCTCTGTTAAAGGAAGCGCCGCGCTGCGCTCTGTGCCGCGCGACACGTGGCAGCACAGTTGCGCTGCGCTGTGCGCTGCGCGACACGTGTCAGCGCAGATACGCTAGCGCAGATGCACCGTTTCATAAAAAAAGGGGAGGATAAGTGCCAAAGGCAATTTATGTTTGCAAAATTACATGCACTTAATAATAACAAATTAAAATCATACGATGTACAAGCACAACAGAGAACTAAAATAAAAGAACCCTTAACAGACAATGAAGTACTTGATTAAAAAGAAAAATACTTATTCATTATTATTGTTATTACATTTAAAAAAGATCACCGAATACGGGATCAGAGAGACAAGGGTTCACAAAAAGAAAAAGAAGATTATTCAGCTCCCTCTCCGTCTTCTCCATCACGTCGAAGCGGCGATCCTCCCGAGGGGTAGCCATCCAACGGTCGACGCCGCACTCCTGGAAAAAAGTGGCGATGACGACCCAGCGAGCTCGTATCTGGCTCAACAAGTGGAAAGAGCAGTCCCTCAGGGCTTTAGTGATCAAGAGCGCTTCGAAAAAGCTCTCGATCTTATCCTCATCCATATCAAGCATTGCCGAGGACATCTCCGCCGGAGGAGGGGGAATATCGGCGAGCACTGAGGCAAGGATCATCTGAAGCCAAATGGAACCCGGAGGAAGAGGAGACCCCACACGAGTCGAAAGCTCGTACATTGCAGTATCGCACTGCTCGTCCGAAAAAGAGGAGTCCACCAAACGCGCAGCAAAACGGAGAACGATGTCCCGGATCGGCACTTCCCACGGTTGTCGGTGGGCGTGAGGACGGTTGCAAGCCATGATCGAAGAAGTTCTCTGAAGGTGAGAAAAGAAAAGGCTCGGCCTTGAGTTATATATAGACCCAAACACAGAAAATTCTGTGCGCAGTGGAATCATTTCCAAGGCCCGGGAAATCAGAATTTTGGAAATAAAAGTTTGACTTGAAAAAAAGAGATGAAAAGATATCTCAGGGGAAGCAACGCTTCCGATTCCCCCAATCAGAGAAAAGCTCTATCTTGAAAATCTAAATTTTGAAGCAACGCTTCAGATCCTTTGCGCTGCGCGTGACGCGCCACGTGTCTGGCGCAGATACGTCAGCGCAGCGCCTAAGGCAGTGCGCCTAATCAGAGCAAAACTCTATTTTAAGTAAAAATTAAAGGAAGCAACGCTTCAGTTGCGTAAGCACTGCGCTGCGCGACACGTGTCAGCGCAGATGCGCTAGCGCAGTTGCGCTGCGCTGTGTGCTGCACGACACGTGTCACGCGCTGGGGCATCTGCGCCAAACAGAATTAAAATTCTAAAGAAATCTTTTCTGTTCTTGTTAAAACAAGAAGATTTTCTTCTGTAAAACAGAAGCCCTTGGATCAAAGATCCAACGGTGGGGAAAATTTCCCAAATCACTCAGAAAAAGATCTCTTTAACAAATTTAACTAATTTGTGAGCACTATAAAAAGGACCCTAGGCCTCAATTCAAAGGGGATCAACATCTTTCAAAAAAAAAAAAAAGAAGAGAACTCTCGAGAACTCCTCATGAACAACAGAAGGTAAAAACCTTGGAAAGAAGAGAAAATTCTCTTATGAACAGATCAGTGATCTGAAAACAAGATCATTGATCTTTAAACATAACTAAATAAATGAATAAATAAAATAAAAAGAGTGCTTTGCACTTTTATGAACCTTTGGTTCTTTGAGATAAGAAAAACAAGAAAAACTTATCTTTTTTTTATCTAAGTTAGATCAAGAAATCAAATAGTGCTTTGCACTTCTGTTCTTGAATCTAAAAGATTCTTAGTGCTTTGCACTTCCAAACTGCGCTGTTGCGCTCTTGGGAGAGTGCCACGTGTCAGCTACAGAACAACTTGCGCTACGCGCTCTTGAAATAGAGCTTCGCTCTCTGGACCCGGCGCAACTCACCAGAGCGCGCCACGTGTCAGCAGCGCAATAGCGCAGCGCACTAGCGTAGCGCACTGCGCTGTTGCGCTTGCGTTCACCAGAGCAGGACACGTGTCCTCATCACAAGCACTTGCGCTCAATAATTGGCGCAAAGCGTCTGACAAGCCACTATCAGATGATTAATGCACTGCATTATTTACAGAAGGGCCAAGCCCAATTAAAAAGGGCCTAACATGCCAAATTAAATGCAATGCATTACTTTAAAAAGGGCAGAGCCCAAATAAAAAACAGATGCTGCGCATCATTTATAAAAGGGCAGAGCCCAAATAAAGGTCTAATAGAGCAAACAAAAATGCCATGCATTATTAAACAGGAGCAGAGCCCCAGTAAAGGCCTAACAGGTCAAATGCAAATAAAATGTTGAACATTTTCAACTGGACTTTGCCCAATTCTGGCCGTAAGTCTTTAAATTAAATTGAACTGAGCACAAATGCTCTCTCAAATCAATTTACTTCCGGTTCGAGGGTACATCTCTGAACTCCTCTGACACCTGTCGTTGTAATCCTTCAACGACGTCAGAGAGGCGACGGGTCCCAACGACCACACATGAATATGGACCGAAACGTCCCTAAACTAATATTGGACCGAAACGTTCCTAAACTAATAACGGACCACCACATCCCTAAACTAGAATGCGGACCACCACGTCCCTAAACTGGAATGCGGACTACCATGTCTCTAAACTGGAATATGGACCGCAATGTCCCTAAACTACCTATGGACCGCTACGTCCCTAAACTGGAACAATAGAGCTTCCAAATGCTTTTTGCCGGATCTAAACGATCCCGTTTAAGTTGATCTTAGCCCCCAAACAAGGCTAACGTATCCTTAAACATTCAAACGGACTATAAAACTCCAAATCAACCTTGGTTCAAGGGTACATCTCTGAACTCCTCTGACATCTGTCGTTGTAATCCTTCAACGACGTTAGAGAGGTGACGAGTCCCGATGGCCAGATATTAAATGGATTATCACGTTAAGTTGATCTTAGTCTCAAACAGAACTATCGTATCCTTAACGAACGTTTAAGTTGATTTTAGCCGCAACGCGACTAATGCATCCTTAAACTAAAAACACCAAACCCAAATCTAAGTAAATACGGATTTGGACTAATCCACGTCCTACGGGCGACGGCATTATTCAGTCTCCGTATACAATCCACGGGCAACCACAAACAAAACAAACACACATGACACGAAGTGAAATTCTGGAGAAGGAGAAAGTTGTTACCGCGATGCGGTAGCGTAATTAACTGAAGGGGCTTGCGCCTGCAGGGAAAAGCATCCCCACAATCAAAAACCCCTCAAGCGAGGGGGAATCTGACAAAGTCTGCTACATCGGCCGCATCCGTCTAAACCTCCGATACACGGTGCCATAAATAAACTTGGCATCTTCGGAGAGGTGTACGGATAAAACCAAATAGCATCTGCCCCGAATCTCAGCGTCAGGACATCGCGGTCCTGTGCGCCGTCCTTCGGAGGGGAACAGATTCTGGCACGCCCGGTGGGACCTTTTCCTCTTTCCACTCCACACTTCGTGTGTCGTCTTCGCGAACCAATCGCGGTTTGTTAACGGTTGCCTTTGGATTTCAAGTTACTAAGATTTGGTCTTTTGCCTGGCGCAGAACTCAAGATTCAATGGCCGCTAATTGCACCAACTGCTCGAAGTGCCACTGCAATGGACGCTCCACCTCACCAGGAGGTGTAGCATATGGGCCCCAAGTGGCTTCCTTCCTCACTCTGCCAGTAGACCAGGTGACCCAGGCCACCACTGGCTTGTTCTTCGGGACTATGATCCCACCTACAAGCTTCTCTGCGCCAATACCTGCACCGGAAGTGAACAAGAAGTCGGTCTTCGACCGGCTTACTACTACGACGACCCCTGTCAACGGGTCGCCCACTACCAAACCGACAGCCTCTGTTTTTACCAGGCTAAATCAGAACTCTAAATTGGTTGTCCCAAGGAAAGCAATAACTGCTGCTCCATAAGTCGTCAAGGCGGCTTCCCCTGTCAAAGAGTCAGTCTTTTCAAGACTGACGGTTCCTGCTCCTACCCTTGCCCGAGGATCTGTCTTTGACAGGTTAAATATCACCCCTCAAAAGACAACCTCAGTCTTTAAGAGGTTAACACCAGCCGCGCCTCATTCAGACAGGGGGCAAAAAGAAGCAACCTCTATCTCCGAGCCAGTCCCAACGGCTCGTCGTGCTCGACGTCACCACTGGCAACGAGTAAGGAAGGCAGGGGGCAACTCCCCCTCAGGACTAACTCCACCGGCTCCAGTGGTGGAAGTCAACGCTGTTGTTCCAACTGGGAACAGTTTTGAACTACTGAGGAGAGTACGCAAGAACTCTCCAACCGCTACACTGAAAAGATCTCCTTCACCTGCGGAGAGAGTTCCGGAAACAAAACAAGAACAGCCCCCTCAACGGCTGTCCTCGAGAATTTATAAAGTTTGGCGGAGGGTTCAAGACTCTGTGATCAACCCAGATCACTCTTGTCAGCAAAAGAAGGAGAAGGTGCAAAAAGGAAAAGACCGTTCTATTGAGCAGCAGAGGACAACGATCACCAAGATGCCCACTCCAACGGCCCCTTCAACTTCAACGGCCCACAAAAGAAGAAGGCCGGAGAAAACCCCCGCGCCCGCGGCAAACGCCAAAGGTGGTGAGCCTAAATGCCCTAAGTCCGGGGGCATGATAGTTCATACAGTTTATGTGGCATCGGGAAAGAAGGATAGTCGCATATCAACAGGTCATAGACCGCACACGAGGTCAGTGACCAAGGCTCAGGAGCAGCAACAGAAGCTCCAAGAAATGATGAACGCTATGGCCGCACTTACAGGGCCAAAAGAAAACCCTGAAGCGTCCTCGGATGAACTCCAAGAGGAAGAAACCGACGCCGAATTCCTTCGTCGGATATTGGAGAAGAAGGACAAAGAGGCTGCTGAACAAGCAGCCAACATACAGCGTATGGGCCTCCTCTTCCAAGATATGATAAGGATGATGATACAACAAGATCCTCCGGCTGAAGAGCCCCCGATTGTCCTTGGAGATGATAGGGGAGAGACATCAAATCCTCCACTAGCTCTGTCGATGGCTAAGGAGGATACAATCTCCAAAGCTGATTTGGATGAGTACATCGCCCAGCAAATACGGGTTCATCATGCGACCGAAACGGCCGGTCAGGTCGTAAAAACAGGACGGCCATACCCAAGTTGGTACGATCAAATCAAGTACCCACCTGGTTACACAATTCCCAAGTTCCATGTCTACAAAGGGACGGGCAATCCTCACCAACATGTTGCCCAGTTCAGGGCACTCTGCGGCAATACCGGCGGTGATGACAAGCTTTTGCTTCGCCAGTTCGTTGGAAGCTTATCAGATACGGCGTTTGAATGGTACTCTGAGCTCCCGAACGACTCTATTAAAACCTTCGCGGAGATGGAGCTGTTGTTTACTCAGCGTTTTGCAAGCGCCAGTGAACGTACCCCGATGACAGCACTGATTAACGCCAGGGTAAAACCCGACGAGACGTGGGTTCAATACACTATACGATGGCGGAACTTATGGTCGAAGTGTGAGCAGCGCATTGAAGAAGCTCCCGCGGTGGGTATGTTTGTAGGAACCCTTGATCCGCAAGCAACCATCTCACAATTTATGATGTTTTTCAAGCCAACTACCTTCCAGGCTTTGATTGACAAACTAGCGCAAATGGATCAAATGGGCCATAAACCCCCTCTTCCAAGGCCGGACTCCCGAAATGACAAAGGGAAGGGAAAAGCGATCATCGTCGCTAATGCTCAACAACAACCGAGCGACTCGAAGCCGGTTGCTCGTCAAAATAATATGCGCCCGTACGTACCCCTTGAGGATAGGATGGGACGTCCTTATTCCTTTCCCCGCGATAAAACGAGGAGGTTATTCGAGCTGGCGTTGCGCAACAGACTCATAAATCTGCTGGATCCAAAACGTCCGTTGCAACCAGGTGACGTCAACGAGCCCAACTACTGTCCTTATCATCGAGTACTAGGCCATCCGATCGAAGATTGTTACGTTTTCAAGAATTGGCTTGAAAACAGTACCGACAGGGCAAGTTCACGTTATCTGACAAATGGAACGTGAATCCCCCGCAGCCCCACACCTCTAAAGGGACGAATACGCCGGGGGCAACATGCTCCGTCGTTGAAGAAGCTCCTTGGGAGGTTGTATTATCAGCCAAGACAAAGAGGATGCTGAACGACCTTCAGACATGTCCAGCGATTAGGTGGAAGAACCCGTTGGAACCGTAGGTCATTGAAGGGATGTTGAAGCCACGTCCAACTCCAAAGACCGATGGTGGCAGCTCAAGCACTCGCAACCAGCCGTCAAAATCCTCGAAGAAGAACAAAAAGAAGTCAAAGAAGCCCGTGAAGCCTGGCGACAAGCGCACGGACCTACAAAAACAAATTGACGCGCTGGATGAATACAACCAAAAGGCACGGACTCCCATTACGCTCCAAGAGTTCCTCAATCACGTCTTTCAAGAAGAAGATGAGGGAGAAAGTTCATCGGATGAATCCGAGGAATATGTGGCAAGCTGTCATATGATCTCCCATTCGATCACGAACGATGAGGAGACTCCTTGCACCGAAAAGCTGGGGGCAGATCCTGAACCAAAAGTTTCGGGGCCATCAGATAAAGTAATTGACGCATTCCTTAATGAAGCTCGGTTGAAAAGTAAAGCTGATCGGGAGCGCGAGGCGGCTATATTTGAAAGGGCCAAACGCCAGCGACTCGATGAAGGAGCTGAGACGATCCCGTTGGAGCTAAACACCTCCGCTACCGACAAAAGCCAATTCAAGATGAGGAAAAAGTTTGCTAAGGCCATATCAATGGGCATGAAGCTACCATCCTCTGAAGGAAACATCACTGGTGAAATGGAAATGCACCCCTCCTATTGCTTATATCATCGAAAGATTTCGCACCCCACTCAAGAGTGCAAAGCTTTCGATAGATGGTGGCAAGGATATGTTGCTCATCGACAACGCTTTAAGCGGGAAAAGCGTAAAACTCGTCGAGAGCAAAGAAATACGACCGAAGGGATTAAAAGAACTACCGGCGATTGTCGCGTGGTTAACACCGGTGGGTCGCAAGTGCCTACATTCGGGAGTGATTCTGATGAAGAGCTAGAACTTGCCCCTCTCTTTAAAGAATCCACTTCGAGAAAAGAAGAAGAGCCGAAGGTCTGCGAAAATATTCGGCTGCGGAATCGGACGCTGCCCGAAAAGAACCTCGGACCCTCGAACCAAAAAGATAAAGGGAAAGAAAAGGCCACTGAAGATATCGTCTTAGATGACCAAGTGGTGGAAGAGGTAGCTGCCAAAGACCCACCAAAGAAGAATAAGGTGGATTACAACGTCTTAGCACATCTGAGGAAGCTGCCCTCACAGCTCAGCATTCTTGACGCCCTTTTGCTATCAAAAGAGGCTAGAGATTCGTTAATTAAGGCGCTCCAAGACCCAAAACAATTCCAAGCATGCCTGGCCGAGGAAAAGATGAAGGATGAATTGGAGGAAGTGCACACGGCCGATGTTACTTTTGGCGATGAAGACCTTCTACTTGGGACATGCGAACACAATCGCCCTTTCTATGTCTCGGGATACTGCCATGATATAAAGATAGGCAAAATCCTGATTGATAACGGGTCGTCTGTTAACCTACTCAACGTGCGGGTGTTGAAGAAAATCTGTATGAGCGTCCAGCACCTTCCTCGGGACAGGATCACCATCTCTGGGTTCGACTCCTAATCGTCAAAGACTCTTGGATCTGTGATACTGACGCTACGTTTCGGGCTACTCGTCACGGACATTAAGTTCCATGTCATAGACGCCAAGACATGCTACAACGCTTTGCTCGGCCGACCATGGTTACACGAGTACAACATCATCCCTTCTACACAACATCAGTGTATGAAGTATTTTAAAGATGGTTTCGAGTATACCGTGATGGGAGAACTGAACCTGTTCTCTGTGAACGAAGTCCGCAAATATGAAGACGCTAAATACTTCTTACCAGATTTCGAAGACACAGAGAAGTGTCACCAGCCGGAGAATAAAACTAACGCTACCATCCCTGTCTTCGGCAGTGATACCGAGGAGGAAGAGGAGATGGTTTATTCAGGTCCGCCCCAACACAACAAGCCGGGACCATCAGCTCCTACGTTGATCTTTGGCAGCGACTCGGAAGATGAAGTCCATGCTGTATTCTCTGCTCGACCTTCAATACAAACGTCCGCTGACGAAGAGCAAAGTCTACAAGTCGCCATAGTGCCGCTTAAACACCATAAAGAACTGGATGCACTTAATATCTACAGTGTAGAAGAGTTGCGGACATTCTATATCCCTCCCAGGCGAGAGAGCGAGAAGGCAATCCTGTTTTACCGCTCTGAAGAAACCAAGGTAGAAAAAAAAATCTGGCATGGCGCGGATTCTACGCTCGACAGGCTTCAGCCTATCCGTCTCCCCAGATATTATACGGAAGGTTTGAAAAAGCTGCTGAAACGCCAGGGGATATCCTTCAAACAGACCGTTAAAAAGGCCAAATTCTATGACAAGGTCTGGAACGTTCCCGGGACTCAACGCAAACCGCCTAACGGGAGAATGGAAACAAAAGGGCTTGGATACATCCGGTCAAAGGAATGAGAGCTACTAAACAGCTGCTATGTCATGTATGACCTTAATGAAGAAGCGGATGCTCAATGGGAGGACGCTAATCCTAAGCCAGTGAAAGTTCCAGATGCAAAGGAGCCCAGTCCGTCGTTCGAGGAACAAATGGACAAACTTATAAAGAAAGCTGGTCAAAATGTCCGAGATGATCACAACTGCGAGACGGCCATCTACGAGAAAGCCAAGACGCAACGCCTTCTCCAACAGGCCGTAAAGGATGAAAATGCCGCTCCTTGTCAACCTGTTATAAAGAAGGCTCGGCGCAAAAGCAGAAATAAGTCGAAAGGCCAAAAAGGCGCTCAACAACAACAAAGCAGGGCTAAGAAGCCACGCAAACGGGAGTTGAGCGTTATTAATCTATCCCTCATAAAGAAAATGGGTCGAGCGTACTCGTTTCCTCGGGACAAGACGAAGAAGATACTTGATCTTGCTCTCAAACATCAAATGCTTATATTGCCGGAGTCTAAACATCCCGAACAAGCGGGCAAAGTCTCACACCCGGACTATTGCTCTTACCATCAGGTAATAGGGCATCCTCTTGAAGATTGCTTCACCTTCAAGAATTGGGTCGAAGATCAGTATCAGCTTGGCAAATTCACTCTGTCTGACAACTGGAGGGTAGCGCCGCCACAGAAGCACGAGCCCAAGGCCACGAAAGAACAACCGGTTCCACATTGGGATTGGAAGTGAATTCGCACCTGTCACATGATTACAATATTAAAAGAAGAGCCCGAGGACATAGATGAGCTCCCTTGGTGCTTCGAAAACAGTAGCGATGAAATAATCTCAGAATTCCCACCAGCGCCAAAAGAGCTGGAAGATGGAATCCGTACCACTGCAGATAACCTCAAGAAGATTGAGTTGGGGACGGCAGACGATCCATGACCGACATTCATCAGCGAGTTACTATCTGAAGAAAGGGTAGCTGCGTTAAAGGATGTGCTTCTGCGGCATAGAGATTGCTTCGCATGGAACTATTCCGAAATGCCGGGACTAGATCCAGAAATCGCTGTACACAAATTGGCGATATCCCCGGACATCAAGCTAGTCAAACAGGCGCCGAGGAGAATGCGGCTCGAGCTCGAGATGAGTATCAATGCCGAGGTCAAGAAGCTGATCGACTCTGGCTTCATCCAGGAAGTTCAATACCCTGAATGGATTGCCAACATCGTCCCGGTGATGAAGAAAAATGGGACAGTGTGCATATGCGTGGACTTTCGGGATCTCAATAAAGCTTGCCCAAAGGATGATTTCCCAGTACCAGTCACCGAACTGATGATAGACAATACATCCACTCATGAGGTTTTCTCCTTCATGGATGGCTCATCAGGGTATAATCAGATAAAGATGCATCCGGAAGATCAGAAACACACCGCCTTCAGGACTCCTTTGGGTATATTCTGCTACAAAGTGATGCCCTTCGGATTAAAGAACGCCGGTGCTATTTATCAGAGAGCCATGATGAAGATCTTCGATGACCTTATACACGAAATCGTCGAATGCTATATCGACGATCTCGTGGTTAAAAACAAATCATACGAGGAACATCTCGAGCATCTGAAAACTGTATTTCAACGCCTTCGACAATACAACTTGAAGATGAACCCTCTCAAGTGTGCATTCGGAGTTTCTTCGGGAAAATTCCTGGGATTCATCGTCCGACACCGAGGTATCGAGATAGATCCGTCTAAGATCAAGGCAATTATGGAAATGCCTCCGCCAAGGACTCTTAAGCAGCTGCGATCTCTCCAAGAGAAGCTCGCATATATACGGCGATTTATAGCCAACCTTTCAGGCAAGTGTCGCCCTTATAGTCACCTGATGAAGAAGGGAACTCCGTTCGTCTGGGATCAAAAATGCCAGGGCGCGCTGGACGAAATTAAACAATACCTGTAAAACCCGCCAGTGTTGGCTGCTTCGGTCAAGGGAAAACCTCTCATTCTTTATACAACCGCCCTTGAAGGTTCCTTAGGCGCATTATGGGCACAAGAGAACGATCAAGGAAAAGAAAGAGCACTCTACTACTTAAGTCGAGTTCCGCTGGGGGCAGAAAGCAACTACTCTCCCATTGAAAAACACTGCCAGGTGTTGATCTTCGCGATAACAAAGCTCAGGCACTATACGTTGGCGCACGAAGTCCGTCTCATTTCAAAGGTGGACCCCCTTAAATACTTGATGTCGAAGGCCATGTTGACCGGACGACTCGCTAAATAGGCCCTGCTCTTGATGGAGTTCTCGATAACATATCAACCTCTCAAGGCAGTGAAAGGCCAAGCCATTGCCGACTTCCTCGCTGAGCACCCGATACCTGCTGATTCTCTTCTGAATTGCAATTTGCCAGACGAATATGCGTTTGACGCGATCGACGGTGGTGATACCCAATGGGAACTTTATTTCGATGGAGCATCTTCCATGAAAAAACGCAAACAAAGTACCCCTATAATCAAATCGGGTGTAGGTCTCATCTTCGTGACTCCACAAGGAAGGATAATGCGCTTCGCTTTCCCCTTAACAGAGCCGAGGACGAATAACGAAGCCGAATATGAAGCCTTGATAGCAGGTCTTGAGATCGCCATCGACATGGGAATTGAAAACCTCCTCATATACGGAGATTCTCAACTGGTCGTTAGTCAAGTAAACGGCGACTACCAAACGTGCAAACCGGAGTTGGTGAAGTACGGCGAAAAGGTGCAACAACTGTTGACCCAAATTCCTTCCTACACTTTGGAAAACATACCTCGCGCGGAAAACAGCAAAGCAGACGCATTGGCTAAACTTGCTAAAGAACTGGCTGACGAGAATCTCGATGACGTCAGAATCATGGTACAAAGCCGTCAAGTGCTTGCCCCAGCAGAAATATCTCCGGAATCATCCGAAGAAAAAGGAGCGAACGAGCAGACTACCCTGCAAGTAAAAGATTGGGAAAATACTGAGGATTGGAGAGAAGTCTTCATAGACTACTTTAAATCCCACCAAATGCCCGAAGAAGCTTCCACAAGACATCGGCTCATGAAACGAGCTCTATCTTTCGCCTTCGTCAATGATACTCTATACAATAGGTTATTTGATTCTCTGTGGCTGAGATGCCTAGGACCTGACGAAGCGAGGAGGGTCGTCCAGGAAGTTCATGACGGACTCTGTGGTTCTCACCAAGCAGGCCTAAAGATAAAGTTGAAGATCAAACGGATGGGCTACTACTGGCCCACGATGATTCAAGACTGCCTCGAATATGCGAAGCAGTGTCACTCATGTCAAATTCATGGGGATTTCTGTTAGTTGTATGTATGCCCTAGAGGCCAGTATTGTACAGATGATGTATATTATATTGGATGCTTGGACATATATAGAGATGACTTTCTTGCTCGATATGATAGTATGCTATCTGGTTACTCTTTGTCTTAACATGTACACTAGTCTCTTTATACTGTCTTATAGTTACATGTTGATAAAGCCCTTAGGATGTGTACTTGACTACCTGGACTATGATGCAGATCATACTAGTGGGGACATGTTAGTCCGTAAGTACATCCTTCAAGGTCCCTAGTCGTGGGTGTATCGAGACGGGGCATCGATATACCAGAGTAGACTAGCGTATACGCTTCTCGACCCATGTGATGGGCGATGGATGATCCCATATCCATTGGTGTTTGACATCAGAGATGGTATACGGGTGCTCAGTGGAGACTGGGTACACTGGACGGACTCGCCGAGAACTCCCAGATGGTATTATACCTCACGTCAGATGGCAGTTCTCAGGTGACACTTGTACAGGTTAGTCTGTAGACCCGAGATCGTCATAGAGTCTTGTGTGATTCCCACTGTGCTTTGATCTCCACCTTACCACGTCCATAAGGGCGTGCAAAACGGTGGTCTTTGGGTACAGTCCCGAGTCACATGGAGGCAATGAGCGATAGGAGGGGTTTCGTCTCTCCCGGTATTGGGGGTTGATGTTGCGTAGTGCTCGATTGGCCGTAACCGGGAAGTCCCTGGCCAGGGCTGATCAGAGATTTGCTGGTAAGTATTACCAGTAGTTTCTCGACCTGTTATGAGCCTCACATCGGCACGACTTATCGGTTATTGGGGTCTGACGTTTACCACCCCTAGACTTGATATGCGACATATCAGACGAACAGACCGGACTGTACGGTAAGTGTTACTGGTTGGATTCACAGGAGTGTGAGCAGGCTAGCTCGCCGTTCTTCTGATCGCTCAATACCCGGATGGCCGTTACGTTTAGCAGACCGCTTGCGGCTTGTGGGTGCTTGATATGAACATCATCTGCTACCGGCGTATTGACGAGTCTTTAGAGTCCTACACAGAGGTTTCCTGGCTCAAGCGAAACGAAATAGGAGCGCATATGAGATATGTGCGGGACCGAGAATAATGCGTGTATGTGATACCGCATTTCATTCTCGCGATAAATGTTTCGATTGGTTATATTCGATATGACCTAGTTATCGAATCATTGATTCGATAAATCGATACATTGAATACTAGTCGGTCATGTGCGACATGACCGGATCATTGAATCAAATGTTGATTTGATGATTTAATGTATAATTATATATTTGATATATTACTTTGCATTAACTAGTATTGGTTCACTTTATACGGATTTTTCTCACTTGATGCACGCTGTATATGTGATATGCTTTTGTGCACCTTTTTGTATCATGTTTGATGATACTTGATCATGTGGTTAAGTGTAAAGGATTAAACCATGGTTATGAGATGATTAGGGTTTTGATTTTTCATTTATTTATTTGTTTATTTATTTGGAAATTATTTAGATAAGAATGGTGGCTTCTTTTGTTTCTAGTTGAAGCTTCATGAAGTTTTGACTTATGCAACCATTCTTGTCATCATGCTTAACCCTAACCCTCTCAAGTGACCATGGTTTATTCTCTACACTTAACTCTAGTTAGATTATGATAAGTATGAATTTTTCTTTTCATTTTAAAATAACTTATCATAAACTAGCTTCATCTTCTCCTTCTTCTTCAAGAGAGTAAACTAGATGCCATCAATGGCAACTTGAGCAAAAGTGAGTGAAATCCAATTCTAAAGTGAACCCACCTCCTATTTCTTCACCCTCTACCTCTTGCCAAGTTGTTTTGGGTGTTTTCTTCACAAGTTTCACAACTTTGTGAAGACAGAGCTTGAACTTGTGATGCCTCGACGTAGATCGTCTTTGACACGAAGCCGACGACCTATTCCGCTCGTTTTCCCGATGAAGCCGACGAATGAGTCTAGGATTCGAAAAGGACAGCGAGAGGATGACTACGTGGAGCTAAGGAAGTGGATATCCGGATCTACAAAGGTTGTAGCATCTAACTTTTAGATTAAGTGTTAACTAGTTTATGTTTTCGCCTAGAAATCTAGCCGACAATCCGTATTAGGGTTTCTCGGCACCCATAAAATTTTAAATTGGCATGTTCGATGCATTGTAAGACCTCCATAGTATGCCTAGGAACCCTACAGTGGTATCAGAGCCTAGCTAGAGCCTTAGGCGAAGTCTAGACGGAGTTTGAAGTCCGATCGAACCCGAAGCCGCATTTTTTCACGCTCTCTGGACTTTTTCTGAAAACGTGGATTTTTCCAGATTAAAAATGCCTAAAAAATTCAGCAGGAAGATCTAAGAATTATGGTGAAACACGAGATCATGAGGCCTCCAAACAGCCGCGGAAACGCGGCAGAAGCATGGCTTCTGCCGCGGTTCCGCCGCCGACTGTTCACTTTGTGCAATATTGTTTGCACAGTAATTCTTCTTTTCTGGTGCTGAGTTTTATGGGAATTTTTAATAATTATTCAAGAGTTGAATTTTCTGGGGATGCTTTGGGGATTCGGTGTTTCGATCGGGGTATCAAATTTCGTCTTTGTGGATTTCCGGATAATTTTTAGAATATGTTAAAAAGTTCGACCGGATATAAATACCCAATTTTTCCCCTGTCGGGAGATTTTCAAGTGTTGGATTTTTCCGTAGTTTAACGACGTTCTAACTAGTGCAAGTAACGCGATGGACCCTCTAGAAGACAACAAACCTTAACTCGATTATGTGACCATCTTGAACTGCCCTTTGCACCTTCGGGTTTGGGGCAGTACGGCGTGCCACATGTGAGGCGTTAGCTTGACCCTTCTACGGCTGGACCGTTGGTACTGAGGCACGAACTGAATGTTGTTAGACTTATTTCATGTGTTGAGTTGTATCGGGAAAACTTGGGTATTCGACTGTTCGATCGGAAAGTTTAACATTTTCTGTTTATCTGGAATGTGATACAATAATTGGAATTCACAAACAGTTATGTGATAACTGAATGAATGTTATAAATCTAGCAGTTTAGTCCCACATGATATTGAAAAGAGTTTTCGATAATGAGACTAAAATGCGGGATTTATATCTGTTAGGCATGTGATGTCTAAGTATTTCATTTGATTAGGCATGCGATGTCTAAAGAAGTTGCGGATTCCAATTGTTGTAGTTTTACACTTTCTTTTCTGTGACCGTAAGTGTAGTATGTTCATATTGCCGGTTTCGTTGCTATATGTCAAAGACAATTGGGGTATGCATACTTACTTACGTTAATGACATGTGATGTTATGTGTTGCTGGATATGTTATATTGGATCGTCGTGTTCGAATAGCCTGGGGTTTTTATGTGAGATGAGTGTTTTTCATTTTCATTCATGTAAAAACTTGTATGTAATATTCTTTTATTTGGGGCACTTCCAGGTTGCGGAAGTCGTCACCTTTTGTATATTATTTACTTTTCCGCATTAAGATAGACCCAAGGAGGGGAGCACAAGTAACCGGGTTCTGGGGTCCAGTGGGAGACCAACTCGAGGAGTCGAGTCCGGGTCTCCTAACCCTAGAATTGGCAGGGTTGCTTGCCGCTCTCGTAGGGGTCTAGGGGTATGGGATTGGCTATTCATCACGACCGTGGAATCTGTGTTTTATACTGGCTCGTATTGAAAACACGGACGTCCTAGTATATCCAATATTTCATATGTTTCTTCTGCTGCGATATCTGTGATGTGATCATGTGATGTTCTGTGATAGATACTATATATAGTATATATGATATATTATATAGACGTTACTTATGTTTTACACCCGCGCTAGCCCTGCCCTGCTCTGTCGTTAGTTACCTAACCTAACGGTGCACGAGGGGACATCGAGGCGAATGCGGATTGCATAAGTGTACGTCATATCTATCTGTGATGTTTAGGTATTTAAATGATGGGACTTCATTAATGTGATTAATGAAAGAAAAGAAACCTAAGATGTTGTAGAATTAAATTTCAAAATAAAACAGGTAGCTACAGTTCTTGCTTTGCACAGCGATATATATGATATATCCCGCACCTTATTCGATGAGGAAAGGACCGAGATCCCTTCACCGGGAGTGACTCCTTTAGCAATAACTGGCAGATGCTACACACTCGGTTTGTTTTTGATTGCTTTTAAGAGTTTTTGCTTTGCACAGCGATATATATGATATATCCCGCACCTCATTCGACGAGGAAAGGGCCGACGATCCCTTCACCGGGAGTGACCCCTTTAGCAAAACTACAAAAGCCTCAAAATCACTCCATTTCAAAACTTCATTTGATTCTACAACGATATCAAGTTCATTACGCAATAGATTTTCAGAAAAACCTGCGTAGCCCTCCGTCATTTCAGATAAGTTACATATAGTATTCGTGCTGCATTTGTTGGCTTTCGTCAAGGTGTAGTGTGCGGTAGCTATGTGCTGTTTATCTGCTGCATATGATGCGACTGGATTAGGGTAGTCGTACGGCTTTGTTGGCTTTCGTCAAGGGTCGTGCGGGTGGGTTTAATTCAGTCAAGAAATGTACGGGTTGAACTTGACTAGCGGGCTGTGGTTTGTTGGCTTTTGTCAAGGTCATAGCATGCTAGGGGCAAAAGTATTATCGGGAATTTCAAGTGTTGAAATTTGCAATGAGATTGCATACCTTCTATGAGATAGTTGGATCCCGATACCCACTGCGAGTAAGAGTTACTCCTGGGAGAGTTTTACACATTGCAATTAGCTGATCAAGTAGGTGTCTAGAAAGGTGTCAACGAGGTTACGCCTCTGGGAAAACGAGGTTTACATTAATTAGGTTCGTGCGAAAGCACGGGGGACCTCCCTCAAAGTACCGACACTGGCCTGGCTGAAAGATTGGCGAACTTGTAGTGTGTAATTAATCCCGGCTAGTCTTTCCTTTTAGGGTTTGAAAGAAGATTTGATAAAAAGCAGTGGGAGCCATCCTGATTAGATAAGATAATAACCAATCTGATCTTGCACGAGCATACGCTAAAGTGTTTTCTTCTCTCTCTCTCCAGGTAGCGACCATTTCATGCCCTAATGAAGATAATAATATGGATGTATTGACCGAACCCGCATGTTATACTGTGTTGGGGAACGTTGGTTCCGTTCTTTCTTATAAGAGTTATAGGAATGAACAGGATATAGGGGAATACCAGGATTCCCATGCCACCCGAATGAAGAAAGTACATGTTGATGCATTTTCTTCGGGTGTGTTCGTTACTGAGAACTGTTTCTCTATTTGCTCTACGTCCTGGGTATTGGATACCGGGTCAGGATCCCATATATGTAATCAGTTACATGGGCTAAGGAAAGGTAAAGAACTTGGAGAAGGTGATAAAGACATTAGAGTTGGAAATGGTGCAATTGTTGCAGCTAAGACTGTCGGGGAATATCACCTTGTATTACCAACTGGTAATACATTGGTTCTGAACGAATGCTATTACATGCCGAACCTGATATGCAACATTATATCGGTTTCTTTATTAAGTAAAGAGGGATATAATTTTGTATTACAGGACAATGTTATGAACATTTTCCGTAACCAAAAGTTGGTTGGATCAGGCACGTTGTGCAATGGCATTTATGTTCTAAATCAATCAACAGTTCTGAGCATAACAAACACACACAAGAGGAAGAGTTCAGAACTGAACGAATCCTACTTATGGCATTGTAGACTGGGTCACATCAATACGACACGACTGGCTAAGTTGCATAAGGATGGATATTTGAAACCTTTCGAATTTTCATCTTATGTCACTTGCCAGTCATGTCTCAAAGGCAAAATGACCAAAACTCCGTTTACGGGACACGGAGAAAGAGTTACCGAACTCTTGGGACTAATACATAGTGATGTATGTGGTCCCATGTTTACACATGCCAGGGATGGTTCTTCGTACTTCATTACATTCACTGACGATCTCTCAAGATACGAACATGTGTACTTAATAAGACACAAGTCTGAAGCTTTTGAGAAATTTAGAGAATATAAACAAGAAGTCGAAAACCAAACTGGAAAAATTATTAAAATCCTTCGATCTGATCGAGGAGGTGAATACTTGAGCAATGAATTCCTGGACTTCCTAAAAGAGAATGGGATTCTCTCTCAGCTGACTCCTCCATATACACCACAGCACAACGGTGTATCAGAACGGAGGAACCGCACCTTATTAGATATGGTGCGCTCTATGATGAGCACAGCTGAGTTACCTATTTCCTTCTGGGGGTATGCGCTTGAGACAGCCATACATCTATTGAATATGGTCCCCACCAAATCTGTGCCTACCACTCCATATGAGATATGGAAAGGGAAGAGACCAAGTCTTAACTATGTTAAGATATGGGGATGTCCAGCCTATGTCAAACGACAAAATCCGGACAAACTCGAGGCACGGTCTGTTCTATGCAAATTTGTAGGATATCCCAAGAATTCTCAAGGGTATATCTTCTACCACCCTGAGGAACAAAGAGTGTTTGTTTCTCGGCATGCCACCTTTTTAGAAAAGGAATTTCTTGAAAAAGAGATTAGTGGTCATGAGGTAGAACTGGAAGAGGTTCCAGCTGCAGAAGCTACAACAGAAGATCTGGTGGAACCAGAGGATTCCGTAGTTCCCGATGAACCCCAGCCTCTCCGCCGATCTAGTAGGGTTTCTCGTCCACCAGAGAGATACTACGGTTTTCTCATTGACGGTGGAAGCGAGGATTGCATCATGGAGGATGATGACCCAACTAGCTTCGAGCAGGCCATCACGAGTGGGGACTCAGTAAAATGGCTGGATGCTATGCGGTCCGAGATGGAATCCATGTACACCAACAAAGTATGGACTTTGGAAGTTGCTCCTGAAGGGGTAAAACCCATTGGGAGCAAGTGGATCTTCAAGAAGAAACTTGGTGTAGATGGGAAAGTGGAGACTTTCAAAGCTAGACTTGTAGCAAAGGGTTTTCGTCAAAGACCAGGTGTGGACTATGACGAAACCTTTTCTCCAGTGGCTATGCTTAAATCCATCCGAATCATGCTTGCCATCGCTGCATATCATGACTACGAAATCTGGCAAATGGATGTTAAGACCGCCTTTCTAAATGGTGATTTAGAAGAGTGCGTGTACATGACTCAGCCAGAGGGTTTCGTAAACAGTGGGAGCAGCGGGAAGGTGTGCAAGCTGCTTAAATCCATTTATGGATTAAAGCAAGCATCGCGGAGTTGGAACATCTGCTTTGATGTCGTTATCAAAGAGTTTGATTTCGTCAAAAACCCAGATGAACCTTGTATTTACAAGAAGGTGGCAGGGAGTAAGGTTGTCTTCCTCGTATTGTACGTGGACGACATACTCTTGATAGGAAATGATATTCCTATGCTGCAGTCGGTCAAGCTCTTCTTGTCACAAAGATTCTCAATGAAAGATCTTGGTGATGCCTCCTGCATATTGGGAATCAGGATTTATAGAGATAGATCCAAACGGATATTGGGATTGTCCCAATCCAGGTACATTGACACCATACTAAAGAGGTTTAGTATGGAAGAATCCAAGCGTGGGAACTTACCCACGATCTCTGGAGTCACTCTCTCCAAAGAGATGTCTCCCAAGACTGATTTGGAGAGAGCTCGCATGCAAGGGATACCCTATGCTTCGGCAGTAGGCTCTATCATGTATGCGATGCTATGTACCAGACCCGATGTAGCATACTCACTAAGTGTAGTGAGCAGGTATCAAGCTGATCCTGGAGAGAGTCACTGGACAGCTGTGAAGAGAATTCTCAAGTACTTACGAAGGACTAGAGATATGTTCTTGGTGTATGGTAACGGAGAGCTCCAAGTGGAGTCCTTTACCGATTCGAGCTTCGAGAGTGATAAGGACGACTCTAAGTCGCAGTCGGGCTTTGTCTTTACCCTTTACGGAGGGGCGGTTAGCTGGAAGAGTTCCAAGCAGGAAACCGTGGCAGACTCAACGATGGAGGCTGAATACATCGCTGCCAACGATGCTGCCAAAGAGGCTGTCTGGATCAAGAAGTTCATTGCTGAACTTGGAGTGGTTCCATCCATTGAGCATCCAATACCTTTGTATTGCGATAACAATGGAGCGGTGGCTTTGGCCAAGGAACCCAGGTCCCATCAGCGATCCAGGCATATTCTGAGGCGGTATCACCTGATCCGGGAGATAGTTGATCGCCGGGTGATCGAGGTCAGGAGGGTTGACACGAAGAACAACACGGCAGATCCACTCACGAAGGCCATTCCCCAGATACAGTTTGATAGACTCTTCGAAATGCTCGGTATGCGATACTACAGCAGCTGGCCTTAGTGCAAGTTGGAGATTGTTAGTTGTATGTATGCCCTAGAGGCCAGTATTGTACAGATGATGTATATTATATTGGATGCTTGGACATATATAGAGATGACTTTCTTGCTCGATATGATAGTATACTATCTGGTTACTCTTTGTCTTAACATATACACTAGTCTCTTTATACTGTCTTATAGTTACATATTGATAAAGCCCTTAGGATGTGTACTTGACTACCTGGACTATGATGCAGATCATACTAGTGGGGACATGGTAGTCCGTAAGTACATCCTTCAAGGTCCCTAGTCGTGGGTGTATCAAGATGGGGCATCGATATACCAGAGTAGACTAGCGTATACGCTTCTCGACCCATGTGATGGGCGATGGATGATCCCATATCCATTGGTGTTTGACATCAGAGATGGTATACGGGTGCTCAGTGGAGACTGGGTACACTGGACGGACTCGCCGAGAACTCCCAGATGGTATTATACCTCACGTCAGATGGCAGTTCTCAGGTGACACTTGTACAGGTTAGTCTGTAGACCCGAGATCGTCATAGAGTCTTGTGTGATTCCCACTGTGCTTTGATCTCCACCTTACCACGTCCATGAGGGCGTGCAAAACGGTGGTCTTTGGGTACAGTCCCGAGTCATATGGAGGCAATGAGCGATAGGAGGGGTTTCGTCTCTCCCGGTATTGGGGGTTGATGTTGCGCAGTGCTCGATTGGCCGTAACAGGGAAGTCTCTGGCCAGGGCTGATCAGAGATTTGCTGGTAA
Organism: Agapanthus africanus; assembly: GCA_030015575.1. NCBI lineage: Eukaryota > Viridiplantae > Streptophyta > Magnoliopsida > Asparagales > Amaryllidaceae > Agapanthus > Agapanthus africanus. Next base: position 831,523,588 of record JASDDO010000024.1, on the reverse strand, counting down.
GTGTTACCAGTAGTTTCTCGACCCGTTATGAGCCTCACATCGGCACGACTTATCGGTTATTGGGGTCTGACGTTTACCACCCCTAGACTTGATATGCGACATATCAGACGAACAGACCGGACTGTACGGTAAGTGTTACTGGTTGGATTCACAGGAGTGTGAGCGGGCTAGCTCGTCGTTCTTCTGATCGCTCAATACCCGGATGGCCGTTACCTTTAGCAGACCGCTTGCGGCTTGTGGGTGCTTGATATGATCATCATCTGCTACCGGCGTATTGACGAGTCTTTAGAGTCCTACACAGAGGTTTCCTGGCTCAAGCGAAACGAAATAGGAGCGCATATGAGATATGTACGTGACCGAGAATAATGCGTGTATATGATACCGCATTTCATTCTCGCGATAAATGTTTCGATTGGTTATATTCGATATGACCTAGTTATCGAATCATTGATTCGATAAATCGATACATTGAATACCAGTCGGTCATGTGCGACATGACCGGATCATTGAATCAAATGTTGATTTGATGATTTAATGTATAATTATATATTTGATATATTACTTTGCATTAACTAGTATTGGTTCACTTTATACGGATTTTTCTCACTTGATTCACGTTGTATATGTGATATGCTTTTGTGCACCTTTTTGTATCATGTTTGATGATACTTGATCATGTGGTTAAGTGTAAAGGATTAAACCATGGTTATGAGATGATTAGGGTTTTGCTTTTTCATTTATTTATTTGTTTATTTATTTGGAAATGATTTAGATAAGAATGGTGGCTTCTTTTGTTTCTAGTTGAAGCTTCATGAAGCTTTGACTTATGCAACCATTCTTGTCATCATGCTTAACCCTAACCCACTCAAGTGACCATGGTTTATTCTCTACACTTAACTCTAGTTAGATTATGATAAGTATGAATTTTTCTTTTCATTTTAAAATAACTTATCATAAACTAGCTTCTTATTCTCCTTCTTCTTCAAGAGAGTAAACTAGATGCCATCAATGGCAACTTGAGCAAAAGTGAGTGAAATCCAATTCTAAAGTGAACCCACCTCCTATTTCTTCACCCTCTACCTCTTGCCAAGTTGTTTTGGGTGTTTTCTTCACAAGTTTCACAACTTTGTGAAGACGGAGCTTGAACTTGTGATGCCTCGACGTAGATCGTCTTTGACACGAAGCCGACGACCTATTCCGCTCGTTTTCCCGATGAAGCCGACGAATGAGTCTAGGATTCGAAAAGGACAGCGAGAGGATGACTACGTGGAGCTAAGGAAGTGGATATCCGGATCTACAAAGGTTGTAGCATCTAACTTTTAGATTAAGTGTTAACTAGTTTATTGTTTCGCCTAGAAATCTAACCGACGATCCGTATTAGGGTTTCTCGGCACCCATAAAATTTTAAATTGGCATGTTCGATGCCTTGTGAGACCTCCATAGTGTGCCTAGGAACCCTACAATTTCATCCATCAACATCCAAATCCATTACATCCAACGGTGGCTAGCTGGCCGTTCGAGATGTGGGGAACTGATATAGTCGGCCCTATCGAACCAGCATCGTCTAGGGGACATCGTTTCATCCTGGCGACGGCTGACTACTTCTCTAAATGGGCAGAAGCAGTACTGTTAAGAGAAGTTAAGACGGAGAATATCCTCCATTTCTTCAAGACGCATGTCATATATCGGTTTGGAACTCCGCGACGGATCATCTCCGATAACGGGCCAGCTTACAGAAGCCACAAGATCAGTCGCTTTGCACAGCAGCACAATATAGACTGGAGATATTCCTCGGTTTATAATCCGTGAGCTAACGGTCTAGCTGAGGCCTTCAACAAGACCTTGACAAAGATCATGAAGAAAACGGTGTCACGAAATAAGAAAGACTGGCACGAGAAACTGCAAGAAGCTCTGTGGGCGTATCGAACTACGTTTAAAACGGCCACAAACACAACGTCGTACGCACTGGTATTTGGGACGGAAGCAGTACTCCCCCTGGAGATAGAGTTACCCTCTCTACGAGTGGCAGTCCACTACGAGCTAACAGACGAAGAAAATGCTCACCTTCGGCTTGAGGAGCTTGACGCCCTTGATGAAACCCGGCTCATAGCGCAACAAAATCTGGAAGCTTATAAAGCAAAGATGACGCGCTCATATGAAAGACTGACCCGACCGAGGACATTTCGCCAAGGCGAACTCGTACTAATGGTCAAAAGGCCTATGATCCCCAATCGTGCCAAGCGGAGAAAATTCGAGCCAAACTATGAAGGCCCATACATCGTAGATAAGGTCTACCAGGGTGGGGCCTATCTACTCATGGACATGCACTGTGAAAGGCCTTTCAGGCCGATAAACGGTCGCTTCCTAAAGAAATACTATGCTTAATGAGCCACAGCCTAGGTCAATGATAGGTGACGACGATCATGCCCGCTCGCTATTTTCCTAAGCTCAAGTTTTATAAGCAGTAGCCAGCCTCTCAATGTTGGACCGAAATGTCCTTAAACTAATAGCGGACCGAAACGTCCTTAAACTAATACCGCAGCATCCTTAGATTGACGAGATGAATAAAAAAATATTAAAAAAAGAATAAAAAAAAACGGTATGTCCATAAGCAAAAAGGGCACGGATGAAAACCCGAAAGGGCTCCGTGGGTAAAAACAGCAGGGCTACCGGCGAGTGTTCGTGAAAACCCGAAAGGGCGCGACCTCGTAAAAAAAAGAGAGAAAAAGAATAAAAAAAGAATAAAAAAAACGGTATGTCCATAAGCAAAATGGGCACGGATGAAAACCCGAAAGGGCTCCGTGAGTAAAAACAGCAGGACTACCAGCGAGTGTTTGTGAAAACCCGAAAGGGCGCAATCTCGTTAAGAGACACTTATAGGGTCCTCTCAACCTTGTAACGAAAAACCACCCGCGTGAGATCCTTACGACTCACAAGGGAGCAACATGCTTAGGGATCCCCATGATTCCTAAGGAGAAAATACACTTGCGAGATCCTCACGACTCATAAGGAGAACTCTCTTATGAGACCCTCACGGCTCATAAGATTTGAAAGTCTTAAGTTATAGAGACCTAAACCTGTGCTTAAGCAACCCCCACAACTTCCGATATTGCCCTACAAGTGGTCCAACACGGGCTCTTGTATACAATCCATGGGCGCGAATCAACATTTCCCTAACCAAGTCCCATCCGTGACTAGGGATATGTATGCATAATGAACAACCCTTATAAGTCCTCTCGACTTACAAGGAGAAAACCCTCCTGTAGGATCCTTACGACTTACAGAGGAACAAACACTTAGGAATCCACACGATTCCTAAGGAGAAAATACACCTACAAGATCCTCACGACTTGTAGGGAGAAATACCTTTGTGAGACCCTTACGGCTCATGAAGTTAAAAGTCTTAGTCGACAGCACCTTAACCCTGTTCGCTAAGCCACCTTTGTTCAATATCGACGGAGGCAAATGATGATTCGCTCCTGGCAATATCCCAGTTGTAGCGGTGCTGATGCCGAAATCGGTGTCTAATTCCAGGTTTACGGCGGAAAGCCAGCAGGCCACACATGCATACGGAATAGCCGAAATGATTGGGCAACATGCAATAAAAAGCACCAAGTAAGAATGTATGCATGCAAAATAGCCGAAATGATTGGGCAACTCGCAATAAAAAGCAGCGAGTAAAAATAAAATAAATATTTCCGAAATGATTGGGTACCGCGAAAAAAAACAGTCGAAATGATTGGGCAATCGCGACCTTCGCGATATAAAAGCTAAAATGATAGTGCATCGTGGAAATAAAAAAAAAAGAAATGATAAAACTTTGGCCCTACAGTTAAGATCACATCGATCCCTATATACAATCCAAGGGCGTAAACAAAGAGGGAACCATACTTTCCTAACAGGCTCCGCCAAAAGACGAAGCAAAATCTCGACGGTTCAGTCCAACTCCGAAGAAACTAGTGTCTTCAACAGATGCCTCGACTCACGGATACAAACACTCCTTGACGAGAGCCTCCTGATCCGCGTTGACTCGCAGAGCCACCAGCGCCTCCATGGGAAATCCTCGACTCATTTCAAACCCCAATGAAACAAATAATCCTTGGCGCTTGGGAAACAAATAATCCCTAGCAAACTCCTCGACTCACGGATACAAACACTCCTTGACGAGAGCCTCCTGATCCGCGTCGACTCGCAGAGCCACCAGTGCCTCCGTGAGAAATCCTCGACTCGTTTCGGACCCCAAGGAAACAAATAATCCTTTGCGCTTGGGAAACAAATAATCCCTAGCAAACTCCTCGACTCACGGATACAAACACTCCTTGACGAGAGCCTCCTGATCCGCGTCGACTCGCAGAGCCACCAGTGCCTCCGTGGGAAATCCTCGACTCGTTTCGGACCCTAAGGAAACAAATAATCCTTGGCGCTTGGGAAACAAATAATCCCTAGCAAACTCCTCGATTCACGGATACAAACACTCCTTGACGAGAGCCTCCTGATCCGTGTCGACTCGCAGAGCCACCAGTGCCTCCGTGGGAAATCCTCGACTCGTTTCAGACCCCAAGGAAACAAATAATCCTTGGCGCTTGGGAAACAAATAATCCTTAGCGCTTGGGAAACAAATAATCCCTAGCAAACTCCTCAACTCACGGATACAAACACTCCTTGACGAGAGCCTCCTGATCCGCGTCGACTCGCAGAGCCACCAGTGCCTCCGTGGGAAATTCTCGACTCGTTTCAAACCCCAAGGAAATAAATAATCCTTGGCACTTGGGAAACAAATAATCCTTAGCAAATTCCTCGACTCACGGATACAAACACTACTTGACGAGAGCCTCCTGATCCGCGTCGACTCGCAGAGCCCCCAGTGCCTCCGTGGGAAATTCTCGACTCGTTTCAAACCCTAAGGAAACAAATAATCCTTGGTGCTTTGGAAACAAATACTCCCTAGCAAATTCCTCGACTCACGGATACAAACACTCCTTGACGAGAGCCTCCTGATTCGCGTCGGCTCGCAGAGAAACCAGTGTCTCCGCGGGAAATTCCCGATTCGTCTCAACTTGCAAATGAAGCCTCAGGCAGCAGGGACTAAAAAACTTGCTTCCTGAACAATGGGACCCTGCAAGTCAATCCAAAATGGTCACTTGCATACTATTCACGGGTCTCACTCTCCAAAGTCGAGTTTCGACAAGGAGGGAAACAACCGCTTACGAATCCTCTCGACTTGTAAGAGGGAAAAATTCTCTTATAGGATCCTTACGACTTATAAGGGAAAACCACACTTAGGAGTCCTCACGATTCTTAAGGAGAAAAACCCACCTACGAGATCCTCTCGATCCGTAGGGAGAAGAATCTCTATGAGACCTGTTGGAGATAATGCCCTCAGAGTCAATTATTGGATCACAGGCACGTGATTGCGATGATTGATGGAGGACCTATCCCGGTAAGACAGTCTTACTCGAGATGATAGTATACTATCTGGTTTACCTTTATCATCGTGTACTGCTTTAGATGACCTGACAGGTCACTATTGCATGTTGATAGAGCCCTTAGGATTCTTGCTTGACTGCCAGCAGTATGAGGGCGATCATATAAGTGAGAGCGGGAGTCTATAAGCACATCCTTAAAAGGTCCCTAGTCGTGGGAGTTTCGAGACAGGGCATCGATTCTCCAGAGTAGACTAGTGTATACAGTCGAGACCCCGACGAGGGACGGTGGCCGGTCTCACAAGCCACTGGTGTCAGTTGGTTCACCTAAGATGTATACAGGTGCTCATTGGGTTATGAGTACACCGGACAGGACTCGCCGGGAACATGCTAGTTGGTCTTATACCTGACGTCAGATAGCAGTTCCCAGGTGACATGTGTACAGGTTAGTTCATCGACCTGGGGATCGTCATTTGTCTCGTGTGAGTTCCCACTGTGCTTTGATTACTACCCTACCACGGCTCAAAGGAGTCGTGCAAACAGGTTTTAGTTGGGTACAGTCCCGAGCCACATGGAGGCAGTGAGCGGATCTTCAGGGGTTTGTCTCTCCCGGTATTGGGGGTGAGGTCGCGCTGTGTCTAGGAGAGCCATTACACGAAGTCCTTGACCAAGGAAGGAGATTTACTGGTAGGTATTCCAGTAGTATCTCAGGGTGTTCTGGGCTACACTCCGACACCACTTGTACCGCTTTTGGGGGTCTGACTTTTACCAACTCGCTAGGCCCGACATGCGATGCTCATAGACGAACGGACCGGACTGTACGGATATTGTCACTGACAGGCTCAGTAGGGTGTCAGGATGAGTTCGCTCATCGACGTCCCTTTTGGTCAATAGCTGGTAGCCCGTCACGTATTGGCTAATACCTCTGACGTGCTAGTGGTTAAAACCACAGCCATTGTATTGACGAGTCTTTAGAGTCCACCACACTTACAGTTACTTAAGCTTTCGGGCGAAACGCTGTAGAGGCCGTATGGAGATATGGCAGGGTCCGATCAGATACGTGCGGTATTGCACGGATCAGGATCGGATGGTTTGTACTAGAGGCCGTATAGATTTATGGCAAGGTTCGATCAGATACGTGCGGTATTGCACGGATCAGGATCGGACGGATATTACTAGCCGGCTTTGGTTTAAGCCGGATCCTAGTATAGTACAGTGTAGATTTTGTCTCATTCCATTTGTATCCGGTCGGAATACACATGCGGGCATGTATATGCAGTAGCGGGGTTTTCCTGTAATTTATTACGGGACCAGTTTTCTGGAGTTGCCAGTTTGCATTCCGTTCCGGCCGGTTTTCCTTTGTTCTTTCCCGGCCGGACTTTTCCGATGGAGGGGGTTATTTGCAATTGTGCAAATAACATTTGTGGAGGGGGTTTCTTGCAAATGTATTCATTATGATAGGATAAGCATCCTTGCTTTTTCATGATGGTTTTTGCATTAATGAGATTTGATAGGATATGGGTTGATTAAGGGTTTGATTTGAGGTTTTCCTTTTTGCAAGGGGTCACCCTCCACCTTTTCCTACACTCACCTCCCTTCTTGTTATGTTTGGATATTTGATTCCTCCACCCTTCTCACTTGAAAAAAGAGAGGCTACACTTGAGAGAAGAGAATGAGAGAGTTCATTTTTGTTATGTGAGGAATTCTTCATATCATCTTCTTCTTGCTAGAAAATTGAAAGCACCAATTTTCTTTACCTCTTCTTCCATCCATCAATGGCAACTACATAAACTTCTAGAGACAAAGATTCTACACTACATTCTATAGCAAATCTTGGGCATGTCGACTTGCCGGCTTCATGCCCGAGTTGCCTCAGTATTGAGGCGGGAGCCCGTAAAAGACGCAGGCGATGTGGTGCCCTTCCGACGAGGAGGCGATGATATGGAGATAGGACTTTCCGCGGGAGATCGGGACGACGACGAGAAGACCGGAGGACTCGGATCACTCGGTATATCTCTAACCCGTCTTGTAGTTAGCTAGATCTAGTTTAATGGCCCGATCCGGGTGTTTAGTGCGCGGTGGTGCCGGTTTGCTAAGTTCGCAAAATTAAAGTTTATCACCGCTTCCGCATTTGGCCGTCGGATTGACGGCCGGGGCGCCGCCGTGCACTTACAGTGGTATCAGAGCCTCGCCATTAACTTCGTCTAGTTTTTTTTGATGTGTTTGCATTTCCGATCGACCAAAATTCCAAAAACTCGCGTTTTTCCTCACATCAGTTTTCTGTCGAAATTTTTTGAACTCCAAAAATTTTTCAGGTTGTAGAAAACTAATGTACTGGAAAATATAAGACTGCTGTAAAAATTCGAGGCAGTGAGTCGATCACTGAAGCGCGGAACCGCGGCCAAACCCCCCCTTGGGCCGCGCTTCCACCGCACATTGGTGTCCTCACTGTGTCCAATTTCTCCAGTGGGCTTTTGGGCTCATTTTAGGGGTTTTGGAATATTAATATTAGGCCCAGAATTTCTGTGAGTGCTACAGTATTGCTTGGGGGGCCACTTGTTAATTTTTGATCGATCGGATATTTTAAACACATTTTTTCACAGTATTTACATTATATCTGCGACCGTGAATGTCACTTGATCGGTAAATCCTGTCTAACTGCTATAGCCCGGTTAGACGGAATTGCGAACGTGATTTTCACGTTGATGTTCTGTGTTTTTGCTGTGATGTTGCGGATCGGTCGTGGGGGATAGCCTGGATGCAATGCTAGTACAGTTTTGTTGTATTATGTACATTTGATATTGCGGGGCGAGCGTCCGACATGTGGACTGCCGTCACTGCCTGTTTGTATTATTCTTTTGGGGCACGACCTGGTTGCGGTCGATGTACCCGTTGTATGTATATTTTACTTTCTGTACTAGGATTACCCTGCGGAGGGGTGCACGGATAGCCGGGTTCAAGAGGGCAACAAGCCCACATCTCATGGCATTGAGACGGAGGGGGCTTTACTCTAGGATTGGCGGGCTATTCGCCGCACTCGTAGGGGGTACAGGTTGACCCAGGAGGGGTGCCCAAGTTACCGGATTCCGTGAAGTGCTGGGTGGTCCATTCACGGTGCTGAAGGGGGCTGCCTCGCTTCAGGTTTTGGCGGGTGACTTGCCGCGCCCGTAGGGGTCTAGGATTTCATTGCACAGGCTATCCACACGACCAGGGGAACGTCGGGTTTCAGTAGTGGCTCTGTGAAACCCGGGGATCCCAGATATCTGTATTGTTCTGTGATGCTGTACATTTCTGTGATGTTGCATTTTTTATCACGCCTTGAGCGAATATAATATATTGGTATATATATTAGTAGATGTTGTATATGTTTTGCATCCGCGCTAGTCCAGTCCCCGCTCTGTCGTTAGTTAGCTAACCTAACAGGTAATGACGGGACCCAGTGGCGAATGCGGATGGCATATACGTACGTCAGTATATTTTCGTTCTTTGTGGTGTGATCAATTGATAGGACTGCGTTGATTCGTATCAATGCAAGTTAAAACAAACCTATTCTGATGTTGTTGGAACACTTTTCAAAAGGCTGTTATTGCAAGGACGTTCACTTTTGTTTTGCATCGTGGTATTCATTTAGAATATCCTGCTCCTCAGTCGACGAGGCAAGGGCCGAGATCCCTTCACCGGGAGTGACCCCTTGGACAGAAGTTTGCGTCAGGGCTTTAACTTCACTATAGCCGATTACTTTTGCTTTGCATCGTGGTATTCATTTGGAATATCCTGCACCACATTCTACGGGGAAAGAGCCGAGATCCCTTCACCGGGAGTGACCTCTTTAGTAAAGGTTTTCGTCACTATATTTTCTAAAAAGCTATCCGTTCCTTCAACGATATCAAGTTCATTACGTTAAAGGTTTTCGCCAGAAACCATTCGTAGCCCTCCGTCGTTTCAGACAGGTAGCACGTAGTATTCATGCTATGTTTGTTGACCTTCGTCAAGGCAAAGTGCATGGTAGCTGCTTGTTGCCTTTCTGCTGCATAGATAGATGTGTTGGTTTGGGACAGTCGTATAGCCTTGTTGACCTTCGTCAAGGGCTTGTGCGGGTGGGTTCAAATTAACCTGGACAATGACGGGTGGAACTTGACATGTGACTTATGATTTGTTGACCTTCGTCAAGGTCATAAGAGCATGGGGCAGAAATCACATCGGGAGTTTCAAAAGAACTGAAACTTGCCAGATATGCGCATACCTTCTGGAGTGTGATAGCGTGAGCGGATTCCGTCACGTTATCATGCGATGAGAGTTGGATCCCGATTCCCACTGATGAGTTAGTTTACTCCTCGAGTGACCCCGACTAATTCTTCTTTCAGGTTTGGAGGAGAGTTTGAGGTACAGTGGGAGGTTTCCAGATTAGATAAAGTGATAACCATTCTGATCTTGGTTAGAGTGCACGCTGAGTGTTTTCTTTTCTCTCTCTCTGGCAGCGACCATTGACCTGACCCTAAGACTATGACTCAGTGACCAAGTTGACCGAACCTTCTTAACACTGGCTTTTGGATTGTCAGAGTTGCAGACCTCATTGCCACTCCTACTTTTACCCTTTTCTCCAGGACACCCCGTATTACTGCGAACGTCCACTTCCATTGGACAAAGCCATCGTATGGTTAGATACGAACTCGAAGGAATTCGAGAATGGTTTCCGGTTCTGGAGAAAACGGATAGGATTATTCAGTTGTCTTTTCCTTTTTGCCTTCTCTCAAGTTACGAGTACTCCTTAGTTTAGGAGATAGTACACCTATTACGCAAATTGGATAGTCTTCTTCCAAACCTTAGGCTGGTGCCGAACGGTAGGGAATGAAGAAAACCAATTAGCCTAAACGGTGTGCAGAAGGTATTAAGATTAAGACAAAGCAAGGGATTAGTATGAGGGCAAAGTAAATTGCGACTGATATTCACGACCAAACCAAGTATTTCTTCGCCAATCCTAAATCACCTTTGTATTTCTCTAATACACTCTGTATCACTACGAAGATCCACAGTTTATTGGATACTCCATCGTATGGTTATATACGAACTCGAAAGGAACTTGTTCCAGTTCGGGGATGGATTCTGGTTCAGGAGAAATAGGAATAAGGTTTATTCGGTTGTCTTTTATCTTCACCTTATCTCGCATTGCGAGTGCTCCTAGGATTAGGACAGTACACCCATTATGCTTATTGGATAGTCTTCTTCCAAGCCATAGGCTGGTGCCGAACGGCAGGGAAGGAAGAAAACCAATTGGCCTAAATGGGTGTGCAGAAGGTAATGACTAAAGACATATAAAGGGATTTGGAGAGGTGGCCAAGAATTATACGGTTATAGTTGTGAATCTGGATAATGGAAGAGGCATTACTAAGAATACCCGGATACCCCATCGAAACATTTCAATGTTACAGTTTCACTGTGTACTGTTAAATGAAAACTGATTTCCCGATTAGACACTTGCTCCAGGGTATGTATTTACCAGGTATGATTGTCACATCTGTATGGTTTTACAGATGATGAGTGGGAGTAAGTTATTGGGAATTAGGTGACAATCCTCATTATATCGGGATTCGTTGTAATTGGTGATATTTGAGGAAGCCACCTGGGTTGTTTGCCGGTCGGCAAATATTTGGTTTTGAATATCCGCTGTTATGCACCAATTTCAAATTGATATATCTGTACGTCTATTTTCATAGAGTGAGATATACCTTTTTGAAATTATGTCTGTGACATTTACCTATATCAGTGGATGGTTAGGTAAGGAGCATTAAACAGCGGTGTAATTCTTCTTAACCATAAGTACAGCTTTCAACCTACGACACACAGTGAATGAGTTATCAGACTCAAGGGACTTATACAGAGTATTGTATGTTTTCCAGGGTCCATCAGGACAGAGGGGTTGGTCCTCATACTATATTCGGTTTACTTATGACTTCTCTAGTTTTTAGACAAGTGTTTCGTGGAAACACAGGGTCCGAATTTTGAGAAGTTATAGGTATTTGAATAGAGTAGAGAACCAGGTATAGCAAGTATCGGGATTCTTCAAAGTGATCGAAGATGTAGATACTTGTGTATGGTATTCAGTTGATAGTAATGATAAAGAGAAATTGCTTCTCTTTCAGGTTACTCATAATTGGAAGCATTCCTAAGTTGAGTAACGCTGATCGGCCTCTCTCCATTTAGTTGACATGCACTGAAGACAGCTGCATGATTTGAATCTGGTTAAATTAAATCAGTGCCTCTGGTTCTATATTGGATATAGAACAGTTCATATCTTAACGTTGCTAAGGTACGGGGAGTTGTCCGGCTTACGATTAAAACCAGACACTGGACAACTCAAGGCACGTTTCTGTAATGGCTGTTTGTGGGTTGACCCAGGCTATGACGAGGGTTGACTTTCTACCATCTGGCAGATCAATAGAAATATTGTTCTAGACTCGCCACAATTTTATTAAAAATGGATTTTTTCAAAAACAGTAGTGGGAGTATGGTAGAACTGGAAGTGATTCCAGAACCGCAAACGATTACTGAAGATTTGATAAGGAACCTAAAGATTCAATCTGATTTGACATTCCATTGGCCACTCCGCAGATAAGGTGGGTAACTTCAGGCACCCGAGAGGTACTCCGGTAGCCTCAAGGACGGTGACAGGGAAGTTCTTGTTTACCCACACTTGCCATTGTTGTTGTTCCAGGCTGCGAGACCCGGCAGGAGGATGAGTATAGCGTCGTTCTAAACTAGCTTTAGAAGTGCACATCTATATGACTCTGCCAGAGGGTTGTCGTGGTCAGTGGGAGCAGCGGAAGCATTGGTGGACATCACGCTTATGTCTATTTATAGACCAAAGCAGAAATAGCGGAGATAGATCATCTATTTCTGATGTGACAGTCATGGGTTTGACGTTATCAGAATAAGGGATGGATCTGTTGAGAAGGTAGTAGGGTGTGATATCCGGGTTTTGGATGACATACACAAAGTAGGAAGTGACATTCCTATACTATGATCGGTTATACTTTGGTCGTCACACAGGGGTTTCTCGACAAAGGACTTGGACATTATATAAGACATACTGGTTACTAGATCTATAATTTTAGATCTAGATTTGGGTGGTTTCCCAATCTGGGTACTTAGACAACATTCTAAGAGTATTTAGAATGGACGACTCCTGGCATCGTAGTGTACCTGCAGGTAATGGAGTCACCCTCTCTAAAGGTGTCTTATAGACTAAAGTAGATAGGGATGTGCATGATTGGCACTTAGGCAATTGAGTCAATCATGAGATGTCAAGTACCATACCAGATGTTGTTCTTGCACTAGATGCAATAAGTTGACATTGACCCAATCCTGGAAAAACAGTCGGAAGCAGTTTTAGAACATAAGTGGATGTTCTAGGGATATGATAACGACAGCCTCATTCGGGGGACAGTTATCATTCCAGGCTTCCAAGGTGACCTGGACGACAAGGATGTTGTCAGAGTTATAGTTTTCCCTCTGACGAGGGGCAGTATTTTGGACAGGTGATCCAGGCAGATACTGAAGGAGGCATGGCGCAGGATACTGATTAAGTTCAGTTGACGATACAGTCTAAGAATTCTGGATTTGAAGTTCATTTATGAACTGGGTCCCATCAGACATCCAGACATTCTAAGACAGGTATTGCTCATTTCGGGAGATGGCTTTCTCCGCGAACTTGAGATATAGAGAGACATAGAAAGAAACATTTAGGCGGATCCACTCACTGAGGCTATTCCTCGAACGCAAGAGTTTCACAAACAGGCTTTATGAGACTGACTAGTAGAGGAGTTGGGTGTTCGGTATCACACGGGCTGTGAGTATGCGACATCGCAATAATTAGCCTTGAGTGCTAGTGGGAGATTGTTGGAAATAATGCCCTCAGAGTCAATTATTGGATCACAGGCACGTGATTGCGATGATTGAGGGAGGACCTATCCCGGTAAGACAGTCTTACTCGAGATGATAGTATACTATCCGGTTTACCTTTATCATCGTGTACTGCTTTAGGTGACCTGACAGGTCACTATTGCACGTTGATAGAGCCCCTAGGATTCTTGCTTGACTGCCAGTGGTATGAGGGCGATCATATAAGTGAGAGCTGGAGTCTATAAGCACATCCTTAAAAGGTCCCTAGTCGTGGGAGTTTCGAGACAGGGCATCAATTCTCCAGAGTAGACTAGTGTATACAGTCGAGACCCCGACGAGGGGCGGTGGCCGGTCTCACAAGCTACTGGTGTCAGTTGGTTCACCTAAGATGTATACAGGTGCTCATTGGGTTACGAGTACACCGGACAGGACTCGCCGGGAACATGCTAGTTGGTCTTATACCTGACGTCAGATAGCAGTTCCCAGGTGACATGTGTACAGGTTAGTTCATCGACCTGGGGATCGTCATTTTTCTCGTGTGAGTTCCCACTGTGCTTTGATTACTACCCTACCACGGCTCAAAGGAGTCGTGCAAACAGGTTTTAGTTGGGTACAGTCCCGAGCCACATGGAGGCAGTGAGCGGATCTTCAGGGGTTCGTCTCTCCCGGTATTGGGGGTGAGGTCACGCTATGTCTAGGAGAGCCATTACACGAAGTCCTTGGCCAAGGCAGGAGATTTACTGGTAGGTATTCCAGTAGTATCTCAGGGTGTTCTGGGCTACACTCCGACACGACTTGTACCGCTTTTGGGGGTCTGACTTTTACCAACTCCCTAGGCCCGACATGCGATGCTCATAGACGAACGGACCGGACTGTACGGATATTGTCACTGACAGGCTCAGTAGGGTGTCAGGATGAGTTCGCTCATCGACGTCCCTTTTGGTCAATAGCTGGTAGCCCGTCACGTATTGGCTAATACCTCTGACGTGCTAGTGGTTAAATCCACAGCCATTGTATTGACGAGTCTTTAGAGTCCACCACACTTACAGTTACTTAAGCTTTCGGGCGAAACGCTGTAGAGGCCGTATGGAGATATGGCAGGGTCCGATCAGATACGTGCGGTATTGCACGGATCAGGATCGGACGGTTTGTACTAGAGGCCGTATAGATATATGGCAAGGTTCGATCAGATACGTGCGGTATTGCACGGATCAGGATCGGACGGATATTACTAGCCGGCTTTGGTTTAAGCCGGATCCTAGTATAGTACAGTGTAGATTTTGTCTCATTGCATTTGTATCCGGTCGGAATACAAATGCGGGCATGTATATGCAGTAGCGGGGTTTTCCTGTAATTTATTACGGGACCAGTTTTCTGGAGTTGCCAGTTTGCATTCCGTTCCGGCCGGTTTTCCTTTGTTCTTTCCCGGCCGGACTTTTCCGATGGAAGGGGGTTATTTGCAATTGTGCAAATAACATTTGTGGAGGGAGTTTCTTGCAAATGTATTCATTATGATAGGATAAGCATCCTTGCTTTTTCATGATGGTTTTTGCATTAATGAGATTTGATAGGATATAGGTTGATTAAGGGTTTGATTTGAGGTTTTCCTTTTTGCAAGGGGTCACCCTCCACCTTTTCCTACACTCACCTCCCTTCTTGTTATATTTGGATATTTGATTCCTCCACCCTTCTTACTTGAAAAAAGAGAGGCTACACTTGAGAGAAGAGAATGAGAGAGTTCATTTTTGTTATGTGAGGAATTCTTCATATCATCTTCTTCTTGCTAGAAAATTGAAAGCACCAATTTTCTTTACCACTTCTTCCATCCATCAATGGCAACTACATAAACTTCTAGAGACAAAGATTCTACACTACATTCTATAGCAAATCTTGGGCATGTCGACTTTCCGGCTTCATGCCCGAGTTGCCTCAGTATTGAGGCGGGAGCCCGTAAAAGACGCAGGCGATGTGGTGCCCTTCCGACGAGGAGGCGACGATATGGAGATAGGACTTTCCGCGGGAGATCGGGACGACGACGAGAAGACCGGAGGACTCGGATCACTCGGTATATCTCTAACCCGTCTTGTAGTTAGCTAGATCTAGTTTAATGGCCCGATCCGGATGTTTAGTGCGCGGTGGTGCCGGTTTGCTAAGTTCGCAAAATTAAAGTTTATCACCGCTTCCGCATTTGGCCGTCAGATTGACGGCCGGGACGCCGCCGTGCACTTACAGCTCACGGCTTATAGAGTTGAAAAGTCTTAGGTAGCAGATCTGAACCTGCGGCCTAAGCCATCGCTATTTCTTAAGAAAGTCAAGATGCGTGCTCTATTATCTGTTGACCATGTTTACTAAGGTGGCGTGCCAAGAATAAAAGAAAGAAGAAAGCGACGGAAAGAGCATCTGATCTACATTTGATCAAGCATTCGAAACACATTCATTCATGCAAAAGATTCAGAACAAAAGACAAGACAAGCTGAAATGAAAAGTTTCCATTCATATTGCCAAAAATTCTTACAATCATGAAAAAGCAATGAACGAAAAATATTATTACAATGGAATAACTTCAGATCCAGGGCACGGGTTGAGAAAGTCAAAAGTAAGGCCATCTAGAGTTCTTCTGGTCTTTCTGATTATTCTTATGCGCAGCCTCTCGCGCTCCTCTGTGTCGAGATCCTCGGCAAGCCCTCCCGGCCTTCGATAAGCAGCAACTATCGTCGTCTGCTGGAAGATTTGATGTAGGATGTCAATGAGGCTGTCCTGCCGTTTCTTCGAGATCAGCCCCGTCAGGTACACTGAATGCACCTTGTCTTCGGCATCATCCAGCGCATTGAGCGGTAGGGCCTCGTGAAGACCCGGAAGTGCTCTCCATATTCTCCCAGTACGACTTTCAAAAGAGCCGAACGACGAGGTAGCAGCCAACCACCGCTTGCGTTCAGATGACCCATGACCTCTGCACATTGGGCGTCTGTAAACTCTTGGTTTTGTTGACGGCCCTGTGCACGAATATCCTCGTAGGTAATGAACTCGTGTAGACTGTATAGATGCACCACCATAATGCCTGAAGGAAGCAACATTGGAAGATTAGCAATGAAGAAAAGGTATAGAGAGTTAAAACTCGTCGAGAGCAATGCTCTATAGACAGGAGTGACACCTGTCAAAAACCAGTTATGAGGAGAATTTAAGGAAAATTCCCTAAGAACATTGAGAGCTTTGCTCTGAGAAAAAAATGATATAATAATAATAATAGTATCAAATGCCATGAAGAACTCTTAAGAGTTCTTCTATATGATTTGGAAGAAGCAAAGCTCCATTAATTAAGAAAATCCAAGGGGAACCTTTTGGAGAGCAGAGCTCTATTAATGGAACCCTAATAGGGTTCCCTTTAGTTCTCTTTAGACCCCTTTAGAGCAAAGCTCTGCTAAGTGAAACCCTAAATGGGTCTTCTTTAGATCAGGGATCTATTGAGAGCAAGGCTCTTAAAGCTGATCAAAATTAATATTTTTACCTAAAATTATCTAAAGTTTGAACTTTTTAAAAATGTGTCTAAACAAGAGAGCAAGGCTCTGAGTTCTGAAAGTAAAAATCTGAAAGATGATAAGCATCTGTGGGGGACCAAAGGTCCTATTTATAGGCATCAAGTGCCTCTTCAACTTCCAAAAGCTGCCGCGATGGTTGAGATTCTGCCACCGTTGCGCTTGCGTTTGGAGGCTACTAAGCGCAGCGGTGGGGGGCATTTGTTTACCCCAATCGGAGCAAAGCTCTGTTCAAATTCCGTGGCAGGAGATGAAGCAACGCTTCATCTTCCCCCAATCAAAAACAAAGTTTTGCTTTGAAAATTTAAACTTTAATAAATGAAGCAACGCTTCAGATCCTTTGCGCTGCGCGCGACGCGCCACGTGTCCGGCGCAGATACATTAGCGCAGCGTCCAAGAAGGCGCGCCTAATTAGAGCAAAGCTCTGTTAAAGGAAGCGCTGCGCGATACGTGGCAACGCAGTTGCGCTGCGCTGTGCGCTGCGCGACACGTGTCAGCGCAGATGCGCTAGCGCAGATGCACCATTTCATAAAAAAGAGGGGGCTAAATGCCAAAGGCAATTTATCTTTGCAAAATTACATGCACTTAATAATAATAAATTAAAATCATACGATGCACAAGCACAACAGAGAACTAAAATAAAAGAACCCTTAACAGACAATGAAGTACTTGATTAAAAAGAAAAATACTTATTCATTATTATTGTTATTACATTTAAAAAAGATCACCGAATACGGGATCAGAGAGACAAGGGTTCACAAAAAGAAAAAGAAGATTATTCAGCTCCCTCTCCGTCTTCTCCATCACGTCGAAGCGGCGATCCTCCCGAGGGGTAGCCATCCAATGTTCGACGCCGCACTCCTGGAAAAAGTGGCGATGACAACCCGGCGAGCCCGTATCTGGATCAGCAAGGGGAAAAAGCAGTCCCTTAGGGCTTTAGTGATCAAGAGCGCTTCGAAAAAGCTCTCGATCTTATCCTCGGCCACATCAAGCATTGCCAAGGACATCTTCGCCGGAGGAGGGGGAATATCGGTGAGCACTGAGGCAAGGATCATCTGAAGCCAAATGGAACCCGGGGGAAGAGGAGACCCCACACGAGTCGAAAGCTCGTACATTGCAGCATCGCACTGCTCGTCCGAAAAAGAGGAGTCCACCAAGCGCGCAGCAAAACAGGGAATGATGTCCCGGATCGGCACTTCCCACGGTTGTCGGTGGGCGTGAGGACGGTTGCAAGCCATGATCGAAGAAGTTCTCTGAAGGTGAGAAAAGAAAAGGCTCGGCCTTGAGTTATATATAGATCCAAACACAGAAAATTCTGTGCGCAGTGGAATCATTTCCAAGGCCCGGAAAATCAAAATTTTGGAAATACAAGTTTGACTTGAAAAAAAGAGATGAAAAGATATCTCAGGGGAAGCAACGCTTCCGATTCCCCCAATCAGAGCAAAGCTCTATCTTGAAAATCTAAATTTTGAAGCAACGCTACAGATCCTTTGCGCTGCGCGCGACGCGCCACGTGTCTGGCGCAGATACGTCGACGCAGATACGTCAGCACAGCGTCCAAGGCAGTGCGCCCAATCAGAGCAAAGCTCTATTTTAAGTAAAAATTAAAGGAAGCAACGCTTCAGTTGCGCAAGCACTGCACTGCGCGACACGTGTCAACGCAGATGCGCTAGCACAGTTGCGCTGCGCTGTGCGCTGCGCGACACGTGTCAGCGCAGATGCGCTGCGCGACACGTGTCAGCGCAGTTGCGCTGCGTTGTGCGCTGCGCGACACGTGTCAGCGCAGATACGCTTGCGTAGTTGCGCTGCGCTGTGCGATGCACGACACGTGTCACGTGCTAGGGCATCTGTGCCAAACAGAATTAAAATTCTAAAGAAATCTTTTCTGTTCTTGTTAAAACAAGAAGATTTTCTTCTGTAAAACAGAAGCCCTTGGATCAAAAATCCAACGGTGGGGAAAATTCCCCAAATCACTCAGAAAAAGATCTCTTTAACAAATTTAACTAATTTGTGGGCACTATAAAAAGGACCCTAGGCCTCAATTCAAAGGGGATCAACATCTTTCAAAAAAAAAGAAGAGAACTCTCGAGAACTCCTCAAGAGCAACAGAAGGTAAAAACCTTGGAAAGAAGAGAAAATTCTCTTATGAACAGATCAGTGATCTAAAAACAAGATCATTGATCTTTAAACATAACTAAATAAATGAATAAATAAAATAAAAAGAGTGCTTTGCACTTTTATGAACCTTTGGTTCTTTGAGATAAGAAAAACAAGAAAAACTTATCTTTTCTTTGATCTAAGTTAGATCAAGAAATCAAATAGTGCTTTGCATTTCTGTTCTTGAATCTAAAAGATTCTTAGTGTTTTGCACTTCCAAACTGCGCTGTTGCGCTCTTGGGAGAGTGCCACGTGTCAGCTACAGAACAACTTGCGCTACGCGCTCTTGAAATAGAGCTTCGCTCTCTGGACTTGGCCCAACTCACCAGAGCGCGCCACGTGTCAGCAGTGCAACAGCGCAGCGCACTAGCGCAGCGCACTGCGCTATTGCGCTTGCGCTCACCAGAGCAGGACACGTGTCCTCATCACAAGCGCTTGCGCTCAATAATTGGCGCAAAGCGCCTGACAAGCCACTATCAGATGATTAATGCACTGCATTATTTACAGAAGGGCCAAGCCCAATTAAAAAGGGCCTAACAGGCCAAATTAAATGCAATGCATTAGTTTAAAAAGGGCAGAGCCCAAATAAAAAACAGATGTTGCGCATCATTTATAAAAGGGCAGAGCCCAAATAAAGGTCTAATAGACCCAAAAAAATGCCATGCATTATTAAACAGGAGCAGAGCCCCAGTAAAGGCCTAACAGGTCAAATGCAAATAAAATGTTGAACATTTTCAACTGGACTTAGCCCAATTCTGGCCGTAAGTCCTTAAATTAAATTGAACTGAGTACAAATGCTCTCTCAAATCAATTTACTTCCGGTTCGAGGGTACATCTCTGAACTCCTCTGACACCTATCGTTGTAATCCTTCAACGACGTCAGAGAGGCGACGGGTCCCAACGACCACACATGAATATGGACCGAAACGTCCCTAAACTAATATTGGACCGAAACGTCCCTAAACTAATAACGGACCACCACGTCCCTAAACTGGAATGCGGACCACCACGTCCCTAAACTGGAATATGGAACGCAATGTCCCTAAACTACCTATGGACCGCTACGTCCCTAAACTGGAACAATAGAGCCTCCAAATGCTTTTTTGCCGGATCTAAACGATCCCGTTTAAGTTGATCTTAGCCCCCAAACACGGCTAACGTATCCTTAAACATTCAAACGGACTATAAAACTCCAAATCAACCTTGGTTCAAGGGTACATCTCTGAACTCCTCTGACATCTGCCGTTGTAATCCTTCAACGACGTTAGAGAGGTGACGAGTCCCGATGGCCAGATATTAAATGGATTATCACGTTAAGTTGATCTTAGTATCAAACAGGACTATCGTATCCTTAACGAACGTTTAAGTTGATCTTAGCCGCAACGCGACTAATGCATCCTTAAACTAAAAACACCAAACCCAAATCTAAGTAAATACGGATTTGGACTAATCCACGTCCTACGGGCGACGGCATTATTCAGTCTCCGTATACAATCTGTGGGCAACCACAAACAAAACAAACACACACGACACGAAGTGAAATTCTGGAGAAGGAGAAAGTTGTTACCGCGATGCGGTAACGTAATTAACTGCAGGGGCTTGCGCCTGCAGGGAAAAGCGTCCCCACAATCAAAAACCCCTCAAGCGAGGGGGAATCTGACAAAGTCTGCTACATCGGCCACATCCGTCTAAACCTCCGATACACGGTGCCATAAATCAACTTGGCATCTTCGGAGAGGTGAACGGATAAAACCAAATAGCATCTGCCCCGAATCTCAGCGTCAGGACATCGCGGTCCTGTGCGCCGTCCTTCGGAGGGGAACAATGTTTTAAACGCGTTAGCACAAGTTAGTAAAGCTTAATGGCGAGGCTCTGATACCATGTAAGTCTACGGTAGCGCCCCGGCCGTTAAACTGATGCCAAATGCGGAACAAAAACTTTTATAACTGGCGCTATCGCATACTATAACCCGGATCTTCCATTAACGCTAAACTAACAAACTCTAAAGAGGGTAGAAAGGTTATACCAAACGATCCGAGTCCTTCGTTCTTTAACCATCATCCCACGCTCCGTTGCGGCTGCTCCGATCTTGTCGATCTCCGATCTCCTCGTCCAGGTGGCACTACGTCATCGGATCTTTAAACGGGCTCCCGCCTCTGACCCGAAGCAACTAAGTCATCAAGTTTGCTAAAAGAGATGACCAAGATTGATGTAGAGAATGAGTAGAACATTTTGTCCCGCTTCATCCAAAGTCATGGACGAACGGTTAATAAAGTTGCCATTTGAGTCGGGTGATAAAATGAAATGAGCTATGAAATTTCCATACACCAAAACTATCATAATCTTTTAACCAAGTGAGAGTGAATAAATCCAGTGGGCATCCAAGAGAGGCCGGCCACAATATCAAGAGGAGGAGGGGTGAGTGTAGGAGCAAAGAGGTGACCATAAGATAAAAGATCTTAAGCAAAACCAAAAGGAATTAAATGCAAAACAATGAGTCACTATAAACACCTCACTTATCATTTAATGCAACAATTAATGCCAAGATGAGTCACATAACACCTCACCATCCTAGTCATCATCTAGAAGCTTCCACACTCATCTCAAGAAAAGATAAATCCGTTTTTAACCGAATGATAAAGACGGATGATAGAAAACTGGAAACTGGTAACTTCCAAAAGCGATCCCGAAACGAATTTCAGGATAACCCCGTAACAGTATAAACATACCAGCATTTGTATTACGAACGAATACAAATGCAACTGAGACAAAGATATTATATTTACACAGTATAATACTCGGATCCGGCTTAAACCAAAGCCCACCAGTATTATCTGCCCGAAATATGATACGTGCGTAAACGCACGTGCATTTTCCGAACCCTGCCATAAAACCATACGGTCTCTACAACGTTTCGCCCGAACTTGGGAAACTGTCTATGGGGGACTTTAAAGACTCGTCAGTACCCTGGCAGTGGGTTTAACCACAAGCCGTCAGCGGCACTAGCTGTGCGTAACGGCTGCCCATGTACTGACCTCAAGGAAAGCCGATGAGCGAACTCATCCCGAAACCCTACTGAGCCTAACAGTGACAATGTATATACAGTCCGGTCCGTTCGTCTATGAGTATGGCATATCCGACCTAGAAGGCTAGTAACGTCAGACCCCCAATAGCGGTATAAGTCGTGTCGGAGACAAGCCCTGAACACCCTGAGAAACTACCGGAGTACCTACCAGTAATTCTCACCTGCCTTGGCCAAGGACTTGGTGTAATGGCTTTTTTAGACACAGCGCGATCTCCACCCCCAATACCGGGAAAGACGAATCCCCTGCCGATCCGCTCGCGTGCCTCCATGTGGCTCAGGACTGTACCCAAAAACTACCTGTTTGGACGACTCCTTTAAGCCGTGGTAGGGTAGAAATCAAAGCATAGTGGGAACTCACACGAGACAAATGACGATCTCAGGTCGATGAACTAACCTGTACATATGTCACCAGGGAACTGCTATCTGACGATATGTATAATATCAACCAGCAGGTTCCCGGCGAGTCCTGTCCGGTGTACTCATAACCCAATGAGCACCTGTATACATCTTAGATGATCCAACTGACACCAGTGGCTTGTGAGACCGGCCACCGCCCCTCGTCGGGGTCTCGACTGTATACACTAGTCTACTCCGGAGTATCGATGCACTGTCTCGAAACTCTCACGACTAGGGACCACTATTAAGGATGTGCTTATGGACTACCCAACTCTCACATATATGATCACCCTCATACTGTTGGTAGTCAAGCAAGATCCTAAGGGCTCTGTCAACGTGTAACAGTGATCAGTCACCTGAACCTGTACACGACTGATAAAGGCAAACCAGATAGCATACTATCATCTCGAGTAAGACTGTCCTACCGGCATAGGTCCTCCTCAATCATTGCAATCACGTGCCTGCGATCCAATAATTGACTTTGAGGGCACTATATCCAACACCCGTACTGGTTACCGAGTTGATGATAGATAACACATCCACTCACGAAGTCTTCTCCTTCATGGACGGATCATCGGGGTACAATCAAATAAAGATGCATCCCGAAGATCAGAAGCATACCGCTTTCCGGACGCCTCTGGGCATATTCTGCTACAAAGTGATGCATTTCGGTCTGAAGAACGCCGGCACTACCTATCAGAGGGCCATGACGAAGATTTTCGATGACCTCATACATGAAATCATCGAATGCTATATCGATGACCTCGTGGTGAAAAGCAAA
Organism: Agapanthus africanus; assembly: GCA_030015575.1. Lineage (NCBI taxonomy): Eukaryota > Viridiplantae > Streptophyta > Magnoliopsida > Asparagales > Amaryllidaceae > Agapanthus > Agapanthus africanus. The sequence continues at coordinate 831,500,314 of JASDDO010000024.1, read as the reverse complement.
TCATATGAGGAACACTGGGAGCATTTGAAAATAGTGTTCCAGCGTCTTCGGAAATACAATCTGAAGATGAACCTTCTCAAATACGCATTTGGAGTTTCCTTGGGAAAATTCCTAGGATTCATCGTACGACACCGGGGCATCGAAATAGACCCGTCAAAGATCAAGGAGATTATGGAAATGCCTTCGCCCAGAACTCTCAAACAACTACGGTCTCTCCAAGAAAAGCTCGCATATATCCGGCGGTTCATAGCTAACCTCTCCGAAAAATGCCGCCCCTACAGTCATCTAATGAAGAAGGGGACCCCATTCGTTTGGGATCGTAAATGCCAGAGTGCACTAGATGAAACAAGCAATACCTGCAGAATCCACCAGTACTAACTGCTCTGGTCAAGGGAAAATCTCTCATTCTGTACACAACAGCCCTCGAAGGTTCGTTAGGCGCATTATGGGCACATGAGAATGACCGAGGGAAAGATAAAGCCCTCTACTATTTGAGTCGGGTTCTCCTGGGGGCAGAAAACAACTACTCCCCTATCAAAAAATACTGCCTGGCGTTAATCTTCGCTATAACGAAGCTTCGGCATTATGTTTTGGCGCATGAGGTCCATCTCATATAAAAAGTGGATCCTCTCAAATATTTGATGTCGAAAGCCATTCTAACATGATGGGTCGCTAAATGGGCCCTACTCTTAATGGAATTTTCGATAACATACCGACCTCTCAAGGCAGTGAAAAGCCAGGCCATCGCTGAGCACCGATACCTGCCGATTCACCCCTACATTGCGAATTCTAGACGAGCACACGTTTGAGACGATCGACAGGGAGAGAGGAGGGAGTGATACCCGATGGGGACTCTACTTCGATGGGGCATCTTCCATGAAGAAGAGAAAGCACACGACCCCTATAATTAAATCGGGGGTAAGCCTTATCTTCGTGACTCCGCAAGGAGGGATAATGCGCTTTTCTTTTTCCTTAACAAAGGCGAGGACAAATAATGAAGCGGAATATGAGGCCTTGATAGCAGGTTTTGAGATCACTGTCAACATGGGAATCGAAAACCTCCTCATATACAGAGACCCCCAGCTGGTTGTTAATCAAGTAAACGACGACTATCAAACGTGCAAACCAGAGTTGGTAAAATACGGCGAAAGAGTGCAACAATTGCTGACTTAAATCCCTTCCTACATCCTAGAAAGCATACCGCGTACAGAAAATAGCAAGGCGGATGCATTAGCCAAACTCGCCAAAGAACTGGCTGACGAAAACCTCGATGACGTAAGGATCGTTGTGCATAGTCGTCGAGTTCTTACTCCAGCAGAAATGTCCACGGAGTCGTCTGAAGAAATGGAAGCGACCAAGCAAACGGCCCTACAAATAGAGGACTAAGAAAAGGTTAAGGATTGGAGAGAAGTCTTTATAGACTACTTCAAATCCCGTCGAACACCTGAAGATGCATCCTCAAGACATCAGCTCATGAAACAAGCTCTGTCTTTCGCCTTCGTCAATGATACTTTATATAAGAGATCGTTCGACTCTCTATAGCTGAGATGCCTGGGACAGGAAGAAGCAAGGAAAGTCGTCCAGGAAACTCACGACGGACTTTGCGGTTCCTATCAAGCCGGGCCAAAGATGAAGTTGAAGATCAAAAGGATGGGCTACTATTGGCCCACGATGATTCAGAACTGCCTTGAATACGTGAAGCAGTGCCACTCATGACAAATCCATGGAGACTTCATCCACTAGCATCCAAATCCGCTACACCCAACAGTGGCTAGCTGGTCGTTCGAAATGTGGGGAACTGACATAATTAGGCCCATCGAACCAACATCATCCAGAGGACATCGGTTCATATTGGCGACAACCGATTACTTCTATAAGTGGGCAGAAGCAGTACCACTAAGAGAAGTGAAGACGATAACATTCTCCATTTCTTCAAGACACACGTCATCTATCGGTTCGGCACTCGCGACGGATTATCTCCGATAACGGGCCAGCCTACAGAAGTCACAGAATCAGCCGCTTCGCACAACAGCATAATATAGACCGGAGATACCCTTCAGTCTATAATCCCCAAGCTAACGGTCTAGCTGAGGCTTTCAACAAGACCTTGACGAAGATCATAAAGAAGACGGTGTCCAAAAATAAGAAGGACTGGCATGAGAGACTGCATGAAGCTCTCTGGGCGTATCGGACCACGTTCAAAACGGCCACAAACACAACGCCATTCGCATTGGTATTCGGCGCAGAAGCGGTACTCCCCCTCGAGATAGAGCTATCCTCTCTACGAGTGGCAGTTCATTACGAGCTAACGGATGAAGAAAATGCTTATCTTCGACTTGAGAAGCTCGACGCCCTTTATGAAACTTGTCTCATAGCGCAGCAAAACCTAGAGGCTTACAAAGAAAAAATGACGCGTTTATACGAGAGATTGACTAGGCCGAGAATATTTCGCCAAGGCGAACTCGTGCTAGTGGTCAAGAGACCTATGATCCCCAATCGTGCCAAATGGGGGAAATTCGAGCCGAACTATGAGGGCCCGTACATCATAGACAAAGTCTACCAAGGTAGGGCTTACTTGCTCATGGATATACATGGCGAAACACCCTTTCGGCCAATAAACGGCCAATTCTTGAAGAAATACTACGCCTGACGAGTTATGACTCGGGTCAATGATAGACGACGATGCCTATGTCCGCTCGCTATCTTCCCTAGTCCAAACTCTATAAGTAGTACTCAACGAAACCTCGCCTCAAAGTCCCTACGGACCGTAATGTCCTTAAAATAGATACAGACCGAAACGTCCCTAAACTAACAATGGACCGAAACGTCCCTAAACTAACAAGGGACCGGGATGTCCTGAAAATAGCTATGGACCGAAACGTCCATAAACTAACTAGAGACTGAGATGTCCTGAAACTAGATATAGACCGAAACGTCCCTAAACTAACAAGGGACCGAGATGTACTGAAACTAGCTATCGACGGAAACGTCCCTAAACTAACAACGGACCAAAATGTCCTTAAACTAACAACGGACCGAAACGTCCTTAAACTACTACAAACCGCAGCATTCTTAGGCTAACGCGGCAAAATAAAATAATAAAAAAATTAAAATAAATAAATAAACGGTACGTCCACAAGCAAAATGGGCACGGATGAAAACCCGAAGGGGCTCCGTAAGAAAAAACAGCAGGGCTACCGGCGAGTTTGTGAAAACCCGAAAGGGTGCAGACTCGTAAAAAAAATTCATGCACACTTGCGAGGTCCTCTCGACCTTGTAAGGAGAAAACACCCACGTGAGATCCTTACGACTCACAAGGGAGCAACACACTTAGGGATCCCCATGATTCCTAAGAAGAAATTACACTTACGAGATCCTCATGACTCATAAGGAGAACCTCTTATGAGACCCTCATGGCTCATAAGATTCAAAAGCGTTAAGCTACAGGGATTTGAACATGTTCTTAAGCCATCACCTCCCCCAGACTGCCCTACAGGTGAGTCCATATTGACCCCTGTATACAATCCATAGGCACAAATAAACGTCTCCCCCACCAAGTTCCACCAATGGCACAAGATGTCCTCGTGTGATGAATGACACTTGTATGTCCTCTCGACTTATAAGGAGAAAACACTCTTGTAAGATCCTTACGACTTATAAGAGAACACACACTTAAGAATCCTCACGATTCTTAAGGAAAAAATGCACCTACGAGATCCTCACGACTCGTAGGGAGAAACACCTTTATGAGACCCTTACGGCTCATGAAGTCAAAAGTCGACATGATTCTAACCCTGTTTGCTAAGCCATCTTTGTTTAAATCGACAAAAGAAAATGATGATTCGCTCCTGGCAATATCCTAGTTGTAGCGATGATGATGCCTAAATCGGTATCAAATTCCAAGTCCTTTCACGGAAAATGATGATTCGCTCCTTGCAATATTCCAGTCGCAGCGGTGCTGATGCTAAGATTGGTATAAGATCTTGAGTTCCATACTCGAAAAAAATGCATATGAAATAGCCGAAATGTTTGGGCAACTCGTAATAAAAATCAGAGAGTAAAATATATGCATATAAAAATAGCCGAAATATTTGGGCAACTCGCAATAAAAAGCAACAAGTAAAGAAAAAGAAAAATAGCCGAAATGATTGGGCACCGCGAAAAATAGCCGAAATGACTGGGCAATCGAGACTTTCGCGATATAAAAAGCTGAAATGATAGAGCATCGCGGAAAGAAATAAAAAAAATGAAAGAATGAAACTTTTGCCCTGCAGGTAAGTCCATACTGACCCCTGTATACAATCCGTGGGCATAGACGAAAAGGGAACCACATATCCTAACAAACTCTGTCAAAGGGAAAGTCAGACCTCGACAGCAACATCTGCATTCCAGAAGACCAACAACGGCGTTCCTCCTCATGCCAGCAGGGCACGGACGCGACACCACCAATCGGAGCCAAGGCAAAATCCCCAGTTCCAAGACTCTACGGTTCACAGACAACCTAGAGTCAGACCCGACATCATAGAAAGCGGAGAAAGTCATTCCCGACACCGTAGAAAATGGAGAAAGTCAACCCTGACACCGTAGAAGCGGAGAAAGTCAACCTCGACACCGCAGAAAACGGAGAAAGTCAACCCTGACACCTTAGAAAGCGGAGCAAGTCAACCCGACACCGCAGAAAGCGGAAACACATCAGCCAATGACCTCCGTCTTGGAAACACGTCAGCAAATGACCTCCGTCTCAGAAACACGTCAGCCAATGACCTCCGTTTCGGAAGTACGTCAGCCAATGACCTCCGTCTCGGAAACACATCAGCCAATGACCTCCATCTCGGAAACACGTCAGCAAATGACCTCCATCTCGGAAACACGTCATCCAATGACCTCCGTCTCGGAATTACGTCAGCCAATGACCTCTGTCTCGGAAACACGTCAGCAAATAACCTCCATCTCAGAAACACGTCAGCCAATGACCTCTGTCTCGGAAACACGTCAGCAAATGACCTCCGCCTCGGAAACACGTCAGCCAATGACCTCCTCCTCGGAAACACGTCAGCCAATGACCTCCGTCTCGGAAACACGTCAACCAATGACCTCCGTCTCGGAAACAAGTCAGCCAACGACCTCCCCGTCGGAGCAATGCTTCGACTCGGAAACAAGTCAACTCACCAACCACTTATGAGTCCTCTCGACTTGTAAAGGAGAAAATTCTCTTGTGAGATCCTTATGACTCTCAAGAGAAAACACACTTAGGAATCCTCATGACTCCTAAAGAGAAAATACACCTACGGGATCCCCTCGACTCGTAGGGAGAAAAGTCTTTATGAGACCCTCACGGCTCATAAAGTTGAAAAGTCTTAGGTGGCAGATCTGAATCTGTTTCCTAAGCCATCACTACCCCTACAAAGAGTTCAGGATGACCAGTTATTTATCATCTACAGGCCACACTTGCTAAAATAACATGCCAACAACACAGCAAAGAAGAGAAAGCAATAGTACAAGATAAAAAAAATGTGTATTTTATTCATGAATTCAATTGAGTACAAAATACATCACATAAAAAGAATAAAAAAATGATGAATGAATTAATGAAAGCATATTATTCATAGATTACAAATTTTTGGCCGATACAAAGATGGCTACTGAGAAGGAGGCGTTTTTAACAAATCAGCCAGCCGCATGCGCACTCCTCTCAATTCCTTTTCATGGTCAGCCACCGTGGCCAACTCCGCTTCAATCCGAGCCCATTGCTGCAAACAGGATGAAAGCTTCTCATCGATTTCCCGCTGAGCGGCTTCATGACTCTGCTTAACCTGCTTAGTGAAGTTAAACTTCCATCTCAGCACCAGCCCGTCAGAAATACATCGTTGGAGGTTTTCAAAAATAGCTTTCAGCTGCGCAGCATTTGCTTCGACCTGGGCACACAATTGGACAGACTCACTGGAATCTGCCTCATGTTCCTTCCGTCTCAAGGTCGCCTCTTGTTCAAAATAGCGAAAGAAGGGAACACTCTGCTCAACCTATGTAACCCGCTGGGAGTTCAAAGCCAAAACCTCGGGAGCAAGACGCTTGTGCTCAATTTCGTGCAGGCAGGCCTCGATCTGTCTGCAGTAATTAACCCAAGACTCGACGATGCCTTCGCCATGGAAGTTCACGAGCATCGCCAACATAGAATTAATCTCAGCAGCAAAATCTGTAGCAAATGCGAGGGCCTCGGCGTCAAGATCCTCGATGAATTCACTCAACATGCACAGACTGGTCACAGCGCCTCTAGAAGATGGACGTCTAGAAAAAGGCACTGCTGGCATTAGGATGCGAGACTTAAAAGGAACTAGAGCTGGTACGATTGCAGCAAAACAAGCTATGGTCAAATGTCGGCTCAAGAGATAAAGAAAATACACGAGCGATGGAGTCTACTATACCGGCTGCAACAGGTGGCAAAGTTAGGAGTACCGGAGGCGTGGCTATTCTCTCGTCCCCTCCTCCAATCTGTAACGCTGCAATCAATGCAAAGAAGAATTAGCAACGACATGGCTGCCTATAAAAGAAAGGAAAGGATGTCGGTTAAAAACTATACTCCCCGACACCAGCAGGCGGGACAATTTCTGACTGGAAGGAGAAATGTGGGTTCAACACCTGATACAGATGGTCAAAAAGAACTCCTGAAAAGTTGTGCAAATATACTGTCAGTACAAGGAGGATGAGACCCACGATAAAACCGATAAGTCGCAAACCCGTACCTTCCAGCATTATAGAGGACATAGGAGAAGCCGAAGGGACAACAACCGTCATGGCGGCGACCGGAGGTGCTTCAGATGACACAATCTCAACGTTCGCTGCACCTACAAACAAAATACCGTCAGAACAAGCTGAAAGGGATTGTGAAATAAAAAGTAAACAGCAACCCAACACCTACCTGATGGGTCATCAGCCAAAACCGCGACAGAAGCATCACCAGGCGCAGCGGCTTCTTCGCTCTCCTTCAGTGGAATAGTTTCGGCGCCCGTGGCTTCATCCCCTGATTCTACAAGAGCCGTCATGACGCTTACGATGCCCGCCGATATCAGGGAGCCGCAAGGGGAAAGAGCGGCGGTTTGGGCAGTCCCAGACTCCCGAGAGAGAGTAGCCGCTTCGGGCTCTGTAGTCGCCGTCATCTCACCTGCCATCTCATCGCCAGGACTTGGCCCTGCAGGATATGGTATATAAGAATTTAAAGATCAAGTTCTAATAAAAGACTCAGCGTTACATTACCTTCGGGCAGCTTTTCGGTTTCTTCCCAAGCCGCGCGCACAACCTGTCTATGGATGGTAGATAGGGCAGCTGGAGCATCCTCTGGAGGAATAGCGACAGATGGGGTAGTGCTTGAACCTGCACCCACAGCCAAGCTGGCATCGCGTTCCCTCGCCGCACGCTTCCTACGCTTCTTTTCGGTCTGAGCGGTGAGAAAAGATCTCCTCAAGACCTCCGTCAAAGGGATATCATCGTCCAAACCAAGCTCTGCCTCTGGAACTGTTACCGCGTCTGTCATCGGCTGCTTAAGTGAAGCCTCCTGCGGTACTATCGGGAAAGCTGAGGCCACAATAGCCGACTCTGGAAGCGTCACTTCATCACCGCTCGGGATCGGTACCGTACTTGGAATAACCCGAGTCAAGATAGTCCCTACAACAAAATAAAAGAGAAGGTCAAACCACGAATAAAGAAAAAGGGAATAAAGGCACAATCAGCCGAAGTATACCAAGGGCCAAAGAAGCGCGGAGCCTCTCTTCCTCCTTAAATGTTTTTGAGGGAAGCCGCGAGAGCCTCTTCGGCAGAGATACCTATTGGAGAAGAAAGCGTCAGTAAAAGCATAATAAAAAAAAATAACCGCGAAAAGATACGATTGAAATATACCTGACTTTGCTATAGTGATCAGTGCCGCCTCATCACGAGCCAATCGCTCGGAAGCCGCAAGGGCAGCCTAGAGATCAGTATCATCTGCGGGCGCGATAAATAGACCCTCATTGGTCCCATATTCACACAAGCCTTCACTATAGGGAGCATGGAGCTCCTGGCCGAGTACAACGTCAGCAGAAAAGAGCAATTTCTTCTTTTTCTGTGAGCGAGCACCGGCAGCCGATGACAAGAGTTTGCGCTTGGCGGGCAACTTTGGGCGACAAGTCCCGATCTCCGTACCTACTCTAGACTCCGGGGACGATGCCGCTACCGCTTCTACAGGAACATGGGGTAGAGGCTTATCAGGAAAGGCGCGCGGGACCGCAACCATACCAGCTTCTCTTACGGAAGGACGAACAATGGTCCGTTCCTTCAAGGGGACAGCGGGATTACCAGCAGGGGCTGCACCCTTGCGATCAAGCAGTAACTGCCTTTCTTCCCTATTGACAGCACTCGTCGCATGCGAGCACCACGCTGTTCCCCTCCGAATGGCGGCGCACAGGACCGCGATATCCTGACGCTGGGATTCGGGGCAGATGCTATTTGGTTTTATCCGTCCACCTCTCCGAAGATGCCAAGTTGATTTATGGTACCGTGTATCGGAGGTTTGGACGGATGCGGCCGATATAGCAGACTTTGTCAGATTCCCCCTCGCTTGAGGGGTTTTTTTTTATTGTGGGGACGCTCTTCCCTGCAGGCGCAAGCCCCTACAGTTAATTACGCTACCGCATCGCGGTAGCCACTTTCTCCTTCTCCAGAATTTCACTTCATGTCGTGTGTGTTTGTTTTGTTTTTGGTTGCCAGTGGATTGTAAATGGAGACTGAGTAATGCCGTCGCCCGTAGGACGTGGATTAGTCCAAATCCGTATTTACTTAGATTTGGGTTTAGTGTTTTTAGTTTAAGGATACATTAGTCGCGTTGCGGCTAAGATCAACTTAAACGTTCGTTAAGGATACGTCAGTCCTGTTTGAGACTGAGATCAACTTAACGTAGTGATTCATTTAATCTATGGCCGTCAGGACTCGTCACCTCTTTGACGTCGTTGAAGGATTACAACGACATGTGTCAGAGGAGCTCGGAGATGTACCCTCGTACCAGAGTTGATTTGGAATTTTGTAGTCCACTTGAATGTTTAAGGATACGTTAACCGTGTTTGGGGCTAAGATCAACTTAAACAGGATCGTTTAGATCCGGCAAAAGAGCATTTGGAGGCTCTATTGTTCCAGTTTAGGAACGTGGTGGTCCATATTCCAGTTTAGGGACGTGGTGGTCTATCGCCAGTTTAGGGACGTGGTGGTCCATATTCCAGTTTAGGGACGTGGTGGTCCACCATTAGTTTAGGGACGTTTCGGTCCAATATTAGTTTAGGGACGTTTCGGTCCAATATTAGTTTAGGGACGTTTCGGTCCAATATTAGTTTAGGGGCGTTTCGGTCCACAAGTTTAAAGACCCTGCAGTCCATATTCATATGTGGTCTTCGGGACCCGTCACCTCTCTGACGTCGTTGAAGGATTACAACGACAGGTATCAGAGGAGTTCGGAAATGTACCCTTGAACCGGTAGTAAATTGATTTAAGAGAGCAATCTTGCTCAGTCAATTTAATTTAAGGACTTATGGCCAAAATTGGGCTAAGTCCAGTTTCAATATTTTTTTTTTTTTGTCTTTGGCCTGTGCTAGGGCTTTACCCCTTTTTAGTAATGCACTGCATTATTCTTGTTTTGGTCGGGCTTTGCCCTTTTCTAATGATGCAGAGCATCTATTTTTTTGTTTGGGCTTTGCCTCCCTTTTAAAATGCATAGCATTTTTTTATTAGGCCTGTTAGGCCTTTTAATTGGGCTCTGTCCCTTTTCTTTAATAATGCAGAGCATTAAATACTCTGACAGTGCCCCACGTGGCTTGTCATGCGCTTTGCGCTAAGTAATGAGCGCAAACTCATATGGTGGTAACACGTGTCATGCTCTAGTGAGCGCAAGCGCAATATCGCAGTGCGCTGCGCTAATGCGCTGCGCTGTTGTGCTGCTGACACGTGGCGCGCTCTGGTGAGTTGCGCCAATTCCAGAGAGCAAAGCTCTATTTCAAGAGCGCGTAGCGCAAGTTGTTTTGTAGCTGACACGTGGCGCTCTCTCAAGAGCGCAACAGCGCAGTTTGGAAGTGCAAAGCACTAAGAATATTTTAGATTCAAGAACAGGAGTGCAGAGCACTATTTGATTTCTTGATCTAATTTAGATCAAAGAAAATAAATTTTTCTTTTTTGTTTCAAGAACCAGAGGTTCATAAAAAAGTGCAAAGCACTATTATTACTTATTTTTCTTTTTATTTAAAATTATTGATCTTGTTCTTAGATCAATAATCTGTCCATAAGAGAATTTTCTCTTTTTCCTAAAGGTTTTTTTATCTTCTGTTGTTCTTGAGGAGTTCTCAAGAGTTCTCTTCTCTTTTTTTTTTTAGAAAGATGTTGATCCTTTTTAATTGAGGCCTAGGGTCCTTTTTATAGTGCCCATAAATTAGTTAAATTTGTTAAAGAGATCTTTCTCTGAGTGATTTGGGGAATTTTCCCCACCGTTGGATCTTTGATCCAAGAGCTTCTGCTTTGCAGAAGAAAATCTTCTTGTTTTAACAAGAACAGAAAAGATTTCTTGGAAATTTAATTCTGTTTGGCGCAGATACCCCAGCGCGTGACACGTGTCGCGCAGCGCAACCGCGCTAGCGCATCTGCGCTGACACGTGTCGCGCAGCGCAGTGCTTGCTCAGCTGAAGCGTTGCTTCATAAAAATAGAGCTTTGCTCTGATTGAGCGCGCCTTCTTGGGCGCTGCGCTGACGTATCAGCGCCTGACATGTGGCGCGTTGCGCCCGAGATGTGAAGCGTTACTTCAAAATTTTGAATTTTTGAATTTCAACAGAGCTCTGCTCTGATTGGGCGAAACAAATGCCCCCCACCGTTGCGCTCACGTGGCGCACACGTGAGTGCAGCGGTGGCAAACTCCTGATCGTTGGATCAAGGGGTGAGCTGAAGGGGCGCAAGCGCCTTATAAATAGGACCTATGGCCCTTTAGAAAACTTCACCATTTTCTAGATTTCGATTCCAGAGCTTTGCTCTTGCTTAGAACTTCAGAGCTTTGCTCTCGTTTCCAAAACTTCAGAGCTTTGCTCACTTCCAAGGTTAAAAACTTTCGGTAAAAATTAATTCAAATCAAATTAATTAACCTTAACCAAAGAGCTTTGCTCTCACAGATCTTTTAATCTATAGAGACCCCCATTGGGGTTTCATAAACAGAGCTTTGCTCTCAAACACTCATAGATCTGCAGGGATCTTGTTCATGGGTTCTAACCCATGAACAGAGCTTTGCTCTTGGATCAAGTGTGGATCTTTTAGATCTGCAAAGTGAAGAACTTATCATAAGTTTTCATGGATTTTTCAAGGTCCCAAAAATTTTTAAAATTTTTAAGTATTAAGATTTTCTGATGGATCTTTTCTATTATTATCACAGAGCTATGCTCTTTTAAGGAATTTTATTCCTTTGAGACCAGAATTTGACAAGTGTCATTCTGTGACAGAGCTTTGCTCTGAAAGAGGAGATTTTCTCCTTGTCTCTAGGGATTCTTCCCCCCCCCCCTTTTTTTATAAATGGGAATGTTTTCCTGGAGCCAACTGACAATCTCATCCAATGATGAGATTGTCTTATTAACTGATGTATTGTCATCTAGATTTTGTGGGTCCCTCTTTGGTCTCCTACTCACTGCACTGTGGTGCGGTGTAATTAATTAATTTTAATTTAATTAATGCATTTTCTTTTTTAGACGCCAAACGTTGGAATTACAATACTAACGGCTAAATTGTTCTTTTTGCAGCGATCATGTCTCTAGACACTTCATTCCCGTTCGTCCGCTCGGAGGAGGGATTTCCCGAGGCGCCCCTGGACCGTGAAGTCCTGGCTATGATCAAGGAGTACGACCCGGAATACAAGAGTCTCCATCTTTGGGGGTCGTGGTACAATCAGATCATCATGGGCCGACGGAGCTTCACCAGCGCGGTACCGTCAGAACCCATCACTGCAATTCACTACGCTACCCCACCTTCAGTGCAGTATGCCGTGGAGATGATAGACTGGACCGCGAACAGCTTTCTTCATCCGGCTATGGATGCGGTTACGGTTCAGCGTCCCATAGTCTTGGATATCCTAGGACGCCGTATTTGTCAGGGAGAAGCACGGCCCTGGGGGCAATCATATAACCTGGGTTTGATTCCCCGTCACCCGATTGGCTATCTGCCGTGGGCCCGGTACATCCTGTCGACGAAGAAGTCGCAGTTGATAAGACTAGGACTGTACACCGCGGTCTACATCTCTCTCTTCCATTATCCCACGCTCCCCACTTGGTGGTTCAAGGCTTTCTTGGAGCAATGGAATATTCCTACCCACACTTTCCTTGCTATGGATCGGGAAGTGTCCATCTCTTTGGAGGAATTCACGGAGCTATCCGGCCTACCGTTCATGGGAGAACATTACGAAGAGCTGCTCCCGACAGATGTGTACGTCTTTGGTGCTAGGCCAGTGGTCAGGGGGGACACGCCGGAGAATGCCGTTCAACATCAATTCCCGAGCTTGATTAAGGTGTTGAACATCTATGAATCTCTCTTTATCGAACGCGGGAGTCGCGGAGTTAATTTTGAGGATTTCATTGCTCAGTTTCTTCATCCCAATGTCCTCTCGGCAGAAGCTACCAAGTTTGCCACCCTTGAGGACCCTTTCGGTTTAGGTTTGGATAACCTGCCAGCCAGAGATATAGACCAAAAGGACTTCTTTCTTCCTAACTCCCCAACAACATCCTTTGCAGAAATTGCGGCCCCCGGAATGGATGAGGAGGCCTTTTTCTTAGGATTTCTCGGACTGTGGCTGAGTTGGTTCGTGATCCCAATGCACTCTCATCGCATGCGGCCTTCTGTCTTTTACCCAGCCCACCGAATGGTCATCGGGGTAAAGGTGGCTGTGGGGATCGCTGGCCTGGCGCACCTATATCATGGCCTCAGCCGAGCAGCGGATGCCAACGAGCCCGGGGTACTGCACGTGGTCTTCTCGATGCACTACTTTGCATCGTGGCTCGAGCTACACACGGAGGGTGTCTTCGGCATGCATAAAAGGCCTTCATTTTTTGACAAGTGCGGTTTTCCTCGCATTTTACAGTTGATTGGCTCATCTATCGTGACCCCTTCACCACGGGACGCCAGGGGTTTAATTCTTCGCCCTCGCACCGTTGGAGTCGGGGTGTCCTTTATTGATAAGGTATTAACCATTGGAAAAGCGTCCACCACTGCGGTGCGACCATTACAGGATTCCTTCAAGGATGGAGCTTCAGTGTTAACGGCCCGGGAGATCCTCCATTTGTATTCTATTAGACCGGGTTTCCTAGTCTTCAGGCAGGGCGGTGCAGCAGTCTTTATGAGATGTAATCCGCATCGTTTTTCCCAACAACTGGGTTACGATCAAGGGGTACCCTTGGAAGCTTTCTTATTGGAACCTGCTATCAATGAAGAAGGGATGGAGAATGCGTTACATCACTTCATGCGCTTGAACACGGGTTCTCGTTTTTTCATCAGCACGCCGGCCTGTGCTCCACGACTCCTTAATGTATATAAAGAGTGGTACAATCATGCGACGGGGGCTGTTATAAAGGAAGAGAGGCGAGTGTTGATCGACCGTAAAGAAGTACCCCCGGGCGCTAACCGTAACGCTCCCTTAGCACCAAGGATCCTGGTGGCTCCTCCTCTAAAAGATGCCGGGGGTAGACCATCACGTGCGCCAAGTCCTCCACGTGAGCTGCCACTCCCTGATATCGCAAATTCACCTCCCGCATCCTGTGCTCCAGTGGAGACAGTAGTTGTACCCTCACCGGAGTCTGGCGTGGGTGCGGACATCGGGACTGTAAGTCCACGTTGCGACCTCCGGTTCTTACGGGGAGGCGGAAACGGTATAAAAATCAAATTTTTAGCGCATGGGGCAACATGGACTAACAAAGTCGGGATCTTTTCTAAACTAAACTAGCTAACATGCAAAGGAGAGTTAACTACTCGGCAAAGTGGTTATACCTAACTTGAACTCCTTCTTCTTGAAACCTAGTAGAGGTTGATGGTTCTTTCCTCGTAGCCTTCTTCCGTCAAAGATGGATCCACCTGAGGGTTCAACCTTCGGGCTCTTTCTCGAACTTAGAGTGAACTAGGATCTCCGGCTTGCTAAACCTTGAACCCTAGAGAGAGTAGAGAGTATCTATGGGGTGTTTCTCTTTCAAGGAGAGGGATTCTCAACGCATGAGAAGGATTCTCCTTGAGCTTGAGGAAGAAGAAGATGAAGTGAGGAGAGAGAATGAATATGATAGAATGAGCTCATTTTCCTTTTGCAACCATAACAAAAGGAAAAAGAATTATCTAATTAATAATAATAATTCAAAATGAAATAGTTGATGGTTGTTTTTGGAATGACCACTATCATCACTTCATTAAATGAATGTAAGCTAGAATCAAGGAGTATCCTTGCAAAGTAATGATGATGGTCAAACATTCAACCATGGTCAACAAGTCAACCATGGTCAACAAGTCAACAAAATCAACCATGACACAATTTCATTTAATTACTATTATTAATTGATATTTCATAAATCCATTAGGGTTTGGAAAAAGACGACTGTCAACTGTGCATACGCACCCGTTCCGAAACCCTAATGAAAGACCTCTTCCTCCGCCTCAAACAACTGTGCATACACACCTGCATTCTCGTTCCGAGGAACAAGAATACTGAGAGATAAAAGCAACCCCAAAACATATACCAGTATCTGGCTCAAACCAGAGCCTGCTAGTATAATCCGTCCGGACTCCAAATGTGCACAAGTGCACGGATGAGAACGAACCCTGCCGCAAAACCATGCGACCTCTACTCAATTTTGCCCAGAGGCGAATAGCCCTCTGTATGGGAATCTAAAGACTCGACGCTACGCTGGCAGCGGGTTTAACCACAGACCGCAAGTGGCACTAGCTGTGCGTAACGGTCCCCAGGTAGATGCCGATAAGAAGACTGACGAGGTAAAACCCATCTGAACTCCTACTGAGTCTGAATGTGACATTCTCCGTACAGTCCGGTCTGTTCGTCTGATACATCGCATGTCGGGCCTAGGGGGCGGTAAACGTCAGTCCCCTAATAGCGGTACAAGTCGTGTCGGAGTGAAGCCCAAAACACCCTGAGATAACACTGGAAGCCTACCAGTATATCTCGCTTGCCCTGGCCAGGGACTACTCGTGTAATGGCTCTCCTAGACACAGCGCGATGTCAACCCCCAATACCGGGAGAGACGAATCCTGCCTAACCGTCACTGCCTCCAAGTGCTTCGGGACTGCACCCAACCATTACCTGTTTGCACGACTCCTTTGAGCCGTGGTAGGGTAGTGATCAAAGTGCAGTGGGAACACACTCGAGGCGAAGTGCCAGTGTCAAGTCAGTGGACTAAGCTGTACTCATGTCACCTGGGAACTGATAACTGACGATAGGTATGATACCAACCTGTCAGTTCCCGACGAGTCCTGTCCAGTGTACTCGTAACCCAACGAGCACCCGTATACTATCTCCAGTACGACGTACTGATGGCTGTGGGACAGACCATCTCCCACACTGGGATGATGAGAAGCGCACACGCTAGTCTACTCCGGAGTATCGATGCCCTGTCTCGATAGTCCTGCGACTAGGGACCTGTATAAGGATGTGCTTACAGATTACCCAGCCCCCACTAGTGTGATTGCCATCACAACGCTGGTAATCAAGCAAAGATCCTAAGGGCTCCACTAATGCATATAGGTGATATACTAAAATAAACACATGTACACATTGAAGTAGAAACAAACCAAGTAGCATACTACTATATTGAGCAAGATTGTTTATACAAGGTGAATATCCCAAGCTTCCATTAAGTAATATACAAACTAGTATGATACAGTAATGGCCTCTAGGGCATATACACTAACAATCTCCCACTTGCACTAAGGCCATGTACTGGCGTATCGAAGACCTATCATCTTGATCAGCCGCTCAAACTGAGTCTGGGGTAAGGCCTTGGTGAATGGATCTGCCGTGTTATCTTCTGAAGCGACTCTCCGAACCTCGATCTCCTGGCGATCCACGATCTCCCTGATCAGGTGATACCGCCTCAAGATGTGCCTGGATCTCTGATGGGACCTGGGTTCCTTCACTAAAGCTATAGCTCCGTTGTTGTCGCAATACAGAGGTATTGGGTCAACAATGGACGAAACCACCTGAAGTTCTTTCAAGAACTTCCTCATCCAGACAGCTTCTTTTGCGGCATCAGATGCAGCGATGTATTCCGCTTCCATCGTCGAGTCTGCAACGGTTTCCTGTTTGGAACTCTTCCAACACACCGCCCCTCCATTGAGGGTAAAGACAAAACCCGACATGGACTTGGAATCATCCTTGTCACTCTGGAAGCTGGAGTCAGCAAAGGCCTCGATCTGGAGGTCTTTTCCGCCATACACCAAGAACATCTCCTTAGTCCTCCTCAGGTACTTGAGAATGTTCTTTACTGCTATCCAGTGTTTCTCCCCAGGGTTTGACTGATACCGGCTTACTACACTCGGTGCATAAGCTACATCCGGTCTGGTACACAACATCGCATACATTATAGAGCCTACCGCAGAAGCGTAGGGTATAATAGACATGCCATCCCTCTCCAAATCAGTCTTGGGAGACATCTCTTTAGAGAGGGTGATCCCGTGACAAGCCGGTAGGTTACTGCGCTTGGAATCTTCCATACTGAATCTCTTCAGTATAGTGTCGATGTACCTGGACTGTGAAAGTCCTAATATCCTCTTGGATCTATCACGATGGATCCGGATCCCCAGGATGTAAGAGGCATCACCCAGGTCTTTCATGGAGAACCTGTGTGACAAGAATCCCTTGACAGATTATAGCATAGGAATGTCATTTCCTATTAAGAGAATGTCATCCACGTATAAAACGAGGAATACTACAGTTCTCGCTACAAATCTACTATAGATGCATGGTTCATCTGGATTTTTGATAAAGCCAAATTCCTTGACCGTCTCATCAAAACAGATGTTCCAACTCCGCGATGCCTGCTTTAGTCCATAGATGGACTTAAGCAACTTGCACACCTTTCCGCTGCTCCTACTCTGAATGAAACCCTCTGGCTGGTCCATATAGACACACTCCTCTAAATTTCCATTTAGAAAAGCGGTTTTTACGTCCATCTGCCAAATTTCATAATCGTAGAAGGCAGCAATGGCAAGAAGGATCCGAATGGATTTCAGCATAGCCACTGGAGAAAAGGTCTCGTCATAGTCCAAGCCAGGTCTTTGACGGAAACCCTTCGCTACAAGTCTAGCTTTATAGGTCTCAACCTGTCCATCTACACCAATCTTCCTTTTGAAGATCCACTTGAATCCTACGGGTTTTACCCCGTCTGGAGCAATGTCCAACGTCCATACTTTTTTGGTGTACATGGACTCCATTTCGGTCCGCATTGCATCCAGCCATTTTACCGAGTCAACGCTCTGAACGGCCTGCTGGAAGCTAGTAGGCTCATCATAATCTATGATGCAATCCTCTCCATCCCCGTCTATGAGAAAACCGTAGTACCTCTCGGGCGGATGAGACTGCCTACTACTCCTGCGGAGCGGCGTAGGAATGTCTTGTTCTTTCGAACCCTCTGGTTCCACTAAGCTTTCAGTAATAGTCTGAGGTTCTGGAATTTCTTCCAGTTCTATTGCGCTCCCACTTACTTCTTTTTCTAAGAACTGATATTCCAGAAAATGGGCATTACGAGAAACAAGGACTTTTTGTTCCTCTGCGTAATAGAAAAGATACCCCCTGGAGTTCTTTGGGTATCCCACAAACTTGCACAGTACTGAGCGTGCCTCGAGCTTGTCCGTATGCTGCTTTTTGACATAAGCTGGACATCCCCAAATCTTCAGGTACTGAAGATAGGGTTTCTTCCCACTCCATAACTCATATGGTGTGGTAGGCACAGTCTTAGTAGGAACTCGGTTCAAAAGGTATGCAGCTGTTTCTAGCGCATACCCCCAGAATGATCGTGGTAACTCAGCGTTACTCATCATGGACCGTACCATATCCAATAGGGTCCGGTTCCGTCTCTCCGATACACCGTTATGTTGCGGAGTGTATGGAGGAGTAAGCTGAGAGAGAATCCCATTCTCTTTTAAGTAATTCAGGAACTCGGCACTTAAGTATTCTCCACCTCGATCCGATCTTAGAATCTTGATAGTTTTGCCGGTTTGTTTTTCTACTTCATTCTTATATTCCTGAAATTTTTCAAAGGCTTCGGACTTATGTTTCATTAAGAAGACATAACCGTACCTTGAAAAATCATCCGTAAAAGTAATGAAGTAAGAATAACCGCTTCGCGAATGTATAGACATTGGACCGCACACGTCGCTGTGTACGAGTCCCAAGAGCTCGCTCGCTCTTACTCCGTGTCCAGTGAACGGAGTCTTTGTCATCTTTCCTTTGAGACAGGATTGACAAGTGGCATATGATTGATATTCGAACGGATCCAAATATCCTTCTGTATGTAACTTAGTCAACCTTCTCTCATTGATGTGACCCAGTCTACAATGCCATAAGAAAGTCTGATTGATATCTGGAGACTTTCTTTTGTGTGTATTCTGGACATTGAAAATCTGTGGTTGGTTTAATACGTATATACCATTGCTCAGTGTACCTGACCCAATCAGAACTTGATTAAGGTGAATGTTTACAACATTACTTACAAACGCAAATTCATAACCTTCTTTAGAAACCAAAGATACAGAAATGATATTACAAGTTGCGTTGGGTACAAAAAAGCAATTACGCAAAACCAAAACATGTCCATCTGACATTCCCAGGTGATAGTCCCCCACGGCTTTAGCATCCATGCTATCTCCGTTCGCAACTCTGAGGGTCATGTCACCTGCCTTCAAAACCCTACGGTTTCTCAACGCCTGCAAAGAATTACAGATATGAGATCCTGATCCGGTATCCAATACCCAGGAAGTAGAGTTTATAGAAAGACAGTTTTCAATAACATACACACCTGAAGCTGAAGCCGCAACCTGCTTCAGGTCCTGTGTCCTGGCTTTCCAAGCCCTGCAATCTTTCTTCCAGTGTCCACTCTTATGACAATAGAAGCATTCTTCCTTTCCCACAAGCTTCCCCGCTATCTTTGTTGCCTTTTCCTTTCCCTTCGTACCCACTTTACTAACACCGCCCCTTGGTTTGGCGGGGGCTTTCTTCCTCTTTCCCTTGGCTTTCGCCTTGGACCTAGAAGAAGAAGATCCTCCTACAAACAAAGCGGGTGTTTTCCTACCTTTCTGTAGGGTGCCCTCTGCGCTCCTCAGTATGTTGAGGAGTTCTGAAAGTTCAACTTCCTTTTCTTGCAAGTTGAAATTCAGTATGAACTGGGCGTAAGTGGAAGGAAGGGACTGGAGAACTAAATCCGTATAGAGTTCGCTTTCCAACGTGGTCCCAAGTTCCGCGAGCTCTTCAATGTAGCCAATCATCTTAAGCACGTGGTCCGCTACCGATGATCCGACGGCCAACTTTGCCGAAAATAACTTCTTCGACACTTCGTATCTTGCGATACGAGACTGCTCTCCATACAGTTCTTTTGTATGAAGAAATATGGATTCCAAGTCCATATTCTTATGCCTCCTCTGATGTTCGTTGTCCATAGAGGCAAGCACGAAGCACCTGGCCTTCGCGCAATCAATCTCCCAAGTCTTACGGATTTCCTTATCCGCGACGCTGGAGGTAGGACCTGGGACGGGGGGAGCTTTGGTGGTAAGAAGATACCCCAGCTTGTCGTAAGTGATTGCCATTTTGACATTCCTGAGCCAATCTTTGTAGTTTGGCCCTGTCAGTATGTTTTTATCTAGAAGTAACTTAAGTCCAGTCATGTTGAATGGTCGCTGCAATTAGGAGAGAGAGAAGGAACACTCAGCACGATGCTCTTGCAAGTTTAGAATGGTTTTTAATTTGTCTAAACAGGATGGCTCCCACTGTCTCTCGAATCCCTCCTCAAACCACAAAGGAAGAATTAGCCGGGATCAATCCCACCGCACAATACTTGCTTAACCGTTCAGCCAGGCCAGTGTCGGTACTTCGAGGGAGGTTTTCCAACGCTTTCGCGAAGTTCCTTAATTTAAGAATCTCTTTTTCCTGGGGGCGTAGCCCCGCTAACACCTTTCTAGGCACCTACTAGGTTTATAGCATTGATCGTTTAGTGAGAAATTTCCCGAGGAGTAGCATATACTCACAGTAGGATCGGGATCCAAATATCATCGCGTGACGAAACTGAAGGAATCCTACCAGAATCACCACACTCCAAATGGTATGCAAATCTAGCAAGTTTCAGTACTTATGAAACTCCCGATGTGGATTTTTGCCCCATGCTCTTATGACCATGGCGTGAGGTCAAAATGTCATAAGTCACATGTCAAGTTCTTCCCATCATTATCCCGGTTAATTTGAACCCACCCGTACCTACCCTTGACGTAGGCCAAAATGGCAGTACGACTGTCTCAAACCAACGCATTCTATCTATGCAACAGATAAATATCCGGCAGCTACCAATCACTATGCCTTGGCGTGGGTCAAAATACATAGCTTGAATACTACCGTATATTTAACTGAAATGATGGAGGGCTACGAATGGTTTTGGCGAAACCGTGAACGTAGTGAACTTGATATAATCGATGGAACGAGATAGCTTTTAAAAAGAGTGGCTCAAGCTCCACATTTAAAAGTTAGTTTTGAAAAGAACCGAGTGGTTTTTCGAAAGTGTTCCAACGACTTTTGCTTGGTTTATTATCTTGCATTAGTTCTTTTAATGCGTGATATTCTTGCATTAGTTCTTTTAATGCGTCCCGTCATTTAATCCTACCATTGCAGAAAACAACCAAAATATGACGTACGCTTATGCCATTTGCATTCGCCACGGGGCCCCGTCATCACCCGTTAGGTTACTTAACTAACGACAGAGCGGGGGCTGGGCTAGCGCGGCTGTAAAACATAAGCAACGCCTAAATAGTTATAAATATAGCAATGATAGACAAAACAGATCACAGATGAATACATTGGATATACTAGGAATCCGCAATCCGTTCGAGCCTGCAACGAAAAGCGAATTACACGGTCGCGGTGAATAGCCAAAACCCCACCCAAGACCCCTACGGGTGCGGCAAACTACCCGCCAAGTACCCGGTAGTTTATGCACCCCTCCATGGGTCTATCCTAGGAGCAAAAACAGTAAAAAGAATTATACAATGACGGCTACAACCCCGACCCGGTTGTGCGGCCATACAAATAATAATATTACATCAATTTACATATTACAAATGAATGAAAGAAAAACAAAAGCTCATCTCACATCCACCCCGGCTATTCACCCGCGACAGTCCAACACATTCATATACACATTCCAATATCAAACACAGATCACAGAGATGTGTATAACCCCGACTAATCGACTTATAGCGATTAGCCGATGTTCAATACATACAAACAACACAGATATAACCAACATAGTCAAAGTGTAGTGAAGTTCGATAAAAATACGGATTTATAGGCCCCCAAAAACAAATTTCTTTTCTGGAAAATCTGGGCACAAATGACATATCTTAAAAATCCCAAAACCCTACCAGAAGAACACTGCACAAAACAGGACCACACGAAGAGACAAAACGGCGGCGGTTCCGCGGCCTAAGCCACCTATTGCCGCGGAACCACGGCGCTTTGAAGGAATCATGCGATCGTATTTTGTGGGTGTTTTTACAAAACCCTGAGCCGATTTTAGGAGTAAAACTTTTTACATTTCGAGCACAAAAAATTTCAACAGAAACTTAGGGTTTTGGTTTTTCCGGTTTTGCGATTTTTCTCGATCGAACTTCCATACACTTTACTACAAAGCTAGTTTAAGTTTAGTTAGGCTCTGATACCACTGTAAGTCCACGTTGCGACCCCCGGTTCTTACGGGGAGGCGGAAACGGTATAAAAATCAAATTTTTAGCGCATGGGGCAACATGGACTAACAAAGTCGGGATCTTTTCTAAACTAAACTAGCTAACATGCAAAGGATAGTTAACTACTCGGCAAAGTGGTTATACCTAACTTGAACTCCTTCTTCTTGAAACCTAGTAGAGGTTGATGGTTCTTTCCTCGTAGCCTTCTTCCGTCAAAGATGGATCCACCTGAGGGTTCAACCTTCGGGCTCTTTCTCGAACTTAGAGTGAACTAGGATCTCCGGCTTGCTAAACCTTGAACCCTAAAGAGAGTAGAGAGTATCTATGGGGTGTTTCTCTTTCAAGGAGAGAGATTCTCAACACATGAAAAGGATTCTCCTTGAGCTTGAGGAAGAAGAAGATGAAGTGAGGAGAGAGAATGAATATGATAGAATGAGCTCATTTTCCTTTTGCAACCATAACAAAAGGAAAAAGAATTATCTAATTAATAATAATAATTCAAAATGAAATAGTTGATGGTTGTTTTTGGAATGACCACTATCATCACTTCATTAAATGAATGTAAGCTAGAATCAAGGAGTATCCTTGCAAAGTAATGATGATGGTCAAACATTCAACCATGGTCAACAAGTCAACCATGGTCAACAAGTCAACAAAATCAACCATGACACAATTTCATTTAATTACTATTATTAATTGATATTTCATAAATCCATTAGGGTTTGGAAAAAGACGACTGTCAACTGTGCATACGCACTCGTTCCGAAACCCTAATGAAAGACCTCTTCCTCCGCCTCAAACAACTGTGCATACACACCTGCATTCTCGTTCCGAGGAACAAGAATACTGAGAGATAAAAGCAACCCCAAAACATATACCAGTATCTGGCTCAAACCAGAGCCTGCTAGTATAATCCGTCCGGACTCCAAACGTGCACAAGTGCGCGGATGAGAACGAACCCTGCCGCAAAACCATGCGACCTCTACTCAGTTTTGCCCAGAGGCGAATAGCCCTCTGTGTGGGACTCTAAAGACTCGACGCTACGCTGGCAGTGGGTTTAACCACAGACCGCAAGCGGCACTAGCTGTGCGTAACGGTCCCCAGGTAGATGCCGATAAGAAGACTGACGAGGTAAAACCCATCTGAACTCCTACTGAGTCTGAATATGACATTCTCCGTACAGTCCGGTCTGTTCGTCTGATACATCGCATGTCGGGCCTAGGGGCGGTAAACGTCAGTCCCCTAATAGCGGTATAAGTCGTGTCGGAGTGAAGCCCAAAACACCCTGAGATAACACTGGAAGCCTACCAGTATATCTCGCTTGCCCTGGCCAGGGACTACTCGTGTAATAGCTCTCCTAGACACAGCGCGATGTCAACCCCCAATACCGGGAGAGACGAATCCTGTCTAACCGTCACTGCCTCCAAGTGATTCGGGACTGCACCCAACCATTACCTGTTTGCACGACTCCTTTGAGCCGTGGTAGGGTAGTGATCAAAGTGCAGTGGGAACACACTCGAGGCGAAGTGCCAGTGTCAATTCAGCGGACTAAGCTGTACTCATGTCTCCTGGGAACTGATAACTGACGATAGGTATAATACCAACCTGTTAGTTCCCGACGAGTCCTGTCCAGTGTACTCGTAACCCAACGAGCACCCGTATACTATCTCCAGTACGACGTACTGATGGCTGTGGGACAGACCATCTCCCACACTGGGATGAGAAGCGCACACGCTAGTCTACTCCGGAGTATCGATGCCCTGTCTCGATAGTCCTGCGACTAGGGACCTGTATAAGGATGTGCTTACAGATTACCCAGCCCCCACTAGTGTGATTGCCATCACAACGCTGGTAATCAAGCAAAGATCCTAAGGGCTCCACTAATGCGTATAGGTGATATACTAAAATAAACACATGTACACATTGAAGTAGAAACAAACCAAGTAGCATACTACTATATTGAGCAAGATTGTTTATACAAGGTGAATATCCCAAGCTTCCATTAAGTAATATACAAACTAGTATGATACAGTAATGGCCTCTAGGGCATATACACTAACAGGGACCCGTCGTCCCAAAGTGGCTGCTAAACGGAAGTCGATCCCCCGTGAGCCTAGGGTTGGAGGGCAAAAGAAAAATAAGTCGCTCTTCGCTGCGGACGTCGTGTTCGGTCAGGAACCCCATGCTCCCTATGCCGAGGGCCTGATCGAATACGGGACGAACGAAGGACTAGTGATGCCGCCGCCGGACGATACAGACTTGGAAGCCGCTCTCGAAACTTCGGCGTGGTTGGCAAAGCGTGACGCATGGCTGGCCAAGCTTGCGCAATCAGGTAACTATTAGTCGCCTTTTCTTTATTGCAACATATCCTCTTCATTGCCTTTGACTAACGCTTTTCTTTCTTTCCTTTCGACAGGCATCACTGATGAAGAAGCCATCGCCGCTTCTTTGAAGACTTTCCAGGAGGAGGAACGTCTTAGAGCGTCTATGGACCTTAGTAAGTTTTAATCCATCAAGTTTCCATCTCCCTCGTGTTATGGTCGATCTAACCTTTCTCTTTTTATTGCAGAAACCTCAATGCCGTTCCCACCAAGCGACGCAGATGTTTTACCAGCTGCCGATGTTCCCGCTTCCTCTAGGCCACCGCAGGAGGTTCGTCTTGAAAAGCGATGAAGGATGCCTTAAAGGCTCTTGAGGCATCCCTGAACGAGGATGACGATGCCTTGAAGGAGGCGTCACTAAGGTCCATCGCGACAGCCCGGGAAGAAAGGAAGCGGCAAAGGCGTGAGGCGAAGGCGCGCCGGGCTGCCTTGGCTGCGGGAGCGGGCCCCAGCACCGTCCCTCGCGCTGATACTCCATCCGAAGAGGCCCCTGTCGCCCTATCCACTGCCCGCAGAGAGGTGGCGCGCGTAGTTCGGAGCGCAAACGGTAAATCCACTTCAGGTAATGTTTCTCTCAGAGTTTTTTGTTATAAGGATTTTAATGTCGTTGGTCCTTATATCTCTTATCTTGCAGGGCCAAGTCCGATCGAGGGGGAGGCGGAAACCGTTGATCCCAAAGAAACAGAGGAGGCGGTACCTGCCGAACTCTAGCCGACGGTGGGCAATGTCGTTATGGCTTTGGAGCCTGAAGTGGAGGTCGAGGGGCCTACCGCCGAGAAGGTCATTGATGCCGAACCTGAAGTGGTGGCAGATGATATGATCATTATAACTGAACCGAGGCTGGTGGTGGACGAGGCGCTTGAGGCCAGCGACCTCGTGGTGACAGTGGATGAGCCGATGGAGACGGCGGAGCTCGAAGAAGTTGCGGGTGAGATGGGTACGACTCTTGGGGAAGAGTCAGCCGCTTCCTTCCAAGAATCCGGCAATGCTCCAATCATTGCCCTCCCTGCTTACGATCTCCTGCCGTCTCCTGGTCGCGCTAGCACGACGACGGTCCCCATCGAGTCGGGTGATGAGGCTACGGGCGGTGGCCTCATGTCGATAGAGGAGGGAGTCGCTTCTGTTTCGGCCGGGAGCTCCTCAGGTAAACCTTAGGTTACTGTCTTTCTTATTTTACAATCCTTTCTGACAAGTTCACATTTCTTGTAACGCAGGTGCAGCCAGCGCCGATGCCCCACTGCTTGAAGGAGCGCCTTCAACGACTGCCTTGGCGGTGGTTACCTCCCAACCCTCTCTCATACCGTCTAAGATGTTGGAAGGTATGGGTTTGCAACTTATTAGTCTTATCTTTCAGATGTATAGTGCATGTACTAAAGTCGTGCTATTGTGTCTTTTCAGGAGTACTTTTTGACCATCTTTACCAGATGTTGCTCCCACACTTCTCCTTCCCATCCGAGCTTGCTTCTTCCTCTGGTGGCGTTGGTGAGTATGATTTCCAATGACATCCTTCTTTCTTCATTGATGGGATTATTTCTAAACCCTCCCTTTTTTTTCTCGACTGCAGTGTTACAAATCGAAGGAGGGGATGAAAGACAGGCTGCGTTGCCGACTCTTCCGGCTCTGCCACCTGCCTCAGCTGGTACAGCGACTATCACATTGATAAAGTCTTCCTTCTTTATTTTCAGAACTGTTATCTGATCACATCCTGTTTCTCTTCAGCTGTCGTTCCGGTCTTGGCGCCCTTTGAATCTCGCATCATAATGCCAGCAGGTCCTTACCTGAGACGTCCATCTTCGAAAGGCGCCGCGAACAGCTTACGTATGTTGAGCGATTATATTGAGGAGCTCGACGTCGAGACCCCTACCCCTGCTGCGGATTTTGCTATAGCGGTTAACCCGATGCTGGTGATACTCGTGAACTTTCACGACGAGGGTATCATCGCATCTTGGGTTAACCATTGCAGGGAGATCGAGGCCCGCCTGCATCGGTTGGAGTCGCTGCGTCCCACTCCCGAGGCCTTGGCTGCCAGTAATCAAAGAACAGCGTGGATTGAGCAGAGCGCTCCTTACTTTCATCACCTCGAACAAGAAGTCATTTCAAGACGTAAGGAGCGAGGTGAGACTTCGAGCAAATCTGCCCAACTGCATGCTCGGGTGGAGGCCAACGCCGCACGGCTAAAGGTTGTCTTTGAGGGCCTTCTGCAATGTCTTTCTGAAGGGTTATCATTGAGGCAACACCTTGATGTTGTCGAGCGAGCTGCACCCAGCCAGGAAGCAGCCCAGAAGGCGGCGGAGGAGCAACTTTCATCTTTCTTGCAGCAGCGAGCCCGGGTGGAAGCGGAGGTGGCCACGGCAGCCGCTCAGGAGGAGGCGCTGAAGGAAGTGCGAGAGCAACTTGTGGATTTACTAAAGACACTTCCTCCTCAGTAGCTATCCTTCTTTGTATCGTTTGTAATTGTAGATAAAAGAATGTATATATATATATTTTCATTCTTTGACATAATGTATCCTGTATCCAATCAAGTTTATGAATAAAAGATACACCCTTTTTTTTGTAATGTGTCATTTTCTCCGTCTTTTCTTTCTTTCATTATCAGCATGCCACCTTAGTAATCATGGTTGACGGATGATCAGAACGAGTATCCTGACTTTCTTAAGAAATAGCGATGGCTTAGGCCGCAGGTTCAGATCTGCTGTCTAAGACTTTTCAACTCTATAAGCCGTGAGGGTCTCATAGAGACTTTTCTCCCTACGGATCGAGAGGATCTCGTAGGTGGGTTTTCTCCCTAGGAATCGTGAGGATTCCTAAGTGTGGTTTTCTCTTATAAGTCGTAAGGATCCTATAAGAGAATTTTTCCTCTTACGAGTCGAGAGGATTCGTAAGCGGTTGTTTCCCTCCTTGTCGAAAATCGACTTTGGAGAGTGAGACCCGTGAATAGTATGCAAGAGACCATTTTGGATTGACTTGCAGGGCCCCATTGTTCAGGGAGCAAGCTTTTCAATCCTTGCTGCCTGAGACTTCATCTTGCAAGTTGAGACGAACCGGGAATTCTCCCGCAAAGACAGTGGTGGCTCTGCGTGGGTCAAGAGGCTCTCGTCACAGAGTGTTTGTATCCGTGAGTCGAGGAGTATGCTAGGGATTATTTGTTTCCCTAGCGCCAAGGATTATTTGTTTCCTTGGGGTTTGAAACGAGTCGAGGATTCCCACGGAGATGCTGGTGGCTCTGCGAGTCGACGCGGATCAGGAGGCTCTCATCAAGGAGTGTTTGTATCCGTGAGTCGAGGAGTTTGCTAGGGATTATTTGTTTCCCAAGCGCCAAGGATTATTTGTTTCCTTGGGGTTTGAAACGAGTCGAGGATTCCCACGGAGACGCTGGTGGCTCTGCGAGTCGACGCGGATCAGGAGGCTCTCGTCAAGGAGTGTTTGTATCCGTGAGTCGAGGAGTTTGCTAGGGATTATTTGTTTCCCGAGCGCCAAGGATTATTTATTTCCTTGGGGTTTGAAACGAATCGAGGATTCCCACGGAGACGCTGGTGGCTCTGCGAGTCGACGCGGATCAGGAGGCTCTCGTCAAGGAGTGTTTGTATCCGTGAGTCGAGGAGTTTGCTAGGGATTATTTGTTTCCCGAGCGCCAAGGATTATTTGTTTCCTTGGGGTTTGAAACGAGTCGAGGATTCCCACGGAGACGCTGGTGGCTCTGCGAGTCGACGCGGATCAGGAGGCTATCGTCAAGGAGTGTTTGTATCCGTGAGTCGAGGAGTTTGCTAGGGATTATTTGTTTCCCGAGCGCCAAGGATTATTTGTTTCCTTGGGGTTTGAAACGAGTCGAGGATTCCCACGGAGGCACTGGTGGCTCTGCGAGTCGACGCGAATCAGAAGGCTCTCGTCAAGGAGTGTTTGTATCCGTGAGTCGAGGAGTTTTGCTGAAGACACTGGTTTCTTCGGAGGTGGACTGAACCGTCGAGATTTGGCTTCATCTTCTGGCGGAGCCTGTTGGGAAAGTATGGTTCCCTCTTTGTTTACGTCTTTGGATTGTATATAGGGATCGATGTGATCTTAACTGTAGGGCCAAAGTTTTATCATCATTTTTTTGTTTTATCTCCGCGATGCTCTATCATTTCAGCTTTTATATCGCGAAGGTCGCGATTGCCCAATCATTTCGGCTATTTTTCGCGGTGCCCAATCATTTCGGCTATTTATTTTATTTTTACTTGCTATTTTTTATTGCGATTTGCCCAATCATTTCGGCTATTTTTCATGCATACATTTTTACTTGCTGTTTTTTATTGCAAGTTGCCCTATCATTTCGGCTATTTCGTATGCATGTGCGGCCTATTGGCTTTTTGCTGTAAACCGATTTCGGCATCAGCACCGCTACAATTGGGATATTACCAGGAGTGAATCATCATCTGCCTCTGTCGATGTCGAACAAGGGTGGCTTAGCGAACAGGGTTAATGTCCTGTTGACTAAGGCTTTTGACTTCATGAGCCGTAAGGGTCCCACGAAGGTATTTCTTCCTACAAGTCGTGAGGATCTTGTAGGTGTGTTTTCTCCTTAGGACTCGTGAGGATTCCTAAGTGTTCGTTTCCTCTGTAAGTCGTAAGGATCCTACAGGAGGGTTTTCTCCTCATAAATCGAGAGGATTTACAAGGGTTGTTCACCATGCAAACATATCCCCAGTCACGGATGAGACTTGGTTAGGGAAATGTTTATTCGCGCCCGTGGATTGTATACAAGGGTCAGTATTGAGCCACTTGTAGGGCAATATTGGAAGTTTGTGGGGGTTTGCTTAAGCACAGGTTTAGGTCTCTGTGACTTAAGACTTTCAAATCTTATGAGCCGTGAGGGTCCCATAAGAGAGTTCTCCTCACGAGTCATGAGGATCTCGCGAGTGTATTTTCTTCCTAGGAATCGTGGGGATCCCTAAGTGTGTTGCTCCCTTGTGAGTCGTAAGGATCTCACGCAGGTGGTCTCTCCTTACAAGGTCGAGAGGACCCTGTAAGTGTCTTTTAACGAGGTTGCGCCCTTTCAGGTTTTCACAAATACTCGCCGGTAGTCCTGCTGTTTTTACTCACGGAGCCCTTTCGGGTTTTCATCCGTGCCCATTTTACTTATGGACATACCGTTTTTTTTTTATTCTTTTTATTTTCTTTTTCTCTCTTTTTTTTTACGAGGTCGCGCCCTTTCGGATTTTCACGAACACTCACCGGTAGCCCTGCTGTTTTTACTCACGGAGCCCTTTCGGGTTTTCATCCGTGCCCATTTTTCTTATGGACATACCGTTTTTATTTATTATATTTTTTCTTTATTTATTTATTTTTTTTATTCATCTCGTCAGCCTAAGGATGCTGCGGTATTAGTTTAAAGACGTTTCGGTCTGCTATTAGTTTAAGGACATTTCGGTCCGCCATTAGTTTAAGAACATTTCGGTCCGACATTGAGAGGCTGGCTACTGCTTATAAAACTTGAGCTTAGGAAGATAGCGAGCGGACATGGTCGTCGTCATCTATCATTGACCTAGGCTGTGGCTCATTAAGCATAGTATTTCTTCAGGAAGCGACCGTTTATCGGCCTGAAAGGCCTTTCACCGTGCATGTCCATGAGTAGATAGGCCCCACCCTGGTAAACTTTATCTATAATGTACGGGCCTTCATAGTTTGGCTCGAATTTTCCCCGCTTGGCGTGATTGGGGATCATAGGCCTTTTGACCACTAGCACGAGTTCGTCTTGGTGGAATGTCCTCAGTCGGGTCAATCTTTCGTATGAGCGCATTATCTTTGCTTTATAAGCTTCCAAATTTTGCTGCGCTATGAGCCTAGTTTCATCAAGAGCGTCAAGCTCCTCAAGCCGAAGGTGGGCATTTTCTTCGTCCGTCAGCTCGTAGTGGACTGCCACTCGTAGAGAGGGTAACTCTATCTCGAGGGGGAGTACTGCTTCCGTACCGAACACCAACGCGTACGGCGTTGTGTTCGTGGCCGTCTTGAATGTAGTTCGATATGCCCAAAGAGCTTCTTGCAGTCTTTCGTGCCAATCTTTCTTATTACGGGACACTGTTTTCTTTATGATTTTTGTTAATGTCTTGTTGAAGGCTTCAGCTAGTCCATTGGCTCGCGGATTATAAACCGAGGAATATCTCCAGTTTATATTATGCTGTTGTGCGAAGCGACTGATCTTGTGGCTTCTGTACGCTGGCCCGTTATCGGAGATGATCCGTCGCGGAGTTCCAAATCGATATATGACATGCGTCTTGAAGAAGTGGAGGATATTTTCCGTCTTCACCTCTCTTAACGGTACTGCTTCCGCCCATTTAGAGAAGTAGTCAGTCGTTGCCAGGATGAAACGGTGTCCCCTAGACGATGCTGGTTCGATGGGGCCGACTATATCAGTCCACCACATCTCGAATGGCCAGCTAGCCACCGTTGGATGTAGTGGATTTGGGTGCTGGTGGATGAAGTCCCCATTAATTTGGCATGAGTGGCAGTGCTTCGCATATTCGATGCAGTCATGAATCATCGTAGGCCAGTAGTAGCCCATCCGTTTTATCTTCAACTTCATCTTAGGGCCTGCTTGATGAGAACCACAGAGTCCGTCGTGAACTTCCTGGATGATCCTTTTCGCTTCGTCAGGTCCTAAGTATCTCAGCCACAGAGAATCAAATGACCTCTTGTACAGAGTATCGTTGACGAAGGCGAAATACAGAGCTCGTTTCATGAGCTGATGTCTTATAGACGCTTCTTCAGGCATTCGGTGGGACTTGAAGTAGTCTATGAAGACCTCTCTCCAATCCGCAACCTTCTCATGGTCTTTTATTTGTAAGGTCGCTTGCTCAGTCACTCCCTTCTCTTCGGGTGATCCCGGAGGTATTTCTGCGGGGGCGAGCACCCGACGACTTTGTACCATGATTCTAACCTTATCGAAGTTCTCGTCAGCCAGTTCTTTAGCAAGCTTAGCTAACGCGTCCGCTTTGCTATTTTCCGCGCGTGGTATACTTTCCAAAGTATAGGAGGGAATTTGGGTCAGCAATTGTTGCACCTTTTCCCCGTATTTTACCAATTCCGGTTTGCATGTTTGGTAATCGCCGTTCGCTTGACTAACGACTAGCTGAGAGTCCCCATATATGAGGAGGCTTTCAATTCCCATGTCAATGGCGATCTCGAGACCTGCTATCAAAGCTTCATATTCAGCTTCATTATTCGTTCTCGGCTCTGTCAAGGAGAAAGCAAAGCGCATTATTCCTCCTTGTGGGGCCACGAAGATAAGGCCTACTCCCGATTTGATCATTGGCGTACTTTGTTTGTGCTTTTTCATGGAAGATGCTCCATCGAAATAAAGCTCCCAACGGGTATCACCACTGTCGATTGCGTCAAACGCATGTTTGTCTGGCAAATCGCACTTTAGGGGAGAATCGGCAGGTATCAGGTGCTCAGCAAGGAAGTCGGCGAAGGCCTGGCCTTTCACTGCCTTGAGAGGTCGGTACGTTATCGAGAACTCCATTAAGAGCAGGGCCCATTTAGCGAGTCGTCCCGTCAATATGGCCTTTGACATTACGTATTTGAGAGGGTCCACCTTTGAAATGAGATGGACTTCATGTGCTAATGCGTAATGTCTAAGCTTTGTTATTGCGAAGATCAACGCTAAGCAGTGTTTTTCAATGGGGGAGTAGTTGCTTTCTGCCCCCAGCAGAACTCGACTTAAGTAGTAGAGTGCTCTTTCTTTTCCCTGGTCATTCTCCTGCGCCCATAACGCGCCTAAAGAACCTTCGAGAGCAGTTGTATAAAGAATGAGAGGCTTTCCCTTAACCGGAGCAGCCAACACCGGCGGGTTCTGCAGGTATTGCTTGATCTCGTCTAGCGCGCTTTGGCATCTTTGATCCCAGACGAATGGGGTTCCCTTCTTCATCAGGTGGCTAAAGGGACGGCACTTGCCTGAAAGATTGGCTATAAATCGCCGTATGTATGCGAGCTTCCCTTGGAGAGACCGCAACTGTTTGAGAGTCCTCGGTGGAGGCATTTCCATGATTTCCTTGATCTTGGACGGATCTATTTCGATACCCCGGTGTCGAACAATGAATCCCAGGAATTTTCCTGAGGAAACTCCGAATGCACACTTGAGCGGATTCATCTTCAAGTTGGATTGCCGAAGACGTTGAAATACGGTCTTCAGATGCTCGAGATGTTCCTCATATGATTTTCTTTTAACAACGAGGTCGTCGATATAGCATTCGACGATTTCATGTATAAGGTCATCGAAGATCTTCGTCATGGCCCTTTGGTAGGTGGCACCGGCGTTCTTTAAACCGAAGGGCATCACCTTGTAACAGAATATTCCCAAAGGAGTCCGGAAAGCCGTATGTTTCTGGTCTTCAGGATGCATTTTTATTTGATTATATCCTGATGAGCCATCCATGAATGAGAAAATCTCATGCGTGGACGTATTGTCTATCATCAGTTCGGTGACTGGTACTGGGAAATCATCCTTCGGGCAGGCTTTGTTGAGATCCCGAAAGTCCACGCATATGCACACCGTTCCATTTTTCTTCATTACCGGGACGATATTAGCAATCCATTCAGGGTATTGAACCTCCTGGATAAAGCCAGAGTCTATCAGCTTTTTGACTTCAGCGTTGATGCTCATCTCGAGCTCAAGCCGCATTCTTCTCGGCGCTTGTTTAACTGGCTTGACATCCGGGGATATCGCCAGTCTATGTACAGCAACTTCTGGATCAAGTCCTGGCATCTCAGAATAGTTCCATGCGAAGCAATCTTTATGCTATACAAGGACGTCCTTTAACGCAGCCACCTTCTCTTCAGACAACAGCTCGCTGACAAATGTCGGTCGCGGATCGTTTACCGTCCCCAACTCAATCTTCTTAAGGTTATCTGCAGTGATATGGATTCCATCCTCCAGCTCTTTTGGCGCTGGTGGGAATTCTGAGATTATCTCGTCGCTGCTGTTTTCGAAGCACCAAGGGAGCTCATCTATGTCCTCGGGCTCTTCTTTTAATATTGTAATCATGTGACACGTGCGAATTCGCTTCCAATCCCAATGTGGAACTGGTTCCTCTTTCGTGGCCTTGGGCTCATGCTTTTGTGGTGGCGTTACCCTCCAGTTGTCGGACAGAGCAAACTTGCCAAGCTGATACTGATCTTCGACCCAATTCTTGAAGGTAAAGCAATCCTCGAGAGGGTGCCCTATTACTTGATGGTAAGAGCAATAGTCCAGATGTGAGACTTCGCCTGCTCGTTCGGGGTGCTTAGTCTCCGGCAGTGTAAGCATCTGATGTTTTAGAGCAAGGTCAAGTATCTTATTCGTCTTGTCCCGAGGAAACGAGTATGCTCGCCCTATTTTCTTCATAAGGGATAGATCGATAACGCTCGACTCCCATTTGCGTGGTTTCTTAGCCCTGCTTTGTTGTTGTTGAGCGTCTTTTTGGCCTTTCGACTTATTTCTGCTTTTGAGCTGAGCCTTCTTTATAACGGGTTGACAAGGAGCGGCATTTTCATCCTTTACGGCCTGTTGGAGAAGGCGTTGCGTCTTGGCTTTCTCGTAGATGGCCGTCTCACGGTTGTGATCATCTCGGACTTTTTGACCAGCTTTCTTTATAAGTCTGTCCATTTGTTCCTCGAACGACGGATTGGGCTCTTTTGCATCTGGAACTTTCACTGGCTTAGGAATAGCGTCCTCCCATTGAGCATCCGCTTCTTCATCAAGGTCATACACGACGTAGCAGCCGGGTAGTAACTCTCGTTTCTTTGACCGGATGTATCCAAGCCCTCTTGTTTCCATTCTCCCGTTAGGCAGTTTGCGTTGGGTCCCGGGAACATTCCAGACCCTGTCATAGAATTTGGCCTCTCTAACGGTCTGTTTGAAGGATATCCCCTGGTGTTTCAGCAGCTTCTTCAAACCCTCTGTATAATATCTGGGAAGACGGATAGGCTGAAGCCTGTCGAGCGCAGGATCTGCGCCATGCCAGATTTCTTTTTTCACCTTGGTTTCTTCAGAGCGGTAAAACAGAATTGCTTTCTCGTTTTCTCGCCTGGGAGGGATATAGAATGTCCGCAGCTTTTCTACACTGTAGATATTAAGTGCGTCCAGTTCTTTATGATGTTTAGGCGGCACCATGGCGACTTGCAGACTTTGCTCTTCATCAGCGGAAGCTTGTATTGAAGGTCGAGCAGAGAATACGACATGGACCTCGTCCTCCGAATCGCTACCAAAGACCAATGTAGGAGTGGACGGTCCTGGCTTGTTATGTTGGGGCGGACCCGAATACACTATCTCCTCTTCTTCCTCGGTGTCACTGCCGAAGACAGGGATGGTGGCATTAGTTTTATTCTCCGGCTTGTGACACTTCTCCGTGTCTTCGAAATCCGGCAAGAAGTATTTGGCATCTTCGTATTTGCGGACTTCGTTCACAGAGAACGGGTTCAGTTCTCCCGTCACGGTATACTCGAAACCATCCTTAAAATACTTCATACACTGATGTTGTGTAGAAGGGATGATGTTGTACTCGTGTAACCATGGTCGGCCGAGCAAAGCGTTGTAGCATGTCTTGGCGTCTATGACATGGAACTTAATGTCCGTGACGAGTAGCCCGAAGCGTAGTGTCAATATCACAGATCCAAGAGTCTTTGACGATTGGGAGTCAAACCCGGAGATGGTGATCTTGTCCCGAGCAAGGTGCTGGACGCTCATGCAGATTTCCTTCAACACCCGCACGTTGAGTAGGTTAACAGACGACCCGTTATCGATCAGGATTTTGCCTATCTTTATATCATGGCAGTATCCCGAAACATAGAGAGGGCGATTGTGTTCGCACGTCCCAAGTAGAAGGTCTTTATCGCCAAAAGTAACATCAGCCGTGTGCACTTTCTCTAATTCATCCTTCATCTTTTCCTCGGCCAGGCATGCTTGGAATTGTTCCGGGTCTTGGAGCGCCTTAATCAACGAATCTCTCGCCTCTTTTGATAGCAAAAGGGCGTCAAGAATGCTGAGCTGTGAGGGCAGCTTCCTCAGATGTGCTAAGACGTTGTAA
The DNA here is from genome assembly GCA_030015575.1 of Agapanthus africanus. Lineage (NCBI taxonomy): Eukaryota > Viridiplantae > Streptophyta > Magnoliopsida > Asparagales > Amaryllidaceae > Agapanthus > Agapanthus africanus. The sequence goes on along the minus strand of JASDDO010000024.1, from coordinate 831,464,930 downwards.
TCCACATTATTCTTCTTTGGTGGGTCTTTAGCAGCTAGCTCTTCCACCACTTGGTCATCTAAGATGATATCTTCAGAGACCTTTTCTTTTCCTTTATCTTTTCTGTTCGAGGGTCCGAGGTTCTTTTCGGGCAGCGTGCGATTACGTAGCCGGATATTTTCGCAAACCTTTGGTTCTTCTTCTGTTCTCGAAGCGGACTCTTTGAAGAGAGGGGCAAGTTCTAGTTCTTCATCAGAATCACTCCCGAATGTAGGCACTTGTGATCCACCGGTGTTAACCACGCGACAATCGCCAGCAGTTCTTTTAAGCCTTTCGGTCATATTTCTTTGCTTTCGACGAGCTTTACGCTTTTCCCGCTTAAAGTGTTGTCGGTGAGCAACGTATCCTTGCCACCATCTATCGAAAACTTTGCACTCTTGAGTGGGGTGCGAAATCTTTTGATGATACAAGCAATAAGACGGGTGCATTTTCGCTTCACCGGTAATTTCTTCTTCGGAGGATGGTAGCTTCATACCCATTGACATGGCCTTAGCAAACTTCTTTTTTTATCTTGAATTGGCTTTTTTTGGTAGCGGAGATGTTCAGCTCCAACGGGATCGTCTCAGCTCCTTCATCAAGTCGCTGACGCTTGGCCCTTTCAAATATAACCGCCTCGCGCTCCCGATCAACTTTACTTTTCAACCGAGCCTCATTAAGGAATGCGTTAATTACTTCATCTGATGGCCCCAGAACTTTTGGTTCAGAATCTGCCCCCAGCATTTCAGTACAAGGGGTCTCCTCATCGTTCGAATGGGAAATCATATGACAGCTCGCCACGCATTCTTCAGCTTCATCTGACGAACTTTTTCCCTCACCTCCCTCTTGAAAGACGTGGTTGAGGAATTCTTGGAGCGTAATGGGAGTCCGCGCCTTTTGGTTGTATTCTTCCAACGCGTCAATTTGCTTTTGTAAGTCCGTGTGTTTGCCACCAGGCTTCACGGGCTTCTTAGATTTCTTCTTCTTCTTTTTCGAAGATTTTGACGGCTGGCTGCAAGTGCTTGAACCGCCACCATCGGTCCTTGGAGTTGGACGTGGCTTCAACATCCCTTCAATGACCTGCAGTTCCAACGGATTCTTCCACTTGACCGCTGGACATGTCTGAAGATCGTTTAGCATCCTCTTTGTCTTGGCTGATAATACGACCTCCCAAGGAGCTTCTTCAATGACGGAGCATGTTGCCCCCGGCGTATTCGTCCCCTTAGAGGTGTGGGGCTACGGGGGATTCACCTTCCATTTGTCAGATAACGTGAACTTGCCCTGTCGGTACTAGTTTTCAAGTCAATTCTTGAAAACGTAGCAATCTTCGATCGGATGGCCTAGTACTCGATGATAAGGACAATAGTTGGGCTCGTTGACGTCACTTGGTTGCAACGGACGTTTTGGATCCGGCAAATTTATGAGTCTGTTGCGCAACGCCAGCTCGAATAACCTCCTCGTTTTATCACGGGGAAAGGAATAAGGACGTCCCATACTATCCTCAAGGGGCACGTACGGTCGCGTATTATTTTGACGAGCAACCGGCTTCGAGTCGCTCAGTTGTTGTTGAGCATTAGCGACGACGATCGCTTTTCCCTTCCCTTTGTCATTTCGGGTGTCTGGCCTTGGAAGAGGGGGTTTATGGCCCATTTGATCCATTTGCGCTAGTTTGTCGATCAAAGCCTGGAAGGTAGTCGGCTTGAAAAACATCATAAACTGCGAGATGGTTGCTTATGGATCGAGGGTTCCCACAAACATACCCACCGCGGGAGCTTCTTCAATGCGCTGCTCACACTTTGACCATAAGTTCCGCCATCGTATAGCGTACTGAACCCACGTCTCGTCGGGTTTTACCCTGGCGTTAATCAGTGCTGTCATCGGGGTACGTTCACTAGCGCTTGCAAAACGCTGAGTAAACAACAGCTCCATCTCCGCGAAGGTTTTAATAGAGTCGTTCGGGAGCTCAGAGTACCATTCAACGCCGTATCCGATAAGCTTCCAACAAACTGGCGAAGTAAAAGCTTGTCATCTCCACCGGTATTGCCGCAGAGTGCCCTGAACTGGGCAACATGCTGGTGAGGATTGCCCGTCCCCTTGTAGACATGGAACTTGGGAATCGTATAACCTGGCGGGTATTTGATTTGATCATACCAACTCGGATATGGTCTCCCCGTTTTCACGACCTGGCCGACTGTTTCAGTTGCATGATGAACCCGTATTTGCTGGGCGATGTATTCATCCAAATCAGCTTTGGAGATTGTATCCTCTTTAGCTGCGGACAGAACTGGTGGAGGATTCGATGTCTCTCCCCTATCGTCTTCAAGAAGGATTGGGGGATCTTCAGCAGGTGGATCTTGTTGAATCATCATACCCACCATATCCTGGAACAGGAGGGCCATTTTCTTTATGTTGGCTGCCTGCTCCGCAGCCTCTTTATCCTTCTTCTCTAGTACGCGACGAAGGAATTCAGCGTCCGTTTCTTGTTCTTGACGCTCGTCCGAGGACATTTCAGGGGTTTCTTTTGGCCTTGTAAGTGCGGCCATAGCGTTCATCATCTCTTGGAGCTTCTGCTGCTGCTCCTGAGCCTTGGTCACTGACCTCGTGTGCGGTCTATGACCTGTTGATATGCGGCTATCCTCCTTTCCCGATGCTACATAAACTGTATGAACTATCATGCCCCCTGACTTAGGGCGTTTGGGTTCGCCATTTTTAACTTTTTCCACTGACGCGGGAGTTTTCTCTGTACTCCTTCTTTTGTGGGCCGTTGGGGTTGAAGGAGCCGTTGAAGTGGGCATCCTAGCAATCGTTGTCCCTTCCTGTTTGATCGGACGGTCCTTTTCTTTTTCCACCTTCGCCTTTTTTCGTTGACGGGAGTGATCCGTGTCGATCACGGAGTCTTGAACCCTCCTCCAAACTTTATATATTTTTTAGGACAGCCGTTGAGGGGGCTGTTTTGCTTCGTTTCCGGAACTCTCTCCACGGGCGGAGAAGATCTTTTCAATGTAGCGGTTGGAGAGTTCTTCCGTACCCTCCTCAGCAGTTCAAAGCTGTTCCCAGTTGGAACAGCAGCGTTGACTTCCACCATTGGAGCAGGTGGAGTTAGCCCTGAGGGGGAGTTGCCCCCTGCCTTCCTCACTCGTCGCCAATGGCGACGTCGAGTATGACGAGCCATTGGGACTGGCTCGGAGATAGAGACAGCTTCTTTTTGCCCCCTGCCTGAGTGAGGCGTCGCTGGTGTTAACCTTTCAAAGACTGAGGTTGTCTTTTGAGAGGTGATATTCAACCTGCCGAAGACGGATCCTTGAGCAGGGGCAGGAGCAGGAATCGTCAGTCTTGAAAAGACTGACTCTTTGACAGGGGAAGCCGCCTTGACGACTTCTGGAGCAGCAGTTATTGCTTTCCTTGAGACAGCCAATTTAGAGTTCTGATTTATCCTGGTAAAAACAGAGGCTGTCGGTTTGGTAGTGGGAGACCCGTTGACAGGGGCCGTCGTAGCAGTAAGCCGGTCGAAGACCGACTTCTTGTTTACTTCCGGTGCAGGTATTGGCTCAGAGAAGCTTGTAGGTGGGATCATGGTCCCGAAGAATAGGCCAGTGGTGGCTTGGGTCACCTGGTCTACTGGCAGAGTGAGGAAGGAAGCCGCTTGGGGTCCATATGCTACACCTCCCAGTGAGGTGGAGCGTCCGTTGCAGTGGCACTTCGAGCAGTTGGTGCAATTAGAGGCCATTGAATCTTGAGTTCTGCGCCAGGCAAAAGACCAAATCTTAGTAACTCGAAATCCGAAGGCAACCATTAACAAACCGCGACTGGTTCGCGAAGACGACACACGAAGCGTGGAGTGGAAAGAGGAAAAGGTCCCACCGGGCGTGCCAGAATCTGTTCCCCTCCGAATGGCGGCGCACAGGACCGCGATGTCCTGAGCTGGGATTCGGGGCAGATGCTATTTGGTTTTATCCGTCCACCTCTCCGAAGATGCCAAGTTGATTTATGGCAACGTGTATCGGAGGTTTAGACGGATGCGGCCAATATAGCAGACTTTGTCAGATTCCCCCTCACTTGAGGGGTTTTTTTTTTATTGTGGAGACGCTCTTCCCTGCAGGCGCAAGCCCCTGCAGTTAATTACGCTACCGCATCGCGGTAGCCACTTTCTCCTTCTCCAGAATTTCACTTCGTGTCGTGTGTGTTTGTTTTGTTTGTGGTTGCCCGTGGATTGTATACGGAGACTAAGTAATGCCGTCGCCCGTAGGACGTGGATTAGTCCAAATCCGTATTTACTTAGATTTGGGTTTAGTGTTTTTAGTTTAAGGATGCATTAGTCGCGTTGCGGCTAAGATCAACTTAAACGTTCGTTAAGGATACGTCAGTCCTGTTTGAGACTGAGATCAACTTAACGTAGTGATTCATTTAATCTATGGCCGTCAGGACTCGTCAGCTCTCTGACGTCGTTGAAGGATTACAACGACATGTGTCAGAGGAGCTCGGAGATGTACCCTCGAACCAGAGTTGATTTGGAATTTTGTAGTCCACTTGAATGTTTAAGGATACGTTAACCGTGTTTGGGGCTAAGATCAACTTAAACAGGATCGTTTAGATCCGGCAAAAGAGCATTTGGAGGCTCTATTGTTCCAGTTTAGGGACGTAGTGGTCCATACTCCAGTTTAGGGACGTGGTGGTCCATATTCCAGTTTAGGGACGTGGTGGTCTATCGCCAGTTTAGGGACGTGGTGGTCCATATTCCAGTTTAGGGACGTGGTGGTCCACCATTAGTTTAGGGACGTTTCGGTCCAATATTAGTTTAGGGACGTTTCGGTCCAGCATTAGTTTAGGGACGTTTCGGTCCACAAGTTTAAAGACCCCGCAGTCCATATTCATATGTGGTCGTTGGGACCCGTCACCTCTCTGACGTCGTTGAAGGATTACAACGACAGGTGTCAGAGGAGTTCGGAGATGTACCCTTGAACCGGTAGTAAATTGATTTAAGAGAGCAATCTTGCTCAGTCAATTTAATTTAAGGACTTATGGCCAAAATTGGGCTAAGTCCAGTTTCAATATATATTTTTTTTGTCTTTGGCCTGTGCTAGGGCTTTAGCCCTTTTTAGTAATGCACTGCATTATTCTTGTTTTGGTCGGGCTTTGCCCTTTTCTAAATGATGCAGAGCATCTATTTTTTTATTTGGGCTTTGCCCCCCTTTTAAAATGCATAGCATTTTTTTTATTAGGCCTGTTAGGCCTTTTAATTGGGCTCTGTCCCTTTTCTTTAATAATGCAGAGCATTAAATACTCTGACAGTGCCCCACGTGGCTTGTCAGGTGCTTTGCGCTAAGTAATGAGCGCAAACTCATATGGTGGTGACACGTGTCACGCTCTGGTGAGCGCAAGCGCAATAGCGCAGTGTGCTGCGCTGTTGCGCTGCTGACACGTGGCGCGCTCTGGTGAGGTGCGCCAATTCCAGAGAGCAAAGCTCTATTTCAAGAGCGCGTAGCGCAGGTTGTTTTGTAGCTGACACGTGGCGCTCTCTCAAGAGCGCAACATCGCAGTTTGGAAGTGCAAAGCACTAAGAATCTTTTAGATTCAAGAACAGGAGTGCAGAGCACTATTTGATTTCTTGATCTAATTTAGATCAAAGAAAATAAATTTTTCTTTTTTGTTTCAAGAACCAGAGGTTCATAAAAAAGTGCAAAGCACTATTATTACTTATTTTTCTTTTTATTTAAAATTATTGATCTTGTTCTTAGATCAATAATCTGTTCATAAGAGAATTTTCTCTTTTTCCTAAAGGTTTTTTTACCTTCTGTTGTTCTTGAGGAGTTCTCAAGAGTTCTCTTCTCTTTTTTTTAAAAAAGATGTTGATCCTTTTTAATTGAGGCCTAGGGTCCTTTTTATAGTGCCCATAAATTAGTTAAATTTGTTAAAGAGATCTTTCTCTGAGTGATTTGGGGAATTTTCCCCACCGTTGGATCTTTGATCCAAGGGCTTCTGCTTTGCAGAAGAAAATCTTCTTGTTTTAATAAGAACATAAAAGATTTCTTGGAAATTTAATTCTGTTTGGCGCAGATGCCCCAGCGCGTGACACGTGTCGCACAGCGCACTGCGCAGCGCAATCGCGCTAGCGCATCTGCGCTGACACATGTCGCGCAGCGCAGAGCGCAGCGCAACCGCGCTAGCTCATCTGCGCTGACACGTGTCGCGCAGCGCAGTGCTTGCGCAGCTGAAGCGTTGCTTCATAAAAATAGAGCTTTGCTCTGATTGGGCGCGCCTTCTTGGGCGCTGCGCTGACGTATCAGCGCCCGAGATGTGAAGCGTTGCTTCAAAATTTTGAATTTTTGAATTTCAACAGAGCTCTGCTCTGATTGGGCGAAACACACGCCATGTATCCGTTCGAGATTCTCGGAACGCAGCTCGGCTCGCTGATAAAGAAGTTGGACCCGGTGTTCAGCCGCATGAAATGGTGTAGCGCGTTGCGGATACCCTCCTCTGTAGTGACAGGCTCAGCTAAAAAAGATTCTAACGGGACACCTTGATTATAGCTAAACTGTTGAGCGAAACGGTGCGGGTTGTACCTCATGAATAGCGCCAAGTTGTTCTGCCTGAATACTAAAAAGCCCAGCCTGATCGAGTACAGATGCAGAATCTCCCGAGCCGTCAAGGTAGGAGCCTCGTCTTTGAAGGTGTCGCGCAGCGGCTACACCGTTTTAGTGGATTCCTTGTCGATAGTTAAAACTTTATCGACGAAGGTCAGTCTATCTCTAACTATACGCGGGCGAAGGACCAGACCCCGAGCCTCCCGCTGTGACGGATTTAAAGCGGAAGCGTCGACTAAGTGCATAATCCGAGGGAAATTATAACTGTCGAAGAAGCGGATCCGTTTGTGAACTCCAAAAGCACCGAGCACATAAAAATCGATCCACAAAGTGAAATAATGCAGCGGGAGAGTTACGGGCTATACCCCTGGCTGAGTAGTGTCTGCCGCTAAGCTGAAGCCATGATACAAGTGAGCCAGCCTAGCAATCCCGACGGCCACTCGTGTTCCCGCAACCATGCGGTGGGCTGGGTAAAAGACTGACGGCCTCATATAACGAGGGTGCATCGGAAGCACGAACCAGTTCAACCACAAGCCAATAAACCACAGCAAGAACGTCTCTTCATCAACGTTTGAAGCAGCATGCTCTGCGAAAGGAACGACCGGGGTATCCGGAATAAAGAAGCTTCTTAAATCTGCTTCTGCCATCGGCTGGTTATCCGAACCAAATCCAAACGAATCGTCAAGCTTGGCGAACATCGTAGCTTGCTTTGATAAGACCTCCGGACGAAGAAAGCGAGCGATGAAGTCTGCGAAGCTGACTCCATGCCTTCCGGACTCTATAAATATACTTTCGTAAATGTTCAACACCTTGATCAAACTCGGGAATCAGTGTTGAATGGCATTCTCCGAGGTAAGGACCATTACCACTGATTTGGTGGCAAAGATGTACTCGTCGGGAGGAAGTAGCTCCTCGTAATGTTCCCCCCTGAAGGGTAAGCCGGAGATCTCCGCGAACTCCTCCAAAGAGATTGAAACTTCCCGATCTGATAGAAGGGAGGTGTGAGTTGGGATATTCCATTGCTCCAAAAAAGCTTTGACCTACTATACAGGGGGCGTGTAATACTGGAAAAGAGACACAAAAATTGCGGGTACAACCCGAGCTTCAGCAGCAGTGATTTCTTCGCTAACAAGATGTACCGAGCCCACTGCAGATATCCAGCTGAATAGCGAGGAGTCAAGCCAATCATATACGTTTTTCCTCAGGGGCGCGATTCGCCTTGACATATGCGCCGCCCCAAAATATCCAAAGCGATCGGCGGCTGTACAGGTATTGAGGCCATAGAAGGCTGAAGGTAACCCTCTGAGGTCCAGTTGACCTCCTTTACAGCGCAGTTCACCGGGGGTGAGTCAGCCTAATGAATCACTGAAATGGGCTCTGAGGGTGCGGCACAAGAAAAGCTACGCCGACCCTGGATAATTTGATTATACCACGACCCCCATAGATGAAGAGATTTCCGCTTCGGGTCGTGATCCTTAATGAGCGCAAAGACTTTCCTATCCACGGGCACGTCAGCAAATGCGCTCTCCAAATGAACAAATGGGAAAGATGTGTCCAAATACATAGTACCTGTGCGAAAAAGAATAAGAGTTAGCTGTCAAGGCTATAGTTCAAATTCTGATACTTAGGACTTTAAATTTGTACCGCACTACAATGCAGTGGAAAGGGACCAAAAGGGACCCACAAAATTAAGGTGACGGCTCATCATTGATGATACGGCCACTCATTAAAGAAGAAATCCTAAAAAGGATTCTCATTTAATGAGAGACCCCTCGGGCCAAGGAGTTAAACTCCTTCGAGAGCAACGCTCTGCAGACAGGAGTGACATCTGTCAACTCTAATCATGAGAGGAATAAAATTCTCTAAAAATTTTAAGAGCTATGCTCTGTGAAAACGATGGAATCATCCATCAAAACCCTAAAAAAAAAAAGCTTTTACTGAGTTAAAAACTCTGAGATCTTTAAGATCTGCAAGATGAACACTAAGAGTTCTTCATTAATGGGTTAAGAAACCCTAAAAGAAGATTTTTTGATCTATAATCTAAGAAGAGCAAAGCTCTGTTTTCGTTTAACGGGTTAAGAAACCCTAAAATCCACTTTAAGATCTATGATCTAAGAAGAGCAAGGCTCTGTTAATGGGTAAAACCCTAGAATATAAAATGATTCCTTCAAAGATTTGATCCTTACCAAAAATTTTGGCAAGGTTCTGACTTTAGAAGAGTTTCTTAAGGTAGAAAGCTTAGCTCTGAAGGAGAATTAAATTCTTAAGAAAAAGAAAGAAAGAAGATGAACAAGTGGCCATCTCAAGAGCCAAAGGCCTTATTTATAGGCAGGGGAAGCCGATTCAACTTCCAAGAAGATTCAACGGTGGAAAAGCAGCCACTGCTGCACTCACGTGTAAGTCACGTGAGCGCAACGGTGGGGGCATTTGTTTCCCCCCAATAAGAGAGAAAACCTCTGTTCAAAATTTGAACTGAGGCAGCGCCTCACGTGCAAAGCACGAGAGCGCCAGCACCATGAGTCAAAGACTCTGAGACAGCGCCTCACGTGCAAAGCACGAGAGCGCCAGCGCCAAGAGTGCCAACGCCAAGAGTCAAAGACTCTGAGGCAGCGCCTCACGTGCAAAGCACGAGAGCGCCGGCGCTAGAACTAAATGTTCTCCACCGTTGGATCAAAAATCCAACGAAAATGATAAACCATCAAATTACCAGAATAAAATTCTGTTGAGGAAATACTCCTCAAATCTTTCCAAACAAGAAAGATTGTGCTCTGTAAATCAGAGCACCGTTGGATCAAAGATCCAATGGTGATTAAATATCACCAAGATACAGAATAAGTTCTGTATGGGAAAATATTTTCTCAATCTTGCTAAAAACAAGAAAGATGTCTTCTGTAAAACAGAAGTCCTTGGATCAAAGATCCGACGGTGGATAAAATCCCCAAATCAATCAGAGATCTCTCAATGAGAGATTTCCTTAACTAATTCAACAAATCATCCTTCCCTATATAAAGGACCCAAGACTTCAAGTCTTGTACAGAAGAACCCCCCTCCCCCCCACCAAACTTAAAATTCTCAAAAAAGAAAAGGAGAAGAAAAAACTCTTAGAAGAAGAATTTTCTTCAAGGTAAATAACAATAAGTGAGATCATAGCATCTCCTCTATATTTGAGAGTTTAACTCTCACATCAGAAGAACTTAGTTCTTTTTCCAGATCACAGATCTATAAGACAAAGTCTTTCATAAAAAGAAGAGAGGTCATAGCATCTCCTCCACATCTAAGAGTTTAACTCTCACATCAGAAGAACTTAGTTCTTTTTCCAGATCTCAGATCTATAAGACGAAGTCTTTCACAAGGGAGAACTAAATTCTCGGAGAATTGAATTGGGTAGAACAAAAAACTAAGTGCTTAACACTCAAATCTGGCGCTCAGCGCCAAGCGCTCCACGTGCTCCTCACGTGGGCGCTATTTAATAAGAAGTGCTTAGCACTCCAAGTCTGGCGCTGAGCGCTCCACGCGCTCCTCACGTGGACGCTATTTAATAAGAAGTGATTAGCACTCAAAGTCTGGCACTCAGCACCGAGCGCTCCACGTGCTCCTTACGTGGGCGCTATTTAATAAGAAGTGCTTAGCACTCCAAGTCCGGCGCTCAGCGCCGAGCGCTCCACGTGCTCCTCACGTGGGCGCTATTTAATAAGAAGTGCTTAGCACTCCAAGTCTGGCGCTCAGCGCCGAGCGCTCCACGTGCTCCTCATGTACACGCTGCTCAATAAAGAGCGCTCAACACTTAAATGCTGGCGTTCAGCGCCAAACGCTCCACGTGCCCTTCACGTGGGCGCTGCTAAAAATAAAAAGAGCGCTTAGCACTCAAATCCTGGCGCTCAGCGCCAAGCACTCCACCTGCCCCTCACGTGGGCGCTACTTAATACAGAGCGCTCTACGCTCCTCAAGAAGAGCCTAGCTCTATGAAGAGTGTTCAACACTCATAAAAAAACAAAAAGAAAGTGGGTGTCAGTATTCACATAAATGTTTAGCATTATGTACACAGAGAAAGGACTGTGTCCAAGCAAGTGTCTAACACTTTATAAAAAAAAGCGAAATGACAAAGACTAAGTGGGCTGAGCCCAAGGTTGGCCAAACCCCAAAATCGACCGAGCCCATAGGTCTTCTTCTAAATTGGACTTAGTCCCAAACAAGGTTATCAAATTTTTGATGAACATTCATTGGTTCAAGGGTACATCTCTCCACACCCCTGATACATGTCGTTGTAATTCTTCAACGTCTTCAGAGAGGTGGAGGGTCCCAATAACCAATAATTCTTGGTATACCCCCCGAACCAACAACCCAATGGACCGCAACGTCCTTAAAACTAAATTGTGGACCGCAACGTCCATAAAAACTAAATTGTGGACCGCAATGTCCTTAAAACTAAACTCCATGGACTGCAACGTCCTTAAAACTAAATTGCGGACCGCAACGTCCCTAAAAACTAAATTGCGGACCGCAATGTCCCTATAAACTAAAGAAAATCCTGTTGAGTAGATCTTAGTCTAAAATTAGACTAACGAATCGTCGACAAACGTTTGAGTTGATCTTAATCTAAAACAAGATTAACGATCCTTAAACCAACCCAAACCCAAATCTAAGAAAATACGGATTTGAACTAATCCACGCCCTACGGGGGACAACATAAATTAGTCTCCGTATACAATCCACGAGCAACCAAAAAAATAATAAAATAAATACATACGATACGAAGTGAACATCTGGAGCAGGAGAAAGTGGTTATCGCTATGCAATAACGTAATTAACTGCAGGGGCTTGCGCCTGCAGGGAAGAGCGTCCCCACAATCAAAAACCCTTCACAATGAGGGGGAATCTGACGAAGTCTGCTACAACGGCCGCATCAGTCTAAACCTTCGATACACGGTGCCAAAAATCTACTTGGTATCTTCGGAGAGGTGGACGGATAAAACCAAATAGCATCTGCTCCCCAAAATTCAGGCCAGACGTCCCAACGTCCGGTCGCGTCTTTCGGCGACGAACAAGGGGAGTGGGGACTTACTGATTGATTAAAAAGAGGATAGATAGAGGAAGCTTTTGGAATCGTCGGGAAGTCGTTTCGTCGCCGGAATCTTCTCGAAACGTCACCAGAACCTTGCCCTTTGCTAACTCCACTTGCACAATTTAGGACTTGGAAAGTTTAGAGAGGTTTTGTAATGAAATTCTGAATGAGGAGGGGTGAAAAGTAGTGCAGTATTTATAGGGAAAATTAAGATTTAGGGTAATGAATTGGAGAATTTAAAATGTGCATTAAAAATGAATTAAAAAGAGGAATTATCACGCTTTCGATGTTTTCAAAGTAAACAAATAACATAGGGGTAGTGGGGTAGGCGAAATGGTTCAGGGGTAAAATTTTTAGAGCATTACCTATGGGGAGCCCGGCGGCGCTGGCCCCATAGGCAATCTTGCCGGCCATTGGTTGGGTGGGGGGCTATGGATTGAAGACACGTGTCCCTGGCTGTATAAATACCAATTTCCACATGTTTGTTTTATTTGTGACTTTTCATTTTATGTGTTGTGCACGTGTAAACTGTTGGTCTTCTAAAAAATTAAAAGAAAAATCAATTAAAAATATATGTGGCTGGGGGGATTCGATCACAGGGGCTACGTCACTGCAGTGCAAGTCTTTACCAATAAGCTACAAGTGCTTTCTTGTTGTTCAAAAGCAAATCAAATTTATAACTTGTGCTCAGGCTTAGGTACTCCTTTCTGTATTTTTGAAAAAAATCTGTACAAAAAGTTTAGGGTTGTTACAGTTTCACTGTACATGCCCTACATCAATTCGCATGTGTTGGGAAACCTCCGTGTAGGACTCTAAGGACTCGATAATACGCTGGTAGTAGGTTATGATCATATCCATACCCTACAAGCACGTCAGCGGTACTACCTGCACGTAATGGCTACCCAGCCATTGATCGAAAGAAGGTCAACAAGCAAACTCATCCTAACCCTGCAAAGTCTATCAGTGACATCACTGTACAGTCCGGTCTTTTCGTCTAAGAGTATCGCATATCGGGTCTAGAGTTTGGAATCTGTCATACTCTAATAACTCGATAAGTCGTACGACAGAGGACTCATAACCAACCGGAGATATAACTGATAACACTTATCAGTTTATCTCCACTGCGATGACCATTCACTTATGATTGTAGTCATGTCCTATACAGCGTGACATCAACTCTCTATACCGGGAGAGACGAATCCCCTCGACCGCTCACTGCCTCCATGTGCTTCGGGACTATACCCAACAAAATCCTGTTTGCACAACTCCTATGAGCCATGGTAGAGTAGAAGTCTAAGTATAGTAGGAACACACATGAGACACTATGGCGATCACTGGTTCTAGAGAATATCCTAAACTCATGTCACCAGAGAACTGCTATCTGAAATTGGTATATTACCAACTAGGAGTTCTCGGGGAGTGGACTTCAATAAAGTATTTTCTCTAGTTGTAAAACTCACCTCTATTCATATGTTGCTCAGTTTGTTAGCTATGTAAGATTTGGAGCTCAAGCTGCTCGATATTAAAAACCGCTTTCTTGTATGGTGATTTGGTAAAGAAGATCTACATGAAACAACCCGTTGGTTTCGAAATTGAAGGTAAAGAAAACCACAATTGTTTGTTGGAGAAGTCTTTTTATGGTTTGAAGCAGTCGCCTAGACGTTAGTACAAGAAATTTGACTCCTTCATAAAATATATTGGGTTTACGAGAAGTAAGGGCGATAATTGCATTTATTGCATGAATCTAACCGATGGTTATTTCATACACTTGTTGATTTATGTTGATAATATGTTGATAGCAGTAAGGTATATGGTTGAAATTTAGAAGCTTAAGGAATATTTGAAAGGTAAGTTCGAGACCAAAGATTTGGGAACGGCAAAAAAAATCTCGGTATAGAAATTAGGCGTGATTGCAAGGGAAGTAAACTTTACTTATCTCAACAGCAATACGTTGAGAAAGTTTTGGAGCATTTTGGCATGACAGACGCTAAATCTGTAAGTACCCATTTGGAAGCTCATTTCAAACTTTCAACTCGTTTATCACCGCAAACTATGTAAGAAATTCAATATATGTTGCATATTCCTTATTGAGTGTTGTGGATAGCATTATATATGCCATAGTTTGTACCCGACCCGATATTTCACTTACAGTTAGTGTTGTTAGTCACTATATGGTATCTTCTAGTAAAGACCATTGGTAACCAATGAAATGGATTTTACAATACCCGGTACGTTTGATGTGGGGTTGAAGTTTGGAAGGAACGGTGACAATTTGTTTGGTTTCAGCGATTCTGACTATGCAGATGATCTCGACGGACGAAGATCGATCACCGGCTATGTATTCTATTTAGAAGGATGTGCCATTAGTTAGCGTGCTTCATTACAGCCTACGGTAGCATTGTCTAGGACGGAGGCCGAGTATATGGCCGTAATTGAGGCTGTTAAGGAAGTAATCTGGTTGAATGGACTATTTTCGGAACTTGGTATCCAAAAGGATATCATAATAGTCTATTTTGATAGCCAAAGTGTGATTCATTTGACAAAGGACCAGATACATCATGACAGAACGAAGCACACTGCGTTCGATATTGGTTTGTTCATGATGTCATTGAAAAGAAAGAGATAATCGTAAAAAAAGTTGGCACAGCAGATAATCTGGCGGCCGACATGTTCACAAAGTCTCTTTCGTTTATTAAGTTTGAGTATTGCTTGAACTTAATTGGAGTGCGTCGCACTCATTGAGCCCTTTAGATGTTTTGTGAAGAAAGTGGAGCTACTACTAATATTATGGAGAGGTTTTGTGGCGAATGCGAGGTAAGGTGGAGATTTGTTGAATATTTCCCCATATTCTTATCCCAAGAAGTTCCCAATTCAATTCGGCGTTCACGGAGTTTCAGGTTCAGCTTCAGCCAAGAACCAGGCGTCTAAAGCTTAAACTTCAGACATTTGTCGATGCTCTATTATTTGAACAGATGTTTGACTCATGCTCGTTAGACATCTGCACGCTCTTTAGATTTGCTGAAGCCCCATGCCAAGACGTCTGGAACTTCTTCTTCAGACGTCTGATTTCACTCTGTGTTTTAGGCGGACGTCTGCCAAGTCTTCTTCAAACGTCTGCGCGTGTCTTGGGCCGGATATTTGAAAATCCTACTTCTACTTTGATTTGCCTTTACTATATATATTGTAGTTTGTAAACCTAATTGGATTAACCCTTTTGTAATCAGAATTAATAGAGAGTAGACTCAGGTTTTTTGTTAGGGGTTTTCTGAGAGTTGATCCTCCATTGTTATCCCCCATATTTGTTCAATTAGTAAAACTTCTCTTTCGTCCGTAGTTTTTCCTGTAAGAGTTTTCCACGTAAATTTTGTGTCTTTTGGTTTGTGCTTTATTCTTATTGTTTTTGTTTATTTGCTTGCTTCTCTTTATCGATTGCTTATTGCTTCATGATCGTATTTGCCGCAACAGAAATCTTCAAATAAGTTTTCGTTTAATGAAACACGGGTATCAATCTTCCTTTTTGTTTTAAAAAAATTCCAATTAAGTATGTTGAGTATGGTGAGAGTGGGTGAGAAACCCCACATGAGAAGCGATTTCT
Organism: Agapanthus africanus; assembly: GCA_030015575.1. Taxonomy (NCBI): domain Eukaryota; kingdom Viridiplantae; phylum Streptophyta; class Magnoliopsida; order Asparagales; family Amaryllidaceae; genus Agapanthus; species Agapanthus africanus. The sequence goes on along the minus strand of JASDDO010000024.1, from coordinate 831,449,677 downwards.
TCCAATTGTATCTCATTAGACAAAAGAGAATCAAATTATTTCTGTTTTTAAAGACTCCAAGCTTCAAACTTTGCCAAATGGCAGCTTTTCAATTGCCTACTTGTTAGAGGGTGCAAAAAATTATGCAAATCTTAATTTAAAAATGGACTGGATTTGATTTATAAATAAAAACAGTTGGAATTGTTTTATAAACTAATAGTAGTTTAGTTAGATGTATCAATTCAAAAGGTTTCACTATTAGTTAATAATTAATTCTTAATTATAATATGAGCAATGTGACTTGCCATTTCTAGTTTAGACAATGATAGCATGAGTTTAATGTTCTTAAATAATTAATTATGATAGTGACCGTGATGATGGTATAATAATGATTCATTATCTCTGATATTTAGTTTTGTTCCATAGTTTTCTTAAAAAGAAATATTCCACCACAGGTGAAAAGTACATCTACACTTTTGAACTATATAGAAACGATCCATAATAGACCGTAAACTGATGCAATAAGGCCTGAAGTTAAGACCTCTCACCTTGATACGATAGGATTTGCCGTTATACTATAGTGGAACACACATTAAGCTTTTGCCCCAATGATGACCGTATACATTTTATTACAGACCTCAAGGGTAGTCGTTATAATTTTATTAGACCGCATATTTCGGCCGGCTCATATATCAAATGGTTTAGTTAAAAGATCTATAATTAATTTTCCTGCAATTGCAAATGATATATTAAATTGATTGTGCACCTATGTTGCATTAGACTGAGGCATTTGTGTCATCTGTGGCAAAACCAGTAATGGATATGACAGTATAATTGGTCAATTGAGAAAGACAAAAGCATGGCATTACTTAGATTTAAAAGCTTGTTGAATCATGAGTGGGAAAATAAATTTATATCTTTTTATATAGCAAACAACAAAGATATCAATCATAATCTGATTATTTAATTTGTCCTCCTCTCAAGTTGGTTTTGTTGTTTCTTGTTTATAAGCAAATCAAATGCTATCGATCTTGAAAAGGTTGAGACAAAGACTAGAATGAAACCTTCAGGTTACAACATATAGTGGCTGGACTGCAGTATCTTCTCGTTATATTTTACTATTTACTATTTCTTTTTCCCGACTCGAATGTGTGGTTGTACCTGCCGGTCGTTGGACTACAGTTTTGTTGAAGCATAAAAATTCAAATTCAAATTCTTCTAATGTGCATTTAGAGAGTTAATGTATTAGTCCGACTTTCAAAAATTTGATGTTGTTCGTAAGGTTGCTTTCGATTTTCTTGGATATAAATATAGGTTTTTGAACAAGTTTCTTCTTAGTTTTTTTCAACCACCTACTGCTTTAATCTTATGAGAAAGAGGTTGCATGTGCACTTGCCATATGTATACAACATATGAGAAGTTTAGTCTCAAAAGAACAGAAAATGAAGAATTTGTCATGAATGATTGATGATGCATTTGTCATTAACCATGCATATCTATCCCATTTAATCCATAAGCTTGTTTGAGCTCTAATTCTTAATTAGGGGAAATTTTTTGTCCAGCAGTTGGTTGTTTGGATCTTGGAGTATTCATTCTTTTAGAGGACCACTTGTTTAATAGGCATAGAAGGGAAGAACATTAAGAATCTTCAATGCCGATAATGGGGTAGAGACAAATTATATAGGCTTAGATGATTAGATATCCGCACAATTAAAATATCATAATTTCACATTTTAATCTTTTCCTCAAACTCACTGAGAGTTAAAATAACTCGAAACATTGTAAGGTACAATGATTTACGTTGTTAGATAGACTGATTCTTGACGTGCGTTATAAACATCATGTTTCAAATAATCTAGACTAAAATCTTAAGTCAGCGTAATAGACGATTTTCACAGCCAATAGCTTTCATGTCACTGTAAAACGATTGCTGTGCGATGAGCCTCAAATGGTTGTATCTGATGCTTTCTTGAAAAATTATTTTTATTAATCTATTCATTGAATGCAAGACTTTAACCAAAGACCTTTCACAGCTAAGTATTGTTACTACCTGAGATTATCTTGTTAATACTTGTCTTTTAGAAGTTAAAAAGAAAATTTTAAAAGCTGAGGAAAAGCAATCCTTAGGGGTAATAAAGAGCAACCACAGCAAAACTTTGGAAAAAAGTATCTTTTCACATTTCTACTGCACTTTTAGGGGTTCTAACGTTTAATACAAAGTAAAGAGAAAAACGGGGTTGAGGTGGAATTATGTGTTTTGGTGTGACAAAGTCTCAGAAGTGGGTTCCGTCCCAACTAAACCACAGATGCCTCCCATCTTATTTTTACTGGTCCGGAATGATCATCAAGACTAGTTCTTTGCCGTATCCTAAAAAAGGTTTTGCAAAACAAGGCACCAAATTTTTTTTTACTTATAATCCTCTAAAACATTGCAAATTCCTTTATAACCCTCTTGGTATTTACTTTTCATCCCCAAAATTAATAAGTTACATCATTTTACCCCTTTACGATTTCCGTCGGAAAAAAACCCCGTTAAATTTAACTTTAATTTTTCTCCATAAATTTTAGGTTTACCATTTACCCGAAAACAACAAGTAAAACCGCAGAAACATTCAACTTCTTCATAGCCAGCGGAAGACGTTGAATATGCTCCTGATTTCACGGCCGAATTTGAGAAAGGTTCAGCAGAAGCCTAAACCGTAATTTCAATTTGGGGAAGAAAATGAGTATTCCCAAAGAGGAAAAATGGTTGGGATATTTTAAAGAAAAATCTGATATTACGCCGTTAAAAGCTAACAGAAATCATAAAGGGGGTAAAATGATATATCTTATTAGTTTTGGACGGTAAATACCAAGCTTTTAGGTACAAAGTAATTTGCTATGTTTTGAAAAAAATAACCCCCGAAAAAAGACACATGAGAATCCCCACCCACACGTGTGAGGGGAACAATCCACGACTCCTTTTAATTCTCGTCGTCTGTTTGGCTCATTATGCCGTCTCAACAATCCACGAGTCTCTCTCCAAAACTCTCCTTTTTTCTAATCTCCAAACCCAAATTCGAAACCCATAAAGAAGCTTCAAACTTTCTGGGAAACAAAAGTTTTAAAAAAAAAAAAACATCCAAGTGATCATCATCATCAATCTTATTTCAAGAGAGAGATGAAGAGGTATAGGAATGGTGAAGTGTGGGACTTTGAGGTTGAGATGCCATTGTCTAGAGATGGCTGTGATGTCATCCTGGGCCTCGATGGTGGAACAACCTCCACTGTTTGCGTCTGCATCTCTGCTGCAATGCCCTTTTATGATAGCCTGCCCGAGACCCTGCCCGTCCTCGCTCGGGCAGTTGCTGGCTGCTCAAATCATAACTCTGTTGGAGGTAAAAATGGCTGCTTTGCGGTTTTTGACGCATTTGAGGATTTTGAGCAAGATTTGATTTTGATTGGTTTTTTGTGTTGCTTGTAGTTGATTTTCATCTGGGTATGAGGTAGATTGCTCTAATAGTATTTATGTGTGTGAGATTTTATTTAATTTTAGATCCAAAAGTGAGTTTTTGAACTTAATTTTCATCTGGGTATGAGTTAGTTCAGTCTATGGTGCTTGTATTATGTTTCATGGTCATGCATAATTTTTTCCCCATGATTTTTAGCTCAAATTTTCTTGAGATTGTGTATATTTATGTAATTTGGGGTTCAATTCTTCAATTTGAATTTAACATTTTTTCCTTGAATTATTTTCCATACCTTCGATTTTTAGCTCAAGTTTTAGAGTTATATTGTGTTTGGCTTCCTTCTATTGGTATCTGATAGTCTACCTTGATATTACCTCAAGTTCCATTGTTTTGATATAGTTCATAGATACAAGAACTTCTTATGGTAATCAAGTAAAATGAAGAAGGATTGGATGAGAATATACAAGATAGATATTTTAGCTCAAGGATCCTGAACATTTCACATTTGATATTTGTTGGTAAACGCGAGTTGTCCATCCACATGGTGTGATATACAGACGGTTCAGATTAAAAGAAAAAACGATTGTATTTTAAAGAATATTCTTTCTCTTTTACCTGATCTTAATCAACAACTCGCATTTACTTTAGAAACGTCAAATGTGAATTCTACCGGATTGTTACCCAATATTTTATAGGTTATGTAAGTTGTGAAGCACAAACTGACCTCAATTTGGTAACCTTTTCAATTTCTAAGGGATAACCAACAAGTTGTCTCTAGTTCAATGGTAATGTACTGTATAAAAACGGAATCTTGATGTTTGAACATATTTGATAGTGGATTACAATATTAATTATTTATCTTTATTGTTGTTAACACTACAATTATTATTCTATTGTTAATTAATTGTTATAATGATCTCACTGAAAACGAGAGTAGACTGAGACTTAGTGAGCAAGGACAAGTACCTTTGAAAGCAGTAGGGCCTCTAAATGTGAATTCATTTCATGCTTCGTCGTTATTTATGACGTCGAATGTGGTTAATTTCAGGATATGTGATGATTTCATCAACTATATATTTTATATTTCAAAGTAAACTATAACATAAAATCATATGAGCAATTTGTGTTTAACCATGATCTCCAAGTTTTGTAGTAGAAGTTATTTTTACGAGGCATTCTTTTGAATCTCACTTAACAGAAAAAGTGCAAATTGATTATGTAGTCGAGCAATAATTTGTATAATTGTATTCTTGCATTTTAATTAACAGAGATTGCGGCGAGGAGAACACTAGAAGAAGTAATGGCTCAAACTCTTTTAAAGGCTTGCTCTAATCGTTCGGCTGTTAGGGCTGTTTGCTTAGCTGTTTCTGGAGTCAATTCTCGTAATGATCAGCAGAGAATTCTGAACTGGCTCAGGTTTCTCTCTTTTAGTTTGTTTTTCCTTTCAGTTTCTTTGTATTTACTTCAATATGTATTGTATGTTAGATATATTTTAGTTCAGGAATCATGAAAGGATCGGTAACAGGAGAATAAGCTGAAGCTACTTGAAATACAAGATAGAATTTGCAATTTTTAGATAATTATGAGCTAACTGCATAGAATGTCATTCTGCTGTATCTCATCCAACACTTATTACTCTTCAAGCATGGTTATACATCTCTACTGATCTCCAAAATGACAGTCGTGCTATTGAGATGTTAAACCTTGATACTGGGTGTACCGATTGGTTAGTGGCACTTTAGCATTAAGGGTGCGCTTGGTAGGAGGTAATCTAAATGGTAATCCTATATTACCATGATATATTATCACGTTTGTTTAGGTGTAAAAAACATTCCCGGAAATATATGATTACCATGATGATCAAATGACCCTATTTCATGATAATTCTATTCTTCCCAAAACATGTGACCATCCTAGATTACCATTAAATATTCCTGCCTAACATGAAATGAGTCATGACCATTCGCCGCCGACCTCCCTTGCCACCCACTGGCTGGCTCCACCGTCCATCGTCGGTCGTCCGCAGGCCGGCCCCGCCGTCGATCGGTCGTTCACCACCAGCCAGCCTCTGGTCATGCCCGATCGTTCACCACCAACCAGCCTCTGGTCATGCCCGATGGGACGTTCGCTGCCGACCGGCCATAGTTCGCTGCCGGCGGTCCGCCAACCCGTTGTCGGCCGCTCGCCGGCCTCACCATCATCGACCAGCCCTCGTCCGGCCTCTCCGCCGGTTGACGGTTGCACATATATATATTACCAGGAATGATTAAAATATATCAAGTACGTTAATGCAAAATTCCTTGAAATTAGATACCCAGTTATCATATTCCTGAGAATGCGAGAATTCTCGGGAATCTTCCATTCCATGTAACAAGCATAACCTAAAATTATTAGGGTAAATTGTCAAAACACCCCAATCATATTTTCTTGCTAGCAAAAACTCGAGGCGGTTGTCAAAAAGCCCTTGGAAATTTTCCTGTAGTATCCATATAGTTGCCCGCTATATCTAATTAGCTTATATATATCGTAGGCAACTGCTTAAATATCACAAACAACTAGATATCACAGACAACTACATACATATCGCAAGTAGAGGTCTTTTTGACAACTGGCAACTTTTTCGGGGGGTTCTGACATGTGCCTTAAGGAGACGGGGTTTTGTCAACGGGAAAATGTGCTTGGGGTGTTTTGACAATTTTCCCAAATTATTAATGGGCTTATGGGTTTAAGGGTTAATAAGTTCACTAATGGGTTATTGGATTATTGACGTCATTAATTACTTAAAAATATCTTAGAAAGTTTAATGGTATTTTTACTATGTATTCAAAATCCACCTCTTATGCCATTAATTATTGAGAAGTTCGCCAAATTGTTTACAGGTAATTTACTATATTTTAGAAGATGCCCTGATTTTATAAGGAAAATGAAAATCCTTTATTCAAAATCAAGAAAAGTCTAATACTCTTATCCGAGATCACCGATACAACCAAAGACCTCTCCAATCCCAAAAAATGACAATCTTATACCAGTACCTTAAGCAAGCTTTTATCATGCCCTTCACTTGCCATTAGCACATGACACCCCCGATGTTCATCTTGATCTAGCTGAAATAGCACATAATTTCAATTTATAAGGTCTAGGAGTTATATGCACTAAATAAGGTATAGATACAACAACAAAAACAATAAGCCTTTATCCCAAACGTTTGGAGTCGGCTACATTAATCCTTTTCTCCCATGTGTTAGGGCCGTCTACTCGATCATAGTGAAAACAAACATATCAATTCTGACCATCTCTATCCATGTTTGTGAATGAGATATAGATGAATTGTGGCATATGCTTTCCGCTCAATTATTGAGTTTTAAGCTTTATACAACTAGTATATTACCGGAGTGAACGCACACATACATATGTTATACTGGTGAAAAGAGATCTAAGAGGATTATAAAGATATTTGTTAAAATAGTAGTAATTTAGAATATTTTAAAATGCTATTTTTTTTAAATATCTATTTACGCAAAATATGAGGACCTTCCTTACCACATGTCATGCTGATAATCCCTCCCCTTTTGAGTTGAGATACTGGAAATTTAAAGCTTTTCAGTAGTTTGAACCTGCTCGTTTTTGTATTTTTGCAGAGAAATTTTCCCGAGTCATGTGAAGTTGTTTGTGCAAAATGATTCGGTGGCAGCATTGGCATGTGGGACCATGGGCAAGCTCCATGGTTGTGTATTGATCGCCGGCACAGGCACAATCGCTTATGGATACACTGAAGATGGACGTGAAGCGCGAGCTGCAGGGGCTGGACCTTTTTTAGGTGATTGGGGCAGGTTCGCTTCTGATATATCTTATTCTCAATGCCTACAATCGATTATGACAATGTTATTTTGTTCGCAAATTCTTAATGAAAACATGTAATATTTGTAGCGAATTTAAAGAAAAACATAATTATTTGGCTATATTGCAGGAAAAAAGTCTCCCTCATACCAAAAAATCATCCTAAGTTTTTTAAACACCCCCTCCCCCCACCCCCACCCCTCCCCCCACCCCCACCCAAAAAAACGCACACTGGTGAATTTGTATTTTTGTCTCTACTTTCATCACTATCAAGCAAACCTCAAATACCTATTATGATTTAGGATAATCTTGGAAGAAAAAAAGTAGTAGAAAATTATGTGCAAGGTGCTTTTGTAATTACAGATTCGAAAAACTAACGAATACTTAAGCTGGGAAAAAGGGCATGTTTCTAAAAGTTAGGATGGTCTCCTAGAAATACAATGTGGACAAAAGCAGAAGGATTTCATGTAATTAACAGAATGAAAAAAAAACCCTTCAATTAGGACAGAAAAAGCAAGGGGATTTCATGCACAAGAAAAAATTCTAATTATTTATTTTCCTATAATATTTTTCAACAATAAATTAACAAATCAAATCTTTGCATTACAGTGGATATGGAATTGCCGCCCAAGCTTTGACAGCAGTAATTAGGGCACACGACGGCCGTGGCCCTCCGACATTGCTTACATCCAACATCCTCAACAAACTTGGTCTCTCTTCGCCAGATGAGCTGATCGGGTACTTATCACAATATATTTCTTCATAATATGACAATGCATTTCATTCTCAAACATTTTGATGCAAACAAGAATGAAACCTTGTAACGCAAGGTAAATGAATATGTGATGAGGCTAGCCCTTGACGGACCTTGTTTTATTATGGGCTAATTACACTACAGCACCTTGCATCTCTACCTAATCAACTACATATAACTTGTTTAGCTGGCATATTATCACCAATAACCTCTGAATTAGTCATCAACCATATCAAAATTGATATTTTAGAATCAGAACAAAACCAATGGGGATTGAGCACTAATAAACAAGTTGAGCGTCTATAAGTGTTGGAGGAGGCAAGTTGAACATTTATAAGTGTTGGACGACGTATAAATAAAGAGCGTTGTATGCAGTTAACCCTTTTATTCATTTAATGGGAGTTTTAACCTAGGACATTTCGTAATTCCTATGAGAAATAATTATCTTGCAAAAAGAATGATAAAAATCTGTGCATCTAGTTAAGTATTTTGTACATGATATCTTAACTATACTTCATAAATATGGGTTAACCTTAGTCTTTTCCGTTTTCTTTAACAAAAATCATGCATGTTACTCTTCTACGGAAACCGTATGTTGCGTTTGTAGCCTTATAGATTTTTCGGCTCTTGATAATAATGGTTTGGTTAAAAGGCTTCCTGTGTTGAATTTAGAACCTTAGATGTTAATTGTATGTTTTTCCCCTTTATATCTGGAACAGGTGGACCTATGAAGATCCGTCATGGGCTCGCATTGCTCAACTCATGCCGATGGTGGTCATCGCTGCTGAAGCCGGCGATGAAGTGGCCAACAAAATTTTGCATGCTTCAGTCTTAGAGTTGGCTGATAGTGTTAATGCCGTTGTTCAAAGACTCGGCTTGTGTGGTGAAGGTAAAGAATTATGATTATTCAGAGTAAATTTCACAAAACTACCCTTTACTAAAAAAGAATCTAAGGTAGTTAAGTGCAAAACAATGATAGTTGAGAGTATTCTAGTGAAATTTACCCTTATTTTGGAGAAGTAATTTCTTTAATGAAGCTCTCTAGAAAGCTAATGTATTTATTTATGAATGAAATTTATTAAGATCCAGTTTAAGTAAACTGTATTTAGTCATTTGCAGATGGAAATGATCAGTTTCCGCTAGTTATGGTTGGTGGAGTTCTTGAAGCTAATAAGAGATGGGATATCGGGAAGGAAGTTATAAATTGTATCTCTAAGGTTTACCCTGGGACTCGTCCAATTCGACCCAAGGTATGCAAATCTGAAGCATTATTAGCTATATTCGATAAATTGGAAAAAAGGAAAACGAAGGGAATTAATTATCCCCTTTTTCCTCAAAGAAAAGGTCTTGAAAATATAAGAATCTTGAGTTATGAATCTTCAAGGCCGGTTTAATTCAGTCACTGCATTAGTAAAAGCTATGTTTGTTCTTACATGCCTTATCTCGTCCTTTCATATGCAAAGATTGTGAACTACGATACCAAGACTTTATCACTAACCTCTTGGGTTGGCTTGGTGAATCCTCAGCTAAATTATCGACGAATCCGTCTTCATCTATGTTCATTTGGACCTACATCAACATTTAGTCTTGCTGCTCCAACCTCAGTTTTCTTTGATTTCATTCTTCTTTCATCTCATCTTATTTCCTGCTTTCATTTTTGAAGGTTGAACCAGCAGTTGGCGCAGCGTTACTGGCTTGGAATTGTTTCATGAGCGAATTACCAGGCGAACTCGAGGCTTAACCATTTTGTGCCTGGATTTTAATGTTAAAAAAATAAATGTTTTATGTACATTGAGATCTCCTATAAAGCACAAAGTAGTTTCACTGTCGTTTTGAATTTTAAGGCCATTCGGTGATGTGATAAAGAGGGTTCCCAAACGTTTCAAGTTCGATATGCTTCTCTCAAAGTACTATCAGAAGAGCAAGGAAACATGGAGGAAAGCCTGTGTGTTTAATTTGCTGTATTAGGGTTAAATCCATGGCCTTTAATTATGTATCTAGGGTTTAATCTCATTCTCCATAATTTTCTTTATTATTATTTTTAATCATTTAAAGGTTTAGTGAATGATGCTCTAAAGTTCAATGCATCACTTTAAGTTTGTTTGAATAGATTCTTGCTTATGAGCCCCTGCTCGGTGACGAAACATAATCTAGGTATAAACCCTACTTGCAATCACATTTGTATTGGTGATAATCGCTTTTGTTTCCATGAATCAAGTAATTTTGCAAGTTGCATTCGATCATTAACAACAAAGAATATAAGCGAGTGAAACCATTTTTCGTTTTTTCGTCTTTGCTATGTTTTTGTTTTTTTGTCTTTGCTATTTTTTTGTCTTTGCTATCGTAGTATCATTTAGAGCCAAAGCGAAACATGTCTGTGGATATAGTTATACCGGTCTTGTATTACCTATTAGATATCGACAATGGAGATAAATCACAAGTGTAATATTAAAGGAACCTGCAAACTTATGGCCCTGAATGTATTAGTTCTTTGCTTACTCCAATCTGTGAATTTACTCGATTACAGGATCCAATAAAACAAACTGGATATAAACTGAAAAGGGTGAGCAAATTTTTTTTCCCTTTTTCCATTTTACTAGTATCGAGCAACGAAAACAACCAGATCATATATTATCAACTGCTGGAAACCTATCAAAATGTGTACATCATATATAATTTAACCCCGAAAACAATTTACATCCTACCTATCTCCACGCTTTTGCCATGATAATTAGCTGGAACGCCGTGTTGCTTTCTTTGTATAAAACTGCTGTGTATTTCGCCTTGTAAAACTATGCAAATAAAAGAAATTCTTGGTTTACGTTATTCTAAACAAATCAGTTCTCTTTCTGCTCCCTTGACATCGCTGTAGTGTTGCCAATGCTAGCATGGGAATGTTTGTAGTGGCACTTAGCACTCCGAAAACATCTCATTCTTTCAACCTAAGAGCATGAAAGCACTTGAATAAATGAACGAAATTAATTCTTGTTAAGGTTCAGTATTATCTTTCTGCAACTAGAATTGGGAGATTAGATATTATCAGGTAGCCTAACTATACTTGGGGTTTTGTGCCTGGCATAAATAACTTGAGCTGCAAATGGATTTGAAATGGATTTAAACCCAATATAATCCCATAAGGCAAAGGTGCGAAAATTGTACTGCAAGGTGAGGTCAAGGATCAGAAAAATCTGTAACTTCCAGGTCCCAATTCTAGTTACAAGAAGAATGTCAACAATTCTAAACTGTAAGTTCAGATCCATGACAGGATTCGAAAGCTATTTTGCTAAGTACATAGGTGGGCAGAAATCAAAATACGTGGTGATAAGCATCATCATATGATTAAGTTACCTGAACGATCGTGGTTCACACTTATCTACTGGTTTCTCCTTCTAATTCTCTTTGGACCAGTTTTAGAATCTCCATAACCTATGAAGATGGAACAATACTTGAACAGGTCAGCATAGGTTCCGAATGCAAGTAATTCTTTTACTAGATTAACAAATCATGGAAAATCAAGAGACCGTTGAATATCATCTGGATGTGCCAATATTGATTGATTGAGGCATGGACTAGCACCAAGGTGGAATGTAAATTATCGCTAAGCTTGAGTTACATGATACCTGCTTCATATACGAAATATTTGCCACATACTCTAACTCTGAGACCAGACTGTATGGATAGTATAAATGACCAAAGATGTTTAGAGTTTTCTTAAAAATTATCCTAAAAACCAATCAGAGAAAAAACTCCTTAAATCAAAAGGTCTTTTGCTGTCATGTCTAATTGTGTTTGCAGTTGAAACGTTCCGAATTGTGTCATGCTTTCTAGACTTAGTAATATGTTTTAAGGTAGTAATATGTTCTAAGGTCAACAAATATTTGAAAATTAATAATTTTTTAGGAATCCATCAGCTATCTTTTGTTTCAATAACTGGATAATAGAATTGAGATAGTAATATGTTTTAAGGTCAACAAATATTTAGAAATGAATGATTATTCGGGAAGCCATCAATTATCTTTTGTTTCAATGACTAAATATAGAAAAAGCTATTAAAATTAATCAAATCAACGAATTGAGTTATTTTTACAAATATGGCACTAGCATCACTAATTGTAAAGTAAATGTTTATAAATAAATAAACTTCTTCCAAACTTTGCATAATATTGCTTATCATTCATAAACATAGGAGGAATAAAAAAATTAAACCTCGTATACATAAAATAGAAATGATCGTGAATAAACTCTTACACCGGGATAATGTTGTAGTACTGGAGAGTAATGATCGAGTGCTATGTATATCTTTCCAAGAAGACTCAAAAGAGCATCCACCTCATCACCTAAGAGATCAACCTGAATGCCAACAGCAACACAATACCAGAAGCTTATTAATATAATTACTCCATAGGCAAACACTGGCAAACACTGCCTTCTCATTGGCAGTTTTCAGTGATCAACATGACTTCAGAGCATGGCAACACTGGTGCTCAGTTATAATGGATTGTTCTAAAACGATATAAGTTATTGAAGCTTTAGCAGATATCTTGAAATTATAAAGGATTCTTTACGAAAACATGTAATTGGAAATATATATAAATAAATAAAAAGAACAGCAGCATGCCTCTATCCCAAACTTTTGGTGTCGATTATATGAAACCGTTTCTTCCATTCTACTCTCTTAGGGGTCATTTCCTAGGTTAAATTAACAAATAACATAACCTTTTCAATTGCTTGTGTTCATGTTCGTTTGGGTTCCCCATAACTCTCGTTGCGCCATAAACTACAATTTTGTCACTTCTCGTAATCGGAGATTTATCATTTTCTGTTGCGCATGTTCAAACCATCTCAATAGGCTCTCTCTCATCTCATTCTCTATGGGAGCGACCTCCAACTTGTTACAAATACACTCATTCTTGACTTTTAGAGTATTACGGCCATCTCAACATTCTCATTCAACCACACTCGGTTTTCTTTCTTGTAATGTTTCTTAATTGCGCAACATTTTGATCCATAAAGTAATGTTGGCCTTATAGCCTTATTATAAAATTGTTCTTTCAATTTCAAAGGTATCTTTCGATCAGCTAGCAGTCCTAAAGCTCTTCTTCACTTCAACAATTCAACTATCCGGCTTTGATCCTATGAACTACATCTTCCTTGATCTCCCCATCAAGATTGATTTTGTTTCTTGGGATCTGAAATTAATCAGGATAGGAGATCATGGAGGCCGCAGTTCATAGGATGGATGGATAGAGATGTCTAAATAAATATCTGAAAGTATTGATATAGATTAACACTTAACAAATTCTATTTTAAGACATCTAAAAATTTTAATTAAAAAATCAGGTTTTTCTGTATAACAGGATAATGCAATCTGCTATTCAGGACGCCACAGGACTAACAGATTTCTGAAAGAGTACCAATATAATATTATAATGAGTCAAAAAAAAGCCAAGATACAACAGAAAACATCATGATAAAATAAGATTTCATTGAAGGATAAGAGCAGACATGTTATTGTGTGTGTAGTAATAAGCATGTGTATAAACCTATTCATGATAAACTGACATTATCACAAAAATTATATACAAAACATAACTTGGGAAAATACCTCAGCCTCTGCCTTCTGAAGGTTTGAAGATCTTATTTCAAGCATTTGTTTATACAACAATGCTCTCTTCGCCATCCGCACGAGTGGTCTGCATTGCCTACTTAAGATCTTTAACCTGTGAAAAGAAAAAAAAAACTTTCAGGACTGCATGGACAACACCACAAATACAGTAGCTATTTAATGTCTTCTTGTTCTCTACGGAATGAAATGAATTGACAATGGATAAAACTAATGCTCACTACAAAGTCAACTATTAGAAAATTTTAGTGGAAAATTTGATAATCAAAATGCAGAAGAAAAAGGCTACCTAGCATCATTTCTTTCAATATTATCTACCAATTTGTTTTCAAGGACTGTTAATGCTTTTGATAACTCCATAGTTGATTTGACAATAGAATCCATTAGCTTAGCTTGTTGTCTCTCCTTCGTGATGAATGTCAGTATTTTCTTTTCCTTATCTTCAATAATGCCATGAAGTACGTCTTTTTGTTTTTCTGCTCCCTCCAGAGCATCTGATGCAACTCCTAACTTCCCACTCAACTCTCTGATCTTCATTTCATTTTGACGGATTTGCTGAAAAGCTTCAACCAATCTCCTTTCCATTGAATCGAACTCTATCTTCGTACTTAAAATCAATTCATCTTGCTTTGTTACCCGTTCTCTAAGCAAATCAATTTCCTTATTAAGCATATCAAACTGCTCTTTATGTTGCATCAATGTGGAGCCAGTCTCCGAGGCATGGTTTTCTCTTTCTTTCATCAATGTGGATAAGGATTGTATAGTTTCATTCAGTTTCCTCTTCTCCTCAATTTCTATACATAGTTCTTTTTCCTTCTCACAGAGCAATGCATTAAGAGAGGACTTCTCAGTGAAATATTTCAATATAATCGAATTTATGGTAGACATCCCATCACTAATGAAACCTCTAACTGCAGTCGTGTAGACATCCTGCGCAATACTGGCCTCGACCTCTAATTCCTCAATAGAACATTTCTTCTCGCCAATTACCTCCTTTAAGATAATGGCATGAAGCTCAGATTGGATGCTAGCTTCTAATTTCACATCCTTTAAATCCCCTTTAAGTTTCTTTATTTGCTGCAAAAACTTAATTTCAGTTGATGAATGAAGTGACATTTGACTTGCTGCATCTGAGATCTGTGAGGATAAACTCTTTACCTCTTTCCTTTGTTCTCTGAGTAAATCTCTCAAGCGTTTATTTTCAGAAAGCAAGAAATCGATATTTTGCTTCAAACTGCATACTTCTTCATAACCCTGTTCGACAGTATGCAATTTTTCTTTCTCCAAAAGAATGCCATCCAACTTTATGACAACTTCTGGAATTTTTTTCTTCAAGAGTTCAAAGTCTTTATCCTTCTTAAATGGTGAAGACCCTTTCTCCCTGAGGAATTCTCGCTTCAGTTTGAATATTTCTTCTGTCTTTTCCTGGAGAGCTGAGTCGTGTTGTCTCCTCATGTTGATCATTTCTGTTTTGAAATGAGTAAACAGTTCATCCTTGCTTAGGTGCTTAAGTTGAGACGGGTCCGCAACCTCGAGCATGAGTATCTCATAATCTTCAGATTGCTTCATCAATGAAGTGCCATTTTCTTTGATAGAACGGTGGTCCTTTCTTTTTGAAGTACTCAGCTCCTCAAAACTATCCAGACTGTTAAATGAGAGAAGTGCGCCTGAATCCGAGCTTGATAAGGACCTAGATATAGAATCAAGCTCCTCACGCATGCTCGAAAGTTCATTGACCTTTTGCTGCCAATTCGCATTTAATTGGTTAATAATACTTCTCTGTTCATATAGCTTTTTCTCAAACTCATCTTGTAGGCTTCTGACACTGCTCTTAACTATTGTCGCATTGACATCTCTTTCAAATTCACGTTCCCATTGCTGCTCAAACATCGATGCCTTCACCGTGTCACACATTTCATATGCTTCTTCAAACATAGTTTCTACAATTGTTCCAAAAGAATCAAATCTTTCATATATTTCTGAGTTCTGAAATTCCTCCTTAAGCTTCTGAATCTGGCCTGCAGCTGCACTTCTTAATCTATCTAAACTTTCTATATGATGTGATGTCGACATGCTGCCTGTAGTTGAATTATTATCAGAAAATTGCAACTTTCTGTTTAAAATTTCTATCTCTGCTTCTTTTGCAGCGGTTCTCTCATCATATTCTTCAACCACAGCATGCACCATTCCCTTGATTACAGAATCACTCACCATCCTTGAAACGGTTAGACGATCATTCAACTCATCCCAATAGTTATCTAAATCGTCCAGTAAAAATTTCTCATAATATACTGATTCGTTGCCAATATTAACATCACTTCCCTTAAAACTACAACTCGAAAGCATGTTGGCTGTAACCGAAATATCAAGATTTTCATCAAACGTCTCCGAATTTTCCATTCATACCTGCAGCACATGTCATAAAGACCGATATGTACACATTAAATAAAAATTAACCTTTTTTGTGCATATTTGGAACACTGAAGTGAATGTTAAGAGCTCGTAATTTCAGAAACTTAAATAAGTTGAAATTTTCATGACTTAATGAGAATGTGTAATGTTTAAAAAAACCAAAATCCATGTTATAGAGGAAAAGTATAATAGAAGAAAAGAAAATTTATCTTATATATATATATATATATATATATATATATAAAGATACCAAAATTGTAGCCATGATCGTTATGTAAAGTCAAACACTTGCATTATGATTTTGGTCGCAAAAATGGCGAAACAATTAAAGCTCTGATATTTCTATACACAATAATTGTTTGAAATTAAGAAGGCTGCAGTGAAAATAGTAATGTTTGAGAGATTTAAGAAAAGAATAAAGCTCGCCTCTTTCAATATAACCAATGTAACCCAAAAATTTCATAAATATCAAACCAAATTGGAACAACATCCATGTAATCACCAAAATGGAACCAAATAGGAGCGAAAAATATGTCAAAACTGTAAATTTCACGACTTTTTGGGGAAATTCATGAGAGAGAGAGAGAGAGAGTTCATGTAAAAAAAAAATTGCAGCTTTTCGAGCTATATTTCATCAGATATCACCAATTAGGAGCAAATTCATGTCAAAAATCGCAATTTTTGCACATTGCAGAAAGTCAACCCCAACAACCAATTCAACCATACACTTAAAATTGGAAGAAAGACTTCAACAAATCAATAGAACGAACACTCACAGATTCGATCCGCTCCATCAAATCAAACGCTTCGAAGAGAAAAGCCTCCTTTCAAAATTGCCCTCCAAGATCGGATCCTAGGGTTTCTGTATCCCCTTTTCTAAAACTCCTGCTGCTTTGCTTCGATTGAAAGGGAAATGGAGATTGGTTTATCTCCCACTCACTCTCTCTCTCTCTCTCTAATTGCTTTTTGTCTCTCTCGCTTTTTGAGCGTCGAGATTTTTCTTTTTTCGTTTTAGGATTTTGAGAGAGAGAGAGAGAGAGAGAGAGGAGAGAAGTGTGTTTTTTCTACTGAGAGCAGGAGATGTAGGATAATATTGTCTTGAGCAGGAGCGCTGTGGGAGCCGTGATACACGGAATTGCCACCATGGAAATACATGTGGTAATTTGGGAAAGTAAACCCCTGATATTAGGGTTGACCTTTTGTTTTCCAATTTTGTAACTTTCTTTTCTCATTCCCTTTGAGAATGACCAACTGCTTTTCATCGGACATTGATGAAAGATTAGAGACAAGAGGAGAGTGGAACAAATTCAGATGGGGTGGCTCAAGCGGCTTATAATGCAACATTGCAGATCATAAAATAACTTACATAAACTGTGGTTCCAATAGCGAGGGTGTTGTTGCAAAATTGGGGTTGAATTCAATGACAAGAAAAAAAGAATAGATTAGGTTGAGACACGTAATTACTATCTTTAAAGCAATATTCGCTCCCCTACAATACAACGGAGATTGATGCGGTTTTCTTTCAGGATACAACAACCCAACTTTGTGTTTACAATCTCTTGCGCTGCACCGCAGGGAATTGTCCCGAAGAACTTGATCTTTATGAGTACCAAAAGAAAAATAAAGAAGAGAAAAAAATGGTTTTTTTTGTGTATATGGAAAAAAAAAACAAGTTGGTTTAAATATGAGTGAACGAATAGGAATAGAATCCCTTCATCATTTGAATTCAAAATCAAACTTCCCATAACTACCATAACTCCTGTAACTAACTCCCATAACTGCTCCCTCCAATAAAATGGGAGGAAGATTTTCCTCCAACAAATTAGGAGGGGTGGGGGTTTGAATTCAAATGAAATTTCATCCCGTTAAATAATTATGAATCCAAAAAAATATATGCACTTTAATTTATTGAAATTACTTATATAATAAATAATATAACATTCCCACCAATTTTTAAAAATTCCAAAAACAAACAAAAGTTGGTACTAAATGTACATACATATCATGAAGATGTCTTCTGAACTTGAATTTTCACTTAGTGCATTGACATCAAAGTTCAATCAAGGAGTACGACAACCGAAGTTTTGAACCGATAACCCGTTTGCGAAAGAACCGGATATAAAGCGCATATATATATTTAAAAGATCAAGTAATTCATAAATTTGCACTATTATGACCATGTGTATGTCATGCTTCCATAAACGCTTCTGAGAAAACCTTTTGATCTCATAGAAGACAGTCGCACCCTCACATTCATATAGATAGGCAATCTAGTATATCTTGTAATCATGTTTTATCACCTATTAAAAAATATCCATCCTCTTCCTTTATTTATAAGATCCAAGCATGATCATTTCAGGAATAAGAATAAGTTTTCATACTTTTACAATCAATCGTGACATTTACTCTTCCTTTAAACTCACAGCACTTGGAGCACAAGTATCGATTAAGATTTCAATGATAGTTGATTTAAGTGTAAGGTTTTCACCTTATCCCCAATGATATCTTCTATAGCAAATCTTCTGACAAATCTTTGATAAAAAGATCAATATGATTCTGATTTGTATGCATACAGTTTATTCCAATTACTCACTCATTATTGAGTAATTGTCAGTACAATAATGTGTCACGCCCCACTTCCCAGTGTACGGGCAGAGGACGCGACGGGCCACACGACGTATTTACTCAGAAATAAACATGCTAAGCGTATCTAAGCAATATAAAATGAAATATACACAAAAGACAAGATGTAAACAAACAGCAATTTTATTTATTAAACATTCTTTTTACAATACAATTGAAATGAAAATACATGGAATGAAAACAATGCCTAAAAAATGGCATAACAGAAATGAAAATGAAATGTAATGTACAAGTGAATCTAAAACTCCGGGTCTTCAGTAAACTGATCCAAGTTCTCGCTGCTGGGCTCGATCTTTAGTGAGCTGACGACATTCCAAAGAAGAAGAAAGAGAATGTCGTTGGCGAACAAATCGCTCGGTAAGTCCCAAGGGTAAGTAGAGACAGAATAGACAGAAAGAAGAATGTATCACTTAAAGTTGTATTATATTGTTAACGCTGTTGTTTGTAGCTTGGTACAGAAGAGGCCGGTGTATACGAGAGGAGTCTCACTATCCCGGAGACTAAGGTATACGGAGTACAAGGAACCGTTCAGCCACGGTACAACGGCAATGAAGATTCAGGTTAGGTGTCTTATGATTGCAGTCTCGTGCCACTTCTAACACCTTCCGTACCAATCTACCCTTTATAAACCCCGCGATGTCTTGATTGCATTGTTTGTATTGTATTGTATTGTATTGTTATATATAGATGGATGACTTACCGAAACCATGATATCAGTAATGGAATGGATATAATGGATGAACATGTAGCTGGAATATATCCAAGGTTCGGTTCGGTTAATACAGATTGATACAGATTGAATAGATGGATTCATATTGAATCATGTTGTATTGTAGTTTGTACTTGAATCACATTCAAATTAGATTGATTATATTGTGACTCCGTCTGAGTCAGACACTTTTAAAAGAACTTGAAATCCTGATTGTTTTGATGTTATCGGCAACTGCTGCACATGGACGGCAGGATTTGTGCCTTTTTCAAAGACAATTACCGTGTTGATAATGTTAGTTATATGTATGCCCTAGAGGCCATTATTGTACATATGATGTATATTATAGTGGATGCTTGGACATATATAGAAAGGACTTTCTTGCTCAATATGATAGTATGCTATCTGGTTGCTCTTTATCTTGACATGTATGCTTATTGTCTCTCTGTTACATGTTGATAAAGCCCTTAGGATGAGGACTTGACTACCAAGATTATGATGCAGATCATACTAGTGGGGACAGGGTAGTCGGTAAGTATATCCTTCAATTGTTCCTAGTCGTGGGAGTATCGAGACGGGGCATCGATATTCCAGAGTAGACTAGCATATACGCTTCTTGACCCATATGATGGGCGATGGATGATCACATATCCATTGGTGTTTGACATCAGAGAAGGTATATGGGTGCTCAATGAAGACTGGGTACACTGAATGGACTCGCCGAGAACTCCTAGATGGTATTATATCTCACATCGGATAACAGTTCTTTGGTGACACTGGTACTGGTTAGTCTGTCGATCCGAGATCGTCATAGAGTCTTATGTGTCTCCCACCGTGCTTTGATTTCCACCCTACCACAGCTCTACTGAGTCGTGCAAAACGGTGGTTTTTGGGTTCAGTCCCGAGTCACATGGAGGCAATGAGCGATAGGAGGGGATTTCGTCTCTCCCAGTATTGGGGGTTGATGTTGCGCTGTGCTCGATTGGCCATAACAAGAAATCCCTGGTCAGGATTGCTGAGATTTAATGGTAAGTGTTATCAGTAGTTTCTCAAACCGTTATGGGCCTCACATCGGCATGACTTATCAAGCTATTGGGGTCTAACGTTTTCCACCCCCAGGCTGGATATGTGACATATCAGAC
Organism: Agapanthus africanus; assembly: GCA_030015575.1. Classification (NCBI taxonomy): domain Eukaryota; kingdom Viridiplantae; phylum Streptophyta; class Magnoliopsida; order Asparagales; family Amaryllidaceae; genus Agapanthus; species Agapanthus africanus. Next base: position 831,429,129 of record JASDDO010000024.1, on the reverse strand, counting down.
GAAGAGACCGGACTGTACGGTAGTGTTACTTATTGGATTCGCAGGAGTATGAGCAAGCCTGCTTTTTGAACTTCTGATCGCTCAATACCCGGATGTCCGTTACGTTTAGCAGACTACTTGCGGCTTGTGGGTGACTGATATGATCACCACCTACTGCCGGCGTATTGACGAGTCTTTAGAGTCCTACACAGAGCTTTCCTGGCTCAGGCGAACCGAAGTAGGAGCGCATATGTGATATGTGCGGGACCGAGATTAATACGTGTATATGATACCGTATTCTAATCTCGCGATATGTGATATCGGTCGGTTATATGTGATATAGCCGGGTTATCGAATCAAGTGTTGATTCGATAAGTTGATATAAATGATATTAGTCGGTTATATGTGATATAGCGGGATTATTAAATCAAGTATTGATTTAATAATTTAATGTATAATTATATATTTGATATATTAATGTACATTAACTAATATTAGCTCACTTAAGTATTTCTTTTTCTTACTTGTGCACATTTAATATATGTGTGATATATATTATTGTGTCATGCTAGTTGATACATGCAACATGGGTGTATGAGACTTACATTATTCTTTAGATAATTAAAGGGTTTCATTTATTTAAAGTAATTCAAAATTGGTTGGAAATTAGTCATGGTTGACGCTCAGTGGAAGCTTGTAGAACCCATTGACTTAGTCCGCTAATTTTGTTTTACTTGAGATATTTATTAACCCAAACATTATCTTTAGCCATGGTTTAGTCTCTACATGAGTTAGTATATGATATTAACTCACCCATGGCTGCTATTCTCACCCATTCTCACTCTTATTCCATTCTCATCTTCATCTTCTTCTTCATCTCCAAAAGCTCTCTAGCTTTTTGGAAAGTGAAGAAATATAGTGAGAAAAATTATTCTAAAGCGAGCAAAAATCCTACTTCATTAACCTATACTAGATTAGCCATTTAGTTTAGGTTGTTTGCTTCACTAATTCCCAATTAGAGAAGAGCTAGCTTGAGTTGGAGTTTTCTTGACGTAGATCATCTTCGGCCTCGAAGACTTCAAATAAACTTATTCCTTTCGCCATGTTGTTAGTTATATGTATGCCCTAGAGGCCATTACTGTACATACGATGTATATTGTAGTGGATGCTTGGACATATATAGGTAGGACTTTCTTGCTCGACAAGATAGTATGCTATCTGCTTACTCTTTATCTTAACATGTACTCTGATTGTCTCTATGTTACATGTTGATAAAGCCCTTAGGATAAGTACTTGACTACCAGGACTATGATGCAGATCATACTAGTGGGGACAGTGTAGTCGTTGTTCCCCTCCGAATGGCGGCCAAGACAGGGACGTCTTGCCTGAGATTCGGGGCAGATGCTATTTGGTTTTATCTGTCCACCTCTCCGAAGATGCCAAGTTGATTTATGGCACAGTGTATCGGAGGTTTAGACGGATGCGGCCGATATAGCAGACTTCGTCAGATTCCCCTTCGTCCGAGGGGTTTTTGATTGTGGGGACGCTCTTCCCTGCAGGCGCAAACCCCTGCAGTTAATTACGCTACCGCATCGCGGTAACAACTTTCTCCTTCTCCAGCTGGTCACTTCGTGTCGTGGGTGTTTATTTTGTTTGTGGTTGCCCGTGGATTGTATACGGAGACTAATTTATATTGTCGCCCGTAGGGCGTGGATTAGTCCAAATCCGTATTTTCTTAGATTTGGGTTTGGGTTTTGGTTTAAGGATACGTTAGCCGTATTTGAGACTAAGATCAACTTAAACGTTTGTTAAGGATACGTTAGTCCAATTTGAGACTAAGATCAACTTAACGGGATCGTTTAGATCCGACAAAAGAGCATTTGGGGGCTCTATTGTTTCAGTTTAGGGACATAGTGGTCCATTGAATGTATGGCCGTCGGGACCCATCACCTCTCTGACGACGTTGAAGAATTATAACGACAGATGTCAGAGGAGTTCAGAGATGTACCCTTGAACCAAAGTTGGTTAGGAGATCTATAGTCCAATTTGGGACTAAAATCTGTTTTGAAAGTTTTGGTTTAAGGATGCGTTAGCCATATTTGAGGCTAAGATCAACTTAAACGGGATCGTTTGGATCCGACAAAAGAGCATTTAGGGGCTCTGTTGTTCCAGTTTAGGGACATAGGGGTCCATTGCCAGTTTAGGGATATGGTGATCCATTGCCAGTTTAAGGACATGGTGGTCCATTTAATGTATGGCCGTCGGGACCCGTCATCTCTCTGACGACGTTGAAGGATTACAACGACAAATATCAGAGGAGTTCAGAGATGTACCCTTGAGCCGGGTGTAAATTAATTTGAGAGGGCAGTTGTGCCCAGTTCAATTTAATTTGAGAACTTACGGTCAGAATTGGGCTAAGTCCAGTTGAAAATGTTTAACATTTTATTGGGCCTGTTAGGCTTTTATTTGAGCTCTGCCCTCTTTTAAAATAATGCAAAGCATTTTATTTTGGTCTGTTTAGACTTTTTTCTTTTAATTGGGCTCTGCCCCTTTTAATAGTGCATAACACTTTTTGTTTGGTCTGATAGACCTTTTTTTATTGGGCTCTACCCTTAATAATGCATTGCATTAAATGCTCTGACAGCGCCCCCACGTGGCTTGTCAGGCGCTTTGCGCCAATTGAGGAGCGCAAGGCGCAAACTCATGTGGGGATGACACGTGTCACGCTCTGGTGAGCGCAAGTCTGTTAGCGCAGTACGCTGCGCCAGTGTGCTGCGCTAGCGCGCTGCTGACACGTGGCGCTCTCTGATGACTTGCGCCAATTTAGGAGAGCAGTGCTCTGTTTTAGAAGCGCATAGCACAGTTTGTTCTGGGGCCGACACATGGCGCTCCCTGGTGGCTTGCGCCAATCCAAGGAGCGCAACAGTGCAGACTCAAAAGTGCAAGGCACTGTTTAATATTTGGATCAAAGAAAACAAGTTTTTCTTGTTTTCCAGAGAGGTTTTACCTCAAATTCCAAGAACCAGTGGTTCATCATAAAGCAATGCCTTTATACAGAAGTAAATTACTTCTTCTTTTTATTATTCTTATTATTTTTTATCCAAGATCTTGATCTTGTTCTTAGATCAATGATCTTTTTAGAAGAAATTCTTCTTTTATTCAAAAGGTTTTATCTTTTCTTTCTCTGAGCTCTTCTCAAAATTTTCTTTAGAGGAGTTCTGTGTCTCTTTCCGTCTGTCTGTTTTAGACTTGGAGTCTAGGGGCCTTTATATATTGCCAATTGATTTGTTAAATCAGTTAAAGAGATCTTTCTCTGAGTGATTTAGGGATTTTTCCCACCGTTGGATCTTTGATCCGAGGGTTTCTGTTTTACAGAAGAGAATTTTCTTGTTTTAACAAGATCAGAAAGATCTTTCTGGATTTTTAATTTTGTTTTGGTGCTGGCATTGGCGCAAATGCATCTGCGCTTGACACGTGTCGCGCAGCGCAGAGCGCAAGTCAACTGAAGCGTTGCTTCCTTTATTAAAATTTAAATTTTAAACAGAGCCTTGCTCTAATTGGGTGCGCTGCCTTGGGCGCTGCGCTTCTTGCGCTGGCGTGTCTGATTTTGACACGTGGCGCGTTGCGCGCAGCGTAAGGAATCTGAAGCGTTGCTTCAGCTTTGTTATTATTTGAATTTTTAAAATGGAGCTTTGCTCTGATTGGGGGAAACAGAAGCGTCGCTTCATCTCCCTCCTTGGAATTTGAACAGAGCTTTGCTCTGATTGGGATAAACAAATGCCCCCCCACCGTTGCGCTTACGTGGCCTCCAAACGTGAGCGCAGCGGTGGCGGAATTCCAACCGTCGCGCCATCCCTTGGAAGTTGAAACGGCTCTTTAATGCCTATAAATAGGACCTTTGGTCCCTTAGATGATTTCCATCTTTTTCATAAGAATTTTTATTCAGAGCCTTGCTCTTTTGTTTAAGCATTTTTAAGAGTTCAGACTCTAGGGAATCTTTAGGTAAAAATTAAATTAGATTAAATTAATTTTAAGAGCCTTACTCTCAATAGATTCCTGATCTAAAGAAAACCCATTCAGGATTTCACTTAGCAGAGCTTTGCTCTATAGGTCTAAGGAATCTAAAGGGAACTAAAGAGAACCCTATTAGGGTTCTATTAACAGAGCTCTGCTCTCTAAAAGATTTTCCCTGTATTTTCTTAGTTCATCAATGGAGCTTTGTTCCTTCCAAATCATATAGAAGAACTCTTAAGAGTTTTTCATGAATCTTGGAGGTTAAAGAATGGGATTTTATTTCTTGATGAATTGTATCACCTTGCTTAATCAGTCTGCCTGCTAATTTTGTTGATTTTTCTTTTGCAGGAGTAATGGACGCCCACATGTATAACCTTGATGAAATCATTTCTTACGGAGACATTCGCCGACTCGGGCATTCTCAGAACCGAGAACTTACAAACGCCGAGTGTGCCGAAATCATGAGCCGTTTTGACGCATACAACGGTCAACTGCTTCCTCGACGCTCCCCTCTCCTGAAGCTTATTGTGGGGGCGATCTGGGAAGCGCTTCCCTTATTTTGCACCGGCATGCCGCTTAGGGCGTTGGATGTCGCAGAGGATAAGGTGCACTCGGTGTACCTGATGAACCTGATCTCGAAGAGACGGCGAGACAATCTTGTCGATCTCTTGCACCAGGCCTTTCAACAGTCCGCCATTCTTGCTGCCTATCGGAGGAAGGAGGACATCAGTGAGGACCCCGACGCCCGTGCTCGCGAAAGGAAGCACACTAGGATGGTTCGCCAAGCTTGGAAAGTCTTGGACAAGATCACTTTCGAGTTCCTCAATCCATGTCCTGGATTTGAGGTCTTGCCATTGTAATCATTTGGATAATGTTTTTGTTTATTGCCTTTATTGATGTAAGAAACTTTCCAAGTATGAATGACAAATCTTTTTCCTCCTTCCTTTTATTTTCTGCTTTGTTACTGGCACCTTCTTTAAGTAAGCATAGCCTGTAAGCGATATAGAACATTCTGTCTTGAATACTTTGGAGAGCAGCGATGGCTTAGGAAGCAGGTTCAGATCTGCTACCTAAGGCTTTTCAACTTTATGAGCCGTGAGGGTCTCATAAAGACTTTTCTCCCTACGGATCGAGAGGATCTCGTAGGTGTATTTTCTCCTTAGGAATCGTGAGGATTCCTAAGTGCGTTTTCTCTTATAAGTCGTAAGGATCCTATAAGAGAATTTTCCCTCTTACGAGTCGAGAGGACCTGTAAGCGGTTGTTTCCCTCCTTGTCGAGATTCAACTTTGGAGAGTGTGACCCGTGGATAGTATGCAAGAGACCGTTTTGGGCCGACTTGCAGGGTCCCAGTGCTTAGGAAACAAGTATTTTAATCCCTACTGCCTAAGGCATTATCTCACAAGTCAAGACGAATCGAGAAGTTCTCGCAAAGACATCGATTTCCTCACGAGTCGAGACGAATCGAGCAGTTCTCGCAAGCATATCCTAACGTCATAGTTAACCTCTGCTCTTTACGACAGAGGTCCGTTAGGGTCTGTGGTACTCAGGGTTTTGTCAGTCGTACCGTCGCGTTGGCTGATGTATTTCTCGATAAGCAATCTTGCTGTTCGAGTAGCCTTGCGATTGTCGTGTCTCTGATCCCTTCGGGGGCTGGATAAGACGTCTTCAAGTAATCTTCCAGGTAATATTACCGTCGAAAGAGCAAGCATAGGGATATTCCATGTCACTTTTTACTTGAGGTTAGGCTTATTTTGGAGAGCCCCGATGAGTCATAACCACTCCGCGCTGGTGTGGGATGATCTCCGATAATCTTTCAGGTTTTATATGACTTGCCGTCAAGACCCTGAAGCTAGGAATTTGGCCTTTGCTTCGTTTGCTGGCATCGCGTTCTCTATATCGAGACGAATGTCGCGGTTGTCTCTAGGTTGTTGGTGAACCGTCGAGGTTTGGAACAAGGGATTTTGCCGTGGCTCCTTTGGGTGGTGTTGCGTCTGCTGTATCGAGACGAACGTCGAGGTGGAGACCATTCCGCCCTGCTGCGAGATGATCTCCGCTTGTCTTTCAGGCTTTAAATGACTTGCCGTTATGACCCTGAAGCTAGGAATTTGGCATTTGCTTCATTTGCTTTGTTGCGTCTGAATCCTGTTCGAGGAAGAACGCCGGGGTGACTTATCGTCTGCTGTATCGAGACAAACGTCGAGGTGGTGACCACTCCATGATGGTGTAAGATGATCTCCGATGATCTTTCAGGCTCTCCGATGATCTTTCAGGCTTTATATGAGTTACCGTCAAGACCCAGAAGCGAGGAATTTTTCCTTTGCTTCGTTTGGCGGCATTGCGTCTACTGTATCGAGACGAGTGTTGAGATGGAGACCACTCCGCGTTGGGGCGAGATGATCTCTGGTGGTCTTTCAGGCTTTATATGAGTTGCCGTCAAGACCCTGAAGCTAGGAATTTGGCTTGCTTCGTTTGCTTTGTCACGTCCGAATCCGGTTGGAGGAGGAATGCTGTCGTGACATCTCGTCTACTGTATCGAGACGAACGTTGAGGTGGCGACCACTCCGCGTTGGGGCGAGATGATCTATGGTGGTCTTTCAGGCTTTATATGACTTGCCGTTAAGACCCTGAAGTTAGGAATTTGGCCTTCGCTTCATTTGCTTTGTCATGTGCGAATCTTGTTGGAGGAAGAACGATGTCGTGACATCTCGTCTACTGTATCGAGACGAGTGTTGAGCTGGCGACCACTCCGCGTTAGGGCGAGATGATCTCTGGTGGTCTTTCAGGCTTTATATGAGTTGCCGTCAAGACCCTGAAGCTAGGAATTTGGCCTTTGCTTCGTTTGCTTTGTCACGTCCGAATCCGGTTGGAGGAGGAATGCTGTCGTGACATCTCGTCTACTGTATCGAGACGAACGTTGAGGTGGCGACCACTCCGCGTTAGGGCGAGATGATCTTTGGTGGTCTTTCAGGCTTTATATGACTTACCGTTAAGACCCTGAAGCTAAGAATTTGGCCTTCGCTTCATTTGCTTTGTCATGTGAGAATCCTGTTGGAGGAAGAACGCTGTCGTGACATCTCATCTGCTGTATTGAGACGAACGTCGAGGTGGTGATCACTCCATGCTGGTGTGAGATGATCTCTGATTGTCTTTCCGGTTTTATATGAGTTACCGTCAAGACGTTGAAGCTAGGAATTTGGCATTTGCTTCGTTTGCTGGTATCGCGTCCTCTATATCGAGACGAATGTCGCGGTTGTCTCTAAGTTGCTGGTGAACCGTCGAGATTTGGAACCAGGGATTTTGCCGTGACTCCTTTTGGTGATGTTGCGTCTGCTGTGTCGAGACGAACGTCGAGGTGGTGACCACTCCGCACTGGTGCGAGATGATCTCCGATTGCCTTTCAGGCTTTATATGACTTGCCTTCAAGACCCTGGAGCTAGGAATTTTGCCTTTGCTTCATTTGTTTTGGCGCGTCCGAATCCTGCTGGGGGAAGAACGCTGGGGTGACATCTTGTCTGCTGTATCGAGACGATCGTCGAGTTGAAACTGGGATTTTGCCGTCGCTTTGCTTTGTTTCGACCATGGGGTCTTTTGTTGACGTTGCATCTACATCCTGCTAGACTGCGAAAGAACGTCATTGCTGATCTCTAAGTTGTCGATATCGACGTCGAGACCCTGAAGTTAGGAATTTTCCTTTGCTTCGTTTGTTGACATTGTGTCTGCAATATTGCGACAAACGTCGAGGTTGTCTCTAAGTTGTCTATGAACCGTCGAGATTTGGCTTCGCTTTCTGGTGTAGCCTGTTGGGAAGGTATGGTTCCCTTTTTGTTTGTGCCCCTGGATTGTATATAGGGATCAATGTGATCTTACCTGTAGGGCAAAAGTTTCATTCATTTTTTTATATTATCATTTTATTTCCTCGATACTCTATCATTTCAGCTTTTATATCGCGAAGGTCGCGATTGCCCAATCATTTCGGCTATTTTTCGCGGTGCCCAATCATTTCGGCTATCTTTCTTTTTACCCGCTGCTTTTTATTGCGAGCTGCCCAATCATTTCGGCTGTTTTTTTTAATTTTGCTCGCTGCTTTTTATTGCGAGTTGCCCAATCATTTCGGCTGTTTTTGTATGCATACATTTTTACTTGCTGATTTCGTTGCAAGTTGCCCCATCATTTCGGCTATTTCATATGCATTTTTGGCTCGCTGATTTTTTATCGCGAGTGTGGAACTTGGAATCTAATACCAATCTTAGCATCAGCATCGCTACGACTGGAGTATTGCCAGGAGCGAATCATCATTTGCCATGAAAAGGCTTGGAATTTGATACCGGTTTAGGCATCAATATCGCTACAACTGGGATATTGCCAGGAGCGAATCATCATTTTCCTTTGTCGATGTCGAACAAAGGTGGCTTAGCGAACAGGGTTAGGATCCCGCCGACTAAGGCTTTTGACTTCATAAACCGTAAGGGTTTCACAAAGGTATTTCTCCCTACAAGTCGTGAGGATCTCGTAGGTGTGTTTTCTCCTTAGGGATCGTGAGGATTCCTAAGTGTATTTTCCCCTGTAAGTCGTAAGGATCTTACAAAAGGGTTTTCTCCTTACAAGTCGAGAGGACTTATAAGGGTTTTTCACCATATGGACATATCCCCAGTCTCGGGTGGGACTTTGTTAGGGAAATGTTTATTCGCGTCCATGGATTGTATACAAGGGTCAGTATGAGCCGCTTGTAGGGCAATATCGAAGGTTGTGGGGGTTGCTTAAGAACAGGTTCAGGTCTCTGTAACTTAAGACTTTCAACTCTTATGAGCCGTGAGGGTCCCATAAGATAGTTCTTCTTGCGAGTCATGAGGATCTCGCAAGTGTAATTTCTCCTTAGGAACCGTGAGGATTCCTAAGTGTGTTGCTCCCTTGCGGGTCGTAAAGATCTCACGCGGGTGGTTTCTCCTTATAAGGTCGAGAGGACCTTGTAAGTGTCTTTTAACGAGGTTGCGCCCTTTTGGGTTTTCACAAACACTCGCCGATAGCCCTGCTGTTTTTACTCACGGAGCCCTTTCGGGTTTTCATCCGTGCCCATTTTGCTTATGGACATACCGTCTCTTTTTTTTATTCTTTTTATTCTTTTTTCTAACGAGGTCGTGCCCTTTCTGGTTTTCATGAACACTCGCCGGTAGCCCTGCTGTTTTTTACTCACGGAGCCCTTTCGGGTTTTCATCCGTGCCCATTTCGCTTATGGACATACCGTTTTTTGTTTTTTTTATCACGTCAGCCTGAGAATGCTGCGGTAGTAGTTTAAAAACGTTTCGGTCACTTGCAAGTTTTAGGACATTGCGGCCACCGTCGCCGTATTTGAGACGAATCTCTAGTTTACCAACTTTTCGGTCTATGGGGATTTCCCTATGAATGAGCATGATGTCCCCGGCATATCCATCTTTCTCGGAGCATGTGGTTGTGGCGGGTTCACCTTCCAGTTTTCGGACATTTTTGAACTTGCCCTGTTGGTATTGGTCTTCAACCCAGTTTTTGAAAACGTAGCAGTTTTCGATGGGATGGCCCAATACTTGGTGGTAAGGGCAGTAATTAGGATTGTTGACATCATTCAGTTGTAGCTGGTGTTTCGGCTCCGGTAAAGTGATAAGCCTGCTGTGCACTGATAGTTCAAACAGCCTCTTTGTTTCATCCCAGGGAAATGAGTAAGGACGTTTCAACCTCTCATAGAGAGGTTGCCGCTTGTTGCTTTGGCGAACAACCGGTCTAGGGTCACTCGATTGTTGTTGAGCGCTGGCGACGAAGGCCATTTTTCCCTTTCCTTTATCCTTTTTGCTCGATCCCTTGTTTGTGGGTTCGAGATTCTCTCCGGGTATCGTGCAATTGCACGGCTGAATGTTCTAATATTCCTCAATTCTTTAGAGATGGATTCTTTGAAGAGAGGGCCGAGGGCTACTTTTTCGTCGGAATCGTTCCCAAAGGTGAGAACTCGTGATCCCCCGGGATCATCCCTATGACAATTGCCGGCAACTCTTTTATGCTTATCTGTCGTATTTTTTCGCTGTCTACGAGCTTCACGCTTTGTCCTGTTGAAGTGTTGCCTGTGAGCGACATACCCTTGTCACCAACACTTAAAGGAGTCGCAGTCTTCAGTGGGATGTGCGATCTTCTAATGATATAAGCAGTAATTAGGATGCATCTCTACTCCACCGAGAGTGTTTTCTTCAGAGGGTGGTAGCTTCATTCCCATTGATATGGCTTTAGCAAACCTTTTCCTCGTCTTGAATTTGTTTTTATCTGGAGCGGATGTCTTTTGATTCGACAGAAGTGTCTCGACTCTTTCGTCTAGTCGCCGGCGTTTGGCTCCTTCCAATATGGCCATCTCACGCTCCTGATTGGCTTTACTTTTCAGACGAATCTCATTCAGGAAGGCATCGATCATCTCGTCTGAAGGCCACAGAAGTTTTGGTTCAGGACCCGCCCCCGGTTTCTCGGTGCAAGGAGCTTCTTTATCATCTATCAATGAGTGAGAGATCACATGACAACTTGCTGCGTAGTCCTCGGATCCATCTGATGAGTCTTCTCCATCATCTCCGTCTTCAAGGACGTGGCCGAGGAACTCTTGGAACGTGATGGGAGTCCGCGCTTTCTGGTTATACTCTTCCAGCGCGTCGATCTGTTTTTGCAGGCTCGTGCGCTCGTCACCAGGCTTCACGGGCTTTTTGGATCTCTTCTTCTTCTTCTTTGAAGATTTCGACGGCTGGGTGTGAGTATTTTGGCCATCACCGCCGATCTTTGGAGTTGGGCGCGGTTTTAGCATCCCTTCGATGATCTGAGGTTCGAGCGGGTTCTTCCACCTGATCGCTGGGCATGTCTTGAGATCATTCAACATCCTTTTGGTTTTGGCTGATAGCACGATCTCCCACGGAGCTTCTTCAACAAGGGAGCACGTTGCCCCCGACGTATTCACCTTTTTAGGGGTATGAGGTTGCGACGGGTTCACCTTCCATCTTTCGGATAACGCGAACTTGCCTTGCTGATATTGATCTTCAATCCAGTTTTTGAAGACGTAGCAATCTTCGATCGGATGACCTAATACTCGGTGGTAGGGGCAGTAATTGGGATCATTGACGTCATTTGGCTGCAACGTACGCCTTGAATCCGGCAGATTGATAAGTCTGTTGCGCAATGCCAGCTCGAATAGTCTTCTCGTTTTATCCTGAGGAAACGAGTAAGGACATCCTAGCCTCTCCTCAAGGGATACGCGTGGACGCATATTGTTTTGACGGACAACCGGCTTCAAGTTGCTCGACTGTTGTTGAGCATTGGCGACGACGATCGCTTTTCCTTTCCCCTTCTCATTTCGAGAGTCCGGCTTTGGAGGAGACGGCCTATGGCCCATTTGGTCCATCTGGGCTAGCTTGTCGATCAGGGCCTGGAACGTGGTTGGTTTAAAGAACATCATGAACTGTGAAATAGTTGCATGAGGATCTAAGGTGCCCACGAACATGCCCACCGCCGGCGCTTCTTCAATGCGTTGTTCGCATTTTGACCACAAGTTCCACTACCGAATTGCATATTGAACCCACGTTTTGCCTGGCTTCACCCTGGCGTTAATCAATGCTGTTATTGGGGTGCGCTCGCTGGCGCTTGCAAATCTTTGTGTAAACAATAGCTCCATCTCCGCAAATGTTTTGAAAGAGTCGTTAGGTAGCTCCGAATACCATTCAAAGGCCGTTTCTGCCAAGCTGCCGACGAATTGGCGAAGCAGCAGTTTGTCATCGCCTCTAGTGTTGCCGCATAAGGCCCTGAATTGAGCGACGTGCTGATGTGGATTCCCTATTCCTTTATATACATAGAATTTTGGGATCGTGTAGCCCGGCGGGTATTTGATCTGATCATACCATCTTGGATATGGTCGCCCCGTTTTAACGACTTGACCAGCCGCCTCATTCGCCTGATGAAATCGTATCTGCTGAGCAATATAATCATCCAGGACGGCCTTGGAGATAGTTTCCTCCTTGGCTGCTGAAAGAGCCGGAGGAGGATTAGATGTCTCCCCTCTGTCGTTTTCAAGGCTAATCGGAGGATCTTCAGCTGGAGGATCCGGCTGTAACATCATTCCTACCATGTCTTGGAACAGAAAAGCCATTTGCTTTATATTGGCCGCTTGTTCCGCAGCCTCTTTGTCCTTCTTTTCGAAGACTCTGCGTAGGAAGTCAGCGTCAGTTTCTTGTTCGTGACGCTGCTCTGATGATGCCTCCGAGCTTTCTTTTGGCCCGGTAAGTACGGCCATTGTAGTCATCATTTCCTGAAGCTTCTGTTATTGCTCTTGGGCTTTGGTCACGGATCGAGTGAGCGGTCGGTGACCCGTCGAAGCACGGCTTTCCTCCTTTCCGGAGCCATATAAACGGTGTGCACCATCATACCCCTAGACTTGGGGCGTTTATGCTCAACGCGTTTACGGTTCGCCATGTTCACAGAGGCTTTTTGCGGCCTCCTTTTCTTTTAAGCGATTGACGTTGAGGGAGCCGTTGCAGTGGGCACCCAGCCAGCTTTTGCTTTTTCTGGCTTGACAGAGTAGTCCTTCTCCTGCCGAACCTTCATCTTTTTCTGTCGGCGGAGATAGTCTTGATCCATTACGGAGTCTTGGAATTGACACCAGACCTTGTAGATTTTAGAGGACAGCCGTTGAGGGAGCTGTTCCGGCTTCACCTTTGTAGCGCTCTCCATAGGTGGATGAGATCTTTTCAGCACAGCGGTCGGAGAGTTCTTGCGCACCCTCCTTAGCGGTTCAAAGCTATTCCCGGTCGGAACAGCAGCATTGATTTCCACCATCGGAGCTGGCAGAGTTATCCCAGAGGGGGAGTTGCCCCCAGTCTTCCTTATCCGGCGCCAGTGGTGACGTCGGGCATGACGAGTTGTTGGGATTGGTTCAGCGACGGCTTTGTCTTGCCCCCTGTTCAGGTGAGAGGTTGTTGCCGGTGTCAGCCTCTTGAAGACTGACGTCCGTTGAGAAGCCGTGTCCAACGGGTCAAACACAGATTTCTGAGCGGGGGAAGCAGCTTTGAGGACCTCGCCAGAAACCGGAATGGCCAGCCTTGTAAAAACTGACTTTTTGGAAGGAGGAGCCTTTCCAATGATTTCGTCCGCTTGAGCCGGGATGGCTATCCGCTTTGGGATGGCAGCTTCGGGTATTGCGGGCTTGTAGACGCTCTGGCCCAGTCTGTTGAAAACTGAGGTATTGAAGTTGGGCGACCTGTTGAGAGGGGCCGCGGCAGTGGTAAGTCGATCAAAGACCAACTTCTTTGGGGCTTCTTGCAAAGTTATTGGGACGTTGAAGCTCATCGGTGGGAGCATGGTCCCGAAGAATAGTCCAGTGGTGGCTTGAGTTATCTGGTCCACCGGCATAGCGAAGATGGAGGCCGCTTGGGGCCCGTAAGTCGAGCGAGAGTTGCAGTTGCAGGTAGTGCAGTTTGAAGCCATTGATCTTCTATTTTCTGCACGGAGTAAGACACCAAATCTAAGTACCCCGAATCCACAGGCAACCACAGCAAACCGCGATTCGTTCATGAAAACGACACACGAAGTGTGGAGTGGAAAGAGGAAGAGGTCCCACCGGGCGTGCCAGAATCTGTTCCCCTCCGAACTGCGGCCAAGACAGGGACGTCTTGCCTGAGATTCGGGACAGATACTATTTGGTTTTATCCGTCCACCTTTCCGAAGATACCAAGTTGATTTATGGCACCGTGTATCGGAGGTTTAGACGGATGCGGCCGATGTAGCAGACTTCGTCAGATTCTCCCTGCAGTTAATTACGCTACCGCATCGCGGTAACAACTTTCTCCTTCTCCAGCTGGTCACTTCGTGTCGTGGGTGCTTGTTTTGTTTGTGGTTGCCCGTGGATTGTATACAGAGACTAATTTATGTTGTCGCCCGTAGGACGTGGATTAGTTCAAATCCGTATTTTCTTAGATTTTTGTTTGGGTTTTGGTTTAAGGATACGTTAGCCGTATTTGAGGCTAAGATCAACTTAAACGTTTGTTAAGGATACGTTAGTCCAATTTGAGACTAAGATCAACTTAATGGGATCGTTTAGATCCGACAAAAGAGCATTTGGGGGCTCTATTGTTCCAGTTTAGGGACATAGTGGTCCATTGAATGTATGGCCGTCGGAACCCATCACCTCTCTGACGACGTTGAAGGATTATAACGACAGATGTCAGAGGAGTTCAGAGATGTACCCTTGAACCAAAGTTGGTTGGGAGATCTATAGTCCAATTTGGGACTAAAGTCTATTTTGAAAGTTTTGGTTTAATAATGCGTTAGCCATATTTGAGGCTAAGATCAACTTAAATGGGATCTTTTGGATCCGACAAAAGAGCATTTAGGGGCTCTGTTGTTCCAGTTTAGGGACATAGGGGTCCATTGCCAATTTAGGGACATGGTGGTCCATTGCCAGTTTAAGAACATGGTGGTCCATTTAATGTATGGCCGTCGGGACCCGTCACCTCTCTGACGACGTTGAAGGATTACAACGACAAATATCAGAGGAGTTCAGAGATGTACCCTTGAGCCGGGTGTAAATTAATTTGAGAGGGCAGTTGTGCCCAGTTCAATTTAATTTGAGGACTTACGGCCAGAATTGGGCTAAGTCCAGTTGAAAATGTTTAACATTTTATTGGGCCTGTTAGACTTTTATTTGGGCTCTGCCCTCTTTTAAAATAATGCAAAGTATTTTATTTTGGTCTGTTTAGACTTTTTTCTTTTAATTGGGCTCTACCCCTTTTAATAGTGCACAACACTTTTTGTTTGGTCTGATAGACCTTTTTTTATTGGGCTCTACCCTTAATAATGCATTGCATTAAATGCTCTGACAGCGCCCCACGTGGCTTGTCAGGCGCTTTGCGCCAATTAAGGAGCGCAAGGCTCAAACTCATGTGGGGGTGACACGTGTCACGCTCTGGTGAGCGCAAGTCTGTTAGCGCAGTGCGCTGCGCTAGCGCGCAGCTGACACGTGGCGCGCTCTGATGACTTGCACCAATTTAAGAGAGCAGTGCTCTGTTTTAGAAGCGCATAGCGCAGTTTGTTCTGGGGCCGACACGTGGCGCTCCGTGGTGGCTTGCGCCAATCCAAGGAGCGCAACAGTGCAGACTCAAAAGTGCAAGGCACTGTTTAATATTTGGATCAAAGAAAACAAGTTTTTCTTGTTTTCCAGAGAGGTTTTACCTCAAATTCCAAGAACCAGTGGTTCATCAAAAGGCAATGCCTTTATACAGAAGTAAATTACTTCTTCTTTTTATTATTCTTATTATTTTTTATCCAAGATCTTGATCTTGTTCTTAGATCAATGATCGTTTTAGAAGAAATTCTTCTTTTATTCAAAAGGTTTTACCTTTTCTTTCTCTGAGCTCTTCTCAAAATTTTCTTTAGAGGAGTTATGTGTCTCTTTCCGTCTGTCTGTTTTAGACTTGGAGTCTAAGGGCCTTTATATAGTGCCAATTGATTTGTTAAATCAGTTAAAGAGATCTTTCTCTGAGTGATTTAGGGATTTTTCCCACCGTTGGATCTTTGATCCGAGGGCTTCTGTTTTACAGAAGAGAATCTTCTTATTTTAACAAGATCAGAAAGATCTTTCTGGAATTTTAATTCTGTTTTGGTGCTGGTATTGGCGCAAATGCATCTGCGCTTGACACGCATCGCGCAGCGCAGAGCGCAGCACAACTGCGCAAGCGCAACTGCGCTGACACGTGTCGCGCAGCGCAGAGCGCAAGTCAGCTGAAGCGTTGCTTCCTTTATTAAAATTTGAATTTTAAACAGAGCCTTGCTCTGATTGGGTGCACTGCCTTGGACGCTGCGCTCCTTGCGCTGGCGTGTCTGATTTTGACACGTGGCGCGTTGCGCGCAGCGCAAGAAATCTGAAGCGTTGCTTCAGCTTTATTATTATTTGAATTTTTAAAACGGAGCTTTGCTCTTATTGGGGGAAACAGAAGCGTTGCTTCATCTCCCGCATTGGAATTTGAACTGAGCTTCGCTCTGATTGGGGTAAACAGTCGCCAAGTACATCCTTCAAATGTTCCTAGTCGTTGGAGTACCGAGACAGGGCATCGATACTCCAGATTAGACTAGCGTATGCGCTTCTTCACCTATATGATGGGCGATGGATGATCCCATATCTATTGGTGTTCGACATCAGAGAAGGTATACGGGTGCTCGGTAGAGACTGGGTACACTGGACGGACTCACCGAGAACTCCCAGATTGTATTATACCTCACGTCAGATGGCAGTTCTCTAGTGATACTGGTACAGGTTAGTCTGTAGATCCGAGATCGTCATAGAGTCTTGTGTGATTCCCACTGTGCTTTGATTTCCATCATACCACGTCCAATGTGCCCGTGCAAAACGGTGGCTTTTGGGTACAGTCCCGAATCACATGGAGACAATGAGCGATAGAAGGGGATTCATCTCTCCCGGTATAGGGAGTTGATGTTGTGCTGTGTTCGATTGGCTATAACTGGAAGTCCCTGGCCAGGGCTGATATAGAGATTTACTGGTAAGTGTTACCAGTAGTTTCTTGACCTGTTATGAGCCTCATATCGACACGACTTATCGGTTACTGGGGCCTGACGTATACCACCCCTAGACTAGATATGCAACATATCAGACGAATAGACCAGACTGTAAGGGAGTGTTACTGATTGGATTCGCTGGAGAAAGTACAGGCTTACTTGTTGATCTTCTGATCGCTCAATACCCGGGTGGCCGTTACGTTTAGCAGACCGCTTGCGGCTTGTGGGTGTTTGATATGATCATCACCTACTGCCGGCGTATTGACGGGTCTTTAGAGTCCTACACAGAGGCTTCCTGGCTCAAGCGAAATGGAGTAGGAGCGCATATGTGATATGTGCGGAAACGAGATTAATGCGAGTATGTGATACCGCATTATATTCTCACGATACGTGACATGATTGGTTATATGTGATATAGCCGAGTTATCGGATCGAGCGTTGATTCGATAAGATGTTGCATTTGATATTAGTCGGTTATATGTGATATAGCCGGATTATTAAATCAAGAGTTAATTTGATAATATAATGTATAATTATATATTTGATATATTATAATACATTAACTAATATTTAGCTCACTATTGTTTTCTTTTCTCACATGATGTGCACATTGTATATATATACGCGATATGTACATTTGTGTATATGGATTGTGTCATGTTTGATGATACATACAAGATGGGTGTATGAGATTAACACAATGCTAGGGTTAAGTTAGGGTTTCTATTTATGTTAAGCTAATTCAAAAGAGATTGAGTTTGTTATGCTAAAGCTTACACAAAAGCTTATGGATAAGCTTTGACAAAGTCAACCCTTTTGTCTAGTTTAAGATATTTATCAAACCCAACCTTTAACTATAGCCATGAGTTAATTCTCTACATGAGTTAGCCATGAGGGCTTAACTCAACCATGGGTCCAATAATTCATTTGGATGAATTATTCACAAGTCTTCTTCTTCTTCTTCAAGCTCCATAAAAAAGCTTGCTATCTCTAATGGAGTTTTGAGAAAAAGTATGTGAAAATCAATTCTAAAGTGAGCCCACCTTCTACTTCTTCATCCTCTACCACTTGCCATGTACTAGAGTGTGTTCTCTTCACAAAGTTCATGACTTAGTGAAGGAATAGCTTGAGTCAGTGTCTCCTCGACGTAGATCATCTTCGGCCTCGAAGTCATCGAAGCAAGCACGTTCGTTTCTTCATAGAGCCTCTCTAGAGTCCGGAGTTTATGATCGCAGCGAAGGGGACTACTATACGGAGCTATTTGAAGTGAAGGACCGGACTACAAAGGTTGTAAGGACATCGTCCCCTGCAAATGACCCGACAGGCAACCTCGCTTGAATTAATTCATTCGAGGTCTCATATCTTGCGATATGAGATTGCTCTCCATATAAATCTTTGTTATGCAGAAAGATGGAAACTAAGTCCATCTTCTCGTGCTGCTTCTGGTTTACACCATCAACTGAAGCCAACACGAGGCACTTGGCATTCGCTTTATCCTTTTCCCTTGTCTGACGGATATCCATATACGTGACGGTGGAAACTGGACCTGGGACGGCGGGATCTTGAGTAGTAATATGGTGGTCCAGCTTGTCATAGGAAATGGACATCTGGACAGACCTTTGCCAGTCATATAAGTCAGATTCAGTCAACTTGTTATCTAGATGTAACCTAGTCATGGTCACAAGGTCGCTGCAATGAGAGAGAGAGAAGAAAACACTTTAGCATGATACTCTTGCAAGTTTAGATTGGTTTTTAGTTTATCTAAACTGGATGGCTCCCACTGTTTCTCAAATTCTTCCTCAAACCATAAAAGAAGAATTAGCCAGGACTGATCTCACCGTACAATACTTGCTTAACCGTTCAGTCAGGCCGGTGTCGGTACTTCGAGGGAGGTTTTCCAACGCTTTCGCGAAGTTCCTTAATTAAATAACCTCTTTTCTCTGAGGGCGTAGCCCCGCTGACACCTTTCTCGACACCTACTTGGTTTATAGCATTGATCGTTAAGTGACGAATCTCCTGATGAGTAGCGGATACTCACAGTAGGATCGGGATCCAAATATTATCGTGTGATAATGCTGAAGGAATCCTACCAATATTCATCAAACTCCAAATGGTATGCAACACTAGCAAGTTTCAGTTTCTTTAGAAACCCCAGATGTGGATTTTTGTCCCATGTTCTTATGACCTTGATTAAGGGCCAACAAATCATAAGTCACATGTCAAGTTCTACCCATCATTATCTTGTTAATTTGAACCCACCCGTATATACTCTTGACTAAGGGCCAAACAAAGTAATACAACTGTCCCAAACCAACTTATCTATCTATGCAACAAATGAATACCCCAGCAGCTACCAATCACTATGTCTTGACTAAGGGCCAAACAAACATAGCTTGAATACTACTGACCATCCGTAAGAAATGACGGAGTGCTACGACTGGTTTTGGCGAAACTGTGAACGTAGTGAACTTGATATAATCGAAGGGACCTGATAAATTTTTAAAAGGAGTGGTTAAAGCTCCGCAATTAAAAAATCTGCTCTTTTAAAATAACTGAGTGGTTTCTTTTAAATTTGTTCCAACGATTCAACTTTGGTTTGTTTTCTTTGCATTAATATAATGCGTCCCATCATTTATCCTATCATTGCAGAAAACAACGAAAATACCACGTCCTCTTATGCCATCCGCATTCGCCACTGGGCCCCGTCATTCACCCGTTAGGTTACTTAACTAACGACAGAGCGGGGGTTGGGCTAGCACGGGTGCAAAACATAAGTGACGTCTAATAGCTATCATATATAGATATTGTACATTCGTCAGACGCAATAATAAGCATTCCAGATCACAGATGAACATTATTGGATATACAAGCAATCCGCGTTTCCGTTGAGCCTGCAACGAAAGACGGATTACACAGTTGTGATGAATAGCCATTACCCCACCCTAGACCCCTACGGGTACGGAAAACTACCCGCCAAGCACCCGAAGTGAAGCGGTCTCCCTCAACAACGTGAGTAGGCCACTAAACACTTCAAAGTACCCGGTAGTTTGTGCACCCCACCTTGGGTCTATCCTAGGAGCAAAAAAACAGTAAATGCAATAATACAACGGTGGCTACAACCTCAGTCCGGATATGCCCCGCAAAAGAATATTACATCATATTACAATTTACATCAAATGAATGAATATAAAAAACTCATCTCAAACCCCGGCTAATCATCACAACGATCCAATCAAGTTCATATACACAAACCAGTAAAATCCATTGCAGAAATGTGCAACCCCCTGCTAACCGACATACTAGAGGTTTACGAACACATTAAACATTACAGATAAAACCCGATTAGCAAATAACTTAGAATATCGATCGAATACCTTTTTCCGTGTCTACCCCAAATGCAAGCCAGCACTGAAGTAACCTGGGCAGAAACAAAATATACAGGAAAACAAAACACCAAAAACTAAGAATTACTGTGCAAATCCGAGTCAACTCGGAGTTGACTCGGCGGCAGATACACGGCGGATAGCACTCATCTGCCGCGGTTCCGCGGCCTTATCACCGAGTTACCTCCTCGTATTTTCCCAGTATTCTTAGAATCCCCTGCTGTGAATTTTCATACCTATCAAATAATTTTTTCGACACGTTTAAAATTGACAGAAATTTGAGGGGTCCGGGGTTATGTTTTCGCGTTTTTTCGACGATAGAAGTTCTAATTAGTTGCTAACAAGCTAGTAAAGGTTTAGTAGGCTCTGATACCACTGTAAGTCCATATCACGCACCCCACGAGCTTGCGGGGAGGCGGAATATATGAAAAACAATTATCAAAACTTCGTAACACGGACTTGAGCACACGGATCGTGTCTAAACCATTACTAGCAAACTACGAAAGGTTTAACTACACGGATTCGAAATTATACCTCATGTTACTTATCTTTCGGGTCTTCATCGCTGTCCTCCACACCTTGTAGGCTCTATGGAACGTCGGCACCTCAACGGCCTCCTCGAATCAAAGACGATCCACCCGAGAGCTACCACTCCAAGCTTGACCACTAGCTTGAGGTAACTAGGTTACTAAAAATGCTAATCAAAGCAACCTAGGAGATATAGAGTAGGATTAGGGATTAATTAGTCTTGCTAACCCTTGATCTCAACACATAAGAGATTAGGGTTAGGGTTTGAAGAGAGAGAGAGCTTGAGGAGAGAGAATGTGATAATAATAATGAAATGGAATTAACTCATTTGTGTATATATATGAAGCATAATATATTTTGCATAAAAAATCTCTTTGCACAAATATCTTCATGCTTCATTTAATACATAATGAATCATCAAGTGAGTCATTAAAAACATAAATGCTTCATTAACTCTCTTGATGAATCATCTCCATGAGTCACAAAACCATTTAATGCATATAACACGTAAGCTCTCCTTGTCATCAACCTTCTAGAAGCTTCTCGACAATTTACGAGAACGCCCCTCCTATCCGTGAAAACACGGAAATACTGAGACTGTATAAATCCAATAATCCGATACTAGAATCTGGCTTAAACCAAAGCCCGCTAGTAAAAACTGTCCGAACATCGTACGTGCATAAAAACACGTATGCGTCCGAACCCTGTCGTAAAACCATACGACCTCTATATCGTTTCGCCCGAAGCAGGGAAACTCTCTGTGTGGGACTCTAAAGACTCGACTACTATGCTGGCAGTGGGTTTAACCACAGACCGCAAGCGGCACTAGTTGTACGTAACGGTCCCCAGGTAGATGTCGATAAGAAGGACGATGAGGAAATCCATCCGAACTCCTACTGAGCCTGATGTGACAATCTCCGTACAGTCCGGTCTGTTCGTCTAGGACTATCGCATATCGGCTCTAGGGGGCGGTAAACGTCAGACCCCTAATAGCGGTATAAGTCGTGTCGGAGTGAAGCCCATTATACCTTGAGAAACTACTGGAAGCCACCAGTAAATCTCGCTTGCCCTGACCAGGGACTTTGCGTAATGGCTCTCCATACACAGCGCGATATCAACCCCCAATACCGGGAGAGACGAATCTTGTTTAACCGCCACTGCCTCCAAGTGTTTCGGGACTGCACCCAACTACTACCTGTTTGCACGACTCCTTTGAGCTGTGGTAGGGTAGTAATCTAAGTACAGTGGGAACACACCCGAGGCGAAGTAGCAGTATCAAGTCGATGGACTAAGCTGTACTCATGTCACCTGGGAACTGCTATCTGACGATGGGTATAAATCCAACCTGAAGTTCCCGGCGAGTCCTGTCCGGTGTACCCGTAACCTAACGAGCACCTGTATACTATCTCCAGTACGACGTACTGATGGCTGTGGGACAGACCATCTCCCCAACTGGGATGAGAAGCGTACACACTAGTCTATTCCGGAGTATCGATACCCTGTCTCGATAATCCTACGACTAGGGACCTGAAAAAGGATGTGCTTGTAGACTACCCAGTCCCCACTAGTGTGACTGCCATCACAACGCTGGTAGTCAAGCAAGATCCTAAGGGCTCTATCAATATGTACACACATATTAAGATAGGTATAAACCAAGTAGCATACTACCATGTTCAGTAAGACTGTTAATATAACTGTGAATATCCCAAGCTTTCATTAAGTAATATACAAGCTAGTATGATACAATAATGACCTCTAGGGCATAAACACTAACAAGAGCATATCAAGAATTGGAGGAAGAAGCCGATAAAGATTCGGGAGACGATGAGAAGATGAAGGAAAAGAGGAAGAGGAAGAAGAAAAGGAGAGATTTTGAAGAAGCTGAAGTGAGTGAGAAATCGAAGAGTGAAGGAAATGAAGAGTCAATCGAAGGAGAAAAGTGTAAAAGTTTCGATGATAGCGGGAAAAAGAAGAATCATGATAAGAAGAGTGGCGATTTGGAGGAGGAGATTCGAATCGCATCGAGAAACGATGAAGAGAAGAAGAAGGAGGAGGATGAGAAGAAGAAGGAGAGAGATGGTGAGTAAATTGAAGTTATTGAGAAGAGTAAAAGTCTAGGGGATAAAGAGTCAAATGAAGGCGAAGAGTGCGAAAATCCAAGTGTTGGCGAGAAAAAGAAAAACAAGAAGAAGAATGTGGATTGAATCGGGAATAATGATAAGAAGAGTGTCGATTTGAATGAGAAGACTGAGGTGGAATCGAGAGGCGATGAGTTGAAAAAGAAGAAGAAAAAGGAGAGATGAAGAGGTAACTAAGAGCGTATGGGATGAAGAGTCTACTGACAATGGTAAAAAGAAGAAGGAGAAGAAGAAGAAATCAGATGCACTTGAGAATAACGGCGCAAAGAGTGTCAATTTGGATGAGGAGATTGAGATTGAATCAAGAAATGATGAGTAGAAGAAGAAGAAGAAGAAGAAAGATATCGAGGTAACTACAAGCGCAGGAGATAAAGTGTCAAATGACATCGAAGAACATACAACTTTGAGTAGTAGCATGAAGAAGAGAAAAATGACTGATGACAGTAGAGACGGAAGTGATAATAAGAAGAGGGAGAAAAAGGACCACAAGCACCTTTCTAAATTACCTATTTAACAATATAATATCGACTTTGTAAATTACCTGTTTAATAATTTCAGCAATGTAGCATAGATACAGATACGCGATATGATATGAGATTTGCGAATTCATAATTTTCTAAAAACCTATGGTACATGATACATTTTTAAATCGATATTATTAAATAATCCAATGTAAATATATATTAATATATATGTAATATGTGCATATAAATAACTATTTAAACAATTTTCAGATGAGGGTACTTAAACATTAAGGATTAAGATTCATATCTATAGGAAAAGTCATTAATATTAATATTAAGATCACTATTGAGAAAATAAAAATCAAGTAATCTAAAAGCATCTAAAACCACCAAGAAAAGGTCTTCTCTCAGCATCCGGTCCATTTAAGTAATCAAATTTCCACCACACAATCCCTTTTATTTTGTAGGTTGTATGCTCTTTGACTAGAGAGAGAGAATCTTAACTTCAAATCCTGTGAAATTAGAGAGGTGACGGATAGGGCTTTGTTAGGAGATGGAGGCGTAAGCTCTTGGGAGGCGTTGTGAGATAAGCTTGGAGGCATCAATGATGATTGTCTGAGTGAACATCTCAATTTTTTTTTGATTAATAGTAGAGGTTGGTAATAGAATGATTTTGGGCATGATTAATAAAGGATGTACCGATGTAGGTTAATGTGTTGATCTCAAACCTTAAAACCTAAACCAAACCACATCTAATAACAGTTTTAATGATCAAACCCAACCCACAAAGTTGATTCAAGAATTGGGTCGAATCCTTGAGTATCCAAATTGATTTTCTATATAATTAATTACAAAAATTTGAATTTGCGATCCTGATTTGTAGAATAAGCACGAATCCGATTCCGATTTGTGAATGGAGTCAATTCATGAGGCAATTTCACGATACATTAGTCGTTGAATTAGCATCTCAATAAAACACCATGTGTCCAACCAAGTGGCTATGCCTCTCGCTTGGATGGATTAGATATGGCTTTATTCATCGATTGGCGAATATCTTTTTGATAAATGATCCACAAATATGAATATAAATAATATGTCATTATCATGTTTTATGCTGCAATAAGCGGTTAAGTGAAAGTAGTGTCCTACCGTATTGTTATTTAATTAAACGGCCCAATCAAGCAGTTGAGCGTCCAGACAGCCGATTAAGCAATTCTGCCTGCTTAATTGTTTACGATTATATTGTCAAGCAACCGACCCACTTATTTGTTAAGTTTATAAAGCTAATGTTTAGATACTATGTGTTACATTTAAAAGAATAGTATAATTTACATGCACTATACTTTTAATAACAATTTTTTTATTTTTTCGTCTATTTTTGCTATTTTATTATGTAGTGTAAAAAATATTCAAAAGAGATAACCTAACCGAAATTACCGGCTTCAATCCAATCTAAATTTGATAATTACAATACCCAATGATCCAAATCACCAAATTTATTATATTTTTTACGGACTATAAATCTAGGTAAGCTTTTTTTAAATTAATAATTCATTAAAAATTAATAATAAGCATCCCAATTCATCCTGAATCAACTATTAATCATGTCAAGTTCGGTTAAACCGGATTCAGACTAGTTTAGACTCGGGTCCGGATCCATGTTCCAGGTTCGTCTATTTGATTAGTTGGGTTATGGTCGACCTTGTTGAGTTTTAGTTTGGTTAAGACAGAATTAAAAGCTTTGAGGCGTGTATGATACATTTTCCGAAATGTGATATTGCCCCCACTATGGGAGAACAGTAGAAGGCAATCACCCCCAAGATACACCCCCCAAGATACAACAAAGCCCTTGAAATTCTCTTAGAAGATAATGAGAAGAATATGCCTTAAATGTGAAGAGTAGGACATAATTTATAGACTTGAACAGACACAACCGTTTGAATGGTTGTGACCATTAAGAGTTGAACAGACACAACCACAACCGTTTGAATGGTTGTGACTATTAAGAGTTGAACAGACACAACCGTTAGTTCTGTTCAGACCACCTTTGAATCTAAAATTCAAAATGTCAACTCTGTTACTAAGTTAACCTAAGATGCCCAAGTGTCTCATCAAAGACAATAGTAAACAAATGTTATAAGCCTGCTAGAAATCAGGCCCACTTGGCTCATTATTCACTTTATTCAAGTTATTACTTAAATATTGGGAACTATTATAAAGACTTGGGTATTCGTCTCTCCATCTGATGTGGGACTATTTCCCACATACAAATGCAACCAATATATTCAAACTATTAACAATCCTCCACTAGTTTGTATATATTGGCTGCAACCACATCTCTCTCGTGACAAATATTATGCATAAAGAAAGGTATCTCTCGATTTAAACCTTCCATTAGTGTATATATATCAATCGTCTAACAAAGTTATTGGTGTCCGCAGATTAAACCAAAACTTTTATTATTAGAATTTGAAATACAACACACACAATATTCATCTTATTTTCTAAAAGGTTTATAACTGCTTTAGCACTATTATGGCCATGTGCTAATCTTGTACTTCATAAGTATTTACAAGAGAATACTTCATATCTCTTGTTGAAGCGGCAGCACTTCTATGCTAATATAGGTGGAGTTTCCTTTATTATATCCATGTTACTGTGGATATTTAAAAATTAAAAAACTCCATTGAGAGCTTTCGCTAATCCTCTTTATCATAACAGACAGCACTAGATACTTATTTATATAAGAATAAGACGTCTAGTGCAATACATGCACATGACAGTAACTTGTTATTACTCATTGAACTATTAAAATTAGTTTTTACTAATTAAAGTTGGGTTACCATTACTGGTGCCAAATTGTAAATGTTTAAGCCCCATTCCAATTGAAGTATTCTTTACCAAATCTCTAGATAATGCCTTGGTAAAGGGATTTGCTAAATTCTTTGCAGATCTCACATAAACTATGGTAATTATTCCATTAGTTATTAATTCTCGAATATATTCATGCCTTAAGCTAATGTGTCTAGATTTACCATTATAAACATTATTATAAGCTCTAGACATAGTCGCCTCACTATCGCAATGCAAGAAAATAGATGGCATTGGTTGTGGCCACAACTCTATATCCAATAAAAAATTTCTCAGCTATTCCACTTCCTTGCCGGCAGCAGCCAAAGCGACAAATTCAGATTCCATTGTTGAATGTGTGATGCAAGTTTGTTTCTTAGAGGCCCAACTAATGGCACCGCCTCCAATTGTAAATACCCAACCTGTTGTGGATTTATTATCACTTGCACTTGTGATCCAACTTGCATCCGAATAACCTTCTAGTACTGCAGGATAATTGGAATAAAATAGACCAAACTCTTTTGTTCTTTTTAGGTACCCAAGAACTCTACTGATGGCCTTCCAATGATTAGTACTGGGTTTACTGGTGTATCGTGACAATTTGCATACTGCAAAAGCTATATCAGGCCTTGTACAATGCATCGCATACATAAGGCTTCCAATAGCGCTAGCATATTCTAATTGTGCGATTACATTGTCACAATTCTCATTTAATTTCATACTCGGATCATACGGAGTAACACTTTCTTTAATATTAAGATGTTGGAATTTATTTAATAATTTCTCTATATAATGAGATTGGTTTAGCACAAACCCTTCACTATGTTTTTTCACCTTTGTTCCTAAAATAGTATCCACTTCATTCAAATCTTTCATTTTGAATACTGAAGTTAAATACATTTTTGTTTCATTTATTCCAATCATGTTTGTACCAAATATCAACATGTCGTCTACATAGAGACATATGATTACCCCATAATTTTGATTGAATTTGGAATATACACATTTATCCGCACTATTATGCTTAAAACCATTTGATATTATTGCTTTATCAAATTTCTCATGCCATTGTTTAGGGGCTTGTTTTAAACCATATAGCGACTTAGTTAATTTACAAACTTTGTTCTCATTTCCAGGAAGTATGAAACCTTCGGGTTATTCCATGTATACTTCCTCATTTAATTCACCATTTAAAAAGGCTGTTTTAACATCCATTTGATGCACATATAAATTATATATTGAAGCCAAACTTATAAGAACTCTAATGGATGTTATTCTAACCACAGGTGCATAAGTATCAAAATAATCTATGCCCTTCTTTTGTGTGAATCCTTTAGCCACTAATCTTATCTTGAAAGTTTGTATAGAGCTATCTGTATTTTGTTTTCTTCTAAATACCCATTTACACTTTATAGGCTTAGATCCTTGAGGCAAGTCAACCAATATCCAAGTATTGTTAGACATTATTGAGTCCATTTCGTCATCAATAGACTCTTTCCAAAATGCAGTATCTCTTGATGATATTGCTTCACTAAATGTTTTAGGATCATCTTCCATATTAAGTAGAATATGTACTTTGTTAAGCACTTTGGTTCTATCTCCTTCAACGAGAAAGACTATTGAACGCGAATCAATAAAATCAGGACCAAAACATTTTTCTTTCCTGATTCTTTGACTTTTTCTTGGTTCAATATTTTCATTACTTTCTCTTCTTTTCTCATTTGTAATTTTCTTAGAAGTTACTGCATTTTCATTATTATACAAATTAGAATCAATATTGTCATGCATAAATTTATTTTCAAAAAATTCAACATGTATCGACTCAATTATGACATTTGATTCTAAATCTAGAAGTCGATATGCTTTAGAATTCTGTGCATATCCAACAAATATACTTCTAATGCCTCTCGGCCCTAATTTAGATTTATATGGATCAGTCACTTTATAATATGCTATGCACCCCCATACTTTAATATAGTTTAAATTGGGTTTTCTACCATTCCAAATTTCATATGGTGAAACATGAGTTTTCTTGGATGGTATTCTATTATGAATATAACATGCTGTTAAAAGTGTCTCACCCCAAAGATTAAAAGGTAATTTAGCATTTAAAAGTATAGCATTTACCATTTCAACTAAAGTCCTATTTTTCCTTTCGGCTAATCCATTGTGTTGAGGCGTATAAGGTGCAGTTCTTTGATGAATAATACCATGCATTTCGCAGAATTGAGAAAAAGAATCAGAAAAATATTCTTCCCCTCTATCACTTCTAAGGATTTTAATCCTTTTATCTTTCTGATTTTCTACAACTGACTTATACTCTTTAAATTTTTCAAATGCTTCATCTTTTGTTCTTAATAAATATACATATGTAAAACGAGAATGATCATCAGTAAAGGTTATAAAATATCTTTTTCCTCCTCTAGTTAATTGACCATTTAATTCACAAATATCAGAATGAACAAGTTCTAATAAATTAGTATTTCTTTCGATTTTAGGGAAATGTTTTCTAGTCATTTTTGCTTCTACGCAAATCTCACATTTATCATTATGATCATTTTGACATGCAATGTAACCATGTTTAGACATATACTTTAAAGAGCGAAAATTTAAATGACATAGTCTAGCATGCCACAAGAAAAAAGAATACTCAACAACATAAGCAAACACGCAATTTATTTCATTAATACTGAGTTTGAACATGCCATCACAGGAATATCCCTTTCCTACAAATATACCATTCTTCGATATCACAACTTTGTCAGACTCTAGAACAATTTTAAATCTCTTTTTGCACAACAGATTTGCAGATACAAGATTTTTCCTCAAATCAGGAACATGAAATACATTAAGCAGAGTAAGTTTCTGTCCAGATGTAAACTTCAATTCAACACTTCCTTTACCGAGCACTTTGGCCGAAACGTGGTTTCCCATCAACACCTCTTCAGGTTCTTTTTGATCCGTGTAGGTATTGAACATTGCTTTGTTATTGCATACATGGATGGTTGCGCCAGAATCCAGCCACCAATCTGCAGTTCTAGTTACCGCAGCCATATGCAATTCCGTAATCATGCCTATCTGCATGTCAGAACCAATAGCAACAAGTTCTTTGACTTCATTTTCTATTAGATTTGCCTTGTTGCTATTTCTGATCCGAAACCAAGTTTTTTTCCGGTATTTCTGAATTTGCAATCTTTAATATAATGTCCTTTCTTTCCACAGTTATAACAAGGCCACTTCTTCTTTGCAAAATTAGATTTCTTAAAATTTCCCTTCTTCTGGACTTTGAAATTGTTCTGAAATTTTCTATGATCATTTTCACTGACATGATTCACTTTAGAGTTAGATTTAGAACTAAAAAAAATCATGTCACGTGCACGGTTCTCTGCCTCAATCTGTAGATGAGTCTGAAATTTCTCTATGGTAAAATTTTCAGGAGAGTGCAGAATTTTCTTTCTGTATTCATTCCAAGTAGGAGGAAGTTTAGATAGAATCGCTCCAACTTGAAATGAATCAGGGACTTTAATTTCAAGTTCGCTCAGTTTAGAGACGAGAATTTGTAATTCATGCACTTGATCCATGATTGGCATGTCATCAGACATCTTAAATTCAAAATATTTAACCGCTATAAATTTATCCGTACCTTTCTTCTCATTTTTGTACTTTGTTTCAAAGGCGCTCCAGATTTCGTTTGGTGTCTTCATATTTCTATAAAGATCATACAGACGATCGGTGAGGGAATTGAGAATGTAATCGCGACAAACTAGTTCGTCTTCTTCACGCTTGTTTTTCTCTGTTCTGGCGCTCTCGGCATCATTCGAAGTTGACACTGAATCTGGAATTGGCGGCAAGTTCGGATCGAGAACGTAAAATATCTTCAAGGCGGTCAACAAGAACACCATCTTGTCTTTCCATCTAGTGTAGTTGCTCCCATCGAATCGATCCAGTTTGATAACATCTTGGTTCTGGAAATGAACCTTGACACTTGAATTTAATTCTGTCTCCATGATATCACCTTTCGATTGTTGAGTTTTAGTTTAGTTAAGACAGAATTAAAAGCTTTGAGGCGTGTATGATACACTTTCCGAAATGTGATATTGCCCCCACTATGGGAGCTATGGGAGAACAGTAGAAGGCAATCACCCCCAAGATACACCCCCAAGATACAACAAAGCCCTTGAAACTCTCTTAGAAGATAATGAGAAGAAGATACCTTAAATGTGAAGAGTAGGACATAATTTATAGACTTGAACAGACACAACCGTTTGAATGGTTGTGACCATTAAGAGTTGAACAGACACAACCACAACCGTTTGAATGGTTATGACCATTAAGAGTTGAACAGACACAACCGTTAGTTCTATTCAGACAACCTTTGAATCTGAAATTCAAAATGTACTAAGTCAACCCAAGATGCCCAAGTGCCTCATCAAAGACAATAGTAAATAAATGTTATAAGCCTGCTAGAAATCAGGCCCACTTAGCTCATTATTCACTTTATTCAAGTTATTACTTAAATATTGGGAACTATTATAAAAACTTGGGTATTCGTCTCTCCATCTGATGTGGGACTATTTCCCACATACAAATGCAACCAATATATTCAAACTACTAACAGACCTAATATTGGTCGGGTCAAACTCTACTCAAACCTGACCCGACCTGATTGACACCCCAGTTTTAATGTGTGAGTGTCTGTATTCCTAGACATTTAGAAAAATCCTAAAACGGCTGTTGGGCACCAAGTGGTACCCTAGATACGGATCGGATACAAGTGTATCCGTATCCGACAATTGTTGGTGAATGTGAATATGGATAATGAAAATCACTATCTGTATTTGAAAAAATTCGGATACGGATATGGATAAAATACGAATATTGTAAAAATTATATTCGTACACAATATAAAAAGTCGGATATTATATTAGATATGCGTACAGGAAGAATATATGTGTTGCCATATCCATATACGATTACCATTGGCACATACAAAAATGTATAGTCGCTGGAAATGAAAATCAATATCTGTATTTGATAAAAATAAAAATAAAAAATCGGATACGAACGCGGATTGCATTGAGATTATGCATATCCGTCTGCAACCATAGCTGCTTAGCCCATCTAGTGCTTTGGGTACACCTTGATTCTAGATATCAGTAAGTTTCAGTATGTGGCAAAAAGATTCCTTCTACTATTCTTGTGGAATTCGAATGAATCCAATAGGGGTATGGATTCGATACTGATTCGTTACTTGACAGTGAATCCACGCAATATAGTTCCTAACATGTCCGGTCATATTATCAAATTATTATCATAGATCTTTCATCTTCTAATGTTTAATGATCAGTTTTGACGATTTCCATGTTTCAAACATATTTATGCTTAAAAACTTGACTAGTTCCCAACAAAATTAACAAGACTCTATTGACCTGGCTAGTCTCAAAAATTTATTATGTGAGAATGGGCTGATACTGATGGCTATAGGCTGGTGTATAACACTCTTTTAATTTGTTATTTTGTGCTTCATTTTCAAGTCATGTGAGTCCCTTATCATTGCCATCAGGATCAGCTGTGAATAAGGTCTCCTTAAAAGTTTTGGCAGAGTCGGACTCATTGTCATTTCCACGTCCGCTCTCTTTCAGTACTTTCTGAGAATCATGCTATACAGAGGTTTGCCATGATACTAAAAGCATACCATCATACTCTAGATTCTTCCATAAACAAGTCTTTATTCCAAATTTTTGAGTTTGCTTCTTCCATTGAGGGGCAAGCCATAAAATCTCCGTTGTTTTTTTTTTTTTTTTGGAGGGGGGGGAGGGGGGTTGAGGGGGTGGGGGACATATTCTTTAACATATAAACATATTCACATAGTGAAAAATATTACCAAATGATTTTAAAAACCATTTTAGATTAGTATGCTTATCTTTATCTATTTTTACAGTTTTGATTCAGCTATAAGGCTTCATATAGAAAGCAGGCTTCATATTTTTTATCTACAATTTTTTTAATGTAAATAATGCTCCAAAAATGAGTGATTTAGTGGCTTATATCATAAATTTACTTGAATTAATATATTATTCTTAGTAGATTGTTATTTACATATTATTTTCTTTATCGAATTTGTTTTTATAATATAATATTTATTGTTGAAATAAAAAAAAACCCATATCTCAAAGCCATATATATCCTGTTAAACAAACATTGTATACTAATTGTTAAAACTTTAAAAGTCTTCAATTGGTAATAGATTTTCATGTTAAGTATCTATCATGTGGCCTCTAATATAAAAGTAACTAAGATGTAATCATCCAGGCCTGAACCTAAGACCTTTAGACCCACGAACACAATGCCTCTACTAATGGACTATAATTCACACATGTATAAATTATATTAATATATGTACAAAAAGTATTTTTTTAAATATATCAAAACAAAAAAATAATAACAATATATATAGGTTCATCGGACTTTTGGAAGGGACCGGGCCCCTGCCCGGCCCCTGCATCCAATATGCTCGGTTTATGGTTGCCTCCTCAGCAAACAAGAAAATAAACATGCCGTTTTTAAATGCCCGTATTCATGTTAGTTTAGGTCTACCTCTTGCATTTGTAATTTGTTGCACCATTAGTTATGGTTTAGTCACTTAGTGTAACTGGAGCATTTACTGATTTTCTACTCGTGATTTTTCTATAATGATTAAATTGTTTACTATGAGGTATTCACGTTATACTCTGAAGAAAAACAAATTCCTACAAACTATGATGTTGGTCTATGCAATCCCTTGTTCTCTATCTTTTGTAGTAAAGGGTATCAATACATTTCCTACCACCGCAACAAGCTTTTATCCCAAACCTTTTGTGTTGGTTGGTTGTTTTCTGATGATACTCATAAATGGGAATTTCTTAAATCATGATACGTGGTAGATGACGTGTCCCGGAGCTTACGGGACAGGAGCAAATACGATACATTGAAGGATTTCCCCGGACTCTCGCCCTGAGGATTGACCCAACCTTCGATGGTCTCTCAGAACACTCTTATGCTCACCTTAAAAATAACCATCGACTTGCCTTCGAGCCCTTCTACACGCTGAGCTTTCTCAGCCCTCCCAGCTAGCCTCTGAGCTATCACAGAACCGAGTTTCCTCGGCTTCCCGCTCGCCTTCCGCCAAGCTAAGCCTCCCCGATTCTACCGAGCAACCAAGAACGCAGAGCCCAAGCGCCTCCGCCACGGCTCCGCGTATCTCACCGTAAGCGAGATATCCACCACCCAACATTCAGCGTTCCACACCGTCGTATCCCCCCATTAACGAGCGTATCTCGTCATTAATGGAGGGATCCCGTCATTCACGTGGGCGTAACTGACGGCGAAGATCTCGGGCCATCTCGTTCCATGCGACCACTATAAAAAAAACCTTCTCCCAAGCGACTCGGGTAAGGCAATTCCAATCCAACAAGCTGCTACTTTGCTTAAATTTCTCGGCTAACTTGACTGTCGGAGGGTCCTGTTCTCGCCAAAATTTTCGGCCAAGAGTTATTTGTTTCTGTTTACACCGGTTTAAGTTTCGTTTACAGATATGTGTGAAATCGGGCTCATTCATATACACACACATCAGAGAAAGAACAGGTGTTCAACGACAAAAAGAAAGTATTTAATTGAACATTTTATTCTACAGAAAATAGATCACCATACATGGGATCAAAAGTAGAGAGATTCACAAAACTATGGATAAAATTCTCTAACTCCCTCACTTTCTTCTCCACCATGGCAAAGCGGCGATCTTCACGAAAATTCGCTCCCCATCGGTCAGCACCGTGCTCATCAGCAAAGGCAGACATGATGGCCCGCTGAGTCCGTATCTGGCTTAGCAGCAGAACAGAGCGATCTTTCAGAGCCGTGGTGATAAAAAATGCCTCATGAAAGCACTTGATCTTGTCCTCCGCTGCGTCGAGTATCGTCGGAGTCATCTCTGCTGGATGAGGGGGAATATCATCAAGCACGGACAAGAAAACCATCCGGAGCCGATGGAGAGAGGAGATTCTCGACGAGTCAAGAGCTCGTGTGGCACCGTACCGTATTGGTCATCCGTAAGAGCAGGGTTCACCAGACGGGCAACAAAATAAGGAACAATTTTCTCAATATGAACCTCCTATGGCTGCCGGCGAGCATGTGGACGATTACAAGCCATACCTCTTCTCTGTTAAAATAATTCTCTGAAACTGAAAAAGAAGAAAAGCATTGCTTCAGATTATGAAGAAAGACATTTAAGTGTAGATACAGAAAATGTTGTTCATGATGGAACTATTTCCAAGCATTTGACTTAGGAAAAGCGAAAAAAGAAAGCGAAAAGACACCTTCAGGTAGCGCCTCACGTGCCTTGCATGAGGGCGCCAGTGCCCAAAAGTTAAAAACTCTGAGACAGTGCCTCACGTGCTTCGCACGAGGGCGCCAGCGTCAGGAGTTAAAAACTCTGAGGCAGCGCCTCACGTGCCTTGCACATAGACGCCGGCACCATAACTAAAAGTTCTCTGCCATTATATCAAAGATCCAACGGGGATGACAAATCATCAAAATGCAGAATTAAATTCTGTTGAGGAAATATTTCTCAAATTTTTCTAAATATGAAAGATTACTCTCTGTAAAACAGAGCACCGTTGGATTAAAAATCCAATGGTAATTAAACAATCACCAAGCTACAGAATAAGCTCTGTATGGGAAAATATTTCCCAATCTTGTTAAAAACAAAAAACATATCTTTTGTAAAACAAAAGTTCTTGGATCAAAAATCCAACGGTGGATAAAATCCCTAAATCAATTAAACATCTCTCAACGAGAGTTTTCTTTAACTAAATCAACAAATCTGCCTCCACTATATAAAGGACCAAAGACTTCAACTCTAAAACAGAAGAAGCCCCCCTATAAACTTCAAGTTCAAAAAATAAGAGCAAGCAAAAAAATAAAAAGGCTTTAAGAGAGAAGAAGGAAGAAGAACTTTCTTCAAGGTAAATAAAGAGAATAGAGATCATAGTATCTCATCTGCATATCCAAGGGTTTAACCCTCATAAAGAACATAGTTCGTTCCCTTAGATCCGAGACCCATGAGACAAGTCTCCTATAAATAAGAATTTAATTCTCGTGGGGACGAATTTGTTCTAGGGGATCGAAGATCCAGGGAAGAACAGAGAATTAAATACCTTCAGAAAAATGCACAAAGAAAAAAACAGTGACAAGCGACTCACATGCCCCTCACGTGGACGCTGCTCAAATAAAGAGTGCTTAGCACTCAATAGTTGGCACTCAGCACCAAGCTCCTCGTGTGCCCATCACGTGGGCACTGCTCAAATAAAGAGCGCTTAGCACTCAATGGTTGGCGCTCAGCGCCAAGCGCCTCACGTGCCCATCATGTGGGCGCTGCTTAACGTGAAGTGCTCTGCGCTCATCAAACAGTGCCTCGCGCCTAGCACCAGGCGCCTCACATGTTCCGCACGTGGGCGCCATAAAGAGTGTTTAACACTCCATAAAAAAACAAGAAAAAAGAGAGGATAAACTAAAGGGTGAGCGTCAAAGCCCATATCAATGCTCATCATTGTTTGCACAGAGAAGGGACTAAGCCCAAATAAGTGTTTAACACTTTATTCAAAGACTAAGTGGGCCGAGTCCAAGTTGACCAAAAGTCCTTAATTAAGATCAACCGAGCCTATGTGCTCACCATTTTCCAAATTGGTCTCAATCCCAATGTCACGCCCCGCTTCCCAGTATACGGCGAAGGGGACGGGACCGGTCCGCTACGTATTTACTGTGAAGTAAGTACGCTAAGTGTATCTAAGAAATATAAAGGTAAATCACAAGAGACAAAAGATATAAAAAATAACATCAACTTTATTTCTTAACATTCTTTTGTACAATGCATGAAAAATAAGTACATTTGGAATAAAAGCGATGCCTAAATAATGGCATAATAGGAAATAAAAAAAATACCGAATATAAAAAGGTACAATGTCTAGAGCTCGGGGTCTTCGAGGAACTGATCCAAGTCTTCACTGGTGGGCTCAATCTCTGCTGTGTCCAGATTACCTAACGACATTCAAAGAAGAAAGAAATAGAATGTCGTCAGCGAACAGGTTGCTCGGTAAGTCCCAAAGATAAGCGAGAATTAGAAAAGACAGAATAAGAGGTATCTTTTAAAGTTGTATAATATTGTAGAATATTGTGTTAACGCTGTTGTTTGTAGCTTGGTATAGAAGGATGCCAGTGTATACGAGAGGGGTCTCTATATGCTAGAGACCAGGGAAAACTGAAAGTACAAGGAACCGTTATGCCACGGTACAACAGCAACAGGATTCATGTTAGATGTCTTAATCTTACTGTCCCATGCCACTTTTAACACCTTCCATACCAATCTACCCCTTAAACCCCATAGTGTTTTGATTGTATTGTTATATTGTATTATATAAGTTGTATAGTTGGATGACTGACCGAAACCATGATATCAGTAACGGATATAATGGATATAAACTGGAATCATGTAAACGGAAAGTATATCCATGGTTTGGTTCAGTCAAATTGTATAGATTGATAACTGAATTCATGGATTCGTGTGTTCATGTTGAATTATAATATTGTAGATTTATATGGTACTTGAATCATATTCAAGTCAGGTTATGATCAGACTCAAATCCGAGTCAGACAGTAGAGATGTAAATCGAAGTCCTATATTTACTAGGGTCCTTAGCATAATTTATAAAACTTGAGGGGGTTTTATGTAAAAATACTTTTGTATAGTTTTCAAGATACACCCCAAGTATTCATTATTCGTCTTTAGTGTTGTAATGAATGTGAATTTTATA
Organism: Agapanthus africanus; assembly: GCA_030015575.1. NCBI lineage: Eukaryota > Viridiplantae > Streptophyta > Magnoliopsida > Asparagales > Amaryllidaceae > Agapanthus > Agapanthus africanus. The sequence continues at coordinate 831,392,373 of JASDDO010000024.1, read as the reverse complement.
TTGTGATATTTCTAGTGAAAATATCCTAATTTCATAAATAAAGGTATTTATTTGTAATATTGATTTATGTGGAATTTATGGTATTTTAGTGTAAAAATTTGTTCTTGTGATTTTTAGAAAAAGGTGGAATATTTATATCATAACAAAATAGATATTTTAATGATAAATATACATATATTTATACAAAATTAATTTTAATAAATATTTTATATTCTAAAAATCTCATTTTCTTAAAATGTCGTATTTTAAATCTTTCGAGACCGAATGCTCCTTGCGGAGGTCTGAATCTCGCACTACTAAGCCCGAGAGTGCACGATAAATCGTACTATCCCGAACGGGTTCTCCAAAGTGGGTTTTAGCGGCACTTTGCAAAGATTGTAAAATACTAAATCGTTTAGAAAACGGTTTTATAAAATAAAAGGTATTTATTTGCAAAAATGTCCATTTTCCGTATTCTATGTTCTAGTGACAAGTTCAAATCGCCTCTTCACCGCCAATTGTGGCCAGGTAAGTACAAGTGAAGAAAAGAGAGATCCGCTTACGAATCACCGTGAGACGGGCCTTTTTGAAGTTATCTTTCTCACTTGTCTAGCCTAGACACCACAAAGTCATGTTTAAATAAACGACTGAAAATTCACGACTTTTCTAATGAATGCGACAGTCCTTAATTGGATGAGTTTAGATATATTTTATTATTTCAAAAGTTATGTGTTTATAAAAATGTATCAATACTAAAAGTTTTATTAAGTAAAGGGTATTTTAATGAAAATGTTTGTTTTCTCGTATTCTAAATTTCCAAGATTATAGTACTATGTTTAGATGGGAGTGTGTGAGGAGGTAGGTCATTATCTCGTGCTCTACTTATAGTTATAGCAAGATTAAGGGGGTTAAATATGAAATCGAAACATTATGGTATTTAAGTGAAAAATACGATAAATTGGAAAGGCTATCATTTCATGTGATGAAACTTGTTCAAATTATTTGTTAAATGTTTAATAGTCAACAATAAGATGTTTAAGTATGATTGAATTGGTGAGAAGTGAAATTTTATAGAAAACCGAATCGGAAATCGGATTTGTTCCAATTCTGTCGGGTTTTGTAATTTCGTATTTTAAAGAATAAGAAAGAGGGATAGAATGGGGACTTATGGGTTTTGGACAACATTAGAGAATGAGAGTGAAGTAGAGGATTCGCCGGTGCATCGATTCGCCGCCGAGAGTTCCTAGCACGATCACCGGAATTTCACCGTCGATTTCGTCGGAGTTTCGCCTTTCGCTCATTTTCAAAGTACACAAGGTTTTCTTGAGATTTTGAGAGAGTGGGCTCAGAATTTTGGGATGAGAGGGTAGGAGGTAGGGGTGTATTTATAGGGTTAGGCTAGGGTTAGGGTAGATGTAGGGTTTTTAATTAAAAAATGTAAAAATAATATGATAAATTGTAATAAAAAGGAGTAAATGGTATTTAAAGGGTGCTCTGTTACTGGTCTAACAATTTAAAGTATACAGAGGGGTAGGGGAGACCAAGAGGCAACACTTTGCTGTTGGGGACTCGGCGGTCCGGCCGAGTCCGGCCGGCCGACTCGGCCGATCCCGGCCGAGTCCGGCCATCGGGAGGGCCGCCGCCGTCCCACCATCTCACTGGTACTTTAACATTTTCATGGGTAGTGGGGTTTTTGTGAGAAAACACGTGTTGACTGTTAGGCTTCTAAAGAATTTAAAACAAAACAATATTAAAAATAATGTGAGGCATGGGATTTGAACTCTGGTTACTTGGTTCAGTAGTGCAAGGTATTACCAATGAGCTACAAGCTCCTTCTTGTAATTATGGTGTGAAATAAATACTTAAAGAGATATTAGCAACATTAAATACTCCAAGTATACTTTGAATTTAAATCAATTCTTTGTAGATTAAAAATGGAGTTGTTACAGTCTACTCTCCTTACAAAAATTTCGTCCTCGAAATTTACAACTTTTATTTGAGAACTAGTTTACAAAGAGGTGTGGATATCTAGTACACATTTCGTCCTCTCTTTCCTAATGGATTCTCCTGGAGTGTCTTTCCTCCACATCACTCGGACCAAGTTAATTTCCTTGTTCCGAAGTGTCTTCACTTTCCTGTCCAGGATCTCCACAGGCTGTTGCTCACAAGACAAATCGGGCTGTATAGTGAGCTCGCAATGATCGAGAACATGGCTGGGGTCACTCACATACCTTCTGAGTTAGGATATGTGGAACACATTATGCACTCCTTCCAATGAAGGTGGAAGCGCTAAGCGGTATGCCACTTCACCGACTCGTTCGAGTATGTCGAACGGTCCAATATATCTCGGACTTAGCTTTCCCCGTCTTCCAAATCGGATCACTCCGCGGTTCGGAGATATTTTAAAGAATACGTGATCTCCTGGCTGGAACTCCAAGTGTCGTCTCTTTGCATCAGCCCAGTGCTTCTGTCGATCTTGGGCTATGCGCATCCTTTCCCTGATAGTACGAACCACCTCAACAGTCGCTACTATCATCTCTGGTCCAAGAAGTTCCCTATCTCCGATGTCATCCCAACTTAATGGAGATCGACACTTCCTTCCATACAATGATGCAAAATGTGCCATTCCTATGCTTGCTTGGTAGCTGTTGTTGTACGAAAACTCCACAAGATGTAGGTGATCTTCCCACGATCCTTTGAAGTCTAACATACACGCTCTGAGCATATCCTCCAAGATCTGAATAGTTCGTTCTGACTGACCATCTGTTTGTGGATGATAAGCTGTGCTGAAGTTCAGACTTGTTACCAAGCTTGCTTGCAGACTTTGCCAAAATTACAATCGAAACCTGATGTCACAATCGGACAATGCAGACCGGCACTCCGTGAAGTCTCACAATTTCCTATATGAGTTCATGGGTATCAGAGATAGTACATTATGAAGAGTTTAAATCTTTAAATAGATTATTACCTCCATGTACTTCTTTGCTAGTGTCTCAGTTGATTGGCCAAGTCGAAATGGGATGAAGTGAGCCGACTTTGTAAGTCGATCCACAATGACCCATACGGCATCGTTACCCTTTGTGCTGCGAGGAAGAGCAGTCACAAAATCCATCGTGATGTGTTGCCACTTCCATTCTGGGATTGGTAAAGGTTGAAGTAATCCAGCAGTCCTGTGATGTTCAGCCTTTACTTGCTGACACACCAATCATTTTGCGACGCTTCTGGCTACTTCACGCTTCATTCCATGCCACCAATAATTCTGACGTAGATCTTTGTACATTTTGGTACCTCCAGGGTGTACTGAGTAGGGAGAGCTGTGAGATTCTTTCATTAACTCTTCCCGAACATGACCTTTTGGTACACACAATCTGCTGTCGTATCTCAAAGATCCGTCTTCAAGGATGATGAAGTCTGTTCTGAGTCCATTCTCCACTTGTTCTCTGATCTTTTGTAACTTAGCATCACTTGCTTGGGCTGCTTTAATCTGATTGACAATGGTTGATTGAACTTGTAAATTCATCAAACTTGAAGCATTACTTGGCATGACTACTTCAATCTCCATCTGATGCAAGTCTTGTTGAAGCTTCCACTGAGCGGTGAGATTCATTGCTAATGGTTGGCGACTAAGTGCATCAGGTACCACAATCACCTTCCCTGGGTGATATTGCAAGTTGATGTCAAAGTCCGCCATGAGTTCTAACCATCTTCTATGCCGCATATTCAACTCCTTCTGAGTAAACACGTATTTCAGGCTCTTATGATCTGTGTAGATGTTCACTCGTTCACCAAATAGGTAATGACGCCAAATCTTGAGAGCAAAGATGACGGATGCCAATTCCAAATCATGCGTCGGATAATTGCGCTCATGAATCTTCAGCTGTCTTGAAGCATAAGCCACAACTTTACCGTGCTGATGTAGAACACATCATAATCCCTTACCGGATGCATCGCAATGCACTTCGAATCCTCCAGATTGATCCGGTATAACGAGAATAGGTGTTGATATCAATCTTGACTTGAGTTCTACGAAAGCTTGTTCGCATGCTTCTGACCACACAAAATCTTCATCTTTACGTGTGAGCTTGGTCAGGGGTGTTGCTATCTTCGAAAATCCTTCAATGAATCTACTGTAATATCCAGCTAGACCTAAAAAACTTCGAATGTCCTTCACTGACTTTGGTGTAGGTTATTCGCTAACTGCTGAAACTTTTGCTGGATCCACCGAGATTCCTTCTCCTAATACGATATGTCCAAGAAAACCAACTTGCTTTAGCCAAAACTCACACTTGCTGTACTTGGCATAGAGCTGATGTTGTCGAAGAGTTTCCAGGATAATTCGTAGATGTTCTGCATACTCTTTCCGATTCTTAGAATATACCAGGATGCCGTCGATGAAGATGACAACAAACCTGTCTAAATACTCCCGGAAAACTTGATTCATTAGGTTCATGAATATTGCTGGTGCATTGGTCACTCCAAATGGCATCACTAGAAATTCGTAATGTCCATAGCGAGTTCTGAAAGCTGTTTTGTGAATATCAGCTTCCTTGACCTTCACCTGATGATAACCTGAACGAAAATCCAATTTAGAGAAAACACAAGATCCACTTAGCTGATCGAATAAATTGTCGATGCGCGGAAGTGGATACTTGTTCTTTATAGTGACTTCATTCAAGGCTCTGTAATCGATGTACATTCTGTATGAACCTTCCTTCTTCTTCACAAGTAGTACAGGTGATCCCTAACTTGAAGTGCTGGGACGAATCCATCCTTTCGCCAGTAATTTGTCCAACTGTGTTCGGACTTCCTTCAAACCTTCCGGACTTAAACGATAGGGTGCTTTGATCACCGGTTGTGCTCCTGGTACTAAATCAATACTGAATTCAAGAGCTCGATCGGGAGGCAAACCTGATATATCGTCAGGAAATACAGCGTCGAACTCTCAAACCACATCTGGTTTTGATTCTTCCTCCGCTTGAGCTGCTGCAACTACTGCTTCTCTTGGCTTCACTTTGTAGGTACTTGGCTCCAGTGTACGGTCTCCGCTTTTGAAATAGAAGACCGGATGGTCTGGAATCTCGAATACTACACTCCTTTGACGACAGTCAATGGTAGCATAAAAAGTTCCTAGCCAATCCATTCCTAGAACCACATCGAAGTTCGGTATGTCCAGCACTTTGAAGTCAGCATAAAACTCTCTGCTGCAGACGACGACTGAACACAAACGGTATCCCATGGTTGCCTTTAGAACGCTATTTCCTGAACTGACATTCCAGCTGGATACAAGCGGTGAGATTGGAATCACATGGGTTCGAACAAACCGTTGCGACATAAAGCAGTGAGATGCTCCAGTATCAAACAGTGCTAGTGCAGGGATTGAGGATACTAAGATTGTACCTAAGGTATGTGGGATTTGTTTTAGGTATACAAAAAATATGTAGCTAATTAGCAGGATAGAAAAGCAAAGTTTGAAAAAAAAAAGTTTACCAGTGATGACTTGGCCAGTGGCCTCAGCTTCTTCCACGGTCATCGTGAAAGCCTGGCGCCTTGGTACATTCCTCCTGGCCTGAGGAGCATTCCTCGGAACGTTCCTTTGAGCTTGATGGAACTGACGAGGAGGTGGTGCAGCTTGTGGTCCTCTGGGTGGTACAGGCAGTGCAAGTCTTGGAGCAGGTTCCTGAAGGGTTGGTCGCTGAGGATAGGTAATTGCTGGCCTGGGTGCAGCAACTGGGTTTTGTCTTTGGGGACAAGACCCAATATCATGAGTAGCTGAGCCGCAGACTAAGCAAAGACGGTTAGCTCGACGGCAGTCTTTCATCATATGTCCAGTTCTCTTGCAGTAGGTACAAAAGGCTGGGCTGGGACGGTTGTTCTGTACTCCGGGTCGCCTTGGCACAAAAGATGGCCTGGACGAGGCTCCTCCTGCCATCTGGTTGGCAGGAAACTTAAATCCAGCAGATTGAGGTCTTCCCCTCGCCTTTACCACTGCCTCATAACGGCGGGCAGCTTTCAGAGCCGATTCATGAGTCGGAAAATCTCCTATGGCCAGTGCAGCCTGGATTTCTGAATCCAAACATTGTTGAAAACGACGGGCTCTGATCTCACCCGTCAGTATAAGGTGTGCCGCAAATCTGTTAAAAATATTGTGTTAGCTGTGTAATATGTGATATAAAAAATTTCGAATTATTGAGACATATCTTACCGACTGAGTATGGTGAACTCAGCATCATACTCATCTACTGACTTGGTCCACATCGAACCTTGTTGCAGATGGATGAACTGCTGTTCCATGTCGAACCTGGCAGTCTCAGGGAAGTACTTAGCGTCGAACATGTCGTGGAAAGTCTTCCATTCGATAGGCTGTTCAAGACAGCTATCTTCCGCCTTCCACCAGTTGCGAGCATTATCCGTGAGCTGCAGTTTCGCCACACGAACCCAAGCTATGTCTGGCACTTGTGCTGCCGCCAGATCATCCTCTATGCTCTGTGCCCATTCCTCAGCTTCAAGTGGGTTTCCCTTTCCGGAGAACTGTTTGGGGGTGTAAAGCCCTAAATTGCCTTACCCCAGGTGCGTCTGCCTCAGGACGGTTCATCAAAAGAGCAGTTCGCTGCTGCTGTCCCTCTAGGAGGCTTCGGATTGCCTCAAGCAGAACCATCTGCTCGTTGATCGGAGCAGGGACGACAGGTGTGAGTGGTAGGGCTGGAGGTGTGTTATTGACATTGGTGCTAGTGTTGTTCGAGGAATCCATAACCTTGAAGAAAAATTTGGATTAGGACAGATTCAAAATATTTGAAATGATAAGATTCAATGAATATGAGATTGTAAGATTCAAGGAACATGAATTGTAAAGAATGTTTTAGTTGCTGGTTCTTGTGTTATATTGCTTAGTTTGTTCACGCAGAACAGAACTGCATAATATGATTCTATACAGCTCTGACCTGTATGAGCCACCAAAAAAACCTGTCACGCCCCGATTCCCGGTATACGGCGAAGGGGACGGGACCGGTCCGCTACGTATTTACAGTGAAGTAAGTACGCTAAGCGTATCTAAGCAATATAAAGATAAATCACAAGAGACAAGAGATATAAAAAATAACAGCAACTTTATTCTTAACATTCTTTTGTACAATGCATGAAAAAATAAATACATCTGGAATAAAAGCGATGCATAAACAATGGCATAACAGGAAATTAAAAAAATACCGAATAGAAAAAGGTACAATGTCTAGAGTTTGGGGTATTCGAGGAACTGATCCAAGTCTTCACTAGTGGGCTCGATCTCTGCTGTGTCCAGATTACCTGACGACATTCAAAGAAGGAAGAAATAGAATGTCGTCAGCGAACAGGTCGCTCGGTAAGTCCCAAAGATAAGGAAGAATTAGAAAAGACAGAATAAGAGGTATCTTTTAAAGTTGTATAATATTGTAGAATATTGTGTTAACGCTGTTGTTTGTAGCTTGGTACAGAAGGATGCAAGTGTATACAAGAGGGGTCTCTATATGCTAGAGAGCAGGGCAAACTGAAAGTACAAGGAACCGTTATGCCACGGTACAACAGCAACAGGATTCATGTTAGGTGTCTTAATCTTACTGTCTCGTGCCACTTTTAACACCTTCCGTACCAATCTACCCCTTAAACCCCGTAGTGTTTTGATTGTATTGTTATATTGTATTGTATAAGTTATATAGTTGGATGACTGACCGAAACCATGATATCAGTAACGGATGTAATGGATGTAAACTGGAATCATGTAAATAGAAAGTATATCCATGGTTTGGTTCAGTCAAGTTGTATAGATTGATAACTGGATTCATGGATTCGTGTGTTCATATTGAATTGTAATATTGTAGATTTATATGGTACTTGAATCATATTCAAGTTGGGTTATGATCAGACTCAAACCCGAGTCAGACAGTAGAGATGTAAATCGAAGTCCTATATTTACTAGGGTCCTTAGGGTAATTTATAAAACTTGAGGGGGGTTTATGTAAAAATACTTTTGTATAGTTTTCAAGATACACCCTAAGTATTCATTATTCGTCTTTAGAGTTGTAATGAATGTGAATTTTATATTGTGATATTTCTAGTGAAAATATCATAATTTCATAAATAAAGATATTTATTTGTAATATTGATTTATGTGGAATTTATGGTATTTTAGTGTAAAAATTTGTTCTTGTGATTTTTAGAAAAAGGTGGAATATATATATCATAAAAAAATAGATATTTTAATGATAAATATACATATATTTATACAAAATTAATTTTAATAAATATTTTATATTCTAAAAATCTCATTTTCTTAAAATGTCGTATTTTAAATCTTTCGAGACCAAATGCTCCTTGCGGAGGTCTGAATCTCGCACTATTAAGCCCGAGAATGCACGATAAATCGTACTATCCCGAACGGGTTTCCCAAAATGGGTTTTAGCGGTACTTTGCAAAGATTGTAAAATACTAAATTCTTTAAAAAACGGTTTTATAAAATAAAAGGTATTTATTTGCAAAAATGTCCATTTTCCGTATTCTATGTTCTAGCGACAAGCTCAAATCGCCCCTTCATCGTCAATTGTGGCCAGGTAAGTACAAGTGAAGAAAAGAGGGATCCGCTCACGAATCACCGTGAGACGGGCCATTTAAAGTTACCTTTCTCACTTGTCTAGCCTCGACACCACAAAGTCAGGTTTAGATAAACGACTGAAAGTTCACGAATTTCCTAATGAATGCGACAGTCCTTAATTGGATGAGTCTAGATATATTTTATTATTTCAAAAGTTATGTATTTATAAAAATGTATCAATACTAAAAGTTTTATTAAGTAAAGGGTATTTTAATGAAAAGGTTTGTTTTCTCGTATTCTAAATTTCCAAGATTATAGTACTATGTTTAGATGGGAGTGTGTGAGGAGGTAGGTCATTACCTCGTGCTCTACTTATAGTTATAGCAAGATTAAAGGGGTTAAATGTGAAATCGAAACATTGTGGTATTCAAGTGAAAAATACGATAAATTGGAAAGGCTATCATTTCATGTGATGAAACTTGTTCAAATTATTTGTTAAATATTTAATAGTCAACAATAAGATGTTTAAGCATGATTGAATTGGTGAGAAGTGAAATTTTATAGAAAACCGAATCGGAAATCGGATTTGTTCCGATTCCGTCGGGTTTTGTAATTTCGTATTTTAGAGAATAAGAAAGAGGGATAGAATGGGGACTTATGGGTTTTGGAAAACACTAGAGAATGAGAGGGAAGTAGAGGATTCGCCGGTGCGTCGATTCGTCGCCGAGAGTTCCTGGCACGATCACCGGAATTTCGCCGTCGATTTCGTCAGAGTTTCGCCTTTCGCTCGTTTTCAAAGTACACCAGGTTTTCTTAAGATTTTGAGAGAGTGGGCTCAGAATTTTGGGATGAGAGGGTAGGAGGTAGGGGTGTATTTATAGGGTTAGGCTAGGATTAGTGTAGATGTAGGGTTTTTAATTAAAAATGTAAAAATAATGTGATAAATTGTAATAAAAAGGAGTAAATGGTGTTTAAAGGGTGCTCTGTTACTGGTCTAACAATTTAAAGTATACAGAGGGGTAGGGGAGACCAAGAGGCAGCACTTTGCTGTTGGGGACTCGGCGGTCCGACCGAGTCCGGCCGGCGGCGCCGGCCCGAGTCGGCCGGTCCGCCGGCCGACTTGGCCGATCCCGGCCGAGTCCGGCCATCGGGAGGGCCGCCGTCGTCCCACCATCTCACTGGTACTTTAACATTTTTTTGGGTAGTGGGGTTTTTGTAAGAAAACACGTGTTGACTGTTGGGCTTCTAAAGAATTTAAAACAAAACAATATTAAAAATAATGTGGGGCATGAGATTTAAACTCTGGTGGCTTGATTCAGTAGTGCAAGATATTACCAATGAGCTACAAGCTCTTTCTTGTAATTATGGTGTGAAATAAATACTTGAAGAGATATCAGCAACATTAAATACTCCAAGTATACTTTGAATTTGAATCAATTCTTTATACATTAAAAATGGAGTTGTTACACCCAGACACGATTATTGATCTTCCAACGGACATTGGTTCAAGGGTACATCTCCTCACACCTCTGATAAATGTCGTTGTAATTCTTCAGCGTCTTCAGAGAAGTGGTGGGTCCCAATAACCAACAACTCTTTTGTGTACTCCCAAATTGACGGGCACATCCCAATATGGACCGCAACGTTTTTAAACTATGGACCGTAACGTCCTTAAACTACAATGGACCGCAATGTTTTTAAACTAACTATGGACCGTAACGTCCTTAAACTAAAACAATATAGAGTCCAAATGCTCTTTTGTTAGGTCTGAATGATCCCAAAAATCATGTTGAGTAGATCTTAGTCTAAAATTAGACTAACGTATTCTCAACAAACATTTACGTCAAGCTTAATCTCAAACGAGATTAACGATCCTTAAATCAAACCAAACCCAAATCTATGAAAATACAGATTTGGTCCAATCCACGCCCTACGGGCGACAACATAAATTAGTCTCCGTATACAATCCACGGGAAACCAAAAATAAAACACACATGACACGAAGTGAACATTTAGAGCAGGAGAAAGTGGTTACGGCGATGCGGTAACGTAATTAACTGCAGGAGCTTGCGCCTGCAGGGAAGAGCGTCCCCATAATCAAAAATCCGTCACAACGAGGGGGAATCTGACGAAGTCTGCTACAACGGTCGCATCCGTCCAAACCTCCGATACACAGTGCCATAAATCAACTTGGTGTATTCGGAGAGGTGGACGGATAAACCTAAATAGCATATATCCCCAAATTCAGACAAGATGACCTACGCGGTTCCGTCTCCCATTTTCGGCGGTAAACAGATTCCGGCACGTCCGGTGGGACATTTTCCTCTTTCCACTCCACACTTCGTGTGTCATGTTCGCGAATGAATCGCGGTTTAATATGGTTGCCCCTGGATTTGAGATACTAAGATTTGGTGTCTTTCTCCGTGCAGAAAAGAAGATGGCATCGATGGCTTCCAACTGCACCAATTGCAACAACAACTCCTATCCATCCCTGCTGGAGTAGTAACTTATGGGCCCCAAGCGGCCTCCATCTTTGCGATGCCGGTGGAACAGGTGACTCGGGCCACCGCTGGAGTGTTCTTTGGGACCATGATCCCGCCAACAAGCTTCAATACCTCAATGTCATCACAAGAGGCTCCAAAGAAGTCAGTCTTTGATCGGCTCAAAACCACCACGGCCCCTCTCAATGGGTCATCCAAGTCTGCCGTCTCAGTTTTCGATAGGCTGAGCCAAAGCTCCACTGGGCCCGTAAAGAGCCCCGCAATACCTGAAGGGGTTATCCCGAAGCGGATAGCCATTCCATCTCCGGTAGACGAAGTCGTCAAATGAGCTTCTCCTGCTAAAGGATCGTTCTTCACAAGACTGGCCGTTCCAACTCCCGCTTCGGACGAAGACACCAAGGCTGCTTCCCCTATCAAAAGATCGGCCTTTGCAAGATTGACCGTTCCCTCTCAGCGGACGTCGGTCTTTGACAGGCTGACACCAACAACACCCCATCAGAGCAAAGGGCATGACAAAGTCGCTCTGACAACAGAGATGGTCCCATCTGCACGACATGCTCGACGTCGCCACTGGCGCCGAGTGAGGAAAGCTGGGGGCAGTTCCCCTCTGGACATACCCCACCAGCTCCAATGGTGGAAATTAATACTGCTGTTCCAACTGGGAATAGCTTCGAGCTGCTCAGGAGGGTGCGCAAAAACTCTCCAACCGCCATATTGAAGAAGTCTCCTTCGCCTACTGAAAGCATGACACAGGTGAAGCCGGAACAGCCTCCTCAGCGGTTGTCCTCCAAGATCCACAGAGTCTGGAGGAAAGTCCAAGACTCTATAATTGACAAAGATTATTCTCGCCGGCTGAAGAAGACGAAGGTTCGGCAAGAAGAGGACCATCCCTCCGTCGTACCACGGAAGGTGTCATCTGCATGGGTGTCTGCCGTAACGGCCCCCTCAACTTCGACCTCCCATAAGAGGAGAAGGCCGGAGAAAATCTCTATGCCTGCGGTAAATTTCAAAGGCATTGGACCCAAACGCCCTAAGTCTGGGGGCATAGTTGTGCATACCTTCTAAATGGAATCCGGAAAAGATGATAGTCGTACTTCCACGAGTCATCGACCACTTACACGGTCTGTGACAAAGGCTCAGGAGCAATAACAAAAGCTCCAGGAAATGTTAACAAGAATGGCCGCACTCACTGGGCAGAAAGAAAGCCCAGAAGTATCGTCGGAACAACGCCAGGAGCAGGAGACCGACACCGAATTCCTATAGAGGGTACTTGAAAAGAAAGACAAAGAGGCCGCGGAACAAGCGGCTAGTATAAAATAAATAGCGCTTCTGTTCCAAGACATGGTGGGGATGATGATCTAGCCGAAACCTCCAGTCGAAGACCCTCCGATAATTATCGAAGACGACAGAGGGGAAACATCAAACCCTCCTCCGGCTATATCGGTAGACTAAGGAGAGACAATTTCCAAGGCTACCCTTGATAACTACATAGCTCAACAAATACGAGCTCATCAAGCGAGTGAAGCGGCCGGCCAAGTCGTCAAAACTGGGCGACCTTATCCAGGCTGGTACGATCAAATCAAGTACCCGCCGGGATATACGATCCCTAAGTTCCACGTGTATAAAGGGACGGGTAATCCACACTAGCACGTTGCTCAATTTAGAGCTCTATGCGGTAATAACAGGGAAAATGACAAACTATTGCTCCGCCAATTTGTTGGCAGCTTGTCGGAGACAGCATTTGAATGGTATTCCGAGCTCCCGAATGATTCTATCAAAACATTCACAGAGACGGAATTGTTATTCACACAGCGGTTCGCAAGCGCAAGCGAGCGCACCCCAATCACGGCATTAATCAACGCCAGAGTGAAGCCGGGAGAGACCTGGGTTCAATACGCAATTCGGTGGCGTAACCTATGGTCAAAGTGTGAACAGCGCATAGAAAAAGCTCCCACTGTGTGCATGTTCATGGGGACCCTTGATCCTCAAGCAACTATATCCCAGTTTATGATGTTCTTCAAGCCGACCACCTTTCAGTCCTTGATTGACAAACTGGCCCAAATGGAACAGATGGGCCATAGGCCGTCCTCTTCAAAGACAGATCTTTGGAATGAAAAGAGCAAAGGGAAAGCGACCTTCATCGCCAACGCTCAACAACAACCGAGTGACCCGAAACCGGTTGCTCGCCAAAACAACAAACCAAGATCCCTCGAAGAAAAGTTGCGACGTCCTTACTCGTTTCCCCGGGATAAAACGAGGAGACTATTCGAACTGGCGGTGCGCAACAGGCTCATCACTCTGCCGGATCCGAGACGCCCACTGCAATCGGGCGACGTCAAAAACCCCAATTACTGCCCCTATCACCGAATAGTAGGCCACCCAATCAAAGATTGTTACATCTTTAAAAACTGGGTCGAAGACCAGTACCAACAGGGCAAGTTCACGCTGTCCGAAAACTGGAAGGTAAACCCGCCGCAGCAGCACGCTCTTAAAAAGGTAGATACGACGGGGGCATCATGCTCATTTGTAGGAGAAGCTCCATGGGAAGTGGTTCTTTCACCTAAAACTAAAAGGATGCTGAAGGATCTTCAATCATGTTCAGCGATTAGGTGGAAAAGCCCACTGGAGCCTGAAATTATTGACAGAATGCTGAAACCGCGTCCAAAGCTGAAAGTTGATAACAATGGACAAAACCTCCAGGCCAAGCCTCCGAAGTCTTCAAAGAAAAAGAAGAAGGCCAAGAAGCCCATGCAGCTCAACAGCAATCATACGGGTCTGCAAAAGTACATTGACGCATTTGAGGAATACAACCAAAAAGCACGGATCCCAGTCGCATTGGAAGAATTCTTCAAGCATGTTCTTGAGAATGGAAACAGTGACATTGATGAAAGAGGCGATGCTTCAGAAGAGCCCGAGGATTATGTGGCAAGCTGCCACATGATCTCTCACTCGTCGATAAACGGCAAATAAGCTCCTGACGGAGAGAAACTAGGGGCAGATCCAGGACCAAAATCTAAGGAACCGTCAGATGGCCTGATCGACAAGCTGCTGAACGAAGCCCTCTAAAAGAGCAAAGCTGACCGAAGACGTGAAGCGGCCATATACGAAAAGGCAAAGCATTGGCGTCAAGCTGAAGAAGCCCCGGTGATGAGAAGTCATAAAGTACCCCAACCAGATCGAAGCGCACCTGCCACCAGCAAGAGCAGAATCAAGGTAGAGAAGCAGTTCGCCAAAGCTCTGTCAATAGGAATGAAACTGCCACCTTTCGAAGAAAATACTCCCGGGAGTACGTGCCTTGACGAAGTGGATGTACATCCGAACTACTGCCTGTACCATCGGAGGGTCACACACCCTACCGAAGGGTGCAATGCCTTCAAGAAGTGGTGGCGGGGATACGTTGTCCATCGACAACATTTTAAGCGGATGAAGCGCAAAGCCCGTCGGGAATAGAGAAGCGCGACAGATGAGCGTGAAGGAACGGCTGGCAACTGTCATATGGTCGATACCATCCCGACAAGAGCAAAACCTCAAGTTCTTACCTTCGAGAGCGATTCTGATGAAGAAATAGCCCTCGGCCCTCTCTTCAAGGAATCCACCTCTGAAAAAGAAGAGGAGATGAAGAACTGTGAGAACATTCAGCTGCATAACCGTACGTTGCCTGAAAAGAATCTCGGACCTTCAAACAAAGGTTCGGGCAGAAGGGACAAAGGGAAGGAAAAAGTCCCTGAGGAGATTGCCCTCGATAATAGAGTCGTCGAAGAGCTCACAGCCAAGGACCCGCCCAAAAAGAACAAAGTGGATTACAACGTCCTGTCACATCTGAGGAAAATACCTTCACAATTAAGCATTTTGGATGCTCTTCTCCTATCTAAAAAGGCATGAGATTCCCCGATCAAGGTGTTACAAGAGCCTGACCAGTTCCAAACCTTCCTGGCGGAAGAAAAGATGAAGGACGAGCTGAAAGAAGTCCACACGGTTGATATCACTTTCGGCGATGAAGACCTCCTTCTCAGAACGTGTGAGCACAACCATCTGCTGTATATAACCGGGTATTGTCATGATATCAAGATAGAGAAGATCCCGGTCGACAACGGGTCCTCCGTTAACCTTCTCAATGTAAGAGTGTTGAAGAAGATTTGCATGAATGTGCAGCACTTGGCTCGGGATAAAATTACCATCTCCGGTTTTGACTCCCAATCATCACAAACGCTCGGGTCTGTAATACTGATATTACGCTTCGGGCTGCTCGTCACTGACATCAAGTTCCATGTTATTGACGCCAAGACTTGCTACAACGCTTTGCTCGGCAGGTCTTGGTTACATGAGTACAATATTATCCCTTCTACACAACATCAGTGTATGAAGTACTTCAAGGACGGCCTCGAGTACACAGTTACAGGGGAGCTGAACCCATTCTCCGTAAATGAAGTCCGCAAATATGAAGATGCCAAGTACTTCTTACCAGACTTCGAAGACATGGAAAGATGTTGCAAACCGGAGAATAAACAAAAAGCCATCGCCACTATCCCGATATTCGGGAGCGATACCGAAGAGGATGAAGAGATGGTCTACTCGGGACAACCCCAAGGAAATAGGCCAGGACCATCTACTCCTATTCTGGTCTTTGGCAGTGACTCTGAGGATAAGGACAACGCAGTGTTCTCCGTCCGCCCGTCAATGCAGACCTTTGCTGGAGCTGACCAGAGTTTACAGATTACCCTGGTTCCGCAGCAGCATTACAAAGAACTTGATGCACTTGATACGTACAACGTGCAAGAGCTGCAGACCTTCTACGTCCCTCCTCGCCAAAGAAGTGAGAAGGCGATCCTTTTCTACCAATCCACGGAGTCTAAAGTGGAGAAAGAAGTATGGAGCGGTGCCGAACCTGCGCTCGACAGGCTTAAACCAATCCGTCTACCCAGATACTACGCAGAGGGACTGAAAAGGCTATTGAGACGCCAAGGCGTACCCTTCAAACAGACTGCTCGACAAGCTCAGTTCTATAACAAGATTTGAGATGTTCCCGGGACTCAGCGGAAGATGCCCAACGGAAGAATGGAGACGACTGGCCTTGGATACGTTCTGTTTAATAAAAGGGAGCGATTCCATGGCTGCCATGTCATAAATAATTCCGGTGGAGAAACGAATGCATTTCCAGATGACGTTGATGTCGAACCAGAGTGAGATCCCGTCGTGAAAATACCAAGCCCATCATTCGAAGAACAGATTGATAAGTTAATAAAAGAAGCGGGTCAAAAGATTTGGGATGATCATAGCCGCGAAATGGCCATTTATGAGAAAGCCAAGACACAACATATCATTCAGCAGGTTACGGAAGGAGAAGACGACGATGTCCTTCACTCCCAGCCCGCTGTGCGCTCTTGTGGCAAGAAGAAAGCCCGACGTAAAAGTAAAAGCAAGATGAAGAACAGGGACGGCGTTCAAAAACAGCAAAGCGGATCCAAGAACCCGGCGAGCGAGAAAAATTCAACTGGAACCCGTCTTTTATGAAGAAGATGGGTCGGGGGTACTCTTTCTCTCAAGACAAGACAAGGAAAATATTCAACCTTATCATGAAGTATCAAATGATGACGCTCCCGGAGTCTCGATACCACAAACAGATGAATGAGGTCCATCGCCCGGATTACTGCTCCTACCACCGAATAGTGGGACATCATCTTGAAAACCGCTTCACCTTCAAAGACCGGGTTAAAGATCAGTATTAGCAAGGCAGGTTTGCTCTATCCGATAGTTGGAGGGTAGCCCGCCACGAAAGCATGAGCCGAGAGCAACCTACACTGTAAGGGAAAGTCTAGATTAGCATCGAGCTTGGAAACGAGCTCGTACCTGCCATATGATAACATTCTCAAAGGAAGGGGAATACGAGAATACGAACGACCTCTCTGATTGCTTCGCAGATGAGGTTGAGAACGAGGTGATCTCAGAATTTCCACCGGCGATAAAAGAGCTGGAAGATGAGATACACACCACAGCGAACAACTTGAGAAAAATCGACTTGGGGACGACAAACGATCCAAGGCCAACGTTCATCAGTAAGCTGCTGTCTGAGAAACAGTTGGCCACATTAAAGGACGTGCTTATGCAGTATAAAGACTGTTTCGTATGGAACTATTCCGAGATGCCGGGATTAGATCCATAGATAGCTATGCATAACTGGCGATATCGCCGGACGTCAAGCCAGTCAAACAGGCGCCAAGAAGAATGCGGTTCGAGCTTGAGATGAGTATCAATGCCGAAGTTAAGAAGCTAATCGACTCCGGTTTCATCCAAGAAGTTCAATACCCTGACTGGATCGCCAATATCGTTCCGGTAATGAAGAAAAATGAGACGGTACGCATCTGCGTAGATTTTCGGGATCTCAACAAAGCTTGTCCGAAAGAGGACTTCCCAGTGCCTGTTACTGAGCTGATGATCGATAACACATCCACCCATGAAGTCTTCTCCATCATGGACGGATCCTCAGGGTACAACCAAATCAAGATGCATTCTGAAGACCAAAAGCACACTGCTTTCCGGACTCCGCTGGGCATATTCTGCTACAAAGTGACGCCCTTTGGTCTGAAGAATGCTAGCGCCACCTACCAGAGGGGCATGACAAAGATCTTTGAAGACCTTGTACATGTGATTGTTGAATGCTAAATCGACGACCTCATGGTGAAGAGAAAATCATACGAGGAGCAATGAGAGCATCTGAAGATAGTGTTCCAGCGCCTTCGGAAGTACAACCTGAAGATGAATCCTCTGAAATGCGCATTTGGAGTTTCCTCAGGCAAATTATTAGGATTCATCGTACGACACCGGGGCATTGAAATAGACCCATCAAAGGTTAAGGTGATTATGGAAATGCCTGGGCCAAGAACTCTCAAACAACTACGGTCTCTTCAAGGAAAGCTCGTGTATATCCGGCGGTTCATAGCTAACCTCTCCGGCAAATGCTGCCCCTACAGTCATCTAATGAAGAAGGAGACCCCATTCGTTTGGGATCGTAAATGCAAAAATGCACTGGACGAAATCAAGTAATATCTGCAAAATCCACCGGTACTGACCGCTTCCGGTCAAGGGAAAGCCCCTCATCCTGTACACAACATCCCTTGAAGGTTCTTTAGGCGCGCTATGGGCATAAGAGAACGACCAGGGGAAGGATAGAGCTCTCTACTATTTGAGTCGAGTTCTCCTGGGGGCAGAAAATAACTACTCCCCCATCGAAAAGCATTGCCTGGCACTGATCTTCGCGGTTACGAAGCTTCGACATTATGCATTGGCACATGAGGTCCAACTCATATCAAAGGTGGATCCTCTCAAGTATTTGATGTCAAGAGCCATGCTAACAGGAAAGATTGCCAAATGGGCCCTCCTCTTGATGGAGTTCTCAATAGTATATCGACCCCTCAAGGCAATAAAAGGTCAGGCCATCACCGACTTTCTCGCTGAGCATCCGATACCTGCCGACTCTCCCTTGAACTGCGAGTTACCAGAGGAACACGTGTTTGACACAATTGACGGGGAGAAAGAAGGGAATGATACTCGATGGGAACTCTACTTCGATGAAGCGTCCTCCTTGAAGAAGCAAAAGCAAAACACCCTCATGATTAAAGCCGGGGTGGGCCTTATCTTTGTGACTCCGCAAGGAGGGATAATGCGTTTTGCTTTTTCTTTAACAGAGCCAAGAACAAACAATGAGGCTGAGTATGAAGCTTTGATAGCAGGTATTGAGATTGCTGTCGACATGAGAATCGAAACCTCCTCATATATAGAGACTCCCAGTTGGTCGTTAGCCAAGTAAATGGCAACTACCAGACGTGCAAGCCAAAACTGATCAGGTATGGTAAAAGAGTGCAGCAACTGCTGACGCAAATCCATTC
The DNA here is from genome assembly GCA_030015575.1 of Agapanthus africanus. Classification (NCBI taxonomy): domain Eukaryota; kingdom Viridiplantae; phylum Streptophyta; class Magnoliopsida; order Asparagales; family Amaryllidaceae; genus Agapanthus; species Agapanthus africanus. Next base: position 831,373,450 of record JASDDO010000024.1, on the reverse strand, counting down.
CTACATCCTGGAAAGCATACAGCGTGCGGAAAATAGTAAGGCGGATGCGTTAGCCAAACTCGCTAAAGAACTGGCCGACAAAAACCTCGATGATGTAAGGATCATTGTGCAAAGCCGCTGGATTCTCGCACTAGCAGCGATATCTCCGAAGACGTCTAAAGTAGGGAAAGCAACCAAACAAGCGGCTTTCCAAGTAGAGGACGAAGAAAAGGTTGAGGATTAGAGAGAAGTCTTCATAGACTACTTCAAATCCCACCGAACGCCCAATAATGCATCGTCGAGATATCAGCTCATGAAGCGAGCTCTGTCTTTCGCCTTCGTCAATGATACTCTATATAAGAGATCGTTCTACTGTTTGTGGTTAAGGTGTCTGGGGCTAGAAGAAGGAAGGAGAGTCGTCCAAGAAACTCACGACGGACTTTACGGTTCTCATTAGGCTGGGCCCAAGATGAAGCTGAAGATCAAGATAATGGGCTACTATTGGCCCATAATGATTCAGGACTGTCTCGAATATGCAAAGCAATGTCACTCGTGCTAAATTCATGGAGACCTCATTTACCAGCATTCGAATCCGCTACACCCAACACTGGCTAGCTGGCCATTCGAAATGTGGGGAACTGATATAATTGGGCCCATCGAACCGGTATCATCCAAGGGACATCGGTTCATACTAGCAACAACCGATTACTTCTCCAAGTGGGAAGAAGCAATACCTCTAAGAGATGTGAAGACGGAGAAAATCCTCCATTCCTTCAGGATATATGTCATCTACCGATTCGGCACTCCGCGACGGATCACCTCGGATAATGGGATGGCCTACAGAAGCCATAAGATCAGTCGCTTTGCACAACAGCATAATATAGATTAGAGATATTCTTCAGTTTATAATTCCCGAGCTAACGGTCTAGCAGAGGCTTTCAACAAGACCTTGACAAAGATCATAAAGAAAACGGTATCCAGAAATAAAAAGGACTGGCACGAGAGATTGCATGAATCTCTCTAAGCCTATCGGACCACGTTAAAGACGGCCATGAACACAACGCCATTTGCGTTCGTATTCGGCACGGGAGCGGTACTTTCCTTAGAGATAGAGCTACCCTCTCTACGAGTGGCGGTTCGGTACGAACTGATGGATGAAGAAAATTCCCATCTTCGGCTTGAAGAGCTAGACGCCCTTGATGAAAATCGTCTCATAGCGCAGCAAAACCTAAAAGCTTACAAAGCAAGGATGACGTGCTCATACGAAAGATTGATTAGGCCGAGAACATTCCGCTAAGGCGAACTCGTGCTAGTCGTAAAAAGACCTATGATCCTCAATCGTGTTAAACGGGGGGAATTCGAGCCGAACTATGAGGGCCCATACATCATAGACAAGGTCTACCAAGGCGGGGCCTACTTGCTCATGGATATGCATGGCGAAAGACCATTCAGGTCAATAAACGGCCGGTTCCTTAAGAAATACTACACTTGACAAGTCACGACTCAGGTTAATGATGGATGACGACGCTCGTGTCCGCTCGCTATCTTCCTGAGTCCAAACTTTATAAGTAGTATCCGGCGAAACCTCGCCTCAAAATCCCCTACGGACCGCAACGTCCTTAAACTAGTTGTAGACCGAGATGTCCTTAAATTAACATTGGACCGAGATGTCTTTAAACTAACAACGTCGCCTCTAACACGGCAATAGTGGAATGCAAGTCCACAAGTCCCAGCAATGAGGACTGCAACTCAAATCCAACCGGCAAACAGATGAGTCACATGCGGCGAAACTATTCTCGAGAGTTTTATCGTGCAAAAAAATGGTACATCTACAAGCAAAATGGGAATGGATGAAAACACGAAAGGGTTCCATGGATCTGAACCTCTTCTTAAGCCATCACACTCTCCAAGTTACCCTACAAGCGGTTCAATATTGACCCTTGTATACAATCCACGGGCACAAATAAATGTTTCCCCCACCAAGTTCCACTAATAGCGCGAAATGTCCACATGTGGTGAACGACACTTGTAAGTTCTCTCAACTTGTAAGAAGAAAACACTCTTGTAAGATCCTTACGACTTACAAGAAAAAATATCAATTAGGAGTCCTCACGACTTCTAGGGAGAACCTATACCTAGGAGATCTTCACAACTCGTAAGGAGAAATACCTTTATCAGACCCTTACGGCTCGTAAAGTCAAAAAGCATTAGTCAATGGGATCATAACCATGTTCGCTAAGCCACCTTTGTTCAAATCGACAAAGGCAAATGATGCTTCGCTCCTGGCAATATCCCAGTTGTAGCGATATTGATGCCTAAATCGGTATCGAATTCCAAGTCCTTTCACGGCAAACGATGATTCGCTCCTGGCAATATTCCAGTCGCAACGATGCTGATGCTAAGATTGGTATCAAATCTCAAGATCCAAACTCGCAATAAAAATCAGCAAGCAATATATGCATACAAAAATAGTCGAAATGATGGGGCAACTCGAAATAAAAAGCAGAGAGCAAAATATATACATACAAAAATAGCCGAAATGTTTGGGCAACTCGCAATAAAAAGAAGCGAGTAAAAAGAAAAACAGCCGAAATGATTGGGCACCGTAAAAAATAACCGAAATGATTGGGCAATCATGACTTTCGCGATATAAAAAGCTGAAATGATAGAGCATCGCGGAAAGAAACAAAAAAATGAAAATGAAACTTTTGCCCTGCAGGTGAGATCACATTGATCCCTTTATACAATCCATGGGCACAAACGGAAAGGGAACCATATCATCCCACCAGGCTCCATCAGAAAGAGAGCCAAGTCTCGATGGCTACATCTACAGCCTAGAAATCAACAACGGCGTTCCTTCTCGTTCCAACCAGAAGCAGATACGACGCCAGCAAGACGGAGCCACGGCAAAGTCCCCTAGTTCCAAATCTCGACGGTTCACAGACAGCCTAGAGACTACCTCGGAGCTACGTCAAAGTCCCCTAATTCCCAAATCTCGACGGTTCACAGACAACCTAGAGACTACATCGGAGCCACGGCAAAGTCCGGTTAGTTATGTATATGCCCTAGAGGCCAGTGTTGTACATATGATGTATATTATAGTGGATTGGATATATATAGAGAGGAATTTCTTGCTCGATATGATAGTATGCTATCTGGTTGCTCTTTATCTTAACATGTTGACTTGTATTTTGTTATTGTCTTGCTCTCACATGTTGGTAAAGCCCTTAGAATGTGTACTTGACTACTAGGACTATGATGCAAATCATACTAGTGGGGCCAGGGTAGTCCATAAGTACATCCTATAACTGTTCATAGTCGAGGGTGTATCGAGACAGGGCATCGATACTCCAGAGTAGACCAGCGTATACGCATCTTGACCTATATGAAATGATCCCACATCCATTGGTGTTTGACATCAAAAATGGTATACGAGTGCTCAATGGAGACTGGGTACACTGAATAGACTCGCTGAGAACTCCTAGATGGTATTATACATATCGTCAGATAGCAGTTCTCTGGTGACACTGGTACATGTTAGTCTGTAGACCCGAGATCGTCATAGAGTCTTGTGTGATTCCCACTGTGCTTTAATTTCCACCTTACCACGTTCATAAGAACGTGCAAAATGGTGGCTTTTGGGTGCAGTCCCGAATTACATGGAGGCAATGAGCGATAGGAGGGGTTTCGTCTCTCCCGGTATTGGGGGTTGATGTTGCACTGTGCTCGATGGGCTATAACTGGAAGTCTCTGGCCAGGGCTGATATGGAGATCTACTAGTAAGTGTTATCAGTAGTTTCTCGACCCGTTATGAGCCTCACATCGGCATGACTTATCAGTTACTGGGGTCTGACGATAACCACCCCTAGACTGGATATGCGACATATCAGACGAAGAGACCGTACGGTAGTGTTACTGATTGGACTCGCAGGAGTATGTACAGGCTTGCTTGTTGATCTTCTGATCGCTCAATACCCGGATGGATGTTACATTTAGCTGACCGCTTGCAACTTGTGGGTGTTTAATATGATCATCGCCTACTGCCGGCGTATTGACGAGTCTTTAGAGTCCTACACAGAGGTTTCCTGGCTCAGGCGAAACGAAATAGGAGTACATATGTGATATGTGCGGGACGGAAAATAATACTTGTATGTGATACCGTATTCTATTCTCGCGATATGTGATATCGGCCGGGTATATGTGGTATAGCCGGGTTATCGGATCAAGTGTTGATTCGATAAAATGATACATATTATATTAGTCGGTTATATGTAATATAGCCGGATTATTAAATCAAGTATTGATTTAATAATTTAATGTATAATTATATATGTGATATATTACATTACATTAACTAATATAAGCTCACTTAAGCAATTCTTTTTCTCACTTTGGATACATTGATATATATGTGATATATGTTAAATGTATACTTTTCTTTTTTTACAAAATTATATATATATGATATGTATAATTGTAACATGCTAGGTTATTCATGTAACTAGGGTTTATGAGAATCACACCATGGTTGTTTTTATGGTTGGATTTATATTTATTTTGGTATTTCTAAATTGTGATGATTTAGACATAAGCTTTGTAGAAGTTTCTTGTTGTGTTGACTAAGTCCAACAATTTAGATATTTTCCAAGATATTTCTTAACCTAACCCTAAACCAAGCTCATGGTTTATTCTCTACAAGGGTTAGCCATGAAAAAACTAGCCTTAGGTTGCATTTCTAACCTTATCTCATTTTTATTCATCTTCTTTTTCCTCATCTCATTTTTGAGCTCTCTTGACTTTGAGATAAAGAAGAAAACTTGTGAGAAATAAAATTCTAAAGTAAGCAAAATTCCTACTTCATCGTCCTCTTATATACTAGACATTTAGATTAGGGTGTTAGCTTCACTAATACCTCATTAGTGAAGAGAAAGCTTGAGTTCGTGTAGCCTCGATGTAGAACATCTTGGATTGTGAAGACTTCAAGTAAGGATGCATCATTAAACTCATGGAGCCTCTCTAGAGTCCGGAAGCTTGATGATCACAACGAAGGGACCACGACTTGGAGCTTATGAAGCGAAGGAATGGACTACAAAGGTTATAATCCCTAATCACTTAGAAGTAAAGTAGTTTGCTTTAAGTTTCCGCATGATTCTCTAGTTAAAGATCTAGGTTAGGGTTGTTTAAGCATGGGAAAAAATTTAATTGGCATGGATGATACCACCCGAAAACTTGCTGTGGTGCTTAGGAACCCTACAGTGGTATCAGGGCGTAATTAGAGAATTAGACGGATATTGTAGGATTACGAAACCGAAACAACTCCGAAACACCCGAATACGAACCCTACTTTCTGTCGAAATTTTCTGAGAGTCAAAATTTTTTTTAAACAGTTGCAGAATGTTCTATGAGATTCAATATGAACATAGTAGAAAATTGAACACCACTCGTCGAAATTTGGCCGAGAAAAACCCTATTAAAACCGAGCAGGCCAGCTGTACAGTCTATTCTAGGGTTCAATTTTTTATAGTGTTCCAGTCTCTGGGGTTTGGTATTTCATGTGTTATTTGTTATTTCTAAATTTGCATGTGATGTTATCTTTTTACAAAAGCAATTCGGAGTGTTTCATATTCGTAATTCTAGTTTATTTTCGGGTTAATTTAGACGGTGTTAAAAAGTTTGATCGGATATCAAATACCCACTTTAACCCTTGCCGGAAAATTTTCCAAGAGTTGGATTTTTCGTAGTTAAAGAACATTCAAATATCGTGCAAGTAATGCAGTGGACCCTCTAGAAGAACGAAACCCTAACTCGATTCTGTGGACGTAAGAACCGCCGCTAAACTCTAGAGTTTGCGATAGTTCCGTGGCGCCACAGGTGATGCATTGATTGACCCTTCTACGGCTGGTTCATTGGTACTGTGGTATGTACTGAGTATTTTTAAACTATGCTCAAGTGTTGAGCTTTCTGGGAAATTTTGGGTGTTTGTTGATTCGATCGGAATGTTTAACGCCGTCTAGCTTTTTCTGGAATATGATACATGAAGGGTTACACTAGCGTCCGGGCCAACTCCCGTGGCTAAATGCGGAACAAAATTTTATAGCGATACAAAACTTTGGCGCTAGAATAACACTAAATTGGATCTTTACCATAAACCTAGTTAGCTAGTTAGGGTTCTATCTACTATGATAGAAAATATACCTACCAGAAACAAGTCCTTCGGGTCTTCGATCCTCTCTTCAAGCTCCTCGATGGAAGTATGGATCGTGCTTGAACTCCGGCCTCCTTGTGTCAACGATGATCCACCCGAAAGTTCCAACCTTGAGCTAAAGCTCTAACTTGAGATAACTAGAGCACTTAGCTTGCTAGTCTAAGTGGACTAGAGTGAGTAAAGTGTGATATGGAGTAGCTTAACCTCACTAAACCCTTGATTCTCAATTCATGAGACACTAGGGTTAGAGAGGGAAGAAGAAGAGAGCAAGCTTAGGAGAGAGAATGTATTTGTGATAATGATAATAAAAAATGGAATGGCTAAAATATATATATGACCATTTTTCATGGCATGAAAATATCTCACCGAAATATCTAGGTCAAAAATATCTTCACAAAATATCTATGGTCAACAAGTCAACCCAAGTCAAATGGTCAACAAGTCAACCCAAATCAAATGGTCAACCAAGTAGCCATAACAAAAACAATTATCATTTATCAAAAATAACAAAGTCTTTTTTCTCTCATATTTGTTTTGACCGAGTCAATGGTCAAAACCCTGATGAGATGTCTCAATCTTTACCCCCTCTCATCCGTATATATATAACCTTATCCGTGTTTCGAAAAACACGAATACAATGAGATGAAGCTAATCCAATAATCATATAATAGGATCCGGCTTAAACCAAAACCCTCTAGTATAGTCCGCTCGAACATTACACGAGCACAAGTACACGTATGTAATTGAACCTTGTCGTAAAACCATACGATCTCTACTCGTTTCGCCCGAAGCTGGGAAACACTCTGTGTAGTACTCTAAAGACTCGACAGTACTCTGGCAGTGGGTTTAACCACAAGAACGTCAGCGGCACTAGCTGTACGTAACGGCTACCCAGGTACCTGTCGAAAAAGAAGGCCGACGAGCAAACTCGTCCGAACATCTACTGAGCCTATACGTGACAATATCCGTACAGTCCGGTCTCTTCGTCAAAGACTATCGCATACCGGGTCTAGGGGGTGGTGAACATCAGACCCTAATAACCCGATAAGTCATGCCAATGTGGCTCAGGACTAATCCGGGAAACTATTAATCAGCCTATCAGTAAATCCCAACTGCCTTGGCCAAGGTCTTATGGTCCTGACCAATCGAATCACAGTGCGATATCGACTCCCTATACTGGGAGAGACGAATCTCCGACAATCGCTCACTGCCTCCATGTGGCTCGGGACCGAACCCAACCAAAACCTGTTTACACGACTCAGTAGAGCCGTGGTAGGGTGGTGATCAAAGCTCGGTGAGAACTCACACGAGACAAATGCCGATCTCAGGTCCAAAGACTAACCTGTACACATGTCACCTAAGAACATCCATCTGACGATAGGTATAGTACCATCTGGAAGTTCTCGGCGAGTCCGTCCAGTGTACTCACCCCTAGTGAGCACCTGTATACGATCTTAGGTGCATCAGACCAATGGCTGCGGGACCAACCATGCCCCGACGGGGCTAGAAACGTATACACTAGTCTACTCTGGAGTATCAATACCCAGTCTCGATACTCACGCGACTAGGGCCATTTAAGGATGTGCTTATGGACTACCCTGCTCCCACAAGTATGATCGCTATCACAACGCAGGGAGTCAAGCAAGATCCTACGGGCTTTATCAACATGTAACCGCAATATGTAATAACGAGTATGACATATGCCATGTTAAGATAAAGACAGCCCATAAAAGTATACTACTGTATCGAGTCTTTATCAATATGTGCAAGCTAGATATAACAATAATAGAAATAAATACATATATCCTGACAAAGACAAGTCAAATAATATACAATAAAACTGAGCAAGATTGTCCTGTACATACATATCCCTAGCATCCATATGTATACATATACAATACTGGCCTCTAGGGCATATATATCTAACAATCTCCCACTTGCACTAAAAGCCAGTAATTGGCGTACCGAATACCCAACGTCTGCACTAAGACCGGCTGCTGGCGTACCGCATACCCAACATCTCAAAAAGTCACTCAAACTGTGCTTGAGGAAGGGCCTTTGTAAATGGATCCGCCATATTCTCTTTCGTATCCATTCTCCAGACCTCGATCTCCTGGCGATCTACGATCTCCCTGATCAGGTGATACCGCCTTAAGATGTGCCTAGATTTCTGATGGAACCGTGGTTCCTTCGCTAAAGCCATAGCCCCATTGTTATCACAATACACAGGTATCGAATCAACAATGAACGGAACTACCTGAAGTTCAGCTATGAACTTCTTCATGCAGACCGCTTCTTTTGTGGCATCGCTTGCTGCAATGTATTCAGCCTCCATCGTCAAGTCTATGACGGTGTCCTGTATGGAACTCCTCTAACACACCGCCCCTCCATTGAGGGTAAACACAAAACCCGAGACAGACTTGCTGTCATCCTTGTCACTCTGGAAGCTTGAGTCGGTAAAGGACTCGACCGTGAGGTCTTCATTACCGTAAACCAGGAACATCTCATTAGGCATTCTCAGGTACTTGAGAATGTTCTTTACTACTGTCCAGTGGCTCTCACCTGGGTCTGACTGATACCGGCTCACCACGCTTAGCGCCTAAGCTACATCTGGTCTTGTACATAGTATCACATACATTATAGATCCTACCGCCGAAGCGTAGGGTATATTGCTCATGCGAACCCTCTCCTCGTCAGTCTTGGGAGACATCTCCTTGGAGAGGGTGATTTCATGCAATGCGGGTATGTTACCGCGCTTGGAATCTTCAATACTAAATCTCTTTAGTACGGTCTCTATGTACCTGGACCGCGAAAGTCCCAATAATCTCTTAGATCTATCTCTGTAGATCTTGATCCCTAGAATGTACGAGGCATCACCCAGGTCCTTCATGGAGAACCTTTGTGATAAGAATAGCTTAACTGCTGTAGCATAGGAATGCCATTTCCTATCAAAAGAATGTCATCCACGTAAAAGACTAGGAACACGACAATTCATCCTACAATCTTCTTATATATACATGGCTCATCTTCGTTCTTGATGAATTCAAATTCCTTGACTGTTTCATCAAAACAGATGTTCTAACTCCGTGATGCCTGCTTTAATCCATAAATAGATTTAAGCAACTTGCACACCTTCCCGCTGCTCCCACTGTCTATGAAACCTTCCGGCTAATCCATATAAACGCACTCTTCTAAACTTCCATTTAGAAAAGCCGTTTTTACGTCCATCTGCCAGATCTTATAGTCATGGAAGGTAGCAATGGCAAGTAGGATCCGAATGGATTTGAGAATAGCCACTGGAGAAAAGGTTTCGTCATAGTCCACTCCTGGTCTTTGACGAAAACCTTTTGCAACAAGTCTAGCCTTATAGATTTCCACCTGCCCATCTACACCAAACTTCTTCTTGTAGATCCATTTGCATCCAACGGGTTTTACCCCAGGTGGATCAACTTCCAGGGTCCACACTTTATTGGCGTACATGAACTCCATTTCAGATTGCATAGCATCCAGACACTTATCAGAGTCCCTACTGATAATGGCCTGTCTAAAACTAGTAGGATCATTTTCTTCCAAGATGCAATCCTCTGGATACCCATCTATGAGAAAACCATAGTATCTCTCGGGCAGATGAGAAATCCTACTAAATCTACGGAGTGGCTGAGGTATGTCGGGTATAACTGAATCTAGTTGTTCTACCAAATCTTCAGTTGTAGTTTGTGTTTCTGGAATTTCATCCGGTTCTACTGTGCTCCCACTGGTTTCTTTTGCAAGAAACTACCATTCTAAAAATTTGGCATTCCAAGAAACAATAATCCTTTGTTCCTCTGCGTGGTTGAATAGATACCCATTAGAGTCCTTTGGGTATCCCACAAACTTACATAAAACTGATCATGTCTCGAGTTTGTCTGGGTTCTGCTTTTTGTAAGCAGGGCAACCCCAAATCTTAACATGTTTAAAATACAAACTCTTACCACTCCATATTTCATACGGAGTTTTAGGCACGGATTTGGATAGAACTTGATTTAGAAGATGTTCTGCTGTTTGAACCGTATATCCCCAGAATGAAAGAAGCAACTCAGCACTACTCATCATGGAGTGAACCATATCCAATAGGGTACGGTTCCTCCGCTCCGATACACCGTTGTGATGTGGTGTATACGGAGGAGTAAGCTGAGAGAGAATTCCATTCTCTTTTAGGTAATCTAGGAATTTCGTGCTTAAGTACTCCCCTCCTCTGTCAGATCGGAGGATCTTAATACTTTTGCCAGTCTGGTTCTCTACTTCGTTTCTGAATTCTTTGAATTTCTCAAAAGCTTCAGATTTGTGTTTCATAAGATACACATACCCGAACCTAGAGAGATCGTCAGTAAATGTGATGAAGTACGAGAACCCACCCTTTGCATGTATAGACATTGGACCATATATATCACTGTGTATGAGTCCTAAGAGCTCTGTTGCTCTTTCACCTTGTCCGGTGAAAGGAGATTTGGTCATCTTTCCTTTGAGACAAGACTGACAAGTTTCATAAGATGAAAATTCGAACGTATTTAAGAGCCCATATTTATGTAATTTACTGAGTTTTTTCTCTCCGATATGACCAAGTCTATAATGCCACAAGCAGGATTCGTTCGAATCTGAACTCTTCCTCTTGCGTGTGTTTTGTACATTGAGAACTGTATTCTGATTTAGAACATAGATACCATTAAACAGTGTACATTCTGCAACCAGTACCTTATCAAGGTAAATGTTCATGATATTTCTATCAAGAATAAAGTTATATCCATCTTTATCAAGTAAAGAAACTGATATGATGTTGCAAACCATGGAAGGTATATAGTAGCAATTGTTCAAAATCATAGTATTACCATTTGGCAATACTAGGTGATATTCACTGACGGCTGCAGCATTAACTTGTGCTACGTTCCCTACCCTGAGGGATATATCACCAGATGCAACTTTCTTACTTTTCCTCAGTCCCTGCAATAAATTACAAATATGAGATCCTGATCCGGTATCTAGTACCCAGGAGGTAGGACTGACCGAAAAGCAGTTCTTAATTACAAAAACACCTGAAGTAGATGCAATAGTATGCTTCATCTTCGATGAGGTCATCAAGGAATTCATGCTTTCCTCTTTCCCTTTCTCAAACTCATGACTGTTGTCACGGTTTAGAGCCGAACCGACGTTCCCCAGGCCCGAATAAGAATTCGGATCGGTCAAGCGATACATTTTATTATCTTGATTAGGGCGTGAAATGGTTGCTACCTGGAAAGAGAGAAAAGAAACGCTTAGTGTGCGCTCTTCCAAGATTAGATTGGTTTATTAATTTATCTAACCAGGATGGCTCCCACTGTTTCCTCAAATTCTTCTTCAAACCTTTAAAAGAAGAACTAGTCAGGATTAATCGCACATCACAATACTTGCTTAACCTTTCAGCCAGGCTGGTGTCGGTACTTCGAGAGAGGTTTTCCAACGCTTTCGCGAACTTCCTTAATTACATAACCTCTTTTCCCTGGAGGCGTAGCCCCGCTAACACCATTCTAGACACCTACTTGGTTTATAGCATTGATTGTTAAGTGAAATAATCTTCCGAGAGTAATCCTACTCATCAGTGGGATCGGGATTCAACTATCATTGTATGATGCACTAGATGGAATCCACTCTAGTCACCTACACTCCAGAAGGTATGCTGAATCTGCAAGTTTCCTGTATGTTTGAAACTCCCGATGTGGTTTTTGCCCCTAACGACTTATGACCTTGACACGGTCAACATATCATAAGTGGCTAGCCAAGTTCAATCCATCATTGTCTAAAATTGCATTAGACCTACCCGCATGACCCTTGACACAGTCAAAATGGTCACACGACTGTCCAAACCAATCGCATCATATGCCACAAACAAGTATTTCTCAGCTACCATACACTACGCCTTGACACAGTCAACATACGTAGCATGAATACTAAGTTACACTTGTAAGAAACGACGGAGGGCTACGGCTGGGTTTTTGGCGAAAAACCCATTAATGTAATGAACTTGATATTGTTGAAGGAATCTGAGTAGTTTTGAAAATATATATATTGGCGAAAACTCTTGCTAAAGAGGCCACTCCCTATGAAGGGATCTCGGCTCTTTCCTCGTCGAATGAGGTATAGGATATTCCAAACTGAATACCATGATGCAAAGCAAAAATAATCGACTATAGTGAAGTTATTACGATGACGCAAACTTTTACACAAGGGGTCACTCCCGATGAAAGGATCTCGACCCTTGCCTTGTCGAATGAGGTGCTGGATATGCATAACCGAATACCACTGTGCAAAGTAAAAGAGAACGTCTGTAATGTCATTTTTTCGAAATCTGTTCCAACAAAATCTTTTAGGTTTATTTTCTTGCATTAATCAAAATCAATGCGGTCCCATCATTTTAATCCTATCACACCAGAAAAGAACGAAAATACAATGTACGTATATACCATCCGCATTCGCTACTGGGCCCGTTATCACCCGTTAGGTTACTTAACTAACGACAGAGCGGGGGCTGGACTAGCGCGGGTGCAAAAAATATACAACATCTACTAGTATATATATAAGTATATATAATATTCGTCCCAGGCATGATAATAAGCAACATCACAGAATCTCAGCCAACAATACAGAATAGTGGATAATCTTGGAGCCCCGAGTTTCAATTAAGCCGCAAATAAAACCCGACGTTCTCGGTTGTGTGGATAGCCTGTGCAATGAAAACATGTACCCCTACGAGTGCGGCGAATAGCCCGCCAATTCTAGAATGAAGCCCACTCTGTCTCAACGCCATAAGATGCGGGCTTGTTGCCTTCTAGAACCCGGCTATTCGTGCACTCCACCGCGGGGTAATCCTAATACAGAAAAAGAAAATAATATGTACAAACGGTGACATCGACCTCAACCCGGTCGTGCCCCAAAATAATATACAACCCGGCAAAGACGGCAGTCCACATGTCAGACGCTCGTCCCGCAATAACAAATGTACAAATGAATATAAATTGTATTTCTAACATTGCACCACATGCTATCCACCATGACAATCCAACCATAATCACAGCACAAGCACAAAACATCAACGCGAATGTCACGTTCGCAAACCCGTCTTAAAAGAACATATACCAATCAGACGAGTTTACCGATCAAGTGACATTCAAGATCGCAGATAAAAGTGAATATACAGTAAACTGTTAAACAGTGTCAAATATAACGACTTCGAAAAATCCAAATTGCCCCATACAGAAAACAACAGATAATCAAATTTGGGCAAAAATCAAACAACACCAGAAAACCAAACTTCTTGAGATAAGTGCCCAGAACGAAACTTGATGCATTTCACCATCAAAAAACCGGGGTCGCCGGATTTAAAGGGCATGTGGCCGGCCAAAACTTGGTGAAATTGCCTCGTTTTTGTTCTAGTTACATCTCGCAATGTAATAATCACTCTGCAGTTGTTTAAAAAAAATTGAAACTTTTAAAATTCAACAGAAACTGCAGTTTGGATTTCAGTGTTACGGAGTTGTTTCGGTTTCGTTGTTTAACATTGTTTAAACTTGCTAGTCTAGGGTTTATGGGATAGCTCTGATACCATGAAGGGTTACACTAACGCCCCAGCCAACTCCCGTGGCCAAATACGGAACAAATTTTTTATAGCGATACAAAACTTTGGCGCTAGAATAACACTAAACCGGATCTTTACCATAAACCTAGTTAGCTAGTTAGGGTTCTATCTACTATAATAGAAAATATACCTAACGGAAACAAGTCCTTCGGGTCTTCGATCCTCTCCTCAAGCTCCTCGATGGAAGTATGGATCGTGCTTGAACTCTGGCCTCCTTGTGTCAACGATGATCCACCCGAAAGTTCCAACCGTGAACTAAACATATAACTTGAAATAACTAGAACACTTAGCTTGCTAGTCTAAGTGGACTAGAGTGAGAAGAGTGTGATATGGAGTAGCTTAACCTCACTAAACCCTTGATTCTCAACTCATGAGACACTAGGGTTAGAGAGGGAAGAAGAAGAGAGCAAGCTTAGGAGAGAGAATGTATTTGTGATAATGAAAATAAAAAATGGAATGGCTAAAATATATATATGACCATTTGTCATGGCATGAAAATATCTCACCAAAATATCTAGGTCAAAAATATCTTCACAAAATATCTATGGTCAACAAGTCAACCCAAGTCAAATGGTCAACCAAGTAGCCATGCCAAAAACAATTATCATTTATCAAAAATAACAAAGTCTTTTCTTTTTCTCATATTTGTTTTGACCAAGTCAGTGGTCAAAACCCTAATGAGATGTCTCCTTCTTTACCCCCTCTCATCCGTATATACATACCCGTATCCGTGTTTCGAGAAACACAAATACAATAAGATGAAGCTAATCCAATAATCATATACTAGGATCCGGCTTAAACCAAAGCCCTCTAGTATAGTCTGCCCGAACATCACACACGCACAAGTACACGTATGTAATCGAACCCTGTCGTAAAACCATACGACCTCTACTCGTTTCGCCCGAAGCTGGAAAACCCTCTGTGTGGGACTCTAAAGACTCGACAGTACTCTGGCAGTTGGTTTAACCACAAGAACGTCAGCGGCGCTAGCTGTACGTAACGGCTACCCAGGTACCTATCGAAAAGGAAGGCTGACGAGCAAACTCGTCCGAACTCCTACTGAGCATATCCGTTACAATATCCGTACAGTCCGGTCTCTTCGTCAAAGACTATCGCATACCGGGTCTAGGGGGTGGTGAACGTCAGACCCTAATAGCCTGATAAGTCATGCCGATGTGGCTCAGGACCAATCCGGGAAACTACTGATCAGCCTATCAGTAAATCCCAACTTCCTTGGCCAAGGTCTTATGGTCCTGACAAATCGAATCACAGTGCGATATCGACTCCCTATACCGGGAGAGACGAATCCCCGACAATCGTTCACTGCCTCCATATGGCTCGGGAATGAACCAAACCAAAACTTGTTTGCACGACTCAGTAGAGCCGTGGTAGGGTAGTGATCAAAGCTCAGTAGGAACTCACACGAGATAAATGTCGATCTTAGATCCAAAGACTAACCTGTACACATGTCACCTGAGAACATCCATCTGACGATAGGTATAGTACCATCTGAAAGTTCTCGGCGAGTCCGTCCAGTGTACTCACCCCCAGTGAGCACCTGTATACGATCTTAGGTGCATCAGACCAATGGCTGCGGGACCAACCATTTCCCGACGGGGCTAGAAATGTATACACTAGTCTACTCTGGAGTATCAATGCCCAGTCTCGATACTCGCGCGACTAGGGACCATTTAAGGATGTGCTTATGGACTACCCTGCTCCCACAAGTATGATCGTCATCACAACGCAGGTAGTCAAGCAAGATTTATCAACATATAACCGCAATATGTAATAACGAGTATGACATATGCCATGTTAAGATAAAGACAAATCATAATAGTATACTACCGTATCGAGTCTTTATCAATATGTGAAAGCTAGATATAACAATATTAGAAATAAATACACATATCCTGACAAAGACAGGTCAAATAATATACTATAAAACTGAGCAAGATTGTCATGTACATACATATCCCTAGCATCCATATGTATACATATACAATATTGGCCTCTAGGGCATATATATCCAACAATACAATATGTGGAATTCATATAGTTAGACATGAAATCCGTAATATGTGATATTTCGGGTTTATGATGTCTAAGGTGTTATGGATTCCAAATGTTGTAGTTTTTCATTTTCTTTTCTGTGACCGTAAGTGTAATATGTGGGGTATCGCCGGTTTCGTTGCTATACATCAACGACAATTGGGATACGCATATTTACTTACATTGATGATATGTGATGTTATGTGTTGCTATGATATGTTATATTGGATCGTCGCTTTTGAATAGCCGGGGTTTTATGTGAGATGAGAGTTTTCATTTTCATTCATGTAAAATTCAATGTTTGTAATATTCTTTTATTGGGGCACTTCCGGGTTGAGGATGATGTCACCATTGTATATTATTTACTTTTCCGCATTAGGATAGACCCAAGGAGGGGGCACAAGTAAGCAGGTTCTAGAGTCCAGTAGGAGACCAACTCGATGAGTTGAGTCCGGGTCTCCTAACTCTAGAATTGGTAGGGTTGCTTGCCGCTCTCATAGGGGTCTAGGGATGTGGGTTTGGTTATTCATCGCGACCGTGGAATCCGTATTTTATACAGGCTCAAAATAAAACACGGACCTCCTAGTATATCCAATATTTCATATGTTATCTTCTGCTGCTGATATTCTGTGATGTGATCATTTTATATGCGTGAGACGAATGCTTTATTATTGTATATATGATATATAATAAACGTTGCTTATGTTTTGCACCCGCGCTAGTCCCGCCCCGGTTTGCCGTTAGTTAAGTAACCTAACGGTGCATAACGGGACACTGAGGCGAATGCGAATGGCATAAGCGTACGTTGTATTTTCGTTTCTTCTGTGATGCTTAGGAAGAATAAATGATGGGACTTCATTAATGAGATTAATGAAAGAAAAAAGAAACCTAAAAGATGTTGTAGAATCAAATTTTCAACAAAAAGGGTAGCTTTAGAATTTGCTTTGCATAGCGGTATTCCTTGTAGAATATCCAGCACCTTATTCGATAAGGAAAGAGCCGAGATCCCTTCACCGGGAGTGACATCTTTAGCGAAACTAGCAGATGCTACAACTCACTCGGTTTCGTTTTTGAATGCTTCTATAGTTCTTGCTTTGCATAGCGGTATTTGTGAAATATCCTGCACCTTATTCGATAAGGAAAGAGCCGAGATCTCTTCACCGGGAGTGACCTCTTTAGCAAAACTAGTAAAAGCCTCAAAAACACTCCTTTTTAAAATCACTTATTTCTACAACGATATCAAGTTCATTACGCGAAAGGTTTTCTGAAAAATCTGTCGTAGCCCTCCGATATTTCAGATAAGTAATATTTAGTATTCGTGTTGCGTTTGTTGGCTTTCGTCAAGGCGTAGTGTGCGGTAGCTACTTACTGCTTATCTACAGCATATGATGCGATTGGATTAGGGTAGTCGTACGGCTT
The DNA here is from genome assembly GCA_030015575.1 of Agapanthus africanus. Classification (NCBI taxonomy): domain Eukaryota; kingdom Viridiplantae; phylum Streptophyta; class Magnoliopsida; order Asparagales; family Amaryllidaceae; genus Agapanthus; species Agapanthus africanus. The sequence goes on along the minus strand of JASDDO010000024.1, from coordinate 831,356,150 downwards.
TGTTGGCTTTCGTCAAGGGTCGTGCGGGTGGGTTTAATTCAATCATAAAATGTACGGGTTGAACTTGACTAGCGGACTATGGTTTGTTGGCTTTCGTCAAGGTCATAGCGCGTTAGGAGTAAAAGTATTATCGGGAATTTCAAGTGTTAAAATTTACAATGAGATTGCATACCTTCTATAAGATAGTTGGATCCCGATACCCACTGCGAGTAAGAGTTACTCCTGAGAGAGTTTTACACATGACAATTAGCTGATCAAGCAGATATCTAGAAAGGTGTTAACGGGGTTATGCCTCTGGGAAAACGGGGTTTATTTTAATTAGGTCCAAGCGAAAGCATGGGGAACCTCCCTCAAAGTACTAACACTGACCTGTCTGAAAGATTAGCGAACTTGTAAGGTGTAATTAATCCTGGCTAATCTTACCTTTAAGGGTTTGAAGGAAGATTTGATAAAAACAGTGGGAGCCATCCTGATTAGATAAGACAATAAACAATCTAATTTTGCAAGAGCATACGCTAAAATGTTTTCTTCTCTCTTTCTCTCTCCAGGTAGCGACCATGTCAGGCCTTAATCAAGATAATAATATGGATGTATTGACCGAACCCGCTTGTTATACTAAGCAGGGGAACGTTGGTTCCGTTCTTTCTTATAATTATTATAAGACTGAGCAGGGAATAGGGACATATCCGGATTCCTACGCCGCCCAAACGAAGAATAAGTATGTTGATGCATCTTCTTCGGGTGTGTTAGTTATCGAGAACTGTTTCTCAGTTCACTCTACGTCCTGGGTATTAGATACCGGATCGGGATCCCACATATGTAATATGTTACATGGGCTATGGAAAGATAGAGAACTGAGAGAGAGTGATCATTCCATAAGAGTAGGGAATGGTGCAAATGTTGCAGCCAAAGCAGTTGGCGGATATCACCTTGTATTACCAAATGATAATACATTGATTCTGAACGAATGCTATTACATTCCGATCCTGATATGCAATCTTATATCAGTTTCTTTATTGAGTAAAGAAGGATATAATTTTATAGTATAGGATAATGTTATGAATATCTTCCTGAATCAAAAGTTGATTGGATCAGGCTCGTTAAATAATGGCATATACGTTCTAAATCAAACTACAGTTCTTGATGTACAAAATACACACAAGAGGAAGAGTTCAGAAATGAACGAATCCTTCTTGTGGTATTGTAGACTAGATCATATCAATGCGACACGACTGGCTAAGTTACATAAGGATGGATATTTGAATCCGTTCGAATTATCATCTTATGAAACTTGCCATTCATGTCTCAAAGGCAAAATGACCAAAACTCCGTTTAGTGGACACGAAGAAAGAGTTACGGAACTCTTGGGACTGATACATAGTGATGTATGAGGTCCTATGTCTATACATGCCAGGAATGGTTCTTCGTACTTCATTACATTCACTGACGATCTCTCAAGATATGGACATGTGTTCCTTTTGAAACACAAGTCTGAAGCTTTTGAGAAATTCAAAGAATATAAGAACGAAGTCGAGAACCAAATGGGTAAAAGTATTAAGATCCTTTGATCTGATCGAGGAGGAGAATACTTGAGCAATGAGTTCCTGGACTATCTAAAAGAGAATGGGATTCTCTCTCAGCTTACTCCTCCGTATACGCCACAGCACAACGGTGTATCGGAACGGAGGAATCTCACCATATTATATATGGTGCGCTCTATGATGAGCACTGCTGAGTTGCCAATTTCCTTTTGGGGGTATGCGCTTAAGACAGCCATACACCTATTGAATATGGTCCCTACCAAATCAGTGCCTCCCACTCCATATGAGATATGGAAAGGGAAGAGACCAAGTCTTAATTATGTTAAGATATGGGGTTGTCCGGCCTATGTCAAAAGGCACAATCCGGACAAACTAGAGGCAAGGTCTGTTTTGTGCAAGTTTGTAGGATATCCCAAAAACTCACAAGGGTATATCTTCTACCACATCGAGGAACAAAAGGTGTTTGTTTCTCGGCATGCCACCTTTTTAGAAAAGGAATTTCTTGCAAAGGAAATTAGTGGCGAGGAGGTAGAACTGTAAGTAGTTCCAGCTATACAAACTACGACAGAAGATTTGGTAGAACCATAGGATTCAGTAGTTCCCGACGAACCTCGGCTGCTCTACCGATCTGGTAGGGTCTCTCATCCACCTGAAAGATACTACGGTTTTCTCATTGATGGTGGGAGCGAGGATTGCATCATGTAAGATGATGACCCAACTAGCTTTGAGCAGGCCATCACGGTGGAGACTCTGTGGAGTGGCTGGATGCAATGCGATCTGAGATGGAATCCATGTACACTAACAAAGTATGGACTTTGGAAGTTGCTCCTGAAGGGGTAGAACCCATTGGGAGCAAATGGATCTTTAAGAAGAAACTTGGTGTAGATGGAAAAGTTGAGACTTTCAAAGTTAGACTTGTTGTAAAGGGTTTTCGTCAACGATCAGGTGTGGATTATGACGAAATCTTTTCTCCAGTGGCTATGCTTAAGTCCATCCGGATCCTACTTGTCATTGCTGCATACCATTACTACGAAATCTGGCAAATGGATGTTAAGACCGCCTTTCTAAATGGTGATTTAGAAGAGTGTGCGTACATGACTCAGCCAGAGGGCTTCGTAGACAGTGGGAGCAGCGGAAAGGTGTGCAAGTTGCTTAAATCCATCTACGGGTTAAAGCAGGCATCGTGAAGTTGGAACATCTGTTTTGATGTTGTAGTCAAAGAGTTTGACTTCATCAAAAACTTAGATGAACCTTGTATATACAAGAAGGTGGCAGAGAGTAAGGTTATCTTCCTCGTATTGTACGTGGATGACATTCTCTTGATATGAAATAATGTTCCTATGCTGCACTCGGTCAAGCTCTTCTTATCACAAAGATTCTCAATGAAAGATCTAGGTGATGCCTCCTGCATCTTGAGGATTAAGATCTATAAAGATAGATCTAAACGGATACTGGGATTGTCCCAATTAAGTGCATTGACACCATACTAAAGAGGTTTAGTATGGAAGAATCCAAGCGTAGGAATTTACCCACGATCTCTGGACTCACTCTCTCCAAATAGATGTCTCCTAAGACTGATTTGGAGAGAGATACCCGATGCTTCGGCAGTAGGCACTATCATGTACGCGATGCTATGTACCAAACCCGATGTAGCATACTCACTAAGTGTAGTGAGTAGGTATCAAGCAGATCCAGGAGAGAGTTGTTCATACCATAATATTGTATTATTATATTCCCCATTCTTATGTATTTTACAAATAAACAGGTGCTTTTGATCCATGTCTGCTACATAAGTACAGGTTACAGGTTCTTGGATCTAAAACAGTGTAAAAGATAAAAGATGATGCAAAAGAGGGACTTTGACCAACAAATAGAAGGATCTTAGTCAAGCCTGCACGAAGAACAGTTCATAATGTAAAAGGCAACGCAAGATCCAAAATTACAAAGCGAACGGTTAAAAGTCCACTGCAATTGTTCACTAGGAGATCTGGAAGAAACCTAGAAGCCATTTTGATAAAAGTACTGAAGAAATAGGAAGCCCAAAAAGAACCAGAGCAATCCACAAAGTTTCAGAAGCCAATACCATCATTGGGCCGCGGAACCGCGGCCCAACCCCTGCTGAGGCCGCGGTTCCGCGGCCATCTAGAGCCCTTAGTGGAATAATTTTTTACCAAAGCTTGGAGTCTACGCTGACTAGGTCTTCCTATGGTTATTTGATCGCACGCTTTTAGCGTGTCGGATGTTCAAAATTCTAAAGTTATAACCGCGATCAGGACGGTGTCGATATGCAGCGAGCCGGTTGAGCACGGGTCGATCCACAGGGAGATGTTTGTATGTCCGTTCGAGTTTTAGACGAGTCAATAAAGAATGTGTATATGTTTGTTCAGTTCTATCCTAAGTGTTATATGCAAGTATAAAGTTGTTAAGAAAAAGATACGAAAGTGTAAGCTAAGGAAAACCGCACTCAAAACCTTTGAGCCGAGTCTTGACCAATTGAAGCTAGAGCAATCGGCAACAACGTGGATTAGGGGATTTAAGCACGTTATTCGTGGAATCCGGCTTATTGACCCTTGTCCTTCCGTTCTTGTCTCTTGCTTTCGCCTCCGGCCAAACTGAACGCAACCGGTCGCGGTTAGAAATCACCGTTACCTTGGTAGGGTAGGGTGCCTAACGGAGCGCTTGCGTAATGTTTGGGCGGAGTTCAAAGGAAAATAACGGGAAAAGGAAATGAGCAAAGAAACATTAACTTACAATATCGTATTTATTCTTAACAACACCATATTAACAACGAACCAAAAAGAGAGAACAAAAGAACAAAGAAAAGAAAAGATTACAAGTAAGTAAGTGCATTGAATTTAAAGTGTAAGAAAGTAAAGCAAGGTAATAAATTGCATGAATGTAAAAGAGCAAGAAAGAAAAGTGCAAGAAAGAAAAATACTACGGACCATGGAACAAGTTACACACCATGGGTTTAATAATCCAAACTTAAACTTGCAAGCTCAATTAAGAGGTTGCAAGATCAAGAGAGAGCAAAAAACCCAAGGTAAAATGAAGCACAAAAGAGACTTTATTCCTTCCAAAATGATACAACCCTTTAGATCAAGTACCAACCCTTAAACCTTCAAGCTCAATGAAGAGGTTGAAAGATCAAGAGAAAGCAAGGATCTCAAGGGGACTAAGCTAAAGAATGATAGAATGTAACCCTCATCTTCATTTTATCATCCACTCAAAAAGCTCTCACTACAATTTTCATGGAGGAAAGAATGAAGAAGAAGAAGAAGCTTAAACTAAACTATACTAAAAGAGATGGAAAAGAGGACATGAAAAGGGACCCTTGGCTTGGCACAAAACCGGGGTATTTATAGGCTGCTTGAAGAAACCTTAAGGCAATATTTTATTCCCAAATACACTTTGCCACCTACCCCCAAAGTTCTAGCAGCCACCGAGTTAACTCGGCCGTGGATCCGCGGCTGAGTCGCCCTGTTGGCCGCGGATCCGCGACCTATTTGGGGAGTTGGGATGTGAAAATTCCTGGGTTTCCCTGTGTTGTTCTACATGTTCCAAATTGCAATTAGCTTCCACAATTTCTTCAAATCTGCAACGGTCCAAAATGGCATCAAAAATAATACTTTTGACCTTTTCTCCCTCGAGCTCCGTGCACCCATTGATTCTTGTGCTGCCCCCTCGTGCTCTGTGCTTGTCCAAGATACGAATAACCACTGTCATATGTCTTATCTCTGGAACTGGTACGCGGCACTGGACGGATACGGATGACCGGAACCCGGCTTTTATCTGCTGTCAACAGATGTTCTGTATTTTGGCGTAACAGTGGAGATTTTGTATCAATTGCGTTATTTTGGACTAGGAACCTGTGGCCTGTAAATATGTAGCAAATACGGATTAAAAGCATCTACCTATAAACAAACGAGCGTAAGAATGGGCGGTATTAAATGCAATATTCTGGTATGAACAAATACCCCCAAACTTAACTTTTGCTCGTCCCGAGCAAAACCAATTATTCACAAAAAAGAATCCTAACCGCACTTTCGCAGGGAACGCGATTGCACTGAGCGTGTGCAATAAGCCGTTAAACCTCTAGGTGTCCCTAGTAGGAGGAGTGTTGTCTCCTGAGGATTTTCAGCGGATTACACCCACAAAATCCCGTCAAGCTAGTATCATAAGTTAATATCGATTCTACTCCTACAGTTTAGTATCTATATTAGAAACTCTATCATCTAAGTTAGAAATATCCAACCCTTATTTTTCACACCTCCTATCTATTTAACCTTAGATCCTATACGTTCCAAAAAAGTTTAGAAAGATGTTGGTTCTCCTGAGTTTTCCTTCTAAAGCGTGTGGTCCCAAATCAGGGATTTTTATCAACTTTACAGAAAACATAAGTCTTATCTTTTATTTCTATCTTTTATCCAAATATCGATTGTATACACTTACGTGTGTGTATATTTACACCCCTACACTCAAGAATTCAATTCAAGCTATAATACCCTTGCCCTAATACCTAATACTACTTCTTTTCATTAAGGATGGACGGATTTGCTCACACACCTTTCATGTGACTATTAATGCTTCTTGAGGCACTAACGGTCGATTACTGAATGTGTGAACTTAAAGCGTAAATAGCAGTTTCCAAGTCTTGACTTTATCCTATTTTTCTTTTTCTTTTTTATTTTTCTTTTTCAAGACCGGATATATTTTTCAATAATGCTCTTTTGGTCTTTAGCTTTAAATACCGTTTTTCTTTCATACTAGGTTTTCAGGCAAGAGTATTTCTAGGTATTCTCTACTATCCCAAGTTTCAAGGTGCGTGTAAGTGCAGTTTGAAGGGTGTATACATTCTAAATTTGAACTCAAGAAAAGAAACTATTTTTCAGACTTATCCTTTAGTAAAGCTTCAATACTTTCCCCTCATCTTAACTTAACTCAAGAACTGAACTCAAGATTACCTACTTCTATAAAAAAACTGTAAGGACGTATAATCACCAAGTTTAAACAGAATGAGGGTTATTTTTAGGATTTTCAATTCCTAAGCCTAGAATTTAGTTATTTCTAACATATCAACTAAACTTTCAGAATAAAAATCTAAGTTACCCTATTAGCTAACTTGACGACAAAGTTTTTATATTTTTTGGAAATTTTTTCGATTTTTATGGGTTTTTAATAAGGTATGCAAATGCAAAATATACAAATGAATGCGAAGGAAGAAACCTTACCGATCACACCCCCAAACTTAAACTTGACAGTGCCCTCACTGTTAGGCTACACCAAGAGGGTCAAAATTGTCGGCGCTCCCTAAAAACAATTTATATACAAAACAAAAAAGGAAAACAAAATATATATATATATATATAAAGGTTCCCCCCCAAACTTAAGTAAAACAGTGTTTCCACTGTTAAGCGTTGAAGTTCAGGATCAGGGGGGAAAGAACAGTATCAAGCTATACAAGGCCTTACATAGGCCAAAAGTGAGCACCAACCATTCAAAGATTTTATCTCTATAATGTGTTGGTTGGTGAAAGAATGCGGAGAGGTAAGAAATGGAGAATACGCGAGACCGTATGGAGATAGAAGCGGGATACGGTCTCGGTATATGTGAAGAAGAATGGCGGAAGGGAGAAAGAAGTGGAATATGAACTTGAGGGTGGAAATGGATTGAATAAATTAGTACAATCTGTAATGATCGATGTGAAAAGATGGATTGTACTAATCTATCAATATGGCGAGAAATTGGGTCAAATCCCTCAAGATTCGTGAGAAACCATGGGTACGCCGAACTTGGTAAACCAGACACAGGAAGTGAAAATGATACGGTTTCTTGCAAGGTCGGAACGATGGAAAGGATGGAGTGAAGTGATTGAGGAAGGGTATCAGGTAAAGGTTCAGGAGAGTGTACACAGTCAATGACAGGGACAGGATGAATTGGAAAATCCGACTCATCAAGCAAAACTGGTTCATCCTCAAAAATATCCTCAAAATTTTTCTCAAATTTTTTTCTCAAGATTCAGCACATCCATGCATTTATCCTCAAAATCCAGACGCATATGGGGTTCGGGAAAAATATTTAATGACTCGGGATGATGAATTGGAGAGAAAAACTCAGCCAAATCTACGTGTTCATCATCCAAAATATTCCCAGCGTCAGTATCCTCAATCAAGTGAAAATCTATATTCTCAGATACCTCAACAAAAGCATGGATATCAATCAATTCAGGTTCTAGAGTGGAGGTGTAGAGGTCAAAAGGATTGGGTGTGGTTTCACTCGAAAGGGACCCTTCACAATCGGGCAAATCAAACACTACAAAGTCACACAACTCATTATATGTTCTATCTTTAATCAATGAATCGTTTGGAACACTAGATAGGCATTCAAAACCGGAGTTGTGGAATTCAAGTTGAAACGGGTAGGCTTGATTCGGAAGGGTGTACAGCTCACTCTCTCCGCTCAAATTCTCGACCTGTCCTACCGCCTCTTCATACATTGAAAAATTTGGAGCTAGTTGAAAACTACCTACCGGGTCACTAGGTTCTATAAGGGCGGCCATGGACGCATTCAAATCCATCATCTGTTGGTACGACGCTACCCTAAGTCTTCCAATGACTGTTCCAGACTAGACATGGGTTGTGAAGGGGTTTCAGTAAAAGATTCAAAGTTGTTTGGATACTGGAAACTCCCAAAAAGCTGTTCAGAAGCAATGTCTAGGAAAGGTGCAAAAGTCGGGTAGGACTGGTAGGAATTGAATGGTTGGACAGGAGTAGGATCAACATTTGGATAAGAAGGTGAATGAAATTGTTGATCCCAAGAATTTGAAGTGGTGAAAGGAGTGAAAGATCGGCTATGAGATTGTTCAATATGTTCAGCAATGGACAAAGGACGACTTGCAAAAGGGGTATCAACATAAGCGGGTGCGGGAGGTTGAAAAGGTTGATACAAAGTGGAATACGGAGTGCAAGTGTTTGTCCTAGACGCTTCTATGCGATCTTTCAGTGAAATTTTGGGCATGGAGGGATCGTTCGAAATTCGACCAAAGCAAGAACCGTAGAAAGTTATGTCTGGTTGTGGGTACCAAAATTCGGCAAGAGTTTTGCGAGGTGGGGTACCCATGATATGAAGAAAGAAAGAAAGAAAGGCAGAGAAAAGGAGGGGAAAAAAGAATGTGATTTTATTTAAATTTTTTTTAATTATCTATTAACAAAAGATTGAAATATACACACAAAAAGAATCTGGACCAAAAAAAAACAATCATGACACAAAAATACCACACACCTAATCGGTGTAGGATTCACCTAGGTCAACTAGATCTGCTCCAGAACTTGATTGTCGAAGTAAAACTGTGTCGAGAAACGGGCTCAAGATACATTGATCACGAGGCCAGGTAAGTGCAGAGATAAGGGGAGGTTTTCCGACGCTTTCGCGAAGGTCCTTAAGTAAATAACCCTTTCTCTTTTGGCGGTTTCGCCGTTAACACTTTCCTAGACACCCCGTAAACAATATACCATGAAGCGGTGTTCTAAACACAGTTAACTTCTCCTAGTGAGCGTGAAGTCCTTAAGGCTTAAAGTCTAGTTTCTTTTAAAATTTATGCGGGTAAACGTTATGCTCAAGTTCGTGATTTGTGGGCCACGGAAAAGGTGATGAAATCCTTTACCGTATGTTGTAGGGTTCGCTTGCCCTTAACTCCGTATTAATGTATGCAATGCACAATTCAATAAAAATTCTATAAAGAATCAAACAATCGTTTTTTAGTTTAAGCACAACACTGTAACAAATACGGGTTAGTCAATTTTTAGCGTTTGCTAGCGAACTTGCAAAGAATCCTGCAAAGAATAGTATATTGGAATCGTCGGATTTGAGAAGAAGGTGTTTAAGAAATACGTACCGTTAAATTTTTGGGTTAGGAAACCCCCGTTGAATCAATTCCGGTAAGCTTGAAAAGTTCGCTTGCGCGGGTCAAACTACCCGGATCTTTGGCACTGTACTTCGTAATCACCTTAACCTTGAACGTACACTTTCCTCCCCACAATCGCAGTTCGCAAATCTGCAAAAATCTGCAGAAATACAGTATAGTGGAATTTACAGAGACGATAAAAGAACAGAGACAGGGCAGAAAAAAATTGGGGCACCGAGGCCACAACACAGCCGCGGAACCGCAGCCCAAGCCCCCTTTTGGCCGCGGTTCCACGGTCAAACAGTGGAATTGGAGCTTCGAATTTAGTTCCCTGCACTCTCCTTGATCTCTACTCCAAAATAAAATGCTCTGTTTTCTTTTTGGATTACTGTACTTGCTCCAGATTAGTCAGCACACTTGCACACAAAAATTATCAAAAATAACAAAAAGATTTTTTTTTTTTTTATTTTATTTATAATTTTATATATACAAAAAAAAATATTAACCCGAATAACAAGAAAGAAAATACGTTACCGTCTCTCCGGCAACGGCGCCATTTGATCGCACGCTTTTGGCGTGTCGGATGTTCAAAGTTCTAAAGTTATAACCGCGATCAGGACGGTGTCACTATGCAGCTAGCCGGTTGAGCACGGGTCGATCCACAGGGAGATGGTTGTATGTCCGTTCGAGTTTTAGACGAGTCAATAAAGAATGTGTATATGTTTGTTCAATTCTATCCTAAGTGTTATATGCAAGTATAAAGTTGTTAAGAAAAAGATACGAAAGTGTAAGTTAAGGAAAACCGCACTCAAAACCTTTGAGCCGAGTCTTGAACAATTGAAGCTAGAGCAATCGGCAACAACGTGGATTAGGGGATTTAAGCACGGTATTCGTGGAATCCGGCTTATTGACATTTGTCTTTCCGTTCTTGTCTCTTGCTTTCGCCTCCGGCCAAACCGAACGCAACCGGTCGCGGTTAGGAATCACCGTTACCTTGGTAGGGTAGGATGCCTAACGGAGCGCTTGCGTAATGTTTGAGCGGAGTTCAAAGGAAAATAACGGGAAAAGGAAATGAGCAAAGAAACATTAACTTACAATATCATATTTATTCTTAACAACACCATATTAACAACGAACCAAAAAGAGAGAACAAAAGAACAAAGAAAAGAAAAGATTACAAGTAAGTAAGTGCATTGAATTTAAAGTGTAAGAAAGTAAAGCAAGGTAATAAATTGCATGAATGTAAAAGAGCAAGAAAGAAAAGTGCAAGAAAGAAAAATACTACAGACCATGGAACAAGTTACACACCATGGGTTTAATAATCCAAACTTAAACTTGCAAGCTCAATTAAGAGGTTGCAAGATCAAGAGAGAGCAAAAAACCCAAGGTAAAATGAAGCACAAAAGAGACTTTATTCCTTCCAAAATGATACAACCCTTTAGATCAAGTACCAACCCTTAAACTTTCAAGCTCAATGAAGAGGTTGAAAGATCAAGAGAAAGCAAGGATCTCAAGGGGACTAAGCTAAAGAATGATACAATGTAAACCTCATCTTCATTTTATTATCCACTCAAAAAGCTCTCACTACAATTTTCATGGAGGAAAGAATGAAGAAGAAGAAGAAGCTTAAACTAAACTACACTAAAAGAGATGGAAAAGAGGACATGAAAAGGGACCCTTGGCTTGGCACAAAACCGGGGTATTTATAGGCTGCTTGAAGAAACCCTAAGGCAATATTTTATTCCCAAATACACTTTGCCACCTACCCCCAAAGTTCTAGCAGCCACCGAGTTAACTCGGCCGCGGATCCGCAGCCGAGTCGCCCTGTTGGCCGCGGATCCGCGGCCTATTTGGTGAGTTGGGATGTGAAAATTCCTGGGTTTCCCTGTGTTGCTCTCCTATGTTGTTCTACATGTTCCAAATTGCAATTAGCTTCCACAATTTCTTCAGATCTGCAACGGTCCAAAATGGCATCAAAAATAATACTTTTGACCTTTTCTCCCCCGAGCTCCGTGCACCCATTGATTCTTGTGCTGCCCCCCTCGTGCTCTGTGCTTGTCCAAGACACGAATAACCACTGTCATATGTCTTATCTCTGGAACTGGTACGCGGCACTGGACGGATACGGATGACCGGAACCCGGCTTTTATCTGCTGTCAACAGATGTTCTGTATTTTGGCGTAACAGTGGAGATTTTGTATCAATTGCGTTATTTTGGACTAGGAACCTGTGGCCTGTAAATATGTAGCAAACACGGATTAAAAGAACCTAACTATAAACAAACGAGCGTAAGAATGGGCGGTATTAAATGCAATATTCTGGTATGAACAATATTTTAGTAAATGCAGACATGCGGCAATTGTAAACTTAGGGTTTTCTATGTCCTATAAATAGAAGCCCAAATCATTGTATTAGGTTATGCCTCCTTTCATTAATAAAATTCAGATTTCTTTTGGAGAGCATCGATGCCTCTTTTCATATCATCTATTCAGATCTGACAACCCTGTGTAAATATTTGGAGAGAGCCATCTGTAAGTAGTTTTATTTAATTGCTCTAGTTTATATTTAATTCCTTGCCCTAGATAAATGTTCTTCAATTCCCTAATGAGCGAGTAGTCTCCTCGCTTGTTAGGGTTAGCTTTGGGGAAGGCTTTTTGAGAGATGAGATCTCTCATCCCTTTCTTGCCCATCATACCTTTTCATAGGACTCTATGCATACATGCACACACCGCTCCCTACGGCACCCTATCCCACGAGGTAGCGGTGATACCGTAGTATAAAGGCCCGGTTGCTCATGTTTTCCATGGAGTTTAGGGTAAGGATCGATAAAGGAAGGACAAGAACCTAGAGGAAGAAATATCTTCCCGAATGAATCTAATCCCCTTTATTGATAATTACCATAACTCCTCTTAGATCCTAATTTGGGTATAGAAAGCGTTGAGATTTATTTTCATTTCCAAACCTACCCTAAACCTAAACCTAGCAAGATGTAGATCTAAATAATCTTAGTATAGGTAGATTTAGTTTTTAGATTTAATAAATCAATCCGAACACCCATCGGAATTAACTCGTAAGAACATTTAGAAAATTTACAAAATCCATATGGACCGACCCGTACTCACCGACTAGCTACCAAGCGACGCCGTTCTTGATTGCTGTAATTATATTTTTGATCGAATAAAATCCATCTAAATCAAATGGCGCCGTTGCCGGGGATGGCGTGTTATTTCCTTTTTGCAATTTCGGGTTAATATAAACTAAAAAAATCATAAAAATATGAAAAATTAAAAAAATATATATATAAAAATTTTATCATCTTTGTATTTTGTGAAGGGTGTTTTTTGATTGAATTTTGCAGGATCTACAATCGAGACGGATCTGGAAAAATTCAGAGTGCGAAACAGAAAAAGGTAGATCAGAACAGAAAGGGATTGGAACAACAGAGCAACACAATTTTTTTAGAGACCTGAAGCTTCAACTCCGCCGCTTTTCCGCTGCGCAAGCGCTCTCTCGCCGAGGTTCCGCGGTCCATCTGCCACGTCAGCACGCTTGTTTTGCACTGTTTGCTCCTCTTTTCCCTTTTCTGCCAATCCCCGTATATTTTTTGTCAAATCTTCTGCAGGATTCTTTGCGCTTAAAAAAATCTTCCCTTCCAAATAACAAATCTTGTGCAGGATTCTTTGCGCCGCGCATAAAATAAAAAAGATTTGATTGCAAGTGATTTACTGTTTTGCGTATCTTTAATCGGACTTTAAGGGACTTTTGACCAATTCAGATTGGGTGGGGATTTCATCACCCTTCCCAAGACCCCAGAAATCACATAAGGCATTTGCATTGACCAAATCTTTAATTAAAAAAATACTAGACTCAGCCCTAAGGACGTCGCGCTCAATAGGACAGAGGACTAGTTATAGGCATCGACCGTTTATCCTAACCTGACTTTGCGGTGTGTAGGCAAGTGTGTCTAAGGCAAGTGGTTACTTAATTAGGACCACTACTTTTGTAGTGGGGAGCCTCCCACTTACCTGGCACTTACCTGGCCGTAATTGGCGGTGAAGAGGCGGTTTGAGGTCCTATTTCTAGCCCTTTGGAACAGTTAGGAGCTGTCTAGCTGACCTAGGTGACCCTAGATCTAGGCCTGATTGTGCATTTTTGGTTGATCGAAAGTGTGTCTTAGCTCTTTTCTCGAAAATCTTTTTGCAAACAGTTCTAAATAAAGAGAAAAAAGAAAAAGGAAATTTTTTTTAAAAGACTTGCAACTTTTGTCGCTAAGAAATCCTTGCACCACCTACCTTCTTTCTCTTCTCTTTCTTCTATCATGGGTACCCCACATCACAAATCTCTTGCTGAACTTTGGTATCCCGAACCTAACTTTGCTTCGTACGTAAATTGTTTCGGTCAATTTAAGGATGACCTTTCCATGCCCAAAATTTCTTTGAAAGATCGAATAGAAGCGTCTAGGAGAAACAGTTCAACTTTGCAATCCACTTTGTATCAACCATTTCAACCTTCACCACATTCGTACGTTGATACCACTTTTTCGAATCTTGTTGTAACTCCTAAGCCGATGTCTATTGCTGAGCACATTGCACAATCTCGTAGCCGATCTTTCACTCCTCTCCACACATCCAGTTCTAGGGATCAACAAGTCCATTTACCTTTTTATACAAATGTTGATCTTACTCCTGTCCAACCATCCAATTCCTACCAGTCCTACCCGACTTTCACACCTTCCCTAGACATTGCTTCTACACAGCCATTTGGGAGTTTCACATATCCAAACAGTTTTGAATCTTTTACCGAAACCCCTTCACAACCCATGTCTAGTTTGGAACAGTCGTTGGAAGCTTATATTTCAGCAACAAACAAAATAGTTAGGAATGTGGATGCATCTATTGCCGCCCTTATGCAACCTAGTGAACCGGCAGCTAGTTTCCAACTAGCTCCAAATTTTCCAATGTATAAGGAGGCGGTTGGACAGAGTGAGAATTTGAGAAGAGAGAGTGAGTTCTACACCTTTCCAAATCAAACCTACCCATACCCAATTGAAGCCCACAACTCCGGTTTTCCATCGATTGTCCCAAATGATTCACAAGTTGAAAATAAAACATTTAACGAGTTGTGTGACTTTGTAGTGCTTGATTTGCCAGACTGTGAAGAACCCCTTTCGAGTGAAACCACACCTAATCCTTTTGACCTTTACACCTCCACCCTAGAACCGAAAGTGATAAATATCCATGCTTTTGATGAGGTGTCAGAAAAAATTAATTTTCACTTGATTGAGGATATAAACGCCGGGAATATTTTGGATGATGAACCCGTATATTTGATTGATATTTTATGTCCAATTCATCATCCCGAGTCATTAAATGTTTCTCCAGAACTTCATATGCATCTTGATTTTGATGATAATGGCATGGATAGGCTAAATTTTGAGGAGAATTATGAGGATAGTATTGAGGAGGATTATGAAGATAGTATTGAGGATGAACCATTTTTGTTTGATGTGTCGGATTTTTTAATTCACCCTCCTGAACCTTTAACTGATATACTTCCTAAATCACCCCTCCTTTCCATCGTTCCGACCACGCAGGAGGACTGTGAGCTTGAAAGATTTCTCTTTGATCACAGCAGTTTGGATGCCACTAGTGCGTACCCCTTTGAATCTGACACAGTTCTCACAGCCGATAACGATTACGAGTGCTTCATTTTTTCAGACGATTTTGAAGAATCACCGCCCGAGTTTGAATCCTTTGAATTTTCATATGAGTTAGTTGAGCCATCAGACTCGGTTGCTTACAGTCGTTTCGAACCATTGATGGAATCCTTCAAGTTCGAAACAGTTTACTTCGGTGAGAATAAGACTATCCCTAATTCACTCCCTTTCGTCCTTCCTATCATTTCGACCACGCAAGAATCCGTCGCATTTCCATTTTCAATGGAGGGTTTACCAAGTTCGACGTACCCATGTTTTCTTGCGAATCTTGAGGGATTTGACCCAATTTCTCGACGGATTGATAGATTAACACAATCGCTTTCAACACATCGGTCATCACAAATTGCGCTAATTTATTCACTCGATTTACACCCTCAAGATCGTACTACACTTCTTTCTCTTTTCCGCCATTCTTCTCCTCCAACAAGACCGTATACCGTTTCTATCTCCACACGGTCTCGTGTGCTTCTCATTTCTTTTCTTTCCACTCCATTCTTTCACCAACTCTACCATTACCACGATAAAATTTTTGAATGGTTGGTGCTAATCTTTGGCTTGTGTAAGGCCTTGCTTAGTTTAGGGAGGACCTTATTGTATATATGTATATATATTTTTTGTTTTCTTTTCTAATAAAAAATTATTCAAAAAATAAAAAAAAATTATAAATAAATAAACAGGGGAGTGCCGACATTTTGACCCTCTTGGTGTAGTATGACAGTGAGGACACTGTCAAGTTTAAGTTTAGGAGTATGCTCGGTAAGTCTTCTTCCTTCGCATTCATGTATATATTTTTGCATTTTCATACTTATTTTAAAACCCATAAAAATTGAAAATTTTCAAAAATTATAAAAATTAATGTATTCAATTTTGGCCGTATTTGACTTGAGTTTGACAGATAGGTTAACTAGTTAGGAACAACTAGATCTTAGACTTAGTAAATTAAAAACTCTAAAAATAACCTTTCTTAAAGTTTAACGGTAGAAAGTATATGTTTTTGTAGTCTATTTAGAAATAGGCAAATTTTGAGTTCACTTCTTGGGCTAAGTCAAAACAAAGGAAAAGTATTGATATTTTTATTAGAGTATAAGTTTGAAAAATAATTCCTTGCTTAAGTCTAGATTCTGAAAATGTATACCCTACAATTTGCACAATCACGCACCTTGAAACTTGGAATAGTAGATGAGACCTTGAAATGCTCTTGTCTAAAGTCCTTTGTACGATGAAAAATAAAAAATAAATTCAAGTGTGAATAAAGAATAAAAAAATGAACACTGGTTTTTGTTATTACTTGAGGCTGCAAAAATAGAAAAATATTTAGCGAGGGTGCTTCATCACCTAGTGCCTTAGACCAACTGGTTTGGGAGTCACTGCTAAAAAGCCTTAGGTGTTACAAGACTAGGAAGTACGCTTTAAAGTGCAAACGCATTTTGTAATCGGTCGTTGGTACCTCAAGAAGTATTAACGGTCGCATGAAGGATGTGTAAGCAAAATTCATTTAAATTCACCTATTAAGAAGTGCTTTGGACAATGGACAAGAGTATGGTTGCTTGATTTGAATTTTCAAGTGTAGGGGTGATTTATACACACACGTAGGGGTATGTGATTGGAGTTTAGATGAGAGGTAGGAGTGAAGAATAGAACTTGTATCTTTGATAGAGATGATAAAAATTCCTAAGTGGAGATGGAACCCTAGAAGGAAAACTTAAGAGATGCCGAAAGCTAAGTAGGTCTGCAGAACATATATAATCTTAAGTTAAATGATGAGGAAGTGTGAAGAATATGGGTGGATAATTTACGAGTCGATGATAATAGAATTCCTTGTTAGAAAACCTAATTAAAGAATAAAAGTCAATGGGCCTAATTGATAGGATTTTGTGGGTAGTATCCGCTGAAAACCCTCAGAAGACAACACTCCTCTTACTAGGGACACCTAGAGGTTTAACGGGTTGTTGCACGAGCTCAGTGCAATCGCGATTCCCTGCGAAAGTGAGGTTAGGTTTTTGTCGAGAATAAAACTAAGTTTGCTCGAGGACAAGCAAAAGATAAGTTTGGGGGTATTTGTTAATACCATAGTATTGCATTATTATATTCCCTATTCTTATGTATTTTACAAATAAACAGGTGCTTTTGACCCATGTCTGCTACATAAGTACAGGTTACAGGTTCTTGGATCTAAAACAGTGAAAAAAATAAAAGATGATGCAAAAGAGGGACTTTGACCAACAAATAGAAAGATCTTAGTCAAGCCTGCACGAAGAACAGTTCATAATGTACAAGGCAACGTAAGGTCCAAAATTACAAAGCGAACGGTTAAAAGTCCACTGCAATTGTTCACTGGGAGATCTGGAAGAAACCTAGAAGCCATTTTGATAAAAGTACTGAAGAAATAGGAAGCCTAAAAAGAACCAGAGCAATCCACAAAGTTTCAGAAGCCAATACCATCATTGGGCCGCAGAACCGTGGCCCAACCCCTGCTGAGGCCGTGGTTCCGCGGCCATCTAGAGCCCTTAGTGGAATAATTTTTTACCAAAGCTTGGAGTCTACACTGACTAGGTCTTCCTATGGGTATTTTAGTAAATGCAGACATGCGGCAATTGTAAACCTAGGGTTTTCTATGTCCTATAAATAGAAGCCCAAATCATTGTATTAGATTATGCCTCCTTTCATTAATAAAATTCAGATTTCTTTTGGAGAGCATCAATACCTCTTTTCATATCATCTATTCAAATCTGACAACCCTGTGTAAATATTTGGAGAGAGACATCTGTAAGTAGTTTTATTTAATTGCTCTAGTTTAGATTTAATTCCTTGCCCTAGATAAATGTTCTTCAATTCCCTAATGAGCGAGTAGTCTACTCGCTTGTTAGGGTTAGCTTTGGGGAAGGCTTTTTGAGAGATGAGATCTCTCATCCCTTTCTTGCCCATCATACTTTTTCATAGGACTCCATGCATACATGCACACACCGCTCCCTACGGCACCCTATCCCACGAAGTAGCGGTGATACCGTAGTATAAAAACCCGGTTGCGCGTGTTTTCCATGGAGGTTAGG
The DNA here is from genome assembly GCA_030015575.1 of Agapanthus africanus. Classification (NCBI taxonomy): domain Eukaryota; kingdom Viridiplantae; phylum Streptophyta; class Magnoliopsida; order Asparagales; family Amaryllidaceae; genus Agapanthus; species Agapanthus africanus. The sequence goes on along the minus strand of JASDDO010000024.1, from coordinate 831,337,940 downwards.
GTAAGGATCGATAAAGGAAGGACAAGAACCTAGAGGAAGAAATATCTTCCCGAATGGATCTAATCCCCTTTATTGATAATTACTATAACTCCTCTTAGATCCTAATTTGGGTATAGAAAGCGTTGAGATTTATTTACATTTCCAAACCTACCCTAAACCTAACCCTAGCAAGATGTAGATCTGGATAATCTTAGTATAGGTAGATTTAGTTTTTAAATTTAATAAATCAATCCGAACACCCATCGGAATTAACTCGTAAGAACATTTAGGAAATTTACAAAATCCCTGTGGACCAACCCGTACTCACCGGCTAGCTACCAAGCGACGCCGTTCTTGATTGCGGTAATTATATTTTTGATCGAATAAAATCCATCTAAATCAAGAGTCACTGGACAGCTATGAAGAAGATTCTCAATTACTTGTGAAGGACTAAAGAGATGTTCTGGGTGTATGGTAACGGTGAACTCCAAGTGGAGTTCTTTACCGATTCGAGCTTCCAAAGTGATAAGGACGACTCTAAGTCGTACTCAGGATTTGTCTTTACCCTAAATGCGGGGCGGTTTGTTGGAAGAGTTCCAAACAGGAAACCGTGGCAGACTCGACAATGGCGGCTGAATACATCGCTGCCAACGATGCTGCCAAAGAGGCTGTCTGGATAAAGAAGTTCATAACTGAACTTGGAGTGGTTCCATCCATTAAGCATCCAATACCTTTGTATTGTGATAACAATGGAGCTGTGACTTTGGCTAAGGAACCCAGGTCCCATAGGAGATCCAGGCATATTCTGAGGCAGTATCACCTGATCCGGGAGATAGTTGATCGCCGGAAGATCTAGGTCAGGAGAGTTGACATGAAGGACAACACTGTGGATCCACTCACGAAGGACATACCCAAGATACAATTTGAGAGACTCTTCGGGATGTTGGGTATGAGATACTACAACAGCTGGCCTTAGTGTAAATAGGAGATTGTTTGTTATGTATATGCCCAAGAGGCCATTGTTGTACATATGATGTATATTACAATGGATGCTTGGATATATATAGAGAGGACTTTCTTGCTCGATATGATAGTATGCTATCTAGTTGCTCTTTGTCTTAACATGTTGACTTGTATTGTGTTACTGTCTTGCTCTCACATGTTGATAAAACCCTTAGGATGTGTACTTGACTACTAAGACTATGATGCAGATCATACTAGTGGGGCCAGGGTAGTCCACAAGTATATCTTATAACTGTTCCTAATCGAGGGTGTATCGAGACAGGGCATCGATACTCCAGAGTAGACTAGCGTATATGCATCTTGACCCATATGATGGGAGATGGATGATCCCACATCCATTGGTGTTTGACATCAAAGATGGTATACAGGTGCTCAGTGGAGACTGGGTACACTGAACGGACTCTTCGAGAACTCCTAGATGGTATTATACCTGTCGTCAGATAGCAGTTCTCTGGTGATACTGGTACAGGTTAGTCTGTAGACCCGAGATCGTCATAGAGTCTTGTGTGATTCCGACTGTGCTTTGATTTCCACCTTACCTCGTTCATGAGAACGTGCAAAACGGTGGCTTTTGGGAGCAGTACCGAATCACATGGAGGCAATGAGTGATAGGAGGGATTTCGTCTCTCCCGGCATTGGGGGTTGATGTTGTGCTGTGCTCGATTGGATGTAACTGGAAGTCCCTGGCCAGAGCTGATATGGAGATCTACTAGTAAGTGTTATCAGTAGTTTCTCAACCCGTTATGAGCCTCACATCGGTATGACTTATCGGTTACTAGGGTCTGACGATAACCACCCCTACACTGGATATGTGACATATCAGACGAAGAGACCGGACTGTACAGTAGTGTTACTGATTGGATTCGCAGGAGTATGTACAAGCTTGCTTGTTGGTCTTCTGATCGCTCAATACCCGGGTGGCTGTTATGTTTAGCTGACCGCTTGCAGCTTGTGGGTGTTTAATATGATCATCGCCTACTGCCGGCGTATTGACGAGTCTTTAGAGTCCTACACAGAGGTTTTCTGGCTCAGGCGAAACGAAGTAGGAGCGCATATGTGATATGTGCGAGACCGAGAATAATACGTGTATGTGATACCGTATTCTATTCTCGCGATATGTGATATCGGCCGGGTATATGTGATATCGGCCGGGTATATGTGATATAGCTGGGTTATCGGATCAAGTGTTGATTCGATAAAATGATATATATTATATTAGTCGGTTATATGTAATATGGCCGGATTATTAAATCAAGTATTGATTTAATAATTTAATGTATAATTATATATGTGATGTATTACATAACATTAATTAATATAAGCTCACTTAAGCAATTCTTTTTCTCACTTTGGATACATTGATATATATGTGATATATATTAAATGTATTCTTTTCTTTTGTTACAAAATTATATATATGTGATATGTATAATTGTAACATGCTAGGTTATACATGCAACTAGGGTTTATGAGAATCACACCATAGTTGTTTTTATGGTTGGATTTATATTTATTTTGGTATTTCTAAATTGTGATGATTTAGTCATGAGCTTTGTAAAAGTTTCTTGTTGTGTTGACTAAGTCCAACAATTTAAATATTTTCCAAAATATTTATTAACCTAACCCTAAACCAAGCTCATGGTTTATTCTATACAAGGGTTAGCCATGACAAAAACTAACCCTTGGTTGCATTTCTAACCTTTTCTCATTTTTATTCATCTTCTTCTTCCTCATCTCATTTTTTAGCTCTCTTGACTTTGAGATAAAGAAGAAAACCTGTAAGAAATAAAATTCTAAAGTGAGCAAAATTCCTACTTCATCATCCTCTTATATACTAGCTATTTAGATTAGGGTGTTAGCTTCACTAATACCTCATTAGTGAAGAGAAAGCTTGAGTTCGTGTAGCCTCGACGTAGATCATCTTGGATTGTGAAGACTTCAAGTAAGGATGCATCATTCACCTCATGGAGCCACTTTAGAGTCCGGGAGCTTGATGATCGCAGCGAAGGGACCACAACTTGGAGCTTATGAAGCAAAGGAACGGACTATAAAGGTTGTAATCACTAATCACTTAGAAGTAAAGTAGTTTGCTTTAAGTTTCCGCATGATTCTCTAGTTAAAGATCTAGGTTAGGGTTGTTTAAGCATGGCAAAATTTTTATTTGGCATGGATGATGCCACCCGAAACCTTGCTGCGGTGCTTAGGAACCCTACAAGTCCCCTAGTTCCAAATCTCGACGGTTCACAGACAACCTAGAGACTACATTGGAGCCACGACAAAGTCCCCTAGTTCCAAATCTCGACGCTTCACAGACAACCTAGAGACTACAACGGAGCCATGGAAAATTCCCCTAGTTCCCAAATCTCGACGATTCACAGACAACCTAGAGACTACATCAGAGCCACGGCAAAGTCCTCTAGTTCTAAATCTCGACAGTTCACGGACAACCTAGAGACTACATCGGAGCCATGGCAAAGTCCTTTAGTTCCAAATCTCGACGGTTCACAGACAGCCTAGAGACTACAACGGAGCCATGGCAAAGTCCCTAGTTCCAAGTCTCGACGGTAGCATCCACAGCCTAGAGACCGACAACAGCGTTCTTCCTCCCCCAGCAGGATACAGACGCGACATCAACAAACGGAGCCACGGCAAAATCCCCTAGTTCCAAATCTTGACGGTTCACAGACAACCCAGAGACAACCTCGACATTCATCACAATATTGCAAACACAATGTCAACAAACGAAGCAAAGGAAGATCCCTAGCTTCGGAGTCTTGACGGCAACTCAAATGAGACCTGAAAGATTATCGGAGATCATCCCACTCCAGCGCGGAGCGGTCATGACTCATCGGGGCTCCCAAACTGAGCCTAACCTTAAGTAAAAAGCGACATGGAATATCCCTAACGCTTGCTATTTTGACGGTAATATCACCTGGAAGATTACTTGAAGACGTCTTGTCCAGCCCCCGAAGGGATTAGAGACACGACAGTTGCGGGGCTACTCGAACAACAAGATTGTGTATCGAAGAATACACTGGCCAACGCGACGGTACCACGGGTATAAAACCCTAGTACTATAGACCCTAACGGACTTCTATTAGTAGGAGTTAACTGTGACGTTAGGACATCTTGCGAGAACTTCTCGATTCGTCTCGACTCGTGGGGAAAATAATGTTCTTGCGAGAACTTCTCGACTCGTCTCGACTAGTAGGGAAAAGCCTTAGACATCGGGGATAAGGACCTGTTTCTTAAGCATTGAGGCCCTACAAATCGGTCCAAGATGGACTATTGCATACTATTCATGGGCCACACTCTCTAAAGTCGAATATCGACAAGGAGGAAAACAACCACTTACGAGTCCTCTCGACTTGTAAGGGGGAAAATTCTCTTGTGAGATCCTTACGACTTTCAAGAGAAAACACACTTAGGAGTCCTCACAACTCCTAAGAAGAAAACACACCTGAGGGATCCTCACGACTCGTAGGGAGAAAAGTCTTTATAAGACCCTCATGGCTCATAAAGTTGAAAAGTCTTAGGCGGCAGATATGAACCTATTTCTTAAGCCATCGCTTCCCTACAAGGAGATCAAGATGGACTATTCATCGGCCGCCACATTCTCCAAATATCGACAAGAAGGGGGAAAAACCACTTACGAGTCCTCTCGACTTGTAAGAGGGAAAATTCTCTTATGAGATCCTTACGACTCTCAAGAGAAAACACACTTAGGAGTCCTCACGACTCCTAAGGAGAAAACACACGTGGGGGAATCCTCACGACTCGTAAGGAGAAATAACCTTCTTGAGACCCTTACGGTTTATGAAGACGAAAAAAGTCTTAGGCTACAAGGACCCTAAACTTGTCTATAAGCCCTCAATTCCATGGCCATGCATAATTCTGCACTACTTCACCCACGTACATACTTACGTGGACAAAGTAGTGGGGGGCATTTGTTCTCGCCAAAATCTTCGGCTAAGAGCTATTTATTTCTGTTTACATCGGTTTAAGTTTCATTTAAAGATATGTGTAAAATCGGGCTCATTCATATGCGAACACATCAGAGGAAGAACAGGTGTTCAACGACAAAAAGAAAGCATTTAATTGAACATTTTATTCTACAGGAAATAGATCACCATACAAGGGATCAAAAGTACAGGAATTCAAAAAACTATGGATAAAATTCTCTAACTCCCTCTCTGTCTTCTCCACCATGGCAAAGCTGAAGGGTTACGCTAGCGTCCCGGCCGACTTTCGTGCCCAAATGCGGAACAAATTTTTTTCTACGATTAGAGACTTGGCGCTAGAATAAACCTAAACCCGATCTTAACCATAAACCTAACTAGCATGAGAGGGTTCTATCTACTATGATAGAAAGTATACCTAAAGAAACCAAGTCCTTCGGGTCATTGATCCTCTCCTTAAGCTCCTCGATGGAAGTATGGATCGTGTTTGAACTTCGGCCTCCTCATGTCAATGATGATCCACCCGAGAGTGCCTACCAAGAGTTCCTACCTCCTAATTGAGGTAACTAGAATACTTAGCTTGCTAATCTAAGTAGACTAGAGTGTAGGGTTCCTAGGCACTCTCAAGAGGTCTCACAAGGCATCAACCATGCCAATTTCAAAATTTACGGTGCCGGGAAACCCTAAACTACGGATCGTCGGCTAGATGTCTAGGCGAAAAAATAAACTAGTTAACACTTAACTAAGAGATACGGAAATACAACCTTTGTAGATCCGGTTCTCCACCTCCATAGCTCCGCAATGAAGTCCTCTCCGCTGTCCATAAAGAATCCGGGCTCTAGCGTCGGCTTCGTCGGAGAATAGACGAGCTAGGTTGTCGATGTCCATGCCGAAGATGATCTACGTCGAGGCATCGCTAAATCAAGCTCCGACTTCACCAAGTCAAGAAACTTGTGAAGAAAACACACTCTACTACTTGGCAAGAGGTAGAGGATGAAGAAATAGAAAGTGGGTAGACTTTAGAATTGGATTTCTCACTTGTTTCATCAATCCACCATTGATGAAGAAAGCTTTTCTTCTTTGAAGAAGATGAAGAAGAAGAAGCTAATTGTTATGATAAGTTAATTAAAATTAGAAAAGAAAATGAATACTTATCATATTAGAACCATGGTAAAGTGTAGAGAATTAACTTTAGTTAGGTGGAATGGTTAGGGTTAGAGAAGAAGACAAGAATGGTTGCTTTGGTCAAAGTAGCATGAAGCTTGAAGAAGCTTCTAAGAAAGCAACCATTTGTTTTTCTTTTCTCATTATTTTCATCCAAAAAGAAATAGATAAAAGAATGAATAAATAAATAAAACCCTAACCATTTACTTAACCAAAGATTAATTCTTTACACTTAACCAAACAATCATGTATCATCAAACATGATACAAACAAGTGCACAAAAGTATATCGCATATACAATGCGCACATCCGAGTGAGAAAATCCATTTAAAGTGAACCGATACTAGTTAATGCAAAGTAATATATCAAATATATAATTATGCATTAAATCATTAAATCAACACTTGATTTAACGATCCGGTCATATCGCATATAACCGACTAATATCAACAGTAACAACTTATCGAATCAACACTTGATCCGATAACCCGGCTATATCGCATATAACCGATCGATGTCACATATCGCGAGAATCAAATACAGTATCACATACTGGTATCATTCTCGTTCCCGCACATATCTCATATGCGCTCCTATTTCGTTTCGCTTGAGCCAGGAAACCTCTGTGTAGGACTCTAAAGACTCGTCAATACGCCGGCAGCAGGTGATGATCATATCAAACACCCACAAGCCGCAAGCGGTCTGCTAAACGTAACGGCCACCCGGGTATTGAGCGATCTGAAGATCGACGAGCAAGCCCGCTCACACTCCAGTGAATCCAACCAGCAACACTACCGTACAGTCCGGTCTGATCGTCTGATATGTCGCATATCTCGCCTAGGGGTGGTAAACGTCAGACCCCAATAGCTCGATAAGTCGTGTCGATATGAGGTCTATAACAATTCGAGAAACTACTGGTAACACTTACCAGTAAATCTCAGCAACCCTGGCCAGGGATTTCCTGTTATAGCCAATCGAACACAGCGCAACATCAACCCCCTATACCGGGAGAGACGAATCCCCTCCTATCGCTCATTGCCTCCATGTGACTCGGGACTGTACCCAAAAACCACCGTTTTGCACGCCCTCTTGGACGTGGTAAGATGGAAATCAAAGCACAGTGGGAACCACACAAGACTCTATGACGATCTCGGGTCAACAGACTACTCTGTACCAGTGTCACCAGAGAACTGCCATCTGACGTGAGGTATAATACCATCTGGGAGTTCTCGGCGAGTCCGTCCAGTGTACTCAGTCTCTACTGAGCACCCGTATATCATCTCTGATGTCAAACACCAATGGATATGGGATCATCCATCGCCCATCTGTATGGGTCGAGAAGGTATACGCTAGTCTACTCTGGTATATCGATGCCCCGTCTCGATACACCCACGATTAGGGACTTTGAAGGATGTACTTATGGACTACCATGTCCCCACTAGTATGATCCGCATCATAGTCCAGGTAGTCAAGTACAGATCCTAAGGGCTTTACCAACATGTAACAGAGAGACAATCAGTGTACACGTTAAGGTAAAGATCAACCAGATAGCATACTATCATGTCGAGCAAGAAAGTCCTCCCTATATATGTCCCAGCATCCACTACAATGTACATCCTATGTATAGTAATGGCCTCTAGGGCATACATATAACTAACAATCTCCCACTTGCACTAGGGCCATCTGTAGCAGTGGTTGCAGTATCTCATATTCAACCATCCCATAAAAAAATCTCTCTTTGGGAACAGGCTTTTGTGAGTGGATCCGCTGTGTTGTCCTCAGAATCTACTCTCCTCACCTCGATCACCCTGGAGATCAACTATCTCCATGATCAGGTGATGCGGCCTCAGAATACGCCTGGGTCACTGATGGGACGAGTGTTCCTTGGCATAAGCCACAACTCCATTGTCTCACAATGGTAGGAACGAAGTTCATCTCATGAACTATTATACACCCAGACTGCCTCTATGGTAGCATCTTAAGTAGCGATGTATCCTGCCTTTATCTTCTAGTATGTCACGGTATCTAGCTTGGAACTCTTCCAACATACCGTCCCTTTACTGAGGGTAAAGACAATGCCTGTAACTGACATTCAGTCGTCTTTATCACCCTGGAACCCTTCCAGTGATTCTCCCTAGGATCGATTGATACCATCTCACTACAACTAGTGAGAATCCTAACATCCAATTAAATCTATCTCATAGATCCAAAATCCAGGATTTAGTAGGTATCACTTTGATCCTATATGGAGAATCCTAGTGATAAGCGGAGATTGACCGAGCGTAGCATAAGAAACTCTTTTCTTATCAAGAGTATGTCATCCACGTATTCTACGAGGATCACTACCATACTCCCTACTACCTTTTTGTTTATACAAGGTTCATCTACCATTTTGATGATGTCAAACTCTTTGACTAATTCATCAAAACAGATGTTCCAACTCCGCGATGCCTGCTTTATCAAATAAAGCATCTTGCACACGTTTCCGCTGCTCCCACTGTCTACGAAGCCCTCTGGCTGTGTACTTATAGACACACTCTTCTAAAACATCATTTAGAAAAGCTGTCATGACACCCAACCACCAGATATCGTAGTCATGGTATGTAGCCGTGGTAAGTAGGATCTGAATGGACTTAAGCATAGCCACTGGAAAAGGTTTCATCATTATCCAAGCCTGGTAGATGACGAAAACCCTTAACAAGTCTAGCTTTGAAAGTCTCAACTCTTCCATGTACACCAAGTAATCTTCTCAAGATATACTTGCTCCTGATGGGGATTTAACCCTTCAGATATAGCAACCAAAGTCCATACTTTGTTGGTGTATAAGGATTCCATCTCAGATCACTAAGCATCCAGCCATTCTTACAGAGTCTTACTCTCGATGGCCAGCTCGAAACTAGTTGGGTCATCATCTCATGATGCAATCCTCGCTCCCACTGTCATAGAGAAACAGAAGTATCTCTCAGGTGGGTGAGGAACCCTACTAGATCGGCGGAGAGGCTGAGGTTCGTTGGAATCTACTGAATCCTTTGGCTCTATCAAATCATCTGCTATAGTTTGTATAGCTGGAACCTTTCCAGTTGTACATTACAGACCTTGCCTCGAGCTTGTCCGGATTTTGCTTTTAGACATAGGCCGGACAACCCCAAATCTTAACTAACTTAAGACATGGGTTCTTCCCATTCCATATCACATATGAAGCGGTAGGCAACTGATTTGATTAGAACCCTATTCAATAGGTATGCAGCTTCTCAAGTGCATAACACCCAAAAAGAAATAGGTAGCTCAGTATTACTCATCATAGAGCACACCTTATCACATAGGGTGTAATTGCTCCACCCCGATATACCATCGTGCTATGGTGTATGCGGAGGAGTAATGCTGAGAGAGAATCTCATTCTCCTTTAGAATAATCCAGGAATTCCGTGCTCAAGTATTCTCCTCCTTGATCTCATCAAAGGACATAATACTTATACCCGTATCGGTTCTCTACTTCTAACTTATATTCTGTGAATATCTCAAAAGGTTCGGACTTGTGTTTCAACAGGAACATATGTCTGAATCTTGAGAGATTATCAGAGAATATAATAAAGTATAAAGAACCGGTCTTGGCATGTGTAGACAGGGGACCTACATACATCAACATGTATCATCCCAAGAGTTCACTAACTCTTTCTCTGTTTCCAATAAACAGAGCTAGTGTCATTATATCTTTGTGACATGACTGGAAAGTTTCACAAGATGTAGATTCAAACTGATTTAAATATGCATCTACATGTAACTTCAGCTAGTCGGGTCACATTGATCTGACCTAGTCTACAATACCTTAAGAAGGATCCGTTCATTTCTGAACTCTTCCTCTTATGTGTGTGATCCGTATACTAAGAACTGTAGTTTGATTTAGAACATCAATGCTTTTAGATAACGTGCCTGAACCGATCAACTTTTGATATAGGAAATGTTCAAAACATTATCCAACAATACAAAATTTTATCATTTCTTTACTAATAAAGAGACTGATATGATTTTGTATATCAGGTTCGGTATCTAATAACATTTGTTCAGAATCAATGTATTGGTAATACAGGGTGACAGTGACCAACAGACTTGGCTGCAACTCTTGCCCCGTTTTCTGCCTCATGAAAGTTATCACCCGTTCTCAGTTCTCTATCTTTCTGTAGCCCTATGTAACAAATTACATATCTGGGATCCTGATCTGGTATCACATACCCAGGACGTAAAGGATACTGAGAAACAGTTCTCTGTAATGAACATACCCGAAGATGATGCATCAGCATGCACTCTCTTCGTTTGGGCGGCACGGGAATTCTGGTATTCCCCAATTTCCTGCTCTGTCTTATAACAATTATAAGTTGGAGCGGGACCAACGTTCCCCAGCCCAGTATAACAAGCGGGTTCGGTCAATATGCCGTATTATTATCTTGATTAAGGCGTGATATGGTCGCTACCTGGAGAGAGAGAGAAGAAAACACTCAGCGTGCGCTCTGTCAAGAATAGATTGGTTATTATTTTATCTAATCAGGATGGCTCCCACTGCTTTTTATCAAATCTTCCTTCAAACCCTAAAAGGAAAGACTAGCCGGGATTAATTACACACTACAAGTTCGCCAATCTTTCAGCCAGGCCAGTGTCGGTACTTTGAGGGAGGTCCCCCGTGCTTTCGCACGAACCTAATTAATGTAAACCTCGTTTTACCAGAGGTGTAACCCCGTTGACACCTTTCTAGACACCTACTTGATCGGCTAATTGTAATGTATAAAACTCTCCCAGGAGTAACTCTTACTCGCAGCGGGTATCGGGATCCAACTATCTCATAGAAGGTATGCAATCTCATTGCAAATTTCAACACTTGAAATTCCCGATAATATTTTGCCCCTAACGTGCTATGACCTTGACGAAAGCCAACAAACCATAGCCCGCTAGTCAAGTTCAACCCGTACATTTCTTGATCGAATTAAACCCACCCGCACGACCCTTGACGAAAGCCAACAAAGCCGCACGACTACCCTAATCCAATCACATCGTATGCTAGCAGATAAGCAGCATATAGCTACCGCACACTGCACCTTGACGAAAGCCAACAAATGCAGCACGAATACTATATACAACTTATCTGAAATGACGGAGGGCTACGACAGGTTTTTCTGAAAACCTATTGCGTAATGAACTTGATATCGTTGTAGAATCAAATGATTTTAAAATGGAGTGCTTTTGAGGCTTTTCTAGTTTTGCTAAAGGAGTCACTCCCGGTGAAGGGATCGTCGGTCCTTTCCTCGTCGAATGAGGTGCGGGATATATCATATATATCACTGTGCAAAGCAAAAACACTTAAAAGCAATCAAAAGACAAACCGAGTGTGTAGCATCTGCCATTTATTGCTAAAGGAGTCACTCCCGGTGAAGGGATCTCGGTCCTTTCCTTATCGAATAAGGTGCAGGATATATCACATATACCGCTGTGCAAAGCAAGAACTGTAGCTACCTGTTTTAATTTTGAAATTCGATTCTACAACATCTTAGGTTTCTTTTATTTCATTAATCACATTAATGAAGTCCCATCATTTAAGTACCTAAACATCACAGATAAATATGACGTACACTTATGCCATCCGCATTCGCCTCGATGTCCCCTCGTGCACCGTTAGGTTAGGTAACTAACGGCAGAGCGGGGCAGGGCTAGCGCGGGTGTAAAACATAAGTAACGCCTATATAATATATCATATATACTATATACTGTATCTATCACAGAACATCACATGATCACATCACAGATATCGCAGCAGAAGAAACATATGAAATATTGGATATACTAGGACGTCCGTGTTTTCAATACGAGCCAGTATAAAACACGGATTTCACGGTCGTGATGAATAGCCAAACCCACACCCCTAGACCCCTACGAGAGCGGCAAGCAACCCTACCAATTCTAGAGTTAGAAGACCCGGACTCGACTCCTCGAGTTGGTCTCCCACTGGACTCCAGAACCCGGTTACTTGTGCCCTCCTCCTTGGGTCTATCCTAGTGCGGAAAAGTAAATAATATACAACAACGGTGACAACTTCCGCAACCTGGAAGTGTCCCAATAAAAGAATATTACATACAAGTTTTTACATGAATGAAAATGAAAAACACTCATCTCACATAAAAAACCCCGGCTATTCAAACACGACGATCCAATATAACATATCCAGCAACACATAACATCACATGTCATCAACGTAAGTAAATATGTCCATCCCAATTGCCGTTGACATATAGCAACGAAACCGGCGATATCACATATTACACTTACGGTCACAGAAAAGAAAGTGTAAAACTACAACAGTTGGAATCCGCAACCACCTCAGACATCGCATGCCTGACCAAATGAATTCCTTAGACATCGCATGCCTAACAATTATAAACCCCGCATTTTCGTCTCAAAATCGAAAACTCTTTTCAATATCAAGTCGGGCAATTCAACAAGATTCCCGACATCCTGATCGAATACTCGTCGCAAACTTCAGTAGGCGGCCGCACCCCCGATACCGTCGACGAAGTGCACCAAGGCGGAACACCGCTGCCGCGAGCACCCGAACGGATGCTTTCGGCGATGGGGTTCTCCTACAGTCACTTGGTCGGGGCTATGGAGTGAGGCTGTCTATTAAGTTTACCCGGCGAATATCCGCGTACGCTACGTGATTGCGACGGACTTTTGATCGCATCAAAATTCCGTGGCAACCGATCAAGTGAGACTAAAGTGCTATGTTTATAACATTCATTCAGTTATCACATAACTTTTGTGAATTCCAATTATTGTATCACATTCCGGATAAACAGAAAATGTTAAACTTTCCGATCGAACAATCGAACACCCAAGTTTTCCCGATACTGTCCAACACATGAAATAAGTCTAACAACATTCAGTTCGTGCCTCAGTACCAACGGTCCAGCCGTAGAAGGGTCAAGCCAATGCCTCACATGTGGCACGCCGTACTGCCCCAAACCCGAAGGTTCAAAGGGCAGTTCAAGACGGTCACATAATCGAGTTAAGGTTTGTTGTCTTCTAGAGGGTCCATCGAGTTACTTGCACTACTTAGAACGCCGTTAAACTACGGAAAAATCCAACACTTGGAAATTTCCCGAAAGGGGAAAAATTGGGTATTTATATCCGGTCGAACTTTTTAACATATTCTAAAAATTATCCGGAAAGCCACACAGACAAAATTTGATACTCCGGTCGAAACACCGAATCCCCAAAACAACCCAGAAAATTCAACTCTTGAATAAATTTTAAAAATACCCAGAAACTCCAGCATAATATAATAGAAGTTACCGTGCAATCAATTGAGGATGACGTCATCAAAGTGCTGCGGAACCGCCGCAGAAGCCAGGCTTCTGCCGCGCTTCCGCCGCGGTTTGTACTGTTCATGGAAAAAAAATTGCACCGTAATTCTTATAATTCCCTGCTAAGTTTTTTGCATATTTTTAATTTTGAAAAATCCACAATTTTCAAAAAAGGACAGAGAGCAAGTTTGTGATCGGGTTTCGGGTTCGTTCGGACTTCGAATTCCGTCTAGACTTCGCTTAAGGCTCTAGCTAGGCTCTAATACCACTGTAGGGTTCCTAGGCACTCTCAAGAGGTCTCACAAGGCATCAACCATGCCAATTTCAAAATTTATGGTGCCGGGAAACCCTAAACTACGGATCGTCGGCTAGATGTCTAGGCGAAAAGATAAACTAGTTAACACTTAACTAAGAGATACGGAAATACAACCTTTGTAGATCCGGTTCTCCACCTCCATAGCTCCGCAATGAATTCCTCTCCGCTGTCCATAAAGAATCCGGGCTCTAGCGTCGGCTTCGTCGGAGAATAGGCGAGCTAGGTTGTCGATGTCCATGCCGAAGATGATCTACGTCGAGGCATCGCTAAATCAAGCTCCGACTTCACCAAGTCAAGAAATTTGTGAAGAAAACACACTCTACTACTTGGCAAGAGGTAGAGGATGAAGAAATAGGAAGTGGGTAGACTTTAGAATTGGATTTCTCACTTGTTTCATCAATCCACCATTGATGAAGAAAGCTTTTCTTCTTTGAAGAAGATGAAGAAGAAGAAGCTAATTGTTATGATAAGTTAATTAAAATTAGAAAAGAAAATGAATACTTATCATATTAGAACCATGGTAAAGTGTAGAGAATTAACTTTAGTTAGGTGGAATGGTTAGGGTTAGAGAAGAAGACAAGAATGGTTGCTTTGGTCAAAGTAGCATGAAGCTTGAAGAAGCTTCTAAGAAAGCAACCATTTGTTTTTCTTTTCTCATTATTTTCATCCAAAAAGAAATAGATAAAAGAATGAATAAATAAATAAAACCCTAACCATTTACTTAACCAAAGATTAATTCTTTACACTTAACCAAACAATCATGTATCATCAAACATGATACAAACAAGTGCACAAAAGTATATCGCATATACAATGCGCACATCCGAGTGAGAAAATCCATTTAAAGTGAACCGATACTAGTTAATGCAAAGTAATATATCAAATATATAATTATGCATTAAATCATTAAATCAACACTTGATTTAACGATCCGGTCATATCGCATATAACCGACTAATATCAACAGTAACAACTTATCGAATCAACACTTGATCCGATAACCCGGCTATATCGCATATAACCGATCGATGTCACATATCGCGAGAATCAAATACAGTATCACATACTGGTATCATTCTCGTTCCCGCACATATCTCATATGCGCTCCTATTTCGTTTCGCTTGAGCCAGGAAACCTCTGTGTAGGACTCTAAAGACTCGTCAATACGCCGGCAGCAGGTGATGATCATATCAAACACCCACAAGCCGCAAGCGGTCTGCTAAACGTAACGGCCACCCGGGTATTGAGCGATCTGAAGATCGACGAGCAAGCCCGCTCACACTCCAGTGAATCCAACCAGCAACACTACCGTACAGTCCGGTCTGATCGTCTGATATGTCGCATATCTCGCCTAGGGGTGGTAAACGTCAGACCCCAATAGCTCGATAAGTCGTGTCGATATGAGGTCTATAACAATTCGAGAAACTACTGGTAACACTTACCAGTAAATCTCAGCAACCCTGGCCAGGGATTTCCTGTTATAGCCAATCGAACACAGCGCAACATCAACCCCCTATACCGGGAGAGACGAATCCCCTCCTATCGCTCATTGCCTCCATGTGACTCGGGACTGTACCCAAAAACCACCGTTTTGCACGCCCTCTTGGACGTGGTAAGATGGAAATCAAAGCACAGTGGGAACCACACAAGACTCTATGACGATCTCGGGTCAACAGACTACTCTGTACCAGTGTCACCAGAGAACTGCCATCTGACGTGAGGTATAATACCATCTGGGAGTTCTCGGCGAGTCCGTCCAGTGTACTCAGTCTCTACTGAGCACCCGTATATCATCTCTGATGTCAAACACCAATGGATATGGGATCATCCATCGCCCATCTGTATGGGTCGAGAAGGTATACGCTAGTCTACTCTGGTATATCGATGCCCCGTCTCGATACACCCACGATTAGGGACTTTGAAGGATGTACTTATGGACTACCATGTCCCCACTAGTATGATCCGCATCATAGTCCAGGTAGTCAAGTACAGATCCTAAGGGCTTTACCAACATGTAACAGGGAGACAATCAGTGTACACGTTAAGGTAAAGATCAACCAGATAGCATACTATCATGTCGAGCAAGAAAGTCCTCCCTATATATGTCCCAGCATCCACTACAATGTACATCCTATGTATAGTAATGGCCTCTAGGGCATACATATAACTAACATAGAGTGTGTAAAGTATGAAAATGGATTTATTTGTCTCTTAAAACCCTAGGGTTCTCAACACATGAGAGCTTTTAGGGTTTGTAGTGAGGAAGGAAAAGAGAGTTAACATGAGAGCTCACTTGAGGAGAGAGAATTTATTTTGACAAATGATAAAGATAAATCATAAATGAGATGGTTCTCTTGACATGACCACAAGCATGGCACCAAAAATATCTAGGTCACAAAATATCTCACCAAAATATCTAGATCAAAAATATCTCACCAAAATATCTAGGTCAAATAGTCAAACCAAGTCAAGTGGTCAAGCCAAGTCAAAATGTCAAATAAAGTCAAGTAGTCAAAACTAGTAGCCATGCCTCAATTATCATTTATCAAAATAACAAATACTTTCCTCCACCTCATAATTGTTTTAATCAAGTAAATGGTCGAAACCCTAATGAGGTGTCTGCTTCTGTGCTCCTCTGATCCGTATATACATACCCGCATTCGTGTTCTGAGAAACACGAATACAATGAGACGAAACCGATCCATCAATATAATACTAGGATCTGGTTTAAACCAAAGACCACTAGTATTATCCGCCAGATCATCATACGCGCACAAGTGTACGTAAGTGATCGAAGCCCTGCCGTAAAACCATACGGTCTCTACACCTTTCGCCCAGTGCAGGGAAACTCTCTGTGTGGGACTCTAAAGACTCGACACTACGCTGGCAATGGGTTTAACCACAAGCACGTCAGCGGCACTAGCTGTACGTAACGACTACTAAGGTACCTGTCGAAAAGTTAGGCTGACGAGTAAACTCATCCAAACTCTTACTGAGCCTATCCGTGACAATATCCATATAGTCCGGTCTCTTCGTCAAAGAGTATCGTACACCAGGTCTAGAGGGTGGTGAACGTCAGACACTAATAACCTGATAAGTCATACTGATGTGGCTCAGGACCAATCTGGAAAACTGCTGATCAACCTATTGGTAAATCCCAACTGCCTTGGCCAAGGTCTTATGGTCCTGACCAATCGATCACTGTGCGATATCGACTCCCTATACCGGGAGAGACGTATCCCCAACAATCGCTCACTGCCTCCATGTGGCTCGGGACTGTACCCAACCAAAACCTGTTTGCACGACTCAGTAGAGTCGTGGTAGAGTAGTGATCAAAGCTCAGTGGGAACTCACACGAGACAAATCCAGATCTCAGGTCCAAAGACTAACCTGTACAGATGTCACCTGAGAACTTCCATCTGACGATAGGTATAGTACCATCTGGAAGTTCTCGGCGAGTCCGTCCAGTGTACTCACACCCAGTGAGCACCTGTATACGATCTTGGGTGCATCAGACCAATGGCTGCGGGACCAACCATCCCCCGATGGTGCTAGAAACGTATACACTAGTCTACTCTGGAGTATCAATGCCCAGTCTCGATACTCACGCAACTAGGGACCATTTAAGGATGTGCTTATGGACTACCATGCTCCCACAAATATGATCGCCATCACAACACAGGTAGTCAAGCAAGATCCTACGAGCTTTATCAACATGTAACCGCAATATATAATAACTAGTATAACATATGGGATGTTAAGATAAAGACAAACCATAATAGTATACTACCGTATCGAGTCTTTATCAATATGTGCAAACTAGATATAACAACAATAGAAATAAATACACATATCCTGACAAAGACAAGTCAAATAATATATTATAAAACTGAGCAAGATTGTCCTGTACATATATATCCCTAGCATCCATATATATACATATACAATACTGCCCTCTAGGGCATATATATCCAACAATCTCCCACTTACACTAAAGGCCAGTAATTGGCGTACCAAATACCCAACGTCTGCACTAGGGCCAGCTGCTGGCGTACCGCATACTCAACATCTCAAAAAGTCGCTCGAACTGTGCTTGAGGGAGGGCCTTTGTAAATGGATCCGCCGTGTTCTCTTTTGTATCCACTCTCCGGACCTCGATCTCCTGGCGATCTACGATCTCCCTGATCAGGTGATACCGGCTTAAGATGTGCCTGGATTTCTGATGGGACCGTGGTTCCTTCGCTAGAGCTATAGCCCCATTGTTATCATAATACACAGGTATCGGATCAACAATGGACGGATTAACCTGAAGTTCGGCTATGAACTTCTTCATCCAGACCGCTTCTTTTGCGGCATCGCTTGCAGCAATGTATTCAGCCTCCATCGTCGAGTCTGCGACGGTGTCCTGTTTGAAACTCCTCCAACACACCGTCCCTCCGTTGAGGGTAAACACAAAACCCGAGACAGACTTGCTGTCATCCTTATCACTCTGGAATCTTGAATCGGTAAAGGACTCGACCCTGAGATCTCCATTACCGTAAACCAAGAACATCTCCTTAATCCTTCTCAGGTACTTAAGAATGTTCTTCACTGTTGTCCAGTGGTTCTCACCTGGGTCTGACTGATACCGGCTCACCACGCTTAGCGCGTAAGCTACATCTGGTCTTGTACATAGCATCGCATACATTATAGATCCTATCGCCGAAGCGTAGGGTATAGTGCTCATGCAAACCCTCTCCTCGTCAGTCTTGGGAGACATCTCCTTAGAGAGAATGATTCCATGCAATGCGAGTATGTTACCACGCTTGGAATCTTCCATACAAAATCTCTTTAGTACGGTCTCTATATACCTGGACTGCGAAAGTCCCAATAATCTCTTAGATCTATCTCTATAGATCTTGATCCCCAGAATGTATGAGGCATCACCCAGGTCTTCATGGAGAACCTTTGTGACAAGAACAGCTTGACCGATTGTAGTATAGGAATATCATTTCCTATCAAAAGAATGTCGTCCACGTACAAGACTAGGAACACAACAGTTCGTCCTACAATCTTCTTATAAATATAAGGCTCATCCTCATTCTTGATGAAGTCAAAATCCTTGATTGTTTCATCAAAACAGATGTTCTAGCTCCGCGATGCCTTCTTTAATCCATAAATGGATTTAAGCAACTTGCACACCTTCCCATTGCTCCCACTGTCTACGAAACCTTCCGGCTGATCCATATAAACGCACTCTTCTAAACTTCCGTTTAGAAAAGCCGTTTTTACGTCCATCTGCCAGATCTCATAGTCGTGGAAGGCAGCAATGGCAAGTAGAATCCGAATGGATTTTAGCATAGCCACTGGAGAAAAGGTTTCGTCATAGTCCACACCTGGTCTTTGACGAAAACCTTTTGCAACGAGTCTAGCCTTATAGGTTTCCACCTGCCCATCTACACCAAGTTTCCTTTTGTAGATCCATTTGCATCCAACGAATTTTACCCCAGATGGAGCAATATCCAAGGTCCACACTTTATTGGTGTACATGGACTCCATTTCGGATCGCATAGCATCCGGCCACTTATCAGAGTCCCTACTGATAATGGCCTGCCTGAAACTGGTAGGGTCATATTCTTCTAAGATGCAATCCTCTCGATCCCCATCTATGAGAAAACCGTAGTATCTCTCGGACGGATGAGAAATCCTACCAGATCTGCGGAGTGGCTGAGGCTCGTCTGGGGTTATTGAATCTTGAGGTTCCACCAAATCATCAGTTACAGTTTGTCCCTCTGGAATTTCTTCCAGTTCTACCGCGCTCCCACTAATTTCTTTTGCAAGAAATTGCCACTCTAAAAAGGTGGCGTGCTAAGCAACAAACACTTTCTATTCTTCGGTGTGGTAGAACAGATATCCATTTGAATGCCTGGGATATCCTACAAACTTATATAGAACTGACTGTGCCTGAAGTTTGTCCGGATTTTGGTTTTTCACATAGACCGGACAACCCCATATCTTAACCCTTTTAAGACATGGTTTCTTTCCACTCCATATTTCATATGGAGTCCTAGGCACAGATTTGGATGGGACCTGATTCAATATATACGCTGCTGTTTCAAGCGCAAGTCCCCAGAATGAAAGAGGTAACTCAGCACTACTCATCATGGAGCGAACCATATCCAATAGGGTACAATTCCTCCGCTCCGATACACCGTTGTGCTGTGGAGTATACGGAGGAGTAAGCTTAGAGACAATATCATTCTCTTTTAGAAATTCCCTGAATTCTGTACTTAAGTAACCCCCTCCCCTATCAAACCGGAGGATCTTGATAATTTTGCCAATCTAGTTCACTACTTCATTCCTGAATTCTTTGAATTTCTCAAAAGCTTCAGATTTGTGTTTCATAAGATACACATATCCGAACCTAGAGAGATCGTCAGTGAATGTGATGAAGTACGAGAACCCACCCCTTGCATGTATCGATATTGGACCACATACATCACTGTGTATGAGTCCCAAGAGCTCTGCTGCTCTTTCTCCGTATCCGGTGAACGGAAATTTGGTCATCTTTCCTTTGAGACAAGATTGGCAGGTTTCATAAGATGAAAATTCGAACGTATCCAAAAGTCCATCTTTATGCAACTTACTCAGTCTTTTCTCTCCGATATGACCAAGTCTACAATGCCACAAGTAGGGTTCGTTCACATCTGAACTCTTCCTCTTGCGTGTGTTTTATATACTGAGAACTGTGTTTTGATTAAGAACATAGATACCATTACACAGTGTACCTTCTACAACCAATACCTGATTAAGATAAATGTTCATGATATTTCTATCAAGAACAAACTTATATCCATCTTTATCAAGTAAAGAAACTGATATGATGATGCAAACCATGGAAGGTACATAGTAGCAGTTGTTCAAAATCATAGTATTCCCATTTGGCAATGCTAGGTGATATTCACCGACGGCAAAAGCATCAACCTGTGCTCAATTCTCTACTCTGAGGGACATATCACTAGGTCCAACCAACCAACTTTTTCTCATTCCTCATAATAAATTACAGATATGAGACCCGATCCGGTATCGAGTACCCAGGAGGTAGGACTGACCAAAAAACAGTTCCCAATAACAAGAACACCTGAAGAAGACATAATAGTATGTTTATTCTTCGATGAGGTCATTAAGGAATTCAAACAATCCTCTTTCCCATGCTCACACTTATGACTGTTGTCATAAGTTAGAGCCGAACCGACGTTCCCCAGCCCCGAATAAGAATTCGGATCGGTCGAGCGATACATTTTATTATCTTGATTAGGGCGTGAAATGGTTGTTGCCTGGGAGAGAGAAAAGAAACACTCAGCGTGCGCTCTTGCAAAATTGATTGGTTATTAATTTATCTAACCAGGATGGCTCCCACCGTTTCCTCAAATTCTTCTTCAAACCCTAAAAGAAGAACTAGTCAGGATTTAATCGCACGTCACAATACTTGCTTAACCTTTCAGCCAGGCTAGTGTTGGTATTTCGAGGGAGGTTTTTCAACGCTTTCACGAAATTCCTTAATTATATAACCTCTTTTCCTTGGAGGCGTAGCCCCGCTAACACCGTTCTAAACACCTACTTGGTTTATAGCATTGATTGTTAAGTGAAATAATCTCCCAAGAGTAATCCTACTCATGAGTGGGATCGGGATCCAACTATCATTATGTGATGCACTAGATGGAATCCACTCTAGTCACCACACTCCAGAAGGTATGTTGAATCTGCAAGTTTCATGTATGTTTGAAACTCCCGATGTGGTTTTTGCCCCAAGCGGCTTCATGACCTTGACAGAGGTCAACATGTCATAAGTTGCAAGTCAAGTTCAACCCGTTATTGTCCTGTATTAATTTAGACCCATCCGCACAAGCCCTTTACAGAGGTCAAAATGACCGTGCGACTGTCCTAAATAATCGCATATCTATGCAACAAACAAGTATTACGTAGCTACTATTCACTATGTCTTGACAGAGGTCAACATACACAGCATGAATACTAAGTAATACTTGTAAGAAATGATGGAGAGTTACGGCTGGGTTTTTGGCGAAAAGCCCGTTAATGTAATGAACTTGATATCGTTGAAGGAACCTGAGCAGTTTTGAAAAAGAGTGGTTTAAGCTCCGCTTTTGAAAACTAGTGGTTTTGAAGAAAACCGAGTAATTTACAGTATAGACTTTTGCTCAAGAGGTCACTCCCCGTGAAGGGATCTCGGCTCTTGCCTCGTGGAATGAGGTGCTGGATATTCATGACCGAATACCACTATGCAAAGCGAAAGAATATAATTGTAGTTTTTCGAAATTTGTTCCAACAACATCTTTTAGGTTTATTTTCTTGCATTAATCAAAATTAATGCGGTCCCATCATATTAATCCTATCACACCAAAAAGGAACGAAAAAACAATGTACGTATATGCCATCCGCATTCGCCATGGGGCCTCGTCATCACCCGTTAGGTTACTTAACTAACGACAAAGCGGGAGATGGACTAGCGCGGGTGCAAAACATATACAACATCTACTAGTATATATATAAGTATATATAACATTCGTCCCAGGCATGATAATAAGCAATATCACAGAATCTCAGCCAACAATACAAAAAGATGGATAATCTTAGAGCCTCGGGTTTCATTTGAGCCGCAAATAAAACCCGACGTTTTCAGTCGTGTAGATAGCCTGTGCAATGAAAACCTGGACCTCTACGAGCGCGGCAAGTTACCCGCCAATCCCAAAAGTGAGGCAACACCCTTCAACAAAGTGAATGGGCCACCCAGCACTTCACGGAATCCGGTAACTTGGGCGCCCCTCCGTGGGTCATCCTATACCCCCTACGAGTGCGGCAAATAGCCTGCCAATTCTAGAATGAATCCCCCTCCGTCTCAACGCCATGAGATGCGGGCTTGTTGCCTTCTAGAACCCGGCTATTCATGCACTCCACCGCGGGGTAATCCTAGTACAGAAAATGAAAATACTATGTACAAATGGTGACATCGACCTCAAACCAGTCGTGCCCCAAACAAATAATATACAATCCGGTAAAGACAACAGTCCACATGTCGGACGCTCGCCCCGCAAATGAAAATATAAATGAATCTTAAACTGTACCACTAACATTGCACCACATGCAATCCACCATGACTATCCAACCACAATCACAGTACAAGCACAGAACATCAACGTGAATGTCATGTTCGCAAACTCGTCTAAAAGAACATATAGCAATTAGACGAGTTGTACCGATCGAATGACATTCACGGTCGCAAATAAAAGTGAATGTACTATAAACTATTAAACAGTGTTAAATATAACGACTTCGAAAAACTCCAAATTGCCCCAATCAGAAAAACAATAGAAAATCAAACTTGGGCAAAAATTAGCAACACCAGACAATCAAACTCCTCGAGATAAGAACCCAGAATAAAACTTGACCCATTTCTCCACCATTGAACCGAGGAGGCCGGTTTTTCTGAGGTTGTGGCCGGCCAAATGATGGTAGAAATGCATCGTTTTTGTTCTGGGTACATCTCACAGTCTAAGGATCACTCTGCACTTGCTTAAAAAAAATTTTGAAGCCTTTAAAAAATCGATAGAAACTCCAGTTTGGTTTCAATGTTACGGAATTGTTTCGGTTTCGTTGTTTTAACATTGTTTAAATTTGCTAGTGTAGGGTTTATAGGCTAGCCCTGATACCATGAAGGGTTACGCTAGAGCCCCGGCCAACTTTCGTGGCCAAATACGGAACAATTTTTTTTCTGCGATTAGAGACTTGGCTCTAGAATAAACCTAAACCGGATCTTAACCATAAACCTAAATAGCATGAGAGGGTTCTATCTACTATGATAGAAAGTATACCTAAAGAAACCAAGTCGTTCGGGTCTTTGTTCCTCTCCTTAAGCTCCTCGATAGAAGTATGGATCGTACTTGAACTTTGGCCTCCTCACGTCAATGATGATCTACCCGAGAGTGCTTACCAAGAGCTCCTACCTCCTAATTGAGGTAACTAGAACGCTTAGCTTGCTAATAAAAGTAGACTAGAGTGTGTAGAGTATGAAGATCGATTTATTTGTCTCTTGAAACTCTAGAATTCTCAACACATGAGAGCTTTTAGGGTTTGTAGTGAGGAAGAAGAAGAGAGTTAACATGAGAGCTCACTTGAGGAGAAAGAAATTATTTTGACAAATGATAAAGATAAATGATAAATGAGATGGTTCCCTTGACATGACCACAAGCATAGCACCAAAAATATCTAGGTCACAAAATATCTCGCCAAAATATTTAGATCAAAAATATCACACCAAAATATTTAGGTCAAATAGTCAAACCAAGTCAAGTGGTCAAGCCAAGTCAAAATGTCAAACAAAGTCAAGTAGTCAAAACTAGTACCCATGCCTCAATTATCATGTATCAAAATAACAAATACTTTCCTCCAACTTATAATTGTTTTAATCAAGTAAATGGTCAAACCCATAATGAGGTGTCTCCTTCTGTGCTCCTCTAATCCGTATATATATACCCGCATTCGTATTCCGAGAAACACGAATACAATGAGACGAAACTGATCCATCAATATAATATTAGGATCTGGCTTAAACTAAAGACCACCAGTATTATCCGCCAGATCATCATACGCGCACAAGTGTACGTAAGTGATCGAAGCCCTGCCGTAAAACCATACGGCCTCTACACCTTTCGCCCAGTGCAGGGAAACACTATGTGTTGGACTCTAAAGACTCGACACTACGCTGGCAGTGGGTTTAACTACAAGCACGTCAGCGGCACTAGCTGTACATAACGGCTACCCAGGTACCTGTAGAAAAGGAACGCCGACGAGCAAACTCGTCCAAACTCCTACTGAGCCTATCCATGACAATATCCGTACAGTCTGGTCTCTTCGTCAAAGAGTATCGCATACCGGGTCTAGGGGTGGTGAACGTCAGACCCTAATAACCTGATAAGTCGTGCTAATTTGGCTCAGGACAGTTCTCCACCAAAAGCCGGGAAGACTGACGTCTTGCCTGAATTTGGGGGCAGATGCTAATTGGTGCTATCCGTCCACCTCTCCGAAGATGCCAAGTTGATTTATGACACCGTATATCGAAGGTTTAAATGGATGCGGCCGATGTAGCAGACTTCGTCAGATTCCTCCTCGTTAAGGGGTTTTTGATTGTGAGGACGCTCTTCCCTGCAGGCGCAAGCCCCTGCAGTTAACTACGTTACCGAATCGCGGTTACCACTTTCTCCTTCTCCATATGGTCACTTCGTGTCGTGTATGTTTGTTTTATTTTTGGTTGCCCATGAATTGTATACAGAGACTAATTTATATTGTCGCCCGTAGGGCGTGGATTAGTCCAAATCCGTATTTTCTTAAATTTGGGTTTGGGGGTTGGGTTTAAGAATACATTAGTCTCATTTGAGATTAAGATCAATTTAAACGTTTGTTAAGGATACGTTAGTCCAATTTTAGACTAAGATCAACTTAACAGTTTGTTAAGGACACATTAGTCTAATTTTAAACAAAGGTCAACTTAACCATTTGTTAAGGATGCGTTAGTCTAATTTTAGACTAAGATCAACTTAACAGTTTGTTAAGGACACGTTAGTCTAATTTTAAACTAAGGTCAACTTAACCATTTGCTAAGGATACGTTAGTCTAATTTTAGACTAAGATCTACTTAACGGGATCATTTAGATCCAACAAAAGAGCATTTGGGCTCTATTGTTCTAGTTTAGGGACTTTGAGGTCAATTGCCAGTTTAAGGACATAGTGGTCCAAGGTTAAGGACATCATAGTCCGTGGGTTTAAAGGGACCCCACAGTCCGAGATTAAGAACATCATAGTCCGTGAGTTTAAAGGGACCCCACAGTCCGAGGTTAAGGACATCATAGTCCATAGGTTTAAAGGGACCCCACAGTCCAAGGTTAAGGACTTCATAGTCCATGGGTTTAAGGACCCCACAGTCCAGGTAATGATTGGTTATCGGGACCCGTCACATCTCTGAAGACGTTGAAGAATTACAACGACAAATATCAAAGGAGTGAAGAGATGTACCCTTGAACCAAAGTTGATTGGGAAATCTGTAGTCCAATTTGGAACTAAGATCAATTAATTAGATTATGAGCACATTGGCTCGATTAAATCTGAATTGAGGACTTATGGCCAATTTGGGGTAAGTCCAATTAAGTTTGAAATGTTGGCCCTTTGTTGGGCTGTTGAGCATTTGTCTGGGTTCAGCCCATCATTATTTAGCAATGCTAAACAATAGTCTGAAGGCTCTGATAACATTTTGTCTTTGAGCATTAATCATTAGAGCTCTAGATTTTAAGGCTCATTTGAAGGGGATATTTGCCTCTGGAAAACTTAGCCAATTTGGGCTAAGCTGGTTTTAGAATAATGTTAAACACTAGAGGACATCTGGCGGTCACGTGTCCTCACGTGATGTATTTGAAACAGTGTTAAACACTGGAGACAAAGTACTCGAAATAGTGTTAAACACTAGAAAGGAAGGGGTCACGTGGGGTCACGTGAAGCGTTTGAAGATGGGGCCAGACCTCCTTTATTTTATTATCAGAATATTCAAAATAAGTGTTAAATACTTTTAGTCTTCAGGCCATCACACGTTGGCACGTGATGGGTAACCATGTATTACTTATTAAAGTGTTTATTAAGGGGTCACGTGAGGACACGTGAGGACGCCCAATAATAGTTCTGCCTTTGGCTTTGTTCCCTTTATTTTAAGGGTCACGTGGGAGCACGTGAGGCATTGCCTCCAAGGTTTTCTTTCTCATTTTAAGGGATCTTTCTTAGGGGTCACGTGGGGGCACATGACCTAGTTTTGTTCTTTCTTTTCTGATCATGGAGGATAGGTGGTCACGTCTCACCACGTGACCAAGTTCTGTTTTTTCTTCTCTGCTCATTGAGAATGGGGGTCACGTGTTACAACGTGATCAAGCTCTTTACGTGTATGGAGAGCTTTCAAGTTTCTTTATTTTAAGAATTAAGTTCTCTATAGGGTTAAACCCTAATTATGTTTTAGAGAAATTAAATTCCTATGTATGAGAAAGAATTAAATTCTCATATAAGGTTAAACCCTAGTTCTGTCTTGGAGGAATTAAATTCCTATGAATTTGGGGAGAATTGAATTCTCATATAGGGTTAAACCCTGGTTTTATTTTGGAGGAATTAAATTCCTATGAATTTGGGAGAATTAAATTCTCATATAGGGTTAAACCCTAGTTTTATTTGGGAGGAATTAAATTCTTGTGAATTTGGGAGAATTAAATTCTCTAAACTCAATTCTCCCTTTAAGTTTTGGATCTGCATGGTAGAATCTCTCCGATGAGAATTAAATTCTCAACTTGTGGGGAGATTTGCTTCTGCAGATCTTCAACCAGAGAAAGAACTAAGTTCTTATTCAGAAGAGTTAAATTCTTAAATTGAGAATTAAATTCTCTTTTGTTTTATAGAGCTTAGATCTATTTTTCCTTTCTCACCTAGGGTATCTTTCTCTGAAGAGGTCTTTTTTTCTCTCTTGAGAATTAAATTCTCCTCTCTTTTTTCTCTCTGTTGTTGTTATCTCCCAAAAAAGTAGATCCATTCTCTTCTCTTCTTGGCTCCTATTTATAGGAGAAAGAAAAGAATCAGTTTGTTTAGTCAATCTTTCATTGAAAGATTTTAATTGATTTTGTAACCAACATGATTTTTTAGATCACTCGGTGAATTTTATTCACCATTGGATTTTTAATCCAAAAGATCTTTTATCTGTTATTCAAATTTCAGGGAAATGTTTCATTGTATAGAATCTTTCCATAAATTGGTGATTTATAATCACCATTGGATTTTTAATCCAACGGTGCTCCATTTTACAGAGCACCATCTTTTTTGTTTGGAAAGATTTAGGAAAATATTTTTCCAGTTAGGGTTTTTGATTCCCTCTTAATTAGAATTTAATTCTATTAATTCATAAATCTTTAGGAACCCATCACGTGTTGGCACGTGACCTTCTGATTAAGTATTTGACCAGAATTTAATTCTGTTGTTTTAAAGAACTCAGGAATTATCGCGTGTCAGCACGTGACCCTTAGTCACGTGTTGGCACATGATGCCCCATTGGGATTTTTCCTTATTATTTTATTATACATTTAATTCTTTTCAGTGGGTTTAAAGGCCCATCACGTGTTGGCACGTGACCCCACTGATTAATTATTTCCAATTATTTATTTTATTCAGTGCCTACAGGCTTTGCCTGTAAATGGTCACGTGTCTGCACGTGATGCCCGGTCACGTATGGGCACGTGATGCCCGGTCTCGTGTGAGCACGTGATGCCTCATAACTTTTGATCCCGGATGAATTATAAGGCCCATAATATATCAAATCGAAGGCTTTTTCGAGACGCTTTCGATACCATGTGATTTTAGCTGTTTCTCATTCGGGAGTTTATCAAAATGCAGCCCGGAAAATACTGGTTCGCATTTTCTTAAACGTATCGCTGCCATTTGATACCTTGGGCTCTTTTTCGCAGAAATTTTTTGGCGGGAACAAATGCCCCCCACTACTTTGCCCACGTAAGTATATACGTGGGTGAAGTAGTGCAGAGTAATTCATAGTGTATGATCAATTTTGGGTTGGTATATAATTTTCAGAATCTTTATCTGAGAAGATAACGAGCGGACATGAGCGGACACAGGCGTCGTCATTTATCATTGACTCAAATCTCGACTCTTAAGGGATATAGTTCCAAATCCTCAGCTCCATGAGCCGCATCCTTCTATTTCTTTATATTTTACTCTGGCGTGAAGTAGTTTATGTGCTCATGAGTAACTTCTCCATTTCAGTGGCATGTAGTTTTGGCAAGTGTAGCCCATAGATGGTAGATAACAGTTCATCTTGAACTCTTTATAAGGTAGCGATGGCTTAGGAAACAGGGTTAGGATCTGTTGCCTAAGACTTTTCAACATTATAAGCCGTGAGGGTCTCATAAAGACTTTTCTCCCTACGAGTCGAGAGGATCTCGTAGGTGTATTTTCTCCTTAGGATTCGTGAGAATTCCTAAGTGTGCTTTCTCTTGAGAGTCGTAAGGATCTCACAAGAGAATTTTCCCGCTTATAAGTCGAGAGGACTCGTAAGTGGTTGTTTCCCTCCTCGTCGATGTTCGACTTCGGAGAGTGTAGCCTATGGATAGTCCATGTTGACCTCCTTGCAGGGCAGTGATGGCTTGGGAGAAAGGGTTAGGATCTGCCACCCAAGAATTTTCAACCTTATGAGCCGTGAGGGTTTCACAAAGTCTTTTCTCCCTACGAGTCGAGAGGATCTCGTAGGTGTATTTTCTCCTTAGGAATCGTGAGGATTCCTAAGCTTGTTTTCTCTTGAGAGTCGTAAGGATCTCACAAGAGAATTTTCTTCCTTACAAGTCGAGAGGACTCGTAAGTGATTGATGAGTTGATCTACTCCCGAGCCAAAGCATCGCTTCAACAGGGAGGTCGAGGGTTGACTTTGGTTTGTCTGTGTACCGCCGAGTCATGGAACTGGGAACTTTGCTACGGCTCCGCTTTGCTGACATTGTATATTCCTGCAGAGACACTGATTTCTCTGCGGGTCGGCACGAATCGAGATGTTCTTATCAAGGACGCTGATTTCCCTGAATCGAGGTTTTTGCCAAGGACACTGATTTTCCTGGAGTCAAAACGAATTGAGGTATTCCTGCAAAGACACTGATTTCTCTGCGGGCCGACGCGAATCGAGGTGCTCTCGTCAAAGACGTTGATTTCCCTGAATCGAGGTTTTTGCCAGGGACACTGATTTCCTCGGAGTTGAGACGAATCGAGATATTCCTGCAAAGACACTGATTTCTCTGCGGGCCAACGCGAATCGAGGTGCTCTCGTCAAGGACGCTGCTTTCCCTGAATCGAGGTTTTTGCCAAAGACACTGGTTTTCCTAAATCGAGGAGGTTGCCAAGGACACTGATTTCCCTGGGGTTGAGACGAATCGAGATATTCCTGTAAAGACGCTGATTTCTCTGCGGGTCGACGCGAATCGAGATGCTCTCGTCAAGGACGCTGATTTCCCTGAATCGAGGAGGTTGCCAAGGACACTGATTTCCCTGGGGTTGAGACAAATCGAGGTATTCCTACAAAGACGCTGATTTCTCTGCGGGTCGATACGAATCGAGATGCGGATTCGTGAGCGGATCCCTCCCTTCTCACTTGTACTTACCTGGCCACAATTGGCGGTGAAGAGGTGATTTGAGCCTTCTAACGACTTTTCGTTTAGAGCTTTTAGAAATATGCTAGTTGACTTAGGAAACCCTAGAATCTAAAATATGGAAAATTACACTTTTCAAGAAAATACCTTTTACTTTATAAAACCGTTTTCTAAAGAATTAGTATTTTACAAACTTTGCAAAGCGCCGCTACAACCCATCTTTGGGGAACCCATTCGGGATCGTGCGGTTTATCGCGCACCCTCGGGCTAGTAGTGCGAGATTCAGACCTCCGCAAGGAGCATTCGGTCTCGAAAGGTGTAAAATACGACATCTTAAGAAAATGAGATTTTTGAAATATAAAATATCTATTAAAATTATTTTTGTATAAACATATGTATATTTATCTTTTAAATACCTATTTTATTATAATATAAATTTTTCACCTTTTTCTAAAAAAAATCACAAGAATAAAGTTACACTAAAATACCATGAACTTCAAATAATCAATATTACAGATAAATACCATTATTTATGAAACTAGGATATTTTCATTAGAAATATCACAACATAAAATCCACAACTCTAAAGACGAGTAATAAATACTTGAGGTGTATTTTGAAAAGTATATAAAAGTATTTTTACATAAAAACCCCTCAAGTTTATAAATTACCCTAAGGACCCTAGCAATTATAAGACTTCGTTTCACATTTCTGATTGTCTGACTCGGGTTTGAGTCTGATTAATCTGACTTGAATATGATTCAAGTCAACCTATAATCTACAAGTTTCCAAGTCAATATGAACACATGAATCCATGAATGCAATTATCAGTTTATACAACTTGACTGAACCGAAGCATGGATATATATTCATTTTGCATGATTCACAGTATTCCATTTACATGACTCTACGGTTATAACCGTTTCCTGATATCATGGTTTCGGTCAGTCAGTCAATCAATCATGCAATCAATACAATTTTACAAGATAACAATACAAACAAGACATCGCGGGGTTTAAGGGGTAGATTGGTACGGAAGGTGTTAAAGGTGGCACGAGACGGTAAGATTAAGACACCTAACATGAATCCAATTGTCGTTGTTCCGGGTTGTATAACGGAGCCTTGTACTTCCATTTGCCCTGGTCTCTGGCATACTGAGACCCCTCTCGTATACACTGGCATCCTTCTGTACCAAGCTACAACAACAGCGTTAACACAATACTACAATAATATAACAATATAATACAACTGTAACAGCCACTCTCTCTCTCTTACTCTCTATCTATTCTCCTCTTATCTTTAGGACTTACCGAGCGATTTGTTCGCTGACGACATTCTGTTTCTCTCTTCTTTGAATGTCGTCAGGTGGTTTGGACCCGGCAGAAGTTGAGCCATCGCAAGAAGACTTGGAGCAGTTTACTAAGACCCTGCACAGTAGTTTCATTATACACTTTTCTTTTCAGTACTTTTCATTTCCTGTTATGCCACTGTTTAGGCATCTTTTATTCCTGTTGTATTTCCTTTCATGCATTGTACAAAGAATGTTAATAAATAAAAGTTGTTGTTCTTTTTATCTCTTGTCTCTTGTGTATTTATTTTATATTGCTTAGATATGCTTAGCGTATGTACTTCTGAGTATATACGTAGCGGACCTCGTCGCGTCCCCTTCGCCGTACACTGGGAAGCGGGGCGTGACAGGTTTTGTTGGTGGCCCAAGCAGGTCAGAGCTGTATGAATCGCTATCATGCAGTTCTGGTCTGCGTGAACAACCTAAGCAATATAACACAAGAACCAACAACTAAAACATTCTTTACAATTCATATTCCTTGAATCTTGCCATTTCATATTCCTTGAATCTTATCATTTCATGTATTTGAATCTGTCCTAACCCAAATTTTTCTTCAGGGTTATGGATTCCCCAAACAACACCAGCACCAACGTCAATAATACACCTCCAGCACTACCTCTCACACCAGCTGTTCTTACACCACCTACTGAGCAAACAGTTTTACTTGATGCAATCCGCAGCCTTCTCGAGGGACAGCAACAACTCTTGAACCGTCCCGAGACTGATGCTCCTGGAGTGAAGCAATTCAGGGCTTTACATCCGAAGCAGTTCTCAGGAAAGGGGAGCCCTCTGGAAGCTGAGGAATGGGCTCAAAGTATCGAGGATGATCTGGCTGCAGCACAAGTGCCAGACGTCACTTGGGTCCGTGTAGCGAAACTACAACTCACGGACAACGCTCGCAACTGGTGGAAGGCGGAAGAAAGCCGTCTTGCGCAGCCTATTGAATGGAAAACGTTTCGCAAGAAGTTCGACGCGAAATACTTCCCTGCCAGGTTTGCCATGGAACAGCAGTTCATTCATCTACAGTAAGGATCAATGTGGGACAAATCGGTAGATGAATACGACGATGAATTCACCATGTTGAGCCGATTCGCGGCACATTTGATACCGACGGACGATATCAGAGCCCGTCGTTTCCAACAAGGACTGGACACGGAGATTCAGGCTGCTCTAGCCACGGGAAAATTTCTGACACACGAGGATGCTCTGGAAGCTGCCCGCAGTTATGAGGCAGTGATAAAAGCAAGAGGCAGACCTCAGTCTGCAGGAGTCAAACGCCCTGCCAACCAAATGGCAGGTGGAGCCTCTTCCAGGTCATCGTTTGAACCCAGGAGAACTGAATAAATTTGCCGTTACTGCCATAGAACGGGACACTTGTGGAAAGACTGTAGGCGCGCAAAAGGTCTGTGTCTAATTTGTGGTGCATCCAACCACGGCATTGGAAACTGTCCTTACAACAGCAACTCATCTCACACACACACCAACCAACCGCAGCGGCCAACCATCCAGGCTCCTGCAACTCGTCCTGCACTACATGCTCCACCACCTACACAACCTAATCACCAATTCTAACAAACAATGAGGGACATACCTAGAGGACAGAGAAACATGCCTCAAAGGCAGAATGTGCCTCCAGCTAGAAGGAATATACCACGGCGACAGACCTTCATATTAGAAGCCGTAGAAGCCGAGACTGTAGGTCAAGGTAACACCGGTAAGCCTTTTTCACCATCGTATCACTTTTAGACACTACATTCACCAAACTTCCTAGCACTGTTACACTTTCCTTTCACAAATTTCGAGGACGAAATTCTTATAAGGAGGGTAGAATGTAACAACCCTAATTTTCTTATACACTTTTTCTATACAAATTTTTCAAATATTTTTTTCAAAAATCCACAAAGGGGTATTTTAGCCTGAGCACAAGATATAGGTAATTATTTTGTTTTTAATTACAAGCTACAAGAATGTAATAACTCCATTTTTAGTGTACAAGAAATTACTTTAAGTTTAATGTATATTTGGAGTATTTACTCTTGCTGCTATCATTTTAAATAATTAAATAACACCATAATTACAACAAGGAGCTTGTAGCTCATTGGTAATACCTTGCACTGCTGAACTAAGCCACCAGAGTTCGAATCCTATGCCCCACATTATTTTTAGATTATTTTTCTTTTAAAATTCTTGGAAGCCTAACAGTCCACAGGCCATAACTCCCAAAAGTTGAACTGAACCATAAAAACCAAATATACCAAAGTCTACGTCAGAGAACCCCGCTCCCGACGGTCGCCGGACTCGGCCGGGATCGGCCGAATCGGCCGGCGCCGCCGGACGGCCGAGCTCCCAAAACCAAAAAGTTGTCTTTTGGCATTCCTTAACCCCCTGTATACACCATTTTATTAGATCGGTTTCTGAATGATAATTATACCCAATTTAATATAAATTTTAATGATTTTTCTTAAATTTTTACAATTTTTTTTAAAATAAAAACCTTTCACCTACCCTACCCTACCCTACCCTATAAATAGACCCCCTACCCTCTATCCTCTCATCCTAAAACACTAGGTTTACTCTCTCAAAATTTCTACAAGAAAAGTGTGCTTTGAAACCGAGTTCACGGCGAAGCGCTGACGGAATTCCGGCGACGTTTCTTTGAAACAACCGGCGACGAAACAACACCTCGGCCACTCACCTTGTTCCT
The DNA here is from genome assembly GCA_030015575.1 of Agapanthus africanus. NCBI lineage: Eukaryota > Viridiplantae > Streptophyta > Magnoliopsida > Asparagales > Amaryllidaceae > Agapanthus > Agapanthus africanus. Next base: position 831,303,884 of record JASDDO010000024.1, on the reverse strand, counting down.
CTATACTCTTTAGTATAGATCGAAACCCGTAAGTCCCGTTCTTTTCTCCTTTCTACTTCTCAAAAATACGGAATTATGAAACCCGACGGAAATCGGAACAAACCGATTTCCGATTCGGTTTTTCTATAAAATATCACTTGTCACTAATTCCATAATACCTAAACTTATCCATGTTGACTATTAATCACATAACAATTAATTTGGACAAAGTTTCTCACATGAAATGACAACTTTTGCAATATCGTATTCTTTTTCACATTAATACCATAATGTTTATTTTTCTTCTTCTAATCAATTGAATCATTCCTAAACACCTTCATCTTGACCACTAAACTTGTAAAAATCAATTTGAATAAGTTTTCACACATGAAATGATAACCTTTTCAATTTACCGTATTTTCACTTTAATACCATGAAGTTTCAATTTCACATTTAACCCCTTAACCTTAATATACATTTAAAATGGAGCACGAGGTAATGACCTACCTCCACACACACGCAAATGCAAACACTAAAATTATATCATAAAATTTAGAATACGATAAAACGAAATTTTCATTAAAATACCATAATCTTCATAAAACCATTCTTAAAGCTTTAGATTTGTTACATTTTTAAATAAATACTTCTTACTAGGAAAATACGATAAGTTGTGGACATCGATCGTTTATCTAAACTGAATTTATAGTGTCTAGGCTAGGCAAGTGAGCTTGGGTAACTTTAAAAGGCCCGCCTCACGATTCGTGAGCGGATCCCTCCCTCCTCACTTGTACTTACCTGGCCACAATTGGCGGTGAAGAGGCGATTTGAGGCTTCTAACGACTTGTCGTTTAGACCTTTTAGAAATAGGCTAGTTGACTTAGGAAACCCTAGAATCTAAAATCTGGAAAATTACACTTTTCAAGAAAATACCTTTTACTTTATAAAACCGTTTTCTAAAGAATTAGTATTTTACAAACTTTGCAAAGCGCCGCTACAACCCATCTTTGGGGAACCCGTTCGGGATCGTGCGGTTTATCGCGCACCCTCGGGCTAGTAGTGCGAGATTCAGACCTCCGCAAGGAGCATTCGGTCTCGAAAGGTGTAAAATACGACATCTTAAGAAAATGAGATTTTTGAAATATAAAATATCTATTAAAATTATTTTTGTATAAACATATGTATATTTATCTTTTAAATACCTATTTTATTATAATATAAATTTTCCATCTTTTTCTAAAAAAAATCACAAGAATAAAGTTACACTAAAATACCATGAACTTCAAATAATCAATATTACAGATAAATACCATTATTTATGAAACAAGGATATTTTCATTAGAAATGTCACAACATAAAATCCACAACTCTAAAGACGAGTAATAAATACTTGAGGTGTATTTTGAAAAGTATATAAAAGTATTTTTACATAAAAAACCCTCAAGTTTATAAATTACCCTAAGGACCCTAGCAGTTATAAGACTTCGTTTCACATTTCTGATTGTCTGACTCGGGTTTGAGTCTGATTAATCTGACTTAAATATGATTCAAGTCAACCTATAATCTACAAGTTTCCAAGTCAATATGAACACATGAATCCATGAATGCAATTATCAGTTTATACAACTTGACTGAACCGAAGCATGGATATATATTCCTTTTACATGATTCACAGTATTCCATTTACATGACTCTACGGTTATAACCGTTTCCTGATATCATGGTTTCGGTCAGTCAGTCAATCAATCATACAATCAATACAATTTTACAAGATAACAATACAAACAAGACATCGCGGGGTTTAAGGGGTAGATTGGTACGGAAGGTGTTAAAGGTGGCACGAGACGGTAAGATTAAGACACCTAACATGAATCCAATTGCCGTTGTTCCGGGTTGTATAACGGAGCCTTGTACTTCCATTTGCCCTGATCTCTGGCATACTGAGACCCCTCTCGTATACACCGGCATCCTTCTGTACCAAGCTACAACAACAGCGTTAACACAATACTACAATAATATAACAATATAATACAACTGTAACAGCCACTCTCTCTCTCTCTCTTACTCTCTATCTATTCTCCTCTTGTCTTTGGGACTTACCGAGCGATTTGTTCGCTGACGACATTCTGTTTCTCTCTTCTTTGAATGTCGTCAGGTGGTTTGGACCCGGCAGAAGTTGAGCCATCGCAAGAAGACTTGGAGCAGTTTACTAAGACCCTGCACAGTAGTTTCATTGTACACTTTTCTTTTCAATACTTTTCATTTCCTGTTATGCCACTGTTTAGGCATCTTTTATTCCAGTTGTATTTCCTTTCATGCATTGTACAAAGAATGTTAATAAATAAAAGTTGTTGTTCTTTTTATCTCTTGTCTCTTGTGTATTTATTTTATATTGCTTAGATACGCTTAGCGTATGTACTTCTGAGTATATACGTAGCGGACCTCGTCGTGTCCCCTTCGCCGTACACTGGGAAGCGGGGCGTGACATTTTGGCTCGCTGATTTTTTATCGCGGGTGTGGAACTTGGAATCTGGTGCCAATCTCAGTATCAGCATCGCTGCGACTGGAATATTTCCAGGAGCGAATCATCATTTGCCATGAAAGGATTTGGAATTTGATACCGATTTAGGCATCAGCATCGCAACAACTGAGATATTGCCAGGAGCGAATCATCATTTGCCTCTGTCGATGTCGAACAAAGGTGGCTTAGCAAACAGGGTTAGGATCCCGTCGACTAAGGCTTTTGATTTCATGAGCCGTAAGGGTCTCATAAAGGTGTTTCTCCCTACGAGTCGTGAGGATCTCGTAGGTGAGTTTTCTCCTTAGGAATCGTGAGGATTCCTAAGTGTGTGTTCTCTTATAACTCGTAAGGATATTACAAGAGTGTTTTCTCCTTGCAAGTCGAGAGGACTTACAAGTGTTTGTTCACCGTGTGAGCATATCCCTAGTCGCTGGTGGGACTCTGTTAGGGAAATGTTTATTCGTGCCCGTGGATTGTATACAAGGGTCAGCATTGAACCGCTTGTAGGGCAAACTGAGAAATGTGATGGCTTAAGAATAGGTTAAGATCCATGTAGCTTAAGGCTTTTGAATCTTATGAGCCGTGAGGGTCTCATAAGAGGGTTCTCCTTACGAGTCGTGAGGATCTCGTAAGTGTAATTTCTTCTTAAGAATCGTGGGGATCCCTAAGAGTGTCACTCCCTTGTAAGTCGTAAGGATCTCACGCAGGTATTTTCTCCTCACAGGGTCGAGAGGACCTTGCAAGTGTCTTTTAACGAGATTGGGCCCTTTCGGGTTTTCACAAATATCGCTGGTAGTCCTGCCTTATTTACTCACGGAGCCCTTTCGGGTTTTCATCCGTGCCCATTTTGCTTGTGGACGTACCCCCCTTTTTTAACAAGTCTGCGCCCTTTCGGGTTTTCACAAATATCGCCGGTAGTCCTGCTGAGCCCTTTCGGGTTTTCATCCGTGCTCATTTTGCTTATGGACGTACCTTTTTTTGTTTTTTTACCACGTCAGCCTGAAGATACCGTGGGTTGGTAGTAGTTTAACGACGTTTCAGTCATAGAATTCTCCTTACGAGTCGTGAGAATCTCGTAAGTGTAATTTCTCCTTAGGAATCGTAGGGATCCCTAAGTGTGTTGCTCCCTTGTGAGTTGTAAGGATCTCACGCAGGTGGTTTCTCTTCACAAGGTCGAGAGGACCTTCCAAGTGTCTTTTAATGAGATTGCGCCCTTTCAGGTTTTCACAAAACTCGCCGGTAGCCCTGCTGTTTTTACTCACGGAGCCCTTTCGGGTTTTCATCCGTGCCCATCTCGCTTATGGACATACCGTTTTTTTTACCACGTCAGCCTGGGAACGCCACAGGTTTGTATTAGTTTACCGACGTTTCAGTCATGCGTTCATAGGTCCGAGATTTTTTGGGCAACATACGATTACGAAGTTAGATTTTCTCACAAATCTTCTCAATTTTTGTGTCGGAGGTGGATTCCTTGAAGAGAGGGCTAAGGGCGATTTCTTCGTCAGAGTCGCTTCTAAAGGTGATAACTTGCGATCTCTTGGTGTCGACTATATGACAATTGTCAGCAGCTCTTTTGCGCTCATCTGTCGTGCTTTTTTGTTCCCGACGAGCCTTGCACTTCACTCGTTGAACGTGTTGTCGGTGGGCAATATATCCATGCCACCAGTTTTTAAAGGCTATGCACTCCTCGGTAGGGTGTGCAATCCTCTGATGGTATAAGCAGAAGTTAGGATGTATGTCCGCTTCATCAAGATATATACTGCCAGAAGAATTTCCTCTGAAAGAGGGAAACTTCATTCCTATTGACAGGGCCCTAGCGAATCGTTTCCTTACTTTAAGCTTGCTTTTGCTGGCTATAGGGATGCTTCGATCCGGTTGGGGTGCCTCGACCTTTTCATCCAGTCGTCGGTGTTTGGCTTTTTCGAATATAGCCAGTTTGCGCTCTCGATTGGCTTTGCTTTTCTGACGGGCTTCGTTCAGTAGCAAGTCGATCATCTCGTCAGACGGTTCTAAGGGTTTTGGCTTCAATCCTGCCCCCGGCTCTTTTATGTTGTTTTCTATCGCCGAGTGAGCTTCTTCGTTAGTTAACGCCGAATGAGAGATCATGTGGCAACTTGCCAGATAGTCCCCAGATTCTTCTGACGAGTCATCCCCGTCGTTATTGTCGTTATCTCCGCTCTCAAGGATATTGTTGAGAAATTCTTAGAGTGTGACCAGAGTTCGCGCCTTCTGGTTATATTCCTCCAGCGCATCAATATGCTTTTGTAGATCCGTGCGCTTGTTATCAAACTGCGTGGGCTTTTTGGTCTTCTTCTTTTTCTTCGAAGACTTTGACGGCTGGGCCTGAATGTTTTGTCCACCATCACTATTAACTCCCAATGTTGGGCATGGTTTCAGCATCCCATCAATAATCTCCGGTTCTTGCGGACTTTTCCACCTGATCGCCGGACATGTTTGAAGATCTTTCAGCATTTTTTTAGTTTTTGCCGAAAGAACAACTTCCCATGGAGCTTCTTCTATGAATAAGCATGATGCCCCCGGTGTGTCCACCCTTTTAGGAGTGTGCTGTTGTGGCGGATTCACCTTCTAGTTTTCGGACAGCGCGAACTTGCCCTGCTGGTATTGGTCTTCAACCAAATCTTTGAAAACGTAGCAATCTTTGAGTGGATGGCCCAATACTCGATGGTAGGGGCAGTAATTAGGATCGTTGACATCGTTTGGTTGTAGTGAGTGTCTCGACTTCGATAGAGTAATGAGCCCATTGCGCACTGCCAGTTCAAACAGTTTCCTTGTTTTATCCTGGGGAAACGAGTAAGGACGTCTCAACTTCTTATCGAGGGATAGCCGCTTGTTGCTTTGGCGAACAACCAGTCTCGGGCCACTCGGTTGTTGCTGAGCGTTGGCGAGGAAGGTTGCTTTCCCTTTCCCCTTTTCAGTCCAAGGCTCCGTCTTTGAAGAGGAAGGCCTATGGCCCATCTGGTCCATTTGGGCCAGCTTGTCAATCAAGGCCTGGAAGGTGGTCGACTTGAAGAACATCATGAATTGGGATATGGTTGCCTGTGGATCGAGGGTTCCTACGAACATGCCTACTGCAGGCGCCTCTTCGATGCGCTGTTTGCACTTCGACCATAGATTCCGCCACCGTATCGCGTACTGGACCCATGTTTCGCTTGGCTTCACCCTGGCATTGATCAATGCCGTTATTGGGGTGCGTTCACTAGCACTCGCGAAACGCTGGGTGAATAGTAGCTCCATCTCTGCAAAGGTTTTGACGGAGTCGTTGGGAAGCTTCGAATACCACTTAAACGATGTCTCTGACAAGCTACCAACGAATTGGCGAAACAATAGTTTGTCTTCGCCTCTAGTGTTGCCGCATAAGGCTCTTAATTGAGCGACATGCTGATGCGGATTTCCCGTCCCCTTGTATACGTGGAACTTAGGAATCGTGTATCCTGGCGGATACTTGATCTGATCTTACCATCCTGGATATGGTCGACCAGTTTTGACGACTTGGCCAGTTGCTTCATTTGCTTGATGAGCCCGTATTTGCTGAGCTATATAATCATCCAGGGCAGCTTTTGAGATGGTCTCCTCTTTGGCTGCTGAACAAGCCGGAAAGGGGGTTTGACGTCTCCGCTCGGTCATCTTCGAGGATAATCGGAGGATCTTCAGCTGGAGGGTCCGACCGGATCATCATTTCCCACCATATCTTGGAATAGAAGGGCCATTTGTTTTATATTGGCCGCTTGTTCTGCGGCCTCTTTGTTCTTCTTCTCAAGCATTCTCCGAAGGAATTCGGCATCAGTTTCCAGCTCACGGCGTTGCTCCGAAGATGTCTCCAGGCTTGCTTTCGGTCCCGTAAGTGCGGCCATAGCTGTTAACATTTCCTAGAGCTTCTGTTGTTTCTCCTGGGCCTTTGTTACGGATCTGGTGAGTGGTCGATGGCCCGTAGAGATACGACTATCCTCTTTTCCGGATGCCATATAAACAGTGTGCACCACCATGCCCCCAGACTTGGGGCGTTTGGGTTCAGTGGTCTTGCGATTCGTCGCAGACTCAGGGATTTTCTCTGGCCTTCTCCTCTTGTGGGCGGTCGAAGTTGAGGGGGCCATTACAGTGGGCACCCAAGTAGCTGTCGCCTTCTGTGGCTTGACAGGGTGGTCCTCTTCTCGCGGAACCTTCATCTTTTCCAGTCGGCGGGGATAGCATAGATCTACCACGAAGTCCTGAACTTGACGCCAGACCTTGTAAATTTTAGAGGACAGCCGCTGAGGGGGATGCTCCAGCTTCGCCTTTGGGGTATTCTCCATAGGTGGAGGAGATCTTTTCAGCACAACAGTAGGAGAATTCTTGCGTACCCTGTTAAGTAGTTCAAAGCTATTCCCAGTTGGAACAGTAGCATCAACTTCCACCATTGGAGCTGGCGGAGTCAATCCAGAAGGGGAATTGCCCCCAGCCTTCCTCACCCGGCGCCAGTAGCGACGTCGAGTATGTCGTACGGCCGGGATCACCTCCGCTGTTGGATCAGCTTTTTCTTGCCCCCTGCTTTGAGGAGAGACTGTTATTGGTGCTAGCCTGTCGAAGACTGACACCCGTTGAGAGGGGGTAGTCAGTCTTGCAAAGGTCGACTTTCGAACAGGGGAAACAGCTTTCATGACTTTGTCTGGAACGGGAGCTGAAATGGCTAGTCTCGTGAAGACTGATCCCTTAGCAGGAGAAGCCGCCTTGGGGACTTCAGGAGTAGGAATGGCTAACCGCTTAGGGATAACACCTTCAGGAATTGTGGGCTTCTTCAAGGGCCCATTGGAGCTTTGGCCCGGTCTGCTGAAAACTGAGGTGCTTGGTTTGGGCAACCCGATAAGAGGGGCCGTAGTAGTGGTAAGCCGAGCAAAATCTGACTTCTTCTAAGCTTCTTGCAATGGTACAGGGGCGTTGAAGCTCATCGGTGGGAGCATGGTCCCGAAGAATAGCCCAGTGGTGGCTTGAGTTACCTACTCCACTGGCATTATGAAAAGGGAGGCCTCTTGGGGCCCGTAGGTTACACCTCCAGATGAGGCGGAACGAGAGTTGTTGTTGCAGCTGGAACAGTTAGAGGCCATTGATGTTCTTTTTTCTGCATGGGAGCAAAACCAAATCTTAATACCTCGAACCCAAGGGCAACCATATCAAACCGTGAATCATTCGCGAACACGACATATGAAGTGTGGAGTAAAAAGAGGAAAAGGTCCCACCGGGCGTGCCAGAATCTGTTCTCTGCCGAAAGCCGGGAAGACTGACGTCTTGCCTGAATTTGGAGGCAGATGCTAATTGGTGCTATCCGTCCACCTCTCCGAAGATGTCAAGTTGATTTATGACACCATATATCGAAGGTTTAAACGGATACGGCCGATGTAGCAGACTTCGTCAGATTCCCCCTCATTGAGGGATTTTTGATTGTAGGGACACTCTTCCCTGCAAGTGCAAGCCCGTGCAGTTAATTACGCTACCGAATCGCGGTAACCACTTTCTCCTTCTCCAGATGGTCACTTCGTGTCGTGTATGTTTGTTTTATTTTTGGTTGCCCGTGGATTGTATACGGAGACTAATTTATGTTGTCGCCCGTAGGGCATGGATTAGTCCAAATCCATATTTTCTTAGATTTGGGTTTGGGGGTTGGGTTTAAGGATACATTAGTCTCATTTGAGACTAAGATCAACTTAAACATTTGTTAAGGATACGTTAGTCCAATTTTAGACTAAGATCAACTTAACAGTTTGTTAAGGACACGTTAGTCTAATTTTAGACTAAGCTCAACTTAACCATTTGTTAAGGATACGTTAGTCTAATTTTAGACTAAGATCAACTTAACAGTTTGTTAAGGACACGTTAGTCTAATTTTAAACTAAGGTTAACTTAACGGGATCATTTAGATCCAACAAAAGAGCATTTGGGCTCTATTGTTCTAGTTTAGGGACTTTGCGGTCAATTGCCAGTTTAAGGACATGGTGGTCCAAGGTTAAGGACATCATAGTCCGTGGGTTTAAAGAGACCCCACAGTCCGAGGTCAAGGACATCATAGTCCGTGGGTTTAAAGGGACCCCACAGTCCGAGGTTAAGGACATCATAGTCCATGGGTTTAAGGACCCTACAGTAATGATTAGTTATCGGGGCCCGTCACCTCTCTGAAGACGTTGAAGAATTACAACGACAAATATTAAAGAAGTGAAGAGATGTACCCTTGAACCAAAGTTGATTGGGAGATCTGTAGTCCAATTTGGAACTAAAATCAATTAATTAGATTATGAGCATATTGGCTCGGTTAAATCTGAATTGAGGACTTATGGCCAATTTGGGCTAAGTCCAATTAAGTTTGAAATGTTGGCCTTTTGTTGGGCTGTTGAGCATTTGTCTGGGTTCAGCCCATCATTATTTAGCAATGCTAAACAAGAGTCTGAAGGCTCTGATAACATTTTGTCTTTGAGCATTAATCATTATAGCTCTGGATTTTAAGGCTCATTTGAAGGGGATATTTGCCTCTGGAAAACTTAGCCAATTTGGGCTAAGCTGGTTTTAGAATAGTGTTAAACACTAGAGGACATCTGGCGATCACGTGTCCTCACGTGATGTATTTGAAACAGTGTTAAATACTGGAGACAAAATACTCGAAATAGTGTTAAACACTAGAAAGGAAGGGGTCACGTGGGGTCACGTGAGGCGCTTGAAGATGGGGCCAGACCTCCTTTATTTTATTATCAGAATATTCAAAATAAGTGTTAAAACACTTTTAGTCTTCAGGCCATCACACGTTGGCACGTGATGGGTAACCATGTATTACTTATTAAAGTGTTTATTAAGGGGTCACGTGAGGGCACGTGAGAGCGCCCAAAAATAGTTCTGCCTTTGGCTTTGTTCCCTTTATTTTGAAGGTCACGTGGGAGCACGTGAGGCATTGCCTCCAAGTTTTTCTTTCTCATTTTAAGGGATCTTTCTTAGGGGTCACGTGGGGGCACATGACCTAGTTTTGTTCTTTCTTTTCTGATCATGGAGGATAGAGGGTCACGTCTCACCACGTGACCAAGTTCTGTTATTTCTTCTCGGCTCATTGAGAATGGGGGTCACGTGTTACAACGTGATCAAGCACTTTACGTGTATGGAGAGGTTTCAAGTTTCTTTATTTTAAGAATTAAGTTCTCTGTAGGGTTAAACCCTAATTATGTTTTAGAGGAATTAAATTCCTATATATGTGGAAGAATTAAATTCTCATATAGGGTTAAACCCTAGTTCTGTCTTGGAGGAATTAAATTCATATGAATTTGGGGAGAATTGAATTCTCATATAGGGTTAAACCCTAGTTTTATTTTGGAGGAATTAAATTCCTATGAATTTGGGAGAATTAAATTCTCATATAGGGTTAAACCCTAATTTTATTTGGGAGGAATTAAATTCCAGTGAATTTGGGAGAATTAAATTCTCTAAACTCAATTCTCTCTCTAAGTTTTGGATCTGCATGGCAGAATCTCCGCGATGAGAATTAAATTCTCAACTTGTGGGGAGATTTGCTTCTGCAGATCTTCAACCAGAGGAAGAACTAAGTTCTTATTCAGAAGAGTTAAACTCTTAAATTGAGAATTAAATTCTCTTTTGTTTTATGGAGCTTAGATCTCTTTCCCCTTTCTCACCTAGGGTATCTTTCTCTGAAAAGATCTTTTTTTCTCTCTTGAGAATTAAATTCTCCTCTCTTTTTTCTCTCTGTTGTTGTTATCTCCCAAAAAAGTAGATCTCTTTTCTTCTCTTCTTAGCTCCTATTTATAGGGGAAAGAAAAGAATCAGTTTGTTTAGTCAATTTTTCATTGAAAGATTTTAATTGATTTTGTAACCAACATGATCTTTTAGATCACTCAGTGAATTTTATTCACCATTGGATTTTTAATCCAAAAGATCTTTTATCTGTTATTCAAATTTCAGGGAAATCTTTCCTTGTATAGAATCTTTCCATAAATTGGTGATTTTTAATCACCATTGGATTTTTAATCCAATGGTGCTCCATTTTACAGAGCACCATCTTTTTTGTTTGGAAAGATTTAGGAAAATATTTTTCCAGTTAGGGTTTTTGATTCCCTCTTATTTAGAATTTAATTCTATTGATTCATAGATCTTTAGGAACCCATCACGTGTTGGCACGTGACCCTCTGATTAAGTATTTGACCAGAATTTAATTCTGTTGTTTTAAAGAACTCAGGAATTATCACGTGTCAGCACGTGACCCTTGGTCACGTGTTGGCACGTGATGCCCCATTGAGATTTTTCCTTATTATTTTATTATACCTTTAATTCTTTTCAGTGGGTTTAAAGGCCCATCACGTGTTGGCACGTGACCCCGCTGATTAATTATTTCCAATTATTTATTTTGTTCAGTGCCTACAGGCTTTGCCTGTAAATGGTCACGTGTCTGCACGTGATGCCCGGTCATGTGTGGGCACGTGATGCCCGGTCACGTGTGAGCACGTGATGCCTCATAACTTTTGATCCCGGATGAATTATGAGGCTCATAATATATCAAATCGAAGGCTATTTCGAGACGCTTTCGATACCATAAGAATTTAGCTGATTATCATTTAGGAGTTTGTCAAAATGCAGCCCGGAAAATACTGGTTCGCATTTTCTTAAACGTATCGCTGCCATTTGATACCTTGGGCTCTTTTGCGCAGAAATTTTTTGGCGGGAACAAGGACCAATCCGGGAAACTGCTGATCAACCTATCAGTAAATCCCAACTGCCTTGGCCAAGGTCTTATGGTCCTGACCAATCGATCACTGTGCGATATCAACTCCTAATACCGGGAGAGACAAATCCCCAACAATCGCTCATTGCCTCCTTGTGGCTCGGGACTGTACCCAACCAAAACCTGTTTGCATGACTCAGTAGAGCCGTGGTAGGGTAGTGATCAAAACTCAGTGGGAACTCACACGAGACAAATCCAGATCTCAGGTCCACAGACTAACATGTACACATATCACCTGAGAACTTCCATCTAACGATAGGTATACCATCTGGAAGTTCTCGGCGAGTCCGTCCAGTGTACTCACACCCAGTGAGCACCTGTATACGATCTTAGGTGCATCAGACCAATGGCTGCCGGACCAACCATCCCACGATGGGGCTAGAAACGTATACACTAGTCTACTCTGGAGTATCAATGCCCAGTCTCGATACTCACGCAACTAGGGACCATTTAAGGATGTGCTTATGGACTACCCTGCTCCCACAAGTATGATCGCCATCATAACGCAGGTAGTCAAGCAAGATCCTACGGGCTTTATCAACATGTAACCGCAATATGTAATAACTAGTATGATATATGCCATGTTAAGATAAAGACAAACCATAATAGTATAGTACCGTATCAAGTCTTTATAAATATGTGCAAACTAGATATAACAACAATAGAAATAAATACACATATCCTGACAAAGACAAGTCAAATAATATACTATAAAACTGAGCAAGATTGTTCTGTACATACATATCCCTAGCATCCATATGTATACATATACAATACTGGCCTCTAGGGCATATATATCCAACAAAAGCGGCGATCTTCATGAAGAGTCACTCCCATTGGTCAGCATCGTGCCCATTAGCGAAGGCAGACATGATGGCCCGCTGAGCCCATATCTGGTTTAGCAGCTGAACAGAGCGATCCCTCAGAGCCGTGGTGATCAAAAGTGCCTCATGAAAGCACTCGATCTTGTCCTCCGCTGCGTCGAGTATCGCCGGAGTCATCTCCACTGGATGAGGGGGAATATCATCGAGCACGGACAAGAAGACCATCCGGAGCCAAATGGAGCCGATGGGGAGAGGAGATCCTCGACGAGTCAAAAGCTCGTGCAGCACCGTACCGCATTAGTCATCCGTAAGAGCAGGGTTCACCAGATGGGAGGCAAAACGAGGAACAATTTCCTCAATAGGAACCTCTCATGGCTGCCGGCGAGCATGTGGATGATTACAAGCCATAGCTCTTCTCTGTTAAAATAATTCTCTGAAAGTGACAGAGAAGATAAGTATTGCTTCAGGTTATGAAGGGAGACATTTAAATCTAGTCACAGAAAATATTGTGCATGATGGAACTATTTCCAAGAATTTGACTTAGGAAAAGCAAAGAAAGAAGGCGAAAAGATACCTTCAGTAAAGAAGCAGCGCCTCACGTGCCTTGCACGAGGGCGCCAGCATCCAAGAGTTAAAAACTCTGAGGCAGCGCCTCACGTGCCTCGCATGAGGGCGCCGGCGTCAGGAGTTAAAAACTCTGAGGCGACGCCTCACGTGCCTTGCACGTAGGCGCCAGTGCCAGAACTAAAGACCTCTGCCATTAGATCAAAGATCCAACGGGGATGACAAATCATTAAAATGCAGAATTAAATTCTGTTGAGGAAATATTTCTCAAATGTTTCTAAATAAGAAAGATTACTCTCGGTAAAACAGAGCACCGTTGGATTAAAAATCCAATGGTGATTAAACAATCACCAAGCTACAGAATAAGCTCTGTATGAAAAAATATTTCCCAATCTTGTTAAAAACAAGAAAGATATTTTCTGTAAAATAGAAGTCCTTGGATCAAAGATCCAACGGTGGATAAAATCCCCAAATCAATTAAAGATCTCTCAACGAGAGATTTCTTTAACTAAATCAACAAATCTGCTCCACTATATAAAGGACCAAAGACTTCAAGTCTAAAACAGAAACCCCCCCTCCTAAACTTCAAGTTCAAAAAAGAAGAGCAAGCAAAAAAAAAAGCTTTAAGAGAGAAGAAGGAAGAAGAACTTTCTTCAAGGTAAATAAAGAGAATAGAGATCATAGTATCTCATCTGCATATCTAAGGGTTTAACACTCATAAAGAACATAGTTCTTTCCCTTGGATCCGAGACCCATGAGACAAGTCTCTCACAAATGAGAATTTAATTCTCATAAGGACGAATTTGTTCTTGGGGATCGAAGATCTATGGGAGAACAGAGAATTGAACATCTTCAGAAAAATGCACAAAGAAGGAAACAGCGCCAAGCGTCTCACGTGCACTTCACGTGAGCGTTGCTCAAATAAAGAGTGCTTAGCACTCAATAGTTGGCGCTTAGCGCCAAGCGCCTCACGTGCCCATCACGTAGGCGTTGCCCAAATAAAGAGCGCTTAGCACTCAATGGTTGGCGCTCAGTGCCAAGCGCCTCACGTGCCCATCACGTGGGCGCTGCTTAACGTGAAGTGCTCTGCACTCATCAAACAGTGCCTCGTGTCTAGCGCCAGGCGCCTCACGTGTTCCGCATGTGGACGCCATAAAGAATGTTTAACACTCCATAAAAAACAAAAAAAGAGAGGATAAAGTAAAGGGTGAGCGTCAGTGCCCATATCAATACTCAGCATTGTTTGCACAGAGAAGAGACTGAGCCTAAACAAGTGTTTAACACTTTATTCAAAAACTAAGTGGGCCGAGTCCAAGTTGACCAAAATTCCCTAATTCAGAACAACCGAGCAAACCATTTTCCAAATTGGTCTCAGTCCCAAACACGACTATTGATCTTCCAAGGGATATTGGTTCAAGGTTACATCTCCTCACACCTCTAATAAATGTCGTTGTAATTCATCGGCGTCTTCAGAGAGGTGGTGGGTCCCGATAACCAGCAACTCTTTAGTGTACTCCCAAATTGACGGGCACATCCCAATACAGACCGCAACGTCTTTAAACTAACTATGGACCGTAACGTCCTTAAACTATAATGGACCGCAACGTCTTTAAACTAACTATGGACCGTAACGTCCTTAAACTAAAACAATATAGAGTCCAAATGCTCTTCTGTTGGGTCTGAATGATCCCAAAAATCCTATTGAGTAGATCTTAGTCTAAAATTAGACTAACGTATCCTCAACAAATATTTAAGTCAATCTTAATCCCAAACGAGATTAACGATCCTTAAATCAAACCAACCCAAATCTAAGAAAATACGGATTTGGACTAATCCACGCCCTATGGGTGACAACATAAATTAGTCTCCGTATACAATCTACGGGCAACCAAAAATATAACAAACACATACGACACGAAGTGAACATCTGGAGCAGGAGAAAGTGGTTGCCGCGATGCGGTAACATAATTAACTGCAGGAGCTTGCGCCTGCAGGGAAAAGCGTCCCCACAATCAAAAACCCCTCACAACGAGGGGGAATCTGACGAAGTCTGCTATAATGGCCGCATCCGTCCAAACCTCCGATACATGGTACCATAAATCAACTTGGCGTCTTCAGAGAGGTGGACGGATAAACCTAAATAGCAACTGCCCCCAAATTCAGGCAAGACGACCTATTGTCATGACCCGAAATGGCACGTGACTGACCCTTAAGTCATATAAAGCCTATAGGACCCCATCTAATTCAAGTAAGCCAAAAGCCCAGAAATCTAAAGCCATTTTAAATAGTAAATGAAGGAAAACTGGTTTTAAAGAGGTAGTTTTAATAGCATAAGCCGAATTATGCGTTTTTAAAATCCAAAGTCTTTTCTGAAAATTTCGGCAGAGTTTTCTTTGTAAATACTGGCCCCAAATGGGGTATAACATGCATAATATGAATAAAGGCATCCCCAAGCGGGAGCTAGCTCTTCGTTAATTGACGGTCACAACCACGCAAGCAATATAATATACAACGCCGAAGGGCGGGGATCAAAACTCAAAAGGAAACTCAAAACAACATGAAATCCATAATAATAAAAGCGCGACTCTAAGGTCGAAATAGTAAACAACTGGTCTCTAAGTCTGAATAAATATAAAAATTTGGTTGATGAAATTTTACTAAATACAACTAAAAATAAATAAGTATAATGGTGGTCACGATGCAAGTGAACCCACCTACCAAAGCAATCACCCGGAATGAATTAATGTGCCAACAAAGCCGCAATGCAACCTGTACGGCAAAACCTGCAAGAACTGTGGCACAACGGGAGTGAGTTGCCAACTCGTGAGTAGAAAACATCACAGAGCATAAATCGTATGTATGACTCAATCCTAGGTCAATACAATCAGTAATAAATATATATCCTCAAAATAATAAAGTCTGAAGCATGATAAGGTGGTAAGGGTAAACATCTGTACATCAGTGTAATACCAAGTGCTCGTGTCAGTGCCTCAGGTAGCAACATATCATAAATATGAGGTAAGGTCAATGTAATCAACAGGAATCAAAGTCAACTATATCATGAAGTCTATAAGTATGTGGATATCATTCAACTATGTAATCAATATCTGTATGCATGTGGATCTCGTCCACGTGTCAACCAATGACACAAAACATCATGCATGTAAATATCATAAAGCATATGTATGAAAGTATGAGGATATAAATCAACGTGTGTCTCTCGCGACACATCAAAATCATGGAACCTGAGTGTCCAGTATCGACACTCGAAAACATCATGAAACCTGTGCCCAGTATCGGCACGTAAATCCTCATATATATATAGGGCTCCGTCAGTCCGGATCGGCCCATAACATCTCTCGACTCCAGTCGGTATCCTCCGGATATCCGCCGAGCTCAAATACAATCACCGGTAGGTAGTAGTCCCTCTACCAAGCTCACCGTCTGTATACACAGCATCCCTTTCTTGCCCCGAGGTACCATATCGGGCCCCACCATGTACCCGCACATGGCCCACGACGCTCTTCGCATGGGGTCTCGAAAACCAAATATCAGAACCGAGAAAACTCATGGTGGGCACACCGAAATATCATACCAAGAGAAACCGGATTTTTAAAACAGCACATACTTTCGTTTGAAATACCCACGGTTCTCAAATCCAGAAATATCATGGAAACAACATATCTCAATGCGTATAGTCATAAAGCATGATGTATGCAACATATAACAGAAATGTAAGCATATCCGTATATCATGCAACATGGAACAGTAATATGTACATATCGAGGGAAAACCGCTATTTTTAAAATGAATCCAGTTTTAAAATATATCTTGCGGTTCCCAAATCTCCAAAATCAAGCCAGAATCATCTATGTATGTGCAAATACGTATGTATGCAAGTATGGGTGTACAATATGTGTGTACGCAAATATAAGTGTACAAAATGTTGGTGTGCCAATATGGATGTACAATCAGGTATATACACAAGTATAAGTGTACAATACGCATGTGTGCCAATATGGATGTACAAGTAGGTATATACTCAAGTATAAGTGTACAATATGCATGTGTGCCAATATGGATGTACAAGTAGGTATATACGCAAGTATAAGTGTACAATACGCATGTGTGCCAATATATCATGCAAGGGGTCATATCCTGATGCAACAGTCCTACTGTGTAGTGACATGGCAGTTATCGATGATGAAGTGTGTGAGCCGGCAAGCAGGTGTACGTGGAACATACGCATCATTGATAATAGTGCTGGTGTCCTGACAGCATGGGTTTAATATAACAATAAACACATTTAAACATGCAATGCGATGCGAATAGCAAGAATATGCGGAAAATGAATAATAAACACAACAATGAAGAATATACATCAATATATATATATATATATATATATATATATATATATATATATATATCATACAGTTTTGCCATTTAAAATAACACGAATCGTGGGGTTTAGAAAAATAAGGGCTACGGTGTTTTTAAGAAAAGATGTGTCTTTTGAAAATATCCGTAGAATCCCTTGACCTGTCTTAAAAATACTCACGATTCATTAGTTTTGAAATAGGTATGACTCGGGTCTAGTCTAACATCTACTAAGTAAATTACAGATCTAACTAACAAGCTAATCGAAAGGGTATGGAAACCACCTAAATCTGAGTCGATATATATACATATAATAGGTGATCCTGCCTCAATAGTATCACATACGATACAATATACAATATGACATCCTCGAGTCAAGAGTGCGAATCTATCATCAATATATAGCTCGTACGTAAATCCGTCGTACGGCATCCCAAATCTGGGTACGGGTCGAATCTCACATTTATCTCATCAATTATCTGGTATCCTTATCATCATATCTCTTGAACCGGGGTACTGATCTAAGTCTAGTATAAACTGATACCATCAACATATATATGCGTGTATGAAAACACACGCCTGAAGGCCCGCTATAATCTCATGTCGTATCTCAAAATACGAACCACATCATATCACCGATCTCATGGCACCATGCCCAATCTCATTAACTCATCTCCAAATACCATATACAATCCTCATCATCCATGTTTAGGTATACGTGTATATATATACATAGTCCCATACCTATGTGTGTATATGTTTATATGTATCCCCATATACGCACAAGTATAACAAAGTAAGCATGTGTGTGCATGTGGGTGTAAACCTATTCTAGGGTTCGCGACTAAGAAGCTATACTAATTCACTTCTAATAACCCTAAACTAACCATGAACACATAATCATATCTTGAATATCCATGTCACACATAAAAGATATCATATATATATAGTACATATATATCATACTATACATCGAACTGCGGGGGTGCTATACGCCATCCACCCGACTTTCCTCGTAGATATAATCTACTCACTTTGCTTTTCGCTTTCCGTTGCCGACGTCGCCACGCGCTTGCTTGTCGTCTCGAAGTCTTCATGGGAGTACCTACACATCATAACGTATCGTGTTGCATTAAAACCCAATTCAAAACCAAAACGACACGCTAAAAGCCTATAGGTTAGAACCTATGGACTACGCTTTTAAAACCACCAAATAACACTCGATTTCGACGTACAAACGTCAAGTGATCGAATACAACACAAATCACAAAAATCCAGAATTCAAAATACGCAAAACGAAACCCCGAATCAAAATAGCAACTCTTGAAAATGGTCCCAGATTTTACCCTAGGTCAAATTGGTCAATTTTGTATATGCCAAGGGTCTAGTTTACAGGAGATGGAGCTACAGACCAAACACGAACCAGTTCCAACCTACTCTGGCCACAAATTGAGGCCAGAATGATTAAATCTACGGCCAAAGAATGGAGTCAAGGGCTGGGGTCTTGGGGTTAGCTTCCTGGGTGCCTCCATGTATCTCTGTGTATGCTAAATAATTTTTAGAGGCTCCGGATGATAGCAGATTTCATTTTCCCTACACAAATTTCAAAATTTCCGTATCTGCAGAATTCAAAGTTCGCAACTTGGGGTTTGTCTAAGGTTTTAGTCCAATATAACATCACTACAGGGGTTGTATAATATTTACTAACCTCAATTACACTATCTCCAGTCAAGTTTCCCTTAAACCCTAACTAGAAATTTTCAAAGTTCACTAACTACACAATATCGATTCTAAACTTGAAGAGAGGCTTAAGCGAAAGAAATACTACACTATTTATGAAAGGATTACCTCATTTGGCACTCAAGAAACCCCTACAGCGCCAAAATGCGAACTTTCTTGGTCCAAAGTGTAGCTTGTGAGCTTGTGCACAATTTTTGTGAAGTGGGGATGAGGTTTTGGTGTTGTTTTGAGGGTGTTTTGAGAAGGTTTGTGGAGGAGGGAGAGAGGGCAGCAGCTGAGGTTGAAGAGGGAGGGAAATGATGAAGAAGATGAAGGTGAAGACAATGGTCTAAGGTCAAAGGAACCCCTCTCCTTCTCTCTCTTGTCCATACCACTTTTAGTTTAATGTTTTCTTTTTCTTTTCCTGTTCTATTTTCTTTATCTTTTCTCTTCTCAATTTAAAACCCATACCATGCATGATAAAAGAGAAAGCATGTAAGAAAAAATGTAACAAGTGCTAAAAAAAGACATGTGCATGTTTTGCACAAAACAAGCTTAATGCGCGATTAGCGATATTTAATCGCGATTAGCACTAAATAGCAAATAATTAATCATAAAAACTTATAATTTGCATAATTCATATAAAACACCCTCTTTTTAGTAATTTCCATAATTTTCCAAATTTTTTCCCAATTTATCGGTATTTAATTATACCGCCTTATTAAAATATTCAATATTTATTATTTAATTATAAAAATTCCCAAAAATAATATTTTATTTTTTTGAAATGTTACACCTACGCGGTTCCGTCTCCCGTTTTCGGTGGTAAATAGGTCCACGATGGTACAACCATCCCGGAACTTCTTTGCAGGTAGCTCGGCTTCACCTCAAAATCAACCCATTGAGATCCACACGTCCAAGGAGACAACCTTCAACATTAATCTCAACCCTTCATCAACGCGCGCGACAGATCGACAGAGGACAACATCTAAAGGAGATCAAGGCCTCCATCAGTTGTCACCGTCTGTGGGAAACCAATTTTTTCCACCCATCGAAAGTTGATCTTCCACTCTCGACTTCATGACGAGCGAAAACCGTGACGATCCTAGCATAAGCCACCGCCTTCCCCACAACGGAAGCATGGATGGATCTACTCCCCCTCCGAACGCCATCCACGCCCTCTCGGCAAGGATCGACAGGCTTGCATCCATAGTGGACGCCCTTGTCCGTGTCCAAACGGCGGGTCCAGCCCCCCAGGTCACCTTTCCCCTCCCAGGGATCACGATCTCCGTAGAGAGGCGGATGACACCTCCCATGCTGGAACCACCGAACAACGCCATGCTCACTCCGGCGACCGCGGCTCCCCCACGGCGACCCATTCAATGGCCCGCTAGGCGCCACACGGCTCCACGCCGAGGTCTCGTGAAAGATCCCATCGCCCCGAGGCCCTTCGCATTCCCGTCCCTCCCGAGGAGGTATCGATCAGCTTGCCTGTTCCCAGGCATGAACGACTCCCTCTCCCTCAACGGGATCGCATGAATGGCACTCGCCGTGAAGACTCAAGAAGGACCTCGCCAGGGGACCTAAGGAATTTGATAGAACGGAATCGGAGTCGCATTCTGGCGCAGACCACAAGCGGGAAGGGCCACCACTCTGACTGCGCCGAATCCTCGAAATATCACGACCGCCTCGACGCCCTCGAAAAGAAAATCGAAGGTATACATCGGGAAGGTCATCCATCCGGTGAAGGGGCCAGGTACGCCACCGACTCACTTACGAAGCCCTTCACCGAGGAGTTGCTCATCGTACACGTCTCGTTCAGGAACAAGCCTCCCAAGGTGGCCCTCTTTGACGGGAAATCCGACCCAAAAGACCATCTGGACGCATTTACAGCGGGCATGAACTTCCAGGATAACTCCGACGCTGCTCAATGCCGAGCATTTCCCGCCACCCTCATCCGAGCTAGACGGGACTGGTTCCGAGGACTCACGCCATGCTCCATCTCTACCTTTGATGAGCTGGCCGCCCAGTTCCTCGGTCACTTCGTCAGAAACAGACGACAAAAGCGGACTGTCAATTACCTCTTCACCATAAAGAGCGGGGACAAAGAATCTTTTAAAGGATACGTCACTCGCTTCTATAACGCTCTTCTCGAGGTTCCCGAGCACTGGGATGAAACTGTCATCGCCGCCCTAAAGTCGGGTCTTTGGCACAAAGAGTGGCTCCGCTCTTTTGCATTAGCGCAACCTAAGACCATGGCCGAGGTAAAAGCTTGGACCGAGCGAGAGATCCAACTCGAGTCTGAGGTAAACGCCAACCTACCCCACGACAACTAAGCCGACCAAAAGAAGAGGGGTAGAGAATAGGAGAAGAAGGTCGACCGGCCAAAACCATACTCCCCAAAGTTCCGGGAGTATACTCCTCTCAACATCTCCCAGACCGAGCTGTTAGAGTAGGCTGTAGGGTGTTTTTCGTCACCCTATTTAGATGGGAATACGCGTCGCTTTTCAGGCGTACTACAGATTCCGCCTGCCTAAAGTAGGCGGGTGGTTATTTATTGTGGGGATCCGAATCTCCGGCAGCCACGGACTAAGCTGCCATTAATTACCCCTCGCTTTTAGAGCGAGGGAACCTCCGATTGACGGGTCAACTAGTCATGAGAACTCAGTGTGCAGTGTGTGTGTTGTGTTTTGAAAGGGCGTTTTGGATATATAGGGGGCCTCACAGAGTTTACGGGGGTCCCGCTACCCGGACAGTGGGTTGGGGGTCAAGAGGGCTAGCAGCCCCCTTGCGGGGTGCAGGACAGCGCCCCATTAGAAAAAATTTCCTAACGAGGGACGCATTTCTGGTGTGGAGTTCACGGAAAATGAGGGGTGAGGAGCGTCTTAAAGACGCGTGCTTGGCACATGGGCGCTAGACGCCAGCGGGTCATGTGTCTGGCGCGTGGGCGCTGGACGCCAGCGGGTCACGTGCGCAGCGCGTGGACGCCAGCGGGTCACGTGCGCAGCGCGTGGGCGCCAGTGGGTCACGTGCGCAGCGCGTGGGCACTGGGCACCAGCGGGTCACGTAGGCAGCACACGACCGGTGGGCGCCAGCGGGTCATGTGGGAAGCACGTGACTGCTGGTCGCCAGCGGGTCACGTGCGCAGCTGGGCGCTGAGCGCCCGCGGATCGCGTGAGGTACACGTAGAGGCTTAGCGCCCGTGGGTCATGTGCCCTGCACGCGACCACTGAAAACAACAGCGGGAAAATGAGCTAGCCCCTGGGTTAGGAGTTGAACTCCTAACAGGGATTATGTATAGATTTGGAGTTAAACTCCTAAAAAGGAGGTTGATTTAAGGACTTAAACTCCAACAGATCTTGAATGGAGTTAAACTCCTAGAAATCTTTGGATCTTCTTTTAAGTCTCGGATCCTCCTGGAATGGGATTTTTGGGAATGAGTATTCTTCTTCTTCCTCTCTGTTGGTTGGATCTTAGGGGAAAAGAGAAAGGTGAGACTTAAAATCTCCCCTTTTAGGGGTTTGATGGCAGATTCGAGCTCCTCTTCAAGGGTTTTATGGTGAAAAACTATTTATTTTTTAAAAAGGACGGGTTAAACTCTTGATTTAATTCAAAAGAAAAGAAAAAGGTTTAGAACCTTGAGAAAGGAGGAGGAGGTACTGATTTAAGAGAGATTTTATAGATCAAAAATATATTACCGCAATCAAGAATGACGTCGCTTGGTAGCTAGCCGGTGAATACGGGTCGGTCCACAGGGATGTTGTAAATTTCCTAAATGTTCTTACGAGCTAATTCCAAAGGGTGTTGGATCTTTTAATTAAATCTAAAAACTAAGTTGAGTTATACTAGGATTAGGAAACTATCTAGATCTAAGTCTTGCTAGGGTTAGGTCTAGGGTAAGTTGAGAGATTAAAAGTTTCCTCACCGCTTTCAATGCCCTAATTTAGGTCTATTAGATGTTATGGTAATTATCAATAAAGTGGATTAGAATCATTTGGAAAGATGTTTCTTCCTCTAGGTTCTTGTCCTTCCTTTATCGATCCTTACCCTAACCTCCATGGAAAATACGCGCAGCCGGTCCTTTATACTACGGTATCACCGTTACCTCGAGGGATAAGGTGCCGCAGGGAGCGGTGTGTGCGTGTATGCATGGAGTTCTAATTATTATTTATGATGGGGCAAGAAAGGGGTGAGAGATCTCATCTCTCAAACCTTTCCCTAAAGCTAACCCTAACAAGTGAGGAGACTGCTCACTCATTAAGGAATTAAAAAACATTCTAAATTAAAAGTAAACTAAGGCAAAGAAATAAAAGAACTTACTAATTATTATTGATGGCTCTCTCCAAACATCAACCCAGTACAGATCTGAATTTATGAAATGAAAAGAGGCATCACCTAATACAAGAGTTTGGGTATCTATTTATAGGACATAGAAAACCCTAGGTTTACAATTGCCGCATGTCTGTATTTACCAAAATACCCCTAGGTTGACTAGTCAGCGCCGCCTCCAACTTTTGGTAAAAAATTATTCTTCTCTGGGCTTTAGATGGCCGCGGAACCGCGGCCGCAGCAGGGGTTGGGCCGCGGTTCCGCGGCCCAATGTTTGACTTGATGGATGAAAATTCTGGGCTTGGTTCTGGGTTGTTTGGTCTTCATACTTCTTTGGTTATTTCTTTAAAATAGCTTCCGGTTCTCCTCCAGATTTTCCAGTGAATAATTGTGATAGACTTTAACCGTGGCTTCGCGATCTTGGACCTTGCGTTGCCTTGTACTGTTCTTTTGTGTAGGCTTGATTAAGATCCTTCTATTTGTTGGTCAAAGTCCCTCTTTTGTATCGTCTTTTGTCTTTTTCTCTGTTTTTGCTCCAAGAACCTGTAACCTGTAATTATGTAGTAGATATGGATCAAAAGCACCTGTTTATTTATAAAAAGAATAAGAATGGAGAATATAATAATGCAATATTATGATATGAACAAATACCCCCAAACTTATCTTTTGCTCGTCCTCGAGCAAACTTAGTTTTATTCTCGACAAAAACCTAACCTCACTTTCGCAGGGAATCGCGATTGCACTGAGCACGTGCAACAAGCCATTAAACCTCTAGATGTCCCTAGTAGGAGGAGTGTTGTCTCCTGAGGGTTTTCAGCGGATACTACCCATAAAATCCTATCAATTCGGCCCATTGACTTTTATTCTCCAATTAGGTTTTTTAACAAGGAATTCTATTATCGTCGACTCGTAAATTATCTACCTATATTCTTCACACTTCCTCATTATTTAACTTAAGATTATATATGTTCTGTAGACTTACTTAGCTTTCGGCATTTCTTAAGTTTTCCTTCTAGGGTTCCATCTCCACTTAGGAATTTTTATCAACTCTATTAAAGGTACAAGTTCTGTTCTTCATTCCTCTCTCTTATCTAAATTCCAATCACATATCCCTACGTGTGTGTGTATATCACCCCTACACTTGGAAATTCAAATCAAGCAATCATACTCTTGTCCGTTGTCCAAAGCACTTCTTAATTGGTGAATTTTTAAATGAATTTTGCTTACACATCTTTCATGCGATTGTTAATACTTCTTGAGGTACCAACGACCGATTACAAAATACGTTGCACTTTAAAGCGTAATTCCTAGTCTTGCAACACCTAAGGCTTTTAGCAGTGACTCCCATGTTGGAGATAGTGCCCTCAGAGTCAATTATTAGGTCACAGGTACGTGATTGTAATGATTGAGGGAGGACCTATCCCGGTAGGACAGTCTTACTCGAGATGATAGTATGCTATCTGGTTTACCTTTATCATCGTGTACTGCTTTAAGTGACCTGACATGTCGCTATTACACGTTGATAGAGCCCCTAGGATTCTTGCTTGACCACCAGCAGTATGAGGGCGATCATATAAGTGGGAGCTGGGGGTCTACAAGCATATCCTTAAAAGGTCCCTAGTCGTGGGAGTTTCGAGACTGGGCATCGATACTCCATTAGTAGACTAGTGTATACAGTCGAGACCCCGACGAGGGGCGGTGGCCGGTCTCACAAGCCACTGGTGTCAGTTGGATCACCTAAGATGTATACAGGTGCTCATTGGGTTATGAGTACACCGGACAGGACTCGCCGGGAACATGCTAGTTGGTCATATACCAGACGTCAGATGGCAGTTCCCTGGTGACATGTGTGCAGGTTAGTTCATCGACCTGGGGATCGTCATTTGTCTCGTGTGAGTTCCCACTGTACTTTGATTACTACCCTACCACGGCTCAAAGGAGTCGTGCAAACAGGTTTTAGTTGGGTACAGTCCCGAGCCACATGGAGGCAGTGAGCGTATCTTCAGGGGTTCGTCTCTCCCGGTATTGGGGGTGAGGTCGTGCTGTGTCTAGGAGAGCCATTACACAAAGTCCTTGGCCAAGGCAAGGAGATTTACTGGTAGGTATTCCAGTAGTATCTCAGGGTGTTCTGGGCTACACTCCGACACGACTTGTACCGCTTTTGGGGGTCTGACTTTTACCAACCCCTAGGCCCGCCATGCGATACTCATTGACGAACGGACCGGACTGCACGGATATTGTCACTGACAGGCTCAGTTGGGTGTCGGGGTGAGCTTCCTCATCGACGTCCCTTTTGGTCAATAGCTGGTGGCCCGTCACGTATTGGCATATACCTCTGACGTGCTAGTGGTTAAATCCTCAGCCATTGTATTGACGAGTCTTTAGAGTCCGCCACACTTTCAGTTACTCAAGCTTTCGGGCGAAAGGTTGTAGAGGCCGTATGGAGATATGGCAAGGTCGGATCAGATACGTGTGGTATTGCACGGATCAGGATCGGACAGTCTGTACTATAGGCCGTATGGTTATATGGCAGGGTTCGATCAGATACGTGCGGTATTGCACGGATCAGGATCGAACAGATATTACTAGCCGGTTTTGGTATAAGTCGGATCCTAGTATAGTACAGTGTAGACTTTGTCTCATTGCATTTGTATTTCGGTCGAAATACAGATGCGGGTGTGTATGCACAGTATCGGGGTTTTCCTGTAATTTATTACGGGACCAGTTTTCTGGAGTTGCCAGTTTGCTTTTCGTTTCGGCCAATTTCCATTGTTCCGTTCATTGGCCGAAGATTGGTGGAGGAGGGCTTATTTGCATTGTTGCAAATAGGCATTTGTGGAAGGGGGTCTTTGCATTTTGTTGTATCATGATAGCACCCTCCTTTGACTTGCTTGACTTGTATCTTCATGATGGCATGACTTTTTGAGTCATCATGTTTGATGGATGGTTTTTGGTGTGTTGGTTTTTCTAGTCATCATTTCTACACATCATGACTTGACCTCTCCCTTGTATGATGGTTCCTTCCCCCCTTGCTTTTTCTCTCTCCAATCACACATGAACAAGGGGGGGCCGGCCACTATTGGTGGGATAAGGAAAATACTTCATTTTGTAGTGTGGAGAAAAGATATGATACTCTCATTCTTTTGGATGCAAGTTTTTTCCCTTCACCTCTCTCCAAGTTCTTCTTCCTCCACAAATGGCAACTCCACTACCCCAAAAAGAGACACAAGCTCACTACATATTCTACAACGAACCTTGGGCACGTCGAGTAGCCGGCTTCGTGCCCGAGTTGCCTCGGCATTGAGGTGGGAGCCCGTAAACGATGTAGGCAACGTGGTGCACTTCCGGCGACGAGGAGGAGACGGACGGAGATCCCGCGAGGAGATCGGATTGGAGATGAAGACCGGAGGACTTGGATCGTCGGTATATCTCTTTCCCATCTTCTAGTTAGCTTAGACTTGTTAATGGTAACGATCCGGGTGTTTAGTGCGCGGGGGTGCCGGTTTGCTAAGTCCAAAAAATTTAAGTTATTCACCGTTTCCGCGTTCCGGCGCAGGATCGACGGCCGGGGCGCCGCCGTGCACTTACATTGGTATCAGAGCCTCGCCATTAACTTCGTCTAGCTTCGTTTGATGTGTTTTGCGGTTCCGATCGACCAAAATTCCAAAAACTCATTTTTACCTCACATCAGTTTTCTGTTAAGAATTTTTGGTGTCTAAAAATTTTTCTGGTGGTCTCAGAATGATGTGCAGGAGATTCTAAGAACTCTGGAAAAATTCGACACTCTGATCTCTCAAACAGAGCGCGGATCCGCGGCCCCACCCTTCTATTGGGCCGCGGTTCCGCCGCAGTCTTGAGAGTTCAGTGGGCCATCTTTTTCCAGTGGGCTTCAGGGGTGTAATTAGGGGTTTTGGAATATTAAAATTGGGCCCAGGTTTTCTGTGATTGCTACAGTTTTGTTTGGGGGCCCACTTGTTGATTTTTGGTCAATCGGAAAATTTTAAACACATTTTTCACAGTATTTACATTATATCTGCGACCGTGAATGTCACTCGATCGGTAAATCCGGTCTAACTGCTATAGCCCGGTTAGACGGATTTGCGAACGTGACTTTCATGTTGATGTTCTGTTTTTGCTGTGATGTTGCGGATCGGTCGTGGGGGATAGCCTGGATGCAATGCTAGTACAGTTGTGGTTGTATTATGTACATTTGATATTGCGGGGCGAGCGTCCGACATGTGGACTGCCGTCACTGCCTGTTTGTATTATTATTTTGGGGCACGGCCTGGTTGCGGTCGATGTACCCGGTGTATGTATATTTTACTTTCTGTACTAGGATTGCCCCGCGGAGGGGTGCACGGATAGCCGGGTTCTGGAAGGCAACAAGCCCGCATCTCATGGCATTGAGACGGAAGGGGCTTCACTCTAGGATTGGCGGGCTATTCGCCGCACTCGTAGGGGGTACAGGTTGACCCAGGAGGGGTGCCCAAGTTACCGGATTCCGTGAAGTGCTGGGTGGTCCATTCACGGTGCTGAAGGGGGCTGCCTCGCTTCAGGTTTTGGCGGGTAACTTGCCGCGCCCGTAGGGGTCTAGGATTTCATTGCGCAGGCTATCCACACGACCAGGGGAACATCGGGTTTCAGTAGTGGCTCTGTGAAACCCGGGGATCCCAGATATCTGTATTGTTTCTGTGATGCTGTACATTTCTATGATGTTGCATTTTATTCACGCCTTGAGCGAATATAATATATTGGTATATATATTAGTAGATGTTGTATATGTTTTGCATCCGCGCTAGTCCAGTCCCCGCTCTGTCGTTAGTTAGCTAACCTAACGGGTAATGACGGGACCCAGTGGCGAATGCGGATGGCCTATACGTACATCAGTATATTTTCGTTCTTTTTGGTGTGATCAATTGATGGGACTGCATTGATTCGGATCAATGCAAAGTTAAAAACAAACCTAATCTGATGTTGTTGGAACACTTTTTCAAAAGGCTGTTATTGCAAGGACGTTTACTTTTGTTTTGCATCGTGGTATTCATTGGAATATCCTGCTCCTCAGTCGACGAGGCAAGGGCCGAGATCCCTTCACCGGGAGTGACCCCTTGGACAGAAGTTTGCGTCAGGGCATTAACTTCACTATAGCCGATTACTTTTGCTTTGCATCGCGGTATTCATTTGGAATATCCTGCACCCCATTCTACGGGGAAAGAGCCGAGATCCCTTCACCGGGAGTGACCTCTTTAGCAACGGTTGTCGTCACTATATTTTCAAAAAGCTATCAGTTCCTTCAACGATATCAAGTTCTTTACGTTAAAGGTTTTCGCCAGAAACCATTCGTAGCCCTCCATCATTTCAGTTAAATATTCGGTAGTATTCAAGCTATGTATTTTGACCTCACGCCAAGGCATAGTGTTTGGTAGCTGCCGGGTATTTATCTGTTGCATAGATAGATGCGTTGGTTTGGGACAGTCGTACTACTATTTTGGCCTACGTCAAGGGTATGTACGGGTGGATTCAAATTAACCTGGATAATGATGGGCAGAACTTGACATGTGACTTATGATATTTTGACCTCACGCCAAGGTCATAAGAGCATGGGGCAGAAATCACATCGGGAGTTTCAAAAGAACTGAAACTTGCCAGATATGCGCATACCTTCTGGAGTGTGATACCGTGAGCGGATTCCGTCACGTTGTCATGCGATGAGAGTTGGATCCCGATTCCCACTGATGAGTTGGTATACTCCTCGGGTGACCCCGACTAATTCTTCTTTCAGGTTTGGAGGAGAATTTGAGGTACAGTGGAAGGATTCCAGATTAGATAAATTGGTAACCATTCTGATCCAGGTTAGAGTGCACGCTGAGTGTTTCTTTTCTCTCTCTCTTTGGCAGCGACCATTGACCCGACCCTAAGACTTTGACTCAGTGACCAAGTTGACCGAACCTTCTTAAACACCGGCTTTTGGATTGTCAGAGTTGCAGACCTCATTGCCACTCCTACTTTTACCCTTTTTCTCCAGGACACCCCGTATTACTACGAACGTCCACTTCCATTGGACAAAACCATCGTATGGTTAGATACGAACTCGAAAGAATTTATTCGAGGATGGTTTCAGGTTCTGGAGAAAACGGATAGGATTATTCAGTTGTCTTTTCCTTTTACCCTCTCTCAGGTTACGAGTACTCCTTGGTTTAGGGATAGTACACCTATTACGCAAATTGGATTGTCTTCTTCCAAACCTTAGGCTGGTGCCGACCGGTAGGGAATGAAGAAAACCAATTAGCATAACGATGGTGTGCAGAAGGTATTAAGTTCAGACAAAGCAAGGGATTAGTAAGAGGGCAAAGTAAATTGCAACAGATATTCACGACCAAACCAAATATTTCGTTACCACTCCCACATCACCTTTGTATTTCTCCAGGACACTCCGTATCACTACGAAGATCCACAGTTTATTTGGATACTCCATCGTATGGTTATATACGAACTCGAATGGAACTGGTTCCAGTTCGGGGATGGATTCTGGTTCAGGAGAAATAGGAATAAGGTTTATTCGGTTGTCTTTTATCTTCACCCTCTCTCATTGCGAGTGTTCCTAGGATTGGGACAGTACACCCATTATGCTTATTGGATAGTCTTCTTCCAAACCATAGGCTGGTGCCGAACGGTAGGGAAGGAAGAAAACCATTTGGCCTAAAGGGGTGTACAGAAGGTAAAGACTAAAGACATATGAAGGGATTTGGAGAGGTGGCAAAGAACTATACGGTTACAGTCGTGAATCTGGAAGAGGCATTACTAGGAATACCAGAATACCCCATCGGAACATTTCAATGTTTCAGTTTCACTGTGTAATGTTAAAGGAAAACTGATTTCCCGATTAGATACTTACTCCAGGGTATGTATTTACCAGGTACGATTCTCACATCTGTATGGTTTTACAGATGATGAGTGGGAGTAAGTTATTGGGAATTGGGTGATTATCCTCATTATATCGGGATTCGTTGCAATCGGTGATATTTGAGGAAATCACCTGGGCTGTTTGCCGGTCGGCAAATATTTGGTTTTGAATATCCGCTGTTATGCACCAATTTCAAAATGATATATCTGTACGTCTATTTTCATAGAGTGAGATATATCTTTTTGAAATTATGTCTATGACATTTACCTATATCAGTAGATGGTTAGGTAAGGAGCATTAAATAGCGGTGTAATTCTTCTTAACCATAAGTACAGTTTTCAACCTACGACACACAGTGAATGAGTTATCAGACTCAAGGGACTTATACAAAGGATTGTATGTTGTCCAGGGTCCATCAGGACAGAGGGGTTGGTCCTCGTACTACATTCAGTTTACTTATGACTTCTCTAGTTTTTAGACAGGTGTTTCGTGGAAACACAGGATCTGAATTTTGAGAAGTTATAGGTATTTGAATAGAGTAGAGAACCAGGTATAGCAGGTATCGGGATTCTTCAAAGAGATCGAAGATGTAGATACTTGTGTATGGTGTTCAGTTGATAGTAATGATTAAGAGAAATTGCTTCTCTTTCAGGTTACTCATAATTGGAAGTATTCCTAAGTTGAGTAACGCTGATCTGGCCTCCTTCCATTTAGTTGACATGCACTGGAGACAGTTGCATGATTTGGATCTGGTTCAATTAAATCAGTGCCTCTGGTCCTATATGGGATATAGAACAGTTCATATCTTAACGATGTTAAGGTACGGGGAGTTGTCCGGTTTATGATTAAAACCAGACACTGGACAACTCAAGGCACGTTTCTGTAATGGCTGTTTGTGGGTTGACCCAGGCTATGACGAGGGTTGACTTTCTACCATCTGGATGAACAATAGCGATATTGTTCTAGACTCGCCACAGTTTTAATAAAAATGGATTTTTTCAGAAAACAGCAGTGGGAGTATGGTAGAACTGGAAGTAATTCCAGAACCACAAACGATTACTGAAGATTTGATAAGGAACCTAAAGATTCAATCTGGATTGACATTCCATTAGCCACTCCGCAGATAAGGTGGGTAACTTCAGGCACCCGAGAGGCACTACGGTAGCCTCAAGGACGGTGACAGGGAAGTTCTTGTTTACCCAAAATTGCCATTGCTGTTGTTCCAGGTTACGAGACCCGGCGGGAGGATGAGTATAGCGTCGTTCTAAACCAGTTTTAGAAGTGTACGTCTATATGACTCTGCCAGAGGGTTGTCGTAGTCAGTGGGAGCAGCGGAAGCATTGGTGGACAGGTTGCTTATGTCTATTTATAGACTAGAGCAGATGTAGCGGAGATAGATCATCTATTCCTGACGTGACAGTCATGGGTTTGACTTCATCAGAATAGGGGATGGATCTGTTGAGAAGGTAGTAGGGTGTGATATCCTGGTATTTGGATGATATACACAGAGTAGGAAAGGAAACTCCTACACTACGATCGGTTATACTTTGGTCGTCACACAATTGTTTCTCCACAAAGGAAATGGATTTTATATCAGACATACTGGTTACTAGATCTATGGTTTTAGATCCAGATTTGGGTGGTTTCCCAATCAGGGTACTTGACAGCATTCTAAGAGTATTTAGGATGGACGACTCCTGGCACGGTAGTGTACCTGCAGGTAATGGAGTCACCCTCTCTAAAGGTGTCTTACAGACTAAAGGGGAGAGGGACGTGCATGATTGGCAGAGCACTTGCTTAGGCAATTGAGTCAATCATGAGATGTCAAGTACCACCAGATGTTGTTCTTGCACTAGATGCAATAAGTTGACATTAATCCAATCCTGGAAAAACAGTCGGAAGCAGTTTTAGAACATAAGTGGATGTTCTAGGGATATGATAACGACAGCCTCATTCAGGAGACAGTTATCATTCCAGGCTTCCAAGGTGACATGGACGACAAGGAGGTTGTCAGAGCTATAGTTTTCCTTCTGATGAGGGGCAGTATTTTGGACAGGTGGTCCAGGGCAATACTGAGGGAGGCATGGCGCAGGATACTGATTAAGTTCAGTTGACGATACAGTCTAAGAAGTTTGGATTTGGAGTTCATTTATGAGCTATGTCCCATCAGACATCCAGGCACATTCTAAGACAGGTATTGCTCATTTCGGGAGATGGGTTTCTCCGCGAACATGAGATATAGAGAGACATGGATAGAAACAACAAAGCGGATCCACTCACTGAGGCTATTCCTCGAACGCAATAGTTCCGCAAACGAGCTTTGTGAGACTGACTAGTAGAGGAGTTGGGTGTTCGGTATCACACGGGCTGTGAGTATGCGACATCGCAATAATTAGCCTTGAGTGCAAGTGGGAGATTGTTGGAGATAGTGCCCTCAGAGTCAATTATTAGGTCACAGGTACGTGATTGTAATGATTGAGGGAGGACCTATCCCGGTAGGACAGTCTTACTCGAGATGATAGTATGCTATCTGGTTTACCTTTATCATCGTGTACTGCTTTAAGTGACCTGACATGTCGCTATTACACGTTGATAGAGCCCCTAGGATTCTTGCTTGACCACCAGCAGTATGAGGGCGATCATATAAGTGGGAGCTGGGGGTCTACAAGCATATCCTTAAAAGGTCCCTAGTCGTGGGAGTTTCGAGACTGGGCATCGATACTCCATTAGTAGACTAGTGTATACAGTCGAGACCCCGACGAGGGGCGGTGGCCGGTCTCACAAGCCACTGGTGTCAGTTGGATCACCTAAGATGTATACAGGTGCTCATTGGGTTATGAGTACACCGGACAGGACTCGCCGGGAACATGCTAGTTGGTCATATACCAGACGTCAGATGGCAGTTCCCTGGTGACATGTGTGCAGGTTAGTTCATCGACCTGGGGATCGTCATTTGTCTCGTGTGAGTTCCCACTGTACTTTGATTACTACCCTACCACGGCTCAAAGGAGTCGTGCAAACAGGTTTTAGTTGGGTACAGTCCCGAGCCACATGGAGGCAGTGAGCGTATCTTCAGGGGTTCGTCTCTCCCGGTATTGGGGGTGAGGTCGTGCTGTGTCTAGGAGAGCCATTACACAAAGTCCTTGGCCAAGGCAAGGAGATTTACTGGTAGGTATTCCAGTAGTATCTCAGGGTGTTCTGGGCTACACTCCGACACGACTTGTACCGCTTTTGGGGGTCTGACTTTTACCAACCCCTAGGCCCGCCATGCGATACTCATTGACGAACGGACCGGACTGCACGGATATTGTCACTGACAGGCTCAGTTGGGTGTCGGGGTGAGCTTCCTCATCGACGTCCCTTTTGGTCAATAGCTGGTGGCCCGTCACGTATTGGCATATACCTCTGACGTGCTAGTGGTTAAATCCTCAGCCATTGTATTGACGAGTCTTTAGAGTCCGCCACACTTTCAGTTACTCAAGCTTTCGGGCGAAAGGTTGTAGAGGCCGTATGGAGATATGGCAAGGTCGGATCAGATACGTGTGGTATTGCACGGATCAGGATCGGACAGTCTGTACTATAGGCCGTATGGTTATATGGCAGGGTTCGATCAGATACGTGCGGTATTGCACGGATCAGGATCGAACAGATATTACTAGCCGGTTTTGGTATAAGCCGGATCCTAGTATAGTACAGTGTAGACTTTGTCTCATTGCATTTGTATTTCGGTCGAAATACAGATGCGGGTGTGTATGCACAGTATCGGGATTTTCCTGTAATTTATTACGGGACCAGTTTTCTGGAGTTGCCAGTTTGCTTTTCGTTTCGGCCAATTTCCATTGTTCCGTTCATTGGCCGAAGATTGGTGGAGGAGGGCTTATTTGCATTGTTGCAAATAGGCATTTGTGGAAGGGGGTCTTTGCATTTTGTTGTATCATGATAGCACCCTCCTTTGACTTGCTTGACTTGTATCTTCATGATGGCATGACTTTTTGAGTCATCATGTTTGATGGATGGTTTTTGGTGTGTTGGTTTTTCTAGTCATCATTTCTACACATCATGACTTGACCTCTCCCTTGTATGATGGTTCCTTCCCCCCTTGCTTTTTCTCTCTCCAATCACACATGAACAAGGGGGGGCCGGCCACTATTGGTGGGATAAGGAAAATACTTCATTTTGTAGTGTGGAGAAAAGATATGATACTCTCATTCTTTTGGATGCAAGTTTTTTCCCTTCACCTCTCTCCAAGTTCTTCTTCCTCCACAAATGGCAACTCCACTACCCCAAAAAGAGACACAAGCTCACTACATATTCTACAACGAACCTTGGGCACGTCGAGTAGCCGGCTTCGTGCCCGAGTTGCCTCGGCATTGAGGTGGGAGCCCGTAAACGATGTAGGCAACGTGGTGCACTTCCGGCGACGAGGAGGAGACGGACGGAGATCCCGCGAGGAGATCGGATTGGAGATGAAGACCGGAGGACTTGGATCGTCGGTATATCTCTTTCCCATCTTCTAGTTAGCTTAGACTTGTTAATGGTAACGATCCGGGTGTTTAGTGCGCGGGGGTGCCGGTTTGCTAAGTCCAAAAAATTTAAGTTATTCACCGTTTCCGCGTTCCGGCGCAGGATCGACGGCCGGGGCGCCGCCGTGCACTTACATCCCAAACCAGTTGGTCTAAGGTACTAGGTGATGAAGCACCCTCGCTAAATATTTTTTTATTATTTTTGCAGTCTTAAGTAATCACAAAAACCAGTGTTCATTTTTTTATTATCTCTTTTTTCACACTTGAATTTTTATTTTATTTTCTTTGTACTAAGGACTTTAGACAAGAGCATTTCAAGGTCTCCTCTACTATTCCAAGTTTCAAGGTGCGTGTTTGTGCAATTTGTAGGGTATACATTTTCAGAATCTAAACTTAAGCTTAGGAATTATTTTTCAAATTTATACTCTAATAAAAATATCAATACTTTTCGTTTGTTTTAACTTAGCCCAAGAAGTGAACTCAAAATTTGCTTATTTCTAAATAAACTACAAAGACATATACTTTCTACCGTTAATCTTTAAGAAAGGTTATTTTTAGGGTTTTTAACTTACTAAGTCTAAGTTCTAGTTGTTCCAGCTAGTTAACCTTTTTGTCAAACTCAAATCAATTAGGCCAAAATTGAATACATTAATTTTTATGATTTTTGAAATTTTTCAATTTTTTATGGGTTTTAAAATAAGTATGCAAATGCAAAAATATGTATAAATGAATGCGAAGGAAAGAAGGCTTACCGAGCATACCCCCAAACTTAAACTTGACAGTGTCCTCACTGTCATGCTATACCAAGAGGGTCAAAAAGTCGGCACTCCCCTGTTTATTTATTTACAAATTGTTTTTATAATTTTTTTATTGGTAAAAGAAAAAATATATATATATACAGAAAGGCCCTCCCAAACTTCATTGAAATAATGTTAAACGTCATTGTCATACTTTGTAAAGACAAAACGTCAACACCAACTATTCGAAAAATTTATTTGTATAGAGTATCGGTTGGTGGAAGAACATGTTGTACCGATCCAAAAAGAATTGAGGAAGATAGAAGTGGTGGGATGGAAAGTGTGGAAGTGAATAGATATGATGTGGTGATGAATCAAAACGAGAATGTGAATGATCAGCAATCAGTGGAATATTGGCATTCTCGTAGCTTATTAAAAGAAAAGGGGGTGGTTCAACTTCTAAAAGAGGAGGTTGACTAACCACACTATCCCTAAGATATTTCTGTGGATCATTTATCGACTTGGCATCATCCATCATATGCATATGATATTCAATTATGAGGGAACTAATCTCCTCGATGTCCGCCATAGTCCAGCCGAAAGCTTGCCGCCTATCTTATAAGACCATTAAAAAGGCGTTCTCTTGCTCGAGAGCTAGAGAGGCCGATATGATAACGGGAAAGGTCTCATTCTCACCTATATAAGCATATTTAAGGTAAGACGGCAAGGGCGTGAGTTCGAGTTTCGGAGGCGAAACAATCATAGGTAAAAGTAGGGAATCTACCTCGAACTCAAAGGACTCCAACATAGGTTCGAAATCACTGCAAACAACCGATTCGGATGGTTCAACTAACTCATCCAAAAATTCAAAAGACTCATATTCGGGCTGTGAGTCATCATCATCCGAAAAAGTGAAACATTCATAATCAATATCGGTTGTGTCAACTGTGGTAGATTCAAGGAGGGACGCACTAGTGGCGTCAAAACTGTTTTCATCAAACAGAAAACTTTCAAGCTCGCAGTCCTCCTGCGTGATTTCGTGAATAGAGCAAACTTCTCGTATACTAGTTTTGGGCATGGGGGGCAGACTTCCTAACTTGTAAATATTGAACTCACTAGACGTCTTCCCAAAGGATAGAGTCATGGAGCCATTGCGACAATTTATTACGGTATTGGAAGTGGCCAAAAATGGTCGACCGAGAATCACCGGAATTTGGTTCCGTGGGTTAGCAACAGGTTGTGTGTCCATAACAATAAAATCAACGGGGAATATGAAATCCCCTGCTTTGATCAACACATCCTCTAGTTCACCCCTAGGATGGGTGATTGATCGATCAGCCATTTGGAGAGTACAACGAGTGGGTTTCAACTCTCCAACCCCTAATTGCTCGTACACGGAGTAGGGAAGCAGGTTAACACTAGACCCAAGATCTAAAAGTGCTCGATTGATTTTCTTATCCCCAATTGTTATTGAAATCGTAGGACAGCCGGGGTCCTTTCGTTTTTGGGGTAAGGGTTGAGGTTGGTTAATAGCATTGCTCACTGCACTAGCCACTAGCACTTTCTTGGGTATTTGAGACGACTTTCTCTTTGAGGTGCATAAACCCTTTAAGATTTTCGCGTATGAAGGGACTTGTTGGATTGCATTCAAGAAAGGTATATTTATGCTAACCTGTTTAAATAACTCCACAATCTTCTCCATTTGTGCAGTTGGTTTATTGGGACTCAACCTGTTTGGAAATGGAGCAATCTGAAAATTTGTTGAGTCCAATGTCTGTGGAGTAGAATGTGGAGTTGGAACGGATCCCAGTGAGGGTGTGTTCATGAAGTGAGAAGTGGGTCCGTTCGGATTAGAAGAAGAAGAGCCTTTTGAAGAATGAAGAATAGGCTCTAGCGGAGAAGATGAAGGTGAAGAAGAGGATGGAGAAGAAGGAGGAGGAGGAGGAGAAGAAGGAGAAGAAGAAGAACCACCGGCGGGGGTTTCATCACTAATACCCACATTATTTTGCAATACTCTTCCAGATCTCAACGTGGTCACCGCATTTATATTATGATTGTGATATTCATGTGCGTTGTGTGTGTGACCGGGATTTGGCAATGGTTGAGATGGAAGCTTTCCCTTTTCTCTCTCGCTCAACGCAGCAGTTAATTTTGCAATTTGTGCCTCAATAGATTTGATGCTTTGATCGTATGAAGCATTGTTGTGCACCAAAAACTGGACGCAATTTTCCAATCTTGCTGCGGATTCTGTAGATTGCTTGAGAAACGCATCTAGACTTTTTTCTAGCGAGATAACCTTATCATCATTTGGTTGAACCAAGTTATTCATTTGATTTGGATAAGGTTGTGGTTGGAAAGGTTGCTGGTATTGAGTTTGTTGGGGTGCTTGTTGTTGTGGAGGAGGAGACCTTTGAAAGTTGTTGTGTTCTTGGAATTGTTGATTTTGATTCCAAGCAAAATTTGGGTGACTCCTCCAACCCGGATTATAGGTCGAAGAGTAAGGATCATTTCTTCGTCGTTGCTGAAAGGTAGCATTGACTTGATCTTGTCCTTGAACAGGTGGATTGTAAGGACACTCTTCGGTAAGGTGTGATGGATCCGAACAACAAGCACAAACAGTTCGTGGGGGTAAAGCAGGGGCAGGAGAAGACGATGAGATTTTGGTCTCAATGGCTTCTAGCTTTTTCATAAGTGCGGCCATCTCGGCCTTCATAGCAATCTACATATCTACTTGATGTATGCCTGCCCTAGGTTGACCAATAGAAGAAGATGAGGTGGTCTTTGTGCTCTCCCACTGAATTGTTTGCTCACTAAGATCCTCGAGAAACTACCATGCTTACTCACTAGATTTGGTTAGAAAGTGACCTTGACAAATGGTTTCGAGCAACTGCTTCGTTGCCGGGTTCAATCCCTCGTATAATGTTTGGCAAAGTTGCCAATTTTCGATCCCATGGTGAGGGCATTGAACAAGTAGGTCTTTGAATCTTTCAAAACACTTCCAAAATGGTTCGGAAGGAAGCTGGGTAAATTGTATAATCTCATTGCGAATTCTCGCGGTCTTGTGATGAGGATAAAACTTTTTAAGAAAAGCTTTAACAAACTCGTCCCAATTTCTAATTGAATGTGATGATGTGCTGTATAACCACTTCTCGGCTAAGTCACATAAAGTGAAAGGAATGACCCTTAGCTTTATAGCGTCATCACTTAATTGGGTTGTTTTCATCATGGCGCAAACGTTTCGGAATTTATTGATAAAGATATAGGCATCTTCGGATTCCAATCCATGAAATTTTGGCAGCATATTGATGAAGTGGGGTTTTATCTCAAAATTATCCCCATTTTCCGGTGGGGGTGAAAGACAGGTAGGTAAGGAGGTGCGGACAGGGTAGAAGAGATCCTGGAGCGCGATTCGTTGGGGCGCTATAACAGGCGGGAGATTCGGCTTATTCTCACCTAACGGAGGTGGAATCAGTCCCGTGGGTAAGGTGTTGTTGGGATTATATCCCGACATACCTTCGGAAGAGGAATTTGAAGGTGGAGGTAAGGAAATGGAGGGAATTTCGACTTCGGAGTCGAAAGGTTTGTCGGTCGGTACCAATGAAACACGGACCAATCGGGCACTAGTATCCCTAGTCCAACCGGACATACACTTAAGGAGGTAGTGTAGTCAAAAAATGAAAAACAGAATATGGGGGTGAGAAAATGTCGATGAGAAGAAAGTGAGTGGTGGTGGGGTGCAAGGATTTTTAGCGACAAGTTACAAGTTTTTATAAAAGATTTTTCCTTTTTCCTTTTTTTTTATTTGGAACTTTTTGCAAAAAAAATTTCGATAAAGGGCTAAGACACACTTTCGATCAACCAAAAATGCACAAACAGGCCTAGATCTAGGGTCACCTAGGTCAGCTAGACAGCTCCTAACTGTTCCAAAGGGCTAGAAATAGGACCTCAAACCGCCTCTTCACTGCCAATTGCGGCCGGGTAAGTGCCAGGAAAGTGGGAGGCTCCCCGCTACAAGTAGCGGTCCTAATTAAGTAACCACTTGCCTTAGACACACTTGCCTAGACACCGCAAAATCAGGTTAGGACAAACGGTCGATGCCTATAACTAGTCTTCTGTCCTATTGAGCGCGACGTCCTTAGGGCTGAGTCTAGTATTTTTTAATTAAGATTGGTCAATGCAAATGCCTTTTATGATTTCTGGGGTCCTGGGAAGGGTGATGAAATCCTCACTCAATCTGAATTGGTCAAAAGCCCCTTAAAGTCAGTTTTAAAAATATGCAAAACAGTAAATCACTTGCAATCAAATCTTTTTATTTTATGCGCGGTGCAAAGAATCCTGCAGAAAATCAATTATTGGAATGGAGAAGATTTTTAAGCGCAAAGAATCCTGCAGAAGATTTGGCAAAAGATATATTTTAGGTTGCAGAGGGGGAGAAAAGGAAGCAAACAGTGAATTTTTGCGCGCTGACGTGGCAGGTGGGCCGCGGTTCCTCAGCGGAATGGGGGTTTTCGCGGCGGGTTAGCGACGGTACGGAGGCTTCAGGTCTCCAAAAAATTGTGCTGTTCTGATTTTCCAACCTCTTTCTGTTCTAATGTATCTTTTTCTGTTTCGCACTCTGGATTTTTCCAGATCCGTCGATTCTGCAGAGATTCACAAAAAATACCCTTCAAACAGTAAATGAATTTTTTTTTATATTTTTGATTTTTTAGATTTTTATGATTTTTATATTTTATATTAACCCGAAATTACAAAAATGAAATTTTACGCCATCCCCGGCAACGGCGCCATTTGATTAGTGTAGGATTTTATAGATCAAGAATATATTACCGCAATCAAGAACAGCGTCGCTTGGTAGCTAGGCGGTGAATACGGGTTGGTCCACAGGGATGTTGTAAATTTCCTAAATGTTCTTACGAGCTAATTCCAAAGGGTGTTGGATCTTTTAATTAAATCTAAAAACCAAGTTGAGTTATAATAGGATTAGGAAACTATCTAGATCTAAGTCTTGCTAGGGTTAGGTCTAGGGTAAGTTGAAAGATTAAAAGTTTCATCACCGCTTTCAATGCCCTAATTTAGGTCTATTAGATGTTATGGTAATTATCAATAAAGTGGATTAGAATCATTTGGAAAGATGTTTCTTCCTCTAGGTTCTTGTCCTTCCTTTATCGATCCTTACCCTAACCTCCATGGAAAACACGCGCAGCCGGTTCTTTTTACTACGGTGTCACCGTTACCTCGAGGGATAAAGTGCCGCAGGGAGCAGTGTGTGCGTGTATGCATGGAGTTCTAATTATTATTTGTGATGGGGCAAGAAAGGGGTGAGAGATCTCATCTCTCAAACCTCTCCCTAAAACTAACCCTAACAAGCGAGGAGACTACTCACTCATTAGGGAATTAAAAGACATTCTAAATTAAAAGTAAACTAAGACAAAGAAATAAAAGAACTTACTAATTATTATAGATGGCTCTCTCCAAATATCAACCCAGTACAGATCTGAATTTATGAAATGAAAAGAGGTATCACCTAATACAAGAGTTTGGGTATCTATTTATAGGATATAGAAAACCCTAGGTTTACAATTGCCGCATGTCTGCATTTACCAAAATACCCCTAGGTTGACTAGTCAGCGCCGCCTCCAACTTTTGGTAAAAAATTATTCTTCTCGGGGCTTTAAGCGGAACCGCGGCCGCAGCAGGGGTTGGGCCGCGGTTCCGCGGCCCAATGTTTGACTTGATGGATGAAAATTCTGGGCTTGGTTTTGGGCTATTTGGTCTTCATACTTCTTTGGTTGTTTCTTTAAAATAGCTTCTGGTTCTCCTCCAGATTTTCCAGTGAATAATTGTGGTAGACTTTAACCGTGGCTTCGCGATCTTGGACTTTACGTTGCCTTGTACTGATCTTTTGTGTAAGCTTGATTAAGATCCTTCTATTTGTTGGTCAAAATCCCTCTTTTGTATCGTCTTTTGTTTTTTTCACTGTTTTTGCTCCAAGAACCTGTAACCTGTAATTATGTAGTAGACATGGATCAAAAGCACCTGTTTATTTATAAAAAGAATCAGAATAGGGAATATAATAATGCAATATTATGATATGAACAGGTACAAACCCTAGTTTTTTTAGAGAGAGAAAAAGTTAGCATTGATTTTTTCATCATGTTGTCTTTATAGGCTACACACTTTACATATAGCCCCTTTGGCTTTGCTAAATGGCACTTATGCCACCCCATACCTTATGTGCTCATTTCTTTTGCACATGAGCCATGGGTTTTACAAAAATTTGGTTTTATGCCCATTTTTCTCACATTTATGCATAAAAATTACATCAAAATTATTTATTACAAAATTTTTATTTTGGCATGGGGGAAGCTGGCCGCTTCATGTTCGGGCTCAACTCGAGCATGAACCCACTTGATCTGGACTTGGGCCCACTTGGCTTAGGGTTGACTTTGACTTTGACTTGGTCAACTGGAGTGTAATTTTTGACCCTAACAGAGGCAAAGGGCGTGCGATTCTTCAAGCTCCCGTCGATCACCCATAGAGCGGCTAAACATATCTGGGGCCCGTACTGCGCCTTCCATAGGTCGCAGGGCCACCCGACCGAAAACTGCAAGCAACTCCGCAAATACATCGAGGAGTTGATCCGCTCTGGCCACCTGGTGAAGTACCTGCGGGACAAGCGACAGGCAGACAGGGAGCACGAGAACCAGCCCCCTCCCGGCGAATTAACGATTGGCCAAATCATGGTCGTTTCCTCGGGGTCTGCTCGTGGAGCCAGTGAGACTCACCGCCTCCTACCCGTCAAGGGAACAAGCGACCCTCCCCATAAGAAATGCAGGACCGCTGAGCCTATAATCTTCACTTATGAATGCCTCCACGGTATATCCTTGCCTCATAACGACCCTCTCGTGATTACGGCACGGGTCCACCGTTATGAGGTTCAGGGGATATTGGTCGATTCCGGAAGCTCGGCAGATATCCTCTTCTATGACTGCTTCCAGCGTATGGGGCTTGGGCCGTCTGACCTATGGCCAACCTCCTACATCCTATCAGGGTTTACTAACCACTCCATCCCGGCCGAAGGAGTGGTCACCCTCCTCCTCAACATTGGGGAAGCAGGCCATATGAGGACCATACCGATGGAATTCATCGTCGCTAGAATCCCCTCATCCTACAACATCCTCCTGGGACGCCCGATATTAAACGCCCTCCGGGCTCAAATATCAACCTACCACCTTTCAATCAAATTTCTATTAGATCAAAGGTGAATAGGCCGGGCCTACGGGAACCAGCGAATCGCCAAGATTTGCTTCACCGCAACATCCACCACCAGAGAGCAGAGCGACGACCTCGAAGGCGCAAATGATTTCCAGGGGTCCTTGGACATTCGCGATGAACAGAAAGAAATCCGAGGAGCCCCGGTGGAGGCGCTAGCAAAAATCCCCCTCGTCGAGGGGAATGAGGGACGAACCGTCCAGATCGGATCCCTTTTAACAGGAAACCGGCGCGAAGACTTGATCCGCTTTCTCCGAAGGAACTCAGACGTATTCGCCTAGACGCCTGCTGACATGCCCGAGATCGACCCTAAAGTAATCTCGCACAAGCTCGGGGTCGACCCGAAGGCCCGACCCGTCAGACAAAAGAAGCGAAGTTTTGCGTCGATCAAGTAAAGGCAATTAAGGACGAGGTCGATAGATTTCTCACGACCAACTTCATTCGAAATGTTGCCTACTCGGATTGGCTGGCGAATGTAGTCATGGTTAAAAAGGCGAGCGGGAAGCGGCGCATGTGCGTCGACTTCACAAACCTGAACAAGGCCTGCCGGAAAGACAACTATCCCCTCCCTCGGATAGACCAGCTAGTAGACAGCTCGGCAGCCACGAATTGCTCGGTTTCATGGACGCTTTCTCCGGCTACAACCAGATCCGTATGAACCCGGCAGATGAAGAACTTACCGCGTTCACCACGGACCGGGGGGTATGCTGCTACAAAGTGATGCCCTTCGGCCTCAAAAATGTTGGGGCTACATATCAGCACCTAATTAACAAAATATTCAAACCATAGATCGGGAAGAACATGGAGGTTTACGTCGACGACATTCTCGTGAAATCAACCTCATTGGATGAGCACGCCAAAGATCTTGGCGAGACATTCGACATCCTCTGCAAGGACAAAATGAAGTTGAATGCAACCAAGTGCGCGTTCGGAGTGACTAGCGGAAAATTCCTCGGGTTCATGGTTACCCACCAAGGAATCGAAGCTAACCAGGAAAAGATCAGCGCCATTCTCAACATGGACACACCAAAGAGCAATGTTGAGATCATGCAACTCACGGGGAGAGTGGCCGCACTGAGTCACTTCATGTCGAGATCTGAAGAAAAGTGTCTCCCATTCTTCAAAGCCCTGAGAAAGATCCCAAAGTTCGAATGGTCGAAAAAGTGTCAAAACGCTTTCGAGCAGCTCAAAGCGCACCTGGCAACTCCCCCACTACTCACCCGGTCAATCGAAGGAGACAAGCTATTATTGTACCTTGTGGCCTCCGATTATGTTGCTGGCTCGATGCTCGTCCGAGAAGTCGAAGGAGTACAGAAGCCGGTCTACTACGTGAGCCATGTCTTCAAAGACGCGGAAACAAGGTACCCGGCCATAGAAAAGATAGTCTTGGCGCTTATCGTCGCCTCAAAGAAGCTACGGCACTACTTCCAGGCACATACCATCATCTTCCTCACCGAAC
This sequence comes from Agapanthus africanus, assembly GCA_030015575.1. Classification (NCBI taxonomy): domain Eukaryota; kingdom Viridiplantae; phylum Streptophyta; class Magnoliopsida; order Asparagales; family Amaryllidaceae; genus Agapanthus; species Agapanthus africanus. The sequence goes on along the minus strand of JASDDO010000024.1, from coordinate 831,259,912 downwards.
GGCCTATAGGGACTATTCTCGCCTCCCCCGGGTCATCTGGTCGTCTGGAGAAATGGAGGTTGGAGTTATCCCAATTCGACATCAAATACCGCCCCAGGCAAGCCATCAAAGCACAAGTCCTGGCAGACTTCGTTGTCGAGTGCACTATCCCCACCAAGGAAGCAGCATCGGCACATGTCCCCGGGTCTCGACCCTCGGTCAAATAAATACCCGACCCCGTCCCCGATTGGGTCCTCTACATGGATTGATCCTCTATCGAAGAAGGGAGCGGTGCCGGCCTTATCATTCGAGGCCCGAACGAGGCAGAAATGGAGTACTCCTTGAAGCTCGGGTTCAGAGCGTCAAACAACGCCGTGGAATACGAGGCCTTGCTAGCCGGGTTGCAAATCGCTTCCGGGGTGGGGCTGAAGACGATCTGGATTCACAGCGACTCCGCCCTAGTTGTCGGCCAAGTGGCCAGATGCTTCGAGGCCCGAGAGCCGCTCATGGTAAAGTACTTGGCCGAGGTGAAAAGACTACGAAAATTTTTTGATGAAGTCCATGTGGAACAGATCCCCCAGAACCTGGACGCCCAAGCCGACGCCCTAAGCAAGTTTGCCTCTTCTTATACGGCCAACAATAAGAGGAATATTCTCTTCGAAGTCTTGCCACGACCCGTCATGGAAGATAGAGATGTAACGCTTCAAGTATACACTGCTCGGGAGGAAGGCCAGAATTGGAGGAAGCCCCTCATGGAATTCTTGAAGGATGGTACACTTCCGGAAGACCGAGGGGAAGTACGCCGCCTTCGAGCCAAAGCCCACCATTTCATCTGGAGCAATGGAAACATTTACAAGAAGTCATACACAACCTCTACTCCGGTGCGTCGACCCTCACGAAGCCGACTACGTCCTGCGTGAGATACACGAAGGGGTCGGTGGACCGCATCAAGGGGCCCGTACATTGGTCCAGAAGACACTGCTCCAAGGATATTATTGGCCGACGATACACCATGACGCTCAGAAGCTCATCAGAAGCTGCAAAAGCTGCCAACTCCACGGCAGCATACCCCATATTCCGGCTACCGAGCTGACGGCCCTCACCTCCCCTTAGTTGTTTGCCCAGTGGGGGATGGACATGGTAGGCCAACTCCCCACTGGTACGGACGGACACAGGTACATCCTCGTCGCGGTAAACTATTTCACGAAGTGGATTGAGGCCGTCCCTGTCAGAAAACCGGACGCCGCTACTACCATAAAGTTCCTGCAGAACAACGTAATCTCTCGATTCGGGATCCCAAGGTGCATCATTACCAACCACGGGACGAATTTCGAAAACGACAAAGTCAAAGAGTTCTGCAATGAATACCACATACTAATAAAGTTTGCCGCGGTCGCGCATCCTCAATGCAACGGACAGGCCGAGGTTGCTAACCGCGAGCTCGTTTAGAAGGAAGGCAGGGAAGCTGGGTCGAGAAACTACCGCGAGTACTATGGACCTTACGCACATCGAAGAAAATGCCCACGGGAGAGACCCCCTTCAGCCTCTACTACGGTACCGAGACAATGGTCCCAGCGGAAATCGGACTGACCAGTTATAGAGTCGAACACTTCGATGACGAAGCCAATACATCGGCGCTCCGGACGAATATGGACATCTTGCTAGAGAAACGGGACCGAGCACAGATCAAAGCGGCCGCTTACCAACAACAAACTGCTCGCTACTACAATGCACGAGTTATACATCGCGCCTTCAAGACGGGAGATTTGGTCTTAAGGCGGAACGAATTCGTAAATCAGGGTAAACAGCACAAGTTCTCCCCAAAATAGGACGGCCCTTTTCTCGTCTTCGAAGTATTGCCCGGTGGAGCCTATCGCTTACAAGACGCCGGGGGACGCAAGTTTCTTCGGCCCTACAATACTGAAAAACTCAAGCTATACAAATGAATGTATTTTCTTCTTTTCAAAACTATGTAATTTTTCTTAAGTCTCCTGAATTAGAAGAGACTTCTTCGATATATTTTCTTCTTCCTCGGTTCCGAGATCCCTAGATTCGTTTTGAGAAAATATGTAAAAAAAATGCTAAGGGATAAAAGAAGACAAAACACATCAGAAAAGAAGAATTTTATTCATTAAGAGGTATTATAGGCTCCTCAGCCTTACAAAAATTACAGCAGAGGAGGCCAGGGATTGAGGAAGCATTGTTGATGGTACGCCGACGAAATCTCCGCCAGCCGAGCCCTAGCCTCCTCGGCTACCTCGGAAGCGCCACCCGACAGACAAAAATCAATGATCAGCCTCTTCTGGAAACACTCCAGAAGAAGGCCCGTTGATCGGTTCCGCCTGCTCTTCGAGATCAGGCCGAGATGGTAAAGCGAGTGCAACTTCTCGATTGCCTCATCCCTCAACTGCGGAGACAAGGCATTGTGCAGACCTGGGGACCTCCTCCAGATCGCATAAATAAGCACTTGGAGGAGTGGTGATCGCCGGGGAAGAAGGCGTCCGAAGTGGCCCTCCATGCGGTCTATCGCCGCCTCGAACGTCTGTTCGGATCAGTCGAGGTTGTGAGATACACATCATCGCGAGAAATGATCTCCCTGATGAGCACACACGGACGTCCGGCCATTTTCAGAAACGCAAGGCTAAAAGAAACCAACATGCCTTCACTATTTATAGCCCCAACAGAATCCCTAAAGGCCAAAATTTGCATGCGCAGCAACGCGAATCACGGGATATTTTCAAATTTTCCAATACAGAGCCGCCACATGGCGACCATGCCAATCCTCATGAGCCCTTAAGCGGTCAAAGGAAGTTGGAACGACGCGAACCACGGAGCGACGCGCCTTGCATGTACGTTTCTGCCACGTGTTGTCTGCGACGGTCACTCTTCTAGATTTTACGGGTCAAGGGAGATTGAACAACGCCCCATGAAGGCGAAGAGAAGTCTAAAAAGCCCTCACCAAGAGGCCACCAAGCAGCTTCCCTGCTCGGTCAATCCCTGACGGGTAGTTCCCTACCCACCGACGCCAAGGATCTAAAGCCCTCATCGAGAGGCCACCAAGCAACTTCCCTACTCGGTCAATCCTTAGCGGGTAACTTCCTACCCACCTACGCTAAGAATCGAAGCCCTCGCCAAGAGGCCACCGAGCAGCTTCCCTGCTCGGTCAATCCTTGGTGGGTAGTTCCCTACCTACTGACGCCAAGGATCTAAAACCCTCATCGAGAGGCCACCGAGCAACTTCCTTACTCGATCAATCCTTAGCGGGTAACTTCCTACCCACCAACGCTAAGGATCGAAGCCCTCACCAAGAGGCCACCGAACAGCTTCCCTGCTCGGTTAATCCCAGTAACTTCCTACCCACCTATGCTAAGGATCGAAGCCCTCACCAAGAGACCACCGAGCAGCTTCCCTGCTTGGTAAATCCATGGTGGGTAGTTCCCTACCCACCGACGCCAAGGATCTAAAGCCCTCATCGAGAGGCCACCGAGCAACTTCCCTGCTCGGTCAATCCTTAGCGGGTAACTTCCTACCCACCTACGCTAAGGATCAAAGCCCTCACCAAGAGGCCACCGAGCAACTTCCCTGCTTGGTCAATCGTTAGCAGGTAATTTCCTACTCAGCTACGCTAAGGATCGAAGCCCTCACCAAGAGACCACCGAGCAGGTTCCCTGCTCGGTCAATCCTTAGCAGGTAACTTCCTACCCACCTACGGTGAGGATCGAAGCCCTTACCAAGTAACCACCGAGCAGCTTTCCTGCTCGGTCAATCCCTGATGGGTAGTTCCCTACCCATCAACGCCAAGGATCTAAAGCCCTCACCAAGAGGCCACCGAGCAGCTTCCCTGCCCGGTCAGCCCTTAACGGGTAACTTTCTACCCGCCGACGCTAAGGATCGAAGCCCCACCAAGGGGCAACCATGCATATTCCTGCTCGGCTAAACCTCCGAGTGATAAAGTCCTACCATCCCAAGACGAGGGTCTAAGAACTACATCAAGGGGGAATCAGTCAAAGCCGACCAAGTAGGGACCTTCCGATGTATTCTAAGTGAACGATCACCACCTCGACTCCGGGGGCGGGAAGGGACCGACCTTCCTGCACTTGGCGATTAATTAACTTACACTCGACATGCGATCATCGTCTAAAATGTCGGTCATCGACTTACAGCCTAACACTTGAATCGAGGAAAAGACCGACAAGCTCAAGAACTCGCGCAAGAAACACAGCCATGCAGAGCAAAATAAACCCAGTTTTATTCATGTTCCGAAAGTCTTTACAAGGTATTCTGGGCTCCTCAGCCTTACAAAAATGCCAGGAGGCTTACAAAATTTGAGAAAAAGAAAAACAAAAGATCAGGCTGCAGGCTCGGCCCGGATCTCGCCTTGCACGGCACCACCCTCAGGGGCCGGAGCTTCTACTTCCGCAACCGCCCTTTCCCCGGCGCACGTGGAGCTCACCGTCGGCAAACTCCGGCATTAACGCCTTGATGGCATCAAGAGCTTCGTGCCAAATGATGGTAGAGGCTTCACCGATGTCGGCGTAGAACTGGTCCGACGTCTTGTATAAGTCCACCGACTTGCGAACTCGGAGCTCAGCGATCTTCGCCCCCTCAAGCGCAGCCTCGGTCTTCTTCTTGCTGGCGTCCCTCGCCTTCTTCATTATGGCATAGCACTTGCCCAACTCCTCCAACTTGATCTCGACAGCTTGGTGGGACTCGCTTAGAAGTCGGTGGGACTCCTGGCACTTGGAGATCGTGAGCTCCCAGGCGGCCAACCGGGTTTCGAGGGCAGCTGTCTTCTCCTTCTCCTGCTGCACCTGAAGGCGCAGATCCTCTGCCTCCGAAGATGATTCCCCCGCCTTCCTCATGGCCAGGGCAATCTCATCGGATTCCATGTTGACGATAAGGGCGCAATGCTGGAGGATCTAAGGAAAGCAGCAGATGGATTTAAAGGTGTTCAGACCAAGAAAGGGCACTTAAGATAATACTTAAACGGATACCAACCTGAACTGCCTCCTGAGCAATGGCGGCCACTTGAGCCTTTAGGGTCCCCCAGGGAATCTTTCCCCCGGCCGACTGCTCCATGTCCGCGAGCAAGCTGTCAGCGACGGAAAGTCCCGAGGGGACCACGAAGCAGACATCCCCCTTCTATACGGGAATCCCCTTAGGGATCTCAGTCGACAGCGCACAGGAGACCGTCCTTTTCCTCTTGAGGGGAACCTCGGTTTCCTCCTCCGCCCCCACCCGGGGTTTCGGGTCTCGCGCGTGCTTCTAGCTACCCCCGCGGCGGTCATCGGGGGCTCGGGGCGATGCTGAAGGCCTCGCCGGTGGAGATGGTCTCAGGGCCGAGCTCGGGTCAGCTCGGGACAAGTTCACGCCCCCGGCCTTCTTCTGGGACGTAGCAGCTATGGCAGCTAGGATCCTAAATCGATCCATTTGTCCTGCAAAAGGAGAATATACAGAAATGTTAGTGATGCAAGAAGGGCAAAAGGAAATTATTCAAGTCTAAACAGATCGTCCAAGCTCCTAACTTACCCACGAAGCGCGCGGGGCTAAGCCCGGCCTAGCTAAGGATCTGCAAGGAAAGAAAGACATCGGCCCGTTGGATCAGCTCTCATATGGACACCGCCCTCGCCTCACGAGAGGACGACTGATTCGCCCGCAGGCAGTCGGGCCTGTGCCACTGTATAGGCACAGACCAATCCTCGCCCTCGGGTGGCCCGACGAATACAAACTTCTCCTTCCATTCGTGAATAGAAGAAGGAACGACTACTACTCCCGGCCCGGCTGCCCCTCCCTTGCGTTTTTTGAAAGAAATATACACCCAGCTCGGCTCATCCTTGCGGGTGCCAGGGTGATTTTTGTAACAGATGAAGGAAGTAAGAAGGGTCAGGCTGAAAGGGATGTTGTCAAGTTTCAACCAGACCAGGAACCCTAGGAGAATTCTCCACGAGTTCGGCACTAGCTAGCCCGGGGCAAGTTGGAAGCAACGAAGTACCTCACATACTTCGGGTGGAAAGGGCAGACGCATTCCATCCCAGAATGCATCCAGGTACAGGACAATCTCTTTGCCTTGCACTTGATCCACCCTTTCATCCTCCCTAGCTAAGCGAAGCGAATAGCTAGGGGGAATGTGGAAGCGAGCCTGAATCTCGATAAGCTCGTCCACATTTCTCAGGATGGAGGGCGCATCGCGAGTGTTCCCGATGTGCACTTTAGAGGCCCTTGCCATCGCCTGGTGACGAGCGGCGCGGGTAGCCCTAACTCTATAGGGGGAACCCGACGCAGATAGGGCAGCTAAAAAGGCGGGAGAAAAAGTCCTGGACTCGGCTCTAACAACTGGAACCTCATCGCCCGACTCAATCCTAACAACTTCTATAGACTCCTCGGAGAAAGATATCTAACTTGATTCAAAGGGAACCTTTCGCCGAGTAAAGGCGCAGGAGATCTGATCTGAAAAAAAGGAGGAACGCCAAGCAATCTCTCGCAACGAAGGAAAATAATGGCAGAAGTGTTAACCCTAGGGGAATACCCCTCCTACTTATACAACTCGAGAGGAAGCATCCGGCGGCCCTGATCAATTCCCGCCAAAACGAAGCGTCGCGTCTACCAGCCGTCGAAGCCCCATGTGTTGAACGACCATTGGAGACATTCTTTCGGCCGTAGGCGACAGTGACAGCCTGTCGCATCCACCAATCCGCGTCGGACACGTGGCCTGCACCTCAACAGACGTGCGAACGAATCGGCCCCCCCTCTTTAATGCACGATCATTTCCCTGATCCGCTGATATCATCAAAGATGCGCGCGGAGATCCAAGCGCCTGGGATACGCCATGCGGGCTCATAAATCTGAACGACGTAACTGCCCTACACCAAGTCGCCCCGGAAATCCGCGCCGATAGATTTTGGCAACAGGCTGTGTCCAGAAAACCGATCAGACCACTCTCGACCCGACCCATAAATAGGTCGGGACGAGAGTGGGGAGCTAATGATGATACTCATAAGTGGGAATTCCCCAGATCATGACACGTGGTAGATGACGTGTCCCGGGGCTTACGGGACAGGAGCAGGCACGATACATTGAAGGCATTCTCCGGGCCTTCGCCCCGAAGATTAACCCGACCTTCGATGGCCTCCCAGAACACTCCTATGCCCGCCTTACAAATAACCATCGGCTCGCCTCCGAGCCCTCCTACACGCTGAGCTTTCTCAGCCCTCCTAGCTCGCCTCTGAGCTATCACAAAACCGAGCTTCCCCGTCCTCCCGCCGAGCTAGGCCTTCCCGGTTCTACCGAGCAACCAAGAACGCAGAGCCCAAGTGTCTCCGCCGCAGCTCCGCGTATCTCGCCAGAAGCGAGATATCCGCCACCCAACATCCCGTGTTCCACGCCGTCGTATCCCCCATTAACGAGCGTATCTCGTCATTAATGGAGAGATCACGTCATTCACGTAGGCGTAACGTCAGAGGCGTAACTGATGGCGAAGATCTCGCGCAAGCTCACTCCATACGACCACTATAAAACCCCTCTCCCGGACGACTCAGGTAAGGCAATTCTAATCTAACAAGCCGCTACTCTGCTTAAATTTCTCGGCTAACTTGACCGTCGGAGGGTCCACGGTGGTACAACCATCCCGGGACTTCTTTGTAGGTAGCTCGGATTTACCTCAAAATCAACCCATTGAGATCCACACGTCCAAGAAGATAACCTTCAACATCAATCTCAACCCTTTATCAACGCTCGCGTCAGATCGACGGAGGACAATATCTGAAAGAGATTAAGGCCTCCATCATTTTCCATAGAGATTTGATTAAGTTTTGAATATTTGAGGGGGAATTTAATAGTATTTTCTTGAAAGCACTCTCTCACATATGGATGATTTTCTTTTTAATCATACGCTATTTTAAAACACATGCAGACTTCAGAATCAAGATACGTGCAATGTGGAAGATGTTGAGTGGAACAGTCTTCTCGAGCATCGGTAACTTATTCCATTTTAAAGTTTCATGCAATTTTTTTTAAGAGTGGGAAAAAGAAAATACGCATTTACTTAGCTTGCTCGCCCTGCGAATCATCGCAGGTCCGGTGTCTATGAACGCAGGCCAAAAATTGGGATGTCGGTGGGGCCTCGCCTCCAATGTGCCTGCATTCGCAGTTACAAGCTCTGTGATGATTCGCAGGGCCATTTATTCATGTTGCTTATGGATAGTTGTTCTCCCAGTAAATGATTGTTAAAGCTAAAAGCTGTCGGTGGTTGTCTCAAGTGTTATTTGCTTAATCATGTCAATCCTAAGGCTGGTTTCTGGTTAACCTTACAAATATCAGTTGGTTTTAGTCAGAAATTGAAACCTTGACTAAATCTTCCCGTAATCAACAAACACAAGCTGTGATAGATTGGCCCCAAACTTGTTTGATTAATCTAACCCATTAAATATGTTACTTAGAACGTGAAACGTTTCGGTACACGGAATGAAACAAGGATGCTGCTTGTCATGAAATATGGAATGATAGGGGTAGTTTTCTTCGGTATATTTATACATAATGGTAAATGTAGCTCTAGAATATGGAGTGTTTTTGGGATTATTTGTACGTGTATATGTTTTTTTTTGCGTGTGTGTAAAGCCGCCTTATGCCTATTTTTAGGTTGTAACGATGATTTTTCTAATCCGGATCGCTAGTTTTCTCTGAGTGGAACGGCTATTCCTGATCTTAAATCGCTAATAATCTAGTGATTTATCGTTACACTAGCGGTAAACCAAGCATGATGCGACGGGTTTCGGAATAATCCGTGAAAATTGTATTTATTTGTGAAAAACAAAATTCATGGTATTTAACCGAAAAACGCTGAAATTTAGTTTAGAACGTTGAAATTTAATGTTATTTATTTATAACAGACAAAGCCATGGAATTTATCTAAGAAATGTTGAAATTTATTGATATTTTTTGTAACAGACAAAGTCCATGATATTTATCTGAAAAACATTGAAAGTTTGTGGTATTTTCTTATAACAGACAAAGTTCATGTTATTTATTTGAAAAAGGGAAAATTCATCGTATTTTAATGAACATCTGATGCTATTAACTTATAAAACACTGAAAGTTTGTTACTTGTTTGTAAACATAGCAAACCCATGGTATTCATCTGAAAAACGGCGAAAGCTAACGTTATTTATTTGTAACGGAAAAAGCCCATGATATTTATCTGAAAAACGTTAAAAGCTGACAATATTTATTTGTAACGGACAAAACCCATGATATTTATCTGGAAAACGTTGATTATTTATGGTGTTTTTTATGAACAAAATTCACAGTATTTATTTGAAAATAACGGAAGTTCATCGTGTTTTAATGAAAACCTAATGGTATTTATTTGTAAAACATTGAAAGTTCATTGTATTTTAGAGAAAACCTATTGGGATTTTGAATTAGTGGCATGCTTGTAATTATTGAAAATTTTTGAATTGATGGCACATTTGTAAATAGTGAGAAGTTGAGATGATGGCAAAATTATAAATAATAGGAAGTTGGCAAAACTTTGCCTTGAACTACGTAAAATACCTCCACCAAAATATTAGAAATTACAAAACCAACAGATTTTTTGCAAACAGATCTAAAGAAATATTCTATTATTATGGGTATTTTAGAGATATCACCAAATTTTCACTTCTCATATAGCTTTCTATTAGTATCATGATAGCGCATTAACCCACTTTTTTTTATTTTCTTTATTATCTAAATCAAAATCCCATTCTTTCATTTTGAATACCTTTTACCTGTCCTTTTCCGACCGAGGTTTAAAATCTCGGTATTGGACAGTCACTTTTAGGATCAGAACGGTTAATCTTGGTCGTATCGGCTGTCTCGGATCGGAATATCTGATTTTATGTTGTTTGAGAAAAAGAATTTTGAAATTAGGATTTTAAAAAAAAGTTATTTATAGTTAAAGTAACTAAAAATAATTTGGAGAATTATTTTACAATCAATTATGTTTAAAGTTACATTCAAACTAATCTACTAACATAATAACCAATAATAAACTCATTAAACCATTAGTGTACCGTTAACCCATTAACAAATCCATTGACCATTTAATACGAAAACCACGCTAATAAAATGCTAAACACAATGAGACAATATCCGCCATGAACTTGGACGGTCAGTTTTCGGCTCGGAATTGGCCATCTCGGATCGGGATCGGCCAAGATTTCAAACTATGTTTCCAACAAGTTTAACTACTTAACGTTGTATTAAATATTGTATTACATGTCCCCACAAATAAATTATTTATTTATTGACTTGTTTATTTATTTTTTTTTGTTTATTTTTGCCGATAAAACTTATTTATATTGTTTGGCTTTTATGCCTAATCTTATGTTAATCTAGCTAGTATAAAATTTAATTTTTTCTCAAACCGAGGTTTATAGAAATTTGTCGAAAAACGCTGGGACGAAATTTTTTAAGAGTGCCTGTACATGTAAAAATACTGGTATATGCTAATTAACGGAGAATACAAAAACATATAGCATCGCTATTTAGCTGTATGAATCCATGGTAATCAATCTATAAATTGCTGCGAAAAGTTTCTTTTTTGTTTGATAATTGCTAAATTTAGGCATTTAGTTTTGGATTAAGGGCTTGCCCTTGTTTCAGTTTTCGATTAAATCGTCTGTTAACACATCTTTCCAGCTTTGGGAGTGTTCTGATATGTATGCTAGTTACATAACTGAATAAATTAGAGGTTTATAAATTAGAAGGAAGCTAAATCAATCTCTTGATTGCAGAACTCAGCTTCTCAAAAATATCATCTGTCAATGGAAGATCACCTAGTACTCTATGTGGATCACTTAATAACTTCACCGCTTTCTGCGCTGCCGAAAGAGGGTTCGGATAGTAACAGATGCAATATTGAGGAAAATGTTATCGGATATGACGACGAGGAGCCGCTCGTTCAGATGTTCGAGTGCAGGATTTGCCTGGAAGAGGACTATGTTACATGCTTGGAGACTCCCGGTGCTTGCAGCGGCAGCCTTAAGCATGTTCACAGGGCTTGCGTCCAGCGCTGGTGCCACGAGAAAGGAGGCATTACCTGCAAGATATGCCATGAGCCATACAAGCCTGATTACACCGTCCCTCCTCGACCGCAGCCGGACGACACTCCGGTCGATATCCCGGTCCTTGATATGGCGGCAGCGCAACGCCATTTTCTTGAAGCCGGGTACGAGGAGCACGTGGCTAGAAATGCTGATGGCGCGGCACTCTGCGGGTCGACGGCTCTGGTTCTAATGGCGTTTCTGTTGTTGAGACGTGTTTGGACCGTTTCTAACGGCGATGGGGATGACGGCAACGCCTCTACGTGTTTTTCTCTTCTTTTTTTCTTGTTGCGTGCTGCTGGATTTCTACTGGTTGGACCGTCGGCGTCCTACAAGGGCACAGGCAAATACAGGAGGCGGCAGCACCGGCGGAGACGAATTGGTCTACTTGTTCAAGCAGAGCAGAGCACTTGCAAGCAAAATGAATGAAGGAACAAAAGGCCTCCGCAATAGAAAGACGAAAGAGACGCCGAGATTTGGTTTGGTTACGGAAGGAAGAAACCACCTTGGTATCCAATTTCAGTAAAGTGAGGATAGCATTGATATGTCAGGTATCACTTGTTTGACACCCGTCTCCATTTGTACCCTCAAGCATCAAATCAAACTAAAAACAATCAAATTTGCTTGCATTCCAATCTAACAGGAAGAAAGAAAGAAAGAAAGAAAGAAAAAAAGAATATGTATATCTTTGAAGTTGCACCAACATAGCATGTGATCAGGACATGAAAATTCCAAAGAACAAGGCTCTAGAAACAAGAGAGTTTATCATGATCATCGACCCTCTTAGCCCTCTCCTTAAGCCAATCAAAGATGAGAGCAAATCCAACCTCCACATTCTCCTCGGTCTCCCCAACCAATTGGTGCCACATCCCATCCAATACCTTCAAACTCTTGTCCTGGCTTCCCGCCTTGTGGAATACAAACTCCGCGGACTCGCAGTCACAGACCTGGTCGTCTTTCCCGTGTACCACCAGCAGCGGGGCCTCCAGCTCCCCGCATTTGCTCTCGATTTCCGCAACCAGCCTCTTCATCTCGGCGGCCGTGGCGTAGGTGGGGTGCTCCGTGCAGCGCGCGTGCGGGCTGTTCCTGGCCAGTTCCCTCTTCCACTTCAACTTGTAAGATTTCTCCACGAGGGATTTGGCGAAAACCGCCCTCCACCCGGGCGCCAGGAGGGCCATCATGGGAAGGAAATTCTCCAGCGGCCAGACCGGCATGACCTTTCTCGACAAGCCGCACATGGCCCCGTTCAGCACTATCCCCTTCCAGGCATGCTTCTGCTGTATGGCGACCAGCATTGCTATAGCCCCCCCTAAGGACTCCCCGTATAAGAATGCGGGCAGGTGCGGCTGACTCGATCGGACGGAGTCGAAGAACCGGATGCAGTCGGATACGAGAGGGTCCATCGACGGGAGGTGGGTCGTGGGGCCCTCGGACCGCCCGTGGCCCTGCAGATCGAGGGCCACCACGTGAAAGTTCTGTTTGGCTACGGCCACCGCGGTGGTCTGAAAGACCCAGCCGGACTCGGAGGAGTAGCCGTGGATCATGGCGACGAGGCCCAGGGGTCGGGAGGCCGATGAGGCGGCACCCGGCGCCCCGGGGCGCCAGGATTGGGTGAAGATTCTCAGGTTTTGGTGGTTGGTGAAGGATGATTCTTCATGAAGGATGTTGTGCTTTTGGTAGAATTCGTCTTGTGTGAGGTTGCCGAAGGGGGACTTGGAATTGGCTTGGTGGATCGGGTGAGCCATCAATCGAGAGTTAAGCAAGGATCGATGTGGGTGGGCCGGGTGGTTGAGGGGAGTTGGGGGGGTTTTATAGGGGTTTCAGGAGTTATGATGAGGGTATTTTTTTTTTCTTTTTATTTATTTAATTGGTGGGTTGGGGAGTTTGGATGCGACACATGTCATTTATGCGATCAATGGGATCCGATTAATTTTTTTTTTTCCAAGATAAATTGCCCTGGAAAAGATAAATCATGAGTAAAAATGGATGCCGGTCCGATCATGAATTTATACCGGCAAAAAAGAGAATATTTTACTCCGACCGAGCCCGTTATGCATCATCACTTGATAGTCAAGAACAAATTTATCGATACAACCGATGATAATAATCAAGTTTCGAACAAACATTACTGAGGAAACGAAATAGAGAAACATTAAATAGCTATACAATATTTAGCAATAGGAAAGCCTCGTAGCGCAGAATAAGCACCATAGCCTTCATAACTTGCAATTAATGACTTGCTGCTGTATTGCTAGTGAAATTATTAAATACTGGATGGTTATAATTTGTCGGTTGTTACCGTGGTAGAAAAATGTGGTAGATATTATTTGTAGCTTGTTTTTATTAGTGTGCATTTTTAATTGATTAAGATTGATTTAGTTTGATGATAAGTACTTTTTGCTTCTTCATTCTTGCAACTTTTTTTTGTTGTGCTCTTTAAATGCAGTTAATTTATGTCATATAAAACTATAAAATTAAAAGTAGACTATTTTTTTTATTTGAATTTCAATTCTAAAATTTAACATGAATGGAGAGAGATTGACCATATTGTCTTTATGCTTATTTTGTATTATTATGGCGATGTTAAACTCTCTGATGTTTGCTTTTATCAAAGGCTTTTTCTTCTCTCTTTTTTTTGAAATTCTTTATATTTCGAATGATACAATAATGACATTACTACCAAAAGGGTTCAGCTTATACAGTAAAGAAGATATGGCAATTTAGCTTTCCAATATTATTATAATCATCTGTTTGCAATAAAGAAATCAAGGGCTTGTGCAGTTATAGATCATTGTCAAAAATTATAATTACAACATGACAGTTTTAGTTGGCTTTTACATCCAACATTTACACATGGCATTGTTGTTTTCTGCTGCACTTCAACTGCAACCCAGCAAACTTCCTCCCTCCTACTAATTGCAGACAACCTACCCAGCTACCCACTCAGAGATATATGAAACAGTTGGGAATGAGCAGTAGCTGCAGTAAGATGAAATGACAGTTCAGGTGTCAGTTCCCAGTTAAAGTCATAATCCATAATTTAGGTTACTTGCCATGCTAGAATTTATGCACCCACCATACACCCTATAAGAAATGTAAAAGTTATTTTTTAAAGTAGAGTTTAAAGTCTCTCAAATAGTTGGAGAAGTGATGGATTTTATTTTATATTTTATATCCATGTGTAAAATTTGTTGTCATGTAGAAAGTATAACACTTGGTAGTATATTGTCGAGTCAAGTTTGGATCGAGTTGGAGGAGTGATGAGGTTTTACACATGGGTTTTTAATGATGAGCGGGTTCCAACAATAACTCAAGACTTGTTGAGATGTGATCCATTTTATATTTTATAATCATTTGTTTCTTTTGTTGTTTCCAATATGGGACTCTCTTTAAAGTCCCGTCATTTTGTTTTTACTTTCAACAAGAAATAATAGAATGATCAAAGGAAATGTTTATAAACTAATAAATATTGAGGAAGTTTTGTATTTCAATTTTCAGCTAGGTACGAATATGCCTTCTTTGAAGAGAGAGAGAGAGAGAGACTCTTAGAATTTAAAAATTGTAGAATTACAATTTTTTGAGTTTCTTGTTGAGGAGACAAAAAAATGACATGGCACCTCTTAAAAGTTCCAGTTAAACGGCAGAGATAGGGATGAAAACTTTTACAAAAGAAATTTGTTATTGCCATATAAAAATAATTATATATTGTCAGTCTGATATCAATATTTTCTTCATTATGTTAGAATTCTTGATAGAAGAATCTTTGTAAAATGCAAGGGCCTACCAGAATATTCCTTTATATAGATTGGACTTTAATGAAAAAATTGTTATCTTACTTTTAATTAATTCTCTTATATCCAAATTTTTCACTCTTATATCCCATAGACCTGGGCTTCACCAAGAACCATTCTTCACAAATTTGCTATCTCCAAATGTTCTCCATTATAGTAAATATTGAACAATTCTTCACAAATTTGTTATCTCCAAATGTTCTCCATTATGGTAAATATTACACAGGGAGCCAATAAAAAAATTCCATGATCCAATTTTTTTTATTTATTAGCTTCCTTTTCAATTTTATCACTCCTATATCCCATATACCTAGGATTATATGGTGAAATTTTTTTGATAGGCCCACTTCTTAAAATCTCTTTCAATTTATTCTCTCACTATTTAAGTTTTATTAGCAAAATTTTCACCATTTTTGTGTGCATGAAAATGATGAAAATCGGAAAATACAGAAATTTTTAAAGATAAAAATTTCGCGATTTTCGTTTCTATTGCAAAAAATATAGAAAACCCAAAAAAAGAAAGTTTTTACATTTTTGAAATAATCAGTATTTTTATGTGCTATATAGCATGTAAAATATTAAAATTTTGAACGAAAAGAAAAGTTGAGATTTTTTAAAAATTTCATGATTTTCATGTGTTATATAGCATGCATAATATTGAAAAGGCGAATGAGAATAGAAAATTTTGCGATTTTTTTGAGATATAGCATGTAAGATGTATGAAAACATAAGAAAACATAAAATATTGAGACAAAAATTTTGTGATTTTCATGTGTAATATAGTAAACAAAAATATTGAAAAACCGAGGAAAACGGGAAATTCTTGAGATATTTCTAGATTTTGCGACTTTCACAAGCAACAAGCAAAATATTGAAAAAACTAAAGAAAAAAAAACATTTTGAGATTTTTGAAATTTCGTAATTTTCTTGTGCTACAGCGTGCAAAAATATTTGAAGTTTGAAAGTTTTTTAGGATTTTTAAGAATTTCGTGATTTTCATGTGTTGCTGGGGATTCCCAATCACTTAGAGTCTAAGTTTGTTGGATCTTAGTAGTAATCGGCAACTGTCTTATTTTACTTCTCATAATGTTGTCTCCTTGATATTCAAAAGTTCTCTAAAAGCATGAGCAAGTAAAATATTAGAAAGCTGAAGTAAAAAAAAATATGAAATTTTTGAAATTTCATGATTTCCATATGCTATAACATGCAAAACTATGAAAAGGAAGAATTTTTTTTTGTTGAGATTTTTGAAAAATTATGATTTTCATAAGCCATATCATGCAAAATAGTGAAGAATACATAAAATTTTAGCATTTCTGAAAAAAATTTGATTTTTGTTTGTTATAACAAACAAAATGTTGAAACAAAAAATATTGAGATTTTTTAAAATATTGCAATTTTCTTGCTTATAGCAAGCAAAATAATTTTAGCGATTTTCATGTGCTAAAAAGCAAAATATTGAAAAACCGAAGGCACCAAAGAATTTTGATATTTTTGAAAAGTTGGCAATTTTTATATGTTATATATATAGCAAACAAAATATTTAAAAACCGAATAAAACAGAAAATATTCAGATTTTTGAAAATTTTGTGATATTCATATGGTATAGAATAAAAAATATTGCAAATTTGAAGAAAACAGAAAAATTTTGAACTTTTAAAAATTCACGATTTCCGTGTGCTATATCATTCAAAAATTAAGAATTTCAAGTTAATGGCAAGATTTTAGGACTTTAGAAGATATCGTAATTTTCATGTGCTATAAGCAAAATATTGAAAACTGAAGAGCAAGAAAAAAAATTAAGTTTCATATGCTACTGAAAGTATATCTTAGCACCACTACTAGGTTTCAAGGAGCATCAAGTATGCAATTTTAAAAAATCTAGAGTGCTAAGATATACTATTCTAGAATTGAACTGGAGAATTAGGATTTGTTGTAAGCAAACATGTTCTAAACTAAGTGAAGAGAGTTACAACATTTGTAGACCGGTCATTCATTTCTATAGCTCCAAGTAGTAGTCCTCAGAACTCTTCTTAGATTCCGCTTGGTGAAAGGAACGAGCTTGCTTTGTAGTCTTCGAAACCGAAAATGATCCACCTTGAAGTCTCTCCTTCAAGCTCGCTCTTCACTAATTAAAGTATTAGTGAAGCAAACAACATATACTAAAAGGCTAGGATAGTATAGGTTGATGAAGTATGAATTTTGCTCACTTTAGAAATCTTCTTCTCTTTCTTTTTCCAACTCAAGAAAAACCTTAGAGAGCACTTGAGGAAGAAGATGAACATGGGTATGTGAGTGAATGAGTATGAGATAATGAACCATGAGCTAGAGATAAGGTGAGAAGATGAGTCATGGCTTCTCAATACTTCTCCAAGTATCCAAGCCATGACTCATTTTCTACTCTTTTTCATTTTACTTTTAAATTAAATTATCCCAATTATCTTTAGCACTAGTGTGAGTCTCATACACCCATGTTCTATGTATCATATATCATGATACAATTCAATTTTATACACACACACAATTATATATCAAAATAAGAAAATCATTAGAGAGCATTAATATTAGTTAATATATAAATATATCAAATTATTAAATCAACATTTGATTCAATAATCCGGTTATATCATATATAACCGACTAATATCATATATGTATATCAAATTATCAAATCAACACTTAATTCAATAATATGGTTATCACATATAACCGACAATATTCAATACTTGATATTAAATCAACACTTGATTCAACAATCCGGCCATATCATATATAACCGGTCAATATCATAATCCGGTTATATCACATATAACCTAACCGATATCAAATATCACGATGTTAGAATACGGTATCACATACTCGTATTTAATCAAGCCCCCACACATATCACCATATGTGCCCGACTTCGTTTCACTTGAGCTAAGAAAACTCTGTGTGGGACTCTAAAAACTCGTCAATACGCCAGCAGTAGGTATTGATCATATCAGATACTCATAAGCCGTCAGCGGTACTATCTAGACGCAACGACTATCCAGGTATTGAGCGAATAGAAGATCAACAAGCAAACTTGTCTAAACTCCCGTGAAGCCTAAAAGCAACACTTACTGTACAGTCCGGTCTCTTCATCTGATATGTCGCATATCGAGTCTATGGGTGGAATCGTCAGACCCCAGTAACTTGATAAGTTATACCAATATGTGGCCTGTAACCGTTTGAAAAACTACTGATAACATATACCGGTAAATCTCATCAGCCCTGGCCAGGGACTTGCTGTTATAGCCAATCAAGCACAGCGCAACATCAACTCCCAATACCGGGAGAGACGAAACCCCTCTTATCGCTCACTGCCTCCATGTGACTCGGGACTGTACCCAAAATCCATATGTTTGCACGACTCCTTTGAGTCTTGGTAGGGAGGAAATCAAAGCACAGTGGAAACCACACAAGACACTATGATGATTTCGAGTCTACAGATAAACCTGTACAAGTGTCACCAGAGAACTGCTATCTGACGATATGTATAGTACCATCTAGGAGTTCTCAGCGAGTCATGTTCAGTGTACTCATTCTTTAATAAGCACATGTGTACAATCTTTGATGTCAAACACTAACGGATGTGGGATCAACCATCGTCTCATACAGGGTCAAGAAACGTACACACTGGTCTACTCTGAAATATCGATGCCCTGTCTTGATACTCTCTCGACTAGGAACTGTTAAACGATGTGCTTATGGACTACTCAAGCCCCACTAGTATGATCTGCATTATAGTCCTGATAGTCAAGCCAACATCCTAAGGGTTTTATCAACATGTATCAAAGAGACAGTATAATAATATAAGCGTACATTATAAGATAAAGAGCAACCAGATAATATACTATCATGTCGAGTAAGAAAGCCCTCTATATATATGTCCAAGCATCCATTATATCATACAATAATGGCCTCTAGGGCATACATATTCCTAACAATCTCTCACTTGTTCTAAGGCCGGTTCTTGTGATATCTCATACCCAACATCCCAAAAAGTCTCTCAAACTGCGTCTGAAAGAGGGCCTTCATGAGTGGATCCGCTGTGTTGTCCTTCGTTTCAACTCTCCTGACCTCGATCTCCCGGCGATCAACTATCTCCCGGATCAGGTGATACCGCCTCAGAATATGTCTGGATCGCTGATGGGACCAGGGTTCCTTGGCCAAAACTACAGTTCCATTGTTATCACAATACAAGGGTAGTGGATCCTCAATGGATGGAACCACACCAAGTTCGGCAATGAATTTCTTCATCCAAACAGCCTCTTTGATGGTATCGTTAGCAGCGATGTATTCAGCCTCAATCGTCGAGTCTTCTACGGTATCTTGTTTGGAACTCTTCCAACATACCGCCCTTCCATTGAGAGTGAAGACAAAACCCGAGACAGACTTAATGCCGTCTTTATCACTCTAGAAGCTCGAATCGGTAAAGGACTCCACCTAGTCCACCTAGAGTTCTCCATTACCATACACTAAGAACATCTCTTTAGTCCTTCTCAAGTACTTAAGAATGTTCTTCACAGCTGCCAAATGCTTCTCCCCTGGGTCTGATTGATACCTACTTACAACACCTAGTGCGTAAACTACATCCAGTTTGGTACATAACATCGCGTACATGATAGACCCAACTGCAGAAGCATAGGGTATCACAGTCATGCGAGCCCTCTCCAAATCAGTCTTAGGAGACATCTCTTTGTGGAGAGTGATTCCTGAGCAAGCGGGTAAATTACCACGCTTAGAATCTTCCATACTAAACACTTTAGTATGGTGTCTATGTACCTGGATTGGGACAATCCCAGCATCCTTTTAGATCTATCTTTATAGATCTTTATCCCCAGGATGTAGAAGGCATCACCCAGATCTTTCATGAAGAACTTCTGTGATGGGAAGAGTTTGACCGAGTGTAGTATAGGAACATCATTTACTATCAATAGTATGTCATCCACATACAATACGAGGAAGACGACCTTACTCTCTACAACCTTTTTGTATATAAAAGGTTCATCTACATTTTTTATGAAGTCAAACTCTTTGACTGCTACATCAAAACAGATGTTCCAGCTCCGCGATACATGGTTTAATCCATATATTAATTTAAGCAACTTGCATATCTTTCCGCTGCTCCCACTGTCTACGAAGCCCTCTGGTTGTGTCATATACACGCTCTCTTCTAAATCACCATTTAGAAAAGCGGTCTTGACGTCCATCTGCCAGAGTTCATGGTCATGGTATGCAGCAATGGCAAGTAGGATCCTGATGGACTTGAGCATAACCACTCGAAAAAAGGTTTCATCATAATCGACACTCGGTCGCTGACGAAAACCTTTTGCTATAAGTCTAGTTTTGAAGGTCCCAACCTTTCCATCTACACCAAGTTTCTTCTTAAAGATCAACTTGCTCCCAATGGGTTTTACCCCTTCAGGAGCAGCTTCCAAAGTCCATACTTTGTTGGTGTACATGGATTCCATCTCAGATCGCATTGCATCTGCTCGAAACTAGTTGAGTCGTCATCTTTCATGATGCAATCATCGCTTCCGCCGTCTATGAGAAAACTGTAGTATTTCTCAGATGTATGAGAAACCCTACTAGATCTGCGGAGTTGCTAAGCTTCGTCGGGGACTAATGAATCCTCCGGTTCTACCAAATCTTCTATTGCAGTTTGTGTATCTGGAACTTCTTCCAACTTTACCTCATTACTACTAATTTCTTTCACAAGAAATTCCTTTTCTAAAAAGGTGGCATTCCGAGAAACAGACACCTTTTGTTCCTCAGTGTGGTAGAAGATATACCCTCATGAATGTTTGGGATATCCAACAAACTTACACAGAACAGACCTTGCCTCGAGCTTATCTGGATTTTGCTTTTTAACATATGCCGAACTGTTAGTGTATATGCCCTAGAGGCCATTACTGTATCATACTAGTTTGTATATTACTTAATGGATGCTTGGGATATTCACCTTGTATATACAATCTTGCTCAAAATAGTAGTATGCTACTTGGTTTGTTTCTACTTCAATGTGTACATGTGTTTATTTTTGTATATCGCCAATACATATTAGTAGAGCCCTTAGGATCTTTGCTTGATTACCAGCGATGTGATGGCCGTCACACTAGTGGGGCTGGGTAATCTATAAGCACATCCTCATGCAGGTCCCTGGTCGCAGGACTATCGAGACAGGGCATCGATACTCCGGAGTAGACCAGCGCATGCGCTTCTCATCCCAGTGTGGGAGACGGTCTGTCCCACAGCCGTCAGTACGTCGTACTTGAGATAGTATGTGGGTGCTCGTTAGGTTACGGGTACACTGGACAGGACTCGTCGGGAACTGACTAGTTGGTATTATACCTATCGTCAGTTATCAGTTCCCAGGTGACATGAGTACAGCTTAGTCCGCTGACTTGACACTGTCACTCCGCCTCGAGTGTGTTCCCACTGTACTTTGATCACTACCCTACCACGGCTCAAAGGAGTCGTGCAAACAGGTAGTGGTTGGGTGCAGTCCCGAAGCACTTGGAGGCAGTGACGGTTAGACAGGATTCGTCTCTCCCGGTATTGGGGGTTGACATCGCGCTGTGTCTAGGAGAGCCATTACACGAGTAGTCCCTGGCCAGGGCAAACGAGATATACTGGTAGGTTTCCAGTGTTATCTCAGGGTGTTTTGGGCTTCGCTCCGGCACGACTTGTACCGCTATTGGGGGACTGACGTTTACCGCCCCCTAGGCCCGCCATGCGATGTATCAGACGAACAGACCGGACTGTACGGAGAATGTCACACTCAGGCTCAGTAGGAGTTCAGATGGGTTTCGCCTCTTCCGTCTTCTTGTCGGCATTACCTGGGGACCGTTACGCACAGCTAGTGCCGCTTGCGGTCTGTGGTTAAACCCACTGCCAGCGTAGTGTCGAGTCTTTAGAGTCCCACACAGAAAGCTTTTCGCCTTTAGGCAAAAGAGTAGAGGTCGCATGGTATTGCGACAGGTCGCATGGTTTTGCGACAGGGTTCGGTCACATCCGTGCACTTATGCACGTACAGTGTCCGGACAGTTTACACTAGCAGGCTTTGGTTTAAGCCAGATCCTAGTGTACCTTATGGGATTGGATTTATCCAGTTTGCATTCGTGTTCCTCAGAACGCGGATGCGGGTGTGTATGCACAGTTGACAGGGAGGCAGAGGCAGCGGATTTTCATTAGGGTTGTTGACAGTTGACCGTTGACTATTTGACTTTATGCTCAACCCTAATGAGAATATGATATGTGATTAACTATTATATTAATTAAGTATTATGGTGATATGGTTGTTGACTTGTTGACTTTTGTTGACTTGTTGACTTTGTTGACTTGTTGACTTTTGTTGACTTGTTGACCGGTTGACTAGGCTTGACTAGTTGACCATCATGATAACCATAGCCATCATTTCATGGCAAAGACTTTTGTTTACTTGCTCATTTGTGTAAAATGAGTGCATGAAATGATATGGTTGTGGTTGCTTCTAACCATCACATAAGACTTTTGTTAATATGATGAGTTATCATTGCTTTTGATTATGAGAGGGTGAGAGACAAAATACTTGCTCATTCTTTCTTGCTCATTCTCTCTCTTGTTCTTGAGCTCTCCTCTTGCTCTCACCCTCAACCTCTTGCTCCCTCTCTTGATCTATGGTTCTCTTGTCTCATGAGTTGAGAATCAAGAACCATAGATAAAATCCCATTCTATTTCCTCTCTACTCATTCTAGTTCACTAGGTTTAGCAAACCAAGTGAACTAGTTTCTTCAAAGAACGAAGAAGGAGCGAAAGGTTGGAGCTTTCAAGTGGATCTATCTTCGGCGTACGGAGACGACGAGAAGGAGCCATCGGACCACCATCGGAGCTTGAAGAGAAGGAGTTCAAGACAAGTTTAGGTATAACCATCTCCATCCGAGTAGCTAACTCTCTTTAGCTAAGTATGCTAGTTTTAGTTTAGTCAAAGATCCCGACTTTGCTTAGTCCATGTTGCCCCTTGCGCTAATAATTTGATTTTTATACCGTTTCCGCCTCCCCGTAAGAACCGGGGGTCGCAACGTGGACTTACAGTGGTATCAGAGACTAACTAAACTTAAACTAGCTTGGTAGTGAAGTGTAACGAAGTTCGGAACCGGAAAAATCCAAAAACCAAACTTTTACAAAACGTGAGTTTCTGTTGAAATTTTTTTGGCTCAAAATGAAAAAATTTATATACCTAAATTCGGCTCAGGGTTTTGTGTGAACACCCAAGAAAAACGTTGCCCTAATTCGTTCAAACCGCCGCGCTTCCGCCGCACGAGGTAGGCATGTGCCGCGGAAGCGCCGCAGTTTGTCGTCTTCTCTGCATCGTTTTTCGTGCAGTGTGTGTCTGTGTTGGTTTTGGGATTTTTGGAATATATTATATGTGCCCAGATTTTCCAGAAAAGAAATTTCCTTTTGGGGTCCTATAATTCCGTATTTTTTCCGAACTTCACTGCGCTTTGACTATGATGGTTATATCTGTGATGTTTGCATGTATTGAACGTCGGCTAATCGCTATAAGTCGATTGGTCGGGGTTATACATGATCTGTAATGTGCTGAAATGTGTATATAAATATGTTGGATTGTCGCGGGTGAATAGCCGGGGGTTGTGAGACGAGAGTTTTCTTTTCTTGCAATTCATGTAAATTTGTAAATTGATGTAATAATTATTTGTATGGCCGCACAACCGGGTCGGGGTTGTAGCCGTCATTGTATAATTTCTTTTTACTGTTTTTGCTCCTAGGATAGACCCATGGAGGGGTGCACAAACTACCGGGTATGCCGAAGTGTCGAGTGGCCTACTCATGGAGATGAGGGAGGTTGCTACGCTTCGGGTACTTGGCGGGTAGTTTGCCGCACCCGTAGGGGTCTTGGGTGGGGTATTGGTTATTCACCGCGACCGTGTAATCTGTTTTTGTTACAGGCTCGTACAAATTACAGATTCCTAGTATATCCAATGTATTTATCTGTGATCTGAAATGTTTATCATTGCAGTATATCTATATATGATATTATTTAGGCGTTGCTTATGTTTTACAGACGCGCTAGCCCAGCCCCCGCTCTGTCGTTAGTTAAGTAACCTAACGGGTAATGACGGGGCCCCGTGGCGAATGCGAATGGCATAAGCGTACGTCATATTTTGGTTGTTTTCTGCAATGGTAGGATTAAATGATGGGACGCATTAAAAGAACTAATGCAAGAATATCACGCATTAAAAGAACTAATGCAAGATAATAAACCAAGTTAAAGTCGTTGGAACACTTTCGAAAAACCACTCGGTTCTTTTCAAAACCAACTTTTAAATGCGGAGCTTGAGCCACTCCTTTTAAAAGCTATCTCGTTCCATCGACCAAATCAAGTTCACTACGTTCACGGTTTTGCCAAAACCATTCGTAGCCCTCCGTCGTTTCGTATGAATATTCAATAGTATTCAAGCTGTGTTTGTTGACCTTCGTCAAGGCATAGTGATTGGTAGCTATTGGGTATTCATATGTAGCATAGATAGATGCGTTGGTTTGGGACATTCGCATTACCTTGTTGACCTTCGTCAAGGGTATATACGGGTGGATTCAAATTAACCTGGATAATGACGGGCAGAACTTGACATGTGACTTATGATTTGTTGACCTTCGTCAAGGTCATAAGAGCATGGGGCAAAAATCCACATCGGGAGTTTCATAAGTACTGAAACTTGCTAGATTTGCATACCATTTGGAGTGTGATGATTCTGGTAGGATTCCTTCAGTTTCGTCACGCGATGATATTTGGATCCCGATCCTACTGTGAGTATATGCTACTCCTCGGGAAATTTCTCACTTAACGATCAATGCTATAAACCTAGTAGGTGCCTAGAAAGGTGTTAGCGGGGCTACGCCCCCAGGGAAAAGAGGTTCTTTAATTAAGGAACTTCGCGAAAGCGTTGGAAAACCTCCCTCGAAGTACCCACACCGGCCTGGCTGAACGGTTAAGCAAGTATTGTACGGTGGGATTGATCCTGACTAATTCTTCCTTTATGGTTTGAGGAGGGATTCGAGAAACAGTGGGAGCCATCCTGTTTAGACAAATTAAAAACCACTCTAAATTTGCAAGAGCATCATGCTGAGTGTTTCTTCTTCTCTCTCCTAATTGCAGCGACCAATCAACATGACTGGACTTAAGTTACTCCTAGATAAAAACAAACTGACAGGACCAAACTACAAAGATTGGCTCAGGAATGTCAAGATAGCAATCACTTATGACAAGCTGGGGTATCTTCTTACCACCAAAGCTCCCCCTGTCCCTGGTCCAACTTCCAGCGTCGCGGATAAGGAAATCCGCAAGACTTGGGAGATTGATAGCGCGAAGGCCAAGTGCCTCCTGCTTGCCTCGATGGACAACGAACATCAGAGGAGGCATGAGAATATGGACATGGAGTCCATATTGCTCCATACAAAAGAACTGTATGGAGAGCAATCACGTATCGCAAGATACGAAGCGTCGAAAAAGTTATTTTCGACAAGAATGGCCGTCGGATCATCAGTAGCCGAGCACGTGCTAAAGATGATCGGCTACATTGAGGAGCTCGCTGACCTAGGGATCACATTAGAGAGTGAGCTATATACGGATATAGTTCTCCAGTCCCTTCCTTCCACTTACGCCCAGTTCATACTGAACTTCAACCTACAAGAAAAAGAGGTTGAACTTTCAGAGCTCCTCAACATGCTGAGGAGCGCAGAGGGCACCCTACAGAAAGGTAGGGATACATCCACTTTGTTTGTAGGAGGATCATCTTCTTCTAGGTCCAAGGCGAAAGCCAAGGGAAAGAAGAAGAAGGCCCCCGCCAAACCAAGGGGCGGTGTTAGTAAAGTGGATACGAAGGGAAAAGGTAAAGCAACAAAGATAGCGGGGAAGCTTGTGGATAAGGAAGAATGCTTCTATTGTCATAAGAAAGGACACTGGAAGAATGATTGCAGGGCCTGGAAGGCCAGAACACAGGAATTGAAGCAGGTTGCAGCTTCAGCTTCAGGTGTGTATGTTATTGGAAACTGTCTTTCAATAAACTCTACTTCCTGGGTATTGGATACCGGATCAGGATCTCATATCTGTAATTCTTTGCAGGCGTTGAGAAACCGTAGTGTTTTGAAAGCAGGTGACATGACCCTCAGAGTTGCGAACGGAGCTAGCATGGATGCTAAAGCCGTGGGGGACTATCACCTGGGAATGTCAGATGGACATGTTTTGGTTTTGCGTAATTGCTTTTTTGTACCCAACGCAACTTGTAATATCATTTCTGTATCTTTAGTTTCTAAAGAAGGTTATGAATTTGCGTTTGTAAGTAATGTTGTAAACATTCACCTTAATCAAGTTTTGATTGGGTCAGGTACATTGAGTAATGGTATATACGTGTTAAACCAACCACAGATTTTCAACGTCCAGAATACACACAAAAGAAAGTCTCCGGAAATGAATCAGACTTTCTTATGGCATTGTAGATTGGGTCACATCAATGAGAGAAGGTTGACTAAGTTACATACAGAAGGATATTTGAATGCGTTCGAATATCAATCGTATGCCACTTGTCAATCTTGTCTCAAAGGAAAGATGACAAAGACTCCGTTTACTGGACAAGGAGTAAGAGCGAGCGAGCTCTTGGGACTCGTACACAGTGATGTATGCGGTCCAATGTCTACACATGCCCGAAGCGGACATTCTTACTTCATTACTTTTACGGATGACTTCTCAAGGTACGGCTATATCTTCTTAATGAAACATAAGTCCGAGGCCTTTGGAAAATTCCAGGAGTATAAGAATGAAGTAGAGAAACAGACCGGCAAAAGTATTAAGATTCTAAGATCGGATCGAGGTGGAGAATACTTAAGTGCCGAATTCCTGAATTACTTAAAAGAGAATGGTATTCTCTCTCAGCTTACTCCTCCATACACTCCGCAACATAATGGTGTATCGGAGAGACGGAACCGAACCCTATTGGATATGGTTCGGTCCATGATGAGTAACGCTGAGTTACCGCGATCATTCTGGGGATATGCACTAGAAGCAGCTGCGTATCTCTTGAACAAGGCTCCCACCAAGACTGTGCCTACCACCCCATATGAGATGTGGACTGGGAAGAAACCCTGTCTTAAGTATCTTAAGGTATGGAGATGTCCAGCTTTTGTAAAAAAGCAGCATGCGGACAAGCTTGAGGCACGTTCAGTACAGTGTAAGTTTGTGGGATACCCAAGGAACTCCAGGGGGTATCTTTTCTATTCAGCTGAGGAACAAAAGGTCTTTGTTTCTCAGCATGCCCGCTTCTTGGAAACTGAGTTTTTGGAAACCCAGATAAGTGGGAACACAATAGAACTGGAAGAAGTTCCAGAACCACAGACTGTTACTGAAAGCTTAGCGGAACCAGAGGGTTCAACAGAACAGGACATTCCTACGCCGCACCGCAGGAGTAGTAGGCAGACTCATCCGCCCGAGAGATACTACGGTTTTCTCATAGACGGGGATAGAGAGGATTGCATCATAGATTACGATGAGCCTACTAGCTTCCATCAGGCCGTTCAGAGCGTTGACTCAGTGAAATGGCTGGATGCAATGCGGACCGAAATGGAGTCCATGTACACCAACAAGGTATGGACGTTGGACATTGCTCCAGACGGGGTAAAACCCGTAGGATGCAAGTGGATCTTCAAAAGGAAGATTGGTGTAGATGGACAGGTTGAGACCTATAAAGCTAGGCTGGTAGCAAAGGGTTTCCGTCAAAGACCTGGCTTGGACTATGACGAAACCTTTTCTCCAGTAGCCATGCTGAAATCCATTCGGATCCTTCTTGCCATTGCTGCCTTCCACGACTATGAGATCTGGCAAATGGACGTAAAGACAGCTTTTCTAAATGGAAATTTAGAGGAGTGTGTCTATATGGACCAGCCAGAGGGCTTCATTCAGAGTGGGAGCAGCGGAAAGGTGTGCAAGTTGCTTAAGTCCATTTATGGACTAAAGCAGGCATCGCGGAGTTGGAACATCTGCTTTGATGAGACAGTCAAAGAATTTGGCTTTATCAAAAATCCAGATGAACCATGCATCTATAGTAGATTTGTAGCGAGATCTGTAGTATTCCTCGTTTTGTACGTGGATGACATTCTCTTAATAGGAAATGACATTCCTATGCTACAATCTGTCAAGGGGTTCTTGTCACACAGGTTCTCCATGAAAGACCTGGGTGATGCCTCATACATTCTGGGTATCCGGATCTACCGTGACAGATCCAAGAGGATATTAGGACTTTCACAGTCCAGGTACATCGACACCATACTGAAGAGATTCAGTATGGAAGATTCCAAGCGCGGTAACCTACCGGCTTGTCACGGGATCACCCTCTCTGAAGAGATGTCTCCCAAGACTGATTTGGAGAGGGATCGCATGTCTATTATACCCTACGCTTCTGCGGTAGGCTCTATAATGTATGCGATGTTGTGTACCAGACCGGATGTAGCTTATGCACTGAGTGTGGTAAGCCGGTATCAGTCAAACCCTGGGGAGAAACACTGGATAGCGGTAAAGAACATTCTCAAGTACCTGAGAAGGACTAAGGAGATGTTCTTGGTGTATGGCGGAAAAGACCTCCAGATCGAGGCCTTTGCTGACTCCAGCTTCCAGAGTGACAAGGATGGTTCCAAGTCCATGTCGGGTTTTGTCTTTACCCTCAATGGAGGGGCGGTGTGTTGGAAGAGTTCCAAACAAGAAACCGTTGCAGACTCGACGATGGAAGCGGAATACATCGCTGCATCTGATGCCGCAAAAGAAGCTGTCTGGATGAGGAAGTTCTTGAAAGAACTTCAGGTGGTTCGGTCCATTGTTGATCCAATACCTCTGTATTGCGACAACAACGGGGCTATAGCTTTAGCGAAGGAACCCAGGTCCCATCAGAGATCCAGGCACATCTTGAGGCGGTATCACCTGATCAGGGAGATCGTAGATCGCCAGGAGATCGAGGTTCGGAGAGTCGCTTCAGAAGATAACACTGCTGATCCATTCACCAAGGCCCTGCCCCAGACTCAGTTCGAGCGGCTGATCGAGATGATAGGTCTTCGATACGCCAGTACATGGCCTTAGTGCAAGTGGGAGATTGTTAGTGTATATGCCCTAGAGGCCATTACTGTATCATACTAGTTTGTATATTACTTAATGGATGCTTGGGATATTCACCTTGTATATACAATCTTGCTCAAAATAGTAGTATGCTACTTGGTTTGTTTCTACTTCAATGTGTACATGTGTTTATTTTTGTATATCGCCTATACACATTAGTAGAGCCCTTAGGATCTTTGCTTGATTACCAGCGATGTGATGGCCGTCACACTAGTGGGGCTGGGTAATCTATAAGCACATCCTCATGCAGGTCCCTGGTCGCAGGACTATCGAGACAGGGCATCGATACTCCGGAGTAGACCAGCGCATGCGCTTCTCATCCCAGTGTGGGAGACGGTCTGTCCCACAGCCGTCAGTACGTCGTACTTGAGATAGTATGTGGGTGCTCGTTAGGTTACGGGTACACTGGACAGGACTCGTCGGGAACTGACTAGTTGGTATTATACCTATCGTCAGTTATCAGTTCCCAGGTGACATGAGTACAGCTTAGTCCGCTGACTTGACACTGTCACTCCGCCTCGAGTGTGTTCCCACTGTACTTTGATCACTACCCTACCACAGCTCAAAGGAGTCGTGCAAACAGGTAGTGGTTGGGTGCAGTCCCGAAGCACTTGGAGGCAGTGACGGTTAGACAGGATTCGTCTCTCCCGGTATTGGGGGTTGACATCGCGCTGTGTCTAGGAGAGCCATTACACGAGTAGTCCCTAGCCAGGGCAAACGAGATATACTGGTAGGTTTCCAGTGTTATCTCAGGGTGTTTTGGGCTTCGCTCCGGCACGACTTGTACCGCTATTGGGGGACTGACGTTTACCGCCCCCTAGGCCCGCCATGCGATGTATCAGACGAACAGACCGGACTGTACGGAGAATGTCACACTCAGGCTCAGTAGGAGTTCAGATGGGTTTCGCCTCGTCCGTCTTCTTGTCGGCATTACCTGGGGACCGTTACGCACAGCTAGTGCCGCTTGCGGTCTGTGATTAAACCCACTGCCAGCGTAGTGTCGAGTCTTTAGAGTCCCACACAGAAAGCTTTTCGCCTTTAGGCAAAAGAGTAGAGGTCGCATGGTATTGCGACAGGTCGCATGGTTTTGCGACAGGGTTCGGTCACATCCGTGCACTTGTGCACGTACAGTGTCCGGACAGTTTACACTAGCAGGCTTTGGTTTAAGCCGGATCCTAGTGTACCTTATGGGATTGGATTTATCCAGTTTGCATTCGTGTTCCTCAGAACGCGGATGCGGGTGTGTATGCACAGTTGACAGGGAGGCAGAGGCAGCGGATTCTCATTAGGGTTGTTGACAGTTGACCGTTGACTATTTGACTTTATGCTCAACCCTAATGAGAATATGATATGTGATTAACTATTATATTAATTAAGTATTATGGTGATATGGTTGTTGACTTGTTGACTTTTGTTGACTTGTTGACTTTGTTGACTTGTTGACTTTTGTTGACTTGTTGACCGGTTGACTAGGCTTGACTAGTTGACCATCATGATAACCATAGCCATCATTTCATGGCAAAGACTTTTGTTTACTTGCTCATTTGTGTAAAATGAGTGCATGAAATGATATGGTTGTGGTTGCTTCTAACCATCACATAAGACTTTTGTTAATATGATGAGTTATCATTGCTTTTGATTATGAGAGGGTGAGAGACAAAATACTTGCTCATTCTTTCTTGCTCATTCTCTCTCTTGTTCTTGAGCTCTCCTCTTGCTCTCACCCTCAACCTCTTGCTCCCTCTCTTGATCTATGGTTCTCTTGTCTCATGAGTTGAGAATCAAGAACCATAGATAAAATCCCATTCTATTTCCTCTCTACTCATTCTAGTTCACTAGGTTTAGCAAACCAAGTGAACTAGTTTCTTCAAAGAACGAAGAAGGAGCTAAAGGTTGGAGCTTTCAAGTGGATCTATCTTCGGCGTACGGAAACGACGAGAAGGAGCCATCGGACCACCATCGGAGCTTGAAGAGAAGGAGTTCAAGACAAGTTTAGGTATAACCATCTCCATCCGAGTAGCTAACTCTCTTTAGCTAAGTATGCTAGTTTTAGTTTAGTCAAAGATCCCGACTTTGCTTAGTCCATGTTGCCCCTTGCGCTAATAATTTGATTTTTATACCGTTTCCGCCTCCCCGTAAGAACCGGGGGTCGCAACGTGGACTTACACGAACAACCACATATCTTAATGAAATTAAGACATGGTCTCCTCTTCCACTCCTATATCTCATATGGAGTGGTAAGCACTGATTTGGTCGGAACCCTATTCAATAGGTATGCAACTATCTCAAGTGCATAACCCCATAAAGAAAAAGGTAACTCAGCATCACTCATCATAGAGCGCACCATATCTAATAGGGTGTGATTCCTCCGCTCCGATACTCCATTGTGTTGCGGTGTATACGGAGGAGTAAGCTGAGAAAGAATCCCATTCTCTTTTAGATAATCTCATAATTCCATATTTAAGTATTCTCCCCCTCGATCAGATCGAATGATTTTAATACTTTTACCCGTCTAGTTCTCTACTTCGTTCTTATATTCCTTGAATTTCTTAAAAGCTTCAGATTTGTGTTTCATCAGGAACACATGTCTGAATCTTAAAAGATAATCAGTGAATGTAATGAAGTGCGAGAAACCATTCCTGGCATGTGTAGACATAGGACCGCATACATCACTATGTATCAGTCCTAAGAGTTCAGTAGCTCTTTCTTCGTGTCCCGTAAACGGAGTTTTGGTCATCTTGCTTTTGAGACATGACTGGCAAGTTTCATAAGATGTAAATTCGAACGGATTCAAATATCCATTTTTATACAACTTAGCTAATTAGGTCGCATTGATATGACCAAGTCTACAATGACATAAGAAGGCTTCGTTCATTTTTGTACTTTTCCTCTTGTGTGTGTTCTGTATATTTAGAACTGCATTTTGATTTAAAACGCATATACAATTACATAACGTACCAAACCCAATCAACACTTAATTTAGAAAAATGTTCATGACATTTTTCTCTAGTGGAAAGTTATACCCTTCTTTATCTAATAAAGAAACAGATATTATGTTGCACATCATCGTCGGTACGTAATAACAGTCGTTCAAAATCAATGTATTACCATTTGGTAATACAAGCTGATATTCGCCGACAGTTTCGGCAGCAACAATTGCTCTGTTCCATACTCTGAGGAACATATCACCCTTTCCTAGTTCTCTAATTCTTCTTAACCCTTATAATATATTAAAAATATAGGATTCTAATCCGGTATCTAATACCCAGGACGTAGAGCAAACTGAGAAACGGTTCTCAATAACGAACACATACGAAGAAGATGCATCAGAATGCTCTTTTGCGTTAGGATTGCATGGGAATTCATGCATTCCCCTATCTCTTGCTCAGACTTATGACGGTCATAAGATAGAGCGGACCCAACATTTCCCAGCTCAGTATAATAAGCGGGTTCGGTCGATACATCCATATTGTCATCTTCATTAAGGCGTGAAATGGTCGCTACCTGGAGAGAGAAGAAAACACTTTAGCGTGCACTCTTGCAAAATTAGATTGGTTATTATCTTATCTAATCAGAATGGCTCCCACTGTTTTTATCAAATCTTCCTTCAAACCATAAAAGGTATAAGATTAGCCGGGATTAATTACACCCTATAAATTTACCAATCGGTCAGCCAGGCAGGTATTGGTAGTCCGAGAGAGTCTCCCCATGCTTTCGCATGAAACTAATTAAATAACCTCATTTCCGTAGGGGCATAACCCCGTTAACACATTTCTTAGACACCTACTGAATTAGCTAATTGTAAAGTGGAAAACTCTCTCAGAAGTAACTTTTACTCGCAGTGAGTATCGAAATCCAACTATCATATAGAAGGTATGCAATCTCATTGCAAATTTCAACACTTAAAATTCCCAATATCTGTTTTTATCCCTAACGACCTATGATCTTGACGGAGGCCAACAAATCATAGGCCGCTAGTCAAGTTCAACCAGTCATTTCGTGATTGAATTAAACCCACCAGCACGACCCTTGACGGAGGCCAACAAGGTCGTATGACTACTCTAATCCAATCGCATCATATGTTGCAGATAAACACTAATCAGCTACCGCACACTACGCCTTGACGGAGGCCAACAAACGCAGCACGAATACTAAATAGTTCTTAGTTCTTATCTGAAATGACGGAGGGCTACAACTGGTTTTAAAAAAAACTTTTAAAGTAATGAACTATATATCGTTGTAGAATCTAGTGATTTGAAAAGGAGTGGTTTAAACTCCGCTTTTAAAATTGAGTAGTTTTCAAAACAAACCGAGTGGATTGTAGCATATGCTAGTTTTGCTAAAGAGGTCATACCCGGTGAAAGGATCTAGGCTCTTTCCTTATCGAATGAGGTGATGGTTATTCATAAAGGAATACCGCTATGCAAAGTAAGAACTAGAGCTACCATTTTGAAAATTTTGATTTTACATCTTTAGGTTTCTTTTCTTTTCATTAATCTCATTAATAACGTCCCATCATTTATGTTTCTTAAACATCACAGAAGAAACGAAAATAAAACCACATATATGCCATCTGCATTCGCCAAAGAGACCCGGATTTTCACCGTAAGGTTACTTAATTTACAGCAGGACGGGGTCAGGACTAGAGCGGATGCAAAACATATATAGTGTCTACTAGTATATCATATATATAAGTAGCATTCGTCTCACGCAGTTTATATGATCACGTCATACACAGAGTCAGCAGAAGCAAACATATGAAATACAGAATATATTAGGAGATCCGTGTTTTAGATTAAGTCAGTAATGAAAAACACGGATTCTACGGTTGTGATGAATAGCCAAACCCACATCCCTAGACCCCTACCAGAGCGTCAAGCAACCCTGCCAATTCTAAAGTTGGGAGACCCGGTCTCGACTCCTCGAGATGGCCTCCCATTGGAGGCTAGAACCCGGTTACTTGTGCTCCTCGCCTTGGGTCTATCCTAATACGGAAAAGTAAATAATATATATCAATGGAAACAACAACCTCAACCCAGAAGTGCACCAATAAAAGAATATTACATACAAAATTTACATGAATGAAAATGAAAAAACTCTCATCTCACGCAAAAAACCTCCAGGCTATTCAATGACGACGATACAATATAACATATCATCCAGCAACACAATAATATCACATGTCATCAATATAAGTAAATATGTGTATCTCTAATGTTGCTGACGTATAGCAATGAGATCGGGGATATTGCCACTTATTACACTTACGGTTGCAGAAAAGAAATGAAAACTATAATAATTAGAATCTGCATTATTCTTAGACATCATAAACCCTGAATATCACATATTTATGATTTCAGGCCTAACCCTATAAACCTTGAATTTAAGTCTCGAATTGAAAATATTTTTCAATAAACAAGTCGGGTAATTCAACAAAATTCCCGATTATTTGATCGAATACTCGTCGGGAACTTTAGTAGATGGACGCACCCCCAATGCCGTCAACGAAGTGCACTTGGACGGAACACCGCGTCCGCGAGCACCCGAGTGGATGTTTTTGGCCATGAGATTCTCCTATAGTCACTTGGCCGAGGCTATGAGGCGTGGCTATCTAGTAGTGTTTCTCGGGGACTATTCGCGTACAATACGAGATTGCGATGGGGTTTTAATCCGAATCGAAACTCCGTGGCAATCCATCACTTGAGACTAAAACGCGAGATTTACAAATCGTTAACTAGTTTTCACAAAACTAATCAATGAGGATTCCAAAATTTGTATCACATAACTTAAGTAATCAAGACGATGTTAAACATTTCGATCGATATTTCAAGCAATAACAATTCACATAGACCTCAACAACTTGAGCCTCATCAAAAATACCCAGAAAGTCTAAAATATGAAAATGAAGCAGCACAAGAAAATCGAGACCCTAACTCCACTATTGCGCGGTGGAAGAGCCGCAAATACATGGTATTTGCGGCGGTTCCGCCGCCAAGTTATAGAGTTACATTCACGTATTTCTTGAGCCTTCATAATTTTACCTACATGATTTTCTGAGAATTTTTAATTGTGAAAAATCCAACGTTTGGAAAAATGGACAGAAACTAGTAAAATCCGTGTTTAAAAACGTCGATCGAACACTTTAATGTCGTCTAGACTTCGCCTAAGTCTCTATCTTGGCTCTGATACCATGAAAGTATGTCTTAGCACCACCACTAGGTTTCAAGGAGTATCAAGTATGCAATTTTTAAAAATCTAGAGTGCTAAGCTATACTATTCAAGAATCGAACTAGAGAATTAGGGTTTGTTGTAAGCAAACATGTTCTAAACTAAGTGATGAGGAGTACAACCTTTGTAAACTGGTCCTTTACTTCTATAGCTCCAAATAGCAGTCCCTAAAACTCTTCTTAGACTCCAATTGTTGAAAGGAACGAGTTTGCTTTGTAGTCTTCGAAACCGAAGATAATCCACCTTGAAGTCTCTCTAACTCAAGCCCACTCTTCACTAATCAAAGTATTAGTGAAGTAAACAACCTATACTAAATGGCTACTAAATGGTTAGGATAGTGTAGGTTGATAAAATAGGAATTTTGCTCACTTTAGAAATCTTTTTCTCTTTCTTTTTCCAATTCAAGAAAAACCGTAAAGAGCTCTTAAGAAAGAAGATAAACTTGGGTGTGTGAGTGAATGAGTATGAGAGAATGAATCATGAGCTAGAGATAAGGTTGGGATGAATAAATATCTAAGAATAAAACAAAATGAGAAGATGAGTTATGGCTTCTCAATGCTTCTCCAAGCATCCAAGCCATGACTCATTTTCTACAATTTTTCATTTTACTTTTAAATTAAATTATACCAATTATCTTTAGCTCTAGTGTGAGTCTCATGCACCCATGTTCTATGTATCATCTATCATGATACAATTCAATTTTATATATAAATAAATATATGTATATCATATATATATCAAGAGAAGAAAATCATTAATGAGTATTAATATTAATTAATATATAAATATATCAAATATAAATATATATCAAATTATTAAATCAACACTTGATTCAATAATCCGGTTATATCGCATATAACCTAACCGATATCAAATATCGCGAGATTATAATACGGTATCAAATATTCGTATTTAATCAAGCTCCCGCACATATCACTATAAGTGCCCTACTTCGTTTCGCTTAAGCTATGAAAGCTCTGTGTGGGACTCTAAAAACTCATCAATACGCCAGCAGTAAGTGTTGATCATATCAGATACCCACAAGCCATCAGCGGTACTGGCTGGATGTAACGACTATCCAGATATTGAGCGAATAGAAAATAAACAAGTAAACTTGTCCAAACGCCCGTGAAGCCTATAAGCAACACTTACCGTACAATTCGGTCTCTTCGTCTAATATGTCACATATCGAGTCTAGGGGTGGAATCGTCAAACCCCGGTAACTTGATAAGCCATGCCGATGTGTGGCCTATAACCGTTTAAGAAACTACTGATAACACTTACCAGTAAATCTCATCAGCACTGACCAGGGACGTGTTGTTATATCCAATCGAGCATAGCGCAACATTAACTCCCAATACCGGGAGAGACGAAACCTCTCCTATCGTTCACTGCCTCCATATGACTCGAGACTGTACCCAAAATCCACCTGTTTGCACGACTCCTTTGAACCGTGATAGGAAGGAAATCAAAACACAGTGGGAACTACACAAGACACTATGACGATCTCAAGTCTACAGACAAACCTGTACAAATGTCACCAGAGAACTGCTATCTGACGATAGGTATAGTAACATCTAGAAGTTCTTGGCGAGTCATGTTTGATGTACGCATTCTCTAATGAGCACCCGTGTACAATCTTTGATGTTAAACACCAATGGTTGTGGGATCAACCATCGCCCCATACAGGGTCAAGAAACGTACACACTAGTCTACTCTGGAATATCAATGCCCTGTCTCGATACTCCATCGACTAGGAACTGTTAAAGGATTTGCTTGTGTACTACTCAAGCCCCACTAGTATGATCTGCATTATAGTCCTGATAGTTAAGCCAACATCCTAAGGACTTTATCAACATGTATCAGAGAGACGGTATAATAATACAAGCGTACATATTAAGATAAAGAGCAACCAGATATCATACTATCAAGTCAAGTAAGAAAATCCTCTATATATATGTCCAAGCATCCACTATATCATACAAGAATGGCCTCTAGGGCATACATATTCCTAACTGCTATATAGCATGCAAAATATTGAAAAATTTAAAGAAAAAATCTTGAGTTTTTAAAGATTTATAAAAATTTCATGATTTTCGTATTTTGTAGCAAACAAAATATTGAAAACCTTAAGGAAAAAAGATAGAGAGTTTTGAAAATCATGCGATTTTTATGTGGTGCCGTGCAACATATTGTAAATTTAAAGAAACAAATAATTTTTGGGTTTTTGTTAATCTTGCAATTGTCATGTGTTGCATGCAAAATATTAAGATCGAAGAAAATTAAAAAAATTGAGATTTTTGAAAAGTTCATGATTTTCGTATGCTATAGTATGCATAATATATTGAAAAAAGAAAGAAAACAGAAAATTTTGAGTTTAAATTTTATAATTTTGTTGTGTTGTGTCATGGAAAATATTGAAAAATCAAAGAAAACAAAAAATATTTCTTTTCTTACAATTTCATGACTTTCTTGTGCTATTTTGCAAGCAAAATATTGGAAAACCAAAGAAAACAAAAGGTTTGATATTTTTAAACTTTCGTTGTATTTGTATGCTATATAGCAAGCAAAATGTTGAAAATTTGAAGATAACAAAAAAAATTGGATTTTTGTACATTTCGTAGTTCTTATGTTAACAAACAAATTTATCATGGATCGAGTTGGAGGAGTGATGAGGTTTTACACATAGGTTTTTAATGATGAGTGGGTTCCAACAATAATTCAAGACTTGTTGAGATGTGATCCATTTTATATTTTATACTCATTTGTTTCTTTTGTTGTTTCCAATATGGGACTATCTTTAAAACCCCGTCATTTTGTTTTTACTTTCAACAAGAAATAATAGAATAATCAAAGGAAATGTTTATAAACTAATAAATATTGAGGAAGTTTTGTATTTCAATTTTCAGCTAGGTATGAATATGCCTTCTTTGAGAAGAGAGAGAGAGAAAGACTCTTAGAATTTAAAAATTGTAGAATTACAATTTTTTGAGTTTCTTCTTGAGGAGACAAAAAAAATGACATGGCACCTCTTAAAAATTCCAGTTAAACAGTAGAGATAGGGATGAAAACTTTTACAAAAGAAATTTGTTATTGCCATATAAAAATAATTATATATTGAAATAATTATATATTGTCAGTCTGATATCAATATTTTCTTCATTATGTTAGAATTCTTGATAGAAGAAAATCTTTGTAAAATGCAAGGGCCTGCCAGAATATTCCTTTATATAGCTTGGACTTTAATGAAAAAATTGTTATCTTACTTTTAATTAATTCTCTTATATCAAAAATTTTCACTCTTATATCCCATAGACCTGGGCTTCACCAAGAACCATTCTTCACAAATTTGCTATCTCCAAATGTTCTCCATTATGGTAAATATTGAACAATAATTCACAAATTTGTTATCTCCAAATGTTCTCCATTATGGTAAATATTACACAGGGGGCCAATAAAAAAATTCCACGATCCAATTTTTTTTATTTATTGGCTTTCTTTTCAATTTTATCACTCCTATATCCCATATACCTAGGATTATATGGTGAAATTTTTTTGATAGGCCCATTTCTTAAAATCTCTTTCAATTTTTTCTCACTATTTAAGTTTTATTAGCAAAATATTCAAAATTTTCACCATTTTTGTGCGCATGAAAAATGATGAAAAATCGGAAAATACAGAAAAAATTTTAAGATAAAAATTTCGCGATTTTCGTTTCTATTGCAAAAAATATAGAAAAACCAAAAAAAGAAAGTTTTTACATTTTTGAAATAATCAGTATTTTTGTGTGCTATATAGCATGTAAAATATTAAAATTTTGAGCGAAACAGAAAAGTTGAGATTTTTTAAAAATTTCACGATTTTCATGTGTTATAGCATGCGTAATATTGAAAAGGCGAATGAGGATAGAAAATTTTGTGATTTTTTTTAAGATATAGCATGTAAGATGTATGAAAACGTAAGAAAATATAAAATATTGAGACGAAAATTTTGTGATTTTCATATGTAATATAGTAAACAAAAATATTGAAAAACTGAGGAAAACGGGAAATTCTTGAGATATTTGAAGATTTTGCAACTTTCGTATGCAACAAGCAAAATATTGAAAAAACTAAAGAAAAAAAATATTTTGAGATTTTTAAAATTTCGTGATTTTCTTGTGCTGCAGCGTGCAAAAATATTTGAAGTTTGAAAGTTTTTTTGGATTTTTAAGAATTTCGTGATTTTCATGTGTTGCTAGGGATTCCCAATCACCTAGAGTCTAAGTTTGTTAGATCTTAGTAGTAATCGGCAACTGTCTTATTTTACTTCTCATAATATTTTGTCTTCTTGATATTCAAAAGTTCTCTAAAAGCATGAGCAAGGAAAATATTAGAAAGCCGAAGTTAAAAAAAAAAATTCTGAAATTTTTGAAATTTCATGATTTCCATATGCTATAACATGCAAATTAAAACTATGAAAAGAAAGAAATTTTTTTGTTGATATTTTTGAAAAATTATGATTTTCATAAGTCATATCATATGCAAAATAGTGAAGAATACATAAAATTTTAGTATTTCTGAAAAAAAATTGATTTTAGTTTGTTATAACAAGCAAAATGTCGGAACAAAAAAATATTAAGATTTTTTAAAATATTGCAATTTTCTTGCTTTATATAGCAAGCAAAATAATTTTAGCGATTTTCATGTGCTAAAAAGCAAAATATTGAAAAACCGAAAGCACCAAAGAATTTTGATATTTTTGAAAAGTTGGCAATTTTTATATGTTATATATATATAGCAAACAAAATATTTAAAAACCGAATAAAACAAAAAATATTGAGATTATTGAAAATTTTGTGATATTCATGTGCTATAGAAAAAAAAATATTGCAAATTTGAAGAAAACAGAATAATTTTAAACTTTTAAAAATTCACAATTTTCATGTGCTATATCATTCAAAAAATTAAGAATTTCAAGTTAGTGGCAAGATTTTAGGACTTTAGAAGATATCGTAATTTTCATGAGCTATAAGCAAAATATTGAAAACTGAAGAGCAGGAAAAAAATTAAGTTGCATATGCTATTGAAAGTATATCTTAGCACCACCATTAGGTTTCAGGGAGCATCAAGTATACAATTTTAAAAAATCTAGAGTGTTAAGATATACTATTCTAGAATTGAACTAGAGAATTAGGGTTTGTTGTAAGCAAACATGTTCTAAACTAAGTGAAGAGAGTTACAACCTTTGTAGACCGGCCATTCACTTCTATAGCTCCAAGTAGTAGTTCTTAGAACTCTTCTTAACTCCACTTGGTGAAAAGAATAAGCTTGCTTTGTAGTCTTCGAAGCCGAAGATAATCCACCTTGAAGTCTCTCCTTCAAGCTCACTCTTCACTAATTAAAGTATTAGTGAAGCAAACAACCTATACTAAAAGGCTAGGATAGTATAGGTTGATGAAGTAGGAATTTTGCTCACTTAAGAAAGCTTTTTCTCTTTCTTTTTCCAACTCAAGAAAAACCTTAGAGAGCTCTTGAGGAAGAAGATGAACATGGGTGTGTGAGTGAACGAGTATGAGAGAATGAACCATGAGCTAGAGATAAGGTGAGAAGATGAGTCATGGCTTCTTAATGCTTCTCCAAATATCCAAGCCATGACTCATTTTCTACTCTTTTTCATTTTACTTTTAAATTAAATTATCCCAATTATCTTTAGCACTAGTGTGTCTCATACACCCATATTCTATGTATCATATATCATGATACAATTCAATTTTATACACACACACACACACAATTATATATCAAGATAAGAAAATCATTAGAGAGCATTAATATTAGTTAATATATAAATATATCAAATATAAATATATATCAAATTATTAAATCAACACTTGATTCAATAATCCGGTTATATCATATATAACCGACTAATATCATATATGTATATCAAATTATCAAATCAACACTCAATTCAATAATCTGGTTATCACATATAACCGACAATATTCAATACTTGAAATTAAATCAACACTTGATTCAACAATCCGGTCATATCATATATAACCGGCCAATATCATAATCCGGTTATATCACATATAACCTAATCGATATCAAATATCACGAGATTAGAATACGGTATCACATACTCGTATTTAATCAAGCTCCCGCATATATCACCATATGTGCCCTACTTCGTTTCACTTGAGTTAGGAAAGCTCTGTGTGGGACTCTAAATACTCGTCAATACGCCAGCAGTAGGTATTGATCGTATCAGATACTCACAAACCATCAGCGGTACTATCTGGATGCAACGGCTACCCAGGTATTGAGCAAATAGAAGATCAACAAGCAAACTTGTCTAAACTCCCATGAAACATATAAGCAACACTTACCGTACAGTCCGGTCTCTTCGTCTGATATGTCGCATATCGAGTCTAGGGGTGGAATCGTCAGACCCCAGTAACTTGATAAGGCATACCAATATGTAGCCTATAACCGTTTGAAAAACTACTGATAACACATACCGGTAAATCTCATCAGCTCTGGCCAGGGACTTGCTGTTATAGCCAATCAAGCATAGTGCAACATCAACTCCCAATACCCGGAGAGACGAAACCCCTCTTATCGATAACTGCCTCCATGTGACTCATGATTGTATCCAAAATCCACCTGTTTGCACGACTCCTTTGAGCCATGGTAGGGAGGAAATCTAAGCACAGTGGAAACCACACAAGACACTATGACGATCTCGAGTCTGCAGACTAACCTGTACAAGTGTCACCAGAGAACTGCTATCTGACGATAGGTATAGTACCATCTAGAAGTTCTCGGCGAGTCATGTTCGGTGTACCCATTCTTTATTAAGCACCTGTGTATAATCTTTGATGTCAAACACCAATGGCTGTGGGATCAACCATCGTCTCATACAGGGTCAAGAAACGTACACACTAGTCTACTCTGGAATATCGATGCCATGTCTTGATACTCTCTCGACTAGGAACTGTTAAAGGATGTGCTTGTGGACTACTCAAGCCTCACTAGTATGATCTGCATTATAGTCTCGGTAGTCAAGCCAACATCCTAACGGTTTTATCAACATGTATCAAAGAGACAGTATAATAATATAAGCGTACATTATAAGATAAAGAGCAATCAGATAACATACTATCATGTCGAGCAAGAAAGTCCTCTATATATATGTCCAAGCATCCATTATATCATACAATAATGGTTTCTAGGGCACACATATTCCTAACAATCTCTCACTTGTTCGAAGGCCGGTTGTTGTAATATCTCATACCCAACATCCTAAAAAGTCTCTCAAACTGCGTCTGAAGGAAGGCCTTCGTGAGTGAATCCGCTGTGTTGTCCTTCGTGTCAACTCTCCTGACC
Organism: Agapanthus africanus; assembly: GCA_030015575.1. Lineage (NCBI taxonomy): Eukaryota > Viridiplantae > Streptophyta > Magnoliopsida > Asparagales > Amaryllidaceae > Agapanthus > Agapanthus africanus. The sequence continues at coordinate 831,217,278 of JASDDO010000024.1, read as the reverse complement.
TCGATCTCCCGGCGATCAACTATCTCCCGGATCAGGTGATACCGCCTCAGAATATGTCTGGATCGCTGATGGGACCGGGGTTCCTTGGCCAAAACCACAGCTCCATTGTTATCATAATACAAGGGTATTGGATCCTCAATGGATGGAACCACACCAAGTTCAGTAATGAACTTCTTCATCCAAACAGCCTCTTTGACGGTATCGTTAGCAGCTATGTATTCAGCCTCAATCGTCGAGTCTGCTACGGTATCTTGTTTGGAACTCTTCCAACATACCGCCCTTCCATTGAGAGTGAAGACAAACCCGAGACAGACTTAATGTCGTCCTTATCACTCTAAAAGCTCGAATCGGCAAAGGACTCCACCTAGAGTTCTCCATTACCATACACTAAGAACATCTCTTTAGTTCTTCTCAAGTACTTAAGAATGTTCTTCACAGCTGCCAAATGCTTCTCCCCTGGGTCTGATTGATACCTACTTACAACACCTAGTGCGTAAGCTATATCCAGTTTGGTACATAACATCGCGTACATGATAGACTCAACTGCAGAAGCGTAGGGTATCACGGTCATGCGAGCCCTCTCCAAATCAGCCTTGGGAGACATCTCTTTGGAGAGAGTGATTCCTGAGCAAGCGGGTAAATTACCACGCTTAGAATCTTCCATACTAAACCTCTTTAGTATAGTGTCTATGTACCTGGATTGGGACAATCCCAACATCCTTTTAGATCTATCTCTATAAATCTTTATCCCCGGGATGTAAAAGGCATCACCCAGATCTTTCATGGAGAACTTCTGTGATAGGAAGAGTTTGACCGAGTGTAGCATAGGAACATCATTTTCTATCAATAGTATGTCATCCACATACAATACGAGGAAGACAACCTTACTCTCTACAACCTTTTTGTATATACAAGGTTCATCTACATTTTTTATGAAGTCAAACTCTTTTGACTGCTACATCAAAACAGATGTTCCAGCTCCGCGATACATGTTTTAATCCATATATTGATTTAAGCAACTTGCACATCTTTCCGTTGCTCCCACTGTCTACGAAGCCCTCTGGCTGTGTCATATACACGCTCTTTTCTAAATCACCATTTAGAAAAGCGGCCTTGATGTCCATCTGCCAGAGTTCATAGTTATGGTATGCAGCAATGGCAAGTAGGATCCTAATGGACTTAAGTATAGTCACTGAAGAAAAGGTTTCATCATAATCAACACCTGGTCGTTGACGAAAACCTTTTGCTACAAGTCTAGCTTTGAAGGTCTCAACCTCTTCATCTACACCAAGTTTCTTCTTAAAGATCCACTTGCTCCCAATGGGTTTTACCCCTTCGGGAGCAACCTCCAAAGTCCATACTTTGTTGGTGTACATGGAGTCCATCTCAGATCGCATTGCATCCAGCCATTTCATAGAGTCTCTACTTGTGATGGCATGCTCGAAACTAGTTGGGTCATCATCTTTCATGATGCAATCATCGCTTCCGCCGTCTATGAGAAAACCGTAGTATCTCTCAGGTGGATGAGAAACCTTACTAGATCTGCGGAGTTGCTGAACTTCGTCGGGGACTATTGAATTCTCCTGTTCTACCAAATCTTCTATTGCAGTATGTGTATCTGAAACTTCTTCCAATTTTACCTCATTACTATTAATTTCTTTCACAAGAAATTCCTTTTCTAAAAAGGTGGCATTCCGAGAAACAGACACCTTTTGTTCCTCAGTGTGGTAGAAAATATACCCTCATGAATGTTTGGGATATCCAACAAACTTACACAGAACAGACCTTGCCTCGAGCTTATCTGGATTTTGCTTTTTAACATATGCCGGACAACCCTATATCTTAATGAAATTAAGACATGGTCTCTTCCACTCCCATATCTCATATGGAGTGGTAGGAACTGATTTGGTCTGAACCTTATTCAATAGGTATGCAGCTATCTCAAGTGCATAACCCCAAAAGGAAATAGGTAACTCAGCATCACTCATCATAGAGCGCACCGTATCTAATAGGGTGCGATTCGTCCGCTCCGATACTCCATTGTGTTGCGGTGTATACGGAGGAGTAAGCTGAGAAAGAATCTCATTCTCTTTTAGATAATCTCGGAATTCCATACTTAAGTATTCTCCTCCTTGATCAGATCAAATGATTTTAATAATTTTACCCGTCTAGTTCTCTACTTCGTTCTTATATTCCTTGAATTTCTTAAAAGCTTCAGATTTGTGTTTCATCAGGAACATATGTTCGAATCTTGAAAGATAATCGGTGAATGTAATGAAGTACGATGAACCATTCCTAGCATGTGTAGACATGGACCGCATACATCACTATGTATCAGTCCTAAGAGTTCAGTAGCTCTTTCTTTGTGTCTCGTAAATGGAGTTTTGGTCATCTTGCCTTTGAGACATGACTGGCAAGTTTTATAAGATGTAAATTCGAACGGATTCAAATATCCATCTTTATGCAACTTAGCTAGTCAGGTCGCATTGATATGACCAAGTCTACAATGCCATAAAAAGGCTTCGTTCATTTTTGTACTTTTCTTCTTGTGTGTGTTCTGTATATTTAGAACTGTATTTTGATTTAGAATGCATATACAATTACATAACGTACCAAACCCAATCAACACTTAATTTAGAAAAATGTTCATGACATTTTTCTCTAGTGCAAAATTATATCCTTCTTTATCTAATAAAGAAACAGATATTATGTTGCACATCATCGTCGGTACGTAATAACAGTCGTTCAAAATCAATGTATTACCATTTGGTAATACAAGGTGATATTCGCCGACAGTTTCGGCAGCAACAATTGCTCTGTTCCCTAATCTGAGGAACATATCACCCTTTCCCAGTTCTCTACTTCTTCTTAACCCTTATAACATATTACAAATATGGGATCCTGATCCGGTATCTAATATTCAGGACGTAAAGCAAACTGAGAAACGGTTCTCAATAACGAACACGAAGAAGATGCATCAGAATGCTCTTTTTCGTTTGGATTGCATGGGAATTCATGTATTCCGCTATCCCTTGCTCAGACTTATGACGGTCATAAGATAGAGCGGAACCAACATTTCGCGGCTCAATATAATAAGCGGGTTCGGTCGATACATCCATATTGTCATCTTCATTAAGGCGTGAAATGGTCGCTACTTGGAGAGAGAGAAGAAAACACTTTAGCGTGCACTCTTGCAAAATTAGATTGGTTATTATCTTATCTAATTAGGATGGCTCCCACTATTTTTATCAAATCTTCCTTAAAACCATAAAAGGTAAGATTGGCCGGAATTAATTACACTCTACAAATTTACCAATCGATCAGCCAGGCAGGTATTGGTAGTCCGAGAGAGTCCCCCCATGCTTTCGCATGGAACTAATTTAAATAACCTCATTTCCGCAGGGGCATAACCCCGCTAACACCTTTCTTAGACACCTACTGGATTAGCTAATTGTAAAGTGGAAAACTCTCTTGGAAGTAACTTTTACTCGCAGTGGGTATCGAGATCCAATTATCATATAGAAGGTATGCAATCTCATTGCAAATTTCAACACTTGAAATTCCCAATATCTGTTTTTATCCCTAACGACCTATGATCTTGATGGAGGCCAACAAACCATAGGCCGCTAGTCAAGTTCAACCAGTCATTTCGTGATTGAATTAAACCCACCGACCGTTGACGGAGGCCAATAAGGTCGTATGACTACCCTAATCTAATCGCATCATATGTTGCAGATAAGCACTAATCAGCTACCGCACACTACGACTTGACGGAGGCCAACAAACGCAGCACGAATACTAAATAGTCCTTATCTGAAATGACGGAGGGCTACGACTATTTTTGAAAAAAACTTTTAACGTAATGAACTTGATATCATTGTAGAATCTAGTGATTTGAAAAGGAGTGGTTTAAACTCCGCTTTTAAAATCGAGTAGTTTTCAAAACAAACCGAGTGGGTTGTAGCATATGCTAGTTTTGCTAAAGAGGTCATACCCGATGAAGGGATCTAGGCTCTTTCCTCATCGAATGAGGTGCTGGATATTCATAAAGGAATACCGCTATGCAAAGCAAGAACTAGAGCTATCTTTTTTTAAAAATTTGATTTTACATTTTTAGGTTTCTTTTCTTTTCATTAATCTCATTAATAATGTCCAATTATTTATGTTTCTTAAACATCACAGAAGAAACGAAAATAAAACCACATATATGCCATCTGCATTCGCCACAGAGACTCGGGTCTTCACCGTAAGGTTACTTAATTTACGACAAGACGGGATCAGGACTAGCACGGATGCAAAACATATATAGTGTCTACTAGTATATCATATATATAAGTAGCATTCGTCTCACGCAGTTTATATGATCACATCATACACAGAGTCAGCAGAAGCAAACATATGAAATACAGAATATATTAGGAGATCCGTGTTTTAAATTAAGTCAGTAATGAAAACACGGATTCCACGGTCGTGATGAATAGCCAAACCCACATCCCTAGACCCCTACGAGAGCGTCAAGTAACCCTGTCAATTCTAGAGTTGGACGACCCGGTCTCGACTCTTCGAGATGGCCTCCCATTGGAGGCTAGAACCCGGTTACTTGTGCTCCTCGCCTTGGGTCTATCCTAATACGGAAACGTAAATAATATATATCAATGGAAACAACAACCTCAACCCAGAAGTGCACCAATAAAAGAATATTACATACAAAATTTACATGAATGAAAATGAAAAAACTCTCATCTCACGCAAAAAACCTCCCGGCTATTTAATCACGATGATCCAATATAACATATCAACCAGCAACACAATAATATCATATGTCATCAACATAAGTAAATATGCGTATCTCTAATGTTGTTGATGTATAGCAACAAGATCGGGGATACTGCCGCATATTACACTTACGGTTGCAGAAAAGAAATAAAAACTACAATAATTAGAATCTGCATTATCCTTAGACATCATAAACCCGGAATATCATATATTTCTGATTTCTGGCCTAACCCTATAAACCTTGAATTTAAGTCTCGAATTGAAAATATTTTTCAATAAACAAGTCGGGTAATTCAACAAGATTCCCGATTATTTGATCGAATACTCATCGGGAACTTTAGTAGATGGCCGCATCCCCGATGCCGTCAACGAAGTGCACTTGGACGGAACACCGCGTCCAAGAGCACCCGAGTGGATGCTTTTGGCCATGGGATTCTCCTATAGTCACTTGGCCGGGATTATGGGGCGTGGCTATCTAGTAGTGTTTCTCGGCGACTATTCGCGTACAATACGAGATTGCGATGGGGTTTTGATCCGAATCGAAACTCCGTGGCAATCCATCACTTCAGACTAAAACGCGAGATTTACAAATCGTTAACTAGTTTTCGCAAAACTAATCAATGTGGATTCCAAAAATTGTATCACATAACTTAAGTAATCTAGACGATGTTAAATATTTCGATCGATGTTTCAAGCAATAACAATTCAAATAGACCTCAACAACTTGAGCATCATCAAAAATACCCAGAAAGTCTAAAATATGAAAATGAAGCAGCACAAGAAAATCGAGACCCTAACTCCACTATTGCGCAGTGGAAGAGCCGGAAATACATGGTATTTGCGGCGGTTCCGCCGCCAAGTTATAGAGTTACATTCACGTATTTTTTGAGCCTTCATAATTTTACCTACATGATTTTCTGAGAATTTTTAATTGTGAAAAATCCAACATTTGGAAAAATGGACAGAAACTAGTAAAATCCGTGTTTAAAAACGTCGATCGAACACTTTAATGTCGTCTAGACTTCGCCTAAGTCTCTATCTTGGCTCTGATACCATGAAAGTATGTCTTAGCACCACCACTATGTTTCAAGGAGCATCAAGTATGCAATTTTAAAAAATCTATAGTGCTAAGCTATACTATTCTAGAATCGAACTAGAGAATTAGGGTTTGTTGTAAGCAAACATGTTCTAAACTAAATGAAGAGGATTACAATCTTTGTAGACCGGTCCTTTACTTCTATAGCTCCAAATAGCAGTCCTTAAAACTCTTCTTAGACTCCAATTGGTGAAATGAATGAGTTTGCTTTGTAGTCTTCAAAACCGAACATAATCCACCTTGAAGTCTCTCTAACTCAAGCTCACTCTTCACTAATCAAAGTATTAGTGAAGCAAACAATCTATACTAAATGGTTAGGATAGTGTAGGTTGATGAAATAGGAATTTTGCTCAGTTTAGAAATCTTTTTCTCTTTCTTTTTCCAACTCAAGAAAAACCCTAAAAAGCTCTTAAGAAGATGAACTTGGGTGCGTGAGTGAATGAGTATGAGAGAATGAATCATGAGCTAGAGATAAGGTTGGGATGAATAAATATCTAAGAATAAAACAAAAAGAGAAGATGAGTCATGGCTTCTCAATGCTTCTCCAAGCATCCAAGCCATGACTCATTTTCTACTCTTTTTCATTTTACTTTTAAATTAAATTATACCAATTATCTTTAGCTCTAGTGTGAGTCTCATGCACCCATTTTCTATGTATCATCTATCATGATACAATTCAATTTTATATATAAATAAATATATGTACATATATAGATATATGTATATGTACATATATATATGTATATGTATATGTATCAAGAGAAGAAAATCATTAGTGAGTATTAATATTAGTTAATATATAGATATATCAAATATATAAATATATCAAATAGAAATATATATCAAATTATTAAATCAATACTTGATTCAATAATCCGGTTATATCATATATATATATAACCAACTAATATCATATATGTATATCAAATTATCAAATCAGCACTTGATTCAATAATCCGGTTATATCACATATAATCGACAATATTCAATACTAGATATTAAATCAATACTTGATTCAACCATCCGGTCATATCATATATAACCGGTCAATATCAAATATATATACATATAACAAATTATTGAATCAAGACTTGATTCAATAATCCGGTTATATCACATATAACCTAACCGATATCAAATATCGCGAGATTATAATACGGTATCAAATATTCGTATTTAATCAAGCTCCCGCATATATCACCATATGTGGCCTGCTTCGTTTCGCTTGAGCTATGAAATCTCTGTGTGGGACTCTAAAGACTCGTCAATACGCCAGCAGTAGGTATTAATCATATCAGATACCCGCAGGCCATCAGCGGTACTAGCTGGACGTAACGACTGCCCAGATATTGAGCGAATAGAAGATAAACAAGCAAACTTGTCCAAACTCCCATGAAGCCTATAAGCAACGCTTACCGTACAGTCTGGCCTCTTCGTCTGATATGTCACATATCAAGTCTAAGGGTGAAATCGTCAAACCCCGGTAACTTGATAAGCCATGCCGATGTGTAGCCTATAACCGTTTGAGAAACTACTGATAACACTTATCAGTAAATCTCATCAGCCCTGACCAGGGACGTGTTGTTATATCCAATCGAGCATAGCGCAACATAACTCCCAATACCGGGAGAGACGAAACCTCTCCTATCGCTCACTGCCTCCATGTGACTCGAGACTATACCCAAAATCCACCTGTTTGCATGACTCTTTTGAACCGTGGTATAAAGGAAATCAAAACACGGTGGGAAACACACAAGACACTATGACGATCTCGGGTCTACAGACAAACCTGTACAAATGTCATCAGCGAACTGCTATCTGACGATAGGTATAGTAACATCTAGGAGTTCTTGGCGAGTCCTGTTTGGTATACCCATTCTTTAATGAGCACGTGTATACAATCTTTGATGTTAAACACCAATGGTTGTAAGATCAACCATCGCCCTATACAGGGTCAAGAAACATACACACTAGTATACTCTGGAATATCAATATCCTGTCTCGATACTCACTCGACTAAGAACTGTTAAAGGATGTGCTTATTGACTACTCAAGCCCCATTATTATGATCTGCATCATAGTCCTGGTAGTTAAGCCAACATCCTAAGGACTTTATCAACATGTATCAGAGAGACAGTATAATAATACAAACGTACATGTTAAGAAAAAGAGCAACCAGATACCATACTATCATGTCGAACAAGAAAGTCCTCTATATATATGTTCAAGCATCCACTATATCATACAATAATGGCCTCTAGGGCATACATATTCCTAACTGCTATATAGCATGTAAAATATTGAAAAATTTAAAGGAAAAAAACTTAAGTTTTTAAAAATTTATAAAAATTTCATGATTTTCGTATTTTGTAGCAAACAAAATATTGAAAACCCGAAGGAAAAAAGATAGATGGTTTTGAAAATCATGCGATTTTTATAGGGTGCCGTGTAAAATATTGTAAATTTAAAGAAACAAATAATTTTTGGATTTTTGTTAATCTTGCAATTGTCATGTGTTATTGCATGCAAAATATTAAGACCGAAAAAAATTAAAAAATTGAGATTTTTGAAAAATTCATGATTTTCGTATACTACAGTATGCATAATATTGAAAAAAGGAAGAAAACAGAAAATTTTGAGTTTAAATTTTATAATTTTGTTGTGTTGTGTCATGGAAAATATTGAAAAATCAAAAAAAACAAAAAATATTTCTTTTCTTACAATTTCATGATTTTCTTGTGCTATTTTGCAAGCAAAATATTGGAAAACCAAAGAAAACAAAAAGTTTGATATTTTTAAACTTCCGTTGTATTTGTGTGCTATATAGCAAGCAAAATGTTGAGAACTTGAAGAAAACAAAAAAAATGGGGATTTTTGTACATTTCGTAATTCTTATGTTAACAAGCAAAGTATTGAAAAAAAAAAAGGAAGAAAACAAATTTGTCATGGAGAAATATTCATATGGCATAACTAATGCAAGAACAAACAAGTCAAATAAATAAATTATATGTTACACATGAAATGAAAGACTTCATTATGCTCTACAAACCCAAGGGCTACAACTACAAAAGGTACTGGTAAGGTTTAAATCAAAAAATTATATGAACTACAGAAAGAAATAACCAACTAAACTAATTGGCAGAAGTAAAAAGAATTTCATGACCATGAAATAGCGTAAACTTTGCTAATGACAAGGTGGATTCTGCAACACTAGGATATTCAAAATAGATATAGAAAACAAGACAAGTTTTGTCAAGATTTTAATTTATGGGAAAGATGAATGTGCATAGTTGATTTATATGTTGGCTTAATTCTCAAAAACTATCAAAAACTTTGAGGTTGTGACAAGCAAATACCAAATTCTTTGAAAATTATAGAAAACAACCAAAGTGTATGAACATTCTTAAACTTTCTTAAACCAGTTTGATAGCTTATTAAAAATTTAGTAAACAAGTTTGGTGGTTTATTGAATATTCACTAAACAAGTTTGATAGTTTATTGAACATATACTGAACATGTTTGGTTGTATATTGTTTATTAATTTTACAAGTTTCCACATGCTTAGTAGTTTCCTGTAATTTTGAAAGAAATTGGTAGTCAGTTGCAACAACACCTAAGTTTTCGGTAGTTTTTGGGAATTAAGCCTTATATGTTTAATCACTCAACTATTTAGCCTGATATTTTGCCAAATAATTTTACAAGAAAACCTTTCCTTTTATCTTACCTTAAGCTAGAGCTGAATTCACAAGTTGCTTGATAGTAACTTAATGTTGGATACGACTTCTTTCCTCACATCCTCTCTTCTTAATTTCCCTGTTGTAGTGAGTGGCCATGGCTTCCTACATGGGATAAAAATCTTTGGCATCTTAAACCTGATATTCCTCACAAAAAACAGGAACAATTACTCTAAACTGCCTATCTGCAAGCAAGTAAACTTGTACACAAACTTTATCGATATATAAAATGACATGACTGCCAAAACTAATTTAGGATATAAAGACTTAAAGCCGAAGGATCATATACATGAATATTGTCAGGTTACCAGAGTGAACCTACGAAACCAAAAATTCCAAATTTCCTAACAATTTTTTTTCGAAGTCAATTTCGTAACATTTTAACTAATATGAATTAAATATGAGAAGTAATTGAGTAGGTAAATGAACAAGCACAACAATATCTCAGAGTAGACAAATTTATTCTTGCGCACCCAATTTTTGGCAGCAATGTGAAGTGACTATCAAGATTAAGGAAAAGAGAATCGAAGCTTCCTCATAATTATATTCCAGTTTCTAGATGGTACTAGATGCAAATCAATTATTGTCATTGAGACACAATAACTATTTCTCGTGTTTATTTCAAAATCTATTTCTAGTTTATTTCAGATATTTTTAGAAAAATAAAATAAACTTGAGGCACAAGATTTGCTGTCGGCAATAATTTTGGAGGATTTCACTTGACAACTCATTTACTCCTTCAGAATGGCACGGCTTCTGATCAATCCATTTCCATTCCTCATTAATGGCGACACAAGCAACTACTTTTTCGCTCAGTCGTGTATTTGGGATACCAACAACAAACAGCATTTAAGACACCCGGGTGCCGAGAAAGCACAGCTTCAACCTAAGCCAACAAAATCGCCGTAATTGCAATAATTTCACAAAAAAGTACATGCATGCACAAAAAATATTGGATGCTATTAGCTCTGTAGTTGAGCCTAGATACTTATACCGTGTGATCAAAATTTGCTTCGGTGCTATAATTTCTGGATTTTAGCCTTGATTTAGAATAGATATTATTAATCTTGATTTATATAAAGCATAACATGTGATTAAAGGATTAAACTTACTGAACTTCATAAAAGTTAATGATATTGTGGCCTGAGGAGCACCAAGACCTCCGAATTTTGATTAATCTGAATTGTGCATTAATATGATCAATAAAAAGCATTGATTTATAACTTATACTGGAAAATAATGGACTTGATTATAGTTGGCTTTTGGTCTTACATATTGATGTGTTCTTTATTTGTGCACATAACCAAGATAGCCATCTTTTATTCTGCGATCAATCTACTAGGAAAAAAAACCAGCAAAACAGTCATAGAATTAGAGACATGGCCGAAGCTGGAGTCATTCAATAGCTAAACTTATGCCAACTCCTCTTGCTAATAAGGTGTGATTAAACGCTTACTGATAATTCTAGATATGAAACAACAACTTCGAAACCATGGAACCGATCCAGTGATAGTGATTTCAGAGCGAAAAATGATATAATGTTAGGATATGGATTTAGCACTAAAAATAAATGTTGAAATACACTAAACTTCACTTGCATATGAGAATTTTTCAATAAACTGCGTTTAAGTTTTTTTTAAAAATTGCAGTAGACTCCCATAAAGTGCTGCATTAAAGGTAATTTAGTTGGGGGGGGGGGGGGGGGGGGACTCCCTTAAAATCAAAGTCGAATGGAGTTTACGTAGTTTAATGAAAAATAGTAACAGTCAAGGGTATTTTACTGTAATTCAGCATGAAATAAAAACATATAAACATCATGCATGAATACAAAACAAAAAAATGGCTAAACATTTGTCGATCCTCATCAGATATCAAACAAGTGGGTTGTTGTACAAAGATTTGATGTCCACATATAAGAATTAAGTCCTACCATACTTTTTGTTTACCTCGCCAGGGTAGACATTTTCTCCTCCAGTTTTGATCAGATCCTTTTTACGCCCAACAAGCCATAAATCACCATTGCAATCAATCCACCCAGTATCACCCGTGTCACGCCAACTGTTCTCAATAGAATCCACCATTATGTTTTTACTTTGGCTATAGTATCCAACCATTACATGTGAGCCTCTAGTTAATGTTCTTCCAATCAAAGGATAACCTGGATTTTCAAAATCACAGCTAATCCGGAGTTCAATGTGAGGAGCAGGTTTGCCGACAAGAAAACCTACATGCTCATCATTCACTTTCTGATTACTAGAGTAAGATTTTGCAGATTTTTCGAAATATGGATCATACAGAGTCATGAAAGTAAGTGAAAAACATGTCTCTGTCATCCCTTGAAACAGAAATTTTTTACAAGATATGTTAGATACAAAGATTACCCGCTTTTTGTAAATATCATAGCCTAAATTGCAGCCTTGCAGGTGATACCTCACTTTTGGACTTACAACAGAAATACCCTTCTCCCAGAACATGCACTTAGCTCCCTAGTTTAACAGCCACCAAATCTTTTATCGTTGAGGTTAAGTTAGTATTCTTAAAATACCCCTAAAAAATAATATTAATTACGAACTGTCATGAAATTATTGCAGAAAAAACAGAAGTTTTGGGGTACTTTTGAGAATAAAAATTTGATTTAACAGAAATAACAACACTGTTAAACTTGAAGGGGGAAGTGCAGATCTTGAAAAAGAGGGGTGTTTCCTGCTATACGGCCAACATTGAGGGACATTTCTTAAGCATCTAGCCTATATCTGATGCCGGAGGAAGACTTCGACTTAGAATTAGAAGTACACAGAAAGAAGTAGAGTGTATGTGAAGATCCCAAGCATTTTACCATAAGTTGAAATAATCTGTCTGTGGGAACGTAAGAGTGGCAAGATTGATAAGCTCAGATGAGAGAGCACTTGCGCCATTTAGAATCTTCTTTAGAGTTTCATAACCATTCAAATTGTTTGGATCTCTAAGTCAACATTTCATGTTAACTGAGAATGTACAAACTTCACACACTACCAAACTATACAAAAAGATTGTGATACCTAGCAAAGAAGATTAAATCAGCGAGCATTGCAGGGACAGTGATCAGAGAGGTCACTTGGTGCAGTTTAATGGCTATAAAGGATGATTTTGCATCAAATTTTGGCACAAATACATGGCGAGCAGCTACCATGAGCATGGCCATGCATGAAGAAATCCTGCCAATGTGGCAAAGAGGAGCTGTATGAAGATACACCAGCATACCACAAAATATTCCAATGGTGTGAAAGCATCCATTTCAAGCTTAGGCATCCATTTTGATGTTTCATCAAAAATCAAGTTTGTTTAAGAAGTCATGGAGTTGGAATATTAATTTTACTTAGGCCAAAATAGATTAATCATGAAGCTCATATGTCATAATATTCCTATTTTAATTTTTTTTCCCTTCCATTTTTCAATATTGAAAACCATCCGAGCAATGAGGAAATCTAGAGTTTCGTCTACATGGAAAACATACCAACAAAGTGACTTACCAAACAAGTAGAGTAAAAGATAGTGTTGAAGTCGAAAATTGCACCCCGGTTGACCAAGTCAAAGTCAAAGTCAACCCCAAGCCAAGTGGGCCCATGCCCAGGTCGAGTCCGAACATGAAGCGGCCGGCCCTTCCCCATGCCAAAATGAAATCATGTAATAAATAATTTTTATGTAATTTTTTATGCATGAATGTAAACAAAATGGGCATAAAGCCAAATTTTTGTAAGCACATGGCTTATGTGCAAAAAGAAATAGCACATGAGACATGGGATGGGCGAAATGCCATTTTGTAAAGCTCAAGGGGCTATATGCAAATATGTAAGCCTATATAAGGCAACATGATGATGAATAAAGCAATACACTTTTCATTCTCTCAAAAACCTAGGATTTATGCATCTTTCCCCTTTCTGAAGGTTCCAAACCTTTTTCTTTCTTTTGAATTAAATCAAAAGTTTTACTCTTCCTTTTCCAAAACTAAATAGTTTTTCACCACAAAACCCACAAAGGAGAACTTGGATCTGTCATTAGATCTCAAAAAGAAGAGATTTTTAAAATCTCACATCTCTTGATCTTCAAGATCCGGCCAAACGACAAGAAGAAAAAGGAGACCCATCTCCAGAAACCCCACTTTGGGGAAGAACTAGGGCTCAAGGAGAGAAGTCCCTTCATCAGTTTCAAAACATCCTTGAAGTTTACCAAGTCCCTTTTTGCGTCCGAGCGCCGACGTGCTGACACGTGGAGCGCTAGCGCTCTTGCGCTCAGGACGCTAGCGCCCAAAACGCTAGCGCTCTTGCGCTCAGGGCGCTAGCGCTTTTGAGCGCTAGCGCCCGAGCGTCCACATGCTGACACATGGAGCGCTAGCGCCCGAGCGCCCACGTGCTGACATATGCGCCCGAGCGTCCACATGCTGACACATGGAGCGCTAGCGCCCGAGCGCCCACGTGCTGACATATGGAGCACTAGCGCTCTTGCGCTCAGAGCGCTAGCGCCCGAGCGTCCACGTGCTGACACGTGGAGCGCTAGCACCCAAAGCGCTGGCGCTTTCCCCACGCATCCTCTGAATGCCTTCCCTTTATTTTTTACATATATGTATATACACACACACATACTCTACAACACTGTTCTTCCCAAAAAAAATTTGGGCCGGGACGCTGCCCCGCACCCGCAAGGGGGCTGCTAGCCCCCTTTACCCCCAGCCCGCTAACCGGATAGCGGGACCCCCGTAAAAACTCTGCGTGGCTCCCGATATATCCATGCCCCTCCTAAAACAAAAACACACGTACACTGCACGTTGAGTTCGCATGACCAGTTTAACCCGTCAATCGAAGGTTCTCTCGCTCCAAAGGCGAGGGGTAATTAACGGCAGCTTAGTCCGCGGCTGCCGGAGATTCGGATCCCCACGATCAATAAACCCCAGCCTACCCTAGGCAGGGGGAATCTGTAATGCGCCTGACAAGCGCGCGCGTATTCCCATCTCAATGGGGTGACGAAAAACACCCTATAGATTCTGGCACGCCCGGTGGGACCTATCTCTCCTCCCATATTTCGGGTTAAACGTTCATGCGAACTCGATCAATATACATATCTATATTTATACTAAAATAATGCTCTTTCATGCAGGTTTTCAAGCAATCGCTTTTCAACAATGTCTCTAAAGATGAACTCAGTTCTCATCATGGCTCCCGTCTCCTATACGATGAAGATAGACTCTAGGACGGTCCTTCCGGCCAGTCTCGGACGACAATGGGAAGAGCCGCCGCTACCATTCGGCTCTATTATGTTCGTGTCAGCTAACACCGTCCCAGCTCCTCAAGCTCCGGCAACAGACAAACCGGTCTCAAAGGGGAAAAGGCCGAATGTCATGGTCGCGAGGGCGCCCCAACACAACCGCAAGTCGGTGTTTGAAAGACTTTCCTTGGCCCCAGCTGGGGGCAAGGCCATCAACACCAACAAAGCAACAAGGTATCTCGGGCAAGCTCCAACGGCGCCTCTGACAACTGCTCGATTGGGTGTCTTCTCAAGCCTCCCCATCACTCAGCCTATGGCGGCTTCCCGAAGAGCAGAAGCCTGCCAAGCGCCCAAGGCAGAGAAGCTGAGGCAGAAGCGGCTCAGATACAGAGCCAACAAAAGGGCTACAGCTCTGGCCATGTTAAAATTTATGAATTTCCAAAGCCCGGACCGCTCCGCGAAATCCGCCGCCAAAGATAAAGAGATGGCTAGGTATGTGGTTCGCACTGTCTACATGATCGGACATGAAGAAACGAATCCCCCTCTTCTTCACAGCCATGGTGATGATATGATTGACGCTACCCAGCATCGGCTCGATCTAAGTGATGAAGAACCCGCTCAGACTGATAAGCCAGAGGAGCCCGTGGTTCCTGCGGAATTGAGCTCAGGTAATAAAGATGACCCGGTTGTCATAGCCGGAACTACAGAACAAGCGTTATTCCGATGGCTTCAGAGGCAGCTTCAGGATAGGGACGAGAAGTTAGCCAAGGTACAGTCCAAGATCGACGAATTGGCAAACGTCGCGGCAGATCCCGCGACCCAAGTCGCCCGATTGCAATTACAGCAGAATCAAATTTTGGTTCATGAGCCAGGGATTGATACCCGGAGGCAGCCAACTGATACCCCCTTCAACCTAAGAGCGGAGCGCCTTCGCGAAAAACGGCCGCAATCAGCCTCCAGTCCCTCCGATACATACGCCGGGGGGGAATCGCCTCTGAAAGAGAAACTGGAAAAAACCTATTCCTTCAAAGGGGAAAAAGTCCACAAGATATTCAGGGACGCCCTAAGAAACGGTCTACAACTGCCAGAATAACAGAGACCGCAGGAAGCGAATATGACCGACGACCCAAAATATTGCCTCTATCATAGGGTGATAGGTCATGCCATTGAGGACTGCTTCGTCTTCAAAGATTAGGTCGAAAGGCAATACAAGACGGGAGAGATAGAACTGTCTAAAGGCGTGTTAGCAAACAGTCAAGCTACGACCGCCGATTTCACACAAATGGAGACCGAAGCCTTTCGGGAACCTAATCCGCCCAGACATGTGCCATTATCTGAAAAGGGCGAACCAAAGACTGATCGGCCTCAAGGACCAGCATCAGTGAGGGCACCTACTCTAATGGAGAGAAAGAAAAAGGTGTACTCCTTCAGGAGGGATGAGATCCGCAATATATTCGAGGAAGCCTTGAACAACGGTCTGCAATTGCCTATTCCGAAGAGGCCACATGAAATGAATATGACCGGCAATCCCGTATACTGCCCCTATCACAGGGTGATAAGTCATGCCATTGAAGACTGCTGTGTTTTTAAAGATTAGGCAGAGCACCAATACAAGCTTGGAAAAACCTCGCAGTCCTCGGATGTATCGGCAAGCTACAGAGCTGCGGTCATCAATACAGCTCCGCCAAGATCAAAATTCAAGGAGCTGGGATAAGCAAAGATGACCACCTCGTCGTTAAACTGGGAACAATTGACCACTAAGTCGTTAAACTGGAAGCAGCTGACCACCATGTCATTAAACTGGGAACAGTCGACCTCTAAATCGTTAAACTGGGAATGTAAAAAAATATATATATGTAAATAAACAAAAAAAATGTGTAAATAAAAGAAATGTAAAGAAAGGCCGAAATGATGGGGCAACTCGCAATAAAAATCAGCGAGTAAAAATAAATATGAAAATAAAGCCGAAATGATGGGGCAACCGCGAATAAAAGCCGAATGATAGGGCAATCGCGATCTTCGCGATAAGAAAAGCTGAAATGATAGAGCAATCGCGGTAAAAAAAAACAAAAAAAAAAAAACAACGGCGAATGATGAGTCGCTCCTGGTACCATATTCCAGTACAGCGATACAGACGCCAATCAAAATCCAGTTTCCCAAAATTCTTACAGCCCTACGGCCAGTCCGCAAATTGACTACCGTATACTATCCACGGACTCAAATAATTCTCATTATACCCATGCCCCACTGTAATCACCAGTTACACGGCTGGTCCCCTCGGAATTATGCTCCATTGGGAAGACCCACTCATGTGTCATCACGATGCATGAGGAGAACAAACCTTCGTGGGATCCTTACGACTCACGAAGGAAAAACACACTTAGGAGTCCTCACGACTCCTAAGGAGAAAGTACACCTACAAGATCCTTGCGACTCGCAGGGAGAAAATGCTTTTATGGGACCTTTACGGCCCATAAAATTGAAAAGCCTTAGGTGATAGGGATCTAAACCTGTCTCCTAAGCCATCGCTTCCCAATAGGAAACGGCGAATGATGAGTCGCTCCTGGTACCATATTCCAGTGCAGCGATGCAGACGCCGTCCAAAACTCAAATTCCCAATAGCGAATGATGAGTCGCTTCTGGTACCATATTCCAGTGCAGCGATACAGACGCCAACCAAATTCCAAATTCAAATCCCAATGGCGAATGATGAGTCGCTCCTGATACCATATTCCAGTGCAGCGATGCAGACGCCAACCAAATTCCAAATCCCATACCCCAATGGCGAATGATGAATCGCTCCTGTTACCATATTCCAGTGCAGCG
Organism: Agapanthus africanus; assembly: GCA_030015575.1. Taxonomy (NCBI): domain Eukaryota; kingdom Viridiplantae; phylum Streptophyta; class Magnoliopsida; order Asparagales; family Amaryllidaceae; genus Agapanthus; species Agapanthus africanus. The sequence continues at coordinate 831,199,608 of JASDDO010000024.1, read as the reverse complement.
ATGCAGACGCCAACAAAATCTCGAAATTCTTCCGGCCCTACGGTCTGGATCATACATCCTGCAAAACCGTATACAATCCACGGGCGTAAAACGATCCCAATCTTTCCCAAGCCCTACTGGTGAGACCACATTCAAAGTCCCAAAAAAAAATAAAAAGAAATAAAAATGGTATGTCCACAAGCAAAATGGGCAAGTATAAAAACCCGAAAAGGCTCCGTGAGTAAAAACAGCAGGACTACCGACGAGTTTGTGAAAACCCGAAAGGACGCAAACTCGTAAAAAAGAGATGAAATGCACTTGCAAAATCCTCTCGACTTTGTGAGGAGAAAATTCCCGCGTGAGATCCTTACGACTCACAAAGAGAAACACACTTAGGAGTCCCCACGACTTCTAAGAAGAAAATACACCTACGGAATCCTTTTGACTCGTGGGGAGAAAATGCTTTTATAGGACCCTTACGGCCCATAAAATTGAAAAGCCTTAGGTGATAGGGATCTAAACCTATCTCCTAAGCCACCAATTCCTAAATCCTCCCGGGGCAAATGATGAGTTGCTCCTGGCATTATTCCAGTGCAGCAATGCAGATGCAGGAAAAAAAAAAACCAATTCCCAAATCCTCCCGGAGCAAATGATGAGTTGCTCCTGATATTATTCCAGTGCAGCAATGCAGATGCCGGAAAAAAAAAAACCAATTCCCAAATCCTCCCGGAGCAAATGATGAGTTGCTCCTGGTATTATTCCAGTGCAGCAATGCAGATGCCGACAAAAAAATAATAATAATAATAAATCCCCAAATCCTCTCAAAGACAGATGATGATTCGCTCCTGGTATCATATTCCAGTATAGCGATGCTGATGTCAACCCAAATCACAATCAACAAGTCAACTTCAACTTCGACACCGCAGAAAACGGAGCAAGTCAGAATCCAATCTCGACACCGCAAGAAGCGGAGCAAGTCAAGTTCACCCCTGACACTGCAGGAAGCAGAGCAAGTCAAATAGAGTATCGACCGTTCATGTCGCAAAACGGGCAGTGCAGGCTTCCCACAAATCGGGAACCAAATCGCTCCGGATCAGAGCGTCGACCGTCCATGTCACAAAACGGGCAGTGCAGGCTTCCCACAAATCGGGAACCAAATCGCTCCGGGTCAGAGCGTCGACCGTCCATGTCGCAAAACGGGCAGTGCAGACTTCCCACAAATCGGGAACCAAATCGCTCCGGATCAGAGCGTCGACCGTCCATGTCGCAAAAAAGGCAGTGCAGGCTTCCTACAAAGCAGGAACCAGATCACTCCGAGCCAGGGAAACGTCTACCACGGACATTCCGTCTCGGAGACGCGTTAAGCGTCGACCGTCCATATCGTAAAAATTGCAGTGCATCCCAAAAAGTGGGAACCAAAGCAAGTCGCCTCCACGCGAAAGAAGATCCATCAATTTCATGTACACAACTCACACATGTGATGTGCATTTATTGATGAGGGCACTTTGTTGAAGTCGAAAATTGCACCCCGGTTGACCAAGTCAAAGTCAAAGTCAACCCCAAACCAAGTGGGCCCATGCCCAGGTCGAGTCCAAACATGAAGCGGCTGGCCCTCCCCCATGCCAAAATGAAATCATATAATAAATAATTTTTATGTAATTTTTTATTCATGAATGTAAACAAAATGGGCATAAAGCCAAATTTTTGTAAGCCCTTGGCTTATGTGCAAAAAGAAATAGCACATGAGATATGGGATGGGCGAAATGCCATTTTGTAAAGCCCAAGGGGCTATATGCAAATATGTAAGCCTATATAAGACAACATGATGATGAATAAAGCAATACACTTTCATTCTCTCAAAAACCTAGGGTTTGTGCCTCTTTCCCCTTTCTGAAGGTTCCAAACTTTCTTCTTTCTTTTGAATTAAATCAAGAGTTTTACTCTTCCTTTTCCAAAACTAAATAGTTTTTCACCACAAAACTCACAAAGGGGAACTTGGATCTGTCATTAAATCTCAAAAAGAAGATATTTTTAAAATCTCACATATCTTGATCTTCAAGATCCGGCCAAACGACAGGAAGAAGGAGACCCATCTCCAGAAACCCCACTTTGGGGAAGAACTAGGGCTCAAGGGGAGAAGCCCCTTCATCAGCTTCAAAACATCCTTGGAGTTTAACTCCTCATACACACACACACACACACACACACACAAAATAATAAGTGTTCCTTTCTGGGAGTACAACTCCCATTGCAAGGACCAAGTCCCTTTTTGCGTCCGAACGCCCACGTGCTAACACATGGAGTGCTAGCGCTCTTGCGTTCAGGGCGCTAACGCTCAAAGCGCTAGCGCCCACGTGCTGACACGTGGAGCGCTAGCGCTCTTGCGCTCAAAGCGCTAGCGCCCGAGCGCCCACGTGCTGACACGTGGAGCGCTAGCGCTCAAAATGCTAGCGCCCGAGCGTCCACGTGCTGACACGTGGAGCGCTAGCGCCCGAACGCCCACGTGCTGACACGTGGAGCGCTAGAGTCCAAAGCGCTGGCGCTTTTCCCCACGCATCCTCTGGATGCCCTTTCCCTTTATTTTTTACATATATGTGTATATACACACACACACATACTCTACAATACTGTCCTTCCCAAAAAAAATTTTGGGTCGGGGCGCTGCCCCGCACCCCGCAAGGGGGCTGCTAGCCCCCTTGACCCATAGCCCGCTAACCGGGTAATGGGACCCCCGTAAAAACTCTGCATGGCTCCCGATATATTCATGCCCCCCTAAAACAAAAACACACGTACACTGCACGTTGAGTTCGCATGACCAGTTTAACCCGTCAATCGGAGCTTCTCTCGCTCCAAAGACGAAGGGTAATTAACAGCAGCTTAGTCCGCGGCTGCCGGAGATTCGGATCCTTACGATCAATAAACCCCAGGCTACCCTAGGCAGGGGGAATCTGTAATGCGCCTGACAAGCGCGCGCGTATTCCCATCTCAATGGGGTGACGAAAAACACCCTACAGATAGCATAAGCACTTTCTAATAGAAACCTAACCTTTTTGCAAGCAGGACATAAATAGCTTGAAATTTTCCATTGACTTGTCCTGTTACTGTCGAGACTAGGAATTCTGATTCCTTGGTAAAGAAGAACATACATCATTCTCATGATAACCAGCAATGGCAACTTTTGCAAGCGATTGGACAATTAGGGCAATATGACTTATAGCAGCTCCCTTGGGTCGCCCAGTGGTTCCTAAATCAATGAAAACATTTAGATGCCACGACATGGGTCTGAATTGTCTGAATACATGAACCTATTAGAGGCACATGTAATAAAATGATCTCTCTGCAAATGCAATATACATAGCATGACTATATAGTACTAATCATAATCTAAACTGTGACCCTTGTTTTAACCCAAGGAACTCGTTACTTTGTTGCAGGGCATTCATAAAGTACATTCCTTCAATATGTATAAGTTTGCTAGAGAATAAACACAATCACTCATCCAATGCCATTTTGGCATGATGACCAGAATTATTTTTTTTTTTTTGCAAAGATCACATTCATATGCAGATATACACAGGTTGAAATCCTTCAATTCATAATTAACCAATAATGTTTAAGAAATTGTAGACGGATACTTTAGATAATAGAAGTTTCATGCAACAATATAAATAAATATTTTATTCAGAGTTATGACATCTAGATGCTACTCAGAAATTATCTTGATAATTCAAAAATTTTCAAGAGAGTGTGTTTCAGAATCTGGGTGAAAGTGACATGATATATGGTGAAATTAGAGATGTGTTCAAGTGTTGAGGTGAATTGAAATTATTACTTTCTCCTTAACGAAAGAGGGTTGGCATACTCCACTTTTATTTACCAAAAAAGAAAACAAGACATTTTGCAATTTACAGTTACTCTAATAAGTATTAATACGCTATCAGAAAAATAAAAAAATTTATTAACACCGGAAAAAAATTAATATATACGTTAAATATGCCATCCAATATAGAAATAGAACTATTAACTTGGGTGATTTTTAAAATATTTCAGAAGCTATATAGTTAAGTAACATGTACCTGATGTAAAGCATATAAGAGCAATTCCCTTTGTTGCCCACATTAGTTCAGGCATTGTTGGACCTAATCCAGGCATCCTAATATAATCCGTGGATAAAACTGCAAAACAATGATAAACAAATTAACTGATTGAGGGGAAGGCAGTGAATTTGCAATTGTGCAGCTGCACATATGTAGCTAAAAGTTAAAACAAAATTAAGTAATGTTTCAGATGCAATGAGTTAAGGTCTTCATTGTTGCACACTTGTACAGTTGTGTTCAGCTGTGTATATGTTGGACACGAACACTACCGCAAAACTCTTCAAATACTAGTCTAGCACTAATGACATTTATACTAATGTATGATATATTTTTTTTAAGTCATACACTTGTAGGGACTTCTCAAACATGCTTGATGCTTCTCAAACTTGTCCTTCATATGAATTTATGCAGAGAGATGTGTTTACATTTACTAGAGAGAGAAAAAGAAACCGATTCAATTCTAATATATGGATTCTAATTAACTTGTGAATATAAACAAATTTTTCTTTTGTGTAAATATAAGTGTTGTTATATGATACATGCATCGCATGTGCACCATACTAGCATACATAAACCAAATCACACATGCACCATACTACTATACATAAACCAAATCCATGTGAGTGCCACGCTAGCCTAGTGGTAAAACCTTCTTGTATATAAGTGGGAGGTCTGGGGTTCAGACGCTTGCATCAGTTTAAGGCCATTTATTCAACAAAAAAGAAAAGCGAGAGACCAAATTCATCTAGCATCCCTATTCATCAAACTCCTAGTGCATCCATGTAATAATGTTCATAGCTATTAGCAAGGCAAAGAGTTATTAACATGATGAACACAACAAAAACATGTTTCCAAACCACAAGCAACTATTTCTTACCATTTTCACTCCCATCGAGATCACGAAAATACCCTTCTCCAATGAAAGCGTACAGCCTCAACGACGGGATAGAGTTGTCATTTTGCAATGCTGATGCCCATGAACTGCAGCTCTCATCCACAACCAACATAACAGGGCTTACAACTTCCATTACTGATTTCGCCTCCTCAAAGCTCTGCAGAGCAGATGAAATCAAAAGAAACAAAATTTATAGCAACTTCTCCAATCTGGAGCGCAAATCTTTTTTGGAAAAACATGATTTTTACTGCTTAAATCGTAAAAACAACACAAAATTACCCATCGATAGTTGAGGGGAGCAGCAATTCCTCCAACAAAAGTGATCGCCAAGAGCCACTCCATGTAAAAATCACTGTAAGTTTATCATTTTATCATCAGATATTAAAAATCGCAACAAAATTTTCCTTTTTCTGACTAAAAAATTTACCTATTGAGTGCAGCGATGGCGACCATATCGCCTTCGGATCCCTAATTTCATTTCTGACTAAAAAATTTAACTGTTAACTTGGGTTTGATACCTATGTTTCATTTCGGATCGGTTCCTGAAACGGCCGGAACTTTACGGTTTCGGCCGATACCTTGTATCATGGCTAGGCACATGTTATATAATAATTTCAAAATAGTAATAATGGAGAAGAATTTTTCTAAAAAACATTAAAAACATTTTTTAAAATAGAGAATTCAAATTACAGAATTTCATAACAAATACAATGATTCTTACGGTGCACATGCGATGCACGTTATATTAGAAGAATGTGTGTGCTTATATATCAACTAATTGGTTCATTTTCACATAGTAAAGATACTAAGAAATAATATAACAAATTATGCTATATAAAAAAAACGATTCAATTATCTTCAACTTCAATGAAAATCCAAGTCGAAGTTGATACGGCCGTCTTACTTTATCATTTGATATTCACCTAACCTTTTGTTAATTGAAATTTAAAAAATTGTTATTAAGAGCATGAACAATAGGTACATACTTCTAAACTTTTAAATAAAATTACTAATGGAATATTTTCACTTTTCTGTTTTTCTTATGTTTGATCGGTTGCTTTGTTTTTTTTCAATCAAGCGAGCAATATATATGAAGAAACTGGCGAAAGCATTAAGCACAGAAACGATGAATAAGGGATAGAAAAATTGATGAAATTGTAACAAACTTACAACATATACATCATGAAGAAATAAATGTATAAATTAGGAACTTATATCTATGTTAGATTGTTTCAATTTATTTGTATAATTCTGTGGTATTTACTATTTCTTGAATTATTATTAACTTGTTAATCGTTATCAAAACTATGAATTAAAAATTAAGGAAATAATAGATTACAAATTTATCATTTTTTAAAATAACACTTGATTATTTTTAAGCAATGTGCTATGATGGAAAGCTTACAACTTCTTTTTGTACTGTATAAAAATATCATGAATTGTAGAAATGGAAATGTAAGTTTTTTTTTAATCGGTAGAAAGGTCTACATATTAAAGGTGAACTATTGATTATTAATAGACATACATTTTTTATATATGATATAAGAAGCTATTAATATTTAAAAATGTGTTGCAAGTGTTGCTTCTCCTTTTAATTAGTTTTGGAATTATATTTTGAGCTTAATGGATCCTATATTTATAAAATAAAAAAGTAGTAATTGGTTGAACAATATATAATGCAAAATGAGTTCTCAGGAATTTCAAAACACTTAAAATACCATAAGCTAAGTTTACTATTTCCAAATTTTGTAAACATTAAGTTGAGATAATCAACTACGATTTTCTTTCATTGGTCAAGGAAACTTCCTAACATATATGGAATAAATCTTATCATGTTAAAATAATTGTAAAGAAAGAAAAATAATAAATACAAAAGACAGAAGATGGAATGAAAAAAAAATACGTAAAGAAGCTGAAATCTAAAATTCTTATTCTTTGCCGCTAATTAGAAATCAAGAGATACAAAATACCATGTTTCTAAAATATCATTTTCAACGTCGGAAAGAATGAAGTGAAGTGAAATTATTTAGTCATTCATCAATTAAGTATAAAGAAGGCAAAATGAATATATACCAAAAAAGATCAGGTTTACTTATGAATCCATATATACCATCATGAGTATAAAGAAAATATAGCTAAAAAAAGAGATCAGGTTTAATTACCTTCTCTTCTGGTCCTTATTCTTTTTTTATTTATCTTATTTCTTCTATTTATTCTTCTTCTTCTTTTTTCTTTTTGTTTTATATTCCTTCTTCTAATTCTTCCTTAGCAATGGATACTTAATTAGAGGGTCGATGTGTGAGATGAAACCATAAGTTTGAGAAATTTAGATGGTGAAGAAGAGATGTGTGGTCGTAATGGATTAATTTTTATAAGGGTTTGTGTTTATATGTCACCTCTAAAATATATCTATTTCTAAAGAATACCCCTAAAACTTTTAAGTTTTCCAAATTGCATCCTATAAGCTAATTTTCGGATGAAATATTCCTTAACGATGAAAAAACCCTTTTTTCAACATTAATAACATAAAAGTAAAGTCCGGCTTTGATTTTGCTAAGAAATTAAGGATTGCGCTCTTATGGATTAAATTATGTAAAAAAAAGACCTTAAGAGCGAACAATAAGAGAGAAATAATCTAATTGTTTTCTATTTCATAAACCTACAATTCTATTTAAACTAACCCAACTCGATTTAAAAATTTTGACATTGAAAACGAACAGAGGTGATTTTTGGCTAATGACAATATTTTGAAATTTTTTTTTAGATAGCTTATATATTTTGGGGTAATTTTTGGATAACTTATATGTTTTGGAGGTGATATATGGAATACCAAAGATTTGGGGGTGATATTTAAAAATAAGCAAGTTCTAGAGTGAGATATAGGGAATAAAACTTTTCTTCTTCTTCTTTTTACTATGTGTCTCGTGCGTTTTCAGGATTTTTGTTTTTCTTTTTCTTCCACAGCGGGTACAAATATTTTGTGATATTTAAATTTATGAAAACGCTTGGAATTAAGATAAATGTTGTTGGTCGAATTTTCTACACAATTTTGCATAACCTAAATTTTGTGGTTATAACAGTAGAGAGGATATATTTGCTTATTTCATTGGTTATTTTTTGTAAGTTCATAGATTAAAAAATAATAGATTAGATTTGACTATTTAAAACGATCCTCTCCAGTTTATAACGTTTATGTTTGTATGTTATTATACATCTTCTCTTTATAATGCAAATACCCCATGATGAGGTGGACATCCTCTCTTTTCTCCAAAATTCAAAAAAAAAAGAAGAAAAATCCTTTTTTCTTAAAGCCTCCACCTCATCCTCCTATTCTCCTAAAGCCTCCATCTCATCAAGGAAGTGGACAAAAAAAAATAATGCCTTACAATGTAAATTTACATATAAACCCTCAACATTTACAAATTTACACATATATAAAAAATTGATTAAATTTGCACATTTACACAAACCCTCATTATTTATAAATTTACATATATACTCATTCTTATAAATATAAAATATTACATTTGACACGTGCAACGCACGTGCACAAAATTTCTAGTGTTTATAATATTAAATGTTCCCTGATTGTATCCAACCCACATATTGTTTGATGGTTAAATATGAGTTTCATTCATAGATGCCTCATAAATACATTATATTTAAGAATACCATATCGATGGCAAATTTTCCATGTTTATATTTGATATGTTATTAAGTTTATCTTGTTGGATATTATGTATTCGCACTTTTCAACTACCCGTCAAGTGCTGGATTATAAGATTTGGCCACTCGTGTTTTGGTTGTGTGGCCCCTCGAACCGGAATTCTTGGATTCGTCCAAATACATGAATTTTAGAACCCCCTTGCATGTCTATGATTAGATTAAATACTTAAATGCTAGTTAAATAAGAAGAAATTGCCAAACAGAGGACATGGAGTAAATAAGGTTCCCTTTCATCATCATGCTACATAGCCTACATTGTGTATTGGTTGCAATTTTAAATTTATTAAAATAAATGTAAATTCAAGCGAAAAGTCATGCAGTGTAGGCATCTTGCAAAAAAAATTTTAAAAATATGAACAAAAAAGTGTATAAAATCCTTGCCTAAGCAAAACATCACCCATGACATAATACAAGTACAAACAAAATGAGAATATTTTCTTAGTTAAGAAACAAGCACTTTCAGAATCAAAATCAGAGGATTATACATGTCAAATCTATCTATCAAACAATTTAGAATTCAGTTGGTGCTGATGGTATTGAACAAGATGTCACTCAATAAAGATGTCTTGCCAAAACAAATATGAATATGATCTAAATTGCAATCATCCATGAACTTTTCATTTTTGTACAATAAGTACCATGAATAATAAAATCTAAGAAATTCGAATCTCTTTTCTCAATTCAGAAATCTGCAACTCATTTCACATTCATTTGCAAATGTTAAAACTTCATATCATTGCAAGCGATCGAAACAAGGAATGTGAAGCTCATTTCACAACAAATTCTTGCATACACCAATTTTTTTTTCTTTGCAATAAACGAATAACAATAATCAAATAACCCTTGCACGCAAGGATCCAAAGCTTCCAACACAGATGATGAACAATAACTGTCTTTTCTTCGAAACTGCATGAAACTCTAAACTTTCAAAATACAGTCACAAGTATTCCTTTACAAGCTCTCTACCCCGCTACTTGATTCATTACACTTCATGAGATATCAAGTGTACAACAACATATTTAGCACATTACCCACATAAAATTTCGTCTATTTACAGATTTGTTAGTTTTAACATCTCACTGCCTTCCCCCCTTTTATTTTCTGAGTTAAAACAATCCACGGTTTATTTATGGAGATCGTCGCCATGATCTCATAGCTTTCGGAGTAATCTTGAAAGGGCTCCAGCTTTGTCTGCGTTTTGGGGTATCAGAGAAAATCCCAGACGCCAATGCTCCTTGCAACCAAAGCTCAAACTCATCTTCTTCAAGAATCATCTCTGCATCCAAGCTCCATGGATATCTCGAGGGATTCGACCTACGCATCGTCTTCATGTTTACGTGGAATGTGGGATTATGAATATTTGGCTTGCATGATATTCCCTGTACAATATTTACATTTATAATTAAGAAGCAGCCAGGACTATATTTATTTGTCTTGCATTATTTTCCCAGTCCTAATATTTGCATTGAAAATTTAAGGTGCAGCCAGGATGTTAGGTTGTTGAATTTCTTCTAATCATTATTTTTAGAAAATATGTGGATGGCATTATTGTTGAAAGGCGGTTGTAATAACCGGTATCTCGAATTTGAATTTCCGTATAATTAATAATAACTTCTTTTAAAATATTTTTCCTCAAACTCTTTCCTATACTTTTCTCCTAATTCCTACATCTTAATTTTTCCTAAATTTAAACCCTAACCCTAACCCAAACCCACAACCAAGCCCGTCCCAAACCCATTTCCGAAACCCGGCCCGACACTTTCCCTCCTCCCTCTTCTTCTTCTTCTTTTCCCCCACGTCCCTCCTCCCTCACCACTTCCCCCGTGCGACCCGTGCCTACCCACGACGCAGCCCTCGCCAACGAACCCCCAAGATCCCCGGAGAATCCCCATCTCCCTCAACCGCTCCCTCTCTCTAAATCTCTCTCTATCTTTTTCTCACTCTCAATCCCTCCCTCTAGCACAAACCGAGAACTCTCTCGACCTCCTTGCCTCCACCATCAACCTCGCCTCAAACCCCACTGGAGCCACCCTCGTTGTAACCTCCTCCTCCTTCCTCTCCAACTTCATCCGCAAACCCGTCCTCTCCAAACAACATAGCCGCAACGAGCCCATTCCTCCGAGCACCCATCACCGACGACCTGTGCACCACCGCCAGCCACTTCCTCTTCGACCCCTTCATCACCTCCGACGATCCTCCCCTAGTGACCGAGCTTCCCCCCATCGCTTCCTCCATCCTCACCACCGAGCCGAGCCTCCATCAATCTCAAACAGAACTCCGAGCCGCCGCCGCCGTCCAGGCTGCCGTCGCCAGCAACTGTAACCTCCGTCAACTGAGCTTCGCCGTCACTCCACCACCTCTGCCACCATCGTCGCCACTGTACAGAGCTGCGTGCCGTCAAGCTTCGGCCAAGCCACCACGTCATTACGTCGAACACGCACGTTTGACGCGATCCCCACTGTTCCAGTCGCCGTGGTCGCCGTCCAAGTCGTGGCCTCAGTATCCGAAGACGTCGCGGTCGTCAACACAGTCGTTGTCGCAACACCGTGCACGTTCGTCACAGCCCGTATCGCGCACGAGCCTCGCATCGCGCCGTGCCCGATTCCACATCGTTCGTAGCTGTCTTGTGTGTCGAGGCGAACACTTGCGCGTCCGTGTCGCTTCTACTTCAGCGATCCAAGGCAATTGAAAACTCTTTACTTGCTACTCATGCTAGATAATTAGAATAAAATGTTAATGAAACCATATTTGCGTATTTTTTTTATATATATTTAAATCTATATCGTGAAATCATAATCGATTCGTTTCCTTGTGAACCGTCGTTTGTAATTGTTTTGAATGGAACCCGACTCAGGTATGGTATTGCGTAACAATATCGTTAGAACATATATACGTGGATTAAATCTCATTTATATCGGTTCAAACAAAACCGACATTTCGTTGTTGTGCATGTACATGCAAATTGCTAGTTGATATGTTATTTCCAAAACCTTACTGAAAATACTCCAATCTCTTATCAACAGTTTCTTCTGCACGTTAACTAATATTGTGTAGAATTTCAGCGAAAAATATCGATGTTTAGATTATGAAATGTCGCACTCACAAGGCTATACGAAATCTAGAAATCATCGTACATGCCATATTGTAAAATTTATAGTAAATTAAATAAAAATCGAAACATGATGTTCTAGGACTCATATCGAAGCCAACCTGATAACCTTTATCCCTCTGTAAATAGCTATTTAATACGGTCAGATCATGATATGGAAAACGTGAGAGAAATATGACTGTGGACTACAGTCCATAGCTGTATTTTATGTTAATACCTGTTTTTAAACATCTATATATCCCTATATAAATCTAAAAAATACGCGGAGTCCTATATCATCGCGTAGATAATTAAGTTGGCTAACTTATGGTTCTGGTCTCATTCAATTTTACTGTCGTTGATATTTTAAATATATTTTAGATCGTCGACATGTCCTGCAGTTTTCTGCGGTGACAGTTTATACACTGACACTAAACTAAACATATCTCCTAGTACACAGAGCCTATTACCGATCCACTTGATGCACTAAAAACCTAACAGATAGAGCTAGATTTTATTCAACTGGAGCAACACTTAAATCTAAACACGATCTGTAGTATACCACGCGTGAAGTTAGACTCCCAATTCTGAAACTGGAATTCCAGCAACTAATGACTGATTTAAAATGATAATAAATCCTTAACATGAATGCTTATTGATATGAAACAAATTTTACTGGTTAGATAATCAAATATGCTTTATATGTCTTTTATATTGTTCTGCTCAATTCTGCACGTGTGATTTATTATGAATTTTGCAAGTTATATGACACTGGCTTCCTTAATTTAGTGAACGTTTATTTAATGCATTTCTACCATATCTCGTAATTGTTTTACACCCACTGTTTAGTGACCGTTTGTATTGAAACCCCAGTGACTGATTGCATTGTCGATTGATAAGTGTTAGTGACTGAGTTGTGACAAATACGATAGTGAAATATTGACTGAATGTTGAAAGTGATACTGATAAGCGAAAACGTTACTGAATAAAGAAAGTGATACGTACTTGTTCATAACCTATCTAATACCTGAACACATGGTATAATCTGGAGAAATAGGGAAATCTTGGTGGATTCGAACTTGTATTTAGTAATGTTTACTGTTTTAGAGGATGATCATTTGATATTAGTGATATATACTGATTAGATAGTTATGCTTAGCGGTACGGCTGACAGGGTTATGTTCTAGACACAGTTTTGACTGAAGTCTCAGGCATGCACGAGACCCTTGCTAAATATGAGAACGCATTCCACCGTTTGATTTCAACTGACATAAAGACTATTAGATTAGTGACATACATATTACCTTAGACCGGTGCTATAGTTCGCCCGTGTTACTGTTTTCTGTTCATGACATATACATTCTAGTGTTACTGTTTTATAGTTCTAGTTCATATTTATTGTCCTTGCCACATTGAGATATATTATTATATTGATATATTATGTCGTCCTAACGACCTTTGTATGTATGTTTAGAGTAAAAAGTGGACCTGCCCTTTTTTAGGTAATTGCGGAGATTTAGACCAATGACAGCTTATCGTTTCCCTTGCTTTCATACAAAGAACATTTATTTTCACTGGTTAGTTATCTCTTTTGCTTGTATCCGTGCACTCTGATTCGTTAAAAAGCGATAGATGTAGTGATTGTGATTCTCACTACTTGTGTTGTGTTTATTGCATACCATGTACTACTAAGGCCGAAGTGTGACTATGACAGGATTTTTTCTTGACCGTAGGACCATGGTTGATCTAGTCACCCATCGTATTCCGTATTATGGGAAACGATGCGTAACATAGATGAAAGAAACGATTTAGAAAGCTAACTAATAAGTGGTATTTTAGTGCAACAAACAGGAAAGTTCAAGATATTTACAATGTAAATTATAAAGTTGGTATGTTTTTAATCTCAATATTGGTGAAAGTACATGGTACTTTTTGTATAATCAAAAAATAAATGCAAGGATGGAAAAGCACCGACCTGGCAGATAGCCCATTCAGAAACATCAAAGATTTTACTTTCGGCACAAACAAAAGCTCGTGGTATTTCGATCTGAAATTGGAGAATTGAAACGTTAAATATATAGAAAGATTATTGGTTCTAGCTGCATCAGGTCCAATTATTTAAACACGCACTATATTGAATACAGGACCCTTTATACCCTGCAGTAAGAGAAAATCATAATCTAAAGACATGTATATGCTTTGTTCCTTCCATATTATAGAGTACATATACCCGGAAGAAAATTTCAAGGTAAAGAAATCATGTCTGAAATAATAGAAATTGGGAGAAAGAAATCCTCTAGCATGTTAAATTGGAGAAATGACCAAACTAACACCAAGTTAACGTTAAGAGAGAAATAATGCATCTCTTCCAGTTCGTTTTCATGGAATCATTTAACACAAAATTAACCTATGTTGCCGTTAGTATTTTGCAGATAGTCCATGGAAGAAGGGGGAAAAGAAGAAGAAGAAGATGCCATATTTGAATTTTCAACCCCAGCAATTGGGAAAAATCACTATTTTAATTACTTCCAATAATTTAGTGATTCAAAGATACTGGAATATCATCCAAGTACAGTATCACAGCATACAAAAAAGGCATCGATCTTTAGTATGTACAATCTCGTTTTTGATCTTTTTTTAACTTTCAGGAGCATGGACATTTTTTGGTAGGAAAACTTCCTGAAAATTAACTGGTGGCATTAGTTCATTCCATAACCAAGAGAGGTCCTATATAGTATGAAACTTGACTAACAATTTCAAGTTGGCCATGTTAACCTTAACCCAACCAAATGTTGCCCTAGTGGAGAGCCCATAGTTTGTTTAATGATTCCTTAAAGATTAAAAATTTGCATTATCCTTCAATTCCTTTGTAGCTTCTCATATTGTCACGCCCCAAGGAATTACTCCATCTATTTGTATTCAAACAATTCATCATAAGGATAGAAATTGCCCCAGGGTATTTGCCGTTATAGGCCTTACAGTTTCTAAGGATTGAAATTGTGGCCGTGTCATGCAAATGAACTACCAAAATTTATATAAGTGGATTTGGGGCGTGCACACACTTTCCCTTATTATGTTTTCCTTGGCAGATAAAACTGTCCACGATTCATATGGAAAAAGATCTGTATTAGGACTGAAATTTTTTTTGTTTTTTGTTTTCTGTTTTTTTTTGGGTGTGTGTGTGTGGGTGGATGGGTGGGGGTTGAGAAAGGTTCTCCTTGTTGTGAATATTAACACAGCTAATTTCACTAGATTACTTTCTACTACTGAGTGATCAATATATGACTATGCAACGTTCATGCAATTCGTACTTCCATCTTGAAGTGTGACAGTAAAACACAAAGCAAGGTGCGTGAACAATAACAAAGACATGCACGACCATCAATCAAGCAATCTTACATGCATGGATATATGTTAGTACCAAGTTACCAAAGTCCATCTCATATTCAAACTTGCTTTATTGAAAAATAGTAAAAAGAAACAATGAAATCATAATTATTTCTGTTTCAATTTAATAATACCTTCTGAGGCAATGAAGAAATTCGTGAGCACCTATACTCCACCCATCCCTCTCCATCTTTAACTGGATGGTACAGGTAGCAATCCTGTTAAAAATATCATGAGTCAAGCCTTTAGGACTCCTCATAGCTCATATATTAGGTAAACAAGAAGAGCAAATGGGGCCTACAGTGTCAAGAGTACACTTTAATGAAGCTGACTTGGAGACATTCTATTGGGTGATATCCATTATTTAAAGTAATATGACATTTCTCATATAAAATATGAGATTCGCATCATCACATCGCTTTAATAATGGATCACCCAACAGAATGTTACAACATATGCATCATGGTAGGGTACACCCTACACCCACACTTTAGGCCTCGCTTCCTCAAATAAGAATGTAAGCATTTTAAAGTGTAGTCGGACCTGACACCATCTTGCACTGGCTTTACTTTTGGTAGTGCATATCCAGACATGTGAATTGCCACATTTTGTACACTCTATATGCCTAGATTCCTCAGAGTGAAAACCCAATCCATCCTTCAAAGAAAAACAACCAGATACATAGAATGTGTAATTTTGGTTCCAGTAACGTGCACATGAGAAATTCAGATTGAAATTGATTGGTTTAAAATGTACACAACAACAAAACACATAATACAAAGGTGTCATCGCATATAAATGAGATATGCTTTAGAGATGCAGCCCCATAGTTGCCAATCAAGGACTGCCCACAGTAAGGACCATTAAGTGAGCTTATGGTTTTTTTGACAGACAATTAACACAATGGATTGAGGCACAAAACAACTCATCATTATATTAATGGTCGTATATAGATGTCCAATGATAATGCAGCCTATGAAAATTAAAACAGAAACTGAAGGTCATGTCACTAGCAATAGACAAGTTATATTACATATAGTTAGTTAGTATATTAGAAATTTAGAATAAAGGAACAGGAAGAATTTCGATAACTAATTCCTCAAAGTAGTCATAGTATCTTCAACACTGCCATTTACTACATGAAAAGTATGTTGCCTCCCACAAGAAGGTTTTAGAAGAAAAACACCAAATATTGGTAACAAATAGATTATCAATGAGATACCGAAGCTTAAGTTGTTTAAGTACATCAGAGATGGCTAAAATTATTATAAATTATTTCTAAGAAACTGCAAGGCTAGATGGTTGTATAACATATTCCAATGGCAACTCATCCATGTCATAAGCAGTAATCACTACTCACAGTCACAATCCAGCACTAACAATTTGAATCAATTTAAGCCTCACATCGTGGGGGGAAGATTTACCTGGCGAGAGTTGCCCCAAGAGTTTTGGAATATTCTCCTTGATTCCTCCCTGGTCAGTTGATCATCGTAAGACTTCTTCTTTGTTAAATCTGAAAGGACCTGAAAAATTGAATAACAATATTTATCAAAATACATTTACCACGTTTCAATAGCGCCTACATAAATTACAAGAACAGGAAATATACCTCATATGCACACTGAAGTTTTTTAAATGACTCACTTGCTAATGGATTTCCCATATTTTTATCAGGATGCACAAGCACAGCCTACATACAAAATATTCAGATGATAAATAAAGGTTCTAGTGAAGAATCCTAAAAACAGAAACTCTATGGATGCATTAAGTGGAAGCACACCATTCTCCGGTATTCCTTTTTCAACACCATAGGATCGATGTTCTTGCGACGAGGGAATCCTAGAGCTTCATAATGATTTGAGCTATTCATTATTCTTTTTATCTCATCCATAGAAGTCAATTCAGATTTCAAAACCTTTGTAGAAGAAGCATCCTTTTGAATGTTCAAAACAGTTGGAGGTGCAGTCGTTTTACATGGTGAATTGATTGGGGTTACATTTTCAGCTTCACTTGCTGAGGGAGAAGATCCAAAATCTTTTGAAAAATCCTCTACAACTGGTTCTGAATCTTTTTGCTCCTCAAAATGTGTCTCTTCATTGGCACTATCATATCCTTGTACCAACTTGCTTAGAAGATCATTTGAAATGAAAGAGAGATTTAAAGAGAGAAAAACTCCTATCCAACCAGCACGAACATTAACGAAGTATATAGCATATGCAGTTGAGATGAATACGAGGAACCGAGCATGATTCAATGAAAACATGTAACCTGCATGTGGTGTACTTATTAGAATTCATTGATTGCAAAAGCAAACGAATATTCTATTGCGTACCTCCAAATATAATCGACATTCCTGTAATCCAAAAGTTTCCATTTATCCACATAATCAAAATTCCAAACGACCCAACGATAAAAAGTCCGGGGGTTGAACCCAAGAAGTGAATGGCAGCTCCAGCAGCTCCCTGAAATACGTTCATATCTCAAATTATTTGGTTCATTGAAAGAGCCTCATATTTTCCCTTCTTTATGCATGAATGCAATCTATTTTCCTCATTAGTGATAGGAAAATCAATCGTACTAGTTTTATGATATTATGCAGTCTGCACGTGCAAATGGTGCAAGCATGCTCATGACCCTAAAGTGAGCTTAACAGACGGAGTAACATTAGACTACGTAACACCTGCCTATTCATCAAAGGCTCGGTTACAAGTATTAATTTGGGGCTCCATATGGATGGATTTTTATCTTCATGGACTCAAATTACACTTGGAGACAGATCTAAATCCGGGGAGGGGGGGCATGGTGTATGTTTATGTGTGTGGATCTGAGTCCATGTGTGTGCTAAAAGCAATTGTAGAAACTAAAAGTTACTAAATTAATTTAATAATATTCCATGTTCTTTGTGAATGCTCATATTATATCGAAAGTTCAAAAAAAACATAGATACACAAAAGGTTTAGTCATTTACAAGCATCGTTCTTGGGCAAAAGCCTGACAGATCAAATAAATGGGACACAATTTAATTCTTCTTTGTTGAAAGTTCACCAATTCTAATATAAGTTTTCCAATTGAACATCAACACCAATGTTGTTTACAACTTCTCTAACTTGATCAGCAGTATAGGTTTCTCTCTGCTTCCTTCCCTAACTGGAGATAATAGGTATTTGACATCACATAATCTAGGTATCTATCAGTGACTAGTGACTACCCCCTAGTTAAAAGTTTATAAGCACATGTTACATTTGTATAGACATAAGGAGCCTTGATAAGCGCAATGACCCCCTTCCTGTTCCATGATTACACCTATGTTTTTCACTTTACACTTATGTTCGAGACTCAATCCTGAACTCCTTCTCTCCTTTCTTCCCTCATATTTGGAGTGGGTGTTCCCCATCGAAGCAGATTGTCCTATATTATTTCATGACCTCATTTCAAATATTGTGACAGAATTGAGTTACCACAGATGATGTCGGCGTAAACGTATGTCTCAATTCAAAGCACATGAGTGAGTTTTCTGTCATTGCCTATGGCCAGTCCATGAATGGACAAAATAAGAGTCACTTTAAGGTGGCAGTCAAAGAGGATTTCAAACACGGATACATTTGATAAATATTTGTCGTGAGTGTGTTTAATCCTTGAGTGACTAAACCTTTGTTATTTCTTAAATGATAATGACAGGAATAAGTTCTGAAGATTAACCACCGAAGACACCTAGATTTCAGGATCCTCACTTTAGAAATGAAGAACTGAAAATCTTCGAAATGATAATGTGCAACATAATTTGCCGCTTATGCCAGAGCATGATAGTTCTTAATTTCTTAGCACAAGCAACTATAGTTGCCAATTCAAGACGTCGCAAATTTTAATAAATGACTACTAAAAATGTCATCAACAAGCATAATGGGGCATAAAATAAATTAACTTTAATGTGATGCACATTGAGAATAAATCGTTACCAGCCCAACAAGTACGTATATAAGGCAAGACGTCGAAGTGAAGCTAATAAAGCAACTCCACATAATACCAAAGAGGGCGGCCGAGCCCAAACTGATCAAAGACGAAAACCCCTCGATGACACAATGTCTCCAATGCAACAGTAGCATCAAAATGAACCTGCCCAAATTTACACACCAAGTTCTCGCCATCGGCCAATGCCGATCTATAAGAAACAAAAGTTTCTCTCTTGTGCATCTCAATGCAACCAGACATCCACCAAGGCCTTGCTTTTGAGACCAAAACCAATTCCATCCATGCTTCAGCAACCCAACATCCCCCATCAAATTGATCACATCAATAAATCATCAAAACCTCTTCTTTTTCAATACACATTTAAGATCTCTACTAGAAAAGACCATTTCTTTTTCAATTCATCCAATCAAAATCCAAATTCCTAATGAACAAACATACATTTGAGATTTTCATCCAAAAACCCTAAAAGTTAATCAAAACGACGAATCTCTGACGAAAATTGATGCCGACAAGGGAAGAAAATGATGCTCTCACGAAACCCTAGAAACAAACCATTTGCAACTCCACGAGAATCCGAGGAGCCTTAGCTTTATCTCAGCTACTGCTCGTGATAAAGGTTAGAGAGAGAGAGAGAGAGAGAGGAAAAGAGAAGGCCGAAAAGATAGCAGAAAAGCTCCCGAGAGAGGAGAGAGAGAGACGGGTGAAACTAGGGTCTCATGTTTTTTACCAAAAAGGGGAAATTTTGGAGCAGAGAGAAAAAGGGAGAGGGGAAGCGAGGGAACAAAGAAAGTTTTTTACTGAGCAGTTAAAATAAATAAATTTGAACTCAAAATGAGGAGAAATGGCTAAACTGTGCAAATTAGGAGATGTTTCCTTTTATTACAAGATGGTTTGGATAAGGTTGTTGCTGTGACCATTGATGGAAATGCAAGGGTTTATTTGTAGCTATTCCGTGGTTCTTACGTTAAGTTGTTTGGTTCGGTAAAATAATGATATTGGTGAGCTTCGCAGGACCGTCTCCTGCAAAGCGAGAGACAAGAGGGCTGGGGCTCCCACTACTCGAGGGTCTCTAGGGGGTCTCATGTTTGTCCCTCGCTTCCGGTGTATAGAGACATATCACTTAAAAGGGAGTGAAGCCTCGTAACATCTGACAAATAAAATCCTTGAAAATTTTTAAAATAAATATCATTTTCTTTTAAATTTCTTACCGAGTAACCATTTGAATTTCGGGGGAAAAAATACTATAATGCGTATATTTAGCCCCTGCAATCCAAATCAATGGTAGGTGCAAATATATAATATTAATTCCTCCACCATTGAGGGGAATTATTATCATAACCAAACACTTGTCCAATTCTCTCATAATTTAAGTGAAATTATCATAATATAAAAGGAATACGCCACATTGATAGCTTTATACGTCACACAAAGGCAACAAAATTTCTAACTCTGACCAAACTCCCAATGCTAATTAATTGTGATTAATTAATGAATAATGATCATGTTATATTAAATATGATAAAAAGAGCCAAGTTGATGTACAGTGGCGCCCCATAATGACCACCTCCAAATGATGGATTATGTGATATTTATGGTAAATGCATACCCTAAAAAGCTGCATTCCTACTTTATAACTATTTGATTGGTAAAAATGAAATTGATGCAACAAATGCTACGGTTCTCGATCCTTTTGTTTAAAAAGTAGCAAGAAAGTACCGGAAATAAGAATACTTTAGTTGTTTTGTTTGACAAAAGTAGAACTTGGAAGTTATTTCAAGGTGATGGTATGGATCTAATGTGGTATGGCGACTTCCAAAATCTTCTTTCCCTCGTTTTAGAAAAAAAAAATCAGCTTGCTGGGTAGAATACACCCGATCAAGAGAGAGAAAAATCGAAAATTTCGAGCACCCTTCAGGAAGGTTGGTGGGGTGTGTATCCTTGTTTCTTTCTCTCTCATGATCGAACGCATATGACCGACATATTGGATGTGTATTCTTGTTTCTTTCTCTCTCAGGATCGAACGCATATGAACAACACATTTAAAATTTTCCTTCATTTTAGAGCATGTTTGGATGACCTAAAAAAGCGGAAGTGCTCCTGAAGTAACCTCTAAAACATCTGTCATAAAAGTAGAATTCAACGTTAGCTTTAGTGTTTGTTTGTAATTGCCTGGAGGAAGAATACATACTTTACCCGGTCTCATTATTACTTGGAAAAACTGAAAAATTATTACTACCAAAACAATTATTTTTGTTTGTTTTGCTCATAGAAGAAGTACATGAAGTAACTTCATATGTTTTTTTCTTCTTTTAAAATTGTGCAAACAAACAAATAAAATAAATTCCAGAATTACTTCCATGCATTTCTTTTTTGAAGTTACTTGAAGAGCTCTTTCAATACATTCGGTCATCCAAACAAGTCCTAACAACACTAAGGTTATGATACTAAAAAAGTTTATAAATTATAGCAAGCTGAAGCCAAAATACAAAGGTCAAATTGACTACAATGCCAGAAAAATTTTGTTTCACGCCCGCAAAATGCTTTTATTGAATTTTTAATTTACCACATGCAACAAATATCGACAAAAACATGCCCATGGAAAGGCTTGGAGTACATTTTCTTGCAGTAGACCATCTATGAAATTAGAGTTGAACCTTGCGCGTTGTCCAGGATTTTGAATAATCCATAAAACCTTTATACATTGGAAAAATTAACTATATAAGGAAATATTTATATATTGTTCAAGGTTTATCGATGTAAAAGTCTGGTATTTTTTATTAATCCATGATGTTTATTAGCAAAAAACAAAGACCATGGTGTTTATATGAAAAATGGTTAAAGCTCGTATTATTTATTTCCAAAAAATAAAATCCATGGTATTTAGCTAAAACTCTTCGTATTTTCTATAATAAACAAAATCCTTAATGTTTACTTGTAATAAAGAAAGCCAAGAAAGTTTATGTTTTTTAATTTGTAAGAAAAATTCCATGGTACTTGATGATGCTCAATAACGGTAATTCCTTAGATCATGACATGTGGCAGATGACGTGTCACATGCGTAAGCCAGTTAGGCCCCTGAGGGCCACGGAGAGAGAACCAGTATGATACAGTGGGGGGCTTCTCTCAAACCCTGTCTCCGAGGTTGCACCCTACTCCTTGCCCCCGAGCACCTCAGCAACCAAGCCAACTGTCCCTTTGCTCTACTCCGAGCTATCACAGGCCCGAGCCTACTCGGCCCTGTAAGTCCATGTCACGCACCCCACGAACTTGCGGGAAGGCGGAATATATGAAAAACGATTATCAAAGCTTCGTAACACGGACTTGAGCACATGAATCGTTTCTAAACCATTGCTAACTAACTACAAGAGGTTTAACTACTCGGATACGAAGTTATACCTCACGTTACTTGTCCTTCGGGTCTTCATCGCGGTCCTCCACTCCTCGTAGGCTCCTTGGAACATCGGCACCTCAACGGCCTCCTCGAATCAAAGACGATCCACCCGAAAGCTCCTACGCCAAGCTTAATCTCAAACTTGAGATAACTAGGTTGCTTAAAGTGCTAATCTAAGCTATCTAGGGGATATAGAGTGAGGTTATGGATGTATTAGTCTAGCTAACCTTTGATCTCAACTCATGAGAGGTTAGGGTTAGGGTTTGAAGAGAGAGTGAGCTTGAGGAGAGAGAATGTGAGAATGATAATGATAATGAAAAAGCTTCTCACTTGAATATATGAAACATTATGAATTATCAAATAAATGATTATTCACCATGCTTCATTAGTTCAATATAAGTGATTCACTATGTGAGTCATTAAGCAATAAATGATGCATTAATGACATAGTGAATCACACAAATGAGTCACAAATTTCATTTAATGCAATGCCACCTTACCCCCCCCCCCAAGTCACCACTCTTTTAGAAGCTTCCTGACAAATTACGAGAACGCCCCTCCAATCCGTGAAAACACGGAAAAACTTTAGACTGTATAAATCCTATAATCCGATACTAGAATCTGGCTTAAACCAAAGCCGGCTAGTAAAAACTGTCCGAAAAGTCGTACGTGCGTAAACACACGTATGCGTCCGAACCCTTGTCGTAAAACCATACGACCTCTATATCGTTTCGCCTGGAGCAGGGAAACTCTCTGTGTGGGACTCTAAAGACTCGACACTACGCTGGCAGTGGGTTTAACCACGGACCGCAAGCGGCACTAGCTGTACGTAACGGTCCCCAGGTAGATGTCGATAAGAAGGCCGATGAGGAAAACCATCTGAACTCCTACTGAGCCTGATGTGACAATCTCCGTACAGTCCGGTCTGTTCGTCTAAGACTATCGCACATCAAGCCTAGGGGGCGGCAAGCGTCAGTCCCCTAATAGCTGTATAAGTCGTGTCGGAGCGAAGCCCATTACACCCTGAGAAGCTACTGGAACCTACCAGTATATCTCGCTTGCCCTGGCCAGGGACTTTGCGTAATGGCTCTCTGACACAGCGCGATATCAACTCCCAATACCGGGAGAGACGAATCCTATCTAACCGCCACTGCCTCCAAGTGCTCGGGACTGCACCCAACTGCTACCTGTTTGCACGACTCCTTTGAGCCGTGGTAGGGTAGCAATCTAAGAACAGTGGGACACACTCGAGGCGAAGTAGCAGTATCAAGTCTGCGGACTATGCTGTACTCATATCACCTGGGAACTGTTAACTGACGATGGGTATAATACCAACCAATCAGTTCCCCGGCGAGTCCTGTCCGGTGTACCCGTAATCTAACGAGCACATGTATACTATCTCTAGTACGACGTACTGATGGCTGTGGGACAGACCATCTCCCCAACTGGGATGAGAAGCGTATACACTTAGTCTACTCCGGAATATCGATGCCCTATCTCGATAATCCAACGACCAGGGACCTGTATAGGATGTTGCTTACAGACTACCCAGCCCCCACTAGTGTGACTGCCATCACGACGCTGGTAATCAAGCAAAGATCCTATGGGCTCTATTAATATGTATAAGTGATACGTTACAAGAAACATATGCACATATTAAAGTAGACCCAAACCAAGTAGCATACTACCATGTTTAGCAAGACTGTTATATACAACTGTGAATATCCCAAGCTTCCATTAAGTAATATACAACCTAGTATGATACAATAATGGCCCCTAGGGCATATACACTAACATGCCCTCTCAGCTCGTCTCCGGGCTACTGCAGAACCAAAATACCTCGGCTCTCCCGCTCGTCCGCGAGCTCTCCCGCCGAAGTCATCTTCCTCGGTCTCATCGACCGACCAACAGCACCGCTCACAGGCGCAACCGCCATCCAGCGAATCTCGCCATGCGCGAGATATCCGCCGGCCACATCCCACATCCCACGCCATCACGATCCCCCATTAACGAGCATGTCTCTCCATTAATGGGAGATCCCGCTCATCACGCAGGCGTGACATCGGGAGCGTAACGGCCAGCATGATTCTCGCGCATGCCCTGCCTGCTGCCACCGCTATATAAACCCTTTCTTCAGACGGTTCAAGTAAGCGATCTTTACTCCTCTAAGCCGTTATTCTGCTCGGATTTCCTCTCTAACTTGACCGTTGGAGGGTCCTCGGTGGTACAACCACCTCGAGACTTCCTTGCAGGTAGCTCGACGTAAACAACCTCAAACCCATTGAGACCCACACGCTTCAGGAGCCAACCTCCAGATCAAATCTCAGTCGTCCATCGCCTCCATCAGCAGACCAACGGAAGGTAACATCTTGACGCGCGGATCCGCCCCGCGTCAGCTGGTGCCGTCTGTGGGAAACCTTGATTCCACAAAACAAAAGTTCATCTTCCGATCTTAATCTAATGGCGAGCGATCATCACGACGATCCCAGCACCGACCACTGCCTCGCTACCTCCCATGGCCGCAGATCTCCCAGGCCAACACCTTCTGCGACTCGTTGGGCGCCCCACGGTTCAACACCGAGGTTCGTCGCCAGAGCACCTCGCCCCGAGCCTCTTCGCGACCCTTTCCCTCCCGAGGAGATGTCGGTCAGCTCGCCTGTTCCCAGACAGGACCACAACCCCTCCCTCGATGGGGTCGCGCGGACGGGACTCGCCACGGCAACTCGAAGACTACCTCGCCATGGGACCTAAGGAACCTCGTTGAAAAGAACCGGGGACGCGGCCAGACACAGGTCTCCAACAGCCGAGGCCAAGGATCGAAGCCCTCACCAAGAGGCAGCCGAGCAGCTACCTTGCTCGGCTATCCCTGGCCGGTAGCTCCCTACCCCCACAATGCCAGGGATCAAAGCCCTCGCCAATAGGCAACTGAGCAACTGAGCAACTTCACTGCTCGACCCATCCTTAGCAGGCCTCCCACGGCCCCTCCAGCGCTAAGGATCGAAGCCCTCACCAAGAGGCAGCCGAGCGGCTACCCTGCTCGGTTATCCCTGGCTGGTAGTTCCCTACCCCACAACGCCAGGGATCAAAGCCCTCGCCAAGAGGCAACTGAGCAGCTTCACTGCTCGGTCCATCCTTAGCAGGCCTCCCACGACCCCTCCAGCGCTAAGGATCGAAGCCCTCACCAAGAGGCAGCCGAGCGGTAACCCTGCTCGGCTATCCCTGGCTGGTAGCTCCCTACCCCACAACACCAAGGATCAAAGCCCTCGCCAAGAGGCAACTGAGCAGCTTCACTGCTCGATCAATCCTTAGCAGGCCTCCCATGGCCCCTCCAGCGCTAAGGATCAAAACCCTCACCAAGAGGCAGACGAGCGGCTACCCTGCTCGGCTATCCCTGGCTGGTAGCTCCCTACCCCACAACGCCTAGGATCAAAGCCCTCGCCAAGAGGCAACCGAGCAGCTTCACTACTCGGTCAATCCTTAGTAGGCCTCCCATGGCCCCTCCAGCGCTAAGGATCTAAGCCCTCATCAAGAGGCAGCCGAGCGGCTACCATGCTCAGCTATCCCTGACTGGTAGCTCCCCTATACCACAACGCCATGGATCAAAGCCCTCACCAAGAAGCAGCCGAGCGGCTATCCTGCTCGGCTATCCCTGGCTGGTAGCTCCCTACCCCCACAACGCCAAGGATCAAAGCCCTCACCAAGAGGCAGCCGAGCGGCTACCCCGCTCGGCTATCCCTGGCTGGTAGCTCCTTACCCCACAACGCCAGGGATCAAAGCCCTTGCCAAGAGGTAGTTGAGTAGCTTCACTGCTCGGTCAATCCTTAGCAGGCCTCTGTTCATACCAGAATATTACATTTTATACCGCCCATTCTTACGCTCGTGTGTTTATAGGTAGGTGCTTTTGATCAGTGTTTGCTACATATTTGCAGAATACAGGTTCTCGGCTCTGAACAGTGAAATCCATAAAAAGTACAACAAATTCTGGATTACTGCCAACAACAGATAAAACACGGTCTCCGCTCTCTATCCGTGTGTTGCCACATACCAGTTTAAGGGACAAGATGGCAAATCAATTGTCATGTCATGCACAAAGCTCTAGGTCAATACAAAATCCAAGAAATCTACGCGGAGCTCGAGGAAATCATGGCAAAAGATCCACATCACATCACATTGTTGTTCTACTAAAATTCTGGAATAATTATGAAGAGTTTCTGAGAAAAGTCATATACCACACTGAAGAGGACAAGAAACCAGGAAAGCACCCAAAAGACGACAATCCAAATCATCAAGACGGCCGCGGATCCGCGGCCAAAGGGGGGTCTTGGCCGCGGATCCGCGACCATGTGGTCTCCTCTCTGCGTCAATTTTCAGGGGTACTTTGGTACTTTTGTTTATGTGCAGATGGTTGCCCTAGGTTTCCCATTCCCCTCCTATAAATACTCCAGAATTGAGCTAAGCCAAGGGTCATTCTTTTGTTCTTCTTTCTTTTTAGGATTTAGTCTTTTTCTTCTTCTTCTTCATTCTTTTTCCATGAAAATTGTAGTGAGAGCTTTTTGAGTGGGAGATCAATGAAGATGAGGGCTTTTTGTATCATTCTCTCTTGTTTCTTCTTCCCCTTGAGATTCTTGCTTTCTCTTGATCATTCAACCTCTTCATTGAGCTTGAATGGTTAAGGGTTAGTTATTGATCTCAAGGGTCGTATTCTTTCATGGAATTAGCACTTCATTTCACATGCGTTCTCTACCCTTCCCTTGATCTTGCAACCTCTTGATTGAGCTTGCAAGTTTAAGGGTTGGCTATTGATCACATACTTGTCTTGAGTTCTAGTTTCTTGTTCTTTTTATTTGCTTATTTATTACTTGCTTTTTATCACCTTGCTTTACTTTCTTGCAATTTATATTCATGCACTTTAATTACTTGTTTGTAATCTTTTCTTTTCTTTGTTCTTTTCTTTTTGTTCTCTTTTTGGTTCTTTTTTGTGAATGAATGTAATTATTTTTGTCAAGAAGAAATACGGTATTATAAGTTAACGTTTCTTTGCCCATTTCCTTTTCCCGTATTTTCCATTGAACTCCGCCCAAACGATACGCAAGCGCTCCGTTAGGCACCGTACCCTGACAAGGTAACGGTGATTCCTAACCACGACCGGTTGCGTTCGGTTTGGCCGGAGGCGAAAGCAAGAGACAAGAACTGAAGGACAGGGGTAAATAAGCCGTATTCCACGAATACCGCGCTTAAATCCCCTAATCCACATTGTTGCCGATTGCTCCAGCTTCAATTGGTCAAGACTCGGCTCAAAGGTTTTGAGTACGGATTTCTTTAGCTTATAATCTCGTATCTTTTTCTTAACAACTTTATACTTGCAAATATTACACATAGGATAGTCTCGAACAAACATATACTCATTCTTTATTGACTCGTCTAAAATAAGAACGGAAATACAACCATTTCCCTGTGGATCGACCCGTGCTCAACCGGCTAGCTGCATAGCGACACCGTCTTGATTGCGGTTAACTTTTAATTCTAACAATCAAATGGCGCCGTTGCCGGGGAGACGGTAGCGTATTTTCTTTCTTGTTATTCGGGTTAATATTCTTTTTGTATATATATAAAAAAAAAATCTTTTTGTTTTTTGTTTTTTTTGATCATTTTTGTGGGCAAGAGTGCAGATTTTTTGCAAGTTTGCAAACTGCGATTGTGGGGAGCAAAGTGTACGTTCAAGGCTAAGGTGATTGCGAAGTACAGTGCCAAAGATCCGGGTAGTTTGACCCGCGCAAGCGAACTTTTAAAGCTTACCGGATTTGATTCAACGGGGGTTTCCTAACCCAAAAACTTAACGGTACGTACTTTCCTAACACCTTCTTCTCAAATCCGACGCTTCCAATATACTATTCTTTGCAGGATTCTTTGCAAGTTCGCTAGCAAACGCCAAAATTAACTAACCCGTATTTGTTGCAGTGCCGTGCTAGATTAAAAAAAAAAACAATTTTTTGATTCTTTATAGAATTTTTATTGAATTGTGCATTGCATCAATTAATACGGACTTAAGGGCAAGCGAACCCCACAAGATACGGTAAAGGATTTCATCACCTTTTCCGTGGCCCACAAATCACGAACTTGCGCATAACGTTTACCCGCACAAAATTTAAAAGAAACTAGACTTTAAGCCTTAAGGACTTCGCGCTCACTAGGAGAAGTTAACTGTGTTTAGAACCTTGCTTAACGGTATAGTGTTTACGGGGTGTCTAGGAAAGTGTTAACGGCGAAACCGCCAAAAGAGAAAGGGTTATTTAATTAAGGAACTTCGCGAAAGCGTTGGAAAACCTCCCCTTATCTCTGCACTTACCTGGCCTCGTGATCAGTGTATCTTGAGCCTGTTTCTCGACACAGTTTTACTTCGACAATCAAGTTCTGGAGCAGGTCTAGTTGACCTAGGTTAACCCTAGAACGATTAGGTGTGTGGTATTTTTTGTGTCGTGATTAGTTTTGTCCATATTCTTTTTGTGTGTATATTTCATTTTTTTGTTAATATATAACTAAAATAAAAAAAAAACATCACATTCCTTTTTCCCTCCTTTTCTCTGCCTTTCTTTCCTTCTCTCTTCATATCATGGGTACTCCACCTCGCAAAACTCTTGCCGAACTTTGGTACCCACAACCAGACATTACTTCATACGGTTCTTGCTTTGGCCGAACATCGAACGACCCATCCATGCCCAAAATTTCGTTGAAAGATCGGATAGACGCATCTCGGACGAACAACTGGACCCCGCAATCCACTTCGTACCAACCGTTTCAAACATTCACCCCTTCTTGCGTTGATACCCCTTTTGAAAGTCCAGTTGTGGCCACAAGACCTATGTCTCTTGCTGAACGTATTGAACAATCCCGTAGCCGATCTTTCACTCCTTTCACCACTTCAAATTCTTGGGATCAACAATTTCATTCACCTTCTTATCCACCTGTAGATCCTACCCCTGTCCAACCATTCAATTCCTACCAATCCTACCCTACTTTTGCACCTTCCCTAGACATTGCTTCAGAACCGCCATTTGGGAGTTTTCAGTATCCAAACAACTTTGAATCTTTTACTGAAACCCCTTCACAACCCATGTCTAGTCTGGAACAGTCGTTGGAAGACTTTAGGGTAGCGTCAAGCCAACAGATGATGGATTTGAATGCGTCCATGGCCGCCCTCATGCAACCTAGTGACCCGGTAGCTAGTTTTCAACTAGCTCCAACTTTTTCAATGTATGATGAGGCGGCAGGACAGGCTGTGAATTTGAGTGGAGAGAGTGAGATGTACCCCCTTCCAAATCAAACCTACCCGTCCAAAATTGAATCCCACAACTCCTGTTTTGAAAGTCTATCGAGTATCCCACATGATTTATCAATTAAAGATAGAATGATGAATGAGTTGTGCGACTTCGTAGTGTTTGATTTGCCCGATTGTGAAGGGTCCCTTCCAAGTGAAACCATACCTAATCCTTTTGACCTCTACACCTATATCTTAGAACCAGAATCGATTAATATCCATGCTTTTAATGAGGTGTCAGAGAATTTTGATTTTCACTTGATTGAGGATATTGACGCTGGGGATATTTTGGATGATGAACCCGTAGATTTGGCTGAGTTTGTCTCTTCAAATCATCATCCCAAGTCATTAAATGTTTTTCCCGAACCCCATATGCGTCTGGACTTTGAAGAGAAGAGCATGGATGTGCTAAATTTTGAGGAGAATTTTGAGGATATTTTTGAGGATGAAACAGTTCTAGATGATGAGTCGGATTTTCCAATTCATCTTGTTCCTTTCACTGACTGTGTACACCCTCCAGAACCCTTAACCGATACCCTTCCTCAACCACTTCCCTCCATCCTTTCCATCGTTCCGACCTTGCAAGAACCCGTATCATTTTCACTTCGTATATCTGGTTTACCAAGTTCGGCGTACCCATGGTTTCTCACGAATCTTGAGGGATTTGACCCCATTTCTCGACGGGTAAATATATTAGCACAATCGCTTTTTACACATCGCTCATCACAAATTGTGCTAATCTATTCACTCCATTTGCACCCTCAAGTTCGTACTCCACTTCTTTTTCCCTTCCGCCATTCTTCTTCTTTTGATATACCGAGACCGTATCCCGCTTCTCTCCGCATACGGTCTCGCGTATTCTCCATCTCTTTTCTCTACGCCTTCTTTCACCAACCAGCACATTATAGAGATAAAATCTTTGAATGGTTGGTACTAACTTTTGGCCTGTGTAAGGCCTTGTATAGCTTGATACTGTTCTCTTTCCCCCCTAATCCTGAATTTCAACGCTTAACAGTGGAAACACTGTTTTACTTAAGTTTGGGGGGGACACCTTTTTTGTATATATTTTTTGTTTTCTTTGTTGTATATAATTTGTTTTTAGGGAGCGCCAGCAATTTTGACCCTCTTGGTATAGCCTGACAGTGAGGGCACTGTCAAGTTTAAGTTTGGGGGTGTGCTCGGTAAGCTTTCTTCCTTCGCATTCATTTGTATATTTTGCATTTGCATACCTTATTAAAAACCCACAAAAAACAAAAAATTTCCAAAAAATATAAAAACTTTGTCGTCAAGTTAGCTAATAGGGTAACTTAGATCTTTATTACGAAAGTTTAGTTGATATGATAGAAATAACTAAATTCTAGGCTTAGGAATTGAAAACCCATAAAATAACCCTCTTTCTGTTTAAAACTTGGTAAGTATACGTCCTTACAGTTTTTTTTAAGAACTAGGTAATCTTGAGTTCAGTTCTTGAGTTAAGTCAAGATACAGGGAAAGTATTGAAGCTTTACAGGAGGATAAGTCTGAAAAATAGTTTTTTTTCTTGAGTTCAAATTTAGAAAGTATATACCCTACAACTACACTTACACGCTCCTTGAAACTTGAGATAGTAGAGGATACCTAGAAATACTCTTGCCTAAAAGCCTAGTATGAAAGAAAAAACGGTATTTAAAGCTAAACACCAAAAGAGCATGTTGAAAAATATATCCGGTATTGAAAAAGAAAAAGAAAAAGAAAAAGAAAAATAGAATAAAGTCAAGACCTGGAAACTGCTATTTACGCTTTAAAGCTCACACATTCAGTAATCGGCCGTTAGTGCCTCAAGAAGCATTAATAGTCGCATGAAAGGTGTGTGAGCAAATCCGTCCATCCTTAATGAAAAGAAGTAGTATTAGGTATTAGGGCAAGGGTATTATAGCTTGAATTGAATTCTTGAGCGTAGGGGTGCAAATATACACACACGTAGGGGTATACAATCGATGTTTGAATAAGAGATAGAAATGAAGAATAAGACTTGTGTTTTCTGTAAAGTTGATAAAAATCCCTGATTTGAGGCCACGCTTTAGAAGGAAAACTCAGGAGAACCGACATCTTTCTAAACTTTTTTGGAACGTATATAATCTAAGGGTAAATAGATAGGAGGTGTGAAAAATAAGGGTTGGATATTTCTAACTTAGGATGATAGAGTTTCTAACGTAAATACTAAACTGTAGGAGTAGAATCGACGTTAACTTATGACACTAGCTTGACGGGATTTTATGGGTAGTATCCGCTGAAAACCCTCAGGAGACAACACTCCTCCTACTAGGGACACCTAGAGGTTTAACGGCTTGTTGCACGTGCTCAGTGCAATCGCGTTCCCTGCGAAAGTGCGGTTAGGATTTTATTTTTGTGAATAATTGGTTTTGCTCGGGACGAGCAAAGGTTAAGTTTGGGGGTATTTGTTCATACCAGAATATTACATTTTATACCGCCCATTCTTACGCTCGTGTGTTTATAGGTAGGTGCTTTTGATCAGTGTTTGCTACATATTTGCAGAATACAGGTTCTCGGCTCTGAACAGTGAAATCCATGAAAAGTACAACAAATTCTGGATTACTGCCAACAACAGATAAAACACGGTCTCCGCTCTCTATCCGTGTGTTGCCACATACCAGTTTAAGGGACAAGATGGCAAATCAATTGTCATGTCATGCACAAAGCTCTAGGTCAATACAAAATCCAAGAAATCTACGCGGAGCTCGAGGAAATCATGGAAAAAGATCCACATCACATCACATTGTTGTTCTACTAAAATTCTGGAATAATTATGAAGAGTTTCTGAGAAAAGTCATATACCACATTGAAGAGGACAAGAAACCAGGAAAGCACCCAAAAGACGACAATCCAAATCATCAAGACGGCCGCGGATCCGCGGCCAAAGGGGGGTCTTGGCCGCGGATCCGCGGCCATGTGGTCTCCTCTCTGCGTCAATTTTCAGGGGTACTTTGGTACTTTTGTTTATGTGCAGATGGTTGCCCTAGGTTTCCCATTCCCCTCCTATAAATACTCCAGAATTGAGCTAAGCCAAGGGTCATTCTTTTGTTCTTCTTTCTTTTTAGGATTTAGTCTTTTTCTTCTTCTTCTTCATTCTTTTTCCATGAAAATTGTAGTGAGAGCTTTTTGAGTGGGAGATCAATGAAGATGAGGGCTTTTTGTATCATTCTCTCTTGTTTCTTCTTCCCCTTGAGATTCTTGCTTTCTCTTGATCATTCAACCTCTTCATTGAGCTTGAATGGTTAAGGGTTAGTTATTGATCTCAAGGGTCGTATTCTTTCATGGAATTAGCACTTCATTTCACATGCGTTCTCTACCCTTCCCTTGATCTTGCAACCTCTTGATTGAGCTTGCAAGTTTAAGGGTTGGCTATTGATCACATGCTTGTCTTGAGTTCTAGTTTCTTGTTCTTTTTATTTGCTTATTTATTACTTGCTTTTTATCACCTTGCTTTACTTTCTTGCAATTTATATTCATGCACTTTAATTACTTGTTTGTAATCTTTTCTTTTCTTTGTTCTTTTCTTTTTGTTCTCTTTTTGGTTCTTTTTTGTGAATGAATGTAATTATTTTTGTCAAGAAGAAATACGGTATTATAAGTTAACGTTTCTTTGCCCATTTCCTTTTCCCGTATTTTCCATTGAACTCCGCCCAAACGATACGCAAGCGCTCCGTTAGGCACCGTACCCTGACAAGGTAACGGTGATTCCTAACCACGACCGGTTGCGTTCGGTTTGGCCGGAGGCGAAAGCAAGAGACAAGAACTGAAGGACAGGGGTAAATAAGCCGTATTCCACGAATACCGCGCTTAAATCCCCTAATCCACATTGTTGCCGATTGCTCCAGCTTCAATTGGTCAAGACTCGGCTCAAAGGTTTTGAGTACGGATTTCTTTAGCTTATAATCTCGTATCTTTTTCTTAACAACTTTATACTTGCAAATATTACACATAGGATAGTCTCGAACAAACATATACTCATTCTTTATTGACTCGTCTAAAATAAGAACGGAAATACAACCATTTCCCTGTGGATCGACCCGTGCTCAACCGGCTAGCTGCATAGCGACACCGTCTTGATTGCGGTTAACTTTTAATTCTAACAATCAGCCTCCCATGGCCCCTCCAGCGCTAAAGATCAAAGCCCTCGCCAAGAGGTAGCTGAACGGCTACCCTGCTCGGCTATCCCTGGCCGGTAGCTGTCACGCCCCGCTTCCCAAAGTACGCTAAAATAGGCACGTGACATAGCCAACCATGCTACCTGTGGATAGGAAAAATCCTTCCACATTCACATTACGGCTGTAGAGATATCAAGAACAGGAAAGTAAACTAAACTATCTAGTACATGTCCATCAGCCAGAATAAATGAGTCAAGAAATAATATAATATGCGGAAGCAAAAGATCCAATAAATAAAACACCTGGAAATTAAAACTGGATACCAACAGGATCCTCACCGCTCAGTCTAACAGCGGCAGTACTCCTGATCGGTCTGCAACAAAGGTAGAGGATCTGGGCCAAGCAACACCCAGACGTCAGTGCGTCATAATATCAAGAAATAAAATAAACATGGGTAGCAAGGCATGCAGGTATGTGTATGAACAGTAAAACAGGTATAACAGTAATATAAACGAGGACAGTGAGGGTAATGTGTAGTGAGTAATCTAGACTGGTCTATTGGGTTAACTACTCTCAAGTCTTTGAAATTAATTTGATGAATCATCGATGTAACTCAATAGTATCCCGTGCGTGCCCGGGATCACGGTCTATGACTCTCGGGCTGAATCCGAGACGTGCCGCAAGGCAGTAAAGGGTGGTAGGTAATGACGAGTGATGTCAGCAGCAGCATCCCGGGGCTGGCCTAGCCCGTAAGACTGATCAGAAAAGGTATTGAACTGTCGAGTTACAAGTCAGGTTTCATCATTGATTTCCCCATACCCCCAAGTTATATATGTTCAAGTCAGGTATTAATAAATCTGGAGCTAATGCCAACACAGGATCAAGCAGGTACAGGTTTGTCTGGATAGACAACAGGAAATGTCCGTAGGGACAGCATGTCAAGGTTGTTGGCATTAGTAACAAGATCAGGTAGCAGGTCAAGCTATGGTACATCAGGTCAAGTCAGGTAATATATGGGTATCATGTCATGTCAAGAAGTGCACGGTATCACGTGGTGTCAAGTAGTAGGTGTATCAAGTCATGTCAGGGGTGTACAACATGTCACGTGGGTGCTCATAATCAAACTATAACAAGCATGGGTATACAAAACAAGTATGGGGCACTAATGGAACAATAAAAAGTGGAACACTGTGGTGTGGTATGCAAATAGGTATAAATTAAAACATATGGATGCACAGTTATCTATTTTAGTTAGGGTTATGGTTCCAACACTAAGTAAAATACACTTAATCAAATATAGAATGTTAAAATCTCGCTATTATGTATTAAATGATCTAGGGATGCAATTGTATATAAAATAGGCTAAATGGATGCAACTAGATATCCGAAAGCTATAAACTATTTAACATAGTACTATGGGCTATGCAAATAATCATTATGTGGTTCAAATACGGATATGGGTACCGTGTATCGTATTCTAATATGCAATATGAAATGTTTCAGGTTCTAGATCTAAAATAATATAACGGAACATCGAAATGGAAAAATGGAACATGTGGCATTAGATTTAACTACAGGTTTAATATGCAATTAAATAAGTATAAATAAATTAAATAGCATGTAGCAAGTTTTACTTGCCTCGATGAATCGCGATACGGATACGTACGACACGTCGGACGTCGGTAAATCGTCGCAACGCACACGCGGCACGCGGGACGGGTCCAGGCAAAGTAAGAGGGTGACCACGCAGGCAAGGTACGTTCACTGGATCTCTCGGGTCGTCGGCAGCGGCACGGCTCCGGCGATCACCGGAAAATACGGATCAAGAAACGAAATGTAAAGAAGAAGAAGAAAGAAGAAGTGCAAGAAGAAAGGAAAGGGAACTGGGGTCTCTGGTATGGCTCTGGGTTTGGATCATGGATCAGAGAAGGCAACGAGGGGCGAAGACGAGGTAGTGTGTCACCGGCAATGGGGTTTGCCGGCGAGGTAGTGGATGTGCAGTGAGGGTTTCCTGGGTTCTTGGGATTCAGTGCATGGGTCGTGGGGTTGCAGGGAAGGAGATGAGAGAGGTATTGGTGATGGTGATGAGGCCGAAGAGGTCGGAGCTCCGGCGAGGAGCCGGTGATGGAGGAGATGCGTGCAGGGGTTTTGCCGCGGAGATGCGTTGCAGCGGAGAGGAGAGAAGGAAGTGAAGTGAGGAGAAAGAGAGGAGGCGACGAGGTTGAGGGTGGATGCAAGGTTGTGGAGTTGGCGACGGGGCGCGGCTATCGCGTGGGTTCGCAGGAGGCGAAGGCTAGGCGGGGAAAAGAAAAGAAAGAAAAATAAGAAGAAGGAAGAGGAGAGAGAGACCTGAGGTAGATGCAGTGGGGTTATATATATAAAGTTTATAATAATTAATAATTTATAAGGAGCGAGAGAGAGAGACAGATTGGAGAGAGGGAGATAAAAAGAAAGGAAGAGAGAGAATGAAATCAAGAGGAGAGAGATAGGGAGATGAGAGATCGAGATGAGAGAGAGAGAGGAGGAGAAAGAAATTCGTCTCATAGCGAAAAGAGAGAGAGAGAAAGCAGGGAGAGAGAGAGAGAGTCTTCTGTGATTAGGAAACAAATCTTTTATTTTCTTTAAAAAAATAAATTGAATATACACATTAGGGTAAAACTAAAATATATTTTAGTTTAATTAAGGTGTATGATAGTTTATAAAGAATTAAGGAATATAATATTTCTGAGATTTTGGCAAATACAAACTTACTCCAAAACACGTCCGGGTCGGGTCTAAAAATTCAGATTTTAAATATGAAAATATATGCGACTTCCAAAATTCAAAACAAATGCTCAGCTAACGAAAATGCATACCCCCAAGAACGGATGCACGTACGTGCGCGTAGCCATCCAAACACGTCCGTTTCACTGAACGGGACGAGAACAAGATACGCGGACGCTACCACAGGGTTAGGGGTATCATGCAGGCTATGAAATGCAATTTTAAATTATTTTACATGACCTAAAATGTTATATGGTAAAAGATGCAATGCCAGGAAAAATGCCAGTATGCAGTACACATGAGATGCACGTGTCTATGTAACAAGTCAGGGTAATTCATAAATATGAATCAAACAGGTTCAAGCAAGCGGGTCGAGTCGAATGCAATGTAAAATGTAAAATACCATTCACACCCAAAACACGATAAATCAAGAAAATACCACAGATAAGTAAATACGGGAACTGGAATTGGTATAAATGAACTAGGTTGTTACATTATACCCAACTACAAAAAGAATTTCGTCCTCGAAATTCCAAGAAAAAGAAAGGATAAACAAACAAGAAATTACAAGAATATATGTGAAAACTTCTCTCGGATTTCATCTTCTCGTTCCCAAGTTGATTCTCCATGCGAGCGATTTCCCCAAGAAACAAGTACAAGAGGGATAGCTTTGTTCTTAAGAACCTTTTCCCTTCGATCCACAATCGACATCGGTCGCTCCTCGAAAGTCAAATCTTCTCGGACAGTCAGCTCTGAATGATCCAACACATGTGTTTCATCTCGAACATACTTACGGAGTTAAGATACGTGAAACACATCATGAACATTCGCCAAGGATCACGGTAAAGCCAATCGATACGCCACTTCTCCAACACGCTCCAAAATCTCGAAAGGCCCAACGAATCGAGGACTAAGCTTGCCTCAACTTCCAAAACGAATCACCCCTCTAGTCGGTGATATCTTCAAGAATACCAAATCACTAACGGCGAACTCTAGAAGTCTTCTCGATATATCTGCCCAACTCTTTTGTCGGTCTTGTGCTGCTTTCATAAGATTCTGGATAGTATTAACCTTCTCAACTGTTTGCACGATCAAATCCGGTCCCAACAATCTTCATTCTCCAAGATCGTCCCAACAAACAGGTGAACGACACTTGCGACCATATAAAGCTTCGAATGGAGCCATCTGAATAGTCGTCTGGAAACTGTTATTGTAAGAAAACTCCACCAAATGTAAATGATCCTCCCATGAACCCTTGAAGTCTAACATGCAAGCTCTCAGCATGTCTTCAAGAGTTTGGATCGTTCTCTCCGACTGGCCATCCGTCTGAGGATGATAAGCTGTGCTAAATTTCAATCGAATCCCCAAACTGTCCTGTAAGCTCCTCCAGTAGTGTGATAAGAAACGAGTGTCACGGTCGGACACGATGCTCACCGATACTCCATGCAATCTTACTATCTCCTGCATGTACCGCTCTGCCAAAGCTTCTGTTAATTGACCAACTCGAAATGGTATGAAATGAACTGCTTTGGTCAATTGATCAACAATCACCCAAACTGCATTGTTTCCCTTTGGACCCCACGGTAAAGCCGTCACGAAATCCATGGTTATATGTTCCCACTTTTATTGAGGAATCGGAAGTGGTTGCAATAAACCAGCTACCCTTTGATGTTCAGCCTTAACTTGCTGACACACCAAGCACTTCGCTACAAAGCGAGCAATCTCCCTTTTCATGCTTTCCCACCAGAAATGCTGTCGTAGATCTCGGTATATCTTCGTGCCTCCTGGATGTACGGAATATGCAGAACTATGTGCCTCCTTCATAAGTTCTTCGCAAATGTCTCCTTTTCGCACACACCAACGGCTACCATAACGCAACGAACCATCTTCATGGATCAGTAAGTCCGTTCGAAGTCCAGCTTCAACCTGTTCTCGAAACTTCTACAATCTTGGGTCCTGCAATTGCGCTGCTTTAATATTCTCGATCAACGACGACTGTACTTGCAACTGCACCAACTGTCCTGAAGAATGCGGTAGCACAACCTCCAAATCGAATCTTCGAAAGTCTTCAATAAGTTCCTTCTGTGCAGTCAACATCTGAATTGCTGGCAACCGACTAAGCGCATCCGGCACAACATTAACTTTCCCCGGATGGTACTTAAGATCAAGATCGTAGTCAGCCATCAGCTCCTATCATCTACGCTGCCACATATTGAGCTCCTTCTGTGTGAACACGTACTTTAGGCTTTTGTGATCGGTGAAAACCTCGACCCTTTCGCCCAATAAGTAGTGTCTCCAAATCTTCAAAGCGAAAATCACAGCTACTAGCTCCAAATCATGAGTTGGGTAATTCTTCTCATGGATCTTCAACTGTCTCGATGCGTAAGTTATAACCTTCCCATACTACATTAAAACACATCCCAAACCTTTCCCAGATGCGTCGCTGTGAATCACCAATCCCCCGGAACTGTCTGGCACGGTTAAAACAAGAGCGGTTATCAATCTCTGTTTCAACGCCTCAAAAGCTAACGCACACTTATCCGTCCACACAAATGGTACTTCCTTGCGTGTAAGCTTGGTCAAGGCTCAACCAAAGGAGAAAAATTCTCCACGAACCTTCTGTAATAGCCGGCAAGTCCAAAAAAACTTCTGATCTCTGCTATGTTCTTCGGAATCGGCCAATCTCGAACTGCTGCAATCTTTTCGGGATCAACGGCGATTCCATCTCCAGATACGATATGCCCCAAAGCTTCACTTCTTCAAGCCAAACTCGCACTTGCCCATCTTCGCATAAAATCTTTCTTGCCTCATTGTCTGCAGTGCGATCTTCAAGTGTTCTGCATGCTCTTCAATACTCCTCGAGTAAACTAGAACATCATCAATGAACACCACTATAACTGGTCTAAGAATGGTGAAAAGATTCGGTTCATCAAGTCCATGAATATCGCCGGTGCATTCGTTACTCCGAAGGGCATCACTAAATACTCGTAATGTCCATACCGAGTTCGGAACGCCGTTTTGCAAATATCTTCTGTTTTAACTCGGACCTGATGATATCCGGATCCCAAATCCAGTTTCGAGAATACCCTCGCGCCACTAAGCTGCTCAAATAATTCGCCAATGCAAGAGATCGGGTACTTGTTCTTAATGGTCACCCGGTTTAATTCTCGATAATCGATGCACATCCTCCTTGTGCCATCCTTCTTCTTGATTAGAAGAACTGGAGCTCCCCAAGATGAATTGCTGCTGCGAATCCAACCCTTCTCAAGTAATTCGGTAACCTGCTTCTTAACTTCGTCCAACTCCACTGGTGCCATTGGATAGTACGCCTTAGAGATTGGCGCTGCACCAGGAATAAGATCGATCGCGAACTCCACATCTCGTTTGGCGGTAAACCCGAGATGTCCTCGAACACGTCCATGAACTCTCGAACTACAACGGGCGCTTTCTCCTTATCAACTTCCATCGACGAAAGAACACTGTGTGTCGGCCTATCCCTAAACTCGACTGGCACGACAGAACTGCTTCCTCCAGTAAAGACAAACTCCGGATGTCTGGGAATCTGGAAAATCACTTTTTTTGCCCTACAATCAATGTGAGCGTGGAAAGTGACGAGAAAATCCATTCCCAAGACAACAACAAACAAGGAATGCCCCAGAATTGAATAATTCTAATACTGGAAAGACATGAACAAGTAGGATCCCTGAAACGATTTCACCTGAAGCCAAACACTGAAGAAAATAAGCACGGTAAACAGGATTCAGGCTTGCGATAAAACGTGAACTGGAAAGCAAGAAAAACAAGGCAATATAACGACCATAGAACAAGGAAGCGAATCAAGACCAGAACTCCAAGTTACTTAAATAGAGTACCGCATTGTAACCATACTGCAGTTCATGGGTACAATTACATAACTCCACTCAAGTCGCCCAAATCCTAGTATCAGAATCAAGGAAAAGGGAGAAACAATAGTGAACCAAAAAGGTTTCAAGCCGAGATGCAAAGTCGTTTGCATATCGTCAAGATAAGAATCAAGAGAAAGATATGATTCAAGAATCACGATAACAAGGTGGCAGGACATGTTCCTAATCACGAGTATTCTGATTCGTGTATTGGGTCCAATACCCAACTACAAAAGAATCAAACTCAATTAACCTATATCCTATGGCTCTGATACCAAACAAACCATGTTACACCCCGCTTCCCAGAGTGCGCTAAAATAGGCACGTGACATAGCCAACCATGCTACCTATGGATAGGAAAAATCCTTCCACAGTCACATTACGGCTGTAGAGATATCAAGAACAGGAAAGTAAACTAAACTATCTAGTACATGTCCATCAGCCAGAATAAATGAGTCAAGAAATAATATAATATGCAGAAACAAAAGATCCAACAAATAAAACACCTGGAAAGTAAAACTGGATACCAACAGGATCTTCACCGCTTGGTCTAACAGCGGCGGTACTCCTGATCAGTCTGCAACAAAGGTAGAGGATCTGGGCCATGCAAAACCCAGACGTTAGTGCGTCATAATATCAAGCAATAAAATAAACAGGGGTAGCAAGGCATGCAGGTATGTGTATGAACAGTAAAACAGATATAACAGTAATATAAATGAAGACAGTGAGGGTAATGTGTAGTGAGTAATCTGGACTGGTCTATTGGGTTAACTACTCTCAAGTCTTTGAAATCAATTTGATGAATCATCGATGTAACTCAATAGTATCCCGTGCGTGCCCGGGATCACGGTCTATGACTCTCGGGCTGAATCCGAGACGTGCAGCAAGGCAGTAAAGGGTGGTAGATAATGACGAGTGATGTCAGCAGCATCATCCCGGGGCTGGCCTAGCCCGTAAGACTGATCAGAAAAGGTATTGAACTGTCGAGTTACAAGTCAGGTTTCATCATTGATTTCCCCATACCCCCAAGTTATATATGTTCAAGTCAGGTATTAATAAATCTGGAGCTAATGCCAACACAGGATCAAGCAGGTACAGGTTTGTCTGGATAGACAACAGGAAACGTCCATAGGGACAATATGTCAAGGTTGTTGGCATTAGTAACAAGATCAGGTAGCAGGTCAAACTATGGTACATCAGGTCAAGTCAGGTAATATATATGTATCATGTCATGTCAAGAAGTGCACGGTATCACGTCGTGTCAAGTAGTAGGTGTATCAAGTCATGTCAGGGGTGTACAACATGTCACGTGGGTGCTCATAATCAAACTATAACAAGCATGGGTATACAAAACAAGTATGGGGCACTAATGGAACAATAAAAAGTGGAATACTGTGATGTGGTATGCAAATAGGTATAAATTAAAACATATGGATGCACGGTTATCTATTTGAGTTAGGGTTATGGTTCCAACACTAAGTAAAATATACTTAATCAAATATGGAATGTTAAAATCTCGTTATTATGTATTAAATGATCTAGGGATGCAATTGTATATAAAATAGGCTAAATGGATGCAACTAGGTATCCGAAAGCTATAAACTATTTAAAATAGTACTATGGACTATGCAAATAATCATTATATGGTTCAAATAAGGATATGGGTACCGTGTATCGTATTCTAATATGCAATATGAAATGTTTCAGGTTCTAGATCTAAAATAATATAACGAAACATCGAAATGGAAAAATGGAACATGTGGCATTAGATTTAACTACAGGTTTAATATGCAATTAAATAAGTATAAATAAATTAAATAACATGTAGCAAGTTTTACTTGCCTCGATGAATCGCGATACGGATACGTACGGCACGTCGGACGTCGGTAAATCGTCGCAACGCACACGCGGCACGCGGGACGGGTCCAGGCAAAGTAAGAGGGTGACCACGCAGGCAAGGTACGTTCACTGGATCTCTCGGGTCGTCGGCAGCGGCACGGCTCCGGCGATCACCAGAAAATACGGATCAAGAAACGAAATGTAAAGAAGAAGAAGAGCAAGAAGAAAGGAAAGGGAGCTGGGGTCTCTGGTATGGCTCTGGGTTTGGATCATGGATCAGAGAAGGCAACGAGGGGCGAAGACGAGGTAGTGGATCACCGGCGATGGGGTTTGCCGGCGAGGCAGTGGATATGCAGTGAGGGTTTCCTGGGTTCTTGAGATTCAATGCATGGGTCGTGGGCTTGCAGGGAAGGAGATGAGAGAGGTGTTGGTGATGGTGATGAGGCCGACGAGGTCGGAGCTCCGGCGAGGAGCCGGTGATGGAGGAGATGCGTGCAGGGGTTTCGCCGCGGAGATGCGTTGCAGCGGAGAGGAGAGAAGGAAGTAAAGTGAGGAGAAAGAGAGGAGGCGACGAGGTCGAGGGTGGAGGCAAGGTTGTGGAAGTGGCGACGGGGCGCGGCTATCGCGTGGGTTCGCAGGAGGCGAAGGCTAGGCGAGGAAAAGAAAAGAAAGAAAAAAGAAGAAGAAGGAAGAGGAGAGAGAGACGTGAGGTAGATGAAGTGGGGTTATATATATAAAGTTTATAATAATTAATAATTTATAAAGAGAGAGAGAGATAGAGAGATTGGAGAGAGAGAGAGAAAAAGAAAGTGAGAGAGAGAATGAAATCGAGAGGAGAGAGATAGGGAGATGAGAGATCGAGATGAGAGAGAGAGGGGAGGAGAAAGAAATTCGTCTCGTAGTGAAGAAAGAGAGAGAGAGAGAGAAAGCAGGGAGAGAGAGAGTCTGTTGTGATTAGAAAACAAATCTTTTATTTTCTTTAAAAAAAATAAATAGAATATACATAATGATACATAACAGTTAGGATAAAATTAAAATATATTTTAGTTTAATTAAGGTATATAATAGTTTATAAAGAATTAAGGAATATA
This sequence comes from Agapanthus africanus, assembly GCA_030015575.1. Taxonomy (NCBI): domain Eukaryota; kingdom Viridiplantae; phylum Streptophyta; class Magnoliopsida; order Asparagales; family Amaryllidaceae; genus Agapanthus; species Agapanthus africanus. The sequence goes on along the minus strand of JASDDO010000024.1, from coordinate 831,156,018 downwards.
ATATTAGCCCGTTCTGAGATTTTGGCAAATACAAACTTACTCCAAAACACGCCCGGGTCGGATCTAAAAATTCAGATTTTAAATATGAAAAATATATGCGACTTCCAAAATTCAAAACAAATGCTCAGGTAACGAAAATGCATACCCCCAAGAACGGATGCACGTACGTGCGCGTAGCCATCCAAACACGTCCGTTTCACTGAACGGGACGAGAACAAGATGCGCGGACGCTACCACGGGGTTAGGGGTATCATGCAGGCTATGAAATGCAATTTTAAATTATTTTACATGACCTAAAATGTTATATGGTAAAAGATGCAATACCAGGAAAAATGCCAGTATGCAGTACACATGAGATGCACGTGTCTATGTAACAAGTCAGGATAATTCATAAATATGAATCAAACAGGTTCAAGCAAGCGGGTCGGGTCGAATGCAATGTAAAATGTAAAATACCATTCGCACGCAGAACACGATAAATCAAGAAAATACCACAGATAAGTAAATACGGGAACTGGAATTGGTATAAATGAACTAGGTTGTTACAGTAGCTCCCTACCCCACAACGCCAGGGATCGAAGCCCTCGCCAAGAGGCAACTGAGCAGCTTCACTGCTCGGTCAATCTTTAGCAGGCCTCCCATGCCCTCTCCAGCGCTAAGGATCTAAGCCCTCACCAAGAGGCAGCCAAGCGGCTACCCCGCTCGGCTATCCCTGGCCGGTAGCTCCCTTACTCCACAACGCCAGGGATTAACGCCCTCACCAAGAGGCAGCCGAGCGGCTACCCTGCTCGGGTATCCCTGGTTGGTAGCTCCCTATCCCACAACGCCAGGGATTAAAGCCCCCGCCAAAAGGCACCAGACAGCAACCCTACTCGGCCATCCTTAAGGATCAAAGCCCTCGCCAAGAGGCACCGGGCAGCAACCCTGCTTGGCCATCCTTAGTAGGCCTTTTACGACCTCTCCCGCGCTAAGGATAAAAAGCCCTCGGAAAAGGCAACCGGGCCCTCCCTTGCTCGGTTATCCCTGGCTGGTAGCTCTTTACCCCAACACACCAGGGATCAAAGCCCTCGCCAAGAGGCACCGGGCAGCAACTCTGCCCGGCCCGTCCTTAAGGATCAAAAGCCCTCTCAAGAGACAACCGGGCCCGCCCTTGCTCGGTTATCCCTGGCTGGTAGCTCCCTACCCCAACACACCAGGGATCAAAGCCCTCGCCAAGAGGCACCGGGCAGCAACCCTGCTCGGCCCCGTCCTTAGTAGGCCCCTTACGGCCCGTCCCGCGCTAAAGATCGAAGCCCTCATCAAGAGGCAGCTGAGCGGCTACCCTGCTCGGCTATCCCCGGCTGGTAGTTCCCTACCCCATGACGCTAGGGATCAAAAGCCCTCGCCAAGAGGCACCGGGCAGTAACCCTGCTCGGCCCATCCTTAGTAGGCCTCTTATGGCCCTTCCTGCGCTAAGGATCAAAGCCCTCGCCAAGAGGCCACCGAGCAGCTACCCTGCTCGGTGCATCCCCAGCGGGCAGCCTTCTGCCCATCAGACGCTGAGGATCTGAAGCCCTCATCGAGAGGCCACCGAGTTGCTACCCTGCTCGGCGCATCCCAGCGGGCAACCTCCTGCCCATCAGACGCTGAGGATCTGAAGCCCTCATCGTGAGGTCACCGAGTTTCTTCCTGCTCGACGCATCCCCAGCGGGCATCCTCATGCCCATCAGACGCTGAGGATCTGAAGCCCTCACCGTGAGGCCGCCGAGTCCCTTCCTGCTTGATGCATCCCCAGCGGGCATCCTCCTGCCCATCAGACGCTGAGGATCTGAAGCGCTCATCGCAAGGCCGCCGAGTCCCTTCCTGCTCTGCGCATCCCCAGCGGGCATCCTCCTGCCCATCAGACGCTGAGGATCTGAAGCCCTCATCGTGAGGCCGCTGAGTTTCTTCCTGCTCGACGCATCCCCAGCGGGTATCCTCCTGCCCATCAAACGCTGAGGATCTGAAGCCCTCATCGTGAGGCCTCCGAGTCCCTTCCTGCTCGGCGCATTCCCAGCGGGCATTCTCCTGCCTATCAGACACTGAGGATCTGAAGCCCTCATCGCGAGGCCGCCGAGTCCCTTCCTGCTCGGCGCATCCCCAGCGGGCATTCTCCTGCCCATCAGACGCTGAGGATCTGAAGCTCTCATCGTGAGGCCGCCGAGTCCATTCTTGCTCGGCACATTCCCAGCGGGCATTCTCCTGCCCATCAGACGCTGAGGATCTGAAGCCCCCATCGCGAGGCCGCCGAGTCCCTTCCTGCTCGGCGCATCCCCAGCGGGCATCCTCCTGCCCATCAGACGTTGAGGATCTGAAGCCCTCATCGTGAGGCCGCCGAGTCCCTTCCTTCTCGGCGCATCCCCAGCGGGCATCCTCCTACCCATGAGACACTGAGGATCTGAAGCCCTCGTCGTAAGGCCGCCGAGTTCCTTCCTGCTCGACGCATCCCCAGCGGGCATCCTCATGCGCATCAACGTGGTGGGTCTAAAGCCCCCTTCGTGAGGCCACTGAATAGCTTCCTGCTTGGCGCATCCGCAACGGGTAGCTTTCTACCCTACAAAGACACGGATCCAAGGCCTGCCGAATAAACTCATACTCAACGCGCAATCGGCGCCTAAACTCCGGCAAAGGGAGGATACTGACCTTCCCACACTCGTCCTTCGTTCGACTTATACTCGATGCGCGGCAACAAGAACGCCGTGTCGTCCCCGAACAATCCACCACGAGGAATTACCTGCGCCAAGCCGCACGGAAAGAACTAAGCAATCCACTCTCGACCCGACCCACGAATAGATCGGAACGAGAGTGGGGGGCTAATGATGATGCTCAATAATGGTAATTCCTTAGATCATGACACGTGGCAGATGACGTGTCACATGTGTAAGCCAGTTAGGCCCCTGAGGGCCACGGAGGGAGAACCAGTATGCTACAGTGGGGGGCTTCTCTCAAACCCTGACTCCGAGGTTGCACCCCACTCCTTTCCCCCGAGCACCTCAGCAGCCAAGTCAACTGTCCCTTTGCTCTACTCCGAGCTATCACAGGTCCGAGCCTCCTCGGCCCTCTCAGCTCGTCTCCTGGGTACCGCAGAACCGAGATACCTCGGCTCTCCCGCTCGTCCGCGAGCTCTCCCGCCGAGGTCATCTTCCTCGGTCTCATCGACCGACCAACAACACCACTTACAGGCGCAACCGCCATCCCGCGAATCTCGCTATGTGCGAGATATCCGCCGTTCACATCCCACGTTCCACGCCATCACGATCCCCCATTAACGAGCCTGTCTTGCCATTAATGGGAGATCCCGTTCATCACGCGGGCGTGATGTCGGGAGAGTAACGGCTGGAGCAATTCTCGCGCCTGCCCTGCCTGCTGCCACTGCTATATAAACCCCTTCTTCAGACGGTTCAAGTAAGCGATCTTTACTCCACTAAGCCGTTACTCTGCTCGGATTTTCTCTCTAACTTGACCGTCGGAGGGTCCTCGGTGGTACAACCACCCTGGGACTTCCTTGCAGGTAGCTCGACGCAAACAACCTCAAACCCATTAAGACCCACACGCTTGAGGAGCCAGCCTCCAGATCAAATCTCAGCCGTCCATCGCCACCATCAGCAGACCTACGGAAGGTAACATCTTGACGTGCGGATCTGCCCCGCGTCAGTACTTATATGAAAAACATTAAAAGTTCTTTTTATTTAATTGTATTAAGCAAAGCCCATGGTATTTAGATGAAAATGACTGAAATCCATGATATTTATTTGATATAAAAGAAGTCTGTGATATTGATTTTAAAAAGCTCATGGTATTTATTTGAAAAAAGTTCATGGTTTCTATTTTAAAAACACGGGAAAGTTCATGGTATCTATTTGTAATAAAAAAATCCATGACAATGTTATAAAAAGATTAGAATACATGGTATTTTAGTAAAAATCTATATGAGTAAGTTGATGGCAAACTATAATTAGTAGGAAGTTAAGGTTGATGACAGAACTGTAATTAAAATGAAGTTTTGCTATTTCAATAATTTTCCATAATTGTCCTCGCAGCTTCATCAAAACCTCCTATTTACCTATAAAATCCAAGTTTCCTAATAAGTATGTTGAGTGAGAATGAGGGCAAGAGTGGAATTATTAGAATTTCCACTCTTTGCTACCAAATTTGTGTGTTATATATAAAAAAAATTCGGCTTTCATTTAGAATAAAATTGTCTTGAAATGCATGTGCATTTTTTTTTGTCAAAAAATCCCGAGGGTTTTTATTTCAAAACTTATTTGGCTAGTAAGAATAAGTTTTTCATAATAAAGTACTATTAATTATATAGAAATTATTAGCGAAGACAAAATGATATTTGTATCTCCTTAAATTATTTTAGATCTCTCAACCCATTGTGTTTTAACTCAATTTTTTTTTCAATTTCATATCTCGTCATCTTTCAACTCAATTTCATATCTCACTCAATTTTTTTTTCAATACCTTAAAATTTTCTCATTCAACTCATTTTCCTTTTTTCTATTTGGAAAATCAATTTTATAACTTACCGTCTTTCATTTTAATTTTTCTTCAATTTCATAATCCATTATCTTATTTCTCAATTTTTATTTCGATTCTCACAACCATAGTTATCTTCCTTTTATCTCCCAATTTCCTACAACACATCGGCATCTTCTTTAATTTTCTTCTTGATTTTCACAACACATTGTCATGTTTATTTTCTCAATTTTCAACCTATTGATTTCAAAAAAATTTAAACCGATTTATTTTTTTCAAATTCCTTTTCTTTTCTAATTCCACAAACCAGCCTTCTCTTTTCTAATTTCAAACCAACTTGAGAAGCTCTTCTCATGATTCTTTTTACAAGCAATTCATTACTTGTTTTATCATACAATTCATCGTAAAATCCTATCTCTAATTCAAAAAATAGACAGGAGGAGAAAGTCAGAGGGTGAAAGAGATAATATAAAGAAGGAAAGAGTGGATGAATTTTTTTTAATCAAAGTAAAAATTGATGGAAGAAATTTTTTTTTCCAAGAAGAGCAGGAAGAGAAAGCATTCAGGATTTAAAAAAAATCAGCTATGAGCTAATTTTTTTAATCCACAGGAATTTCCTTATTTGGGATTTTCAAAGCCTAATCCGTTGAAAATTAGCATCCAAATAACAACTTTTGAAAGATTAACCTAATCCATTACAAAAAATGAATTTCGATAAAAAAAATTCCATAGGATTAGAACTATATAAACATGTCCTAAGGATAAACCCCCACGCCATGCGTGGAATTGTTAAAATATCATATTAAATTTCACCAAATATCGATCTTAGCATTTTTAGATAAATATCATAAAAACTAAATACGAAAAACTTTCTTGGATGCAAACATAGAAAAAATCATAGGTTCTTTTATTTTTATTTTACTTCTTATATATTTTTAGTTTTCAATTCATATGGAGATAAAAGATGTGGTATTTATTTGCAAATATTTGAAAACCCAAACATTTGTGGTTTTTATTAACACTATACTACATTAATAGTATATATTTTCTACACCATGGAGAAAATATGAAAGTTCATTGCATTTATTTACCATAATTAAATTTCATGGTATTTTATTTGTAACGAAAGTTCATGGCATTTTATTTGAAAAATATTGAAAGTTCATGGTTAATGATCCATGTTATTTTATTTGAAAAATCCTGAAAGTTATTGCCATAATTGCCCTCAAGATTTAGTCACTCACACAACCACAAGCTTACCAACATAGCCCAAATCTCTACAATACTTGATATGACGGGCAAAACGGACATTCATAAGTTTTGCCTAAAGCTAAATTTACATGTTCGCCCATACCATCAAACCATATTCTCCAAAACATCAATATATTACAAATTTGATGGAAGAGAGAATAGTTAATGCCAAGAGGTAAAATAGGAAATCTCAAACTTTTATTGCAGCAAACCAATCCCCAAATTCAACAGAAAACACATTTCAGGATGATTTCCAAGGAATTAAAGTCCAATAAAATTGATGCTTCAATAATTTCCTAAAACACTGCCATCTCCAAACATCAACAACAAAACTCATAAACATAATAACGAATTAGATTTATTTGCTACAGATTGAAGACAATAAATAACCCCTTAACCTGAGTATAATTTCACCAAGTAAACCTGAGATTATTTTGTTCTCACAGTCCATCTCTTTTATTGAATAAAATCACTCCTACATCGCTAATTTTCCGAAATTTTGATATAAACGGAGCCAATAAATTCTCCAGAAATAATGTCCTCTAGCTGCATGAAATGCCTAGTAAACCTCGACATGCCATTGCTTGTTCTTCTTGAGCTGTGAGAGCTTCTCATCCCAGCTCTCCCCTCTTTGTTCTGCCACCCTTTTGAGAGTTGCTTGAATCCCCGGCATCATCCCCTTCAGCCCACAGAAGTATATGTGAGCCCCGTTGTCCAAAAGTTTGAAGATTTCATCGCTATATTCCTCGATTTTGTCTTGAACGTACATTTTCCCTCCATTTTTGTTCTTCTGTTCTCTGCTGAGGGCTTTGTCGTACCTGTTGAGAGAAATTTTCCATGATTTTCGTAACATGATTTGGTAAGATGGATGAAAACAACCATAGGTCCCTAACTTCCAAACACCTAGGGTCTTTCAGCTTTGGAGTTGGGATAACCAGAGTAATTTTTAAGTGGTGGTATAAATAGTGCAAGCTCTAGCTTGCAAGGTCACACCTCCATTTAAGATTAACTTTGGTATGTTGTTTGGCTTTCAAAACGGTTGTCTTAAGAGTTATCTAAACTCAAAAAAGGACATTTTCTTTTCATTTTTGAAGTTCAGGAAGAAAAGAGAGAGAGTTTGGTTATGATAATATTCATTATCGAAACTCCAAAATAAAAGCCAAACAGCACGTAGTTGGGAATTTGGAGTTAAATCTGGATAACTCTACTAAACTCCGGCCATCCGACCTTAACCCAAAAGTCAAACAGGCCCCTATGCTTTAGCCCAGACAAGACAGTAGAAGAGGAAGAAGAAGACTCTAAATAGGCATTTTTTGCCTTTCATTACGTCTCTAAATGCAAAATTTTCCGCCATTCTTTCCTTTCAATAATTAATTCTATGTTTTACAAACAAATACCTGCATGAAGCTAACCTGGAGCTAGAGCATGAAAGAAAAGGTTTGGTCACGTAGGATTGTCAAGTTAGTCTTGGACATAGTGAAACTTAAGTATTTTGCCTCTAATTACGCACATGCCTTGCACATGATTTCCAAACACAAAGGGGCGAATGATAATGATGTAATCAGAGAAGTAGAGGGGTCATTTTGGAAGGGGGGGGGGGCAAGTGGCAGACACAGATATATCGGCATCTATTAAACTCGCAGGTGGGGGATATGAAGAGCACAATTATGAAATTTTGACACAATTTCCTGCTATACAGGCAAAATAAAGGGTTTTGTATATTTTAGCCTAAGTTTGATCAAATGTCAAATGTTGGCTCACCTGAAATTATCAGGGTAATCTCGAAGATAGCTGGAGAACTCTTCGTCATAAAGAAGACTATCAGTATTTGCAACCCCAAGGAAGAGCCAAGCAAGACCTCCGAAATGGTAGTTTGGAACTGATTCCATGAACAATCGACGGAGATAGCCACGATAGGGAGCTACACCTGTCCCTGTAGCGATCATGATATGAGTGGCATTGGGATCATCCTCAGGTAATAGCATAACTTTGCCAGCTGGACCTGCAATAACATTTGATTTGTGATGCTTATAATGATATCGGCGTCTTTGCAATTGCTATGCAAGTGTTTTAATTAACCACTTCTAAAGCGAATTGGATTTTCCCCCTCCTTTTTTTCCTAGATTGTTCGAAAAGCATGTGTTGGTCAGTTTTCTCACTTAGAGGCCTTGCTCTTTCGATGTCAAACACTAACTAGGATAAAGCATTAAACATAGTCAGATCTCTATGCAATGAAAGCTTAACAATCATGTCGATAAGTTGTAAATTGCAGTTGACAGCGGCCAGAATTATGTCCTCTCTACCGCAAGTTGTACTTCACATTTGATAAATTTTCTAATTCATTCCTCGCCATTATTCTTCAGAATTATTATTACTTGAAAAAGTTGATTGCAGTTTGTTCTAGAAAGAAATTTTTCTAGGCTAAATTTAAACTAAACTAACCTTGGCCATGAGCATTTTTCACTAGCTACCTTAAAGGGTAGCGATTACTAGTAATTTAGTTTTTGGGAGGGGGGGGGGGCTCCTCAAATTTTAAAAGAGTTTACTGTTATAAATATAAACTTTCAGGTAGTTTACTGAAATAAGCGATAGTTACGCGTGGTTTAGTGGGATTTAGCATTGTTTTCAACATACCTGTGAGTTGAACCTTGTCTCCTGGCTTTGAATCGCAAAGAAAATTACTGCATACTCCATTCTTTGAGGGATCCTCTTTTCCGGTTTCTGGGTCATAATAAACAGCACGGCGAACGCATAAACTTGCTGTCTTGCCATCGAAGGAATCTCCATATCTAGTTGATGCAATAGAGTATAGCCGCACATTATGGGGAGCTCCTGGCTTCTTTGGATTCTCACCCTGCATATGAAACAAGAAAGAAAGATGTAATAATCAGTATGACCTTAGAAAGTTAGGATATATTGTTTGCCCAAAACATCAGGTTGCCAAAAGATTACAGCACTTCAGCGACTCTTGGTAATGTTCATTTATATCCAGTATATCCATTCTAATTCCTCTTGTACAGTTGTTGTATTCACTTAGGGGATGACTTGAAATATTAGTTTGATCAGGATGTCTTAAATATGTTTATATTTGACAATATAACAAAAACAAAATAACAGTAACACTAGGGATTCCACTCCCTGGAGATGGCCCTTGCTGGTACCTAGCACAGTACCAGCTTAACAATAATATCATTTATGCATGAACCTGAAATAACGCAATAATACATGTTTGAAGTGCTGGACAATTTGTAGTTTTGACTTGACTACAATTGATCGTTAATAATTTCGCAATGAACTCTTACTGAAATGTCCCAAATTATAATGATAATATGTTATCAACGAAAGGTAGTAAACTGCATAATCCATGTTACTAGAGAAACCAGATAAAGCTATAAACTCCAGGGACATCAGTTGACAATAAAAACATATTTCAGAACAAAGGCACACCATTATACGCTAATTTTAGCAACAATAAAGGAGATGACAATGTATAGAGAGTACTTACAGGAGGAATTATGCCATAGCTTTGTCCTTCCCAATAGGGGGCATTACCTCCATGATCAATTACAATATGGCAAGTCTCACCAGGGGCTTTTGGTCCAACGAGCCTCTCAACTGAGACAATAGTTGCTGTGTAGGGCCCTTTAGGCTTGTAGGTGTTGATAGGCGGTTCTTTAACATCTTCAAGTTCTACTGGCTTAACTGCGACTTTACTTCTACTGGCTTGTTGAACTGACATGCATAGTACCTTGTTCTGATATTTTGATTGCAAATTCCTGGTTTTGAAATCCGAAGATCTGAGCGTCCCCCATAATGTATTTTGGAAGCTTATGTTATTCTGCACCTAGACGAACAAACGGGTGAGTTGTGTAATGAAAAAATCAGTACGGAAAAATTTCGAAAGCACCAAAATTCGATTCTAATTTTAAAATATTTGGCCAGGTAAATCCATTAACTCCACCATAACTGAATGGCACTGCTATTTTCATTTCTAGTAACATTTAAAGGAAATGGAATTTTGGAAATAGTAAGAGTGCCCGTGGATAAACCAGAAGCAAAAATCTAAGCTTTTTTACACAATGCTTCCGTAGCCGTTGGCTTGTTGATATCCCAATCAATACCAAAATGCATGATGCCATTTCCGGTTTTTATAAAATCTATATAACACAAGAAACTAAATAAAAAAGTTCTCCCTTTCCATTAACCCGTCTCTTCTATGTGAATTCACAATGGAAATTATGCTAGAACATGAATGCAGCGCATCTAAAGTCAGGTAGAACACCAACTCCCCCAATACTAATTGATGGAGGTCGAAATCTCTCTCAGATGTTGTTCTCCGTTGATCTTGCTGCAAGCAATTCTGAACGGTTGTGATTAGGAGTGAGAATTGAACGTGTGGATCTCAATGGATTGTTGGATGCTGCTGACGCCGGGCTACCTGCAAGGGAAGCCTCGGGGTAGGGAAACACCGTAGGACCCTCCGATGATCAAGTACTGAGGTATAGGGCAGCGTAGCGGCGTATTGGAATCGATTTGATTTACTTGAGGCGCCTGGTGGAGGGGGTTTATATAGTGGTTGTATGAGGTGAACCGGCACGAGATTCTCGCCGTTCGTTACGCCTCTGCATTACGTTCGCGCTGATGGCGGGACACGCCTATTAATGGCGGGATCCGCTCATTAATGGCGAGATACGCTAGCGCGAGATGCGGGTCGTGGGGCGGCGCAGATCTCGTCGTGGCGAGATACACGGAGCCGTTACAGGGGAGCTTGGGCTCCATACTCTCGGTTGAACAAGGTGGATAGCTCGGTGGCTGAGAAAGCTCAGCTATAGGACTGCTCGGAGGAAAGCTGTCGGTTGGTTGTTTTGGCGAAATAAGGAAGGCACTCCGGAGAGGTCCCCGAAAGGTCGGATGCAACCTCGGAGACGAGGTGCCGAAGAATGTCCCCAATGTATCATACTTGTTCCAGCTCTGTAGCCCTCAAGAGTCTAGCAGGCTTAGCGGATGACACGTTATCCGCCACGTGTCGTGATCTTGGGAATACTCGTTTATGAGCCTCATCATTAGCCCCCCTCTCGCCCTGACCTATTTATGGGTCAAGGTTGAGAGCGGTAAGCCCAGTTTTGACGATTCAGCCTAAGATTCCCCAGCAATGGGTTGTCGGACGAAGACGCACTGTTTGACGGCTACTCATCATGAATCCTTAGATCCACGTGGCGGCTTGCGAAGCGCCTCAGTTCCTGCGCGTATCTTCGATGACGTCAGTGTATCAGTGAAATGATTGCGCCTAAAAAGGGAGGCGTCGTTTCGTTCATTCGGCCGGTTGGGCTACGCGCCACGTGTCCTCTACTGGGTGGTAGGACGTGAGTGGTTGTCACCCTAATCCTGGCGAGAAGGGACGCGTCCAATGGCTGGTTGCCACGTGGAGTCTTGGTGGCCGCTTGGTGTGACGTTTCGTTTTAGCTGGAACGGATGCGGGCCGTTGGATGCTTTCTTGCTGAGTGTATAAACAGGGGGTTCATCCCACGACCATTTTACCCTAGCCATCTCTTGTCGTTTGAAAATTGCCCGGCGCATATTCGCTTAGATGGGAACTTCAGCTGTAAAAACTTTTCCTCAGCCAAACCTTTCTTGAATCAGATTAGATGTCTTCCTATGAAGTATCTATTGACGTAGTAGGGGTTGAATCGGGCGATGATCCTTCGGTTTCTAGAAGCCGAGCCCAGAGGGTCTTTTTCCTCCTCGGCTTCCGATAGCCGAAAGAGTTCTTCTTCTTCATCCTCGTTTTTGTCTTCTGTGTCCGGCTCGTCCCCAGGAGGAACGACACCTTCGTCCCTCGTCGTCAGGGGGTGAAAAGGGCTCTCAAGGCGCGCATTGGGAATACCCGCGATGCACCCTCAGTTTTGAACCGTCTGGATGAGCTTTCTGACATTCGGGCCCGTTTTCATATACCTTCTGGCTATTCACTTCGTTTGGCCAGGGAGGGCGAGCGGGCAGACCAGGTGCAGGGCAAAGAGATTGCCCTGTACTTGGAAGCGTTCCGGACAGGAATGCATCTGCCCTTCTCGCCCGAAGTTTGTGCCGTGCTCCATTGTTTCCGTCTCGCCCCGGACCAACTAGCGCCGAACTCGTAGAGAATCCTCCTCGGGTTTCTGGTCTGGTTGAATATTGATCGGATTCCTTTCTGATTTGAGCTTACTCTTTCTTTCCTTTGCTATAAAAATCACCCGGTACCAGCAAGGACGAACCGAGCTGGGTGTACCTTTCATTCAAAAAACAAAAGGGTAGGGCTGCTGGTTTGGAGGTAGTGGTCGTCCCTTTTTCCATCCACGAATTAAAGGAGAAGTTTGTCTTCGTCGGGCCACCGGAGGGTGAGGCTTGGCCGGTGCTCATCAAGTGGCATAGGACCGACTGTCCTAGAGTTAGGCAGTCGAATGCTCCCGAGGCAAGAGTGGTGTCTCAATGAGAACTGATCGAGCGGGCCGATGTCCTTCTTTCCGAGCAGGTTTTGAGCTGGACGGGACTCAGTCCCGCACGCTTCGTGGGTGAGTTAGGACTTGTGCCGATCTATTTAGACTTGTTTAAATTTAGCTGTTTTTTTAGCTGGTGATCTTTTCTTATGGTATCTTGCAGAGCCGATGGATCGCTCGAAAATCATGGCTGCCATGGTCGCCAAGGCCCAGGGGAGAAAGGGCGGTAGTGAAAGCTCGTCTCGGCCTGCTCCGGACGTGGCTCCCGGCAAGCACCTCCAGCCAAGGCTCCCGCAGCCGCCCCCGTTCTGGAGGAACCCCGTGGGGAGGACAGAAGCACACGCGGGATCCGGCCCCGGGCTAGGACGGAAGCGCCGCCTTCTGCCGAATCCCCACTAAAGAGGCAGAAGAGGGTGGTTTCTCGACCTTATCAGGCCGGGATTCAGATGCAGGAGGGCGACTTCTGCATCAAGGTGCTTTCGGGGCTCTCTGTGGCCGACAGTTTACTGGCGGACATGGAGAAGACAGCGGGGACCAAGATCCCCCGAGGCACCATGAAGACACAAGTGGCGGCGATAGCTCAGGAGGCCGTTCAGGTCAGTAATTCTCCCAGAATTTCTTCGAGTACATATATTTTTTTTCCTTTCTCTTAACATGGCTTCCGCTTTCCTAAGTCCTCCAACATTGCGCCCTCCTTGCAGCAATGGAGTCCGAGGAGGTGGCCCCGGCGATAAAGAAGGCGGGCGAATCTTCTTCATGAGAAGAAGAGCTCCTCGCCAGGTTGCAACAGGCGGAAGAGAAGGCGTCCCTTTTCAATTCAAGGTTAGGCTTGGAGGGCCCGACGGTCGCCAAATTGAAGGAGTCTCATCGGTTCCTGACTGAATCTAACCGGGCTATTCAGACCCAGATAGGGGAGGTCAACAGGCGCTTCGATGCCATGAAGAGGCAGAGGGACTCGTTCAAACGGGCTGCTCAGACATCTTGCGAGGCGGCAAAGCTCGTGGAGGGGAGAATCGAAAGGGCCATGGAGGAGTATAAGACTTCCGACCAGTTCTACTTCGACCTCACCGACTCCGCGCCCGTCGGGTGGCACAACGCCCTCGATGCCGTTAAGGAAGCCATGCCCGAGTTCGACGATCAGGAGTTTCGTGCTAGGTATCCCCTGGCCGAGGAAGCGCCACAGGGGTGGTACCGAGCTGGCCAGGAGAGGCAAGGCGGCGGGCGGAAGCGCCGAGCCGGACATTGCGATCGTAGCCCTAAAAGGAGACGGCAATCAAGAGGAAGTGGCGGCCGAGAAAGCGATTTGAGCTATCCCGCCTCAGTTACTAAATTTTGTAAGCCTCCGGGCATTTGTAAGACTGGAGAGCTCATAATACCTTATATAAAATTTTTGGATATAAATAAAGTATTTTTAGCTCGCAAGTATCTTTAGCTCGTCAGTATTTTCATCTCGCAAGTATTTTTAGCTCGCAAGTATTTTATCTCGTCTTCGGAGTGCTTCTATTTTCGCAAGTGCAGATAGGTAGGTGTCCCGCGGACGTCCAGCACATGCAAAATTGAGTGTCGAGTGATGGACGAGCGCGACGTACGAGCTAGCGAAAGCCAAGCATTGGTAGACCGGCGCCGGACATTAACCGGAGCCGAGGTGACGATTGTGCGCAGCGGCTATAAATCGTACGAACGCCAAATATAGATAGGTCGGCGCCCACTCACCACGGAGCTGAGATGATGTTCGTGCGTCGCGTGCATAAATCGAACGAACGCCAAGTATAGGTAGGTCGGCGTCCCACTCATCCCGGAGCCGAGGTGACGATCGTGCGTCGCCTGCATAAATCGAACGAACGCCAAGCATAGATAGGTCGGCATCCCACTGACCTCGGAATCGAGATGGTAGTTGATCGTGCGCCGTGTCTGATTTGGACTTTGGAAGAGCCGGGAAGGAAGCTGCCTGCAGCGGATGAGCCGAGCAGGAAACTGCTTGGCTGCCTCTTGGCGAGGGCTTTGGATCCGCGCAGTGGCCGGGCAGGAATCTGCCTTCAGTGGATGAGCCGAGCAGGAAACTGCTTGGCCGCCACTTGGCGAGGGCTTTGGATCCACGCGGTGGCCGAGCAGGAAGCCGCTTTCAGTGGATGAGCCGAGCAGGAAACTGCTCGGCCGCTTCTTGGTGAGGGTTTCCCAGATTCTATGTTTTTCTGGAAAATGTTGTTCAACTTTCTTTGACCCGTATTTTATGGAAAGTGCGACATGCAATCGGGTGCCATGTGGTCATGCCTCGTTGGGAAAGTGCGACATCCCGTGATTTGCGTTGTAGCACGAGAAGATCTCGACCGTTGGAAGATTTTTTTGTTGAGGCTATAAATATCGAAGACGTAGCTGAGATCCTCCTAGATGCTACGTTCCTTAAAGACGACGGGCCGTGTTTACACTATCAGGGAGATCGTGTCCCGAGACGACGTGTATTTCTATGGTCTTGACCGTTCCGAGGCGACGCACGAGGCTGCGATAAGCCGTTTGGAGGCACACTGCGGGCGTCTTCTTCCCCGACGGTTTCCTCTTCCAAGTGTTGATCTACGCGATATGGAGGTCGTCCCCGGGTCTTTATAATGTTCTGTCTCCGCATGCGATGGACGAGGCGTTTGATAAGATGCATACGGCCCATGAGCTTGGCCTTATCTCGAAGAGCCGGAGGAATCGCTCGGTGGACATTCTTCTCGAATGTTTTCAACAGAGATTGGTTGTGGCGTCGTGCTCGGCGGTTGGGGATCCCGATGAATCCGTAGCTTATAGGGTCCATGGGCATCGTCAGAAGAAGCGAGCGGAGGTTGCTTGGGCTCGGCTGGAGGAGCTCTCTTCGGAGTGCCATCGTCAATATTTTCTTAATTCTCTTCCTCCTTTACTGTAATGCTTGTAAGGCTGAGGAACCAAGAATACCTCTGAATGAAGTATAAATAAATTTTCTTTTGGTCAAGCTTATGGTGTATCATCTCTCTTCCTCCCTCTCCCCCCCTTTTTTGCGCACCGACCGACTTCTGCCCCCTCCACGCCCCTTATCTCGGAGCCGAGGAAAAGCAGGAAGGGTAAGGTTATGGGTAGGTGTCGATGTCTATCTTGCGTGAGGACTTAGTTCAGAGAACTTAGCCAATGTGAAAAGAAGTTATATTATTCGAAGAAAAGAAAAAAGAAAAAAAGGGATACACGTTTATTTGTACAACTTAAGCTTTTCGGCGTTATATGACCGAGGGAAATTGTGCCCTTTGGAGTCCTGAAGACGGTAGGCTCCACCGGGCAGTGTCTCTGTCATGAGGAAGGGCCCGTTCCATTTTGGGGAGAACTTATGTAACTTCGTTCAGTTTACGAACTCGTTTCGTCGTAAGACCAAGTCTCATGTCTTGAAGGCTCGATGCCTGACTCGGGCGTTGTAGTAACGGACAGTTTGCTGCTGATAGGCGGCCATCTTAATTTGCGCCCGATCACACTTTTCTAACAAGATGTTCAAGTTGCTTCGTAGGGCCAAAGTGTTGGCCTCGTCGTCAAAGTGCTCGACCCAATAGCTGGGCAATCCGATTTCTGTGGGGACCATCGCCTCGGTACCGTAGCAGAGGCTGAATGAGGTTTCTCCCGTGGGTGTTTTTCTCGACGTCAGCAGTACCCATAGTACCCGAGATAGTTCTTCAACCCAGCCATCTTGCCTTCTTTCTAAGCAAGTTCGGAGCCCGCGAATGACGTTTTGGTTTGCTATTTTGGCTTGCCCATTGGATTGGGGATGGCGACTGCAGCGAACTTCATTAATATGTGATAGTCGTTGCAAAATTCCTTGACTTTGTCGTTTTCAAAGTTGGTTCCATGGTCGGTGATTATCCACCTCGGGGTCCCGAATCTGGAGATCACGTTGTTCTGCAATTTTTTTTCCGTAGAGACGGCGTCCGGTTTTCTGATAGACACGGCCTCAATTCACTTTGTGAAGTAGTCTACGACAACAAGAATGTACCTGTGTCCACTCGTGCCGGCGGAAAGCTGGCCCACCATATCCATTCCCCACTGCGCAAATGGCCAAGAAGAACTTAGTAGCGTTAGTTCGGTGGCGGGAAGACGAGAGATGCTGCCGAAGAGTTGGCATCTCTTGTATCTTCTGACCATTTTCTCAGCATCCTGAAGTATTCCCGGCCAATATTAACCCTGGAGCAGCGTCTTTTGGACCAGGCAGTGGGCCCCTTGATGCGCTCCGACCCCTTCATGTATTTCTCGTAAGATGTAGTCTGCTTCGTGGGGGTCGACGCATCGGAGCAGAGATTGAATGTACGATTTTTTGTATAGGTTTTCTTTGCTCCATATGAAATGGCGTGCTTTTGCTCGAAGTCGACGAGCCTCGGCCCGGTCATCCGGAAGAATCCCATCTTTTAGAAATTCTACAATGGGCTTTCTCCAATCCGGGGCATCTTGGGTCGTGTAGATTTAGAGCATTGCCTCACCATCTTCTACGCTGGGTCGCGACAGGACTTCGAAAAGGATGTTTCTCTTGTGATTGGCCGAATAGGAGGAAGCAAGTTTGCTCAGGGCATCGGCCTCGGTGTTCAGATTTTTGGGAATCTGCTCCACTTGGACTTTGTCGAATTTTTTCCGAAGCCTTCTTACCTCCTCCAGGTATTTTATCATGAGTGGTTCTCGGGCTTCGAAACGCCCGGTTACTTGGCCGACGACCAGTGCGGAATCGCTGCGTATCCCGATGGTTTTCAGTCCTACCCCGGAGGCGATACGTAGCCCGGCTAACATGGCCTCGTATTCTGCCGCGTTGTTTGATGCTTTAAAACCAAGTTTTAGAAAGTACTCCATTTCTACTTCGTTTGGGCCGCGGATGATTAGGCCGGCCCCACATCCCTCCTCGGTGGAGGATCCGTCTACATAAAGCACCCAATCTGGGATTGGGCCGGGCACCTCTTCGACCGAGGGCCCAGGCCCTAAACCGTCGTTCCTTCCTTCCTTAGTGGAAATGGTGCACTCGACAATGAAATCGGCTAAGGCTTATGCTTTAATTGCCTGTCTGGGTCGGTATTTGATGTCGAACTGGGATAGCTCCTACCTCCATTTCTCTAAGCACCCTGATGATTCGGGAGAGGCGAGGTTATTCCTTAAAGGTCGTTCAGTGAGGACGAGGATTGTGTGCGCCTGGAAATAGTGTCGCAGTTTTCTGGACGTGATTACAAGCGCGAGGACTATTTCTCTATGCCCGGTATCTAGTTTCCGCATCCTTGAAGACATGGCTCATATAGCAGACCGGTTTTTGTGTTCCTTTGAACTCTCTGATGAGCATTGAGCCTACGGCTTGATCGGAAACGACCAGATATAGTAGCAGCTCGTCGCCTTCGACTGGTCTGGTGAGGAGTAATGGGGTCGCGAGGTGCGTCTTGGGTTGTTCTAAAGCATCTTAGCATTCCCCGAACCATTCAAACCTGGAAATTTTCCTTAGGGCTATAAAGAAAGGGAGGCATTTTTCTCTGGATCTGGACATAAAGCGGCTTAAGACAGCCACCCTCCCGGTGAGTCGCATGATATCAACATTGCTTTTGGGCGTCGCTATATTGATGATGGCGCTGATCTTCTCTGGGTTCGCCTCGATTCCTCAGTGGGTGACCATGAACCCAAGAAATTTTCCGCTTGTCACGCCTAACACGCATTTGGCTGGATTGAGCTTCATCTTGTATTTTCGCAGGACGTCGAATGTTTCGGCAAAGTCTGTGGTGTGTTCGGCCGATGAGGCGGATTTCACGAGCATATCGTCGACGTAGACTTCCATGTTTCTCCCAATTTGTGGTTAGAATAGTTTGTTGACCAGTCGCTGGTACGTAGCTCCAGTATTCTTGAGTCCGAAAGGCATTACCTTGTAGCAATATACACCCCGATCCGTGGTAAAGGCCGTAAGCTCTTCGTCGGCTGGATTCATTCAAATCTGATTATAACCGGAGAAGGCGTCCAAGATGCTCAGTAATTCGTGTCCGGCTGAGCTGTCTACTAGTTGATCTATCCGAGGAAGCGGGTGGTTGTCTTTGGGGCAAGCCTTGTTCAAGTCCGTGAAATCGACGCACATGCGTTTTTTCCCATTCGCCTTTTTGATTATAACTACGTTCGCCAGCCAATCCGAATAGTCCAGATTCCTGATGAAGTCGGCCGCGAGCAATCGGTCCACTTCCTCATCTATCACCCTTTGTTCTATTGGTGCGAAACTTCTCTTCTTTTGTCGGATTGGCTTGGTCTTCGGGTCGACCCCGAGCTTGTAGGAGATTACCCTGGGATCGATTCCGAGCATGTCCGCCGGCGTCCAGGCGAATACATCCGAGTTGTTTCGGAGGAATCGGATCAGGTCATCGTGGAAGTTCCCTGTCAAGAGGGAATCAATCTGGACAGTCCGGCTGTCGATCCTTCTATGAGGGAAACTTCTGCCAACGCTTCCACCGGTGCGCCGCGGATTTTCTTTCGGTCATCGCATATGTCCAAAGTGCCCTGGGGATCATGCGTATCTTCGAAGTCGTCGCCTTGCACCTCGGCGGGCGATGTTGAGGTGAGGCAGATCCTGATAGTCTGATGATCTCCATAGGCGCGGCCTGTCCCCCTGTTATCTAAAGGAAATTTGAGCGTGAGGTGGTAAGTTGAGATCTGAGCCCGAAGAGCGTTTAAGGTGGGGCGTCTCGGGAGGATGTTATAGGACGACGGAATCTTGGCAACGAGGAAGTTTACCGATATGGTCCGCGTTTTGCCAGCGTCCCCAATGTTGAGCAGGAGGGTGATTGAACTCTCGACCGGGATGAAATGGTTGGTGAACCCGGAAAAGACATGAGAGGTCGGTTGGAGATCGGAGGGGCTTAATCCCATACACTGAAAACAATCGTAGAATAGGATATCCGCTGAGCTCCCTGATTCGACCAATATTCTCCGGACCTCGTAACGGTGAACCCGGGCTGCAATCACGAGGGGGTCATTGTGAGGGAGTGATATGCCGTGTAGGTCTTCCTCGGTGAAGGTGATCGGATCATCCTTCATGTGCTTCTTATAGGGCGGATCACTTATAGCCATGACTGGTATGGGACGGCGGTCCTCCTCACTGTCCAGAGCCGGATGTGTCGAGATGACCATGATCTGACCAATTGTTAACTCCCTGGAAGGGGGTTAGTCTTTCTGCTCTTGTTCCGTCTGCCGCTTGTCTCGTAGGTATTTCGCCAGGTGGCCTGAACGGATTAGTTCCTCAATATAGTCACGGAGTTGCTTATAACTCTCGGTCGGGTGACCCTGCGACCTGTGGTAAGTGCAATACGGGCCCCGAAGCCATTTGCCCGCCTTTTGGGTTGCCGGCGAGAGCCTGAAAAACCTCTCGCTTTTAGCCTCCTTTAGCAGTTCCGTCTGGGAGATGTTCAGAGGAGTATGCTCATGGAATCTCGGGGCATAGGGTTTTGGACCGTCGGCTTTCTTCTTGTCCTCTCAGTCCCGTTTCTTTCGGTCGGCTGGGTCACCCTGGAACAGGTTGGCGTTCATCTCCGACTCGAGTAGAATCTCTCGCTCGGTCCATGCTTTTACTTCGGCCATGGTCCTAGGTTGCTCTAATGCAAAAGAGCGGAGCCACTCTTTGTACCTGAGGCCTGACCTCAGGGCGGTGATCACTGTCTTGTCGCGATGCTCGGGTACCTCGAGAAGGGCATTGTAGAAGCGGGTGACGTACCCCTTAAAGGATTTATTGTCTCCGCTTTTGATGGTGAACAGATAGTCGACCGTCTTTTTGCCGACGGTTATCGACGAAATGACCAAGGAATTGGGTGGCCAGCTCGTCAAAGGTCAAGATTGAGCGCGGCGCGAGCCCCCGGATGAGGGTGGTGGGGAAGGTTCGGTATTAAGCCGCGTCTGAGTTGTCTTGGAAACTCATGCCTGCCGTAAATGCGTCCAAGTGGTCTTTCGGATCGGACTTCCCGTCGAAGAGGGCCACTTTGGACGGTTTGTTTATGGATGAGACATGCTCAGCTAGTAGCTATTCGGTAAAGGGCCTTGTGAGTGAGTCAGCAGTGTACCTCACGCCTTCGCTAGTCGTACGGTCATCCTGTCGTATGCCTTCGATTTTCCTTTCGAGGACCTCTATTCGTTGTTGGTATCCCGAGGAATCATCACGGTCGGAGCACCTACTACATCCTGTTAGGAATACGTATTCCCCAGAGGCCATTATTATATGATATAGTGGATGCTTGGACATATATACAGAGGACTTTCTTGCTCGATATGATAGTATGCTATTTGGTTGCTCTTTATCTTAACATATATACTTGTATTTTTATACCGTCTCCCTGATACATGTTGATAAAGCCCTTAAGATATTGGCTTGACTACCAAGACTATGATGCAGATCATACTAGTGGGCTTGTGTAGTCCGTAAGCACGCCCTTTAGCAGTTTCTAGTCGAGGAGTATCGAGACATAGCATCGATATTCCAGAGTAGACTAGTGTACGTTTCTTGACCCTGTATGGGACGATAGTTGATCCCACAACCATTGGTGTTTGACATCAAAGATTGTACACAGGTGCTCATTAGAGAATGGGTACACCGAACAGGACTCGCCGAGAACTCCTAGATGGTACCATACCTATCGTCGTATAGCAGTTCTTTGGTGACACTTATACAGATTAGTCTGTAGACCCGAGATCATCATAGTGTCTTGTGTGATTCCCACTGTGCTTTGATTTCCTCCCTACCACGGCTCAAAGGAGTCGTGCAAACATGTGGATTTTGGGTACAGTCCCGAGTCACATGGAGGCTGTGAGCGATAGAAGGGGTTTCGTCTCTCCCGGTATTGGGAGTTGATGTTGCGCTATGCTCGATTGGCTATAACAGCAAGTCCCTGAACATGGCTGATGAGATTTACTGGTAAGTGTTATAAGTAGTTTCTCGGACGGTTATAGGTCACACATCAGCATGACTTATCAAGTTATTGTGGTCTGACGATTTCACCCCCAGACTCGATATGCGACATATCAGACGAAGAGACCGAACTATACAGTAAGTATTTGCTTATAGGCTCTACAGAAGTTTGGACAAGTTTGCTTGTTGATCTTCTATTCGTTCAATAGCTGGATAGTCGTTACGTCCAGTTAGTACCGCCGACGAATTGTGGGTATCTGATGTGATCATTACCTACCGCCGACGTATTGACAAGTCTTTAGAGTCCCACACAGAGGTTTCCTAGCTCAAGCGAAACGAAGTAGGACGCATATGAAGATATGTGCGGGTGCTTGCTTAAATACGAGTATGTGATTCCGTATACTAATCTAGCGATATTTGATATCAGTCAGGTTATATGTAATATAACCGGATTATTAAATCAAGTGTTGATTCAATGATTTGATTTATGTATATATATTTGATATAAGCCAGATTATATTTGATATTGTAACGTCTTCAAAATAATAAAATATGATTTTTGGGAAATTTTATAATTTAATATTATTTTAATGAATATTTTAATATTCTGGTATAATTAAATACAGATAAATGGGGAAAAATTATGGAAAATTCTAAAATAAGGTATTTTAAGGAATTGCCTCGTTTTCTGTGCATGCCCCCATTTCCTCTAGTTTTGACCCTGAGTATGTCTAGTTTTGACTGATTCCATCTAGGGTGAAATCTGGGTTGATTTTCCTATGTTGGTGTATAATTTGGGACTTGTTTTAGCATGGATTTTGGTATTTGGTGATTCATTCCTGTCGGGTGGCGTTTGGACGTCAACGACAAGTGGATTTTGATTGTGTTTACATGCGAGTCGATAGGTTTTTACCTATGCGGGTAGCGTGTGCTATTTTGGTTTCCGATGTGATTTTCATGTGCTTTAGCATTGTGATATACTTGTAGGTACCCCGCGTGATGTTGAGGCAAAGGAGGTGAAGATAGCGACATCGGCTTTGGCACATGAGAAGCAAGGTGAGTAGATTTATATCTACGGGAAGAAGTCGGATGGATGGCGTATAGCACCCCCGCAGTCCGTGGTGATGTATACGAATACGTATACACACGAATATTTATTATGTGTTGTTTAGGGTTATTGATGGTAATAATGATATTTTGATGATAAGAATATATTGGTTTAGTATAGTGCGAACCCTAGAGTAGTGGTTGCACTCACACATACATTTACACACATACTTGCATTCATTCTTTCATTTATTAGAGTGCATATGATGGTGCGTATATCTACACATGGGTATGGGACTATGTGTTTATATACGGGATTGGAGGATGATACGTGGTTTGAGATGATACTTGATGTGAGGCCGTGAGATCGGCGATGTGACATAGTTTTCCTTTGAGGTGCGATATGATAGTTTTAGCGGGCCTTTGGACATGTGCTTTACCCGCATTCATATTTTATAGATGGTGTCGATTTGTACTAGACTTACAGTAGTACCCCAGATTGTGTGATCTGATGATAAGTGATACCTGATATGTGATGAGATAGTGTGATATTGACCCCTACCCAGCTATTGGGATGCCATACGACGATTTACCGTACGAGCCGATATTGATGATAGATCCGCACTCATGACTCGAGGATATCATACGATATGTTATTGAGGCGAGATCACCGACTATCATATCTATATTTATATATTGACTCAGATTAGGTGGTTTCATACCCCTCCTGTCTAGATTATTTAGTAGACATTAGACTAGACCGAGTCATACCTATTTCAAAACTAACGAATCGGGGATATTTTAAAGATAAGCAGAAGGGTTATACGGATATTTTCAAATGATGCATCTTTTCTTAAAACACCGTAGCCCTTACTTTACCAAAAGCCCTGATTCGTCTTATTTCAAAAGGCAAGGTTGCATGACATATCTATTGGGGCAGGTTCTGTACTTTTGCGTTGATCATTCGTTTCCGCATATTCCTGCTATTTGCATTGCATCGCTTGTATTGTTGTGACATTCAGTCATGCTGCTAGGACACCAGCACCATTATCGATGATGTATATGTTCCACGTACACTTGTTGCCGGCTCACACACTCATCATCGATAATTGCCATGTCACTACACTATAGTACTATTGCATTCATGATATGATTCTGGCATGGCATATTGTACACTTATACCTGTACACATATATAGATGATTCTAGCTTGATTGGGGATTTGGGAACCGCAAGATACTCTTTAAAAACAGATTCCTTTTAAAAGAGCGGTCTCCCTCGACATGTGCACATTATTATTCCATGTTGCATGACTTACTGATATGCTTGCATTACTGTTACATGCCGCATACATCATGCTTTGACTGTACGCATTGAGATATGTTGTTTCTATGATATTTCTGGATTTGGGAACCGGGGGTATTTCAAAAGAGAATATGTCATTTCTTTAAAAACCCGGTTACCCTTGATATGATATTTCAGTGCGTCCACCATGTGTTTTCTCGGTGCTGAGAGCGATATGTGTAACCCGAATCGAGGCGTGGATGAGTCGATTGCGGGTACATGGTGGACCCGGTATGGTTCCTCTCGGCAAGATGATCGATGAGCTTTGCCGATTGAGCCTGGAGGCGGACGAGTACCTACCGGTGATTGGTTGGACCTGGCGGTTATCCGGAGGATACCGACCAGAGTCGATAGATGTTTTGGGCATACTGCCGGGGCCGAGGGCCGATACCGCAGACAGAGCCCGCGGCCGATCCGGACTGACGGAGCCCGATATATGAGGATTTACGTGCCGATGCTGGGCACAGTTTTCATGATATTTTCGGGTGTCGATGCTGGGCACCCTGGTTCCATGATTTTGATGTGTCGCGAGGGACACGGGTGGTTATATCCTCATATTATTTCCCATGCACATGATTCATGATATTTACATGCATGGTGGTTATTGTCAGTGGGTGACGAGTGGACGGGATCCACGAGTGTGCAGATTTGATTACATTGGTTATACCTCATATTCATGACATGCTATTACCTGAGGCACTAGCACGAGCACTTGGCATTACACTCATGTAGAGATTACATTGCCAGTTTAGCATGCTTCAGCTTTATTCATATTGAGGTTTATTTATATCTGATCGTATTGACCTAGGATGGGTCATGCATTCGATCTCTGCTTGTAGATATTTTCTATTCACGAGTTGGCAACTCACCCCCGTTGTGCCCCAGTCCTTGCAGGTTTTTGCCGTACAGATTCCATAACGGCATTTCTGGCACACTGTTTCCTTATGGGTGACTTGCTTGGATAGGTGGGTTCTTTTGTATCAGAACCGCCATTGTTCATGTATTTTTATTGTATCTAGAATTGTCCATCAACCAAAACTTGTAGTTTGTTTCAGACTTAGAAAACAGTGTTGTTTTATTTCGACTTTAGAGTCGCGCTAGTAGTATTACGGTTTTCTGGCTGTTTTGAGTTTCTTTTTTTTGGGTTTTGATCCTCGCCCTTTGGCGTTGTATATTATTATTGCTTGCGTGGTTGTGACCGTCGATGGACGAAGAGCTAGCTCCCGCTTGGGGATGCCTTTTATCATTTCATATATATTATTCTTGTTGTACCCCGTTCGGGGCCAGTTTTTACAAAGGAAACTCTGCCGAAATTTTCAGGAAAGGTTACACATTTTTAAAAAATGCATATTCGGCTTAGTTATTTAAAAACTTTGATTTCCAAACATGATTTCCTTACTTTTCAAAAACAGTTTTTCCTTATTTACTCTTTAAATGGTTTTAGATTGCTGGGCTTTTGGCTTACTTGGATCAGATGGGGTCCTATAGACTTCATATGGTTCAAGGGCCAGTCACGTGCTCTTTCGGGTCGTGACAGATATAGCCGGATTATTGAATCAAATGTCGAATTAATAATTTGATATATATATACGTTATATATTAACTAATATTGAATATTTGCCGGTTGTATGTAATATAACCGGATTATTGAATCAAGTGTTGATTTAATAATGTGATATATATGATATTAGTCGGTTATATATGATATAACCGGATTATTGAATTAAGTGTTGATTTAATAATTTGATATATATATATATTAACTAATATCAAGCTCACTTAAGATTTTCTTCTCTTTATTTACATTTATATATATGTGATATATATATATATATATGTATTTATTAATGTATCATGGTTGATGATACAAGGGACATAGATGTATGAGAATCACACATAATGATATATGAGAAGAGATAATAATAAACATTTTAGAATTAAAAAGAAAAAAGAATGAGTCATTTTCTTTAGGTGCTTGTAGAAGTTTTGAGAAGTCATGACTCATCTCCATTTCTTATTTTATTCTAAGATATTTATTATACACATCTCATCTCATCTCATCACTTTACCTCATGGTTCATTCTCTCATCCAAGTTCATCTCCCCCCTTCCTCTCATCTCTAGAGTTTTCTTGAGGTGAGAAAAGAAAAGAAAAATAAGCGAGCAAAATTTTTACTTTATCAATCTACACTTTTTTAGCCCATTAATTTAGGTTTGCTTCACTAATACCTTGATTAGTGAAGAGTAAGCTTGAGTTAGAGAGACTTCAAGATGGTTCATCTTCGGCCTTGAAGACAACAAGCAAGCTCGTTCCTTTCATCAAGTGGAGTCTAAGAAGAGTTCTAGGGACTACTACTTGAATCTTTAGAAATGAAGGACCGGTCTACAAAGGTTATAAACCCACTTCACTTAGTTTAGATGTAGTTTGCTTGCTACCAAACCCTAATTCTCTAGTTCGATTCTTATTTAGTATAACTTAGCAGTCTAGATTTTTAAAATTACATATTTGATGCTTGTATAAACTTAGTAAAGGTGCTAAGACATACTTTCACCTTCGCTCCTGGCTTGCGCGATGGAGCAGCTCCGGCTCCGCTCTATTACATTCCTTAAATCTTCGGGGCGGACCTTTCGTGGATAGCCCGGCGCTTCTCATACGTGTGACCTCGACGGAAGTGGCGGCGCAGGTCTAGCCCGGAATCGGACAATTTGACCGACACTTTCTCGGGGGGCGAAAAAGTGCGTCGCGCGTTGAAGCGATAGCTCGATCTCCCTGAGGTCGGGGTGTCAAGTTATCCGGCACCCAGCAGGTCATGGAATCATTTCCCGGACGCGGGCCATGACTGACGGAACCGGCACGTCGGTGTTCGGCCACATCAAGATGAGAGCGAATAAGGTTCAGAGCCTGAGTGTGTCCTTCCATTTCCCTGCGAACGTCGTCACCCCAAGGAGGAGTTGCTACGATCTAGCGGGCATGGGCAGCCGTTTAGACGGGGGCGAGTGCGTCCACCATCGCCGTGAGCCTGTCGTTTCGAGCGGATAAGACGTTGATGACGTTACGGAAAGGAGTAGGGCCGTCTCCGTCCCCGTTGTGGAGGACGGGACGGCTCGTGCTGGGATCGTCACGGTTGTCGCTTGTCATTAAATCGGAGGCAGAAGATCAACTTTTGGGGATGAGAAGAATCTTTCTCACAGACGGCGCCAACTGATAGAAGTCGAAATCTTCCTCAGATGTTGTCCTCCGTCGATCTTGCTGCAAGCGATTCTGAACTGCTGTGATTAGGAGTGAGAATTGAACGTGTAGATCTCAATGGGTTGTTGGATGTTGCTGATGCCGGGCTACCTGCAAGAGAAGTCTCGGGGTGGGGAACCACCGTAGGACCCTCCGACGACCAAGTACCGAGGTATATGAGTAGCGTAGGGCGTATTGGAATCGATTTGACTTACCTGAGTCATCTGATGGAGGAGGTTTATATAGTGGTCGCATGAGGTGAACCGGCGCGAGATTCTCGCCGCCCGTTACGTCTCTGCATCACGTTCACGCTGATGGCGGGATACACCTATTAATGGCGGGATCCGCTCATTAATAGCGAGATACGCTAGCGCAAGATGCGGGTCGTGGAGCGGCGGAAATCTCGTTATGGCAAGATAACGGATCCGTTACGGGGACGCTTGGGCTCCGTGCTCTAGGTTGAACAGGGTGGATAGCTCGGTGGCCGAGGAAGCTCGGCTATAGGACTGCTCGGAGGAGAGCTGTCGGTTAGTTGTTTAGGCGAAATAGGGAAAGCACTCCGGAAAGGTCTCCGAAAGGTCGGATGCAACCTTGGAGACGAGATACCGAAGAATGTTCCCAATGCATCATACTTGTTCCAGCTCCATAGCCCCCAGGAGTCTAACAGACTTAGCGGATGACACGTCACGTGTCGTGATCGGGGGAATACTCGTTTATGAGCCTCATCACTAATGTACAAAATTCCACTAAAATTTGGATTTTGCAGAGAAATCGAGCAATCAAACGGCCTCTATGAGATTAATCAAGTACCAATCACCCAATTCAACCACCATAACTACAAATCACTCTCAAAGCCAAAATAACAAAATCAAACTCGTATCATAAAGTATGATACCTTGGATCGAGACGCTCTCAGAGAGGCATCGGCCCCAATTGGCGCACTCAACGAAATCTGCAAGCAATTCATCTCTGCCATTAGAAGCAACACACGAAGAATCAAACAAAAGTTGGGAATTTGAATTGGAAATTTTCACTGACCTGGGCTGCGAATGCGTGCGCCATCACGATCTATGACTAGTTTCAGGATCGAAGAATCAAAATTAGGGTTTTGTTTATTTTAATTTATAGAGCTCGAGAGTGATCTCTTCGAGGAGAGGAAGGGGCAAATTAATCAGAGCCTCCCCCTTGGCCTTAATTACGTTACTCGTTGAAAATCTTGAGGTTATTCTCTTGTTTATTTCCTTGATCAGGATTAAATAATTTACCAAATTGGCCTTTTTTCTATTAAGAAAAAAGAGAAGGCTAAATGCAGAAAACCCCCTCGCTTTTGTTTTAACTTGTAAAACATGAAAATTACCCTTAAATCAGTCAGTTTCTTATTCACCTTGCTTCCTCCAAATTTTTTCGTTTCTTTCTTGCCCAAATCTCCACATGCCATCTGTGTCTCTCCTCTTCTCCGGCAAGCGAGCATACTTCAAGAGAATATAGATTTTGGATAAAAAACATGAGCTGAAAATATTGTGTTAGCCAATTTGAATTGATAAATGGGCATTTTTCACGTAAAAAATCTCATGGTTAGAAAATGAACCCAAAAGGTTTGTGGGGGTAAACTACAGGTTTTTCAAGTTAATCAGAACTTTCTGATGTTGGAAAACATGAAAAGGGTATTTTACCTGATGGAAAAAAGAGACCAAAGACGGCATCCCATAGCAGATCTTTCCACGGCTGATGCCTACCGACTTGTAATGGATTTTGGGTAGATATAATATGATATATGTGCCCAAAGTACATTGTGAAATAAATAATTAATAGTAATAGTTATGCTAACATTACACAAAATTTAGACTATAAATTGTCAGAATAGCTTACCAAATTACAAAAATAGCTCTAATTTATGAAGTGAACTCCTTTTGCTGCAAAAGTTTGGTGAGCTGATTTGACCACTCATCAACTCCAATTTTTCCACTCATTAACTCCATTTTTTTTGGAAAAATCTTTATGCAAGGATCTGGACTGGACAAGGCACTTACAAGCCCTTAGATGACTTTAGGTTCATCTAAAAGCTTACAAATGCCTTAAACCATACAAGCCCTTGCAAAAAAATTTTTTCCTTTTTTTCAGATAAAACGTATCGTAAAACTCACCGGAATACAAACATTGCAAAAAAGGTCCAAACTTTATATCAAATACCTTCTGAAAAGAGAGTACATAATTTTGCATAAAGAAAAACCGCTTCAGCTGTGCCAAGAATGATTATTACAATTAAATATACAACAAAATTTATCAAAGGCCTCAAATTATAGGCAAGTAATTAGATTTAATCTCCAAGGAGCTGTGAATAAGGGAACGTTTCATTTCATTCTCTCAACCCCATAAATTGAATCATGTTCTTTTGATCGCACAAATTTCTCTAAACATGTTGAAGTTTTAGTGGCGAAATCCTGTAACAAATCGTTTGCTTCCTGCAAAGTCTAACACCGTATTTATTTTATGGAAGAATTCCCACCATTTCGTGCTCAACATTTCTGCAATAAGCTCGGTTTGCTTGTCACCCTTGGTCTGCAAAGCAAAAAGGGCAACGACTTTTTAGAAACATGATAAAAGAAGCGTTGTTCGAAATAATCATAGTTTCCAAGAAGAACCGACGATAAACTTTTTTGGTAAGATCTGATAGGTAAAGGTTTACGATAATTAATTGCAGAATGCAGGTTCCCTTTCTGATCGGTTGAAAAGGCAATGTGAAGTGGATACAAAAAGGCATCCAAGTATGATTTACCTATTCTTGAAATCATACCATTAAGAAAAGTTGCAGCTATGTTATGATTACTTAGTTCCAAAAGCCAATTATACACTTTCATAAACCTTGTTTTGGAATATCTGGTCTTGAACTCCATATTTAATACATGTATACAGCGGCGGCGGCGGCAACAAATACTTTAAGGCAAATATTTACATTTCCCAAATAGATCGAACCATGTATCATGAAGGTTGTTGGCAACCTAACGTGACACTCTTTTAGTCTTTTATCTTACATGGGATTGCATGCCACTGTTCCCTAGTTCTTTGGACCTTCTTCAAAATTACCATTCTAGAGATTAAACCAATGAAATCATCTCACTAAAAAGATTGGTGTCCACATGTGCAATTGTTAACTGCTAGCATCCCCCCATTCATCATATTCTTTCCAACCATGTAATATGTACTTATGCAGTTCTAGATGTTCTAACAGCAACGGATAATGAATGAATTCATGTGCCTGCTAATAAAGTAGACGTAGACGAAAGCATATGTATTGCACAATGGTGAAAAATCTAACGAATGATACATAGATTCTTTTGTTTTATATGTCGCTATCTTTCACCTATGTAAGTTCTTAGTGTTATTCGTGCACTCCACCGAACACCAAAACCCTTCCATTTATTGGTACTGTTAGTTTGCGCCCTCTCCCATCTCTCACTTTGGCCATGTTCAGACGATAGGAAAACTCATCTATTTTATAAGTTCTCAATTCCAAAAGGCTTCAAAATAGTCACCAATCAAAAAAAGTATGTAATATGTTTCTCATCTTCTTTCAGAAGAATTTTGTACTTTCTACGTAACTATGTTATATACCTTATAATGGTTTTTCCAATTAATTTAAGTTTGCAAATTTTATAACAAGGACCCATTAAAACCTTCCACTAGCATGTCGGCCAACGAGTATAATTGAAAGCAATCGTAATTCATGATCTAAAAGAAAAATATATGGTATGTATACTTCTGCAAATTGCTCAAACTATATCAATACCTCAAAAGCAAAGAATCCACCAGGCCTCAAAGCCGAAGCCGCCCCTTCACAAAGATGAACAAGAAGATCGACCCCATTCTCGCCTCCATCTAAAGCAAGCCTCGGCTCATGCTTCCCAACTTCTTCTTGCAACCCACAAACATCACAACTTGGAATATAAGGGAGATTGCTCACCAATCCATCAACTCTCCCTTTCACATCCTTCAACGGCTCAAACCAAGACCCATGTCTAATCTCAACTCTATCCATCAACCCTTATCTCTCCACATTGAATCTCGCGGTCTTGACCGCAGCCTCGCTCAAATCCACACCCAAAACCCTACCTTTCTCCCCCAAACTCAAACCGATCCCGATCGCGATCGCCCCGCTTCCGGTCCCCAAATCGACCCACAAGCCCTCATCAAAACCCTCAATTTCCTTCACCAAATCGACGATCAGCTCAGTCTCCGGTCGAGGAATCAAAACCCCTTCTTTGACTGCAAGCGCCAAATCTCGCCAGTGCTCGCAGCCGACAATGTATTGAAAGGGCTTGTAATGGAAGACCCGCTGACGCCAAAGCGAGTAGAGGTCGTCGAGATCGAGGCGGAGGTGGACGGTGGTCGGATCGCTGGGGGGTTGAGAGGTGGCGTCGTCGAGAAGCCATTGGAGCTGGCGGAGGAGGTGAGGGGAGTCGACGGAGGTCGGTGAGCGAGAGGTGAAGTGGGCTAGGGTTAGGGTTTTGGCCCAGGAGACGAAGGCGTCGACGCTGGAGCGGGTCGTGGCGTGGGTTAAGGGGCGGAGGAACAATGGGATTGGGGTTTTGCTAGGGTTTGAAGAAGAAGAAGAAGAGCGAAGGTACGAAACAGGGGAGAGAGTGTGAGAGCGAATGAGAAGCGAGAGCCTTGGTATCATTTTTAGCTCTCTTCACAAACATCGAACGCACATGCACTCTTTGCAGCTCAGACTCATAAAAGAAGTTGGGTTGGGGCTGTTTGGTTGAAAGATTGTGAATTTTGGATTCCAAACAGTTTGAAAATTTTTGGATTTGATAATTTGTTGTTTTGTTGGTATTTGGTAACTAATATTGGATTTGTAGATCATTATAATCCTTACTTGGTTTGTGAAAAAAAGTGAGATTTGGTTTTGAGTATTTTAGAGAAAAAGATAGAAAGGATTATTAAATAAATAAAGTGTCTCGGGCTCCATCTAAAAGTACAATGAATAGTATCAAATCCTTGCAAATTTTCTAACTCTTTGAGAATTCAAGGATTCTTGTTTTGTGGTGGGTCCCCTATTAAAAAACAAAGGAATCTTATAAATTCAAATCCCACAACCAAACACAAAATTGTGGAATCCTCTTAGTTTTTTTGGATTCCACAATCCAATTCCCTCACAATCCTCCAACCAAACATGCCCTTAGGTAGTCCACATCATTCTCTCACTCCAACGGCATAAAATGTACTCGGATCTTTTACGTTCACACGGCGACGCGTTGCATCACTGCCATCTTGGGATGTAAACAGATATCCGTGTCCGATTTTTATCAAATATAAATAGTTTTTTTCATTTCTGATGGCTTTCTGAATCCGTTTCCGCATCTGTTAATAGCCATTGGATACGGACACGGTAACACCTATAATTGTTCATATCAGCCCAAAATGGTAATTTTTAGCTTTATTGAATATTTTTTTTCCCAGCTTTTCACCAAGTAGGGATAACAATTTTCTTTTCCAATAAGTATCTGTATCTGCATTTGAATCCATTTAGGATTGCCGGATACGGATATGGATAACATATCTATATCCAATCCGTTTACATTCCTGCTACTGCCGCCCCCATGCATGAGTATACATGCTCATATTAAAATAGGCCATAGTTAATTTTGTCTACTTCCTTCCCCGTAACAAACACAAGTAAGAAAATAAAAATTGAAAAAACAACTCAAAAATGAAAACCTTCTCAATTTACCCAATGATAATACCATACAAAATTAACTTTAAAAATATCCAAACCTTGTCCACAGACGGCAAATAAAAGTTAAAACACAGACTATTGCATGTCCATAACATTCCACAGTACAACACAGCATAGAGAACAACTTAAGTTACGACAGACACTTAACATATTTTAAAACACCTTTAACTTAGCCTAAGCTAGAAACAACACAAACACTTGATAGATAGCCGATATAAAAGAGCGTCCATGTTTTGATAATATGAAATAGCTGTGATTTAGTTGCCCATCATATGCTCGAGCCCCCCAGCTTGAAGGCCGGCCATCGAGTTCCCTCCTGTTACGTTGTGGAGCAGCTGCTGAAGCCATCTTCGGGTGGCTGGGTCATCCTGCAATTGGTTCAATTATTGTAAGAATCCTAGATTTCTGGGCACGTGCATAAGAGAAAATCGAGTAAGTTTGCACAAAACCACCCTGTAGTTTACCATGTATAGCACCACTACACCTTCAAGTGATTTATTAGTGCAAACATTCCCTTCGTTCATTGACAAAAACACTCGAGAAATGGTCAAATCCTACCGTAAACAACTCATACAAGTTCTAGCGTTAAATTAAACAAACATTTGACTTGTTCAGAGTTGAATTTGAGTGTCTGTAAGGGCTTTGGTCGATGAGCAAAAGCCGTGTTTGCGCTAACAATAACTCGAGGGAGTGCAAGTGATATGCGGGTAAATTAAAGGGTGGATTTGTGCAATGAACCCCAATTGTTTAACGCAAAATTTGTGGTCAAAAAAGGAAAAATATGTGATTGAATACAATAAGTTACATACCACTTTGTGTATGATAGTTTTAAAAAAAAAATTAATAACATGTTGGTTCCCACTTTATTAATCAAATGAAAAATACCATCCTCCAGGCTTAATCAAAAATGAAAGGGGAATTCAAGTATATAGGGAAAGGGCTTGAATATTTATGGCTATAACTTACACGGAGGCAATTGTTAAAAGTCCCGTCCTTCAACATCTCTGGGAGGCAAGTCTGCAGAGCTTCGCATGCCCTGAAATTATTTAAAAGAAAATATTATGAAAATAGTCAAAAATCGCATTTCGATAAAGGGTACAATTGACTATAAGGAAACCTTGGGTTGTCCGACAGCCTAAGATAACAGCGGATGATGTGCTTTAGCAATCTTGTAGAAGGTTGCTCAGCCAGGGTTACGACCATGTTGCCAAGAACGCTACCAACTGCAAAGAATCGTTCGGCTGTAGCGCAAATGTAGCGAAGCCCAACATCATCCAATAGAATCTTTTGAACGATAAAGGTTGCCACCTAAATAATCAAGTAAAGATATTAGTTATATGCAACCCAACAGAACATCATTATTTCTTTTCTTTCTTTACAATTTTCTTTTTTCCTTTAGGAATTTGGTTACACCCCTTGTGCAGGATACTATAGATGGTTGATCGACTCGTTCTGAATCCTTCTTTCTTTGAACATTGGTTAATAGAATTTTTCCTCGAATAATCAAGGTAACCACTTAAACATTCTAAGTACATAAACTCTAGCCTGGTCATTTTAATTAGCAACCCAGAAAAAACTGAAACTCTCCAGTATACAAATCACTCACCGTCTTTGAAAGCTCGCTACCCGTCTCCATGGTGCGAAGACACAGAGGAATTATCTCAGTTTGAAGAAGAAAACTAATAACCTCAGTATCATCAACCTGCAGAGCAATTAAATATATACAGTTAAATAACAGTCTGTAAATGTCAAAATTAGAGATAATAGGAATGACAAATCATAAAAACTATGGATAGCATAAACTGATGCAGCAAAAAGAAACCGTTCTCCAAAATTTTACATGATGGGTATCATAATTAAAAGAGAAATTGTTGTGTCATGCAAATTCAGAAAGGGGAAAAAACAGTCTAAGGGTATATGCAAGAGCTTCATAAAACACGACTCTTTTAGTCCTTAGGAATATTAGTCTAGGTCCTTGGTATATATTGAAGATAATAGTATTTGCTAAGAGCTAGTAAAAATATAAGTGGTATTACCTTCACAAGGGCACCGATAACTCCGAGGCTTGTAAGTCTCAGATACTCAAACGGCCTCGTTTTGCTAGTTGTGTTAAGAAAGGGGTACAGATACAGAGGTATATGAGCTGCAAAAAAATAAAAATAATGAATGTCTAGATATGATAGCTATATATGTTTCCTGCTACCACACAATACCAAGAGCTCAATGTGCTACCTTAAATGATGTACGAATGTATTGTTTTTACGCATATGGCAATTGTTAGTTACGAGAGGTCTAGGAATGAAAAAAGTGACTCCAACCAAAAATATGCAACTGACATATTACATATGCGACATTAATCTGGTTAAAAGTTCAGAATTAGTGAGAAATTAACAGACACAGACTAGACCTTGTTAGAATATAAAGTTATATCCCTCAACCCCTGTCACAAGTTCGGAGTTTTGATGCAATAGTAAGGACATTTAAGAGACAACATACATGGATTAAGTTTTATGCAGAGCTTTAAGCACAGCACAAATTACCGTTCAGAAACAGAATCCTTGTATCTGGGTGTGAAGCAACACACTGCAAAGAAATACCAAATCAGAAAAATAATCAATACAAATTTCAGTGCCGAACAGGGGAAAAATGTCAGTAAGATTTTTTTTTATATCAACAGGCTAACCAGAGAAATACAAACTCAAATGTTATATACTAATCTATCTTTGTTGCTATCTCCGAAGAGTAGAAGAATGTTGGTTAAGCTTCATGTATAACTCCTATAACATATTGAGCAATTGAATTATTGCATAGTTTTGTACCGGTCGATCCTTTTCTTCTTTTTAAATCTTTTTTAAAATTTTCATTTTAAATATATTACCCCGCGTTTCATGAAACAGAAATTAACGAAAAAGGAACTGGTCGATCTTTTTGGTGAATAAAGAATTAATAGTACAAGTATCCCAATGACTTATTGACATAAAAAAATGTGTAATATAATAGTCGTTAATTTCAGATATCAAGAACACCTTTATGCAAAAGTATGCCGATTTTAAGAGTAAATACTATGTGGTCAAAAAATATAATGTCATGCTTAGAGATACAGAAGGAGTATCTAAACAATCAGAAAACATGGTAAAAATGAGGGATTCCATGAAAAATAAATAGTAGACCTGAAGAAGAGCAAGTGCATTGCAAACTCGATTCGAAGCACCAGGTGACAGTGTTGGAGGTGAAAGAGCAGGGTAAATTGAGACTATCTCCTGCAGAAAATAGGAAATAACCAATCCTGTAAGTAAGACCTTTTTGGAGAAGAATCTTATCAATAAGACATTAAAAAACGAGTTGCAAATCCCTAAGGAAAATAAATAATTAATATATTAGTCCGGATTGGGGAACTATACCTGAAGCAGTGCTGCAATAATGCCATAAGAGTTCCACAGCAAAGGAGCTAAATCTTGAAAGATCTCCCTTTTCTGTATAATAATTGGTTGCCGAAGAAATTGTGAAATCAAGGTTGATACATGGAAGATAAAGTTCACGCATTTACAAAAATGTAGCACAAACATATTGAATTGCCTCAGGCATCTGTGCATGCACACTCTTTCTAGTTTCATGCACACACATACAGAAGAAGCAAAGTGAACATAAATCTATGAGCTTATAAAGAGATAGAGTCTGCTTTTATTGGTGGGACATGTTATTTCATATTGCCACAATTTTGATAGTTAATCTTCTACTGGCGAGTTGGAATGTTGCCCAGAAGTAATATAGTTGAGGAAGCAACATAACAAATACAGCCATCTAAAAATGGCAAATAAAATTTTTATTTGAGAGCATTTGGAGTAATGCCAAGAAGATGAACAATGGGGTTATAATCTAGCTAAGATTATTGATGAGAAAATCGATAAGAGAACAAAATTCTCACATAATCTTTGTTGGTATGGTAAAAGAAACACATGATTATGTGGTCATGAAGGATCAAAAGTATATGGTAGTTTTGAGGGACAGGTCGTGGTAGCTCAGCATCATTTTAAAAGTTTATGGCAGTTTTGAAGGAAAGTGACTAAAGTTCGTGGTATCAACTTGAAATTTACCCTTGTTTTGCCAAGCACACAAATTTCTAAGAGAAATTAATAACTGATGAGACAAGCATAAAGTTTGGATCTTTCAAGACATTTATAAGGAAATTAGAGCGTGTTCCACTTCTCTGTCTTTCCAGTTTCCAATTGAGACCAAGCTATAATATTAATATAAAGTAAATTAACTTGTCAACTACTTTTTTAAGCAAAAATCATGCCTTTTTTGATCAACCACAAACCTTAGGCTATAATCAATCAAAAAATAACAAAGATGCGAACTTTGCAAATCAATTACGAAACAAATTGGAGAAGAAAGCAATTAAAGGAGAAACCTTAGATAGATCAAGCAGAGCGTTTTCTCTGAGCTCAGGATCGCAGAGATCGAGCACCACCTGCTCGGCCGAGGGGAGCCGCCGGTCCCTGGAGGTTTGGGCTCCCGGCGACGCCGCCATCGCCGATGGAGAAGGAGGTGAGGGCCCGCCGAAGGCAGGGTTGAGGTTTACGGAGAGAGACGGGGGCAAATTCGCCATTTCCTGTTTTAGAGAAGAAACCAGAGTGAGAGAGGAAGAGAAAGAGCCTCATTTTTTTTGGAAAAATAAAAGTTTTTTTTGGGGATCTAATGGAGTTTTAATTACAAATTCACAATGCTTTTGTTTGATTGTTGTTAAAATTCAGTTTATTTGCAGCTTTATCTTTACCGTGAACTCGTACTTTCAAACTCATCGATTTACCTTTTTATACTTTCAACTTTCAAATTCAAAAAATAATTGGTCATGCTGGCCTGATTCTTTTCAAAAAAATCCTCAATAATTAGCATATTTATGAAAATAGGATTCAAATAAGTTGATAAACACTTGCACTGCGGTTATTTATTTGCATCGTAACTTATACATAAACCATAAATTAATTTTTAACAGTATTATAAATATATATCACCAAAAAGTATTATAAATATATATCACCAAAAATAGAGTTGGTCATGAAAATGATTGAGCATGCTCCCACCAGCGAGGGCGTTTTTTTTAATGGAAATTAGATATCATATATTTTAGAGAAAACGGGGTCTGCAGGGACCCTGCAGGCCCAAAACTGCAGTGGTCTCTCACATGGGCCAGTGGGGCTCAGAGACTTAACTGCAAAATAGCCAATGAGCTCCATTGGTTCCCTCTATATTTTAAGGATTACAAAATAAATTATAAATATATTATAAACTATAAATATGAATTTTTTACTTATATTTTTATACACACATAAACCGCACATGCAAAATTACTAGTGCAAAGTTAACTAATCTCTGCTATTATAATTAGAAAACTAGAAGTTTATGTGACGCTCCTCGGCTCGAAAACTGTCAATATCAGAATTTTTTTTATAACCAATAACCTAAAAGAATAAAAAAATATAATTTTAAACAAAACATATTTAAAAAGATTATTATGGTTATAAAAAAATCCTATAGTTATAATAAATATGAAACTTATGTCGAAGCGACCACCTTCATGCAAAAACTAGAAGGTTATGACCTTTTTTTAAACAAGAAAAAGGAAATGATAGTGGTGTTTATTAAGAGGTTAACAATAAGGGGGAGATGAAAAGAGACCACCTTCATGCAAAAAATGAAAAATAAATAGTAAATAAAAGGAAAGAAGAGACCTCAGCAAGATCAAGCAAGGCATTCTCTCTGAGCTCTGGATTTTGAAGGTTGGTGATGAGTTTTTGGGTCCAAGACAGATGATAGTAATCAATGGGGTCATCTCTAATTGCCTTCAAAGCATCAATCAAAGGATTTGAATCAACATAGATGTAAAGAGGCACCTTCACCACTCTTCTTCTGATTATCACTAAGAACTTTTCACAAAACATGGTGCAAAACATAATGTTTTGTATCCAAACTTCTTACAAGAGAGGTGTATGGATCCTCTAGCCAAGAGGATGGTGAATTTATAGGTGAAAATTAACCAATTTTTTTTTTTTTGATTTTGGAAAAAAAGCTATTAATGTTGGATTTGGCATCTCTTACTTTTGAATGTGGCCAAATATTTTTTTACGGTTTCTGCGATACGTGTTACAGACTGGGGAGAGACGTGTCGGCAATCGAGATAGGCAGACTGCATGAAGAGCATCATCCGACGGTTGTATGAGCTTCGGGTTGGATTCTTTGAGCAATCTTGACGAAAAAACTACTATGCAAGGGCTTGCATGGTGCAAGCCCTTGCATAGCCATTGGATGGGGGACCCCCACTAGTGGGGGTCCCCCATCCAATGGCTCTAGAGGGGCTTGCACCATGCAAGCCTTTCTAGAGTAGTTTTTTCCAATCTTGACAGCTAAGGTGCAGTTACTGCATTTGGTTTGTTCGAACGTGTCGCCTTCCACATTAATCTCACAGGTGAAGTTCGGTCATCACGAGGCAAGAAACTTTCGCTCATCCCTACGTAGAAAAGATATAGCCTTGTATGCTGTATTAGAATATAAAATACCAGCTTTCAACCATCATTATAATTTCAGAGTTTTGGTACAGTGGCAGGGACATTTCATATATTGGCTTACAAATTTAAGTATGTAGAGAAAATGGAATCTTGAATGTTATACATGACTCGAATGATGAAC
Organism: Agapanthus africanus; assembly: GCA_030015575.1. NCBI lineage: Eukaryota > Viridiplantae > Streptophyta > Magnoliopsida > Asparagales > Amaryllidaceae > Agapanthus > Agapanthus africanus. The sequence goes on along the minus strand of JASDDO010000024.1, from coordinate 831,116,862 downwards.
CCGTTGTGTTTATAGAAGCGTCTTAAGCCATCATATATTGCTTTTGTCCTAGGACAACATATTGTACTTTTAACAGACCAAATCATACAAAAGGTGTGCGCAAATAGAGAGACAAATGTAAAGAACGACCAATACATTGATATGAATATCATGTGAACCTAGGCAATTAGAACTATCCATTTTAATTTATCAACTTACATGACTTGATTCACCCATTTGTGATTTTCTTTTTTTGGAAATACTTTAACCACCCACTATTTTATCTAACCGCATATATTCAAGAGATAGAAGACCGAGACACACATCATATAGATATTGATGCCATGTTTAAGATCAGTAGTTGTATTTCTTGGATAGCAGGCGAATAGGAATAAAAGTGGGTAGGAAAAATATTTTCGTTTCTGTTTTTCCCACACACTATAAGATACAACACTTCTTTTAATGCATCCTAAAAAGTACATTACTCTTCAGGTATATTACGAACTTTCTTTCAACTTCGTCTTAATCTTTATTATAGTGCAAAAGTCAGGGTTAGCTATGATCTTTAATTAATGACCTATCTTTTTGAAAATTGATAATAAGATTAAGATTTAAAAAATAAATAGTCTCATCTCTACTATTATAATGTAAATTAAACTTTTAGGACGTAGCTCATAACATACTCTCCCCTTTTTAAAATGAGGAAAATGGGTTTGAGAACATTATCAGTCTCATTTTCCTAAGAACGAGAGACCACCCATGTAGCCCTCTCTCAAATTCTCAGAAAAATGGTCTTGAGAACATTCTCAGCCCCATTTTCCTTTTTAATAAATGAATTCAAGAAATTAGAAAACTCTTTACATCTATTACTTACATGAAACCATCCAAATAATCAATTTATTTAATTAAAATTTAAACACACACACACCAGGAAAAAAAAAACCACAGCAACTTTTAAACGATATGTTATTAGTTTCGAGAACATCCCTTCAATTCTTTCAATAATTATATCATTATATTTATCAAACCACACAATATGTACTGCATATACACTTGCAAAATACTAGTTACAACAAAAGCATAACATTAACTTTTCATAATTTGAAATCCTCGCTCTCTTGCTTCTTTACCCACTTTCCAAAGCTACTCATATCCTTATTTTATTCAGAGTTTTAGATTAGTTATTTTAATTTCAATCACTCTATTCCTTCTTTTCTCTATTTCTCTCCTCTCCCTCACACGTAATATTATACACGTAATATTTATTTCTCTAAAACATTTATACACCACACGATCATCTCATAGAGCGAAAAAAAATTTAGTAGCTCGCACTGCATCACCATCAATCAAAAATTGTCTTTTAACCAATGGCTATTTCCGAAAATATTAAAATCAACCAAAATCACTTGCAAGAGAGCAAATTACATACCCATCCAAAAGTTTAAAAGTAAACCATTAATTAAATTGCAGAAGCCAGGTTAATCTCCTGCTATACATGTAACATAAAGTGTAGTATCTTCGAAAAAATAAATATGTACATTATGTACTTTAAATGGATCACAACAGAGACTTTTCGCAACAAATGAATGTATCAATACAACAAACTAACAAACAGTTGAGTCTCATAATGTTGAAAAAAGTTTGGAAATAGAAAACATTTGTTGCAGAATTTTGTGCACCAACATCCAAGTTAGCTCAATCTGAAAGCAAAAAATTGCAATCCAGTCTGTGATTATATATTGTAATTTATTGGAGCGGCATCTCAAGGTCAGGTCTTTGATCGAGCATCCTTGTCGTTGAACTATCTGGAAAAGCATTAGGATATGTTGCTATTAGTTTTCCCTTCATGCTTCTGCAATGCGAGTTACGAGAAAAAAACTATTAATAGTAGCCTTGAGCCAAACGGAAATTTTTCCTATGGTGGTAAAACATGCATATCGAAATGCATTATATTAAAAAGTAGTAGTTAATAGAAAAGATTCAAAATATATGAAACTTTTCTTCACCAGCTGTGAGCATAAACATTTACATATGAAACTCTAATTTTTTTTTCCTTTTGAAAGTTCATATAATATTACACCATCTACAACATTAAAATTAGTAGATAAACTGGGGTGGGTGCAGGGGGGCGGGGGAGGAGGTTAGACAAAAAGAGAAAATGATTAAAATAACTGTAATTTGCATTGTAGCACTTACTAAAGGAACATTTACATAGCTCTCAAGGTAAGACTTTCCACTCCAAGGTGGGAGATCAATGGTTAAAACAAAAAAACAAAAACCATAGTACTAATCTCAACTCAAGTGATATATTAGCGCAAATAAAAAAAATCCTTTGCTTGTCGAATTAAAAAAAATTAAAAAAATTAAAAAATCCTTTGCTCGTCCATCAATACTCTCAAAATCACTCAAATTACTCTAAACAACACAAACAAGTTCCAGAGTCAAATTTTGACAGTTGTTAGAGTTGCTTAGGGAAAATTTGAGTATCTTCGACGGTTTTGGTCGATGAGCAGAGGGGCATTGAGCAAATAAATCGCATGAGGGTAAAGTGCGATACAAGGTTAACTTCTTCTTCTTCTTCTTTTTTGCTTCTTTCGTGTGCACGTGCGTGCCTGAGCGTGGGTGTGTTAGTGCGCGCGCGCGCGCCAATGTGTGTTGTATGCATGCCTAAATTCTTCACTTCAGTGTGAACAGCTGCCTACACATGCTCATGCTCATCTTTGTCCCTGATTGTGTCCGACAATGAGTTACAAAACTATTCAGGTTACACAATTCTTCATACCCGAGTAGAAGCATGCAAATAAATATTTAACCGTTATTATATAAGAATCCAGAAAAAAGCCCCGAATCTGTAGATTGTTGCAAAAAGATGCATAGATACATGATATACAATCATGGCAGCGGAAACAATTACATATCTACGCAAGGGTTTTACCGATATACTTGATCTGATGGTGGGATCATTATCCTCACCACATCACGTATTTGATCCAATTTCTCGCCTCCACGCAACGGTCGGAAGGAAACCACATTTTAATCTGGCAAGAATTCTCTACGTAATCACCTTCCAAACCAACCGTTGTAGAACAAGTATGACGGAAGAAAACGATAGCTCTCTATTTGGATCTTTCTCTCTATTTGTTGTATATCATATAAAACCCTAGCCCCTATATTTGTATATATAGGGTAAAGAGATGGGGAGCCGAATCCTAACCACAATAGGATACGGCCCCATCCTCGGCCGATTCAAATCCAATTGCCAACATACTCTCACTCGCACATTCGAGTGGACGCCGTCTATAGCTCCCTGAGTGTAACATTTCAGAAAAATAAAATATTATTTTTGGGAATTTTTATAAATTTAATATTATTTTAATGAATATTTTAATATTTCGGTATAATTAAATATCGATAAATGGGAAAATTTTTGGAAAAATTATGGGAAATTCTAAAATAGGGTATTTTATGGAATTATGCCATTTTTAATTTTTTACGATTAGTTATATGCTAATTTAGTGCTAATCACGAATAAAAATCGCTAATCAGATTTTTAGCTTTTTTATGCAAAACATGCACATATCCTTTTTACACTTGTTTTACATTGTTTCTTTGCCTCCTCTTCATTTTAGCATGGTTGCTTAGGGTTTACCATTGTGTGAGAAGGAAAAGAAAAGAAAAAGAAAAGGAATGAATGATTAGGAGAGAGGGGGTAGGTATGGGGTCAACCCTTGTAGTGAGCCATTCCTTCTCATTTCATCATATCACTTCTCTCCCCTCTCCTTCCCCTTGCTGCTGCTGCTGCTCCCTCTCTCTTCCTCCTCCCTCTTCAATCCCCCAAAAACACCATGGATCCATCTCCAAAACCTAATCAAAACTCTACACTCCCTTCACAAAACTTAATTCCCATCTCCTCCTCTACACGATGGACCGAGCAAAATGGGATTTTGACGACGTTGGGAAGTTAGTGCTGCCTAGAGTGGACTAGATGAGGTATAATTTCTTCCCTTTAGTTTAGTTTCGTGAGATATCGTGTTTTAGATGTCGTTTTGTGGTGTTGCTGACCTGCTGTAACCCCGAGCACTCACTGGGAAAACAAACAGTGTGTTAGTGTTGCGCTCAAGACCTGGAGTGTTCACCTGAAACCCTAACCCCTTCCCACCGGTTTCGGCCGGCGACCTAGGAGGCAAATCCGGCGACCTCGGCTTAACAGGAGAGCTAGGGTTTGGATTTTGTAGGGTGGTTATCTGATGATATTTAGGGGTGTTTGGTCCTACTGGATTTTTGTGTAATGACTATGGGTAAAATCTGGGGGCTGTTGTGAGTAATTGCTTGACCATGATAACACGATTCATGACCTGAGCCTTAGAGCTGAGCCGTTGCACGAACTCAGGAATTGACCCATATCAGTTTTGTGACTTTGAGTGTACCTATGTATTATCCGGAGCAACCCAGGGAATATCTGAGACAACCAAACAATACTAGGGACCTAAACATACTACTAGGAGACCAAGCTGACCTGATGAACCCAAACTAAGACCTCAGGGCCGGCGAGATCGGAATTCTATGGGTAGGGGCCGGCCACTTGGTGAGGTTAGGAGCCTAGGTTGGTTCAGTAGCTCACCTATACTATATACATTACCCTAGACTTGTTTGCTTGGCTTTATTTGACCTGAGTCAAAATCTGGAAATACTCGTGTGTGATTTAGGATATGCTTTCCGTATTTGAAATGGTGAGTTTTGATACCTGGATTCGTTTTTGGTTGTCGCATGTTTGTACATCGACAACAAGGGTTGTTTGATTGATTTTTGTACGCATAAGCTATAGGTTCTAACCTACGGGCAATGCACGTGTCGTTTTGGTTTCTAAACTTGATGTTAATAGCAATTGCGATTGTTTATTATATGTAGGTACCCTCGTGAAGACTTAGAGGCGACAAGAAAGAGCGTGGCGACATCGGCATAGGCAAGCAAAGGTGAGTAGATTTATATCTACGGGGAGAAGTCGGGTGGATGGCGTATAGCACCACCGCAGTTCATGGTGATGCATACAAATGCGTATACACACATACATTTATTATGTGTTGTTTGAGTTGATTGATGATAAGGATGAAATTTTGGTGTTCTTGGATTGGTTTAGTGTTAGTTGTGAAACCCTAGATTAGTGGTTGCACCCACACCCACACGCACACATATACTTGCATACATTATTTCTTCACATGTGCATATATGGGACTATATATTTATGTGTTCACATGGGTATGGGACTGTGTTCATATACTGGATTGGAGGATAGTACTTGGGATTTGAGATGAGTCGATGAGATTTGATTTGAGGCTGTGAGATCGGTGATATGGCAGGGTTCGTATTTGAGATACGTCATGATGTTATAGCGGATCTTTGGACGACGATATCATGTGAATAGTGATATACATAGAATAGTTGACTTGTGATCGAGATATGAGATAAGATATGTTAAGATATTTATAATAGGTCGCATTGGGCGATATATATATACTTCTTTATGATGATATGTGTTGATGACATCGGTTTGTACGAGGCTGTAAATCAGTAGTCAGATCATGATTATATTGATGACATCAGTATTGTACTGGACGTAGATCAGTACCCCGGATTATGGTCTTTGATAAAGAGGATACCAGATGAATAATATGATGAATGTGATATTGACCCATACCCAAATTTGGGATGCCGTACGACGAATTTACGTACAAGCTGCATATTGATGATTGATCCGCACTCTTAACTTGGGAATATCTGATTATAGATATGGTATCGGATGTGATATTATTGAGGCGGGATCACCGACTAATATATATATATATATATGTGTGTGTGTGTATCGACTTAGATGTTAAGCGGTTTCCTTACCTTCAGTTAGCCTGTTAGCTCAGCCCTATAGTTTAGTGTAGTTGTTAGACTAGATTCGATTCCTACCTATTTCAAAAACTAACGAATCGTGGGTATTTTAAAAAACAGGTCAAGGGATTCTACGGCTATTTCAAAGAACGTATCTTTTCTTAAAAACACCGTAGTCCTTATTTTCAAAACACCGCGATTCGTATTATTTCAAAAGGCACTACTGTATGATTTATATTTATATTAAATGCAGATTAGTTATCGTTGTGTCAAGTATTTAGCTCCCGCACATTATTGCCGTTTGCTCCGCACCGCATACTTATATTATGATTCATATACCATTATTGACAACATGCTGTTAGGACACCAGCACCATTACCGATGATGCGTATGCTCCACGTACACTTACTTACCGGCTCACACACATCATCGGCGGTAATTACCATGTCACGTACACTTAGAGAATAATATTTCTTGGACATAGCTTATTAGCTAATAGTTTCGACATGATATTAGTATACTTGCCTTATATGCTAGTTTAGACATTGTAGTTATTACTTGCTACTTCATGCATATTGTTATTCACTGTTATGTCGCATTCATGGATTTTTTTATGCCTATATTCACTGTTTTACGGGCTATTGATGATTTAGATTCGGATTTTCATGAGATTTCCTGGATTTGGGGGAAAACCGCAAAAACATATATAAACTTCTCTCTTTTTAAAAAAATGAAAAGTGCAGTTTTCCCATGATGTATGAGTCGTCCACCATGAGTTTTCATGATTGCTGATGGATTTCGAGACCCGATTCGAGGAGTTGGATGAACCGTCTCGGGTACATGGTGGACCCGGTAAGGAACCCCGGGGCGAGGTCGCAGACGATGGCGTTGAGCCTGGCAGGGGAAGACTACCTACCGGTGATTTTACCCGACGCGTCGGATATCCAGAGGATACCGTCGTGGTCTTGAGATTGATGGTAGGGGCCGGTCTGGACTGATGACGCCCTAGATAGTGAGATTGATACTGAGATTTTGAGATATTGAGATACTGAGATTTGATGATACAGGTCAGTCCGGATAGCCGGAGCCTGAGATTTTGAGACATTGGGATTTATGTTTTGTGTCGATGCTAGACACTGTTTATGCTGATTTCATTTATGATATCTCGTTTTAAATATACAGAAATCTCACTAAGTTATGAAAGCAGTTTCTTCAGTTTCATGTATTCTGTTTTCATGCATTCATACTCCATCCATATGATATATTGCTACCTGAGGCACTGACACGAGCACATAGGATTACATTTGGGTTAGATGTTTACCCTTGCCACCTTTCAGACTTTAGACTTGCATTTTGAGGATTATATATATATAGTGATCGTATGACCTAGGATTGCGTTGTTCATACGATTTCTGTTCGTAGATGTTTTTCTACTCACGAGTTGGCAACTCACCTCCGTTGTGCCACAGTTTCTTGCAGGTTTTGCCGTACAGGTTTCATTACGGCTTTGCTGGCACTACTTCCTTTTCCGGGTGATTTGCTAGTAGGTGGGTTTACTTGCATCGTGACCATCATTATACTTTGTATATTATTATTCAGTTGTATCTAGTAAACTCCATCAACCAAACGTGTATTTATTTGAGATAGAGACCAGTGATGTTTATTCTTTCGACCTTAGAGTCGTGCGTTGTATTTCTATGGACTTCATGCTGTTTTGAGTTTTCTTTTCTGTTGTGATCCTCGCCCTTTGGCGTTGTATATTATTGCTTGTGTGGTTGTGACCGTCGATTGACGAAGAGCTAGCTCCCGCTTGGGGATGCCTTTATTCATGATATATATGCTTTATCAGGTTTTGTACCCGTTTGGGGTCAGTTTTTACAAAGGAAACTCTGCCGAAATTTTTAGAAAAGACTTGTGATTTTAAAAATGCGTATTTCGGCGTATGTTGCAAACTACTTGATTTAAATTGATTTTTCCTTCACTCTACTACTTTTCTTGGTTTGGATTTCTGGGTTTTCGGGTTACTTAGATTACGTACGCCTCGAGACGTTTCGTAGTTTAAGTGCCGGTCACGTTCCGTACTTTCGGGTCGTGACACTGAGCTGGTTCTCTAAACCATTGACTCCCTGAAAATCTCCTCCTTTTTGTCCTTGTTCTTACTTATATATGTTGGTGCGGCATGAACCGTTGAGAACCTGCAAGTGGGTAACCTTGCAGCCAGATCCGTTAGAACCAACATAAGGATCTCCTTGAAAGATAAAAACATAAACCAAATATATGTTAGGCTCGTGAAATCTCACAACCCTAGATCCGTTCAGGCATGTTTTCCCAAGTACCTTTGATCTCTCTCAGAAGCGTACCTGAACACCGCGGTAGTTTCTCGATTCATCACACTCTTAAACTTCACCACCATGGCATCAATAAGAGTCGGCCATGTCACTCAGGAGACATCACAATCGAGCTTCCTCCAACTTTGAATAGTTAGGTCTGCTATTCACCCGTTTCCCTGACACTGCTCCGTATGTGCGGTATATTGTAATCACAGCAGGAAACAACAGTCAAAGTAGAATACGCTCATAACACGCCTATCCAGACAGTCTAGTGTTGCTAAGGATATATTGACTGCCTGTCCTTCTGTGGATGAGGTTTTCACAAGGGCTCACACATTGAGGAAGATAGGATCCATCCCTCAACCTTCTTGTGTGCACGATCCAAACGCATACGTATGGCAACGTGCTACGATATAAAATTCTCTCCCTGAAAGCATATGCTATTAAAGTTATACCGTACGGACACGCCCTACGATATGCCTGGGATCTCCAGACAAGCTCGCACCCCGTGCGACGAGTCAGGCACTCGTACTGATGGATTATCCGATTTCTCCTTTCTCTCTTGATGAAAGCTCAAGTTTACGCCATCTGGGTTGTTGGGAAGGAAGGTATCTCGGCAAGTCAGGAAAGGGTCAATCCATGAGAAGAGCCTCAGTCTAGTCGAGTGGATTTTTCAGTAGTGTGCTCCTGCACTTCCTAGGGTCAAGCTCTGTGTATTCAAGTGAATATTTCAGGGCTTTTCCGTGGTTGCTAGTTTGGGTAATGAACTCTTTCGGTTAGGCTTGTTTAGGAATCAAGCGCTTTCTTTCTCGAAGGTGTCTGTCGCTTTCCTTTTTAGGAGTGGGGATCCAAGAGGTTGGTCATCAAGCTCGTCCCCTCGCTATCGGACATGCAAGGGACTGTTTGTTGGATTATTGAAGTGGACTACTCAATCCATGGCAAAAAGGCAATAATCGCCTATTTATCTACTGCATTCGTCTGTCTTTGCTTTCGTATTATTAGAATGATGAATATTTTTCATTTTCATAAATCCTACTACACTCCACAGAGAGTGAAGTTTACGAACACGCGAGTTAGAAAGTGTATTCCGTATACTACATACAGAGGAGAGCCCAATAGTAGCCCGAGAAATAGGTAAAGTGGCCACGGGATAACCACTTTGGTCGCTTGGCATATAGCACATGGCTACCTTACCCTGACCCGGCCAGGACGACTCTATTAAACGCTCCTATTATCGCCATACCCTGTATGCAACAATACGGTCACTGTTCCAAGCAAATGACGTTTTACACTAAGTGTCACCTTCGTATGCTTCCCTAGCGTAAAGAGGATCTTTCATGTGAGGTAGAGTTCCTTCCCACTGACGTATTTTGTTAAATGCGTGCCCTGCACACATCGTGTACCCATATACTTCGTCTATCTTGTACACTTATACTCTATGCTAGAAATAGTCAAAAAAATAGACATATCCATCCCAGATAATAAAAAAGAACGCTACATACCATCAATCTTAAAATATGCATCTATAAAGTCACCACCGACAAATGTCAAATACAAGAGTAAGGTCTATCAAGTTATTTGAAATGCAACATATCGCCCAGGACGAAGTCCATACGCACACAGTGTAACTCGGCTATTTCCTTCGTCATCAGATCCTCGATCGTCTGACATGAAGGAAGATCCTATAACTTAGACCACCTTCTCCTGCCCTTTATTTCTTGATAAAGTGTCGTTAGATCTATAAATGCTTCAACTTCGCATATATATGGAATTGTTTGAGTATGCTATCGTTGAACTGATGTTACGATAAAGAGAAACCATGTTTCCCCACATGCGGAATCACGCACAGACTTCCGAGGAATCACTGCAACCTAACAGCCTCTTTGGTTGCTTCTGAGGTAGCCACGTGTTCCACCTCCTTAATGAAAATGCTACACACTCTGCTTCTTGCTGCTCCGAGTGATGACTCTGCCATTATGGAATAAAGCATGTGCGGACATGGATACTATCATATCCAGATTACCGGCCCAGTCAATATTTATATGTCCACATAACTGCAAGTCTGATCCCTCATAGCACAAGGTATAGTGGATGCATTTGTATGTCCACATCACTGCAAGTATCCCTCATAGTACAAGGTATAGTGGATCAATTCCATGTAAATACTTAAAAAAAAATCTCGTCGCTTCATCCCAACAAACACGCCTTCAACATCAAGTCTAACGGCAAAGGTTATGTGTCTGGTCAAGTGCACACCATGCAAACATTTGATTGCCGACTTTGCAAAATAGAACCCACAAAATCCGTCTCTCTTCGTCAGGAGTCTTATATCAAAGATCAAGGCAAAAAACATGTCCATTAATGACTAGAGTAATAAATTAGAGAGTGATTGTATGGGCTGAACTGTTTTAAGACATACCTCATGTGCGTCTCCGAAGACAAACATATGACGCTCTTGAAACGGCTCCTCATGGATCAAATTCTCAAACACAAACTCAACATCTCACATGTCCTTTATAGCGAGAACAACCACTCCAAGTGACATTCATTATCTTCAAGTCATTTTTGGTCATCACAACATCGTTCAAAATAAGATCTCTAAACTTACAGTTGTTGCATTCAACCATTGTCAGTCCATATCCAATATAAATTGATGCTATCGAACCGATAACTGCTTAGATAAGTGTTTCAAGCTATAAATGGACTCTCTAAGTCGATTCGAGTCATGTTGGGTTTGAAATCTGTAGGTTGATCTCCAAGATCTTCTTATCCAAATTTTCATCAAGAAAATAATCTAAGTCCTCAGGGCTAGTTCAAGATCTTTATGTGTAACGATTTGTTAAGCAAGATGAACTAACATAATCACCCCGGGTGAAGGTGTATGTTTCTTGTCCACCTACACTAGGTGAATCTCTTTGCCAACAAGTATCTCGTATCTCTCTACAGCATCCTCATTTCACAAGACTTCGAAAAACCTAGATTTTATTAACAATCTTGCGTCTGGTGGGATAATTGACCAAATCCCAGACTTGATCCTTTAGCGTTGACTCTTGTACCTCTTCCATTATCGTTATTCATTCTTTCGCAGTAGGTCTAGAAATAACATCCTCAATTGACACGAGTTCCACAACCAATGCGGATTCACCATAAATGTCTCCCCTTCGATATCGAAACGTCGTCGGGGTGTCGATCCACCGCACTATCTACAAGTTTCTTGAGGATCCGTGATAGATTCCAAGACATCAACGGAAATATCGATCCCACTGTCGCCAGCTGCTGAAAGAACTAACTCCTTATGCACTACTCAATCTCGTAGAATCCCAAATCCAGACTTCTGCCTTTTGCGAAAATTCCTCCACGAGGAAATCGTTCGTTGTTTCTTTGTTGAGGAAATCGTCACACGGCCAAATGTCAGTCACAGTCTTATCACATACTCATAGACACAAGTGACCTCTCAGGTCTCTCGTTCGTCCACTACTCAAAGGGTTTTGACTGTACTGATTTTGAAAACACATGATCAAGAACATACGCCGCTGTCAACAACGCATCTCCCAATCAGTTGTAAAATTGGCTTTTGCCATCATGTTCATCATATTTAGCGGTTTTCTAATTCTACTCTCCACAACATTATTTTGTTGTAGAGTTTACGGTGTCGTCGGCTATTTGACGACTCCTTTTCCTTAATACAGTTTCCTGAACTGCTCAAATAAATATGCATAGCTTGCATACAGTTCTCAGAATTGCTCCATAAAACATGCATCACCCTATTTGCGTGAATTGACTCTACACTTCACTGAAACAACACTTAATACAAATCAACGCTTCAGTTCCATATGAGATCAGTAACCGTATTGAGTGATTATTAATGAAGGCGTCGAATTAGAAAACTCCACTACATGTCTTCACGTTTATTGGTCCGTATTTATCGGAGTGGATTATTTACAATGGTTTTCCTTTGGTAGTTTTGCCTCCAAATCAACTCTTACAAGTAGATGGTTTGACTTTGGCAAAAATGCCAACTAATCCACCCCAGGTGGTTAAATCATCTCATTTACCTGTTAACCTAATCTACTATGTCACCCATGACATTCATAGAAGGGTCAATTCTGAAAACCATAAGGAACTCATAAAACAGATTGTCCTACTAAGCTAACAAAATACCTTAAGCCGAAACTGAAACTATAACTAACAGGAAGATGATTTATGTATAGTTATCTGCATCTCCGATGCAGAATAAACGCATATGTCCTCGACACATGATTTGCTTCCACAAACTTTTCTGCTTCTAGCCGAAGGCCTACTTCCACTCAGTACCCTGACGAATGGAACGGCTCAAATTCCCATGGTCAAATGTTTGGACTTATTGTTTTCATTATTGCCAGTACATTTTCCCATGTCAGATCACTTAAATTGTTGACGCATTATTCCTGGTTTCTTAGCTCGATTGAACTTTTCTTACGTTAAGACGTCTGCCCTTGTGCAATGTTGATCTCGTCAACATATCAGTAGCGCTATTTGGTTCTATCGCCCCTGATAATTAAACCTTAAACCTTAGTTACTCAAACGTCCTCACATTCGCTTTCCGTATAACTAATTACTTCATATATCGAGTAGAAAAACATGTAACCGCCTATTGCTAACGCTCAACAGTCTAACTGGAGCAGCACTATTCAGATCCTGGATCGATGATATAACTCTTAAGTGTCCACATTACGTGGATCGCCTCCTTATATAAAAATAAGGTCAGACCCAGAAATAATATAACGTTGCTACGTCGTGTAGATTACCCCGTAACCATCGCACAACTTATCTCTTGACGCGTAGATACCATATAACTACCGCTTAGCATAAACTGCGAGTGCATCTTATGACATCGCTCTTCATCACGTCTAATGTGTAGAACGAACCTTGATGTGTCAATCCTCCGAAAATCGTTGCATCTTGATGGTGCTGCGTCGTGAAGCCCCGCTGCATCGTTATCACCTTGTTGTCACTAGCGTCCAAGTCTTTCAGCTTGTTCAAATAATATTAAACTAATATTTTTGTTTTATTATGTTATCGTCATTTACCATCTCACCCCTGGTGAGGCTGACGATATTTAGACTTTATTATGAATGCGTTAAGACTATCAGCATTTGCTCGAGTATCGTTCTTTCCAAAAGAACATTTCATTTTCAATTCCTCTTAGCAACAATAATTAACCTACACCAAGATAAAAGAGATGAGGGCCTAAGGCCCCAACCACATTCTCCAAAAATATAAAGTTTAAAATTATGTTAACATAATCGAATAACGGATTATAGATTTCCTAAAAACGGAATACATTGGATAGTTGAATCTAGACTCATGTCTCCTCACGAAATCTCCAACTTGAAATTTGTCATAGTTTTATTAATGAATATCCTATGTGTCTTTATTCATTAAGTATGCAACTCCATAATATGTAACAAACAATCTAACAAATTTCATTGTTTATTAAACCAACCCATTTAATCTTGTCCGTTCTATTAGGGTTTTCCGTTTCTCATGAAATTTAGCATGCCCCAGGTGCTCCCACCGGAACAACTACCTATCAAATCTTCAAGATTTTATGTGAATAAATTTTTGAAACTTTCGGTGAGCAACAAAATTTTTCGAAAAAGATAACTCCCAAAGTAAGCAACTAACTCATAACATGAGTGGGAAGACCGAAAAATATTTTTTCTTAATTTTCTGGAATTTTTCTGGATTTCTTAAAAAAATATTTCAAAAAAACCGAGCCCGGCTCGGGTTTGCGCAGCTCGAGCCCAGCTTGGTTTGGAGGTCCTGTTCTCCAAAAAATCTAAATTTTAAAAAACTGTATTTTTGTTTTTCAAATTAAAAAAATTAAAATCCATAAAAATATCCAAAAAAGTCTTGTAAATCCAGAAAAATCTTAACTTAATTTATTAAATTTATTTTTTCTTTAAAAAAATATTTGGCCTTGCCAGATTAAAAAAAATACGAGAAAATTTCCTTTCAACCGGAAAAATATTTTTTTTGTAAAAAAAAATATTTTATTTGTCCCTGCCAAAATCCAAAAAAATCCCAAAGTTTATCTAAAAAGAATAGGATTAGGGTTTTGAAACTTTGGCAACCTAGCCGCCATGAAATTCTTACCAAAAGAAAATTAAATTTTACACAAAAAACAAGATCCAATCTTTTTGAAAAATTATTCTCACGATTTGTTCCATTGCCAATTCCACATCATGAAACTAAATGCTATACATCAAAGTGTCAATAAAAATTAGATCTAATCTAGTATGACATATGATGCAATGTAAATCGATAGAACTATAAAGATCCTGCACCAACGTTAACTCTAATAATCATGGATTTATCAAAAATAAATAATAATAGTTTTGATCTAATTTTAGATTAAAAAACGCAACTTTCAAGTTGCAATCATTAAAAAACCTGGTCTAGTGATTTACGAACGTGGGCAAGCAAGTCTAATACCAATGTAGCATCTAGGTGCATAGATACATGATATACAATTATGGCAGCGGAAACAATTACATATCTACGCAAGGATTTTACCGTTATACCTGATTCGATGGCGGGGTCGTTATCCTCGCCTACGTCATGTGCTTCATCCAATCTCTCTCACCTCCACGCAACGGACGGAAGGAAACCACATTTTGATCTAGCGAGAATCCTCCACGTAATCATCCCGCTAACCAACCGTAGTAGAATAGGTATGAAGGATGAAGACGACGGCTCTCTATTTGGATCTCTCTCTATTTGTTGTTATATGCAATTGGAAATTGGAGGTCAACTTCCATAGAGATAGCTTCCGATCAAAGGGCATAACTTAAAAAATATCCTAATGTAGTAATATGCAACTCTAGGGTTCAAAGAATCACAAATAAGAAAACAAATAGCATCATGCACTTAGAATTTCATTAAAGAAATTAACTGGAATCTAGTTTGCATGCATGCCTTAATTCGTGAATATGTGGGTCTAAATCAGACTTGATAGATTTCAAGAGACGAGTGTTTCTTGAAAAGACACCAGAAACATCAGCAAAGCACCTCTCCAAGTACTCGTTGAAGTGGGATAGCACCGCATTGCTATCTTTCCGTCTTCCTAATCTGGATTCAGAATATCAACCACCAAGCATAAATATGCAGCTCCAACAGTATGCATATAAAAACAAATCCATTGGTATCAAAATTGCATGCAAATTCTACGAGTACCATACACTAGCAGTAGCAAATTCTAAGGCCCTGTTTGGCAATGGAGTTGAGTTTAGATAACCAGAGTTTCATAAAGTTATCTAAACTCAACTCCAAAAGCCTAACTATGCCACGTTTGGCTCTAATTTTGGAGTTTAGAAAGATATGGTTATCTAAACTCCAAAATTCAAATAACTGGAGTTTATTAAACTCCACTCCACTCCAAGTAGAGTTTTCTAAACTCCAAAAATGAAAAGAAATGAGTTTACAAAACTTTGGAGTTTAGATAACTCCATTACCAAACACCTCATTAAAGTTAAAATTTAAAGTAGAGGTTGGACTTGCAAACTAGAGTTTGCATCTCCTCTCCCTCTCCCTCTCCCTCTCCCTCCACGTAAAAATAAACCCTGGTTATCCTAGCTCTATACCCAAACACAGCCTAAGTTTTCGAAACTAGTTTCATAAAGTTAGCAATTAGCACAACACGACTTAACTCCAAGGTGCTAACTTTGCCTTGTTTGGCATTCATTTTGGAGTTGAGATAACTGTAATGAGATTCATGCAACTATCTCAACTCCAATATGATCTAAGTTTGGTAGACACCATTTTCTCAAAAACATCTCTAAACCATAACCATAGTTTATTCAAAATGGAGTCGGGGACTTGCAAACCATAATTTGCACCTCCTCTACCTCCACTTCAACATAAACTCCAGTTATCCTAACTCCATATCCAAACAAGGGCTTAATCTAAGAGGCATAAAATACTTTTTTGCATCTGTAGCAAATTGGTGCAGATCAGCCAATTCATGGTTCTGAACTAGTATAATTTAGACCCTGTTTGGATGTAGAGTTATGATAACTGTGGTTTATTTTAAAGTGGGGTAGGGGGTATGCAAACCATGGTTTGCAAGCCCCAAACTCCAAAAATAGAGTTTAGTTAATTTTGATGAGATTGGAGTTGAGATAACAGCAGTTTAGGGCTGAAAAATTGCAGTTATCTCAGCTCCAAATTGATAGCCAAACAAGGAAAAGTTAGCATTTTGGAGTTAGCATATACTAACTTTATGAAACTGCAGTTTAGATCAACCTTACATTGAGCTTGTAATGTTTCTCCAATGATTTGTTATGACAAAAATTGAGGATTACAAGTTCCTACCACCACATATTCTAACATAAAACATATATTTGCCAGAGATCAAAGAATGCTTTGCTTAGGTAAAATTAAGGAGTTTGATCAAAATGGCAGCAAATAACCTTTAGCTTCAGAATAAAGCTCAACCATTTGATCAAAGACTAAAAGCAAACAAAGGGGAAATTGAAGAAATTAACACAATTAGGCTTGGAGACGTTACATGAGATGTTAAAGCTGCTTGATTGAGTCGACCTCGCTCGAATCTATTAGGGTTTCGAAGTGATGAGCCACCTCTTCAGACGCCGCTTCGATCGACTCTCTCTTCTCCTCCACCAACTTCTCCTCGACCCTAGGACACACAGGTCCCACAAGGAGCAAAACCCTAATTCGACCCCCAATTCAAACCCATTAATCGAGACGAGCGGGAAGGATTAAAAAAAGCTCACCGGTGAGTGTAGCTAATGCTCACCTCCCACACATGCGATGCGATGGGCCATGGGGGGCATGGGTCATGGGCAATGGCATCTTCGTAATTATCTTCAGCAGCGAAGGTATTGTCATGAGGCTGGGATGCGAGGGTGGTACGCATGCGCCTGTGCCTCTGCGACCCCCTGACGTACGCCTGCGTGGCTTTTGAGGCCAAAACCCAAAACAGGCATTTCATGCAACCGTGAAGCGCCACGTGTATTAAAGACAGCTGGATGAGGGTGGGGCCCACACAAAGACAGCGACGAGGGTTATCTCCGACATCACAGTTGGCACGCGACAAGAGCATTGAAATTCGGCCGTACGATCGGCAGGGACCGTACGATATCAGCCGTCCAATCGCTGCTTTTTGCTGCGACACGACGTCTCGCAACTGCCTGATCTTGTTTTCTGGGACCTAACTGAGCTTTTTCAAGTTTGGCGGGGGCATTGTGGTAAATGGTATATCTTGTCTTGTTATTTAATGTGGATCTCTAGGTCGGAGCTGACGTGTAAATGTGAGAAGAAGCTGGTGGGGCGCACAGGATAAACCCGGGTCTTTTGCAACAAGCCTGTCTCTTGCTGCAAATATATACATATAAGTTACATTACAAGTATTAACGACCTTGGCAAAAAACAACAGCGGCAGATGTTAGACGTCTGAAAGAGAATCTCCAGACGTCAGTCAGAGAACTGCTAAAACAATAGAATAGAGCCAGACGTCTGGACATGATTCTTCGACAAATAACAGAGCACACGCAGACATCTGAAGGCTGCGAGTCAGACGTCTGTCTAAGGCGAACACAACTGTTGCGGTTCTAAATTTAGTAAATAAGATTTTACCAAATTGTGGTTTTAGAAAGATTCTGTTTTGATTTTAATTTCCATCATGTAATTGTATAAATATACTGCATATCTCAATACAAAATCAATCAAGTTCCAAATTCTAAACTTCATCTTCTTCAAGATTGTTATATGGTATCAGAGCCTTACGATTAAAATCTCATTTTTTTATTCATGGCCTTCTCTCAAAACTCAATTTTCATCATCACCAAATTCTCTTTTCCAATAAAACTTTCACATACAGATTTCACTGTGTAGCCATTCCAAATCCAATCGGCCCTAATTAGTCATGATCTTCTTGGTCACATCGACGGGTCCAAACCCCCTCATACGAGGGCTATCGCCAACGTTAACGACAACACCAAGCGTGTTAAAAATTCAGAATACCATCAATGGTACCGTTAAGATCAACTCATCCTCAACACTATTCTCGATAGCTGTGTCGAATTGTTCCAGCCCTATATCTCCTCTGTTTTCTCATCCAAGCAACTATGAGATCGACTTGTTACCCTCCTTGCAAACAAATCTCGTTTACGAGTTATGTCGCTCAAGAAACGCATCATCAATAATCAACGTGGCCCATGCTCGATAAGTGGGTACCTACAAGAGATGCGACCTATCACCGACGATCTCGTTTTCGCCAAGCACCCTTTTCCTGAAGATGACCTTGTTCTCCACATCCTCGCTGGTTTCAGACATGAATTTAAAGAAGTCGCAGTCGCTATCCGAGTCCGTGATAACTCCATCACCATCGACGAGCTCTATGACAAACTCATAAACTACGAACGCCATCTGAAGAAGGAAGACACATGTGCGTCTCTTTCTCTCCCAAGCACCAGCTATGCCAACCAACCCAATCGCTCCTCCTATCGCCCTTCACAACAACGTGGAAGCATTTCCTACAATCGCAACACCAATAACGACGACTTTGGACACAACAACAATAACAACCCATACTCCGGCGCACGCAACAACAACTCGTCCCACTCCAACTCCTATTGCAACTTCTGCAAGCATCCTGGTCACAACACCAAATATTGTCATCAACTCGCTCGCTTTCCTCATGAGAACGCAGTGCAAACCAATTCACCGCAACATCCTGTGCAGACTGTAACGACCCTGAAAACCCTATACGTTTGTATCATATTCAATATAAATATGAAAGTGTGTTTCTGCTCTTGATTAGTCGAAAATATTGCATATTTTAGCCGGCAATTTCCTCATCATTTGCATCCATATAGAAGTGTTCGGCATTCATATTTTTACATATTAGCAAAACTGTCGCAAAATATCAGATTGCATGTACTAGACTCTAAAAACGACACTATAAAGGAAATTGACTACATTTCATGGCATCGCATCATCCCTATATTGCGCAACACTTGTTTTGAGATCTGTGCAGGAAAATCCAGAAGAAAGGCCAAGAATTTATACGGTACCGCTAAAACATGACGCCAACTCAATGATTTCAGCTCTGGTATCAATACAAAAGGGAAAATACAAATCAACATATCAGATGATGCCCCAAATACCATCAAAAGACCACACCAGAAGAACCAAGCTCCAAGCCTCCTACATGGCCGCGGAACCGCGGCCGGAGCCTGCTTGCGCCGTGGTTCCGCGGCTGTCTTGCCACGTCATCCACCAAATTTTGGGCCATAATGCTTCTCTCAGGGTCTACACTTCAGAATGACATGTCAAATTCCAGAAGACTCCAGAGACTTCTGCCAGATCAGCAAGCTTTGGGATCAACACTAAACTAGCCTATCATTCTAGAAACTTCTTCTTAAACCCTAGCTTAAACCCTAAGCTAAGCCTAACAAACTCCTTCTAGAAGTCTTTCAACAAACTTTTGGAGGGAACTCAAAGGCTTAGGGTTTGGGTGCTCTATAAATAAGACCCTAGGCTCACTTGTAAAGGGGATTCAATCTTGGAAGAATCAATCCATTAGTTCATTTTAGCCATTCTATCTCTTTCTTCATCTTCTTCTTCCACAAGTCTAGTGAGAGGACTTGTGTGAAACCCTAACCCTAATTCCAATCAAAAGCCAAGATCCCGAGTACCCATCAAGCAAGAAGCCTTGCAACCTTTTATGAGCCGAGCCGACCTTCAACAGAGCAAGTGGTCCAAGCCGATCCGCGACTCACGGAGCCGAGCGACGCCAATTCAACAATTTAGTTCTTCCTCTTGTAGTTCTTGAGCGACTGTAATCAAATTGTTGATATAAATAAAAGGTGATATTCTTTTATCTTGTTTTCTTTAAATTCTCGCATCATGATATCTTTTCAATTCTTGAATACTTTCTGTGTGATGACGTTTGAGTAATACTCCGCTCGTCGAGGAGTCGAGACGATCAATAGAATGATGATGTAATATATCTTAAATCGATTCTTGAATCCTACGAGTTTTGCAAACCCTAGCAAGTTCAAGAATCGACGACCCAATTCGTTGCGATGCTTTCTTGATTGATATCGCTCGAGATTGGGGAGTTACGATCGTTTCTTGAAATTGTTAGAGGCTAGAATGTGAATGATATCGATGAAAGAACAAGGGTTAAACGATGAAACCCTAGTTTCATCAAGAAAGCCCTGACTCTCGTCGATCATCATCGATCTAGTATCAATCCTTCGAAGGACAAGAACACGAAATCTTGAAATTACATCACGTCTATAGATCCGATCGATTCCTACGAGCCTCATTTAGATTCTTGACATTTTGGTTGGAAATATTATCGAAACCCAATTCTTGATTGTTTATCAGTTTCTTGATTCTTGATTAAACTCGTGACACCTGAATCAATTGATAAACTCTTGAATCATGTTTTCTTTTCTTTTCGATTAACTTTTCGATTCAAACAAATCAAATATAAAAACGAATCGCACAATCCCTGTGGACGATCCGCACTCGCTTACGATCTACAACTGACACCGTAGTTGATTGCGGTCAAATATAATTTTTTGATTGTGAACTTTATTCAATTTTCTAATTACCGACACAAAGAGACTCTTATCGATTTGATTTACTTACTCAGTCTCGTATTCTACGATCAATCAAATAGAGCCGAAATCGGGGACTATTTGAATCGATACTTTACATTACACAATCCGGAAATCGTTTCAATCAAAATGGCGCCGTTGCCGGGGATCGAGCGCTAATTCGTTTTATATCAAAGTTTGAATTGAAAGATTTATTTTATTGTGATTTTTGAGATCAAAATTCGTGCAAACCCTAAACAATTTGTTGTGTTTCATTGCAAGGAGATCTGGAGCTTGCTGGGAATTTGGAAAATTTTTTGGAAAATTCCAGAGAGCTGGAGTTATCAACAGGAAGCTTCTGAAAAAGTTTGGTGCAGTGTTCCCACACTTCAACCGCGGAAGCGCGGCATAAGGAGGGATTCGCGGCGGAACCGTGGCATTTTGGGAGGATCTCTGCAAAATTTTGTCTCAGGTATTTTCTTACCTTCTCCTCTCTCCTCTTTTAGCTCCAACTAACAATTTTCTGCAGGTTTCTTTGCAAATAATCGCAGCTCGCAAAAAGCAAAAGTAAATTTGTGCGTGATTTTGTTTCTTGGTTGTTTGCATTCTAATACGGATATTAAGGGGCACGGCCAAATCCAAATTAGGTGGGGATTTCATTACCTTTCCTAGGCCCCGAAAATCACAAAACTTGCATCCGCATTGACCATCATTAACTAAAAAATATCTAGAGATGACTCTAAGGACTGTCGCGCTCAATTAGGACAAGAGAAGGCCGTGGGTAATTCATTGCTTATCCGCGTTTTCTTGTGGTGCCTAAGGCGAGTGTGTCTAAGGCTAGTGGTTTTTAATTAGGCCTACTACTTACGTAGTGGAGTACCTTCCCACTTACCTGGCACTTATCCGGCCACAGGGGGACAAAGAGGCAGTGGAGGATTCTATCCTGCGACTTGTCTTTTGGCAGTTAGGAGCGGTTTAGAGCCGGACCTAGGTGACCACTAGATTCTAGGGTTGTGTGCTGCATTTGTTTTGTCGCATCATTTTTTCAAAAATCCGTCCCTTTTTCAAAGCAAGCACCGCATTCATTCATTACCTCTAATTATAAGTCAACGCTGCCACTTGTACTAACCCTTTTTAGTACAAGATAGGCTGGACACGGGATTCTAGTGCCCGTTTAGTCCGCATACCCTTTATCGACTCCGAAGTCGATATTTCTCCATTTACCTTTTCTTTACCCACACCCACACCCACACCGATGGATCCGAATCCATCAAACTTCTTTAACCCTAATCTGCCGCCGTCCGTTGGTGCGCAGAATCCACCCCGCATCTCTCTCCAGGAGAGGTGCTACCCTATTCGAGGTCCTCTTTCGACCTGCTTATCCACACCACCAGCCAATGGGGATAACTTTGAGATTAAGCCCCAGTATATCAATCTTTTACCCAAATTCCACGGACTCGAGACTGAGGACGCTTACGTTTTCATTACCAAATTTGAAAACGTATGCGTAATGATGGGTACGTCACAACTTTCAGTAGATGCTATGCGTCTACGACTTCTTCCATTTACATTGTGCGATATAGCCGAGAAGTGGCTATATAACACTACCGCACACTCTATTACGAACTGGGAAGAATTCGTCACTGCATTCCTTAAGAAATTTTACCCAATACAAAAGACAGCTCGAATCCGTAGCAAACTGAATCAATTTGCCCAGCTCCCTACTGAACTATTTTCAAAATGCTTTGAACGTTTCAAGGATCTATTGGTTCAGTGTCCTCATCACGGCATCCCGAGATGGGAATTGTGCCGAATCATTTATGAGGGCATTAACCCAAACACTAAACAGAGCCTTGAAAACATGTGTCAAGGTACTTTTATGACCAAAGATGATGGGGAAGCTTGGAAGTATTTAGAAGAGTTCGCTGAAAAATCACTACAGTGGGAGAGTGGAACCCAACCATTGAATAGGGGTAGCGTACACCAAATAGATGTGTCCATAGGTATTCGAGCTGAGATGGCAGCAATGCAAAAGAAGCTCGACGCTATGGAACACAAATTTGCAGCAGCCTCCCTAAACCCAGTGTCACTCCCCAAAACTGTTTGTGGGTGCTGTTCTGATCCGTCTCATTTAACGGAAGAATGTCCATTAAACTCTGCGTTTCAAGGTCACGAGCATTCTAATGCCGCATTTCAAAGACCTAGAAACGATCCATATTCTTCCACGTACAATCAGGGTTGGAGGAATCACCCGAATTTTGCTTGGAACCAAAACCAATCTCAAAACACGGTTCCAAACACGAATAATTTTCAAAAGGCTCTTCCTCCACCACAACAGCAACCCCTTCAACTCACTCAGCACCCCTACCAGTCACAAAACTTCCAAAATCAGGTCAACACTCCTGCACAGTCTAATCCTTTGACCTGTTCTGACGAGTTTTCTCAATTCACTCAAACCATGAAATCACTTTTATCAAATTTCATAGAGGTTTCGGCTGAGGTTAGATCTTCCGTCGGTGAGATAAAGAAAAACTCAGCATCCCAAGCTGAGAGTATCAGAACGATGGAAGCTGAAATCGCACGACTTAAAGCCGAAATGAGTGCGAGAGAAAAAGGGAAACTTCCCTCTCAACCCCTACAGAATTCTGGGCATTACAATGTAAATGCCGTCACAACGTTGAGATCGGGAAGAGTGCTGAACAATCATGTCGGGGAAGGTATTGATGATATTGGAAATCATATCAACACCCCGGCTGAGACCTTTCCACACACACACACTTCTCCTTCTGATCCTTCTTCTTCTACCACACCACCTTCTCAAGAGCCTATTCTCCATTTCCCACTAGGCTCGACACCTCAGTATAGCCCTTCTAGTTCTCCACAGACGGTCCCCACACATCTTTTGGGACCGCGTCTACCCCCTCTTCCTTCTTCTATGATGGACCCTGCGCTTATTGCGAAAGCTCCTTACCCAAACCGGTTAAGGGCTAATAGAACGAGTCCTCATATGGAGAAAATTATGGAAATGTTCAAACAGGCTAACATCAATATCCCTCTCCTAAATGCAATTCAACAAGTCCCCGCTTATGCGAAAATTCTTAAGGACTTGTGCACTAGGAAGAGGAAGACTCAAGTGCCGAAGAAGGTCTTTATGGCTAATAATATTAGCACTGCTTTTATTCCCCAGCTACCAAAGAAACGTAAGGACCAAGGATGTCCTACAATATCGATTTCGATTGGGGGTAAAAACATAAATCGTGCTCTTTTAGACCTTGGCGCAAGTGTTAACCTCCTTCCATATTCTGTCTATGAGCAATTAGGGATTGGAGAGCTGAAACCTGCTCACTGCACTCTCCAGATGGCAGACCGATCTATCACCAAACCAAGGGGTGAATTAGAGGATGTGTTGATAAAGGTCGGGGAATTTGTTTTCCCTGTAGACTTCATTGTGCTCGATACACAGCCTGTAGCAAACCCCCAGGGCCAAATTCCGGTGATTCTGGGTCGTCCTTTCCTTGCCACTTCCAATGCTGTTATAAACTGTAGAAATGGTTCAATGAACTTATCATTTGGAAATATGACCATTGAACTAAATATCTACAAAGTTGGAAGTCAGCCATCAGAACCCTCTGCTCATATTTTAGATGTGTGCTCTGTCCACGAGATCGCTCCCGATAGTTATGGAGCTGAGGATCTTTGCTTTCTAGATCTCGATGACATTACCACATCTCTGCTTGATCTTATACATGATCTTAGTGAGGACACTTTTTCTACACTTGAGTCCTGCACTCCTGACTTTTCTCCATCCGAGTCTGTATCTTTCACAGGCTCTGAGCTTCTTTGTAATTCCAAAAATCACTCGATGATCCCTCCTTCTATCATTTCTCCGCCTGAATTAGATCTCAAAATTTTACCTTCTCATCTTAAATATGCTTATTTAGGTGAGAATGAGTCCTTACCGGTTATCATATCCGCTTCTCTAGCATCAGAGCAAGAGAATGCACTTTTATCGGTATTGAGATCTAACAAAGAGGCGTTTGGTTGGAGTATGGCGGACATCAAAGGGATTAGTCCCTTGATAGTTGAACATCATATACATGTGATGGATGATGCCAGATCAACCCGAGAACCACAGAGATGGTTGAATCCCGTCATGAAGGAAGCTGTCATGAAAGAGATCGTCAAAAGCTTAGATAATGGTATTATATACCCCATCTCCGATAGCCAGTGGGTGAGTCCTTTACATGTCGTTCCTAAGAAATCCGGCATCACTGTTATAATCAATGAGGCAAATGAGTTGATTCAGACACGCGCCCAAACTGGGTGGAGTGTATGTATTGATTATAGAAAACTCAATGCTGCCACGAGGAAAGACTACTTTCCTCTACCATTCATTGATCAAATGCTGGAACGCTTAGCAGGACGAGAGTATTATTGCTTTATGGACGGATACTCAGGCTACAATCAGGTCCCCATCGCCAAAAAGGATCAAGATAAAACCACTTTTACTTGTCCTTTTGGTACCTTTGCTTACAGTCGCATGCCCTTTGGGTTATGCAATGCTCCCGCTACCTTTCAGCGGTGTGTGATGGGGATATTCTCTGATATGGTAGAGAATTTTCTGGAGATCTTTATGGACGATTTCTCGATTTTTGGAGACTCTTTTTCTGATTGCCTAGTGAATCTTGACGCTGTTCTTACTCGTTGCAAAGAGAAGAACTTGACTTTGAACTGGGAAAAATACCATTTTATGGTCCAAGAAGGAATAGTACTTGGACATGTCATTTCACAGAAAGGCATTGAGGTTGACAGAGCTAAGATAGATGTCATTCAAAACCTCCCTCATCCCAAAAGCGTCAAAGATATTCGATCCTTCCTTGGCCATACGGGCTTTTATAGGAGATTCATTAAGGACTTTAGCAAAATTGCTAGACCTTTAACTCTTCTCCTGGCCAAGGATACGACCTTCCATTTTGACTCGGACTGCGAGACAGCTTTCGACTCACTTAAACACTCACTCACTTCAGCCCCCGTTTTATCATCACCAAACTGGGACTACCCCTTTGAGTTGATGTATGGCGCATCTGATTTTGCAGTAGGTGCAGTTTTAGGACAGCACATCGAAAAGATGCCACACGTGATATACTATGCAAGTAAGACCCTGAATGATGCGCAAATCAATTATACAACCACAGAAAAAGAACTTTTAGCGGTTGTATTTGCATTAGAAAAATTCAGGCCTTACTTAATTGGCTCACCTATAGTTGTGTATACTGACCATTCCGCTTTAAAACATCTTCTGGCAAAGAAAGATACAAAAGGTCGACTAATACGTTGGATCCTTCTGTTACAAGAATTCGATCTTGTTATCAAAGATAAGAAAGGATGTGAAAACGTAGTAGCTGACCATCTTTCACGCATCATTTCTTCTCCTGTGACCCTGCCGATCAATGATTCATTCCCTGACGAACAACTCTTGAGCATATCCGCTGAACTATGGTTCAGGGATATTGTGAACTATCATGCCACGGGACTAATACCCAGCGATTGGTCTAAACAGGACAAATACCGTTTTCTATCCCAAGTAAAACACTTTTACTGGGACAAGCCTTATTTGTTTAAATATTGTCCTGATCAGATCATTCGCCGGTGTGTCCCGAATGAAGAGTTCAAGAGTGTTCTTTCTTTTTGTCATGATGAGGCCTGTGGGGGTCACTTTGGTCCTAGAAAGACAGCGGAAAAGGTTTTGCAATGTGGATTTTATTGGCCGACCTTATTCAAGGACGCATTTGACTATTGCAAAACCTGTACACAATGTCAGTACACGGGTAGAATATCCCAGAGGAATGAAATGCCTCAGCAACCCATCTTGGTTGTTGAAATATTTGATGTTTGGGGCATTGATTTTATGGGTCCTTTTCCCAACTTCTTTGGAATTTGTACATATTGCTGGCGGTTGATTATGTCTCAAAGTGGGTAGAAGCCATTCCATGTCGCACTAATGACAAGAAAGTTGTCA
The DNA here is from genome assembly GCA_030015575.1 of Agapanthus africanus. Classification (NCBI taxonomy): domain Eukaryota; kingdom Viridiplantae; phylum Streptophyta; class Magnoliopsida; order Asparagales; family Amaryllidaceae; genus Agapanthus; species Agapanthus africanus. The sequence goes on along the minus strand of JASDDO010000024.1, from coordinate 831,090,043 downwards.
TTAAGTTCTTGAAAGAGAATATTTTCTCGCGATTTGGACACCCACGCGCTATCATTAGCGATAATGGGACACATTTCTGCAACAGATCTTTCGAGACTCTGATGCGAAAATACTCAATCAACCACCGACTTTCTACACCCTATCATCCCCAAACAAGCGGGCAGGCTGAAATCTCAAACAGACAAATCAAACTTATTCTGGAGAAAACTGTTGCTAAAAATAGAAAAGACTGGTCGACCAAACTGACGGATGCTCTTTGGGCATTCAGAACTGCATATAAAACCGACCTAGGAATGTCTCCATATAGGATAGTGTTTGGGAAAGCATGTCATTTACCCGTCGAGATAGAGCATAAAGCATTGTGGGCTATAAAAGAAATAAATTTTGATCTAAACCTTGCTTGCAACTTTCGGAAGCTGCAAATAAATGAGCTAAGCGAACTCCGCGATGAAGCTTATGATAATTCTGTAATCACAAAGAATAGGACTAAGGTTTTTCACGATAAAAACATTTTGAGGAAAACATTTTTACCTGGGCAACAAGTCCTTCTTTATGATTCACAATTACACCTTTACGCGGGTAAGCTCCGATCTCGATGGAAGGGACCTTTTGTTGTGCGGTCTGTATACCCGCACGGGGCAGTAGAAGTAGAAAATGTTAAAAACGGCACCTTTTTCAAAGTGAATGGACATAGACTAAAGCCGTATTTTTCCACTGACCCCACGGAGGAGCTTTTGTTCTTACAAGAGCCAGTTTATTTGGATTAAAATTCCTCCATCTCACCTTCATGTCCAGTATATCACTGCATCATCTTTTGAATGTAGGTGAGTGAAAAGAGTAAGTTTGGGAGAAGTTATTCACTTATATATTTTGCCCCCACTAATAATTCCCCCCAGGCTTACAGTTTTGTAGGTATAGCGATTGACAACAGTGATGACACTGTTGAAAACAAGTTTGGGGGAGGTTTGTGCTTATTTTTGCATCATGTGCATATCATCTGCATAAGCACAAAACATTTCTTTTAAAAATCTATAAAAATTGAAAACTTTTCAAAACCAATAAAAATTTAAAAATTTCCAAGTATAAAAATAATTTTAATATTTACACTTTTTTGTATATAAATAAGATAATAAAAGTTTAAATAATGAACAATTACATCCATGAGATTAGAAAAATTTAAGAAAACCAAGAAAATTAGAAGTTTTCTTATACGAACTAATAATAAGTACTTATGAGCCGTTGTCCCAAGGGTTAGTAAGATGGAGGAAGTCACTAATCTGAGGATAAAAATAAGTCCGAAAAATAGTTTCTATTCTGGAAGCCAAACATTTTGAACGTTGCTACCCTGCTATTCGCACTTACACACGTCTTAAAGCCTGGGATAGTAGAGGATACCTTGAAATGCTCTTGTCTTAAAGCCGATGTATGAAGGAAATAAAAAAAAATGAATAAAATATAAAGTGGTGAGAAAAATGGACACTGGTTTTGTTATCACCGAAGGCAATAAAAAAATGTATAGCGAGGGTGCTTCTTCACCTAGTGCCCTAAGGCCAACTGGTCTGGGAGTCACTGCTATGCCTTAGGTGGTGCAAGACGAGGAAAATACACCAAATAAGCAAGCACATGAGTAATCGGTCGGTTAGTACCTCAAGAAGTATTAACGGTCGCATGAAAGTGTAAGTCCATGCTACCTCTCCCGGTACTTTTGGGCATGCGGAATTTGGTGAAAAACAATTTTCTAGAGGTGGTAACATGGACTCAAAACCGGATCTTTGTTAAACATCTAACTAACAACCTAACTAGGAGTTGTTAACTACTCGGTTAGGGGGTTATACCTTTCTTTCTTGAACTCCTTCGTCTTCAAGCCTCGATGGTTGTCCGGATCGGCTTCACCCCGTCGTCTCCTTGCGCCGAAGATCGATCCACCTGAAAGCTTCTACCTATGGCTTCTTCTTCGGTCTTTGAAGAAAACTAGTTCACTTGGTTTGCTAAACCTTATGAACTAGAGTGAGTAGAGAAGAGTGTGTTGGGATTTTCTCTATGGTTCTTGGTTCTCAACACATGAGACAAGTGAACCATAGACTAAGGAGAGGGAGAGCAAGAGGAAGAAGATGAGAGCTCAAGAACAAGAGAGAGAATAGAAATGAAAGAATGAGAAAGACTTTCTCTCTTGGCTCTCATAATCCAAAGCCATCATCACAAAAATAGTAATCAAGTATTGTGTAAATGGTTTAAGTCAAAATGGCTATATCATTTCATGCACTCATATTGCACAAGAGAACAAGCAAGTGAAAAGTCTTTGCCATGAAATGATAGCCATTGTCATCATGATGGTCAACTAGTCCAACCTAGTCAACCGGTCAACAAAGTCAACAAGTCAACAAAGTCAACCCCTCAACAACCATGTCACCACAATACTTAATTAATATTATTGTTAATCATAAATGATATTCTCATTAGGGTTGAGCAAAAAGTCAATAGTCAACGGTCAACAACCCTAATAAGAATCCTCTGCCTCTGTCTCTCCGTCAACTGTGCATACACACCCGCATCCGCGTTCCGAGGAACACGAATACATACTGGATAAAACCAATCCCAAAACGTACACTAGGATCTGGCTTAAACCAAAGCCCGCTAGTGTTAACTGTCCGGACACTAAACGTGCACAAGTGCACGGATGTAACCGAACCCTGTCGCAAAACCATGCGACCTGTCGCAAAACCATGCGACCTGTCGCAAAACCATGCGACCTGTCGCAAAACCATGCGACCTCTACTCTTTTGCCTAAAGGAGAATAGCTTTCTGTGTGGGACTCTAAAGACTCGACACTACTCTGGCAGTGGGTTTAACCACAGACCGCAAGCGGCACTAGCTGTGCGTAACGGTCCCCAGGTAGATGCCGACAAGAAGACTGACGAGGTGAAACCCATCTGAACTCCTACTGAGCCTGAATGTGACAATCTCCGTACAGTCCGGTCTGTTCGTCTGATACATCGCATGGCGGGCTTAGGGGGGCGGTAAACGTCAGTCCCCTAATAGCGGTACAAGTCGTGTCGGAGTGAAGCCCAATACACCCTGACATAACACTGGAAGCCTACCAGTATATCTCGCTTGCCCTGGCCAGGGACTACTCGTGTAATGGCTCTCTTAGACACAGCGCGATGTCAACCCCCAATACCGGGAGAGACGAATCCTGTCTAACCGTCACTGCCTCCAAGTGCTTCGGGACTGCACCCAACTACTACCTGTTTGCACGACTCCTTTGAGCCGTGGTAGGGTAGTAATCAAAGTACAATGGGAACACACTCGAGGCGAAGTGACAGTGTCAAGTCAGAGGACTAAGCTGTACTCATGTCACCTGGGAACTGATAACTGACGATAGGTATAATACCAACCGGTCAGTTCCCGACGAGTCCTGTCCAGTGTACTCGTAACCCAACGAGCACCCGCATACTATCTCCAGTACGACGTACTGATGGCTGTGGGACAGACCATCTCCCACTCTGGGATGAGAAGCGCATGCGCTAGTCTACTCCGGAGTATCGATGCCCTGTCTCGATAGTCCTGCGACTAGGGACCTGCATAAGGATGTGCTTATAGATTACCCAGCCCCCACTAGTGTGACTGCCATCACAACGCTGGTAATCAAGTAAAGATCCTAAGGGCTCCACTAATGTGTATAGGCGATATACTAAAATAAACACATGTACACATTGAAGTAGAAACAAACCAAGTAGCATACTACTATTTTGAGCAAGATTGTATATACAAGGTGAATATCCCAAGCTTCCATTAAGTAATATACAAACTAGTATGATACAGTAATGACCTCTAGGGCATATACACTAACAATCACCCACTTGCACTAAGGCCATGTACTGGCGTATCGAAGACCTATCGTCTCGATCAGCCGCTCGAACTGAGTCTGGGGCAAGGCCTTGGTGAATGGATCTGCAGTGTTATCTTCTGAAGCAACCTTCCGAACCTCGATCTCCTGGCGATCCACGATCTCCCTGATCAGGTGATACCGCCTCAAGATGTGTCTGGATCTCTGATGGGACCTGGGTTCCTTCGCTAAAGCTATAGCCCCATTGTTGTCGCAATACAGAGGTATTGGATCAACAATGGACGGAACCACATGAAGTTCTTTCAAGAACTTCCTCATCCAGACAGCTTCTTTTGCGGCATCAGATGCAGCGATGTATTCCGCTTCCATCGTCGAGTCTGCAACGGTTTCCTGTTTGGAACTCTTCCAACACACCGCCCCTCCATTGAGGGTAAAGACAAAACCCGACATGGACTTGGAATCATCCTTGTCACTCTGGAAGCTGGAGTCAGCAAAGGCCTCGATCTGGAGGTCTTTTCCGCCATACACCAAGAACGTCTCCTTAGTCCTTCTCAGGTACTTGAGAATGTTCTTTACCGCTATCCAGTGTTTCTCCCCAGGGTTTGACTGATACCGGCTTACCACACTCAGTGCATAAGCTACATCCGGTCTGGTACACAACATCGCATACATTATAGAGCCTACCGCAGAAGCGTAGGGTATAATAGACATGCGATCCCTCTCCAAATCAGTCTTGGGAGACATCTCTTTAGAAAGGGTGATCCCGTGACAAGCCGGTAGGTTACCGCGCTTGGAATCTTCCATACTGAATCTTTTCAGTATGGTGTCGATGTACCTGGACTGTGAAAGTCCTAATATCCTCTTGGATCTATCACGATGGATCCGGATTCCCAGGATGTATGAGGCATCACCCAGGTCTTTCATGGAGAACCTGTGCGACAAGAACCCCTTGACAGATTGTAGCATAGGAATGTCATTTCCTATTAAGAGAATGTCATCCACGTATAAAACGAGGAATACTACAGTTCTCGCTACAAATCTACTATAGATGCATGGTTCATCTGGATTTTTGATAAAGCCAAATTCCTTGACCGTCTCATCAAAACAGATGTTCCAACTCCGCGATGCCTGCTTTAGTCCATAGATGGACTTAAGCAACTTGCACACCTTTCCGCTGCTCCCACTCTGAATGAAACCCTCTGGTTGGTCCATATAGACACACTCCTCTAAATTTCCATTTAGAAAAGCGGTCTTTACGTCCATTTGCCAGATCTCATAATCGTGGAAGGCAGCAATGGCAAGAAGGATCCGAATGGATTTCAGCATAGCCACTGGAGAAAAGGTTTCGTCATAGTCCAAGCCAGGTCTTTGACGGAAACCCTTTGCAACAAGTCTAGCTTTATAGGTCTCAACCTGTCCATCTACACCAATCTTCCTTTTGAAGATCCACTTGCATCCTACGGGTTTTACCCCGTCTGGAGCAATGTCCAACGTCCATACTTTGTTGGTGTACATGGACTCCATTTCGGTCCGCATTGCATCAGCCATTTTACCGAGTCAACGCTCTGAACGGCCTGTTGGAAGCTAGTAGGCTCATCATAATCTATGATGCAATCCTCTCTATCCCCGTCTATGAGAAAACCGTAGTATCTCTCGGGCGGATGAGACTGCCTACTACTCCTGCGGAGTGGCGTAGGAATGTCCTGTTCTTTTGAACCCTCTGGTTCCACTAAGCTTTCAGTAATAGCTCGTGGTTCTGGAATTTCTTCCAGTTCTACTGTGCTCCCACTAATTTCCTTTTCTAAGAACTGGTGTTCTAGAAAATGGGCATGACGAGAAACAAAAACCTTTTGTTCCTCTTCGCAATAGAAGAAATATCCCTTGGAGTTCTTTGGATATCCCACGAACTTGCACTGTACTGAGCGTGCCTCGAGCTTGTCCGCATGCTGCTTTTTGACAAAAGCTGGACTTCCCCATGTCTTAATGTGATTAAGATAGGGTCTCTTCCCACACCACATCTCATATGGTGTAGTAGGCACAGTCTTAGTGGGAACTCGGTTCAAAAGGTATGCAGCTGATTCTAGCGCATACCCCCAGAATGATCGCGGTAACTCAGCGTTACTCATCATGGACCGTACCATATCCAATAGGGTTCGGTTCCGTCTCTCCGATACAACGTTATGTTGCGGAGTGTATAGAGGAGTAAGCTGAGAGAGAATTCCGTTCTCTTTTAAATATTCCAGGAACTCGGCACTTAAGTATTCTCCACCTCGATCCGATCTTAGAATCTTGATACTTTTGCCGGTTTGTTTTTCTACTTCATTCTTATATTCCTGGAATTTTCCAAAGGCTTCGGACTTATGTTTCATTAAGAAGACATAACCGTACCTTGAAAAGTCATCCGTAAAAGTAATGAAGTAAGAATAACCGCTTCGCGCATGTGTAGACATTGGACCGCACACGTCGCTGTGTACGAGTCCCAAGAGCTCGCTCGCTCTTACTCCGTGTCCAGTGAACGGAGTCTTTGTCATCTTTCCTTTGAGACAGGATTGACAAGTGGCATACGATTGATATTCGAACGGATTCAAATATCCTTCTGTATGTAACTTCGTCAACCTTCTCTCATTGATGTGACCCAGTCTACAATGCCATAAGAAAGTCTGATTGATTTCCGGAGACTTTCTTTTGTGTGTATTCTGGACATTGAAAATCTGCGGATGGTTTAATATGTATATACCATTGCTTAATGTACCTGACCCAATCAGAACTTGATTAAGGTGAATGTTTACAACATTACTTACAAACGCAAATTCATAACCTTCTTTAGAAGTCAAAGATACAGAAATGATATTACAAGTTGCGTTGGGTAAGAAATAGCAATTACGCAAAACCAAAACGTGTCCATCTGACAACCCCAGGTGATAGTCCCCCACGGCCTTAGCATCCATGCTAGCTCCGTTTGCAACTTTGAGGGTCAAGTCACCTGCCTTCAAAACCCTACGATTTCTCAATGCCTGCAAAGAATTACAGATATGAGATCCTGATCCGGTATCCAATACCCAGGAAGTAGAGTTTATTGAAAGACAGTTTTCAATAACATACACACCTGAAGCTGAAGCCGCAACCTGCTTCAGATCCTGTGTTCTGGCCTTCCAAGCCCTGCAATCATTCTTCCAGTGTCCCTTCTTATGACAATAGAAGCATTCTTCCTTATCCACAAGCTTTCCCACTATCTTTGTTGCTTTTGCCTTTCCCTTCGTATCCACTTTACTAACACCGCCCCTTGGTTTGGCGGGGGCTTTCTTCTTCTTTCCCTTGGCTTTCGCCTTGGACCTAGAAGAGGAAGATCCTCCTACAAACAAAGTGGATGTTTCCCTACCTTTCTGTAGGGTGCCCTCTGCGCTCCTCAGCATGTTGAGGAGTTCTGAAAGTTCAACTTCCTTTTCTTGTAAGTTGAAGTTCAGGATAAACTGGGCGTAAGTGGAAGGAAGGGACTGGAGAATCAAGTCCGTATAGAGCTCATTCTCCAACGTGGTCCCAAGGTCCGCGAGCTCTTCTATGTAGCCAATCATCTTAAGCACGTGTTCTGCTACCAATGATCCGACGGCCAACCTTGCCGAAAATAACTTCTTCGACACTTCGTATCTTGCGATACGAGACTGCTCTCCATACAGTTCTTTTGTATGGAGAAATATGGATTCGAGGTCCATATTCTCGTGCCTCCTCTGATGTTCGTTGTCCATAGAGGCAAGCACGAGGCACTTGGCCTTCGCGCAATCTAGTTCCCAGGTCTTACGGATTTCCTTATCCGCGACGCTGGTTTTGGGACCTGGGACAGGGGGAGCTTTGGTGGTAAGAAGATACCCCAGCTTGTCGTAAGTGATTGCCATCTTGACATTCCTGAGCCAATCTTTGTAGTTTAGCCCTGTCAGTATGTTTTTATCTAGAAGTAACTTAAGTCCAGTCATGTCGATTGGTCGCTGCAATTAGGAGAGAGAAGAAACACTCAGCATGATGCTCTTGTAAGTTTAGAATGGTTTTCAGTTTGTCTAAACAGGATGGCTCCCACTGTTTCTCGAATCCCTCCTCAAACCAAAAAGGAAGAATTAGTCAGGATCAATCTCACCGTACAATACTTACTTAACCGTTCAGCCAGGCCAGTGTCGGTACTTCGAGGGAGGTTTTCCAACGCTTTCGCGAAGTTCCTTAATTAAATAACCTCTTTTCCCTGGGGGCGTAGCCCTGCTAACACCTTTCTAGACACCTACTTGGTTTATAGTATTGATCGTTAAGTGAGAAATTTCCCGAGGAGTAGCATATACTCACAGTAGGATCGGGATCCAAATATCATCGCGTGACAAAACTGAAGGAATCCTACCAGAATCATTACACTCCAAATGGTATGCAACACTAGCAAGTTTCAGTTCTTTTGAAACTCCCGATGTGGATTTTTGCCCCATGCTCTTATGACCTTGACTTTGGCCAAAATATCATAAGTCACATGTCAAGTTCTACCCGTCATTCTCCAGGTTAATTTGGATCCATCCGTACCTACCCTTGACTTTGGCCAAAATGGCAGTACGACTGTCCCAAACCAACGCATCTATCTATGCTACACATGAATACCCAATAGCTACCAATCACTATGCCTTGACTTTGGCCAACATACACAGCTTGAATACTATTGACTATTCATGTGAAACGACGGAGGGCTACGAATGGTTTTGGCAAAACCGTGAACGTAGTGAACTTGATATAATCGATGGAACGAGATAGCTTTTAAAAGGAGTGGCTCAAGCTCCGCATTTAAAAGTTAGTTTTGAAAAGAACCGAGTGGTTTTCCGAAAGTATTCCAACGATTTTAACTTGGTTTTTCTTGCATTAGTTCTTTTAATGCATCCCATCATTTAATCCTACCATTGCAGAAAACAACCAAAATATGACGTATGCTTATGCCATTCGCATTCGCCACGGGGCCCCGTCATTACCCGTTAGGTTACTTAACTAATGACAGAGCGGGGGCTGGGCTAGCGCGGCTGTAAAACATAAGCAACGCCTAAATAATATCATATATAGATATATTGCAATGATAGCTATTTCAGATCACAGATGAACACATTGGATATACTAGGAACCCGCAATTCGTACGAGCCTGTAATGAAAAGCAGATTACACGGTCGCGGTGAATAGCCAATACTCCACCCAAGATGCCTACGGGTGCGGTAAACTACCCGCCAAGTACCCGAAGCGAAGCAACCTCCCTCAACTCCGTGAGTAGGCCACTCGGCACTTCGGCATACCCGGTAGTTTGTGCACCCCCTCCATGGGTCTATCCTAGGAGCAAAAACAGTAAAAAGAAATTATACAATGACGGCTACAACCCCGACCCGGTTGTGCGGCCATACAAATAATTATTACATCAATTTACAAATTTACATGAATTGAAAGAAAAGAAAACTCTCGTCTCACAACCCCCGGCTATTCACCCGCGACAATCCAATGAATTCATATACACATTCCAATAACATTACAGATCACAGATTTGTATAACCCCCACTAATCGACATATAGCGATTAGCAGACGTTCAATACAAATATCACATCACAGAAAAACCCGTCAGCTTAAGTCTTTTAGAAGTTCGATCAAAAATACGGATTTTCAGGCCCCAAACACAAAATTTTCGTTCTGGAAAATCTGGGCAGAAAATACATATTCCAAAAATCCCAAAATACCCCTATGAACAAACTGCAAAAATAAAACCCCACGACCGAGTCAACTCGGCCGCGGTTCCGCTGCGGGAGCAAGCTCCCGCCGCGGAAACGCGGCGCGTTGATCGATTCAGTGGGTCGAATTTTTGCAGTTTCTTCTAAAAACCCTGAGTCGATTTTTGGTATATCTCAAATAATTTTTGCAGCACTTTGAAAATCGACAGAAAGTTTGAAATCCGGGTGTATTTCGCGACTTTTTCTCCGATCGAATTTCTAGTTACTATGCTAACATGTTAGGTAGTGTTTAACTAGGCTCTGATACCACTGTAAGTCCATGCTACCTCTCCCGGTACTTTCGGGCATGCAGAATTTGGTGAAAAACAATTTTCTAGAGGCGGTAACATGGACTCAAAACCGGATCTTTGTTAAATATCTAACTAACAACCTAACTAGGAGTTGTTAACTACTCGGTTAGGGGGTTATACTTTTCTTTCTTGAACTCCTTCGTCTTCAAGCCTCGATGGTTGTCCGGATCGGCTTCACCCCGTCGTCTCCTTGCGCCGAAGATCGATCCACCTGAAAGCTTCTACCTTTGGCTTCTTCTTCGGTCTTTGAAGAAAACTAGTTCACTTGGTTTGCTAAACCTTATGAACTAGAGTGAGTAGAGAAGAGTGTGTTGGGATTTTCTCTATGGTTCTTGGTTCTCAACACATGAGACAAGTGAACCATAGACTAAGGATAGGGAGAGCAAGAGGAAGAAGATGAGAGCTCAAGAACAAGAGAGAGAATAGAAATGAAAGAATGAGAAAGACTTTTCTCTCTTGGCTCTCATAATCCAAAACCATCATCACAAAAATAGTAATCAAGTATTGTGTAAATGGTTTAAGTCAAAATGGCTATATCATTTCATGCACTCATATTGCACAAGAGAACAAGCAAGTGAAAAGTTTTTGCCATGAAATGATAGCCATTGTCATTATGATGGTCAACTAGTCCAACCTAGTCAACCGGTCAACAAAGTCAACAAGTCAACCCCTCAACAACCATGTCACCACAATACTTAATTAATATTATTGTTAATCATAAATGATATTCTCATTAGGGTTGAGCAAAAAGTCAATAGTCAACAGTCAACGGTCAACAACCCTAATGAGAATCCTCTGCCTCTGTCTCTCCGTCAACTGTGCATACACACCCGTATCCGCGTTCCGAGGAACACGAATACATACTGGATAAAACCAATCCCAAAACGTACACTAGGATCTGGCTTAAACCAAAGCCCGCTAGTGTTAACTGTCCGGACACTAAACGTGCACAAGTGCACGGATGTAACCGAACCCTGTCGCAAAACCATGCGACCTGTCGCAAAACCATGCGACCTCTACTCTTTTGCCTAAAGGAGAATAGCTTTCTGTGTGGGACTCTAAAGACTCGACACTACTCTGGCAGTGGGTTTAACCACAGACCGCAAGCGGCACTAGCTGTGCGTAACGGTCCCCAGGTAGATGCCGACAAGAAGACTGACGAGGTGAAACCCATCTGAACTCCTACTGAGCCTGAATGTGACAATCTCCGTACAGTCCGGTCTGTTCGTCTGATACATCGCATGGCGGGCCTAGGGGGCGGTAAACGTCAGTCCCCTAATAGCGGTACAAGTCGTGTCGGAGTGAAGCCCAATACACCCTGAGATAACACTGGAAGCCTACCAGTATATCTCGCTTGCCCTGGCCAGGGACTACTCGTGTAATGGCTCTCCTAGACACAGCGCGATGTCAACCCCCAATACCGGGAGAGACGAATCCTGTCTAACCGTCACTGCCTCCAAGTGCTTCGGGAATGCTCCCAACTACTACCTGTTTGCATGACTCCTTTGAGCCGTGGTAGGGTAGTAATCAAAGTACAGTGGGAACACACTCGAGGCGAAGTGACAGTGTCAAGTCAGCGGACTAAGCTGTACTCATGTCACCTGGGAACTGATAACTGACGATAGGTATAATACCAACCGGTCAGTTCCCGACGAGTCCTGTCCAGTGTACTCATAACCCAACGAGCACCCGCATACTATCTCCAGTACGACGTACTGATGGCTGTGGGATTGACCATCTCCCACTCTGGGATGAGAAGCGCATGCGCTAGTCTACTCCGGAGTATCGATGCCCTGTCTCGATAGTCCTGCGACTAGGGACCTGCATAAGGATGTGCTTATAGATTACCCAGCCCCCACTAGTGTGACTGCCATCACAACGCTGGTAATCAAGCAAAGATCCTAAGGGCTCCACTAATGTGTATAGGCGATATACTAAAATAAACACATGTACACATTGAAATAGAAACAAACCAAGTAGCATACTACTATTTTGAGCAAGATTGTATATATAAGGTGAATATCCCAAGCTTCCATTAAGTAATATACAAACTAGTATGATACAGTAATGGCCTCTAGGGCATATACACTAACAGAAAGTGTGTGAGCAATCTCATATAAATATTCATTAATTAAAAAGTACTGAGGCTGATGGGCAAGAGTATGATAGCTTGAATTGAATTCTCCGGGTGTAGGGATGTTCTTTATACACACGCAGGGTTATATGATCGATGTTTGGAAGAAAGATAGGAATGAAGAATAAGACGATGTTTTATTGAGGGAGGACGTGATTTCTGACATCTTTTCATGACCATTAAGATAGGGCTCATGACAACCGAAAAGCTAGCTTAGTTGGAAACCCTAATTTTCAAGGCTTTTCTTTTACAATTCTTTTCTTTAAATGTAATATTCATGATCTTCCTTTTATTATTGGATTTTGTGGGTGCAATCCGCTGAAAACCCTCAGGAGACAACACTCCTCCTACTAGGGACACCTAGAGGTTTAAAGGCTTGTTGCACGTGCTCAGTGCAATCGTGTTGCCTACGAAAGTGTGCTAGTTAGTTTTTTCTCTTTCTTTATTTTTTCCTTCTCTTTTTAATAAAACAGTTCGCTCGAGACGATCGAAATTAAGTTTGGGGGAATTTGATTAGTCGAAAATATTGCATATTTTAGCCGGCAATTTCCTCATCATTTGCATCCATATAGAAGTGTTCGGCATTCATATTTTTACATATTAGCAAAACTGTCGCAAAATATCAGATTGCATGTACTAGACTCTAAAACCGACACTATAAAGGAAATTGACTACATTTTATGGCATCGCATCATCCCTATATTGCGCAATACTTGTTTTGAGATCTGTGCAGGAAAATCCAGAAGAAAGGCCAAGAATTTATACGGTACCGCTAAAACATGACGCCAACTCAATGATTTCAGTTCTGGTATCAATACAAAAGGGAAAATACAAATCAACATATCAGATGAAGCCCCAAATACCATCAAAAGACCACACCAGAAGAACCAAGCTCCAAGCCTCCTACATGGCCGCGGAACCGCGGCCGGAGCCTGCTTGCGCCGCGGTTCCGCGGCTGTCTTGCCACGTCATCCACCAAATTTTGGGCCATAATGCTTCTCTCAGGGTCTACACTTCAGAATGACATGTCAAATTCCAGAAGACTCCAGAGACTTCTGCCAGATCAGCAAGCTTTGGGATCAACACTAAACTAGCCTATCATTCTAGAAACTTCTTCTTAAACCCTAGCTTAAACCCTAAGCTAAGCCTAACAAACTCCTTCTAGAAGTCTTTCAACAAACTTTTGGAGGGAACTCAAAGGCTTAGGGTTTGGGTGCTCTATAAATAAGACCCTAGGCTCACTTGTAAAGGGAATTCAATCTTGGAAGAATCAATCCATTAGTTCATTTTAGCCATTCTATCTCTTTCTTCATCTTCTTCTTCCACAAGTCTAGTGAGAGGACTTGTGTGAAACCCTAACCCTAATTCCAATCAAAAGCCAAGATCCCGAGTACCCATCAAGCAAGAAGCCTTGCAACCTTTTATGAGCCGAGCCGACCTTCAACAGAGTAAGTGGTCTAAGCCGATCCACGACTCACGGAGCCGAGCGACGCCAATTCAACAATTTAGTTCTTCCTCTTGTAGTTCTTGAGCGACTGTAATCAAATTGTTGATATAAATAAAAGGTGATATTCTTTTATCTTGTTTTCTTTAAATTCTCGCATCATGATATCTTTTCAATTCTTGAATACTTTCTGTGTGATGACGTTTGAGTAATACTCCGCTCGTCGAGGAGTCGAGACGATCAATAGAATGATGATGTAATATATCTTAAATCGATTCTTGAATCCTACGAGTTTTGCTAACCCTAGCAAGTTCAAGAATCGACGACCCAATTCGTTGCGATGCTTTCTTGATTGATATCGCTCGAGATTGGGGAGTTACGATCGTTTCTTGAAATTGTTAGAGGCTAGAATGTGAATGATATCGATGAAAGAACAAGGGTTAAACGATGAAACCCTAGTTTCATCAAGAAAGCCCTAACTCTCGTCGATCATCATCGATCTAGTATCAATCCTTCGAAGGACAAGAACACGAAATCTTGAAATTACATCACGTCTATAGATCCGATCGATTCCTACGAGCCTCATTTAGATTCTTGACATTTTGGTTGGAAATATTATCGAAACCCAATTCTTGATTGTTTATCAGTTTCTTGATTCTTGATTAAACTCGTGACACCTGAATCAATTGATAAACTCTTGAATCATGTTTTCTTTTCTTTTCGATTAACTTTTCGATTCAAACAAATCAAATATAAAAACGAATCGCACAATCCCTGTGGACGATCCGCACTCGCTTACGATCTACAACTGACACCGTAGTTGATTGCGGTCAAATATAATTTTTTGATTGTGAACTTTATTCAATTTTCTAATTACCGACACAAAGAGACTATTATCGATTTGATTTACTTACTCAGTCTCGCATTCTACGATCAGTCAAATAGAGCCGAAATCGGGGACTATTTGAATCGATACTTTACATTACACAATCCGGAAATCGTTTCAATCAGCTCTGATTATGAGTTATAAGTAATTATTGTTAAACAAAAATAAGAAATAACTTGTAGCTCACTGGTTAAGTCTCTACACTATTGTTCTTTAGCCTACGTGTTCGAATCCCATCAACCTCAACTATTTTAATATTTTTTCTTTCAGAATTTTGGAAGCCCAAGAGTTTGCACGGGTATTACATGGAGATACCAAAAGTTTCAACAAAATTAAAGCGGATAAATGAGACATTTAAACCAAGATGAAGCCTTGGCACGAACCCCAAGGCAATCGCCCATGTTCTGGCCGCCACAAAACCGCCACCAGCGGCCCCTTTACTCCATCGGGTCCTTCTCGTGCACACTCGACCCTTTAACTCCACACTACCTATTTTTATACTTTAAAATTTTTGAAAACACCTAGAGTTCTGTTAGGCCTTTCATCTATTTCTTTTACTCTCTTTAATTTCATTTTCAATTCTTTTTAATTATATTTAATCCGCCATTCTTCTCACTTTTCTCCTATAAATACTTAGACCAGTCCTAGCTCTTCTCCTAGGCATACCACTCTTTTAAATCTATACTCTCTCTCAAATTCTCAAGCACTTAAGTTCCCTCAAGAAGTCGAGCACGTTTCTTCCATCTCGCGTCATCGTTCACTTAAGCTCTTTCCTCCTTCTCCGTTGCTTCACAACTCACCCAAGTGGCGTTAGTAGATTGAGCCCGTCCTTTAGTCGCATTCACGGTCTCGGTTCTTTAAACCGAGACTACTTTTCTTCAATTCCTCGCTTGTACAAGTACGAGCGGAGAAGGTAAGTTCTCTCATCCTCTCTATTTTTCCTTCTTGTATGCTCTCCTTAGCTCTTTTACCACATCGACACTCCACGTCACTTGTAACTACGTAAGTCCCTTCTTTCTTTTCCCTTCCTCTCAATCGTTTAATCTCAAACTCTTCTTAAAAACGATATCGATAAATGTAGAGTTAGCTTATTCACAACCTCTTTAAAATAATTTTACTACTATTACCATGCTAAATAAATCGCAATAAACCTTTAACTGCAACCTTAAAATATTGTTCATCCAATTAACTTTGCACATATTTAGAATTTCTTGTTAAATAGAACGTATATTGAATTTTATACAAAAATAACATGAACATTACATATACCCTTTTAACGGCATCATGATTTATAAATCTAGAAAATCCACGGGGTAACGACCTACCCCACTCACATACACAATGGTTTTCATAGTACGATATTTTGGTTACATATTTTATCTAAAAGAACAATTTTCATTAAAAATAGCATCGCTATATAAAAATACGTTTTAGTCGCTATTTTAAAAACCATTGCAATAACGCCTCTACAACCCTTGTTAGGAGACCCGTTTGTGGATGGTGCGGATTATCACACATCTTTTTGATAAGTAGAGCGAGAAGCAGAACTCCTCACAGATAATTCGGTCTTGAAAGAAATAAAATACGATTTTTAAAGAAATACGACTTTTAAAGCAAATTACATCATTGGAAAATTATATAAATCATAAATCCGTATTTCTATGAAAACAAAATGTGAAAACTATATTTTAAATGAAAGATTAAGGTTACACTAAAATACCATCAAGTTTCCAAAAGCAACGGTTTTCATTAAAATGCCATAAACTTTAAGAGTTCGATTTTTACACTAAAATACCACAAAATATAAAATACGTTTTTATACAAAAATCTTGACTTTTCAAACAACATATTTTTATTTAAAACTTATTCGAGAGTTTAGAACGAATTTAAAATGCTCGAGAATTTTTAAATGTCATTTTTACTAAAATACCCTAGAAATCAAAAGACTAATCTAGGTTACGTATTTTAGATTGCAGATTGGTTTGAGTGGTATCTTCTCTTGTCAGTTGCCTTGGGGTTGCCGGAGACATTGATGCACCACTTGCCTCTCCCTAAATATGGATCGTAACCATATGGTGGAAATTATCAAATGATAATCGTCTTTGAAAAGACATAAATCATGTCGTCCATGTGCATGGGTTATCGATATTTTCCAAACTCAAGAAATTCATAAGATTCAACTCTATTAATAAGATATGATTATAACCTAAATACAAACTCGAACTTGATTAGAACTTGAACTCGAATCACAAATTGACTTAAAGTTGAACCTAAATTGAACTCGAACTTAATTCCAACTTGACTTGAACACGAAATTGAACATGAACTATCTACTTGAAACTTGACACGCATACATGAACTCGACGAGTATACCTGAACCCAATATCTACACTTGATACAACTTGACTCGAACTATGAATACACTTGACATGAATCCTTGCAATCAACATGACAACATGAATTCAATCTTGAAAACTTGACATTTTTACATCACCTTTTGTATTCGTGGATTCGATCAAGACTTATAATTTTAACTATAAATTAATATGCGCGGGGATAAGGGGTAGTCTGGTAAAGAATGTATATCGTGGTACGAGAGTCCACTAAAAATCACCTAACACGAATCAATGTGCTGTTGTCTCTGGCTTCACGGGCCTTGAACGAAATGTATTGTTGGTCCGTGACTTCACGGACTACTCTCGTATATACTGTAAGCATATTTTAGCAACTCTACTAGGGTTTTAACAAAAGCATGTGAGCAATTTTTAAAAATCTAGAGAGTTAAGTATACTAGTCACGAATCGAACTAGAGATTAGGGTTCCAAATAAAGCAACTAGGGTTTTATACCAAGTGAATGGGAACTACAACCTTTGTAGATCGATCGAACACTTCAATTGCTCCGTGTAGAAGTTCTTGAGCTCCTCTACGACTCCGCTTGAAAGTTGAATGAGGTTTCTTGAGGTCTTCGTCGTCTATGATGATCTACCATGAAGTTTCTCATTCTCAAACTCTTACTTCACTAATCAATAAAAAGTTAAGATAACAACCTATAATAGTTTGCTATTCTCGTATAGGTTGATGAAGTGGGATTTTTCTCACTAAAATTCTTTTTTTTCCTTTTCCAACTTAGAAAAATATCTAGAGAGGAATGAAGAAGATGATGAACTTGGCAAGAGGTGAATGAACCTTGGAGATAAGATTGAGAGAGATATAAATATGGGTGAATAAAATAAACAGAAAAGAATGAGTCATGGTTACTAGAGTCTTTAAGAACTTCTTAGAAGCTATGATCCATCTCTTCATTTGTTTTATTCACATATTTATCAATATCTTTATATTCAAATTCTCCAATGTGATTCTTGCATTGTCATGTTCCTTGTATCATCAACCATGATACATACATACATACATACATACATACATATATATATATATATATATATATATATATATAACTATAAAGAAAAGAATTATAATGAGTAATTAGTTAATTATTAAATCAACATTTTATTTAATAATCCGGTCATATCATATATAACCCGACTAATATCAAAAAACGCTAGATTAAAATATGGTATCATATACTCATAGTTAATCAAGCTCCCGCACATATCTCCATATGTATCCTATTTCATTTCACTTGAGTTTTAAACCTCTATGTGGGACTCTTAAGACTCGTCAATCCGCTAGCAGTAGATAATGATCATATCAGATACCCACAAGCCGTCAGCGGTACTAGCTGGACGTACCGGCTACCCAGGTATTGAACGATTAGAAAATCAACAAGCAAACTTGTTCAAACTTCCGTAGATCCAACAAGCAACACTTACCGTACAGTCCGGTCTCTTCGTCTAATATGTCGCATATCGAGTCTGGGGGTTGAAGTCATCAGACTCCAATAACTCGATAAGTCATGTTGATGTGTGGCCTATAACCAATCTAGAAACTACTGATAACACTTATTAGTAAATCTCATCAGCCCTGATCAGGGACTTGCGGTTATAGCCAATCGCGCATAGCACAACATTAACTCCCAATACCGGGAGAGATGAAACCTCTCTTATCGCTCACTGCCTCCATGTGTCTCAGGACTGTACCCAAAATCCATCTATTCGCATGCCTCAGTAGAGCCGTGGTAGGGTGGAAATCAAAGTACAGTGGGAAGCACACAAGACACTATGACGATCTCGGGTCTACAGACTAACCTGTATAAGTGTCACTGGAGAATTGCTATTTGACGATATGTATAATATGCTGGGTTCTTATCATCCTCACCATGTAATCTAAGACGTCTAGCATGCAATTTTAAAAAAAAACTAGAGTGCTAGGAAACCCAGAATGAGGATCTAACTAGAAAATTAAGGTTTAAAACACATGTAAACTACTTTACACTAAGTGAACAAGGAATACAACCTTTTTAGACCGGTCCTTCACTTCTAAAGCTCCGTTCAGTAGTCCCTTTGCTTCGAGTTGTGGTCTTTCGGACTCTCTTTAGGCTCCACTAGGCGAAAGGAACATGCTTGCTTGAAGAACTTCGAGGCCGAAGATGATCTACGTCGAGAAATCTCCAACTCAAGCTATCTCTTCACTAATTGAGAATTAGTGAAGCAAACAACCTATACTAAATGACTAGTCTAGTGAAGATCGATGAAGTAGGAATTTTGCTCACTTTAGAATTATTTCTCTCTCTTTCTGTTCTTTACTCACTCAAAACTAGAGAGCAAATGGAGGAGGTGAAGAAAATGATCAAGTGATCCACACATGAACCATGGGAGAGAAAATAACATATATAACCCATGTAGAGACTAAACCATGGCTAAAGGTAATGGTTAGGTTAATAAATATCTAAAATAAAATAAAATTAGTGGACTAAGTCAATGGTTTCCACAAGTTTCTCCAAGCTTCACAAGCTATGACAAATTTCCACCTAATTTTGATTTTCCGTTAATAATTAAAACCCCATATTATCTTAAGTATGGTATGAGTCTCATACACCCATGTCCAATGTATCATCTAGCATGACACAAAACTTAATACATTAATATATATCACATATATATTTAAATGTATTTGGAGAAAACATTTTCTTAAGTGAGCTAATATTAGTTAATGTATATTAATATATGAAATGTATAATTACACATTAAATTATTAAATCAACACTTGATTTAATAACCCGGCTGTATCGCATACAACCGACTAATATCATTTATATGCATATCACATATACATATAACATATCATTGAATCAACACTTGATTCAATAATCCGGTTATATCACATATAACCTGTATCGCGAGATTGAAATACGGTATCATATACACGTATTAATCTCGGTCCCGCACATATCACATATGTGCCCTACTTCGTTTCGCATGAGCTAGAAAACCTCTGTGTAGGACTCTAATGACTCGTCAATACGCCGGCAGTAGGTGATGATCATATCAGTCACCCGCAAGCCGTCAGCGGTACTAGCTGGACGTAACGGCTACCCGGGTATTGAGCGATCAGAAGATCAACAAGCAAGCTTGTCCATACTCCTGTGAATCCAATAAGTAACACTATCGTACAGTCTGGTCTCTTCGTCTGATATGTTGCATATCGAGTCTAGGGGTGGTAAGCGTCAGACCCCAATAACTTGATAAGTCGTGCCGATGTGAGGCTCATAACGGGTCGAGAAATTACTGATAACACTTACCAGTAAATCTCAGTATCAGCCCAGGCAAGGGACTTCCTGTTATAGCCAATCGAGCACTGCGCAATATCAACCCCCAATACCGGGAGAGAAGAATCCCCTCCTATCGCTCATTGCCTCCATATGACTTGGGACTGTACCCAAAAACCACCGTTTTGCACGCTCTCTTGAACGTGGTAAAGTGGAAATCAAAGCACGGTGGGAATCACACAAGACTCTATGACGATCTCGGGTCTACAGACTAACTTGTACCAGTGTTACCAGAGAACTGCTATCTGACGTTAGGTATAATACCATCTAGGAGTTCAGTGTACCCAGTCTCCACTGAGAACCCATATACCATCTTTGATGTCAAACACCAATGGATATGGGATCATCCATCGCCCATCAAATGGGTCAAGAAGAGTATACGCCAGTCTACTCTGGAATATCGATACCCTGTCTCGATACACCCTCGACTAGGAACAATTAAAGGATATACTTGTGGACTACCCTGGTCCCACTAGTATGATCTGCATCATAGTCCTGGTAGTCAAGTATACATCCTAAGGGCTTTATCAACATGTGAGAGAAAGACGGTATCACAATACAAGTCTACATGTTAAGATAAAGAGCAACCAGATATCATACTATCATGTCGAGCAAGAAAGTCCTCCCTATATATGTCCAAGCATTCATTATAATATACAATCATGTGCAATAATGGCCTCTAGGGGATACATATAACTAACAATCTCCCACTTGCACTAAGGTCAGTTGTTGTAGTATCCCATACCCAACATTCCGAAGAGTCTCTCAAAATGTATCTGGGATATGGCCTTCGTAAGTGGATCCGCCGTGTTGTTCTTCGTGTCAACTCTCTTGACCTCGATCGCCCGGAGATCAACTATCTCCCTGATCAGGTGATACTGCCTAAGAATATGTCTGGATCACTGATGGGACCAGGGTTCCTAGGCCAAAGCCCAGCTCCATTGTCACCACAATGGTAGGAACCAAGTTCATCTCATGAACATTTATACCCAGACAACGTCTTTAGTAGCATCGTTGGCAGCGATGTATTCACTCTTTATCGTTGAGTCTGCCAAGGTATTTAGCTTGGAACTTGTTGGGGTCAAAATTTACACCCCGGTTGACCAAGTCAAAATCAAAGTCAACCCCAAGCCAAGTGGGCCAATACCCTGGTCGAGCCCGAACACGAAGCATCCGGCTTTCCGCCATGCCAAAATAAATTTTTTGTAATAAATAATTTTGGTGTATTTCCTTTTTTTATTTTTTGAATAAATGTAAGAAAAATTGGCATAAAGCCAAATTTTTGTAAAGCCCATGGCTTATGTGCAAAAAAACAAAAATAAAAAATAGCACATGAGGTATGGGATGGGCAAAATGCCATTTTTGTAAAGCCCAAGGGGTTATATGTAAAGTGTATAGCCTATAAAGGCAAAGATAATAAAAATATCTCAACAACTTTTTCTCTATCCAAAAAGAATCAAGATCTGTGATCTTCTCCTTCCTCAAGATTCTAAAACCTTCTTCTTTCTTTTGAACTAAATCAAGAGTTTTACTTTTCCTTTTCCAAAACTAAATAGTTTTTCACCACAAAACCCACAAAGGGGAGCTTGGATCTTCCATCAGATCTTAAAAAGGAGAGATTTTTAAAATCTCACCCCTCTTGTTATCCAAGAGCCGGCCAACAAAGGAGGAAGAAGGAGACCCATCTCCAAAGACCCCACTTTGGAGAAGATCCAGGGCTCAAGGGGAGAAGCCCCTTCATCAGCTCCAAAATATTCTAGGAGTTTAACTCTTCATATATATATATATAAAATAATAAGTATTTTTTTCTGGGAGTACAACTCCCAGTGCAGGGACCAAGTCCCTTTTGCAGCCCAAGCACCCAAAGCGTGAGCGCCTGAGCGCCCAAAGCGCTAGCGCCTAAAGCGCGGGCGCCCGAGCGCCCACATGCTTGGCACGTGAGGCGCTAGCGCCCACGTGCTTGGCACGTGAGGCGCTAGCGCCCGATTGTCCAAAGTGCTGGTGCCCGAGCGCCCATGTGCTTGGCACGTGAGGCGCTAGCGCCCAAAAGCGCTAGCGCCTTGGCGCCCAAAGCGCTAGCGCCTTGGCGCCCAAAGCGCTAGCGCCCAGGGCGCTAGCGCCTAGGGCGATAGCGCCAGCGCCCGAGCGCCTAAGCGCCCGCGTGTCGCGCACGTGAGGCGCTGGCGCTTTATTCCACACATCCTTTGGATGCCCTTTCCCTTATATATATATGTATGTATGTATGTATGTATGTATACATACACACACACACATACTCTACAACACTGTCCCCCGTTAGAAAAAATTTCTAACGGGGCACTGCCCCGCACTCCGCAAGGGGGCTGCTAGCCCCCTTGACCCCCAGCCCACTATCCGGGTAGCAGGACCCCCGTAAAAACTCTCCGAGGCCCCCGATATATCTAAAACCCCTTTCAAAACACAACACATGCACACTGCACATTGAGTTCGCATGACCTGTTTGACCCATTAATCGGAGGTTCTCTCGCTCCAAAGGTGAGGGATAATTAGCGGCAGCTTAGTCTGCGGCTGCCGGAGATTCGGATACCCACAATCAATAAACCCCAGCCTACCCTAGGCAGGGGGAATCTGTAATGCGCATGACAAGCGGATGCGTATTCCCATCTCAATAGGGGGACAAAAAACACCCTACAGATTCTGGCACGTCCAGTGGGACCTTTCTCTCCTCCCATATCTCGGGTCAAGTGTTCATGCGAACTCATTTAACATATATGCCGATGTTTGTACTGAAATAATGTTTTTTTTCCGTGCAGCAATCAACTTTCAACGACAATGTCTCCCAAGACGAATTCAGCTTCCAACGCGACCCCGATCTCATACGTGGTCAAGATCAATGCTCGTGTGGTTCTCCCCGCAAGCCTCAATCGACAGTGGGAGGAACTGTCCTGCCAGTTTGGTTCCGTCGTCATCTACCTTGCCGGAAGTGCTCATCTGGCAGAAATCCCGGCAAAACAGGTGGCCAAGCCGGTCTCAAGAGGCAAGAGGCCGAATGTTGTGATCGCTAAGGCACCACAACCGAAACTTAAGACGGTGTCTAAACGACTCTCTGGTGCTCCAGCTGGGGGCAAGACTTCCGGTACAAATGGCAACATCAAACGTTGCGGACGAGATCAGGCGATGACTCCAACGAATGCACAATCAAGCGTATCTCCAAAGCCCTCCATCGCCCGGTCTATGGTGGCTTCCCGAAGAGCCGTAACCAGCCAAGTGCTCAAAACAGAAAGGCTGAGACAGAAGCGGCTCAGGTATCGATCTAACAAGAGGGCCAGGACTCCGGCCAAGTGGAATCTTATGAGATTTCAGGAGCAGAGTCATCCTGCGATGACGGCTGAGTCGGCCGTAAAAATCAGCAATTCCTTCGAACCTCTGAAGTGGGTTCAGAAAAATGCCATGACCGCCAGAATCAAGAAGACAGCGGTCCGAACGTTGCTACAAAGAGACGTGTCTCGGCCCCAACAGAAAAAGTATGACACTGTCTCTTCAAGAGTCTACCAGGCGCTATGTGCCACGCGAAAACAGCGATGCACACCCAAAAAGGAAGCGTCAGCACCATTCATGAATCCGGCCAGGCCGGCCGCCTTCAGTCGACTGCCCGTTACCGAAACAGGAGGGTCAAGACAGCGATCCGTGAAATCAGCTACCGATAATAAAAAGACGGTTGGATATGTCATCCATACGGTCTATATGGCGGGTGGGCACCCCATCGACAACCTTCGTAGCAAAAGCAAGGATGGGGCCATCACATCCCAAGCCCAAATTGGCTTGAATGTGGTTGCCGCTTCCTAAGAACAGCCGCCTCCGCTGGATGATGAAAACCCTCTCGATGAGGATGATAGGCAGAAAGACCCCTCAGTTCATATAGAGTCAAGCTCAGACAGTGAGGAAGAACCGACTTTCCGCCCCAGGACCGCGGAGCAAGAGCTGCTTCAAGAGCTTCGAAAACAGCTCAAGAGCAAAGATAAAGAGATGGCCAAGCTCTATTCGAAAATTGACGACCTAACAAACGTTGTGATGCAGCTTACGGCTCAAATTGCTCGAGCGCCTCCCAATCAAGCATAAGTCGCTACTCATGAGTCGGATGATGACAATCCGAAGCGGCCTCCTGTCCCTTTGGGTCCAAGATTGGTTGAGCCGCACGAAAGCCGGCCACTTTCCGCTTCTGGGGACGCCTTGGCCCCAGATAGCACTATCCTGCTAACACAAGATTGGATAATGGATTTGGTCACCAGCAAGGTTAAAACATTGGTGGCCGAAGCTGAAGCTCAGAAAGAAATTGGCAGTAGTGGGCGGCCATATCCCGCACAGTACGATCTGATCGAGTTCCCGAGCGGCTACGTCATTCCTAAGTTCGGAAAATTTGACGGGACGGGAAATGCAAATCAGCACGTCGCCCACTTTAAAGTATCGTGCGGAAATACAGGGGGCAACGACGCACTTCTTCTTCGCCAATTCGTCAACAGCCTGACCGGTGTCGCCTTCGACTGGTACGCGAGCATACCAGACGGGTCCATCACTACCTTTGCCCAAATGGAGTCTCTGTTTCGGCAAAGGTTCATGAATGTCAGTGATAAAATCTCTATTGCTGACCTTGTGAGGACCAAACCGGGGAAGAATGAAAGCAACACCGACTTTATCGCCCAATGGCGTAATCTCACAGTCAAGTGCGAACCGCCACTGGAGCAGGACCAGTCCGTCAGCCTTCTCATTGGGAACCTCAGCAATTGGATGGTCCCATTCTTGTGTACAGCAGGCCTCAAGACGTTTCAAGAGCTAACCAAGAAAGTCCAAATGCTGGAACGGTCAAAGCAAGAGTCTACCCTGGACTCTCAGAGAGACAAGACTTGGAAAAGAACGCGGGACAACAACCATAGAAGCGGGAGTTCCAGCAGCACCAATGTCTTCAATGCGTCCGACAATGAAGACAAGCGAAAGGCAGGCGATTCCAAAACCAACCAGTCTCGAAAGCCATTGCTGGGAAGAGATGGGCCTTCCCTAGAGGAGAAAAAGAACAAGGTTTACTCTTTCAGAAGGGACAAGGTCCGCAAGATATTTAAAGATGCCTTGAATAACGGTCTACAATTGCCGGAGTCGAAAAGACCTCAAGAAGAAAAAATGACCGATAATCCCCTGTATTGCCCGTACCACCGAGTAGTGATCCATGCGATCGAGGATTGCTATATCTTCAAGGACTGGGTCGAGAAGCAGTACAAGGCTGGAGAGATCGAGCTGTCCAAAAGTGTGTTGGTGAACAATCAAGTTGCAACCACCAACTTTATACAGACAGAAGCTGAAGCATTCTGGGAGCAGACAGCCGAACCCGCTCGCCTGAGAAATGAAACAGACTCACCGCGGCCTCCGTGGAGTACGCACATATCTAATAAGACGAAGAAGATGTTAAAACTACTTCGGAAAGAGCCCATGACGGAATGGGAAGGGCAGAAGAAGCCTACCATTCCAGCTGCCAATGCGGCTCCATCAGGCTCAAAATCCAAAAAGCTCAAAAGGAAGAAAAGTGCAGCTCGGCGCGAAAAAGAGTCTGCAGGGAGATCGACCATTCAAAAATATATCGATTCTCTCGAAGACTATGAACAGAAGGAAAGAACTCTGATTCAATTGAAGGAGTTCCTCCCTATAGAAGCGTCTGAAATTCTGGAGGAGTTAGAGGAAGACTCCAACGAAGAGATCCCTATAGTGACCTGCTACGCCATCCATCTTGGCAGCGACTCTGAGGAGGAGCTCTGTTTTCCCGAAGAGGACGAGGAGCTCGCCACAAGGGCCAACCAAATCCAGCTCAGAAGCGGCAGGGCTCTGCCGCCAAATTAGGGCAACGCCCCAAAAGGAAAGGAAAAACAGGTGGATAATGAGGAAGATGGCAGAGAACCGGCTAATGAAAACTCAAGTCCTTCCTCGGTAGACTATAATGTCTTGGCTCATCTCCGGAAGCTTCCGTCTCTCCTGAGCATCTACGATGCCTTGGTCCTATCTAAAGAGCTTAGAGATGTTCTCATTCACGCTCTACAAAACCCTGAGCGGTACCGGGCTCACTTTGTGGAAATCAATATGAAAAAAGCCCAGTACGCTCTGTATGCCGCTACAGTCACGTTTAAGGACGGAGACTTGCTACTGGGAACAGCTGAGCATAATCGCCGCTTTACGTGACAGGGTACAGCGACGGAGACCGGATTAATCGCATATTGATTGATCCGGAGTGAACATCATGAATTTGCGGATGTTGGGTCCCGGCAGTGCCCCGGCCGTCAAAACGCGGCCAAAATGCGGAACAAAAATTTTCTAAACCGGCGCTACCGCAACCCGATTTCCGGATAGCAAACTAACTAAAAGTTAGAATCATTATACCGAGTTGATCCGTGTCCTTCGGTCTTCATTCTAAGCTCCTAGTGGCTCGTTGATGTGGTTTGGTTGCCGGTCTTCCTCCATCTCCGATGATCCACCCGAGGGAAAAGGCGCAAGCTCCAACCTCGTTGAACGAGGTAACCGACGCTCCGGAGTCGCTAGCTAAGGAGAGTGGTGGTGTATGGAAATGTCACTACATTTTTTCTCTCATCCATGTGCTCATGGGAGCAACCATAGAAGAAGATGAAGGAGGTGATCAAGTCTTGGCATGGACCAAAATGGTGAAGCTTTTTGTGTGAATGAGAGTGAGAGTGAGCTAGTGTAAAAATGTAATCCTCAACCAAATGAAATGAACCCCCACCCATGATGAAGTGGCCGGCCCCCCTACTTTCTCTCTCTCCTTCACACAAAAAATCATTTTCCTTTGTTTAATTTCATTAAACAAATCCAACTATACCACAAAACCATGTTCATGCCATGCTTGAAGTCACATCACCTTT
This sequence comes from Agapanthus africanus, assembly GCA_030015575.1. NCBI lineage: Eukaryota > Viridiplantae > Streptophyta > Magnoliopsida > Asparagales > Amaryllidaceae > Agapanthus > Agapanthus africanus. The sequence goes on along the minus strand of JASDDO010000024.1, from coordinate 831,063,039 downwards.
TCCACCCCATTAATAAAACAAATGAATTTCCATAAATGGAAAATCATAATAAATGAGGTGGCATCTTCTAGAAGCTATTCCGTATAAAATACGGAATACTTCCCGGTACATGTATCGAAATACATATACGCGTATTCGTACCATAATACGAATAGCCGAGAGAGAAAACGAATAGTGAACAATAATACTAGAATACATATATATAAATACATATGTGAATTATTAAATCAAACCTGATTTAATAAACTGGCTTAATCCTAAGCCGCTACTATTATCAACCGTCCGATTAAAGTCTGCGCAGCACTTGCACATATTTAATCGGACACCTGTATGTATCAACATACCTCATGTACACCATATCGCCTGAACTGTGAAAACCCTCTGTGTGAGACTCTAAAGACTCGTCAATATGCTGGCAATGGGTTTAACCACAAGCACGTCAGCGGCACTAGCTGTACGTAATGGCTATCCAGGTATTGAGCGAAAGGGAGGCCGACGAGCAAACTCATCCTGAAACCCTACTGAGCCTGTCAGTGACAATATCCGTACAGTCCGGTCTGTTCGTCTAAGAGTATCGCATATCGAGTTTAGGGGGGTGGATAAAGTTAGACCCCCAACAACGCGATATTTAGTGTCGGTATGAAACCCATCACCACCCGAGAAATTATCGATCCTGGATCGATAATTCTCGTCCACCGTGGCCACGGATTTATGGTGATGGCCATCCGTACACAACGCGACATCAACCCCCAATACCGGGAGAGACGAATCCCCGACGATCCGATCACTGCCTCCATGTGGCTCGGGACTGTACCCAACTAAAACCTGTTTGCACGACTCCTTTGAGCCGTGGTAGGGTAGTAATCAAAGCACAGTGGAAACTCACACGAGACAAATGACGATCTCAGGTCGACAGACTAACCTGTACACATGTCACCTGGGAACTGCTATCTGACAATAGGTATAATACCAACTAGCAAGTTCCCGGCGAGTCCGTCCAGTGTACTCATAACCCAATGAGCACCTGTATACTATCTTTGGTGAACAAACTAACACCAATGGCTTATGAGATCTAGCCACTGCCCCTCATCAGGGTCTCGATCAGTATACACTAGTCTACACTGGAGTATCGATGCCCGGTCTCGATACTCCCACGACTAGGGACATTTAAGGATGTGCTTATAGACCCCCAGCTCCCACGTATGTGATCGCCATCACAATGCTGGCAGTCAAGCAAGAATCCTAGGGGCTCTATCAACATGATGATAAAGACAAACCAGATAGCATACTATCATCTTGAGTAAGACTGTTTTATCGGTATTGGTCCTCACTCAATCATCATAATCACAAGTCCGCGACTATGATAATTGCCTTGAGGGCATTATAGCCAACAATCTCCCTCTTGCACTTAAGGCCAATTATTGCGATGTCGCATACTCACAGCCCGTGTGATACCGAACACCCAACTTCTCTACTAATCAGTTTCGCAAAGCCCGTTTGCGAAAATGATTGCGTTCGAGAAATAGCCTCAGTGAGTGGATCCGCTCCAATGTTTCTTTCTGTATCTCTCTTAATCTCAACTTCGCAGAGAAAACTATCTCCCGAAATGAGTAATACTTGTCTTAGAATTTGTCTGGATATCTGATGGGACCCAGTTCATAAATGAACTCCAAATCCAGCAAACTACTTAGACTGTATCGTCCACTGAATTTAATCAGTACCCTGCGCCTTGCCTTTCCTCAGCATCCGCTTGGACCACCTGTCCAACGTACTGTCCCTCAAAAGAGGGAAAAACTATAACTCTGACAGTCACTCTGTCATCCAGGTCACCTGGGAAGCTTGAACTGATAACCGTCTCCTTAAGGAGTCTGCCGTTACCATATCCCTAGAACATCCATTTATGTTCATAAACTGCTCCCCAATGTTTCTCCAGGATTGGATTAATATATCTGCTTATTGCATCTAGTGCAAAAGCAATATCTGGTGTCGTACTTGATATTTCATGATTAACTCGATTGCCTAAGCAAATGATATGTTAATCATGTAGATCCCTCTCCCCTTTAGTCTGTAAGACACCTTTAGAGAGGTTGACTCCACCTGCAGATACACCACCATTCCAGGAGTCGTCCATTTAATGTCAAAGTACCCAGATTAGGATACTTCCCAAATCTAGATCTAAAACCATAGATCTAGTAACCGGAAACCTGATATTATATCCATATCCTATGTGGAGAAACAACTTTATGACAACCATAGTACAACCGATCGTAGTATAGGAATATCTCTTCTTATCAAGTGCATGTCATCCCAATACCTGGACATCCCTCTCTACTACCTTCTTACCAGATCCATCTCCAATTCTGATGAAGTCAAGACCTATGACTATCACATCAAAATTAGATGATCTATTTCCGCTATACCTGCTTTAGTCTATAAATAGACATAAGCTACTTGTCTACTATGCTTCCGCTACTCCCACTGACTACAATAACCCTCTGGCAGAGTCATATACACGTGCACTTCTAAAACTAGTTTAGAACGACGCTATACTCATCCTCCTGCCGGGTCTTATAGTTTAGAACAACAGTAATGGCAAGTCTGGGTAAACAAGAACCTCCCTATCACCGTCTCTGAGAAGACCGAAGTACCTCTCGGGTGACTGAGGTTACCCACCAAATCTGCGGAGTGGCTAATGGAACATCAAATTGAATTGAATCCTTAGGTTTTATTAAATTTCCAGTAATCGTTTGTGGTTCTGGAATAACTTACAGTTCTACCATACTTCCACTTGTGTTTTTCTGAAAAATTCCATTTTACTAAAACTGTGGCGAGTCAAGAACAATATAAATATTGATCTTCCTGATGGTAGAAAGTTAACCCTCGTCAAAGCCCGGGATAACCCACAAACAGCCATTACTGAAACGTGCCTTGAGTTTATCCGGATTCTGGTTTTAAGCATCAGCCGGGCAACTCCCTATACCTTAACATCGTTAAGATATAAATTGATTCTATATTAATCTAATATAGAAACAAAAGCACTAATCTAATTTGAACCAGATTAAAAAACAATGCATCTGTCTCCAGTGCATATCAACCAAATGGAAAGAGGACAATCAGCATTACTCATCTAGGAGTGCATCCAGATATGAGTAACCTGAAAAAGAAGCAAGTTCTCAAAACCATTAATATTAACTGAATACCAAACACAAGTATCTACATCTTCGACTTTCTCGAAGAATCCTGATACTTACAACAGATGGTTCTCTACTTTATTCTTATACCTATAACTTCTCAATATCTGGACCTTGCATTTTAATGAAATACATGTCTAGAACTAGAGAAGTCATGAGTAAACAGAATATAGTGCGATTACCAACCCCTTTGTCCTAATGGACACTGGACAACATACAATACTTTGTATAAGTCCCCTGAGTCCAACAACTCAAACCTGTGCGTCGTAGGTTGAAAAACTGTAGTATGGTTAAGAAGAATTACACCGCTGTTGAATGCACCTTAGCTAATCACCAACTGATATAGGTAAATGTCATAGACACAATATCAAAAAGTTATATCTCACATTATAAAAATAAACGTACAAATATATCAGTTTGAAATTGGTGCATAACAACGGATATTCAAATCCAAATATTTGCCATCCGGCAAAATCCAGATGATTTCCTCAAATATCACCAATTACAACGAATTCCGATATAATGAGGATCTAATCACCCAATTCCCAATATCTTACTCCCACTCACCATCCGTAATAACATACAGATGTGAGAAACTGATCTGGTAAATACATACCCTGGAGTTAGATTCCAATTGGGAAAACAGATTTCAATTAACATCGCACAGTGAAACTGAAACATGAAAATGTTTCAAAAGGGGTTAACTGGTATTCTTAGTAACGCCTCTTCCACTATCCTGAATCATGACAGTAACCATATACTTACCTGCCCTCACTGCAAACCCTTTATTATGTCTTTACTTATTACCTTCTGTACACCTCTTTTACGCTAATTGGTTTTCTTCATTCCCTACCTTTCGGCACCAGCCTAAGGTTTGGAAGAAGACTATCCAATAAGCGTAATAGGTGTACTCTCCTAATCCTAGGATCCCTCGCAACCTGAGATAAGGTAAAGTGAAAAGACATCTGAATAATCCTATCCAATTTCTCCAGAACCAGAATCCATCCTCGAAAAAGTTCCTTCGAGTTCGTATGTAACTATACGATAGATTTATCCAATGGAAGTGGATATCCGTAGTGATACGGAGTGTCCTAGAGAAAAGCAAAGTGGATGTAGGAGTGGCAGGGGTATACCTGGTTTTTGTCGTGAAAGTTGGTGGTCGCATTTTCCTTTGCCATTATTCTAATCCCTTTATATGTCTTTACTTATTACCTTCTGTATACCACAGTTAAGCTTGTTGGTTTTCTTCTTTCCCTAACGTTCGGCACCTGCCTATGGTCTGGAGGAAGACTATCCAATAAGCTCAATAGGTGTACCCTCTCCTAATCCTAGGAGCCCTCACAACCTGAGAGAAGGTAAAGAGAAAAGATAACCGAATAATCCTATTCAATCTCTCCCGAACCAGAATCCATCCTCGAAAAAGTTCCTTCGAGTTCGTATATAACCATACGATGGATTTATCCAATGGAAGTGGATTTTCGTAATAATACGGGGTGTTCTGGAGAAATGCAAAGGTGATATAGAAGTGGCAATGATGTTTGCGACACCGTGACATTCCAAAAGCCAATGTGTTTTAAGAAGGTTCGGTCAATTTGGTTCATGAGTTTTAGTCAAAAATCGGGTCATAGTCGCAGCCAGAGAGAGAGAGAGAGAGAGAAGAAACACTCAGCGTGCAATCTAACCTAGATCAGAATGGTTAATCATTTTATCTAATCTGGATGGCTCCCACTGTTTCCTCGAATTCTCCTCCAAACCCAAAAGGAGAATTAGTCGGAATCACCCGAGGAGTAATCCTACTCATCAGTGGGAATCGGGATCCAACTATCATCGCATGACAACTTGATGGAAGCCACTCAAGTCACCACACTCCAGAAGGTATGCGCAAGCCTGGCAAGTTTCCTGTATGTTTGAAACTCCCGATGTGTGTTTTTACCCCTAGGATCCAAGTGACCTTGACAAGGTCAACAAGTCAAAGGGTCCTAGTCAAGTTCAACCCGTCATTATCTTGATTGCATTAGACCCACCCGCACAGACCCTTGACAAGGTCAACAAGGTCGAACGACTGTTCTAACCAATCCACATTTGCTTGTGACAGAAAAGTATTACAGAGCTACCGCTCACTACGCCTTGACAAGGTCAACAAACGCAGCATGAATACTAAGCAATACTAATCTGAAATGACGGAGGGCTACGGATGGTTTTTGGCGAAAAACCTTTAACGTAATGAACTTGATATCGTTGAAGGAATCCAAGTGGTTTTATAAATATATAGTGGCGAAAACTTTTGCTAAAGAGGTCACTCCCGGTGAAGGGATCTCGGCTCTTTCCCCGTCGAATGGGGTGTAGGATATCCCAAACTGAATGCCACGATGCAAAGCAAAAATAATCGACTATAGTAAAGTTATTACGTTGATGCAAACTTTTACCCAAGGGGTCACTCCCGATGAAGGGATCTCGACCCTTGCCTCGTCGAATGAGGTGCTGGATATTCATAACCGAATACCACTGTGCAAAGCAAAAGAGAACGTCTGTAATGTCAGTTTTTAAAATCTTGGTTCCAACAACATCATATATAGGTTTGTTTTATCCTTGCATTGATCAGAATCTATGCAGTCCCATCAATTAATCACACCAGAAAAGAACGAAAATAAAATGTACGTATATGCCATCCGCATTCGCTACTGGGTCCCGTCATCACCCGTTAGGTTACTTAACTAACGACAGAGCGGGGACTGGGCTAGCGCGGGTGAAAAACATATACAACATCTACTAGTATATATAAATATATATATAACATTCGTCCCAGGCATGATATAAAGCAACATCACAGAAGCAATACAGAATGGTGGATAATCTGGAGCCTCGGGTTTCACTTGAGCCGCAAGTGAGACCCGACGTTCCTTGTCGTGTGGATAGCCTGTGCAATGAAACCTAGACCCCTACGAGCGCGGCAAGTTACCCGCCAAAACCAGAAGTGAGGCAGCCCCCTTCAGCAACGTGAATGGACCGCCCAGCACTTCATGGAATCTGGTAACTTGAGCACCCCTCCTGGGTCAACCTATACCCCCTACGAGTGCGGCGAATAGCCCGCCAATTCTAGAGTAAGGTCCCCTCCATCTAAATGCCTTGAGATGCGGACCAGTTGCCCTCTAGAACCCGGCTATTCGTGCACTCCACCTCGGGGTAATCCTAGTACAGAAAATAAAATAATATACAAGGGTGACATCGACCTCAGCCCGGTCGTGCCCCAAAAGATTAATATACAAACTGGCAGCGACGACAGTCCACATGTCGGACGCTCGCCCCGTAATATCAAATGTACAAATGAAATAAAACTGTACTATCATTGCACCACTGGCTATCCACCACGACTATCCAACCAACATCACAGCACATTACAGAACATCAACGTGAATGTCACGTTCGTAAACCCGTCTAAAAGACATATAGCAATTAAACGAGTTTACCGATCAAATGACATTCACGGCCGCAGATAGAAATGTAAGTACTGATAAACGCACACTTAAATATCGATCGAAAAAATTCCAAATTGTCCCCAATAGCAAAAACAATACTGCACAGAAACCTGGGCTAAAACAGGATATCACAAAAATCACAATTTCACATCAGGAGGCTACAGGAGAAATTTCAGAGCCCGTCGCCACTAATTGGTCGCGGAACCGTCACCAAAAGAGGGTAAGTGCGACGGTTCCGCGGCGCCTTGAAGGCTTCAGGAGCCCAAATTTTTCCTGTTCCCTTAAAATCGCCTGCACGGATTTTTAAGATGCCTGAAATAATTTTTTGACCACATTTAAAAATCAACAGCAACTGCATAAATGAAATCGTGATTTCGGTAATTTTCGTCGATCGATCTTTTAAGCACGTTTAAACAAACTAGTAAGGGGTTTAAAGGGTGTCTCTGTTACCATGTTGGGTCCCGGCAGCGCCCCGGCCGTCGAAACGCGGCCAAAATGCGGAATTTTTTTTTCTAAACCGGCGCTACCGCTACCCGATTTCCGGATCGACCTTAAACCCTAAACTAGCAAACTAACTAAGAGTTAGAATCATTATACTGAGTTGATCCGTGTCCTTCGGTCTTCATTCCAAGCTCCTAATGGCTCGTTGATGTGGTTTGGTTGCCGGTCTTCCACCATCTCCGATGATCCACCCGAGAGAAACGGCGCAAGCTCCAACCTCGTCGATCGAGGTAACCGACGCTCCAGAGTCGCTAGCTAAGGAGAGTGGGGGTGTATGGAAATGTCACTACATTTTTTTCTCCCATCCATGTGCTCATGAGAGCAACCATAGAAGAAGATCAAGGAGGTGATCAAGTCTTGGCATGAACCAAAATGGTGAAGCTTTTTGTGTGAATGAGAGAGTGAGAGTGAGCTAGTGTAAAAATGTAATCCTCAACCAAATGAAATGAACCCCCACCCATGATGAAGTGGCCGGCCCTCCTACTTTCTCTCTCTCCTTCACACAAAAAATCATTTTCCTTTGTTTAATTTCATTAAACAAATCCAACCATACCACAAAACCATGTTCATGCCATGCTTGAAGTCACATCACCTTTTCCACCTCATTAATAAAACAAATGAATTTCCATAAATGGAAAATCATAATAAATGAGGTGGCATCTTCTAGAAGCTATTCCGTATAAAATGCGGAATACTTCTCGGTACATGTATCGAAATACATATACGCGTATTCGTACCATAATACGAATAGCCGAGAGAGAAAACGAATAGTGAACAATAATACTAGAATACATATATATAAATACATATGTGAATTATTAAATCAAAACCCGATTTAATAAACTGGCATAATCCTAAGCCGCTACTATTATCAACCGTCCGATTAAAGTCTGCGCAACACTTGCACATATTTAATCGGACACCTGTATGTATCAACATACCTCATGTACACCATATCGCCTGAACCGTAAAAACCCTCTGTGTGGGACTCTAAAGACTTGTCAATACGCTGGCAATGGGTTTAACCACAAGCACGTCAGCGGCACTAGCTGTACGAAACGGCTACCCAGGTATTGAGCGAAAGGGAGGCCGACGAGCAAACTCATCCTGAAACCCTACTGAGCCTGTCAGTGACAATATCCGTACAGTCCGGTCTGTTCGTCTAAGAGTATCGCATATCGAGTTTAGGGGGGTGGATAAAGTTAGACCCCCAACAACGCGATATTTAGTGTCGGTATGAAACCCATCACCACCCGAGAAACTATCGATCCTGGATCGATAATTCTCGTCCACCGTGGCCACGGATTTATGGTGATGGCCATCCGTACACAACGCGACATCAACCCCTAATACCGGAAGAGACGAATCCCCGACGATCCGATCACTGCCTCCATGTGGCTCGGGACTGTACCCAACTAAAACCTGTTTGCACGACTCCTTTGAGCCGTGGTAGGGTAGTAATCAAAGCACAGTGGTAACTCACACGAGACAAATGACGATCTCAGGTTGACAGACTAACCTGTACACATGTCACCTGGGAACTGCTATCTGACAATAGGTATAATACCAACTAGAAGGTTCCCGGCGAGTCCGTCCAGTGTACTCATAACCCAATAAGCACCTGTATACTATCTTAGGTGAACAAACTAACACCAATGGCTTGTGAGACCTAGCCACTGCCCCTCGTCGGGGTCTCGATCAGTATACACTAGTCTACACTGGAGTATCGATGCCCGGTCTCGATACTCCCACGACTAGGGACATTTAAGGATGTGCTTATAGACCCCCAGCTCCCACGTATGTGATCGCCATCATAATGCTGGCAGTCAAGCAAGAATCCTAGGGGCTCTATCAACATGATGATAAAGACAAACCAGATAGCATACTATCATCTTGAGTATGACTGTTTTATCGGTATTAGTCCTCACTCAATCATCATAATCACAAGTCCGCGACTATGATAATTGCCTTGAGGGCACTATAGCCAACAGCGGACTCTGAAGAGTTTGTCGATGGATGTCCGACACCTGTCAACGGAAAGGATTGTCATTCAAGGCTTCAATCAGAACTGCCATCAAGTTCTGGGGTCTATAGCTTTGCCAATCAAATTTGGGGATCTGCAAACTGAAGCTAAGATATACGTGATCGATACCGACACGTCTTATAAAATTCTCTTGGGGCGGCCGTGGCTCCACGATTACGGCATCATTCCGTCAACTCTCCATCAATGCATGAAGTATACTAAAAATGGCGAAGAAAGACGCATTGACGGAGACATCCAGCTGTTCGGTGTGCATGAAGTCCGATATGAGGATTCTCGGTACTTTATGAACCACCAAAATACTAAGCCACAACTGACCAAGGACAGAGCGGCCCCAAAACTCAAAATCAAATTTGAGCCGTCTGTCACTTTCAAAAGCAAAAACGCCCAAGTGCGCCCGCGTTTCGGTAGCGACACTGATGAGTCCGACGCTGGAAGTCCGTCCTTTCGTAAAACTCGCCCTCATTTCGGTAGCGATACGGATGAATCCGATACTGAAAGCCTATCTAGCAGCAAAGTCCGCCCTCATCTTGGCAGCGACACTGAAGAGTCGGAGGAAGAGGACCTGCCGTGCAACTGCTATGCAGATTGGACCCCTATGCAGCAAGCGAAACTACGAGAGACCTTCAAAATTGCAGAATGGTCCCTGGCCATCACAAGGGTGCCGGAACGGATGTGCAAAGAGCTTGATGCATTGTCAGTCTCTACCGTGGACCAGCTGAAAACTTTCTACATTCCCGGGAGGAAAAGTGGACAGAAGGGCATCCTGTTTTATGAGTCAAACCCCGTTGTGCACCCGGACGATTTGTCTGTCGCGTGCCTTCCCAATGAGAGAGGCATAAGAGCTGTCCTCAATCCCAGATACTATGCACCCGAGATGCAGGAATATTTCAAAAGGTGCGGATGTCGGTTATATCAAATGGAGTCCGAAACAAAGTTTTATGAAGGGCTATGGCATCCGCCCCAAGTCCGAGCACTCATCGATGGACGAATTCCAGATAGACGGGGTATAGGCTTCATTCAACCTGATTCCAAAGCATGCTACATGATCCATGTTGGTGAAGCCAGCGAAAGATCAAATGATGTTGACGAGATAGCTGAGCCAGAAGAAGCTCCTCAAGAGCTCGAAGATGGCGGACAAGCAACCTTTGACGAGCTAGCCGAGATTGACTTAGGAACGCCCGATAATCCAAGGCTGACCTATATTAGCTCACTCTTGTCAGAGGAAATGAAAGAGAAGATAATTGCCCTGCTGCATGAGTTCGTCGACTGCTTCGCGTGGACATACAAAGAAATGCCTGGCCTTTCCCCTGAAGTGGCAGTGCATAAACTGGCTATATCTTCTGATACTAAGCCAGTCAAACAAACTCCTCGAAGAATGAGAAGGGAACTAGAAGAAAAGGTCATCGAGGAAACCAAGAAGCTCATCGATGCCGGCTTCATCAGGGAAGAGAAATATGCGGACTGGATCGCATGCATAGTCCCAGTGAAGAAGAAAAATGGGCAGATCCGAGTTTGTATCGATTTTAGGGACCTCAACAAGGGATGTCCTAAAGACGACTTCCCGCTACCGGTCATAGAAATGATGGTCGATGACACTTCAAATTATGAGCTGTTCACCTTTATGGATGGCTCGTCTGGGTATAATCAGATCAAGATGTCGCCTGAAGATGAGAAGCACACATCATTTCGAACCCCGATCGGAATATACTGCTATAAAGTGATGCCGTTCGGACTGAAGAATGCAGGTGCTACATATCAAAGGGCAATGACCAATATCTTTGGTGACCTAATCCATAGAATCGTCGAATGCTATGTTGATGATCTGGTCGTCAAGACTAAAGTCAAGGCCGATCACATACAAGATCTTAGGACCGTTCTCACCAGACTGAGGGAGTACGATCTGAAAATGAATCCTCTAAAGTGCACTTTTGGCATGTCATCGGGAAAATTCCTGGGCTTCATAGTCCGACATCGAGAGATTGAAGTTGACCCATCCAAGATAAAGGCCATCACAGAGATGCCCCCTCCGAAGAATCTGACGTAGCTAAGATCTTTTCAAGGCAAGATTGCTTATATACGAACGTTTATCTCCAATTTATCGGGGAGATGTAGGCCCTTCTCAAAGCTCATGAAGAAAGGAGCTCCTTTTGTCTGGGATGCCGAATGTCAAGAAGCGTTCGAAGGCATCAAACAATACTTGTTGCACCCTCCAGTGCTAGCCGCTCCCATTCCAAATAAACCGCTGGTTCTCTACATTGCTGCGCTAGATGAATCACTCGGTGCGCTCCTTGCCCAGAACAACGAGGAGGGAAAAGAAAATGCCCTCTACTACCTCAGTCGAACTCTAGTTGGAGCGGAACACAACTATTCCCCGATTGAAAAGCAATGCCTGGCCCTGATATTCACAGTGAAGAAGCTGAGGCACTATCTGCTTGCTCACCGGGTTATGCTGATCTCCAAGGTCGACCCGCTCAAACACTTAATGACCAAAGCAAGCCTAGCCGGTAGAATGTCAAGATGGGCTGTCATGCTGCTTGAGTTTGACATAGTTTATACTCCTCAGAAAGCAGTAAAAGGGAAAGCCCTCGCCGATTTCCTCGCTGCTCATCGTATACCAGAAGGGTCGCCGCTAAATTATGAATTACCCGATGAACAAATATTGCACCTCGAGGATAGCGAGCCATGTTGGGAGCTCTACTTCGATGGAGCTTCATCAATAAGGACCTCCAGCAAATCAAGCGTCCCGGAGATAAAAGCAGGGATAAGATTGGTGTTCATCATGCTATCGATGGGAACCCTGCGGCGTTCTTTTGCTCTCACCGAGCCTCGCAAAAACAACGAGGCTGAGTACGAGGCTTTGATAGCTGGTCTGGAGCTCGCTATAGAAATAGAAATCCTTCGGCTACGAGTCTACGGTGATTCCTAGCTTGTCGTCAACCAAGTAAGCGGGGACTATAAGATATACAAACCCGAGTTAGCTCGATATAGAAGCCGAGAGGTGGAACTCATGAAATGGTTCACTCACATTGAACTAATGAGAGTCCCTAGGGCGTTGAATGGAAAAGCTGACGTACTCGCTCGCTTAGCCAAGGAGCTGGCTGATCCTGACATGGACGAAATTCTGATCACAGTCAGGAGCCGGAAAATTCTACCCCCAGTCTCTTTACGAGAAGAGGAAAGCACGGAACAGAAGAGCAGTCTTGTCGAAGAAGCTTCGATCATCCAAGACGAGCCCGATTGGAGAGAACCCTTCATAGAGTCCCTCCGATACGATAATCTGCCCTAAGGAAAATCTGCAAGGATTCAGCTGAAGAAGAGAGCTCTCCGATACTTGTTTGTAAATGACACGCTATACCGCAGGTCATATGACCAATTCTGGCTCAGGTGTCTGTCATTGGCCGAAGCCCAAAAGGTCATGAAAGAAGTTCACTCGGGCGTTTGCGGTGCTCACCAATCTGGCCCCAAGATGCGACTTCAAATTAAACGGCTTGGGTATTACTGGCCGACCATGATACGAGATTGCGGAGAGCATGCAAAGAAATGTTATATCTGCCAAATTCATGGTGATTTCATTCACAAGCATCCCAATCCGTTGCATTCTATGGTGGCGTCGTGGCCCTTCGAAGTTTGGGGAACCGACATAGTTGGCCTAATTTATCCTCCGTCATTCAGAGGCTACCGGTTCATACTGGCCGCAACAGACTACTTCTCCAGACGGGCTGAAGCTGTCCCGCTAAAACAAGTCAAGACAGAAGTTATTCTGATATTCTTCCAGCATAATATTCTTTACCGCTTTGGTACGCCAAGAAGAATCATTTCTGACAACGGGCTTTCTTTCAAGAGCTTCAAAGTCTCAAGGTTTGCTACTGTAACAACTCCATTTTTAAAGTACAAAGAATTGATTTAAATTCAATGTATACTTGGAGTATTTATTGCGACTGATGTCTCTTTAAGTATTTATTTCACTCCATAATTACAAGAAGGAACTTGTAGCTCATTGGTAACACCTTGCACTGCTGAACCAAGCCACCAGAGTTCAAATCCCATGCCCATATTATTTTTGTATTTATTTTGTTTTTAATTTTTTTTGGAAGTCAACAGTAAAAAGGCCATAACTCACAAAATATGTACTGGACATGAAAAAGTAAATATACCAAATTGTACCCCAGGAAAATCCCCGGCCATCGGAACCCTGACTCGGCCCGACTCGGCGCCGACGGCCGGCGAATCTGCAGACTCGGTCCGGCACCGCCGGCCGGACTTGGCCGGACGGCCGAGTCACCAACAGAGAAAAGTTGTGTTATGACTTGGTTAACCCTCCTGCACACTTATTATACCTGGATCGGTTATCATTTGCCCAATAAATCCTTTTTACTCCTAGATTTAATGAGTTTTAATGAATTTTTATATAATTTTATATATATTTTTATTAAAAACCCTAACCCCCCATACCCTCTACCCTCTCATCCTAAATTGCTAAGTCCACTCTCCCAAAATTCCAAGAGAACTTGGTACGTTAGAAAACGAGCGAAAGGCGAAGCGCTGACAAAATCGACGGCGAAATTCCGGTGATCGTGCTAGGACCTCTCAACGACGTTTCGACGCACCGGCAAACCCTCTACCTTCCTCTCACTCTCTAGCGTTGTCCAAACCCGTAAGTCCCCTTTTTCTACCTTTCTTTTCTTCCATTAAAATACGACTTTTCAAACCCGACGGAAATCGGAACAAACCGATTTCCGATTCGGTTTTCTATCAAATCTCACTTATCACTAATTCCATAATGCTTAAACATCTTCATGTTGACTACTAATCAATTAAAAATTAATTTGAACAAGTTTTCACACATGAAATGATAGCTTTTGCAATATATCGTATTCTTTCACTTAAATATCACCATGTTTAGTTTATCACATTTAACCCCTAAACTTTACTATACCTTAAAGTAGATCACGAGGTAATGACCTACCTCCACACACACTCATATGTAATCATAATACGCTACCTTGAAAACTTAGAATACGATAAAACAAGATTTTTCATTAAAATACCATTTTCTTTATAAACCTTTTCTAAAAGTTCTAGGTAATATACAATTTTAAAACAATATCTTTTAATAGGAAAATACGATATGTCATGGACATCGATCGTTTATCTAAACCTAACTTTGTGGTGTCTAGGCTAGGCAAGTAAGCAAAGGTAACTTTAAAATGCCCGCCTCACGATTCGTGAGCGGATCCCTCCTTCCTCACTTGTACTTACCTGGCCACAATTGGCGGTGAAGAGGCGATTTGAGGCTTCTAATGACTTGTCGTTTAGACCAATTAGAAATAGGCTAGTTGGCTTAGGAAACTCTAGAATCTAAAATACGGAAATTTACACCCTTTTACAAATAAACACCTTATCTTTATAAAACCGTTTTCTAAATGACTAGTATTTATTAAATCTTTGCAAAGCGCCACTACAACCCACTTTTGGGGAACTCGTTAGGGATAGTACGGTTTATCGTGCACCCTCGGGCTTAGTAGTGCGAGATTTAGACCTCCGCAAGGAGCATTCGGTCTCGAAAGGTTTAAAATACGACATTTAAGAAAAATGAGATTTTTGGAAAATAAAATATTTATTAAAAATTATTCTTGTATAAACATATGTATATTTATCATTTAAACACGTATTTTATTATAAGATAAAGTTTCCACCTTTTCCAAAAAAAATTACAAGATTAAAAGTTACATTAAAATACCATGAATTTCAAATAAATCAATATTACAAATTAATACCTTTATTAGGATATATTCACTAGAAATAACACAAATAAAATTACACTCATTATAACAATAAAGACAAATAATAAATATTTGAGGTGTATCTTGAAAACTATACAAAAGTATCTTTACATAAAACCCCCTCAAGTTTTATAAATTACAATAAAGACCCTAACAAATATAGAACTTAGACTTACATTTCTTTTAGTCTAACTCGGGTTTGAGTCTGATTATTTCTGACTTGAATATGATTCAAGTCAATCTATATTCTTTAATACCCCAACTCAATATGAATACATGAATTCCAGAATCCAGTTAACAATCTATACAACTTGACTGAATCAAACCATGGATATACATCCATTATTCCGTTATTCCATTTACCTGTTTATGCAGTTACAATCTGTTTACTGATATCATGGTTTTGGTCAGTCATCCAACTTACACAATACAATACAACAATACTATCAAAACACTACGGGGTTTAAGGGGTAGATTGGTACGGAAGGTGTTAAAGGTGGCACGAGGTGGTCAGATTAAGACATCTAACCTATATTCCATTGCTGTTGTACCGTGGCTTAACGGTTCCTTATACAATCCGTTTGCCTTGGTCTCTAGCATATAGAGACCCCTCTCGTATACACTGGCATCCTTCTGTACTACAAACAACAGCGTTAACACAATATTCTATAATATTTTACAATCTCTTTAGAAAATACCTCTTATTCTGTCTTTTCTAATTCTTTTTTATCTTTGGGACTTACCGAGCGACCTGTTCGCTGACGACATTCTATTTCTTTCTTCTTTGAATGTCGTCAGGTGCTTTGGACCCAGCAGAGACCGAGCCCATTGGTGAAGACTTGGATCAGTTTCACGAAGACCCCGAGCTCTAGATATTGTACCTTGTTCTATTCAGTATTTTCATTTCCTGTTATGCCATTGTTTAGGCATCGCTTTTCATTTCAGTTGTATTTACTTTTCATGCATTGTACAAAAGAATGTTAATAATAAAGCTGTTGTTATTCCTATATCTCTTGTCTCTTGTGATTTACTTTTATATTGCTTAGATACGCTTAGCGTATGTACTTCTAAGTATATACGTAGCGGACCTCGTCGCGTCCCCTTCGCCGTACACCGGGAAGCGGGACGTGACAGCTACTCAGCACAAGATAGACTGGAGATATTCCTCCATCTATAATCCAAGAGCCAATGGGCTAGTCGAACCCTTTAATATGACTCTATGCAAGCTCCTGAGGAAAAATGCTTCAGCCAACAAGAGAGACTGGAATCTCAAACTTCACGAGGTGTTGTGGGCATATCGTACCACGCACCGTACTCTAACCCAGTCCACTCCGTACTCATTGCTCTTCGGAGTGGAGGCGGTCCTCCCCCTCGAAGTTGAAGTTCCAAGCTTAAGAAAGGCCGTTCAGCACGAGTTGACGGAGGAGGAAAACGTGCTCCTTCGGCTTGAAGAGTTCGACGCCCTCGAAGAAAAGAGGTTCGCGGTGCAGCAAAATCTGGAGCTATACCGAGCCCAAATGTCACGGGCCTATGACAAGATAACCCGTCTCCGCGCTTTCAAGAAAGGTGAATTGGTGTTGGTCCTCAAAAGACCGATCATCCCCAATCGACATGCCAAGGAAAAATTCGAGCCAAATTGGGAAGGACCATACGTCATCGAGAAAGTGTTTGACGGAGGATCTTACCAACTGATAAATACCGAGGGAGAAAGGCCCATGCCACCCATCAATGGCCGATATCTCAAGAAATACTACGCGTGAATGCTCCAAGTCACAGGCGAATTGAGCACACTAGCCCTACGGTCTAGATCATACATCCTGTAAAACCGTATACAATCCACGGGCGTAAATGACTCCAATCTCTCCCAAGTCCTGCCGGTAAGACTACTTTTAAAGTCCCACCAGCGGAAAAAAAACCGGTATATCCACAAGCAAAACAGACACGGATGAAAACCCGAAAGGGCTCCGTGAGTAAAAACAGCAGGACTGTTGGCGAGCTTGTAAAAACCCGAAAGGACGCAAACTCGTGAAAAGAGATAAAATACACTCGCAAAGTCTTCTCGAACTTGTGAGGAGAAAACCCCTGCGTGAGATCCTTACGACTCACAAAGGAGCAACACACTTAGGAATCCCTATGATTCCTAAGGAGAACATACACCTGCGAGATCCTCTCGACTCGTAGTGAGAAAATTCTTTTATGAGACCCTTACGGCTCATAAAATTGAAAATCCTTAGGTGATAGGGATCTAAACTTGTCTCTTGAGCCATTGCTCCCCAACGGGCAACGGCAAATGATGAGCCGCTCCTGGCATTTCGCTTCAGTGTTAGCGGTGCTGATGCCGACCAAAAACCCAAATCCCAAGTTTTCCCAACGGCAAATGATGAGTCTCTCCTGGCATTGCTTCAGTGTTAGCGGTGCTGATGCCGACCTAAAAACCAAATCCCAAGTCCTCCCGGGGCAAATGATGAGTTGCTCCTGGCATTATTCCAGTGCAGCAATGCTGATGCCAAACAAGATCCAAATTCCAAGTCCCCAAATGGCGAATGATGAGTCGCTCCTGGTACCATATTCCAGTGCAGCAATGCAGACGACAACCAAAATCCAATTTCTCAAAATTCTTCCACCCCTACGGTTGGTCTCCAAGTTGACTACCGTATACAATCCACGGGCTTAAATAATTCTCATCATACCTATGCCCCACTGCAACCACCAGTTACACGGCCGGTCTCCGCCCTTGGAATTATGCTCCGTTTGGGAAGACCCACTCATGTGACCTCACGATACATGAGGAGAACAAACTTACGAGATCCTCTCGACTCGTAAGAAAACACCTTCGTGGGATCCTTATGACTCACAAAAGAAAAACACAATTGGGAGTCCCCACGACTCCTAAGGAGAAAATGCACCTACGGGATCCTTATGACTCGTAGGGAGAAAATGCGTTTATGGGACCCTTACGACCCATAAAATTGAAAAGCCTTAGGTGATAGGGATCTAAACCTGTCTCCTAAGCCATCGCTCCCTAACAGGAAAAAGGCAAATGATGAATTGCTCCTGGCACATGTGCTTCAGTGTTAGCAACGTTGATGCCTACCCTAACCCCAAAATTCCAAACTCCAATCCAATAGACCCCTAAGTCTTTAAACTGGGAATAGATGACCTCTAAGTCGTTAAACTAGGAACAGATGACCCCTAAGTCGTTAATCTGAGAACGAGGGAAATCTCCTCACGGCAAATGATGAGTTGCTCCCTGCAGCAATGCTGATGCCGACGCAAAAACCAAATCGAAAGTCCCGCTGGATATGTAGGGAACTTCCAAAACAAATCAAGTCAAACAAATCAATCCCGACACCGCAAGAGGCGGAGCAAGTCAACTTCAATCCTGACACCGCGGAAAGCGGAGCAAGTTAAATCAAATCCCGACACCGTAAGAAGCGAAGCAGCACCGACCGTCCACGTCGCTAAAAGGGCAGCATCGACCGTCCAAGTTGTAAAAAGGGAAGAACCGACCGTCCACGTCGCAAAAAGGGCAGCATCGACCGTCCACATCGCTAAAAGGGCAGCATCGACCGTCCAAGTCGCAAAAAGGGCAGAACCGACCGTCCACGTCGCTAAAATGGCAGTACCGACCGTCCACGTCGCAGAAAGGGCAGCACCGACCGTCCACGTCGCTAAAAGGGCAGCATCGACCGTCCAAGTCGCAAAAAGGGCGGAACCGACCGTCCACGTCGCAAAAAGGGCAGCACCGACCATTCACGTCGCTAAAAGGGCAGTATCGACCGTCCAAGTCGCAAAAAGGGTAGAACCGACCGTCCATGTCGCTAAAATGGCAGCACCAACCGTCCACGTCACAAAAAGGGCAGCACCGACCGTCCACGTCGCTAAAAGGGCAGCATCGACCGTCCAAGTCGCAAAAAGGGCAGAACCGACTGTCCAAGTCGCTACAATGGCAGCATCGACCGTCCACGTCGCAAAAAGGGCAGCATCGACCGTCCACGTCGCAAAAAGGGCAGCACCGACCGTCCAAGTCGCAAAAAGGGCAGCATCGACCGTCCACGTCGCTAAAAGGGAAGCATCGACCGTCCAAGTCGCAAAAAGGGCAGAAACGACCGTCCACGTCGCTAAAATGGCAGCACCGACCGTCCACGTCGCTAAAAGGGCAGCATCGACTGTCCACGTCGCAAAAAGGGCAGCACCGACTTTCCACGTCGATAAAATGACAGCACCGACCGTCCAAGTCGCAAAAAGGGCAAAACCGACCGTCCAAATCGCTTAAAGGGCAGCACCGACTGTCCACATCGCTAAAAGGGCAGCATCGACCGTCCACGTCGCTAAAAGGACAGCACCGACCGTCCATGTCGCTAAAAGGGCAGCAACGACCTCTTCGTCGGAATTATGCTCCACCTTGGAATCAAGTCAACCAGACACGTCAAGCATCGACCGTCCATGTTGTAAAAAGGGCAGTGCCAGCTTCCTAAAAAGCGGGAACCAAATTAAGTCGCCTCCACATGAAAGAAGATCCATCAATTTCATGCACACGACCCACATATGCTGTGTGCATTTATTGATGGGGGCACTTTGCTGGGGTCGAAATTTACACCCCGGTTGACCAAGTCAAAATCAAAGTCAACCCCAAGCCAAGTGGGCCCAAGCTCACGTCAAGTGGGCCAATGCCCGGGTTGAGCCCGAACACGAAGCATTCGGCCTTCCGCTATGCCAGAATAAAAATTTTGTAATAAATAATTTTGGTGTATTTCCTTTTTTTATTTTTTGAATAAATGTAAGAAAAATGGGCATAAAGCCAAATTTTTGTAAAACCCATGGCTTATGTGCAAAAAAATAAAAATAAAAAATAGCACATGAGGCATGGGATGGGCAAAATGCCATTTTTGTAAAGCCCAAGGGGCTATATGTAAAGTGTATAGCCTATAAAGGCAAAAATAATGAAAATATCTCAACAACTTCTTCTCTCTCCAAAAATAATCAAGATCTGTGATCTTCTCCTTCCTTAAGGTTCTAAAACCTTCTTCTTTCTTTTGAACTAAATCAAGAGTTTTACTCTTTCTTTTCCAAAACTAAATAGTTTTGCACCACAAAACCAACAAAAGGGAGCTTGGATCTTCCATCAGATCTTAAAAAGGAGAGATTTTTAAAATCTCACCCCTCTTGTTATCCAAGAGCCGGCCAACAAAGGAGGAAGAAGGAGACCCATCTCCAAAGACCCCACTTTGGGGAAGATCCAGGGCTCAATGGGAGAAGCCCCTTCATCAGCTCCAAAATATCCTAGGAGTTTAACTCCTCATATATATATATAAAATAATAAGTATTTCTTTCTGGGATTACAACTCCCAGTGCAGGGACCAAGTCCCTTTTGCCGTCCAAGCACCCAAAGCGCGGGCGCCCGAGCGCCAACGTGCTTGGCACGTGAGGCGCCAGCGCCCAAAGCGCTGGCGCCCGAGCGCCCAAAGCGTTGGCGCCCGAGCGCCCAAAGCACAGCACGTGAGGCGCTATCGCTCAAAAGCGCTATCGCCCAGGGCGATAGCGCCAGCGTCCGAGCGCCCGCGTGCCGCGCACGTGAGGCGCTGGCGCTTTATCCCACGCATCCTTTGGATGCCCTTTCCTATATATTGTCACGCTCCGCTTCCCGGTATACGGCGAAGGGGACGCGACGAGGCCCGCTACGTATATACTCAGAAGTACATACGCTAAGCGTATCTAAGCAATATAAAGGTAATCACAAGAGACAAGAGATATAAAAATAATAACAGCAACTTTATTAACAACATTCTTTTGTACAATGCATGAAAAGTAAATACCACTGGAATAAAAAGCGATGCCTAAACAATGGCATAACAGGAAATGAAAATATTGAATGGAAATGTACAATGTCTAGAGCTCAGGGTCTTCGAGAAACTGATCCAAGTCTTCACCGGTGGGCTCGATCTCTGCTGTGTCTAGATCACCTGACGACATTCAAAGAAGAAAGAAATAGAATGTCGTCAGCGAACAGGTCGCTCGGTAAGTCCCAAAGTTAAGGGAGAAATAGAAAAGACAGAATAAGAATGTATCTTTTAAAGTTGTATAATATTGTAGAATATTGTGTTAACGCTGTTGTTTGTAGCTTGGTACAGAAGGATACCAGTGTATACGAGAGGGGTCTCTATATGCTAGAGACCAGGGCAAACTGAAAGTACAAGGAACCGTTATGCCACGGTACAACAGCAACATGATTCATGTTAGGTGTCTTAATCTTACTGTCTCGTGCCACTTTTAACACCTTCCGTACCAATCTACCCCTTAAACCCCGTAGTGTTTTGATTGTATTGTTATATTGTATTGTATAAGTTGTATAGTTGGATGACTGTCCGAAACCATGATATCAGTAACGGATATAATGGATGTAAACTGGATTCATGTACATGGAAAGTATATCCATGGCTTGGTTCAATCAAGTTGAATAGATTAATAACTGGATTCATGGATTCATGTGTTCATGTTGAATTGTAATATTATAGATTTATATAGTACTTGAATCATATTCAAGTCGGATTATGATCAGACTCAAACCCGAGTCGGACAGAAGAAATGTAAATCGAAGGCCTATATTTACTAGGGTCCTTAGGGTAATTTATAAAACTTGAGGGGGTTTTATATAAAAATACTTTTGTATAGTTTTCAAGATACACCCCAAGTATTTATTATTCGTCTTTATGAGTGTAATTTTATTTTGTGATATTCCTAGTGAAAATATCCTAATTACATAAATAAAGGTATTTATCTGTAATATTGATTTATTTGAAATTCATGGTATTTTAATGTAAAATTTAGTCTTGTGATTTTTAGAAAAAATGAAATATTTATATTATAACAAAATAGATATTTTAATGATAAATAAACATATATTTATACAAAAATAATTTCAATAAATATTTTATATTCTAGAAATCTCATTTTTCTTAAGATGTCGTATTTTAAACCTTTCGAGACCGAATGCTCCTTGCGGAGGTCTGAATCTCGCACTACTAAGCCCGAGGGTGCACGATAAACCGTACTATCCCTAACGGGTTTCCCAAAGATGGGTTGTAGTGGCGCTTTGCAAAGATTTTATAAATACTAATCCTTTAAAAAACAGCTTTATAAAGTAAAAAGTATTTATTTGCAAATGTGTAAATTTTCCGTATTTTAGATTCTAGAGTTTCCTACGCCAACTAGCCTATTTCTAAATGGTCTAAACGACAAGTCGTGAGATGCCTCAAATCGCCTCTTCACCGCCAATTGTGGCCAGGTAAGTACAAGTGAAGAAAGGAGGGATCCGCTCACGATTCATCGTGAGACGGGCCTTTTAAAATTACCTTTCTCACTTGTCTAGCCCAGACACCACAAAGTCAGGTTTAGATAAACGATTGATATCCACAACTTATCGTATTTTCCTATTAAAAGATATTTGTTTTAAAAGTGTATCAAACCTAAAACTTTTAGAAAAGGTTTTATTAAGAAAAAGGTATTTAAATGTAAAATCTTGTATTATCGTATTCTAAGTTTTCAAGGTAGCGTGTTATGTTTGCATATGAGTGTGTGAGGAGGTAGGTCATTACCTCGTGATCTACTTTAAGGTATATCAATGTTAAGGGGGTTATATGTGAAAACTAAACATTGTGGTATTTAAGTGAAAAATACGATATATTGAAAAAGCTATCATTTCATGTGAGAAAACTTGTTCAAATTATTTGTTAAGTGATTAATAGTCAACATAGAGATGTTTAAGCATGAATGTATTGGTGAGAAGTGAGATTTTATAGAAAACCGAGTCGGAAATCGGATTTGTTCCGATTCCGTCGGGTTTTGTAAATTCGTATTTTTATGAAAAGAAAGAAAGATAGAAAGGGGACTTACGGGTTTGGACAACACTAGAGAGTGAGAGGGAAGTAGAGGGTTTGCCGGTGCGTCGATTCGTCGTTGAGAGTTCCTAGCACGATCACCGGAATTTCGCCGTCGATTTCGTCAGCGCTTCGCCTTTCGCTCGTTTCCAAAGTACCAAAGTTCTCTTGGAATTTTGAGAGAGTAGACTCAGAAATTTAGGATGAGAGGGTAGAGGGTAGGGGGTGTATTTATAGGGTTAGGCTAGGGTTAGGGTTTTTAATTAAAAAAATGTAAAAATTTATATAAAAATCATTAAAAAATGGAGTAAATGGGGGTTAATGGGCTCTCTGTAACCGATCTAAAAATTTAAAGTGTGCAGGGGTTGACCAAGCAAAGATGCCCAACTTCGATGTTGGGGACTCGGCCGTCCGGCCGAGTCCGGCCGGCGGCGCCGGCCCGAGTCGGGCCTAGTCGGAGGGTCGGTGGGTGGGGGGTCTCCTGGGGTGATTACTGGTGCATCTAACTTTTCATGTGTAGAAGAAAATTTGTGAGAAACGCACGTGTAACTGTTGGTATTCTAAAAATTCAAAAACAAAATAATATTAAAAATAATGTGGGGCATGGGATTCGAACTCTGGTGGCTTAGTTCAGCAGTGTAAGGTATTACCAATGAGCTACAAGCTCCTTCTTGTAATTATGGTGTGAAATAATTACTTAAAGTGGTAACAGCCACATTAAATACCCCAAGTATACTTTAATTTTAAAACAATTTTATGTACACTAAAAATGGAGTTATTTAAAAACAAAATAATTACTTATATATTGTGCTCAGGTTAAAATACTCGTTTATGGATTTTGAAAAAAATTTGTATAGAAAAGTGTATAGAAAAATTAGGGTTGCTACATATATATATATATATGTATGTATATATACATACACACACACACACATACTCTACAACACTGTCCCCCGTTAGAAAAAATTTCTAACGGGGCGCTGCCCCGCACCCCGTAAGGGGGCTGCTAGCCTTCTTGACCCCAGCCCGCTATCCTGGTAGAGGGACCCCCCGTAAAAACTTTGCGGCCCCCCCGATATATCTAAAACCCCTTTCAAAACACAACACACGTACACTGCACATTGAGTTCGCATGACCTGTTTGATCCGTTAATCGGAGGTTCTCTCACTCCAAAGGTGAGGGGTAATTAACGGCAGCTTAGTCCGCGGCTGCCGGAGATTCGGATACCCACAATCAATAAACCCCAGCCTACCCTAGGCAGAGAGAATCTGTAATGCGCCTGACAAGTGGGCGCGTATTCCCATCTCAATGGGGTGACAAAAATACCCTACAGAACTATTCCAACATACCGTCCCTCCACTGAGGGTAAAGACAAAACCCGAGACTGTCTTACAGTCGACCTTATCACTCTGGAAGCTCGAATCGATAAAGGACTCCACATGGAGTTTACCGTTACCAATCACTAAGAATATTTCTTTAGTCCTTCTCAAGTACTTAAGAATGTTCTTCCCAGCTATCCAGCGTTTCTCCCCAGGATCTAATTGACACCTACTCACTACACCTAGTGAGTATGATACATCCTCTTAGATCTATCTCTATAGATCTTAATCACTGGATGTAGGAGGCATCACCCAGATCCTATATGGAGAAACATTGTGATAAGAGGAGATTGACCGAGTGTAGCATAGGAACACCATTTCCTATCAAGAGTATGTCATCCACGTACAATACGAGGAATACAACCTTACTCTCTACAACCTTCTTATATATACAAGGTTCATCTACCATTTTGATGAAGTCAAACTCTTTGACTGCCACATCAAAACAGATGTTTCAACTCCGCGATGCCTGCTTTAATCCGTATATTGATTTAAGCAACTTGCACACCTTTCCGGTGCTCCCACCGTCTATGAAGCCCTCTGGCAGTGTCATATACATGCTCTCTTCTAAATCACCATTTAGAAAAGCGGTCTTGACGTCGATCTGCCAGATTTTGTAGTTACGAACTACGAGATCACCCCTTTCATTCTGGGGTGACGGAGGGATCGTACCATTCAAGCCATGGTATGCAGCAATGGCAAGTAGGATCCGGATGGATTTAAGCATAGCCACTGGAGAAAATATTTCATCAAAATCCACACCTGGTTATTGACGACAACCTTTTACAACAAGTCTAGCTTTGAAAGTCTCAACGTTTCCATCTACACCAAGAATCTTCTCAAGATCCACTTGCTCCCGATGGGTTTTACCCCTTCAGGTGCAACTACTAAAATCCATACTTTGTTGGTGTATATGGATTCCATCTCAGATCGTATAACATCCAGCCATTTCACAGAGTCCCCACCCGTGATGGTCTGTTCGAAACTAGTTGGGTCATCATCTTCCATGATGCAATTCTCGCTCCCACTGTCATTGAGAAAACCGTAGTATCTCAGGCGGATGAGGAACCCTACTAGATCTGTGGAGAGGCTGAGGTTCGTCGGGAACTATTGAATCCTCCGGTTCTACCAAATTATCAGCTGTTAGTTTGTCTAGCTAGAACTCCTTCCAGTTCTACCTTATAACCACAAATTTCTTCCATAAGAAATTCCTTTTCTAAAAAGGTGGCATGCTGAGAAACAAAACACCTTTTTCTCCTCAGTATGGTAGAAGATATACTCTTGCCAATGTTCGGGATATCCAACAAACTTATACAGTACTGACCTTGCCTCGAGCTTGTCCGGATTTTGCTTTTCAACATAGGCCGGACAACTCCATATCTTAACTCGTTTAAGAGATGGTCTCTTCCCATTCCATATCTCATATGGAGTGCTAGGCACCGATTTGGATGGAACTCTATTCAATATGTATGCGGCTTCTCAAGCGTATAACCCCAAAAAGAAACAGGTAACTCAGCGTTACTCATCATAGAGCGCACGATATCTAATAGGGTGCGATTCCTCCGTCCCGATACACCGTTGTGCTGTGGTGTACATGGAGGAGTAAGCTGAGAAAGAATCCCATTCTCTTTTAAATAATCCAGGAACTCTGTGCTCAAGTATTCTCCTCCCCGATCAAATCGAAGAATTTTAATACTTCTACCCGTCTGGTTCTCTACTTCGCACTTATATTCCTTGAATTTCTCAAAAGCTTCAGACTTGTGTTTCAACAGGAACACATGTCCGAATCTTAAGAGATCATCGGTGAATATAATGAAGTACGAGTAACCAACCCTGGCATGTGTAGACATATGACTGCATAGATCACTATGTATCATTCCCAAGAGTTCAGTAGCTCTTTCTCCTTGTCTAGTAAACGGAGTTTTAGTCATTTTACCTTTGAGACATGACTGGCAAGTTTCATAAGATGTAAATTCAAACTGATTTAAATATCCATCTTTATGTAACTTAGCCGGTCGTGTCGCATTGATATGATCTAGTCTATAATACCACAAGAAGGATTCATTCATTTCTGAACTTTTTCTCTTGTGTGTGTTCTGTATGTTGAGAACTATAGTTTGATTTAGAACGTATATGCCATTATATAATGTGCCTTATCCAATCAACTTTTGATTCAGGAAAATGTTCACAGCATTATCCTGCAATACAAAATTATATCCTTCTTTACTTAATAAAGAGACTGATATAATGTTGCATATCAAGTTCGGCATGTAATAACATTCGTTCAGAATCAATGTATTACCACTTGGTAATACAAGATGACAATCACTAACTGCTTTGGCTACAACATTTGCACCATTCCCTAAATTAGAGAATGATCAGCTTTTCTCAGTTCTCTACCATTCTTTGGCCCATGTAACATATTATATATATGGGATCCTGATCCGGTATCTAATACCCAGGACGTAGAATGTACTGAGAAACAGTTCTCGGTAACAAACACACCTGAAGAAGATGCATCAACATGCACATTCCTCATTTGGGTCGCGTGGAAATCCAGATATTTTCCTATTTCCTGCTCAGACTTATAACAATTATAAGATAGAGCGGAACCAACGTTCCCCAGCTCAGTATAACAAGCGGGTTCGGTCAATACATCCATATTATTATCTTGATTAAGGCGTGACATGGTCGCTACCTGGAGAGAGAGAGAGAAGAAAACACTTAGCATATGATCTTGCAAGATTAAATTGATTATTATTTTATCTAATCAGGATGGCTCCCACTGTTTTTATCAAATCTTCCTTCAAACCCTAAAAGGTAAGACTAGCCGGGATTAATTACACCCTATAAGTTCGCCAATCTTTCAGCCAGGCCAGTGTCAGTACTTTGAGAGAGATTCTCCGTGCTTTCGCATGGACCTAATTAAAATAAACCTCATTTTCCCAGGGGTGTAACCTCGTTAACACCTTTCTAGGCACCTACTTGATCGGCTAATTGTAATGTGCAAAACTCTCTCAGGAGTAACTCTTACTCGCAGTGGGTATCGGGATCCAACTATCTCATAGAAGGTATGCAATCTCATTGCAAATTTCAACACTTGAAATTCCCAATAATATTTTGCCCCGTCCTATGGCCTTGACGAAGGCTAACAAACTATAGGCCGCTAGTCAAGTTCAACCCGTACATTTCATGATTGAATTAAACCCACCCGCACGACCCTTGACGAAGGCTAACAAAGTCGTACGATTACCCTAATCCAATCGTATCATATGCAGCAGATAAGCACTAATCATCTACCACACACTACGTCTTGACGAAGGCCAACAAACGTAGAACGAATACTAAATAGTACTTATCTGAAATTTTTGCGTAATCATCTACCACACATTACGTCTTGACGGAGGGCTATGATAAGTTTTTAAGAAAACCTTTTGCGTAATGAACTTGATATCATTGTAGAATCGAGTAATTTGAAAAGGAGTGTTTTTGAGGCCTTTACTAGTTTTTCTAAAGAGGTCACTCCCGGTGAAGGGATCTCGGCTCTTTCCTTATCGAATGAGGTGCTGGATATTCAGCAATACTACTATGCAAAGCAAAAACTAGAGACGCAATCAAAAAACAAAACCGAGTGGGTTGTAGCATCTTCTAGTTTCGTTAAAGAGGTCACTTCCGGTGAAGGGATCTCGGCTCTTTCCTCATCGAATGAGGTGCTGGATATTCATCAAGGAATACCACTATGCAAAGCAAGAACTAGAGCTACCAGTTTTTAAAACAGGATTCTACAACATCTTTAGGTTTCTTTCATTTAATTAATCTCATTAATGAAGTCCTATCATTTATGCTTCCTAAGCATCACAGATAAAGAAACGAAAATACTTATATAACGTACGCTTATGCCATCAGCATTCACCACGGGATCCTGTCATGCACCGTTAGGTTAGATAACTGACGACAGAGCGGGGGCAGGACTAGCGTGGATGCAAAACATAAGCAACGTTTATTTTATATCATATATATAATATAAAGCATTCGTTTCACGCAGTTATATGATCTCATCACAGAACATTACAGCAGAAGTCAACATATGAAATATTGGATATACTAGAAGGTCCGTGTTTTAAATTAAGTCAGTAAAAAGAACACGGATTCCACGGTCGTGATGAATAGCAAAACCCACATCCTTAGACCCCTACGAGAGCAGCAAGCAACCCTACCAATTCTAGAGTTAGGAGACCCGGTCTTGACTCCTCAAGATGGTCTCCCACTGGACTCTAGAATCCGGTTACTTGTGCTCCCCGCCTAGGGTTTATCCTAATGCGGAAAAGTTACATCAATGGTGACATCATTCCCAACCTGGAAGTGCCCCAATAAAAGAATATTACATACAAGTTTTTACATGAATGAAAATGAAAAACTCTCAACTCAAGCAAACCCCCCCGGCTATTCAAACACGACGATCCAATATAACATATCACAGCAACATATAACATCACATGTCATCAATGTAAGTAAATATGCGTATCCCAATTGTCATTGACGTATAGCAACGAAACCGGCGATACACCATATATTACACCTACGGTCGCAGAAAAGAAAGTGAAAACTACAACAATTGGAATCCGCAACCACCTTAGATATCATAAACCCGAAATATCACATACTTCGGATTTCATGCCTAACCAAATGAATTCCTTAGACATCATAAACCCGGAATATATCATATTCCGAATTTCATGCCTAACCTTATAAATCCAGCATTTAAGTCTCAATATTGAAAACACTTTTCAATATCCTGTCGGACAATTCAACAAGATTCCCGACAATCTGATCGAATGCTCGTCGGAAACTTTAGTAGACGGCTGCACCCCCTATGCCGTCGATGAAGTGCACTTAGGCGGAACACCGCGGCCGCGAGCACCCGGGAGGATGCTTTTGGCAACGGGGTTCTTCTACAGACACTTGGTCGGGGCTTTGAGGCTTGGCTATCTAGTAATGTTACCCGGCGAGTATTCGCGTACACTACGTGATTGCGACAGAGTTTTGATCCATATCAAAACCCCCGTGGCAACCGATCAAATGAGACTAAATTGCTAGGTTTACAAAATTCAAACTAGTTTTCACAAAACTAATTATTGTGGATTCCAAATATTGTATCACAAATATAAACCCGAAACGATGGTAAAATAACGAATACGAAACATTCCAAATTGCCACTATAGAAAGATAACATCACATGCAATTTTTAGCAAAAACAAACAATACCTGAAACACCACATCCCAGAGACTGGAACACCAGAGAAAAACGAAGCCAAAACCCAGCAAGAAAACCGGTGATGCCGGTTTTTTACTTCATTTCGCCGGCCAAAATCCGGTGGAATGGGCTCGTTTTCCTATGGTGTTCATATTATATCACATGTAACATTCTGCATTTGTTTAAAAAAATTTCGGAGAACTTTTTAAAAACGACGGAAACTAGGGATTTTGTTTCGAGGTTTCGGAGTTGTTTCGGTTTCGTAATTCTACTAATATCGTCTAATTCTCTAGGTTGGCTCTGATACCACTGCTTGGTTTCTTAGCATCCTCACCATGTTTTCTAAGACATCTAGCTTGCAATTTAAAAAAAAACTAGAGTGCTAGGAAACCCGGAATGAGGATCTAACTAGAGAATTAGGGTTTAAAACACATGTAAACTACTTTACACTAAGTGAACAAGGAATACAACCTTTGTAGACCGGTCCTTCATTTCTAAAGCTCCGTGTAGTAGTCCCTTTGCTCCGAGTAGGGGTCTCCTGGACTCTCGTTAGGCTCCACTAGGCGAAAGAAACATGCCTGCTTGAAGAACTTCGTGGTCGAAGATGATCTACGTCGAGAAATCTCCAACTCAAGCTAGCTCTTCACTAATTGAGAAATTAGTGAAGCAAACAACTTATACTAAATGACTAGTTTAGTGTAAATTGATGAAGTAGGAATTTTGCTCACTTTAGAATTATTTCTCTCTCTTTCTTTTCTTTACTCACTCAAAGCTAGAGAGCAAATGGAGGAGGTGAAGAAAATGATCAAGTGATCCACACATGAACCATGGTTGAGAAAATATCATATATAACTCATGTAGAGACTAAACCATGGCTAAAGATAATGGTTAGGTTAATAAATATCTAAAGTAAAACAAATTTAGTGGACTAAGTTAATGGTTTCCACAAGCTTCTCCAAGCTTCACAAGCCATGACAAATTTCCACCTAATTTTGATTTTCCCTTAATAATTAAAACCCCACATTATCTTAAGTATGGTATGAGTCTCACACACCCATGTCCAATATATCATCTAGCATGATACAAAACTAAATACATTAATATATATCACATATATATTTAAATGTATTTGGAGAAAACATTTTCTTAAGTGAGCTAATATTAGTTAATGTATATTAATATATGAAATATATAATTACAAATTAAATTATTAAATCAACGCTTGATTTAATAACCCGGCTGTATCACATACAACCGACTAATATCATTTATATGCATATCACTTATACATATAACATATCATTGAATCAACACTTGATTCAACAATCCGGTTATATCACATATAACCTGTATCGCGAGATTGGAATACGGTATCACACACACGTATTAATCTCGGTCCCACACATATCACATATGTGCCCTACTTCATTTCGCATGAGCTAGGAAACCTCTGTGTAGGACTCTAATGACTCGTCAATACGCCGGCAGTAGGTGATGATCATATCAGACACCTATAAGCCGTCAGCGGTACTAGCTGGACGTAATGGCTACCAGGGCATTGAGCGATCAGAAGATCAACAAGTAAGCTTGTCCATACTCCTGTGAATCCAATAAGTTACAGTCTGGTCTCTTCGTCGGATATGTCGCATATCGAGTCTAGGGGTGGTAAATGTCAGACCCCAATAATTTGATAAGTCCTGCCAATGTGAGGCTCATAACGGGTCAAGAAACTATTGATAACACTTACCAGTAATCTCAGTATCAGCCCTGGACAGGGACTTCTTGTTATAGCCAATCGAGCACTGCGCAACATCAACTCCCAATACTGGGAGAGACGAATCCCCTCCTATCGCTCATTGCCTCCATGTGACTCGGGATTGTACCCAAAAACCACAATTTTGCACGCTCTCTTGAACGTGGTAAGGTGGAAATCAAAGTACATTAGGAATCACACAAGACTCTATGACGATCTCGGGTCTACAGACTAACCTGTACCAGTGTCACCAGAGAACTGCTATCTGACGTTAGGTATAATACTATCTAGGAGTTCTCGGCGAGTCCTGTTCAGTGTACCCAGTCTCCACTGAGCACCCGTATACCATCTTTGATGTCAAACACCAATGGACATGGGATCATCCATCTCCCATCAAATGGGTCAAGAAGCGTATACGCTAGTCTACTCTGTAATATCGATGCCCCGTCTCGATACACCCTAGACTAGGAACAATTAAAGGATGTACTTGTGGACTACCCTGATCCCACTAGTATGATCTGCATCATAGTCCTGGTAGTCAAGTATACATCCTAAGGGCTTTATCAACATTTGAGAGAAAGACAGTATCACAATATAAGTCTACATGTTAAGATAAAGAGAAACCAGATATCATACTATCATGTCGAGCAAGAAAGTCCTCCTTATATATGTCCAAGCATTCATTATAATATACAATCATGTACAACAATGGCCTCTAGGGCATACATATAACTAACATAATACTATTAGGAGTTCTCGGCGAGTCCGTTCAGTGTACTCAGTCTCTAATGAGCACCTGTATACAATCTTTGATGTTAAACACCAATAGATATGGGATCATACATCGCCCCAATACTGGGTCAAGAAACGTATACACTAGTCAACTCTGGAATATCGATGCCCTGTCTCAATGCTCTCTCGACTAGGAACTATTAAGGATGTGCTTGTGGACTATACATGTCCCACTAGTATGATCTGCATCACAGTCATAGTAGTCAAGCTAACATCTTAAGGGTTTTATCAACATGTATCAAAAAGACAGTAAACTCAATCAAGTGAACATGTTAAGATATAGAGCAACCAGATAGCATACTATCATGTCGAGCAAGAAAGTCCTCTATATATATGTCCAAGCATCTACTATAATATCCAATAATGGCCTCTAGGGCATACATATTCCTAACAATCTCCCACTTGCACTAAGGCCAATTATTGGTGTATCTCATACCCAACATCTCAAAAAGTCGCTCAAATTGCGCCAGTAGAAGGGCCTTGGTGAGTGGATCCGCGATATTGTTCTTTGTGTCTACTTTCCGAACTTCTATCTCGCGGTGATCAACTATCATCCGGATCAGGTGATACCGCCTTAGGATTTGTCTGGAATGCTGATAGAACCTGGGTTCCTTGGCTAATGCCATAGCCCCATTATTATCACAATACAAGGGTATTGGATCAATAATGGTTGGAACCACTCCAAGCTCTGAGATGAACTTCCACATCCAGACAGCTTCCTTGGCAGCATCATTTGCAGCAATGTACTCAGCTTCCATTGTTGAGTCTGCAATGGTGTCTTGTTTAGAATTTTTCCTACAAACCGCCCCTCCATTAAGGGTAATACGAAACCCGAGATAGACTTGCTGTCATCCTTATCACTCTGTAAGCTGGAATCGGTAAAGGCCTCCATTTGGAGATCCCCGTTACTATACACCAAGAACATTTCTTTAGTCCTTCGTAAGTACTTAAGAATGTTCTTCACAGCTGTCCAGTGTTTCTCCCTTAGATTGGATTGATACCTGCTTACTATACTCAGTGCGTAAGCAACATCTGGGTGAGTACATAACATCGCATACATGATAGACCCTACAACGGAAGTGTAGGGTATAACACTCATGCGAGCCTCCTCTTCATCAGACTTTGAACAAAAGTCTTTGGAGATGGTGATTCCGTGACAAGCGGGTAAATTACCTCGCTTGGAATCTTCCATACTAGATCACTTTAGTATGGTGTATATGTATCTAGATTGGAACAATCCCAACATTCTTTTAGATCTATCTCTTTAGATCTTAATGTATAGAATGCACGAGGCATCACCCAGGTCCTTCATGGAGAACCTTTGTGATAGGAATTGTTTGACCAATTGTAATATAGGAAAGTCATTTTCTATTAAGAGAATGTCATCCACATACAATACGAGGAATGTGACTGTATTCCCTACAATTTTCTTATAAATGCAAGGTTCATCTACGTTTTTGATAAAATCAAACTCTTTGATTATATCATCAAAGCAGATGTTCTAACTCCGTGATGCCTGCTTTAATCCATAGATGGATTTAAGCAACCTGTATGCCTTTTCGCTGCTCATACTGTCAATGAAGCCTTCCTACTGATCCATAAAAATGCATTCTTCCAAATCATCATTTAGAAATGCAGTTTTAACGTCCATCTGCTAGATTTCATAGTCGTAGTAAGAAGCAATAGCAAGTAGGATTCGAATGGATTTAAGCATTGCTACTGGAGAAAATATCTCAGCATAGAGTCTAGTTTTATAGGTCTCTACTTGTCCATCTACACCAATCTTTTTCTTAAAGATCCATTTGCACCCTACGGGTTTTACTCCAGAAGGCGCAACTTCCAAAGTTCATACTTTTTTGGTGTGCATGGATTCCATTTCGGATCTCATGGCATCTAGTCATTTCACTGAGTCACTACTCGTGATAGTTGCTGAAAACTAGTAGGATCATCATTATCCATGATGCAATCTTCTTTATCACCATCAATGAGGAAACCATAGTATTTCTCTGGTGGGCGAGAAGTCCTACTAGATCTACGGAGTGACTGAGGCTCATTAGGTTCAATCGAAACTTCAGGTTCAACCAAATCGTCAGTAGTTGTTTATGGCTCTAGAATTTCTTCCAGTTCTACCGTATTGCCAATAATATCATTTGTAAAAAAATCATTTTCTAAAAATGTGGCATATTGAGAAACACTCTTTGTTCTTCCTTGTGGTAGAATACATATCCAAATGAATGTTTAGGATATCCCACAAATTTACACAAAACCGATCATGTCTCGAGTTTGTATGGATTCTGCTTTTTAACAAAAGCAGGACAACCTCATATCCTAACTCGTTTAAGAGATGGTCTCTTCCCATACCATATCTCATATGGAATGGTAGGCACGTATTTGGTTAGAACTCTGTTTAATAGATATACTGTAGTCTCCAATGCATACCCCCCAAAAGAAAGTGGTAACTCAGCATCACTCATCATTGAGCATACCATATCTAATAGGGTACGATTCCTCCGCTCTAACACACCGTTGTGTTGTGGTTTGTACGGAGGAGTGAGCTGAGAGAGAATCCCATTCTTTTTTAGGAAATTTAGGAACTCTGTACTTAAGTACTCTCTTTCTCGATCTGATCGAAGTTTCTTGATACTCAATCCAGTTTGTTTTTTTACTTCAATTTTGTATTCCTTGAATTTTTCGAAAGCTTCAGACTTATGTTTTAACAAAAACACATGTCTAAATCTCGAGAAATCATCAGTAAAGGTTATGAAGTATGAATAATCGATTATTGCATGTGTAGACATTGGTCCATATACATCACTATTTATGAGCCCTAAGAGTTCAGTAGCTCTCTCTCCGTGTCCAGTAAATAGAGTTTTGGTCATTTTACCCTTGATGCAAGACTGACAAGTCGTATAAGATTTATATTCAAACGGATTTAAATATCCATCTTTATGTAGTTTCGTTAGTCTTGTTTCATTAATATGACCAAGTCTACAATGCCATTTGAATGCTTCATTTATTTCTGAAGTCTTTCTTTTGTTTGTGTGCTGGATGTTGAGAACTGTGTATTGATTCAGGACGTAGATTCTGTTATTTAGTGTACCATACCCAATCAACTGTTGATTTAGGTTAATATTTATAACATTACTTTGTAATAAAAAATGATATCCTTCATTGTCTAATAAAGATACAGATATTATAGTACATAACATAGTTGGTACAAAATAACATAGTTGATATTACATACATGTTGGGGTTCCTAACGCCTTGGCCGTCAACCGCGGCCGTTGCAGAACGAAAAATTTTGGGGTTTAAAAACTTGGCGCTAGAAACAACTTCCTAGAATCGAAACCAAATATGAAACTAGCAAGTTACAAAGATATTCTAGCTACTGTGATAGAGTTGTTTTACCGAATGATTCGTGTCCTTCAGTCTTCTACCCTCTTCTTTAGCTCCTTGAGGTCTCCTCGATTGAGCTTGCCCGCCGGTTCTCCTCCGTCAAAGATGATCCACCCGAGAGATGTAGCTCATGGCTCTAGCTCCACACTATAAATCTAGTGAAGCAACTAGGGACTCTAGGTTGCTAATCTAGAGTGTCTTGGGATGTAGTGAGTTGCTCTAATTGTGTATCTATCTCTCTTCTTCTCTTGATTCTCAACACATGAGATGGTAGGGTAGAAGATGAAGAAGAAGGAGGAGGAGCTCAAGAAAGGTAGTGAAGAGAGAGGAAGCAAATAGTGAGAGTCTTTTTTCAAAACCAACCACGCCAAAAACCACAAGTGAAAAACTCAAGTGGAAAAACTCAAGTGAGAAAAAAACTATAGAGAGAAAAACCTCAAGCATGGTTTTGTAAAACTCAATTTCCAATTATAAAATTGCAACCATACTTGAACAGTTTGCACAAATGAATTAACAATTCATTTGCCAACACTATTCAAGCATGGTTCTCACCATTCTCTCTTTATTACCTTTACACCTCATTTCCATTTAATTTAATAAATGGATAAACCAAAAAGAGATGTCCACCTTCTAGAATGTTTTCCGTATAAATACGGATTACACTCAACTGTATATACATACCCGTATTCGTACCAAAATACGAATACACAAAGAGATAGAATAACACAAAGAACATAATACTAGAATATACATATCGAGATACATATACGTAAATTATCAAATCAATACCTGATTTAATAATCCGGCTCAAACCCGAGCCGGCTAGTATTAGCAACCGTCCGATCGAAATTCCGGGTAACTAGTATAATCATTCGATCAGAGCCCTGCATGTATCAAAATACGGCTACTACATCATTTCGCCTGAACCAGGGAAACCCTCTATGTGAGACTCTAAAGACTCGTTAATACGCTGGCAATGGATTTAATCACAAGCACGTCAGCGGCACTAGTTGTACATAACGGCTATCCAGAGCGAAAGGAAGGCCGACGAGCAAACTCATCCGAACCCCTACTAAGGCTGTCTGTGACAATCTCTATACAGTCCAGTCTGTTCATCTAAGAGTATTGCATATCGGGTCTTGGGGGTGGATAAAGTCAGATCCCCTAATAACGCGATATTTCGTGTCGGTGTGAAGCCATCACCCACTGAGAAACTACTGATCCAAATCAGTAATTCTCGTTTACCTTGGCTAAGGATTTCTGATGATGGCCACCCGTGCACACCACGACATCAACCCCAAATACCGGGAAAGACGAATCCCCGACGATCCGCTCACTGCCTCCATGTGGCTCGGGACTGTACCCAACTAAAACCTGTTTGCATGACTTCTTTGAGCCATGGTAGGGTAGTAATCAAAGTACAGTAGGAACTCACACGAGAAAAATGATGATCTCAGGTCGACAGACTAACCTGTACTCATGTCACCTGAGAACTGCTATCTGACAATATGTATAATACCATCTAGTATATTCCCGGCGAGTCCGTCCAGTGTAACTCTTAACCCGATGAGCACCTGTATACTATCTTAGGTGACTAACTGACACCAATGGCTTGTGAGACCGGCCACCGCTCCTTGTCGGGGTATCAAAAAGTATACACTAGTTTACTCCGGAGTATCGATGCCCAGACTCGACACTCTCTCGACTAGGGACATTTAAGGATGTACTTATAGACCACCCAACTCTCACGTATATGATCGCTATCATAATGCTGGTAGTTGTTCACCGCCAGAAAGACAGGGACCGGGACGTTGGGACGTCCGACCTGAACTCTGGGGACAGATGCTATTTGGATTTATCTGTCCATCTCTACGAAGATGCCAAGTTAATTTATGGCACCGTATATCGGAGGTTTGGACGGATGCGACTGTTATAGCAGATTTTATCAGATTCTCCCTCATTTTATGAGGGGTTTTTGATTGTGGGAACTCTCTTCCCTCCAGGCGCAAACCCCTGCAGTTAATTACGTTACTGCATTACGATAACCACTTTCTCCTGCTCCGGAAGTTCACTTCATGTCGTGTGTATTTTTGTTTGTTTTGGTTGCCCGTAGATTGTATACGGAGACTAGTTTGTATTGTTGCCCATAGGGCGCGGATTAATTCAAATCCGTTTATTTTAGATTTGGGGTTGGGTTGATTTAAGGATCATTAATCTGGTTTGAGATTAAGACCGACTTAAAACATATGAGCATTTGGGCTCAATTATTTTAGTTTAAATACTTCACGGTCCATTATCTCCATGTTTGAGGCGAAATTTTAGTTTAGAGATATTTCGGTCCATTATCGCCATATTTGGGGGCGAATGTTAGTTTAAGGATATCTCGGTCCAACATTTCCGTTTTGGGGGCGAATGTTAATTTAAGAATATTTCGGTCCAACATTCCCATTTTGGGGACGAATGTTAGTTTACAGATATTTCGGTCCAACATTCCCGTTTTGGGGACGGATGTTAGTTTACGGACATTTCGGTCCAACATTCCCGTTTTGGGGACGGATGTTAGTTTACGGACATTTTGGTCAAAAATTCCCATTTTAGGGATGAATGTTAGTTTAAGGACATTTAGGTCCATCATTCATCTTGTGCGCATGTGTATTTGTTACGTGGCGGAATGAACGATGGTGACATGGAATGCGCCCAATTTGGGGTGCGATTCGATTTGAGGTGTTCATGTAAATTTGGAAGTGCATCAAGGAGTTGTTGGTTGTCGGGAGCCGCCACCTCTCTGAAGACGTTGAGGAATTATAATGACATATATCAAAGGTGTAGAAGAATGTACCTTTAAACCAAATCCCGTATTTGAGGGAAAAAGGGGTTGAGGTGGACCTAAGAATCGTTAGTCATATTTGAGACTAAGATTATCTTAGGAGATATGAGATGAATATCATTTTGGATATCATCAATGAGAGATCATTAGTCATGTTTGAGACTAAGATTAGTTTAACAATGTTTTTAAGGATCATTTTTACTTAAAATCATTTGGGCTCAGCGGCAAAAAACTTCAGAGATTTAGCCAATTTAGGCTTAGTCTGCCCACTCTTTTTCTTTCTCATTCAAAAGTGCTAAGCACTTATTTGGGCTCTGTTTGTTCAGCTCCTTTTCTTTTTATGCAAAATTGCTAAACACTTATTTGACGCTCTGACACTCACATGGGTGTCATGTGAAGCATTTAATTATGGGCGTCGCCCAATGAGCGCTGGACACTCAGCCATTTTGGCTGTATGTGGAGTGCTAAGCACTTTTCTTTCTTATTTTCTTCTCTCTTTTTTGTGGCGCCCACGTGAGGAATACGTGAGGTGCTGGGCGTTGCCCAATCAGTGCCGAGCACTCGGCTGTTTTGGTTTTTTATGGAGTGCTAAGCACTTTTATTATTTTTGTGGTGCCCATGTGAAGAGCACGTGCGACGCTTGGCGCCGTCCAATCAGTGCTAAGCACTCAGCCGTTTTGGCTGCATGTGAAGTGCTAAGCACTTTTTATATGGCGCCTACGTGTGTTTCACGTGAGGCGCTAGGCGCGTTAAATAGGGGCGCCCACGTGGGAAACACGTGAGTCACTAGTTTCTTTTATATAGAGATTTAATCTCTGTCGATATTTTTAGAGAACTTAAATCTCTGTTAATGGTATTTTGACCATTAACGATCACCAAGATCATTATTTTGAGGATCTGGGATCGTGTTCTTTAAGAACTAAGTTTTTGATTTGAAGGAATTGAGTTCCTGGAGTATTATGGACTCCATATTTTTTTCTCTTTAAATTTGTTCTTCTCTAAATTTTTGATTCTTAAGAACAAGATCTTCCCAATGAGAATTAAATTATCAACTTGTAGGAGACTTGTCTTGTGGATCTCAGATCCAGAGAAAGAACTAAGTTCTCGAGAAGTGTTTTATCCTTAGATATGCTATGATAGGTAAAGGAGATGTTTTGATCTCTGTGGTTTCTTTACCTAGGGTTAGGAGAATGAAGCTCTTCTTCTTTGAGAATTGAATTCTCTATTATTTTTTGGAAGCTTCCTGTATTTTTCAGAAGCTTATGGTTTTTTTTCTATTTCTCTCTTCCTCTTGTTCTTCTCTCTCCCTGTTTCTGTGCATGTATCTCTATCTCCCTATGTGTATATCTGTCTCTCCGTCCCTTTGAGACTTGAAGTCTCGAGTCCTTTATATAATGGAGGCAGATTGTTAATTGGTTTTGAGAAAATCTCTTATTAAGAGATTCCAATTGATTTAATTAGACTCAAAATTGATTTGGGTAATTTTACCCACCGTTGGATCTTTGATCCAAGGACATCTGTTTTACAGAATATGTTTTCTTGTTTTTAACAAGATTGGGGAAATATTTTCCCATATACAGAATTTATTCTGTAAAGTGGTGATTTTTAATCACCATTGGATTTTTAATCCAAGGGTTCTCTGTTTTACAGGGAGCAATATTTTTTTGTTTAGAAAGATTGAGAGAATATATTCCCAAAATAGAATTTTATTCTATTATCGGATCATTGATCCAACCGAGAGTATCTTTCTTATTTATAAAGATATGGGAGATATTTTCTCCTAATAAAATTTGATTCTATATTTTGGTAATATATCATCTCCGTTGGATCTTTAACCCAACGGCTCTGTTTGACAGAGAGTAACTTAGGCGCCGGCGCTCACGTGTTGTGCACGTGGGCGCCACTTAAGAATTTAATTCTTAATATGGGTATTCCTGTGCTTTGCACACTAGCGCCCGCGTGAGGAGCACGCGAGGCGCCACCATAGGACTTAATCCTATAAGATTGGTTCTGACGCTGGTGCCTTCGTGGAGAGCACGTGAGACACTGCCTTATTAAATTCAATAGAGCTTTGCTCTTTTATTAGGTTAAATATATTGGGGAAATAAATGCCCCCCACCGTTGCTCACACGTGAGTGCAATAGTGTCATCTTTTCCACCGTTCGATCTTCTGGGGAGTTGAATCGTCCCTTCATGTTTTATAAATAGGGCCTTTAGCCCTTTAGATGACTGCCGTCCCAATCATCTTCTTCTTCCTTGAGAATTTAATTCTATCCTCAGAGCTTAGATCACTGTTCACAGAACTCTCTCAGAGTTAAACTCTGTCAAAAATTGGTAAGAATTATGACTATGATTTAACTCTTAAGAAACTCTTAGAAGAACCTCTTCTCATTTTGGGTTTTCAACCTATTAACAGAGCTTTACTCTTTTCTTGGAATGATCTTTTAGAGATCTTAATACTGTTGGTTGGGTAGACCATAGGGTCTTAGAGATTTTAGGGTTTTGCCCTGTTAGTGACTTTGATTTTTGAGGGTTGTTTGGAATTTAATTCCATTTCCCGTGGGGATTTCTGGGATTTAATCCCCCTTATCAGAGGAATTTAATTTTGGTTTGTTCTACAGAGCTTAGCTCTGAGAAAATTCTTTTGGAAATTTTATTCCCTTTTCTTATTTTCTTTTTTAGGGTTCTTCTTGCAGATTTGAATCTGCTGTAGAATTCGTTTTTCGAGAATATTGGGAGTTTTGAACTCCACTGTTCGAGGAAATTTTTTCATTAAATGAAAATCCTTTTGGATTCCTACAATGAATGCCTGCATCATCATTGATGGGGCATTACCTTTGATTTTGTGGGGGCCACTGTTTTTTTAGATCGTGATGATTTTGGTATTTTGATTGCTAAGGCCTTGAACATTGTGTCAACAATTACCCCTTTTTTAGGTGCTATGGTTTCTCATCTGTATGATCTTGAAGAGATTGTCTCTTACGAGGACATTCGTGTCCAAGGACGCTGTCAGGGCTTGGAGTTTACTGACGCCCAATGCGCTAAGGTGATGCGTCGTTTCGACGATTACAACGGTCGATTGCTCCCCCGCCGTTCTGCCCTTTTGAAGATTGTCGTTGGGTCGATTTAGGAAGCACTTCCTGAGCTTGATGAGGCTATGCCGTTTGAGGCACTTGATGATACTGAAGACAAGGTGCATTCAGTATATCTGATGGTCCTGATCTCAAAGAAGTGGAGAGATGATCTTGTCGCTGTTTTGTATCGCGTCTTCCAATAGAAGGCGACAATATCCACGTACCAGAGGATGGACGATATCAGCGGGGATCCCGATGCTTGCATTCATGAGAAAATGCATAAGAAGATGGTCAACGAAGCTAGAAGCACTTTACTCAAATTTGCCTCTAAGTTCATGAACCTGTGTCCGGAATTCAGTGTCTTGCAGTTGTAAAACCCGTTTTTTTATTTTACCAATGTATAAATTTCTTAAAAGTCTGAATAACAAAACTCCCCTTTTCTTTATGCCAATACTCGTATGTGCCTCACATGAGGTGTTGTTATATATATTTCTTTATGCCAATACTCGTATGTGCCTCACATGAGGTGTTGTTATATATATTTCATTATGCCAATACTCGTATGTGCCTCACATGAGGTGTTGTTATATATATATATAGAAACTAGCGCCGACGCTTACATGTCATGCGTGTGAGGCGCTGCTACAGGATTTAATCCTGAAAAGAATTAGCGTCGGCGCTTATGTGTCATGCGCGTGAGGCGCTTCTACAGGATTTAATCCCGAAAAGAATTAGTGTCGGCGCTCACGTGTCATGCACACGAGGCGCTGCGACAGGTTCTAATCCTGAACAGAATTAGCGTCGACGCTCACGTGTCATGCACGTGAGGCGCTACTGAGGGGAACTGTTTCACCTTCTTGCTCTGATTCCCATGAGTCAACTTTTTATTTCCCCATGCCCTTTTGTCAGGATTTGGAAATAGCTCCACCATGCACAATATTTTCTGTGCCTAGACTTGAATGCTCCTTTTATAATCTGAAGCTATGCTTTCTTCCTTCTTCATAAGGAGAGAACCATTTAAAAAAAATAAGAGCTATGGCTTGCAATCGTCCACATGCTCGTCGGCAACCGTGGGAGGTACCTATCGAGGGGATTGTCCTTCATTTTGTTGCGCGTTTAGTGGATCCCGTCCTTACAGATGACCAATGTGGCACTGTGATGCACAAGCTTCTGGCTTGTAAAGGCTCTTCTCTTCCTATCGGCTCCATTTGGCTCCGGATGATCTTCCTGTCTGTGCTTGCTGACATCCCCCCTTATCCAGCGAAGATAACTCCGGCGATACTCGACGCGGCGGAAGATAAGATCGAGTGCTTTCATGAGGCACATTTGATTACCCAGCTTCCGAGGGATCGTTCTATTCAGTTGCTAAGCCAGATACGGGTTCAGCGGGCCATCATGTCTGCCTTCGTTGATGGGCACGACGCTGACCGATAAGGAGCAACTCCTCGTGAAGATCGCCGCTTCGACATGGTAGAGAAGGCGGAGAGGGAGTTAGGGAATCTTATTTATTGTTTTGTTAATCCCTGTACCACTGATCCCATATTTGGTGCTCTTTTTTCTGCAGAGTAAAATACTTATTTAAATGTGCTTCTTTATTGTTAACTGCTGAATGTTTTATCCTCCAGTACATATCCATGTAGGCATCTTTCCTCTGCACATATACTTTGCATTTTAATCTTAGAAGTTTCTGATGCATGCATCTAGCTATAGGTGAACATTGGACTGATGTGAACAAATGCTTTCCCCTACCACATTACTCCCGGTGGTATACCCGCGAGTGAAGTAATGCATAGCATATGGCCAGTTTCGGGCTGGCATGTCATACACAATTTTTTAGAATTTTGATCTAAGAAGATAGCGAGCGGACACGAGCGTCATCATCTATCGTTAACTCGGATCTCGATCCTTAAGAAATGTTGTTCTGAACCCCGAGGCCCATGAGTTACGCCTTTCTGTTTCTAGATGTCTTATTTTAGTGCCAATTAGTTTATTTACTCGTTTCGGAGTTTCTAGTTTATTTACTCATTTTGGAGTCTCTAGTTTATGTACTCATTTCGGAGTTTGTAATTTATTCACTCATTTCGGAGTCTCTAGTTTACGTACTCATTTCGGAGTCTGTAGTTTATTCACTCATTTCGGAGTTTCTAGTTTATGTACTCATTTTGGTGTTTGTAGTTTATTCATTCGTTTCGAAGTCTCTAGTTTATTTACTCATTTCGGAGTTTGTAGTTTATTCACTCATTTCGGAGTCTCTAGTTTATGTACTCATTTCGGAGTGTTTTTAGTTTACCTCCCTTGGATTTACAGGCAAACCTGTCCTAGCATTATATATAGATAACCTCCATTCTTTACGACAGAGGATCGTTAGGTTTGTGGTACTAGGGTTTTAGTCCGTGGTACCGTCGCGTTGGCTGATGTATTCCTCGATATGCGGTCTTTAAGCCGTTGTTCGAGTAGACCAGCGACTGTTGTGTCTCTGATCCCTTCGGGGGCTGACAAGACGTTTTCAAGTAATCTTCTTAGGTCATATTACCGTCGGAAGAGCAAACGTTAGGAATTTGCCATGACGCTCTCAGTTTGGAGCCCTGATGAGCATAACCACTCCGCTCTGGTGTGGGATGATCTCCGATAGTCTTTTAGGCTTTATATGAGGTGCCTTCAAGACCCGAAGCAGGGAATGTTATGAATATGTATGCCCTAGAGACCATTATTGTATGATATAGTGGATGCTTGGATATATATATAAAGAGGAATTTCTTGCTCGACATGATAGTATGCTATCTGGTTGCTCTTTATCTTAACATGTACACTTGTATTATTATACCGTCTCTCTGATACATGTTGATAAAGTCCTTAGGATGTTTGCTTGACTACCAGGACTATGATGCGGATCATACTACTGGGACTTGTGTAGTTCACAAGCACATCCTTTAACAGTTCCTAGTCGAGAGAGTATCGAGACAGGGCATCGATATTCCATAGTAGGCTAGTGTGTACGTTTCTTGACCCTGTAGGGGGCGATGATTGATCCCATAACCATTAGTGTTTGACATCAAAGATTGTACACAGGTGCTCATTAGAGAATGGGTACACCGAACAGGACTCGCCGAGAACTCCTAGATGGTACTATACCTATCGTTAGATAGCAGTTCTCTGGTGACACTGGTACATGTTAGTCTGTAGATCTGAGATCGTCATAGTGTCTTGTGTGGTTCCCACTGTGCTTTGATTTCCTTCC
This sequence comes from Agapanthus africanus, assembly GCA_030015575.1. Lineage (NCBI taxonomy): Eukaryota > Viridiplantae > Streptophyta > Magnoliopsida > Asparagales > Amaryllidaceae > Agapanthus > Agapanthus africanus. The sequence continues at coordinate 831,018,454 of JASDDO010000024.1, read as the reverse complement.
TACCACGGCTCAAAGGAGTCGTGCAAATAGGTGGATTTTGGGTACAGTCCTGAGTCACATGGAGGCAGTGAGCGATAGAAGGAGTTTCGTTTATCCCGGTATTGGGAGTTGATGTTGCGCTATACTCAAGTGGCAATAACAGTAAGTCCCTGACCAGGGCTGATGAGATTTACTGGTAAGTGTTATTAGAAGTTTCTCGAACCGTTATGAGCCACATATCGGTATGACTTATCAAGTTACCGGGTCTGACGATTCCACCCCTAGACTCGATATGCGACGAAGAGACCGGACTGTACGGTAAGTATTACTTATAAACTTCACGGGAGTTTGGACAAGCTTGCTTGTTGATCTTCTATTCGCTCAATACCTGGGTAGCCGTTATGTTCAGCTAGTACCGCTGATGACTTGTGGGTGACTGATGTGATCATCACCTACTGTTGGCGTATTGACGAGTCTTTAGAGTCCCACACAGAGGTTTCATAGTTCAAGCGAAACGAAGTAGGGCACATATGCTGATATGTGCGGGAGCTTGATTAAATATGAGTATGTGATACCGTATTCTAATCAGGCGTCATATGATATCGGTTATGTTATATGTGATATAACTGGATTATTGAATCAAGTGTTGATTTGATAATGTGATATACAGATAAATGATATTAGTCGGTTATATATGATATAACCGGATTATTGAATCAAGTGTTGATTTAATAATATGATACATATTTATATTTGATATAATTATATATTAACTAATATTATTGTTCACTAATTATTATTCTCTTAATATATATATTTATATATATGTATGTGTGTGTGTGTGTGTGTGTGTGTGTGTGTGTATTGGATATTCTATTTTAAGAAAATAGAAAAGATGAGGCGGAAAATGAGAGATATTTGTGGAATGGGTGAGGCACAGCCTTCTCTTTAGTTTATTCATTTGTTATCACTATTGAAGTATGGTTCTAATATATTATTTGATAATATTGAATACTTCAATAAGTGAGGTTAAGAGAGAAGCTATTCTTGACTTGTATTTTTCTTGAGCTCATTTCACACACTTTCTTCCTCTCTTCATCTTCTTTCTCCTTAAAGCCCTAACCCTCACATTTGTTGTGAACCCTAGGGCTTTAGAGTTTTTCTTAGTGAGCTAAACACCCTACTTCATCATCCTAGTCTAGATTAGCACTTTAGACTAGCTTGTTTACTTCACTAATACTAGATTAGTGAATAGGTAGCTTGACCTAGAGAAAGTTCAGGTGGATCATCTTAGGCGTGGAAGATCAAGGAGCAAGCTCGATCCTTCTTCAAGTGGAGCTACGAGGAGTCGTAGGGACTACTACCCGAAGCTTTAGAAGTTAAGCACTTGGTCTACAAAGGTTGTATACTCTTTCACTTAGATTTAAACTTGCTATATCATGTTTAAACCCTAATACTCTAGTTAAGATTCTAGGTTAGTGTAGCTTAGCATCCTAAAATTTTTAAAATTGCATGCTTGATGCCGGTTAAAACCCGGTGGTGGTGCTAAGAAACACTTTCATGGTGTCAGAGCCAAGCTAAAGCATTAGACGATGTATAGAAATTGCGATACCGAAATGACTCTGAAATATCGAAACATAATTCCACGTTTCTGTTGATTTTTGCAGTGGCTCTAATTTTTTTAAAAATAGTTGCAGAGTGCTCTTCTTCATGTAACTAGAACACCATTGAAAAACGAGCCCATAATTCCTACATATGGCCGGCCACATCTTGAAATATCCCGGCCTGGCCGGCCCCATCAATGAATTTGGTGTCGAGTTTTGTTTGGTGTTCTGGAAAGTTAGAATAGGGTTTTAGGTACAGTTTGATTTTGCCAAGATTGCATGTGATGTTATCTTTCTATTAGGGCAATTCGGAGTGTTTCAAAATCGCAATTTAACATTGTTTCGGGTTTAAATTTGATATGTAATACAATATTTGGAATCCACATTTAATTAGTTTTGTGAAAACTAGTTTGCTAATTGTAAATCTAGCATTTTAGACTCTATTAACCGATTGCCACAGAGTTTTGATTTGGATCAAAATTCCATTGCAATCGTGTATATTACGCGAATACTCGTCGAATAACATTACTAGATAGCCATGCCCCATAGCCTTGACTAAGTGATTTTAGGAGAACCCCGTTACCAAAAGCATCCACTCGGGTGCTCGCGGCCACGGTGTTCCTCCTAAGTGCACTTCGTCGACGGTATCAGGGGTGCGGCCATCTACCAAAGTTCCCAACGAGCATTCGATCTGATAGTTGGGAATCTTGTTGAATTACCCAACTAACTTATTGAAAAGTGTTTTCGATTTGAGACTAAAATGCAAGGTTTATAGGATTAGGCATGAAATCCGGAATATGAGATATTCCGGGTTTATGATGTCTAAGGATTAATGCGGATTCTAATTATTGTAGTTTTTCATTTCTTTTCTGCGACCGTAAGTGTAATATATGGGGTATCCCCGATCTCGTTGCTATATGTCAACGATATTCGGGATACGCATATTTACTTACGTTGATGACATGTGATGTTATATGTTGCTGTGATATGTTATATTGGATCGTCGTGATTGAATAGCCGGGTTTTTTTTACGTGAGATAAAAAAAAAGTTTTTCAATTTTCATTCATGTAAAATTGTATGTAATATTCTTTTATTGGGACACTTCCGGGTTGAGGATGATTTCACCATTGATGTATATTATTTACTTTTCCACATTAGGATAGACCCAAGGCGGGGAGCACAAGTAACCGGATTTTGGAGTCCAGTGGGAGACCATCTCGAAGAGTCGAGACCGGGCCTCCTAACTCTAGAATTGGCAGGGTTACTTGCTGCTCTCGTAGGGGTCTAGGGATGTGGGTTTGACTATTCATCACGACCGTGGAATCCGTGTTTTTCATTACTGGCTTAATCTAAAACACGGACCTCCTAATATATCCAATATTTCATATGTTTTGCTTCTGCTATTTTAAGTTCTGTGATGTGATCATATGACTGCGTGAGACGAATGCTATATATATAATATATATAATAAACGTTGCTTATATTTTGCACCCGCGCTAGTACAGCCTCCGCTCTGCCGTTAGTTATGTAACCTAACAGTGCATGGCAGGCCCCGTGGCGAATGTGAATGGCATAAGCGTACGTTCTATTTTTGTTTCTTTTCTGTGCTGTTTAGGAAACATAAATGGTAGGACTTCATTAATGAGATTAATGAAAAGATAAGAAACCTAAAGATGTTGTAGAATCAAATTTTCAAAAAGATAGCTCTAGTTCTTGCTTTGCATAGCGGTATTCCTTGATGAATATCCAGCACCTCATTCGATAGGAAAGAGCTGAGATCCCTTCACAGGGAGTGACCTCTTTAGCAAAGACTAGCAAATGCTACAATCCACTCGGTTTGTTTCAAAAAGGTAGCTCTAGTTCTTGCTTTGCATAGTGGTATTCCTTAATAAATATCCAGCACCTCATTCGATGAGGAAAGAGCCGAGATCCCTTCACCGGGGGTGGCCTCTTTAGCAAAACTAGCAAATGTTATAATCCACGTGGTTTGTTTTGAAAACTAATCGATTTTAAAAGTGGAGCTTAAACTACTCCTTTTCAAATCACTAGATTCTACAATGATATCAAGTTCATTACAGTAAAGGTTTTCATCAAAACCAGTCGTAGGCCTCTGTCATTTCAGATAAGTGCTATTTAGTATTCGTGCTGCGTTTGTTGGCCTCCGTCGAGGCGTAGTGTGCGGTAGCTGATTAATGCTTATCTGCAGCATGTGATGCGATTGGATTAGGGTAGTTGTACGGCTTTGTTGACCTTGTTAAAGGTCGTACGGGTGGGTTTAATTCAATCACGAAATGACGGGTTGAACTTGGCTAGCGCTTATAATTTGTTGACCATAGTTAAGGTCATAAGTCGCCAGGAGTGAAAAACAAATATTGGGAATTTCAAGTGTTGAAATTTGCAATGAGATTACATACCTTCTATGAGATAGTTGGATCTCGATACCCACTGCGAGTAAGAGTTACTCCAGGGAGAGTTTTCCACTTTACAATTAACTGATCCATTAGGTGTCTAAGAAAGGTGTTAACGGGGTTATACCCCTGCAGAAATGAGATTATTTAATTAGTTCCATGCGAAAGCATGGGGAGACTCTCTCGGAGTACCAATACTTGCCTGGCTGACCGATTGACGAACTTCCAGGGTGTAATTAATCCCGGCTAATCTTACCTTTTAGGATTTGAAGGAAGATTTGATAAAAACAGTGGGATCCATCCTGATTAGATAAGATAATAACCAATCTAATCTTGCAAAGAGCGCACGCAAAAGTGTTTTCCTCTCTCTCTCCTGGTAGCGACCATGAAACACCTTAATCAAGATAATAATATGGATGTATTGGCCGAACCCGCTTATTATACTGAGCCGGGGAACATTGGTTCCGCTTTTTCTTATGATTGTCATAAGTCTGAGCAAGGAATAGGGGAATACCAGGATTCTCACGCAACTCGAACGAAAAAAGAGCATGCTGATGCATTTTCTTAGGGTGTGTTCGTTACCGAGAACTGTTTCTCAGTTTGCTCTACGTCCTGGGTATTGGATATCGGATCAGGTTCCCCCGTTTGTAATTTGTTACATGGGTTAAGAAGAGATAGAGAACTGGGAAATGGTGACATGTCTCTCAAGATAGGGAATGGAGCAATTGTTGCAGTCAAAGCATTTGGCGAATATCACCCAGTATTACCAAATGGTAATACATTGATTCTGAGCGACTGTTATTTCGTACCAAAAATGTTATGAATACTTTTCCTAAACCAAGTGTTGATTGGTTTTGGTACGTTGTGTAACGGTATATACATTTTAAATCAAAATACAGTTCTAAACATACAGAACACACACAAGAGGAAAAATTCAGAAATGAACGAAGCCTTTTTGTGGCATTGTAGACTAGGTCATATCAATGCGACAAGACTAGCTAAGTTACATAAAGATGGATATTTGAATCAGTTCGAATTTACATCTTAGGAAACTTGCGAGTCATGTCTCAAAGGAAAGATGACTAAAACTCCGTTTACTGGACACGGAGAAAGAGCTACTGAACTCTTGGGATTGATACATAGTGATGTATGCGGTCCTATGTCTACACATGCCAGGAATGGTTCCTCGTACTTCATTACATTCATCGATGATCTCTCAAGATACGGACATGTGTTCCTGATGAAACACAAATCTGAATCTTTTAAGAAGTTCAAGGAATATAAGTGCGAAGTAGAGAACCAAACGGGTAAAAGTATTAAAGTCCTATGATCTGATCGGGGAGGAAAATACTTAAGCACGGAATTCCGAGACTACTTAAAAGAGAATGGGATTCTCTCTCAGCTTACTCGTTCGTATACACTACATCACAATGGAGTATCGGAGCGGAGGAATAGCACCCAATTAGATATGGTGTGCTCTATAATGAGTAATGCTGAGTTACCTATTTTCTTTTGGAGTTATGCACTTGAGACAGCTGCATACCTATTAAATAGGGTTCCAACCAAATCCGTACCTACCACTCCATATGAGATATGGAATGGGAAGAGACCATCTTTTAAATGAGTTAAGATATGGGGTTGTCCGGTTTATGTTAAAAAGCAAAATCCGGACATGTAACAACACCATTTTTAGTATACGTAAATTTGATTTAAATTTGAAGTATACTTAGGGTATTTAATATTGCTATTACCACTTTAAGTATTTATTTCACACAAATAATTACAAGAAGGAGCTTGTAGCTCATTGGTAATACCTTGCACTGCTGAACCAAACCACCAGAGTTCAAATCCCCTGCCACATTATTTTTTAATAATATTTTGTTTTAAATTCTTTGGAAGCCCAACAGTCCACACACCATAACTCCCAAAACTTGAACTGAACCTGAAAAACTAAAAGCACCAGTGCCTACCTCACAAGACCCCCACCTCCCGACCGTCGAACTTAGCCCGGATCGGCCAACTCGGCCGGCGGACCGGCCGACTCGGCCCGCCGCCGCCGGCCAGAGTTGCCGATTCCGGCGAGTTGTCAACTGGAAAGTTTTGCCTTTTCAGCTTTTGAAAAGCCCTTGCTCCAAGAACTGTACTACCTGCACCACCCAGAGGACCACAAGCTGCACCACCTCCTCGTCAGTTCCATCAAGCTCAAAGGAATGTTCCGAGGAATGCTCCTCAGACCAGGAGGAATGTACCAAGGCGCCAGGCTTTCACTATGTCAGTGGAAGAAGCTGAGGCCACTGGCCAAGTCATCACTGGTAAACTTTTCTTCTCAAACTTTTCTTTCAGTCTTGTTTATCTACATACTTTCCCTGTACCTAAAACTTATCCCACATACCTTAGGTACAATCTTAGTAGCCTCACTACCTGCACTAGCACTGTTTGATACTGGAGCATCTCACTGCTTTATTTCGCAACGGTTCGTCCGAACCCATGCGATTCCAGTCTCACCGCTTGTATCTAGCTGGAATGTCAGTTCAGGAAATGGCGTTCTAAAGGCAACCATGGGATACAGCTTGTGTCCAGTCGTCGTATGTAGCAGAGAGTTTTATGCTGACTTCAAAGTGCTGGACATACTGAACTTCGATGTGGTTCTAAGAATGGATTGGCTTGGAACTTTTTATGCTACCATCGACTGTCGTCAAAGGAGGGTAGTATTCGAGATTCCTGACCATCCGGTCTTCTATTTCAAAAGCAGAGACCGTACCCTGGAGCCAAGTACCTACAAAGCGAAGACAAGGGAAGCAGTAGTTTCAGCAGCTCAAACGGAGGAAGAATCAAGACCAGAGGTGGTTCGAGAGTTCGACGATGTATTTCCTGACGATATATCAGGTTTGTCTCCCGATTGAGCTCTTGAATTCAGTATTGATTTAGTACTAAGAGCACAACCGGTGATCAAAGCACCTTATAGATTAAGTCCGGAAGGTTTGAAGGAAGTCCGAACACAGTTGGACGAATTATTGGCGAAAGGATGGATTCGTCTTAGCACTTCAAGTTGGGGAGCACCTGTACTACTTGTGAAGAAGAAGGAAGGTTCATACAGAATGTGCATCGATTATAGAGCCTTGAACGAAGTCACTATAAAGAACAAGTATCCACTCCCGCGCATTGATGACTTATTCGATCAACTAAGTGGATCTTGTGTTTTCTCTAAATTGGATCTTCGTTCAGGTTATCATCAAGTGAAGGTCAAGGAAACTGATATTCACAAAACAGCTTTCAGAACTTGCTATGGACATTACGAATTTCTAGTGATGCCATTTGAAGTGACCAATGCACCAGCATTATTTATGAACCTAATGAATCAAGTTTTCCAGGAGTACTTAGACAGGTTTGTTGTCATCTTCATCGACGACATCCTAGTGTATTCTAAGAGTCGGAAAGAACATGCAGAGCACCTACGAATTGTCCTGGAAACTCTTCGACAACATAAGCTCTATGCCAAGTACAAAAAGTGCGAGTTTTGGCTAAAGCAAGTTGGTTTTCTTGAACATATCGTATCAGGAGAAGGAATCTCTGTGGATCCAGCGAAAGTTGCAGCAGTTAGCGAATGGCCTACACCAAAGTCAGTGAAGGACATTCGAAGTTTCTTGGGTTTAGCTGGATATTACAGAAGGTTCATTGAAGGATTTTCGAAGATAGCAACACCCCTGACCAAGCTCACACGTAAAGATGAAGAATTTGTGTGGTCAGAAGCATGCGAACAAGCTTTCGTAGAACTCAAGACAAGGTTAACATCAACACCTATTCTCATAATATCGGATCAATCTGGAGGATTCGAAGTGCATTGTGATGCATCCGGTAAGGGATTGTGATGTGTTCTACATCAGCACGGTAAGGTTGTGGCTTATGCTTCAAGACAACTGAAGACTCATGAGCGCAATTATCCAATGCATGATCTGGAGTTGGCAGCCGTCATCTTTGCTCTCAAGATTTGGCGCCATTATCTACTTGGTGAACGAGTGAACATCTACACAGATCATAAGAGTCTGAAGTACGTGTTTACTCAGAAGGAATTGAATATGCGGTAAAGAAGATGGTTAGAACTCATGGCGTACTTTGACATCAACTTGCAATATCACCCAGGGAAGGTGAATGTAGTACCTGATGCTCTTAGTCGCCAACCATTAATAATGAATCTCACCGCTCAGTGGAAGCTTCAACAAGACTTGAATCAGATGGAGATTGAAGTAGTCATGCCAGGTAATGTTTCAAGTTTGATGAATTTACAAGTTCAATCAACCATTGTCAACCAGATCAAAGCGGCTCAAGCAAGTGATGCTAAGTTGCAAAGGATCAGAGAACAAGTGGAGAATGTACTCAGAACATACTTCATCATCCATGAAGACAGATCTTTGAGATACGGCAGCAGATTGTGTGTACCAAAAGGTCCTGTTCGGGAAGAGTTAATGAAAGAAGCTCACAGCTCTCCCTATTCAGTACACCTTGGAGATACCAAAATGTACAAAGATCTACGTCAGAATTATTGGTAGCATGGAATGAAGCGTTAAGTAGACAGAAGCGTCGCAAAATGTTTGGTGTGTCAGCAAGTAAAGGCTGAATATCATAGGACAGCTGGACTACTTCAACTGTTACCAATCCCAGAATGGAAGTGGCAACACATCATGATGGATTTTGTGACTGCTCTTCCTCGCAGCACAAAGGGTAACGATGCCATATGGGTCATTATGGATCGACTCACAAATTCGGCTCACTTCATCCCATTTCGAGTAGGCCAATCAACCGAGACACTAGCAAAGAAGTACATGGAGGTAATAATCTACTTAAAGATTTAAACTCTTCATAATGTACTACCTCTGATACCCATGAACTCATACAGGAAATTGTGAGACTTCATGGAGTACCGGTCTGCATGGTCTCCGATCGTGACACCAGATTCCGATCGCAATTTTGGCAGAGTCTGCAAGTAAGCTTGGGAACAAGTCTGAACTTCAGCACGGCTTATCATCCACAAACAGATGGTCAGTCGGAACGAACTATTCAGATCTTGGAAGATATGCTCAGAGCGTGTATGTTAGACTTCAAAGGATCGTGGGAAGATCACCTGCATCTTGTGGAGTTCGCGTACAATAACAGCTAATAAGCAAGCATAGGAATGGCACCTTTTGCAGCATTGTATGGAAGGAAGTGTCAATCACTATTAAATGGGGATGACATCGGAGATAGGGAACTTCTTGGACCAGAGATGATAGTAGCGACTGTTGATGTGGTTCGTACTATCAGGGAAAGGATGCGCATAGCCCAAGATTGACAGAAGCACTGGGCTGATGCAAAGAGACGACACTTGGAGTTCCAGCCAGGAGATCACGTATTCTTGAAGATATCTCCAAACCGCGGAGTGATCCGATTTGGAAGACGGTGTAAATTAAGTCCGAGATACATTGGACCGTTCGACATACTCGAACGAGTCGGTGAAGTGGCATACCGCTTAGCGCTTCCACCCTCATTGGAAGGAGTGCATAATGTGTTCTAAATATCCCAACTCAGAAAGTATGTGAGTGACCCCAGTCATGTTCTTGATCATTCCGAGCTCACTATACAGCCCGACTTGTCTTGTAAGCAACAGCCTGTGGAGATCCTGGACAGGAAAGTGAAGACACTTCGGAACAAGGAAGTTAACTTGGTCCGAGTTATGTGGAGGAAAGACACTCCAGGAGAGTCCACTTGGGAAAGGGAAGATAAAATGCGTGCAAGATATCCTCACCTCTTTGTAAACTAGTTCTCAAATAAAAGTTGTAAATTTCGAGGACGGAATTTTTGTAAGGAGGGTAGACTGTAACAACTCCATTTTTAGTATACGTAAATTTGATTTAAATTTGAAGTATACTTGGGGTATTTAATATTGCTATTACCACTTTAAGTATTTATTTCACACAAATAATTACAAGAAGGAGCTTGTAGCTCATTGGTAATACCTTGCACTGTTGAACCAAGCCACCAGAGTTCAAATCCCCTGCCCACATTATTTTTTAATATTATTTTGTTTTAAATTCTTTGGAAGCCCAACAGTCCACACACCATAACTCCCAAAACTTGAACTGAACCTGAAAAACTAAAAGCACCAGTGCCTACCTCACGAGACCCCCACCTCCCGACCGTCGAACTCGGCCCGGATCGTCTAACTCGGCCGGCGGACCGGCCGACTCGGCCCGCCGCCGCCGGCCGGAGTTGCCGATTCCGGCGAGTTGTCAACTGGAAAGTTTTGCCTTTTCAGCTTCTGAAACCCCTGCACACTCTAATTTATTGGATCGGTTCCAGAGAGTTAAATATACCCTATTTACTACAATTTTTAATGAATTTCCTACATTTTTACAATTTTTTTTATTAAAAACCCTTTATCTACCCTAACCCTAGCCTACCCTATAAATACACCCCCTACTCTCTACCCTCTCACCCCAAAATCCTGACCCCACTCTCTCAAAAAATTTCCAAGAATCGTGTACTTTGAAAACAAGCTCGAGGCGAAGCTCCGACGAATTTCCGGCGGAACTTCTGGCGATCGTTTTAAGAACTACCGGCGACGACGCAACACATCGGCGATCTCTCTAGTTCCCTCTCACTATCTTGAGTAATCTAAAACCCGTAAGTCCCTTTTCTATCTCTCTTTTCCATTCTCAAAATACGAAATTACAAAACCCGACGGAATCGGAACAAATCCGATTTCCGATTCGGTTTCCTATAAAATTCGACTTCTCACTAATACAATCATACTTAAACTTCCTCATGTTGACTATTAAATACTAATCAAATAATTTGATCAAGTTTCATCACATGAAATGATAACTATCTCAATTTATCATATTTTTCACTTAAATACCCTATACTAAATAAAACCATTTATAAAGGATTTAGTGTTGATACATAAATACCACTTATTAGGAAAAAAATACGGTAAGTTGTCGATATCGGTCATTTATCTAAACCTGACTTTGTGATGTCTAGGCTAGGCAAGTGAGAAAGACAACTTTAAAAAGCCCGTCTCACGGTGATTCGTGAGCGGATCCCTCCTTTCCTCACTTGTACTTACCTGGCCATAATTGGCGGTGAAGAGGCGATTTGAGGCATCTCACAACTTGTCATTTGGACCAGTTAAGAATAGACTAGTTAATTTAGGAGAATCTAGAACTTACAATATGGAAAATATACATCTTTACAAATAAATACCATTTACTTCATAAAACCGTTTTCTAAAGGATTTAGTATTTTACAATCTTTGCAAAGTGCCGCTACAACCCATTTTGGGGAACCCGTTTGGGATAGTGTGGATTATCGCACATCCTCGGGATTAGTAGTGCGAGATTCAGACCTCCGCAAGGAGCATTCAGTCTCGAAAGATTTAAAATACGACATCTTAAGAAAATGAGATTTTTAGAATATAACAAAATATATTAAATTATTTTTGTATAAATATATGTATATTTATCATTAAAATATCTATTTTGTTATGATATAAATATTCCACTTTTTTCCAAAAATCACAAGAACCACTTTTACACTAAAATACCATAAATTCCACATAAATCGATATTACAAATAAATACCTTTATTTATGAAATTAGGATATTTTCACTAGAAATATCACAATATAAAATCCACCTTCATTACAACTCTAAAGATGAATAATGAATACTTGAGGTGTATTTTGAAAAGTATATAAAAATATTTTTACATAAAACCCCCTCAAGTTTTATAAATTACCCTAAGGACCCTAGCAATTATAGGTTTAGGAAATAATCAAGACTTCGATTTACATTTCTAATTGTCTGACTCGGGTTTGAGTCTGATTAATCTGACTTGAATATGATTCAAGTACAATCTACAATCTATAATCTTCAATATGAATCCATGAATCCAATTATCAATCTATACAGTTTGACCGAACCGAACCATGGATATACATTCCATTTACATGGTTCTCCAGTTATTCCACTTACATGATTCTACGGTTACATCCGTTTACTGATATCATGGTTTCGGTCAGTCTTTCAATTATACAACCAATACAATTTACAAGACAAACAATACAATTAAAACACTACGGGGTTTAAGGGGTAAATTGGTACGGAAGGTGTTAAAAGTGGCACGAGACTGTAAGATTTAATACACCTAACATGAATCCAGTTGTTGTTGTACTGTGGCATAAACGGTTCCTTGTACTATACGTGCCTCTAGTCTCTGGCATATAGAGACTCCTCTCGTATACACTGGCATTCTTCTGTACCAAACTACAAACAACAGCGTTAACACAACATCACAACACTATAATACAATTTTAAAAGATACCCTCTTATTCTGTCTATTCTACCTTCCTCTTATCATTGGGACTTACCGAGCGACCTGTTCGCTGAAGACATTCTATTTCTTTCTTCTTTGAATGTTGTCAAGTGATCTGGACTCGTCAGAGATCGAGCCAACTGCAGAAGACTTGGATCAGTTTACTGAAGAACCAGAGCTCTAGTTTCATTGTACATTTTCCATTCAGTACTTTTCATTTCCTGTTATGCCATTGTTTAGGTATCGCTTTTATTTCAGTTGTATTTCCTTTTCATGCATTGTACAAAAGAATGTTAATAAACAAAGTTGCTGTTTTTATTATATCTTGTCTCTTGTGTATTTACTTTTATATTGCTTAGATACGCTTAGCGTATTTACTTCAGAGTAAATACGTAGCGGACCAGTCGCGTCCCCTTCACCGTATACTGGGAAGCGGGGCGTGACAGGACAAGCTCGAGGCTAGGTCTATTTTGTGCAAGTTTATGGGATATCCAAAGGATTCATATGTATATATCTTCTACCATACCGAGGAACAAAAAGTGTTTGTTTCTCAACTTGCCACCTTTTTAGAAAAGGAATTTCTTATGAAAGAAATTAGTGGTAACCAGGTAGAACTGAAAGAGGTTTTATCCACACAAACTACAGTTGATGATTTGGAGGAACCGGAGGATTCGATAGTCTCCAACGAACTTCAGCCACTCCGTAGATCTAGTAAGGTTCCTTATCCACCTAAGAGATACTACGGTTTTCTCATAGATGGTGAGAGCGAGGATTGCATCATGGAAGATGATGACCCAACTAGTTTTAAGCAGGCCATCACAAGTGGAGACTCTGTGAAATGGTTAGATGCTATGCGATCTGAAATGGAATCTATGTACACCAACAAAGTATGGACTTTGGAAGTTGCTCCTGATGAGGTAAAACCCATCAGGAGCAAGTGGATTTTTAAGAAGAAAATTGGTGTAGATGGAAAGATTGAGACCTTCAAAGCGAGACTTGTAGTAAAAGGTTTTCGTCAACGACCAAGTGTCGACTATGATGAAACCTTTTTTCCTGTAGCTATGCTTAAGTCCATCAGGATCCTACTTGCCATTGCTGCATACCATGACTACGAACTCTGGCAGATGGACGTCAAGACCGCTTTTCTAAATGGTGATTTAGAAGAGAGCGTGTACATGACACAGCCAGAGGGCTTTGTAAACAGTGGGAGCAGCGAAAAGGTGTGAAAGCTGCTTAAATCAATCTACGGATTAAAACAGGCATCACGGAGTTAGAACATCTGTTTTAATGAAGCAGTCAAAGAGTTTGATTTCATCAAAAACGTAGATGAACCATGTATATACAAAAAGGTTGTAGAGAGTAAGGTTGTCTTTCTCGTATTGTACATGGATGGCATACTCTTAATAGGAAATGATGTTCCTATGCTATACTCGATTAAGCTCTTCTTATCATAAAAGTTCTCCATGAAAGATCTAGGTGATACCTCCTATATCCTGGGGATAAAGATCTATAGAGATAGATCTAAGTGGATTTTAGGATTGTCCCAATACAGGTACATAGACACCATACTAAAGAGATTTAGTATGGAAGATTCTAAGCGTGGTAATTTACCCGCTTATTCAGGAATCACTCTCTCCAAAGAGATGTCTCCCAAGACTGATTTGGAGAGGGCTCGCATGCAAGGGATACCCTATACTTCTGCAGTTGGGTCAATCATGTATGCGATGTTATACACCAGACCGAATGTAGCTTACGCACTTAGTGTGGTAAGTAGGTATCTATCAGATCCTGGAGGAAAACACTGGACAGCTGTGAAGAACATTTTTAAGTACTTGAGAAGGACTAAAGAAATGTTCTTGGTGTATGGTAACAGAGAACTCCAGGTGGAGTCCTTTACCGATTCGACCTTCTAGAGTGATAAGGACGACAGTAAGTCGGTCTCGGGTTTTATCTTTACCCTCAATGGAGGGGAGGTATGTTGGAAGAGTTCCAAGCAAGATACCGTAGCAGACTCGACGATGGAGGATAAATACATCACTGCCAACGATGCTGCCAAAGAGGCTGTCTAGATGAAGAAGTTCATTGTTAAACTTGGTGTGGTTCCATCCATTGAGGATCCAATGGAGCTGTGGCATTGTCCAAGGAACCCCGGTCCCATCAGCGATCCAGACATATTCTGAGGCGATATCACCTGATCCGGGAGATAGTTGATCGCTGTGAGATCGAGGTCAGGGAGTTGACATGAAGGACAACACGGCGGATCCATTCACGAAGGCCCTCCCCTAGACGCAGTTTGAGAGACTTTTTGGGATGTTGGGTATGAGATACTACAACAACCCGCCTTAGTGCAAGTGGGAGATTGTTAGGAATATGTATGCCCTAGAGACCATTATTGTATGATATAGTGGGTGCTTGGACATATATATAGAGGACTTTCTTGCTCGACATTATAGTATGCTATCCGGTTGCTCTTTATCTTAACATGTACACTTGTATTATTATACCGTCCCTCTGATACATATTGATAAATCCCTTAGGATGTTGGCTTGACTACAAGGACTATGATGCAGATCATACTAGTGGGGTTTGTCTAGTCCACAAGCATATCCTTTAACAGTTCCTAGTCGAGAGAGTATCGAGACAGGGCATCGATATTCCAGAGTAGACTAGTGTGTACGTTTCTTGACACTGTATGGGGCGATGGTTGATCCCACAACCATTAGTATTTGACATCAAAGATTGTACACAGATGCTCATTAGAGAATGGGTACACTGAACAGGACTCGCCGAGAACTCCTAGATGGTACTATACCTATCGTCTGATAGCAGTTCTCTGGTGACACTGGTACAACTTAGTCTGTAGACCCGAGATCGTCATAGTGTCTTATATAGTTCCCACTGTGCCTTGATTTCCTCCTTACCACGGCTTAAAGGAGTCATGCAAACATGTGGATTTTAGGTACAGTCCCGTGTCACATGAAGGCAGTGAGCGATAGGAGGGGTTTCGTCTCTCTCGGTATTAAGAGTTGATGTTGCGCTATGCTCAATTAGCTATAACAGTAATTCCCTGGCCATGACTTATCAAGTTACTAGGGTCTGACGATTCCACCCCTAGACCCGATATGCGACGAAGAGACCGGACTGTATGGTAAGTGTTACATATAGGCTTCATGGGTGTTTGGACAAGCTTCCTTGTTGATCTTCTATTCGCTCAATACCTGGGTAGCCGTTACGTCCAGCTAGTACCGCTGACGGCTTGTGGATGACTGATGTGATCATCACCTACTGCGGGCATATCGACGAGTCTTTAGAGTCCCACACAGAGGTTTCATTGTTCAAGCGAAATGAAGTAGGGCACATATGCTGATATGTGCGAAAGCCTGATTAAATACGAGTATGTGATATCGTATTCTAATCTGGCGTCATATGATATCGGATAGGTTATATGTGATATAACCGGATTATTGAATCAAGTGTTGATTTGATAATGTGATATACAGATAAGTGATATTAGTCGGTTATATGTGATATAACCGGATTATTGAATCAAGTGTTGATTTAAGAATATGATATATATTTATATTTGATATAATTATATATTAACTAATATTATTGCTCACTAATTATTATTCTTTTAATATATATATTTATATTTATATATGTGATATATATATATATATATATTGGATTTTCTATTTTAAGAAAATAGAAAAAATGAGGTGGAAAATGAGAGATATTTGTGGAATGGGTGAGGCATGGATTTTTCTTTTGTGTATTCATTTGTTATCACTATTGAATCATGGTTCTAATATATTATTTGATAATACTGAATGCTTCATTAAGTTAGGTTAAGAGAGAAGCCATTCTTGACTTGTATTTTTCTTGAGCTCATTTCACACACTCTCTTGCTTTCTTCATCTTCCTCCTCCTCAAAGCCCTAACCCTCACATGTGTTGTGAACCCTAGGGTTTTAGAGTTTTTCTTAGTGAGCTAAACAACTTACTTCATTATCTTAGTCTAGATTAACACTTTAGACTAGGTTGTTTACTTCACTAATACTAGATTAGTGAAAAGGTAGCTTGACCTTGAGAAACTTCGGGTGGATCATCTTCGGCATGGAAGATCAAGGAGCAAGCTCGATCCTTCTTCAAGTGGAGCTACGAGGAGTCGTAGGGACTACTACCCGGAGCTTTAGAAGTGAAGGACTTGGTCTACAAAGGTTGTATACTCTTTCACTTAGATTAAAACTTGCTATATCATGTTTAAACCCTAATACTCTAGTTAAGATTTTAGGTTAGTGTAGCTTAGCATCCCAAAATTTTTAAAATTGCATGCTTGATGCCAGTTAAAACCCAGTGGTGGTGCTAAGAAACACTTTCAGGGAATATGCCATTGCTTCATTTTTTGTTTTGATATTTCCCCGATTTTTTGCTGAAGTAGGGTAGACATCTGTAAGACTTCTATGCTGTATGTATTACAATTGATGTCCGCAGCTAAGAATATGCCATTGCTCCAATTTCATTTGATAGCCGCATTCGCATCCTTCTGAAATGAGGGGGAATGTCAGGATGATCTCTAGGTTGTATATGCGCCGTCGAGACTTGGAATTAAGATTTTGCCGTGACTCCATTTATGCTTTCGACCCTTGGGTCTTTTGTTGGCGTTGCGTCTGCATCCTGCCAGAATGAGAAAGAACGCCGGGATAGTCTCTAGGTTATATATGTACCATCAAGACTTGGAGCTAGGATTTTGCCATGGCTCCATTTTTATTTCGACCCTTGGGGTTTTTTTGTTGACGTTGTGTCTGCATCGAGAAGGAACGTCGAGCTGGAGTTGGGATTTCGTCATTACTCTTTTTTGATTTGCTCCTTGGAGCTTTGTTGACGCTACGTCTGCACTCTGTTGGAATGAGAAGAACGTTGAGTTGGTTTTTAGGCTCTAGATGTTGCCATTAAGATATGAATCTAGGATTTTGCCGTCACCTCATTTTTAATTGACCCTTAGGTTTTTATTGACGTTGCATCTGCACCGAGAAAGAACGTCGAGCTGAAACTGGGATTTTGCCATTACTCCTTTTTTATTTGGCTCCTTGAAGCTTTGTTGACGTCATGTCTGCACCCTGTTAGAATGAGAAGAACGTCGAGTTGGTCTCTAGGTTGTATATGATCCGTCGAGATCTAGCTCTTCCTTTAATGGAGCCTGGTGAGAAAATATGGTTCCCTTTCTTTCATTTGTGTCCATGGATCGTATACAAGAGCCATTATGGACCTACTTACAGGGCAGAGGAAATTTTATTTTATTTTATTTTTTATTGCCGCGATGCTCTATCTTTTCAGCTTTTCGTATCGGGAAAGTCGTGATTGCCCAATTATTTCGGCTATTTTTTTATATTTTTACTCGCTACTTTTTATTGTGAGTCGCCCAAACATTTCGGCTATTTTTTTTTATATTTTTACTCACTGCTTTTTATTGCGAGTTGCCCAATCATTTCGGCTGTTTTTTTAAATATTTTTACCCGCTGCTTTTTATTTCGAGTTGCCTAAACATTTCGGCTGTTTTTATATACATATTTTTTTTCTAGTCGCTGCTGTTTTTTATTGCGAGTTTGGAATCTGATACTAACCTTGGCATCAACATCGCTACGACTGGAATATTGCCAGGTGTGAATCATCATTTGCCATGAAAGGACTTGGAGTTTAACACTTAGGCATCAGCATCGCTGCAACTGGGATATTGCCATGAGCGAATCATCATTTTCCTTGAGAGGACTTGAAATTTGATACCTTTTTAGGCATCAGTATCACTACGACTGGAATATTTTCAGGAACGAATCATCATTTGCCTTTGTCAATTTGAACAAAGGTGGCATAGCAAACAGGGTAAGGATCCTGTCGACTAAGGCTTTTTGATTTTATGAGCTGTAAGGGTCTTATAAGGGTATTTCTCCCTACGAGTCGTGAGGATCTCGTAGGTGCATGTTCTCGTTAGAAGTCGTGAGAACTTCTAAGTGGTACTTTCCCTTGTAAGTCGTAAGGATCTTGCAAGAGTGTTTTCTCCTTATCAGTCGAGAGGATTTACAAGTGTCGTTCACCATACGGGGACATTTCTCGTCGTTGGTGGAACTATGTGGGGGAATATTTATTTGTGCCCATGGATTGTATACAAGGGTTAATATTAGACCGCCTGTAGGGCAAGTTGGGGGATATGACGGCTTAAGAACATGTTCAGATCCCTGTAGCTTAAGCCTTTTGAATCTTATGAGCCGTAAGGCTCTCATAAGGGGAATTCTCCTTACGAGTCGAGAGGATCTCATAAGTGTAATTTCTCCTTAGGAATCATGAGGATTCCTAAGTGTGTTGCTCTTTTGTGAGTCTTAAGGATCTTACACAGATATTTTCTCCCTAAAAGGTCGAGAGGACCTTGCAAGTGCACATGAATTTTTTATTTTACGAGTTTGCGCCCTATTCGGCTTTTTACAAACTCGCCGGCAGTCCTACGGTTTTTATTCACGGCGCCCTTTCAGGTTTTCATCCATGCCCATTTTGCTCCTGGACATATCGTTTTTTTACGAGCGATGGAACTCTCGAAAGTAGTTTCGTCGCAGATGACCTATCTATTTACTAGTGGGATTTGGGGGTGGCTTCATCACTGGAGTTGCTGTGTAGCCAGTGGGACTTGAGTTGCAACCCTCATCGTTGAGATTTCGATTGCAATATAGATCTCAAGGGAGGATATCGCCGTATTTGGGACGATGCGCAATGTTTGAGGCGTCGCACTAGTTTAGGAACATTTCGGTCCATCATCGCCATATTTGAAGCGAATTTCTAGTTTAAGGACATCTCGGTCCAATGTCTCCATATTTGAGGCGAGGTTCAAGTTTAGGGACTTCTCGGTCCGTTGTTAGTTTAGGGACTTCTCGGTCCGTTGTCAGTTTAGGGACATCTCGGTCCACTGTTGCCATGTTTGAGGTGATGCGGTAGTTTAGGGACATTCCGGTCCATTATCGCCATATTTGAGGCGAATTTCTAGTTTAAGGACTTTTTGGTCCATTTTTAGTTTAGGGACATCTCGGTTCGTTGTCGCCATATTTGAGGTGGATAATTAGTTTAAGGATTTCTCGGTCCTTCATCGTTATGTTTGAGGCGACAGAGCTTCTTTGCATACCACTCTCAGAGTTCTGACTCAGGAAGATAGTGAGCGGACACGAGCGTCGTCATCTATCACAGACCTAAGTCGTGACTCGTCAAACGTAGTATTTTTGAGGAATCAGCCGTTTATTGGCCGAAATGGCCTTTCGCCATGCATATCCATGAGCAGGTAGGCTCTATCTTAGTAGACTTTGTCTATAATGTACGGTCCTTCATAGTTCGGCTCAAACATCCCCCGTTTTGCACGATTGGGGATCATTGGTCTTTTGACGACTAGCATGAGTTCGTCTTGGCGGAATGTTCTCGGCCTGATCAGTCTTTCATATGACCATATCATTCTTGCCTTATAAGCTTCCAGGTTTTGCAGTGCTATAAGGTGAGTTTCGTCGAGGGCATCGAGCTCCTCAAGCCGAAGATGAGCATTTTCTTCATCTGTCTGCTCGTACCGAACCGCTACTCGTAGAGAGGGGAGTTCTATTTCCAGGGGAAGCACTGTGTCACGCCCCGTTTCCCGGTGTACGGGAAGGGGACGCGACAAGGCCGCTACGTATTTACTCAGAAGTAAATATGCTAAGAGTAACTAAGCAATATAAGAAAAATGTACACAAGAGACAGAATGTAAATGAACAACAACTTTATTTATTAACATTCATTTTACAATACATCTGGAAAGTAAATATATGAAATGAAAAGCAATGCCTAAACAGTGGCATAACAGAAATAGAAAGTACTGAAATGAAATGTACAAGTATCTAGAGCTCCGGGTCGAAGTCTAGTTGATCCAAGTCCTCGCTGGTGGGCTCGATCTCCTGAAGATCCGAATCACCTGACAACATTCCAAAGAAGAAAGAGAAGGAATGTCGTCAGTGAACAATTGCTCGGTAAGTCCCAAAGACAAAGGAGAAGTAAAATGGACACAGAGAGAGAGAGAGAGTGTGTAACCTGTAAAATGATATTATATTGTTATAATGTTGTATTTAGTGTTAACGCTGTTGTTTGTAGCTTGGTACAGAAGAGGCCAGTGTATACGAGACGAGTCTTAGTAGACTAGAGACTAAGGAGAACGGAATGTACAAGGAACCGTTTATGCCACGGTATAATAGCAATGTAATATAGGTTAGGTGTCTTAATGGTTTCAGTCTCGTGCCACTTCTAATACCTTCCGTACCAATCTATCCCTTAAACCCCACGATGTCTTGATTGTATTGTTTGTATTGTATTGTAAATTGTATTGTCTTTTATTATAGATTGTATAGATGGATGACTTGCCGAAATCATGATATCAGTAAACGGATGTAACTGGAGAATCATGTAGATGGAGGTATATCCATGGATCGGTTCAGTCAATATAGATTGAACAGATTGAATATATGGATTCATATTGAATTGTAGTTTGTACTTGAATCATATTCAAGTCAGATTATTTATAATGAGACTCAGTCCGAGTCAGACAAATTAGAAAAGAAATTGAATCCTGAATTAAGTTTTGGTGTTATCGGTAACCGCTGCACATGGACGGCAGGATTTGTGTCTTTTCAAAAATGATTACCATGTTGATAACACCGTTTGTTAAGTTGTCTACCATAAATAGGTAAGCACCCATATCTCCGGCTCCCTGAGGCTCAAGAGACTGGTCCCGCTTAAACCTATATTTACTAGGGTCTTTATTGTAATTTATAAAACTTGAGGTGGTTTTATGTAAAAATAATTTGTACAATTTTCAAAATACACCTCAAGTATTTAATTATCGTCTTTAGAGTTTTCATAGATGTATATTTTATATATGTGACATTTCTAGTGAATAAAACTTAATTTCATAATATATGGTATTTAATTGTAAAATTGAACTTGTACGGAATTGCATGGTGTTTTCATGTAAAGTGATTGTTTTGATTTAGAAAAGTTGGAATATTTATATTATATCAAAAATTAGATATTTTGATGATACATACATACATACATACATACATATATATAAAATAATTTTAATTTATTAATTTTCTAGAAATCTCATTTTCTTAAAATATTTGTATTTAAAAAATTTTCGAGACCGTTTGCTCCTTGCGGAGGTCTGCATCTCGCACTACTAAACCCGAGGATGTGCAATAATCCGCACCATCCTGAACGGTTCCCCAAAATGGGTTGTACCGGCACATTGCAAAGATTTGTTAAAAATACATATCTTGTAGAAAAATATTTTTATAAGTTTGATGTAGTTTTGTGTAAAATCGTATTTTCCAAAAACTATGTTCCCAAAGATCATCGTGCTATGTTATATATGAGTGTTGTGAGGAGGTAGGTCATTACCTCGTGAACTATCTAAAGATATAGTAAGGGGTAATGATGTTTTATGTTAAAATTAAACTATATGGTATTTTTCTGTAAAAGTGCTATAAAAATTGAAATATAAATTTCTTTGATATGAAACTTGTCAATATGTTTTGTTAATGTTTAATGATCATGATGTGAGAGTTTGGTATTATTGTTTTTAAGAAAAATATGATTTTTAAGGAAAAACCGAATCGGAAGTCGGATTAACTCCACTTCCGTCGGGTTTTAGAATTCTATGTTTTTAGAATATTAAAAAGAAGGGGGAGAAGGGAATTATTGGATTTTATATTAGAAAAGAGGAAGAGGGAGTGGTAGGAGGTGCCGGTGCATCGTTTCGTCGTCGGGAGCTCCTAGGGTCGTCGTCGGAAGTTCGTCGGAGTTTCGCCCTTCGCTAACTCCACTTGCACATTATTGAACTTAGAATTTTATTGAGAGTTTTGGATAGAGATTTGGAGTGAGGAGGTGGAAAAGAGTGTGGATATTTATAGAAGAATTTTAGGGTTAGGGTAGATGAAAAGATGTATTGAAAATTGTATTAGAAAGAATGGATTAATGGGATTTTAATTGGCTCTGTAATGTGCAGGAAAATTAAACTATACAGGGTTATAGGGAATGCAAAGAGTCACAAGAGTCAAGAAGAACCAAATCCGATCCGAGGTGAGTCAGCAGGCGGCGGCGGCCGATTCTGCCGATCCGCCGGCCGAGTCAGGCCAAGTCGGCCCCCCCGACGCCACGTGTTCATTGCCTCTTAGTCTACCTCCTGGACTCGTTTGTTTTTAGTGTGACCTTTGGGTTTACGGGTTATGCACGTGTAGACTCTTGGGCTTCTAAAAAGATTAAAAGAAATCAATATAAAAATAATGTGGCTGATGGGATTTAAACTCTGGTGCTTTGGTTCAGCAGTGTAAGGTCTTACCAATGAGCTACGAGCTCCTTCTTGCTGTTAAAAAGCAAAACAAATTTATAACTTGTGCTCAGGCTCAAGTACCTCTTTCTGTATTTTTGAAAAAATTGTACAGAAAGTTTAGGGTTGTTACACACTGCTTCCGTGCTGAATACCAACATGTATGGTGTTGTATTTGTAACCGTTTTGAACGTTGTTCGGTATACTCAGAGAGCTTCATGCAGCTTTTCATGCCAGTCTCTTTTGTTTCTGGACACCGTTTTCTTTATAATCTTCGTCAAGGTCTTGTTGAAAGCTTCAGCTAGACCGTTGGCACGAGAATTATAGACTGAAGAGTATCTCCAATCTATCTTATGTTCTTTTGCAAAACGGCTGATTTTATGGCTTCTATAAACCGGCCCATTATCCGAGATAACTTGTCGCGGAGTGCCGAAGCGATAGATGACTTGTGTCTTGAAGAAATGGAGGATATTCATGAATTTTTTGAACGACTCTTTTCGCTTCTTCTAGTCCCAGGCATCTTAGCCATAAGCAGTTGAAAGATTTCTTATATAGAGTATCATTGACGAAGGCGAAGGACAGAGCTCGTTTCATGAGCTGATGTCTAGACGATACATTTTTGGGCGTTCGTCGGGATTTGAAGTAGTCTATGAAGACTTCCCTCCAATTCTTGACCTTTTCTTCGTCCCTTATTTGAAGAGCTACTTGTTCGGTCACTTCTTTTCCTTCGGATAGCTCTGTTAAGTCTTCCGAAGATATATCTGTTGGCACGAGAACCCGGCGACTTTGCATGATGATCCTTACGTCATCGAGGTCTTCATCGGCCAGTTTCTTAGCCAATTTGGCTAATGCATCCGTCTTGCTGTTTTCTGCATGCGGTATACTCTCTAGGATGTAGGAAGGGATTTGTGTCAGCAGTTGCTGCACTTTTTCGCCATCTTTATCAGCTCTGGTTTGCATGTCTGATAGTCGCCATTTACTTGGCTAACGATCAGCTGGGAGTCTCCATATATGAGGAGGTCTTTGATTTCCATGTTGATAGCGATCTCAAGACCTGCTATCAAAACTTTGTATTCAGCTTCGTTATTAGTCTTTGGCTCGTTAAGTAGAGGGCATAACGCAATATCCCTCCTTGCAGAGTCACGAAGATAAGAACCACCCCGGCTTTGATCATGGGGTTGTTTTGCTTTTGCTTCTTCATGGAAGATGCTCCATCGAAGTAGAGTTCCCATTGGGAATCATTTTCTTCTTTCTCTCCTTCGATCGTGTCGAACGCATGTTCATCCGGCAACTCATAATTTAAGGGAGAGTTGGCTGGTATCGGATGCTCTGTAAGAAAGTCGGCAATGGCCTGGCTTTTCACTGTTTTGAGGGGTCGATACGTTATCGAGAACTCCATCAAGGGAATGGCCTATTTAGCAAGCCTTCCTGTTAATATGGCCCTTGACATCAGATATTTGAGATGATCCACCTTTGATATGAGATGGACCCCATGTGCCAAGGCGTAATGTCTAAGCTTTGTTATTGCGAAAATCAGTGCCAGGCAGTGCTTTTCGATAGGGTAATAACTGTTTTCTGTCCCCAGGAGAACAAGGCTCAAATAGTATAAAGCTCTATCCTTTTCCTGGTCGTTCTCTTGTGCCCATAACACGCCTAGAGAACCTTCAAGGGCCATCGTATATAGGATAAAGGGTTTTCCCTTAACCGGAGCGGTCAATACCGGCGGAGTTTACAGGTATTGTTTGATTTCGTCTAGTGTATTTTGGCACTTTTGAACCCAGATGAACGGGGTCCCCTTCTTCATTAGATGAATGTAGGGACATCATTTTCCGGAGAGGTTGGCTACGAACCGCCAGATATATGCGAGCTTTCCTTGAAGAGATCGCAGTTGTTTGTGGGTTCTTGGCGTGGGCATTTTTATAATCTCTTTGATCTTTGAAGGGTCGATTTCGATACCCCGGTGATGTATGACGAATCCCAGGAATTTGCCTGAAGAGAATCCAAACGCGCATTTCAGAGGATTCATCTTCAGATTATATTTCCGAAGACGCCG
This sequence comes from Agapanthus africanus, assembly GCA_030015575.1. Classification (NCBI taxonomy): domain Eukaryota; kingdom Viridiplantae; phylum Streptophyta; class Magnoliopsida; order Asparagales; family Amaryllidaceae; genus Agapanthus; species Agapanthus africanus. The sequence goes on along the minus strand of JASDDO010000024.1, from coordinate 830,993,677 downwards.
GAATACTATTTTTAGATGTTCCCAATGCTCCTCATGAGATATTCTATTTACCACGAGGTCATTGATGTAGCTTTTGAAAATCTCCTGTATGAGGTCATCGAAGATCTTTGTTATGGCCCTCTGGTAGGTAGCGCCAACGTTCTTTAAACCGAAAGACATCACCTTATAGCAAAATATGCCCAACGGGGTTCGGAAGGCTGTATGTTTTTGGTTTTCATGATGCATTTTAATTTGATTGTATCCTGAAGATCCATCCATGAAGGAGAAGACCTCATGGGTAGATGTGTTATCGATCATCAGGTCGGTAACATGTACTAGGAAGTCATCCTTCGGGCAAGTTTTGTTGAGGTTTCGAAAGTCTACGCAGATGTGCACTGTCCCATTCTTCTTCATCACTGGAACGATGTTAGCGATCCAGTCTGGATATTGAACTTCTTGGATGAAACCAGAGTCGATTAGTTTCTTGACTTCAGCGTTGATACTCATCTCAAGTTCGAGCCATATTCATCTTGGTGCCTGTTTTATGGGCTTTATGTTTGGTGATATGACCAGTTTATGTACCTCCACTTTTGAATCTAGACCTGGTATCTCGGAATAGTTCCATGCAAAGCAGTTTTTATATTGCATGAGTATGTCTTTTAATGTGGCTACCTATTTTTCAGATAGTAGCTCACTAACGAATGTTGGCCTCGGATCATTCTCCGTTCCTAAGTCAATTGTTCTTAGGTTGTCCGCCGTAATGTGTATCCCATCTTCCAGCTCTTTTGGTGCCGGTGGAAACTCGGAGATCACCTCGTCCTCATCTTTATTTGCGAAGCATATATGGAGGTCATCCACAATCTCGTGCCCTCTCTCTTTTGAGAGTGTTATCATATGGCAAGTACGAGTTTGCTTCCATTCTTGACATTAAGCTGGTCCTATCCTCACGGTATAGGTCCTCTTTGGCTCATGCTCTCACGGTGGGGTTACCCTCCAGCTGTCGGTTAAAGCGAACCTACCTTGTTGATATTGGTCTTCTACCCAGTCTTTGAAAGTGAAGCAATCTTCAAGGGGATGACCTATTACTCAGTGATAGGAGCAATAATGTGGATGATGGATCTCGTTTATTTGTTCAGGGTGCCAAGACTCCGGAAGCATCATCATTTGGTACTTCATGACAAGGTTGAATATTTTCCTTGTCTTGTCTGGAGGGAACGAGTATTTTCGACCCAACTTCTTCATAAAGGACGGGTTCCAATCGACCTTTTCTCGAATGCACGCCTTCTTGGATCCGCTTTGTTGTGTTCGAACGTTGTTTGCGTTCTTTACCCTGTTTTTGCCTCTATTTCAGGATTTTCCCTTTTTGCGAAGACATATAGCGGGCCGGGGATGAAGAACATTATAATTTTCCTTTTCCGCAGACTGCTGATTGAGGCGTTGCATCCTGACTTTTTCATAGATATCCATTTCGCGGCTATGGTTGCTGTTCATCACGAAAAACTACATTTCAATACCGCTCATTTATTATCAATTTTGTGATATATCGGTACTATTAATCCGTGTCTGCTCAATAAATACATATTACAGGTATTCATGACAAAACACTGGAAACACACTAAAAACACAGATACGACATTTGTGAGCCGACACCGCAACCGGAACAGGAAACCGATCAATATTTAAAGAGTTTCTTTTTGAAAATAAATAAGTGAACACATTTTATACAAAATGGTTAAATACAATACAAGTGTGAACACAAGCTCTTGTGATGCATGAACTTTGGTGGGGTTGCCTTGCACAAGTGGGCATACAAATTATGAGTTGTGCAAGTGGTGAGACAAGTGGGTACGAGTCATGAGTAAGGAATAAAGATGGATGTGATTTAAAACCACATTTTCTCTCCAAATATACTGAGTGCAAACCAGGCTTATATAGAAAAATCAAACATCACCAGAGAGATCATGGAGAGCACAAAAGATCACTATACAAATACGGGCTCCACACCTCAAATGTTGACCGGCAGAACCCCCCAAATCCCCGGCGCCGCCGGACCAACTTGTTCCTTTTTGCTCCAATTTTCTTATGGTCATTCCTAATTGTCACGTCATCCTTATTTTATTGTTTGTTTATTCTGATGCTGTGCCTATAAATACCAGAACAGTGAGCAAAGGAGATATAATTGGATCCATTTCTTTAGTTCAATATTTTGTACAAGTTTTAGTTTAAGCTTTGAGGAGAGTTGTGTGGAGTTCAAGCATGGTTTTCTTCTTCTTCTTCTTCCCTCTTGGAGCTCTCATTTGAGAGCTTCATTAAGGAGGTTGAATAAGTAACCAATATCATGTATCTCAACTTCTTCACTTGTTAATACAATTGTTCTTTCTTTGTTTATTTTGCTTCTTAACTACTTATGTTTTTTTTCATTTCTTTTTAGAATGATGTTTGAGTAATCTTATGGTTGTGGTAATGGTTAGGGTGGTGATGAATGGCAAAACCTTCCTCCATCTCTTGTGAATGTTTAATATGCTTAATTGAGGTTGTAGCCTTAAGATTTCTAGATGATTTGGTTTGATATGATATGTAATTCTACGGTTACTTGGTAACCTCATTACACACCATATTCTCTCCAAAACCCTATGTTGCAATGTTAAGATTAGAATTATTTTAGTGTTAGACAGGGTATTTTGTTAACAAGTTGATTGACACTCTTCCTCATTTCATATACCCTATACTATCAATATTCACTTAGCAAGTTTAATGCTAAAACCACTTGCTCTCATATGCTAATTTGTGTATTTGATATTGATGTATGCTTGCTAACCCTTGTGCTTAGTGTTGATACATCAAGCTTGGACATGCAAACGGTAAGTGAGACAATACGGATTCATTTCGTGTCTTGCGTCAAACTTCGATATCTTTATGACTTATGCTTCGCAAACGCCTTGACAAGCTATTCTTCGGAATCAACACAAGGACAAACAACTCATGATCAAGGAAGCGTCGAAGAATTCGCCGCGATTCAACCATCCGAACCGGAGACACGACCATTTTCCTTAACTAGTTCTATATTACTGTATTTTGCATTTTTGTGACAAAAACACAAATTTTTTCTTCTCGAACCTTAAGCAAAAGTCTCTAATCACCAATTTCCTTTGGATCGACACATACTTGCCGGCTCGCTATAACGCGCCGTGCACTTGCGATTTATAAATTTTAAAACGAGACCGAGCTCGCGTGCGCACTATTTCTAAAACCATTTCTTTTCAAAACCGTAAAAGCGCGTGCGGGTAAAGTCCCAACAAGTTTTTGGCGCCGTTACCGGGGATGCGGTAGTCATTAGGGGTTGTTATTTCTGGTTCAAACTAACTTTAACTAAAAAAAAAATTCACAACTAACAAAACAACAATTCTAGCTTTTGTTCTCTGTCTTTGTGACCTGCTAACACTCTGTGATTAAACTAAAAAATCAAAGTATAGCACAAGAATACTAATATAACCTGGAGGACCCACACAAAATTTGACCACTCAAGGTTTTCATTTGGCCGGCGGTTTCGTCAAAATTCCCGGTACCACCGGCCTTATTAAGGGTTTTTGGATTTTATCTTTTTGTGGTGTCTCCAATATTCTGTTAGTACTCTACCGTTATTGTTTGATTTTTATAATTTTGTGTATGCAGGAGTTTGGGCAGATATATCACTTTTTGCACTAAATATCGTATTTTCCGACATTTTCGGACTTCAACAGAATTACGAGCAGTGATCGTGCGGAGCAAGGTTTAATTTCAAAAATAAGGAGTTGGTGAACTACAGTGCCAATGATCCGGGTAGTTTGACCTGCGCAAGCAAATATTCAAGTACTCATGATCACTTCAACTGGGGTTGCTTAACCTAAATCACATCGGTACGTGTTTTTCTAACGCCTTCACTCAAATCTGACGCATTCCACTATTCTATCTTCTGCAGGATTCTTCGCAAAAAATTGTCGCCAATAGAACAGAGAACTAACCCGTATTTGTTGCAGCGCTTAAGCCTAGAACGAAAAAGATTTGATTGATTGATTGATTTGCTCAAATTCTTTTATTGATTTGTGCATTTGCATCTTAATACGGATATTAAGGGCACGGGCACCAAACAAGATACGGTAAAGGATTTTATCACCTTTTTCCGTGGCCCACAAATCACAAAACCGCATTCTTGTATACCCACAGTAATTTTAAAATCAATTAGAACTCTAACTTTAAGGATTCGCGCTCAATAGGTAAAGTTAATTGTATTTAGAATACCGCTTAATGTTATATTGTTCACGAGATGTCTAGGCAAGTGTTCACGGCGAAATCGCCAAAAGAAAAGGGTTATTCTAATTAAGGAACTTCGTGAAAGCGTTGGACAACCTCCCCTTATCTCTGCACTTACCTGGTTTTGTGATCCGTATATATTGAGCTCGTTTCTCGACACAGTTTTACTTCGACAATCGGGTTCTTGAGCAGGTCTAGTTGAGTTAGTATAACATAAACTGCTAAGGATGTGATATTCTTTATTTTTGTTATTTTGTGAGTACTTGTTGATATGGGTGATACATAGTTCGATTCGATTCTTCACAATCCTTATTCTTTTCTTAATACTCAGACCCAATTCGTTTATTCAAATTGCCAAAATTCTTCCCACATTCATGAAAACTGTCCTTTTCTAGGGGGTGGCCAACCGTACTAGAATTTTGATATCGGTCACCCACCCAACACTCTTGAACCCAATCCCACTTTAAATATAGATCAAATGATTGAAAATTTAGAGAAAAAGGTCGACAAGATGATGGCTTTAGCATCACTACCATCGCAACTCTCCTTTCCTGAAACTATTGACACGTCATTAGGGCATGATAGCGAGATGGATGCTAGGTTAACCGCATTATAGAAAGGTATTGAAGTGATGATTGCATTCGAAAATCAAATAGCTTTGATGCTAGTCATGTGCATACAACAATCTGATCAATTGTTTCACGCTCAAACTCAATCATTGGCCAGAAACGATGAACATGTGAAACATTTAGCTGTAAGGATTCTAGGGAGTGAACACGGTCAATTTGAACCAAATAAAGTCAATATCTGCCTTCTAGGAAGTCAGCTGAGTGAGATAAAAGATCAAATAAATTTTGACGAGTTCATAGATGATGGTGTAATTAATTTGACTGAGTGTTACCAGGACAAACAAGAAAACCCTCTGAGTCAGTCCAACACCAGCCTTCAGGTACCAAATAGGCCTCTTGTTACTTGTGATCTTGAGCATGATTTAACCAATATACTACTTGAAGATGAGATTCTTGCACCGAATGATTTTTGCGCTAAAATTTTAGAGGAGAGAGCTTGTGAATTTGACGGGTATGGTGTCGATGTAGTGTTCGATATAATTCAAAATAAAGAACCCACAATTTTAGTATCACCTATTGATATAATTTTGGACAAAACGTTAGTGTGAGAACCTACTTTTTTAGATGACATGGACCTACTCATATGTGAATGTGATGAGAGAGAACTAGTTTTGGGAGATGTGAGCTGTAACGACAATAGTAAGATTGTGCAGGATCATAGGGAGGAAAACAACCTTGAGAAACATTCTTTCATACCGAGTTTTGAGGAGATATTTGCAGATGAACTTGATATTCTTTGTGAGTTTGAGTCATGATCATTTTGGGAATATCCTACAGACCTGTCTTTTGCTGAACTTTTTGAGGATGAACTCCAGTTTTTGAAAAAACCAGACATCGAAACTCAACACATGCTTCTTGAACATACAATTCATTCGGGCAACAATTCTTTGACTCCTTCGAAACTTCATCTTCACATTCAACGTCTTCTGATCCCTACTTTCACGCACCCATGCCCTTTACTAACATATAACCATACCACTAACTTGTATATTTTCTTTTTCTTTTTCATATACGTTTTCTTTTACTAGCCCTGACCTTATATCGATAAAATTTTTGAATGGCAGGTATTAATTTCTGGACTAACGCAGTCTTTTAACTTGTGAATATTGTAATTACCTCTTAGAGTTTTCTTTTTGTGAATAAAATCTCACCCTGATGTTTAATTCTAGCTACCGGAGACAGGGGCAACGATGAGAACATCGTAAAACTCAGGTTTGGGGGTGAGCTCTCCGTTTACTTTACCACATCATGTGTTAATATTACATACATATTAAAAAACCCAAAAAAATTTGATTTTTTTTCAAAAATATAAAAACTATGTCATCATGTTAGTTAGCGGGGAAACTTAAACTCGAAGTCTGGCGGTTCGGTTGATAAGATAGAAGCTACTAAATCCTTTTTGAGAGATCGAAAACCCGAAAGATAACCCTCCTTTGGGTTTAACCGTAGCTAATATACGTCTTTTATAAACACTTTACACGTATCGTGAGTTTTGAGAATTAGATGAAAAGTCTGAAATGTCTTTAAACTTTTGAAAATTGATAAGCGTCTTTAGAATCAAACAGATTTGTTCTGAATTAAGTAATATCAAGAATAGTTCGTAAAGTAAAGTGGATATGAAGGATATTATTGAAGTTGTAATAGAAGCTAAAATGTCTGAAAAATAACCCATCTGGAACCATGTTGGAGTGATTACACACCTTATCCATACGAACACGTCTTTGGGATTAAAAAGAAAAACTGGCAATATCTTCGTTTGCACTGCTTTCAAAATATCTTAAATACAACAAAATAAGTTTTTTGTTTTGTAGCCTTGATGACTTGGGCAATTAAGTCCTAGGGGTGTCTCTCCATCTAATGCCCTAAAACCATCTGGTTTGGGAGTCATTAACCCAAAACACGCTAAATCTCTAATCGTCAAATAAAATGAGCTAAGAAAGTGTTCTCTCCGAGTTAAAAGTCCTCACAGTTCTTTGTGAAAGAATAATCTTGGCGGAGACGAGTTTTCTATTATAAATAGTTTTTAGCGGAGATATGAAGGTTTAAATTATCAGACTTTATGCACGATCACGAAAGGTGTGTATGAACAAAAACAGGTGAAATAAGAGTGAAGAATAAAACTTAGTTCTCTGTTAAAAATGAAAAAAATTCTGACTTGAAACTTAACTGGAGAACAAAACTTGTGAAAAACTTAAGTCTTTTAAAATTCGTGTGATCCTTTGGAAGTCTATCTTGATCCGTATTTATGATTTGATGACCCTAATCGAATTCTTAAAACTTTATGACACTATCGCACAACCACGTAAAGACGTGTATAAGCTTATGTTAAATGAGATACGAGGAATGAAAAATAAGAGTTGGACGTTTCTGACTAGGGTAATAGAACTTCTAGTTTTGATACTTAAACTTTAAAATTAGAATCAATAGTTTCCTCACGAAACTAACTTGACGGGATTTTGTGGGTGTAATCCGCTAAAAACCCTCAGGAGAGAAAACTTCTCCTACTGGGGACACCTAGAAGTTTAACGGCTTGTCGCACGGGCTCAGTGCAATCAAGTTCCCTGCGAAAGTGAGGTTAAGATTTTGTTTTACTCGGAATGAGCAAAAGATAAGTTTGGGGGTATATGTTCATCACGAAAAACTGCATTTCAATACCGCTCATTCATTATCAATTTTGTGATATATCGGTACTATTAACCCGTGTCTGCTCAATAAATACATATTACAGGTATTCGTGAAAAAATACTGAAAATACACTCAAAAACACGGATACGACATTTGTGAGCCGACACCGCAACAGAAACAGGAAACCGATCAATATTCAAAGAGTTTCTTTTTGCAAATAAATAAGTGTACACATTTTATACAAAATGGTTAAACACAATACAAGTGTGAACACAAGCTCTTGTGATGCATGAACCTTGGTTGGGGTGCCTTGCACAAGTGGGCATACAAATTATGACTTGGGCAAGTGGTGAGACAAATGGGAATGGGTCATGAGTAAGGAATAAATATGTGAAGTGATTTAAAGCCACATTTTCCCTCTAAATCTACTGAGTGCAAACCAGGCTTATATAGAAAAATCAAATATCACCAGAGAGATCATGGAGAGCACAAAAGATCACCATACAAATACGGGCCCCACACCTCAAATGTTGACCGGCAGAACCCCCCAAATCCTCTGCACCGCCGGCCCAACTTGTTCCTTTTTGCTCCAATTTTCTTATGGTCATTCCTAATTGTTACGTCATCCTTGTTTTATTGTTTGTTTATTCTGATGCTGTGCCTATAAATACCAAAACAGTGAGCAAAGGAGATATACTTAGATCCATTTCTTTAGTTCAATATTTTGTACAAGTTTTAGTTTAAGCTTTGAGGAGAGTTGTGTGGAGTTCAAGCATGGTTTTCTTCTTCTTCTTCTTCCCTCTTGGAGCTCTCATTTGAGAGCTTCATTAAGGAGGTTGAACAAGTAACCAATATCATGTATCTCAACTTCTTCACTTTTTAATACAATTGTTCTTTCTTTGTTTATTTTGCTTCTTAACTACTTATGTTTTTTTTTTCATTTCTTTTTAGAATGATGTTTGAGTAATCTTATGGTTGTGGTAATGGTTAGGGTGGTGATGAATGGCAAAGCTTTCCTCCATCTCTTGTGAATGTTTAATATGCTTAATTGAGTTTATAGCCTTAAAATTGCTAGATGATTTGGTTTGATATGATATGTAATTCTATGGTTACTTGGTAACCTCATTACACACCATATTCTCTCCAAAACCCTATGTTGCAATGTTAAGGTTATAATCATTTTAGTGTTAAAATTGCTAAGCGTTAGATAGGGTATTTTGTTAACAAGTTGAATGACACACTTCTTCATTTCATATACCCTATATTATCAATATTCACTTAGCAAGTTTAATGCTAAAACCACTTGCTCTCATATGCAAATTTGTGTATTTGATGTTGATGTATGTTTGCTAACCTTTGTGCTTAGTGTTGATATATCAAGCTTGGACATACAAACGGTAGGTGAGACTACGGATTTGTTTCGTGTCTTGCGTCGAACTTCGATATCTTGATGACTTGTGCTTCGCAAACGCCTTGACAAGCCATGGTTCACATCAGAATCAACACAAGGACGGACAACTCATGATCAAGGGAGCGTCGAAGAATTCGCCGCGATTCAACCAGCCGATCCGGAGACAGCCATTTTCCTTAACTAGTTCTATATTTCCGTATTTTCCATTTTTGTGACAAAACCCAAATTCTTTTTTCTCGAACCTTAAGCAACAATCTCTAATCACCAATTCCCTGTGGATCGACCCGTACTTGCCGGCTCGCTACAACATGCCGTGCACTTGTGGTTTATAAATTTTAAAACGAGACCGAGCTCGTGTGCGCACTATTTCTAAAACCATTTCTTTTTAAAACCGTAAAGGCGTGCGCGGGTAAAGTCCCAACAGTTGTCTCAACTCTTTTGACAAGCCTCTTTTATTATCTTGTCTATTTGTTCTTCGAGCGACGGACTTAACGTTCTTAGGGCTGGATTTCGCTTTGTTTCATCGTCATGGACATTTGGAAGAGCGTTTTCCTCCTCGATGGAGCTGTTTATGATGCGGCAGCTGTGGCACTGCTTCCGTTTCTTGGACCTAACGTATCTGAGCTTGGTTGTCTCCATCTTTCGCTGAGTTCCGGAAATATCCCAAAGCTTTTTGTAGAATTGGGCTTGTCGAATAGTTTGTTCGAGGGGTACACCTTGGTGTCTTAACAGCCTTTTCAATCCCTCCGCATAGTATTTCGGCAGACGGATTGGTTGAAGCCTATCGAGTGCAAAATCGGCACCATTCCAAACTTCTTTTTCTACTTTGGTCTTCGTCGATTGGTAGAAAAGGATCTCCTTTTCACCTCTTCGCATGGAACGGATGTAGAGAGTCTGTAGTTCTTGTACGTAGTATGTATCGAGCGCATTAAGTTTCTTGTAATGTCGAAGCGGAGCTATTGTGATTTGAAGACTCTGATCCGCTCCAGCAAGGGTTTGCACTGATGGATGGATGGAGAACATGGCGTTGGCCTTATCCTCAGAGTCGCTGCCAAAGACCAGAATAGAGGTAGATGGTCCGGGCATGTTGTTTTCTTTCTGGGGTTGCCCCGAGTAGACTATTTCTTCATCTTCCTCGGAATTGCTCCCAAAGATCGGGATAGTGGCGACGGATTTCTGTTTATCCTCCGACTTATGACACCTTTCTGTATCTTTGAAGTCTGGTAGGGAATACTTTGCGTCTTCATATTTCCGGACTTCGTTTACGGAGAAAAAATTTAGCTCCCCTGTGACGGTGTATTCCAATCCGTCTTTGAAATACTTCATATACTGATGTTGTGTAGAAGGGATGACATTGTACTCATGTAACCAAGGCCTGCCGAACTAAGCGTTATAGCAAGTCTTGGCGTCAATCATATGAAATTTGATGTCAGTGACGAGCAACCCAAAGCGCAGCGTCAATATTACGGACCCAAGCGTCTGTGACGACTGTGAGTCGAACCCGGAGATGGTAATTTTGTCTCGGGCCAGGTGCTGAACGTTTATGCAAATCTCCTTCAACACTCTCACGTTAAGAAGGTTGACGAGAATCTGTTGTCGACAAGGATTTTTCTTATCTTGATGTCATGGTAGTACCCCGTGACGTATAATGGGCGATTATGTTCGTACGTACCGAGGAGCAGATCTTTATCGCTGAATGTAATGTCGGCTGTGTGAACCTCTGCCAGCTCGTCCTTCATCTTCTCTTCTGCAAGGAAAGCTTGGAACTGATCGGGCACTTGTAATGCCTTGATCAGAGACTCTCGTGCCTCTTTGGACAGGAAGAGAGCATCCAATATGTTTAGCTGTGAGGATATTTTCCTTAGATGTGCTAGGACATTGTAATCTAACATATTTTTTCTAGGCGGGTCCCTTGCTACGAGCTCTTTGACAACTCTATCGTCGAGGGTAATTTCCTCAGAGATTTTTTCTTTCCCTTTATCTTTTTTGCTCAAACCTTTGTTTATAGGTCCAAGGTTCTTCTCAGACAGCGTACGGTTACGCAGCTGAATATGCTCACAGTTCTTCTCCTCTACTTTTTTTTCGGAGGTGGAATCTTTGAAGAGAGGGTTGAAGGGTATTTCGTCCTCAGAATCGCTCCCGAAAGTAAGAATTTAGGGTTTTTCCCTTCCGAAGTGGTATCAACCATATGACAGTTGCCAGTCGTTTTTTCATGCGCATATTTGCACTATTTTGCCGTCGATCGCGCTTCATCCTTTTGAAGTGTTTTTGATGAGCAATATATCCTTACCACCACTTCTTGAAGGTACTGCATTCTTCGGTGGGGTGGGTGACCCTCCGATGATATAGGCAGTAGTTTGGACGTGAATCCTCTCCGTCGAGGCATATTACCCCGGGAGTGTTTCCTCCCAGAGGTGGCAGCTTCATTCCTATTGGCAGGGCTTTGGCGAACCGCTTCTCCGCCTTGCTCCTGCTTTTATTTGTCGCGTGTATGCTTTGGTTTGGTTGGAGTACTTTACGACTCCTCCTTGCCCCAGCTTCTTCATCCTGACGCTGAAGCTCAGCCTTTTCGTATATGGTTGTTTCACGTTCTCGTTCAGTTTTACTTTTCTGAAAGGCTTCGTTTAGCAGCCTATCGATCGGATCTTCTTCTGTCAGTTCTGGGGATTTTAGTGCCGACTCTGCCCCTAGTTCATTCGCGTTGTTTTATAACGCCGAGGGAGTTTCTTCGTCATTTAACAACGAATGGGAGGCCATGTGGCAACTTGCTACACGGTCCCCGGCTTATTCTGATGAGTCATTTTCCTCATCGTTGTCACTATCTTCGTCCTCATGAATATGCTTGAGAAACTCTTCGAGCGTGACCGGTTTCCGCGCCTTCTGGTTGTACTCCTCCAGCGCGTCAATGTACTTTTGTAGGTCTGTGCGCTTGTCGTCATCCTCGGCAGGCTGCACAGGCTTCTTGGTCTTGTTCTTTTTCTTCGAAGACTTTGAAGGCTTGACTTGGGAGTTTTGCCCTTTGTCAACAATCTTCGGTGCGGGACGTGGTTTCAGCATCTCTTCGATGATTTCGGGTTCAAGTGGGCTTTTCCACCTGACTGCTGGACATGCCTGTGAATCCTTCAGCATCCTTTTGGTTTTAGCTGAAAGAATGACTTCACATGGAGTTTCTTCCACGAGCGAGCATGATGCCCCTGACGCATCTATTTTTTTGGGAGTGTGCTTCTGTGGCGGGTTTACCCTACATTTGTCAGACAGTGCGAATTTCCTCTGTTGATACTGGTCCTTGACCAAGTTCTTGAAGATATAGCAATCCTCAATTGGGTGGCTCATCATTTTATGATAGGAGCGGTAGTTGGGGTTGTTGACGTCGCCGGGTTGCGGTGGACCCCGTGGGTCTGGCAATGTGATGAGTTTGTTACGCACTGCCAATTCGAATAGTCTCCTCGTCTTATCGCAGGGAAACTGTAAGCGCATCCTAGCCTTTCTTCGAGGGATAGGCGTGGACATGCGTTGTTTTGCCAAGCAGCCGGTTTTGGGCTACTCAGTTGTTGTTGGGTGTTGGCAACGAAAGCCGCTTTCCCTTTACCCTTGGCGTTTCGAGGGCGGGTCCTTGCTTGAGGAGGAAGGCCTGTGGCCCATCTGGTCCATTTGGGCCGTTTATCGATCAGAGCCTGGAAGGTTGTTGGTTTGAAGAACCTTATGAACTGGGACATAGTCGTTTGAGGATCAAGGGTCCCAATGAACATGCCCACGGCGAGGGATTCTTCGATGCGCTGTTCGCACTTTGACCATAGGTTCCGCCACCGGATCGTATATTGGACCCATGTTTCTCCTGGCATTACCCTGGCATTGATTAATGCCGGGATTGGAGTACGCCCGCTTGCGCTGGCGAACCGTTGTATGAACAACAGCTCCAGCTCTGTGAATGTTTTCATGGAGTCATTTAGGAGCTCCGAGTACCATTCAAAGACCGTCTCTGATAGGATGCCAACGAACTGGCGAAGTAAAAGTTTATCATCACCTCCAGTGTTGCCGCACAGAGCTCTGAACTGCGCGACGTGCTGATGTGGGTTGCCTGCCCCCTTGTATACATGGAACTTGAGGATCGTATATCCCAACGGGTATTTGATTTGGTCATACCAATCTGGATACGGTCGCCCATGTTCACCGCCGGAAGACGAACCGGGACATCGGGACGTCCGGCCTGAATCCTGGGGGAAGATGCTATTTTGATTTATCCATCCACCTCTCCGAAGTTGCTAAGTTGATTTATGGCACCATACATTGGAGGTTTGGACAGACGGGACCGTTGTAGCAGATTTCATTAGATTTCCCCTCGTTTGTGAGGGTTTTTTGATTGTGGAGACGCTCTTCCCTGCAGGCGCAAATCCCTGCAGTTAATTACGTTACCGCATCACGATAACCAATTTCTTCTGCTCCGGAAGTTCACTTCGTGTCGTGTGTGTTTTTGTTTGTTTAGGTTGCTCGAAGATTGTATACGGAGACTAATTTATATTGTCGTCCGTAGGGCGTGGATTAGTCCAAATCCATATATTTTAGATTTGGGGTTTTTATTTAAAGACCGTTATTCTATTTTGAGATTAAGATCGACTTAAATGTATGTGAGCATTTGGGTCTCTATTTGTTTTTGTTAAGGATACATTGGTCCAATTTAAGACTAAGATCCACTTGCTTTTAGGATCATTTTATTTAGGATCCAACAAAATATCGTTTGGGCTCTATTATTTTAGTTTAAGGACGTTTCGGTTCATTATCGCCATTTTGGAGACGGATATTAGTTTAAGGACATTTCGGTCCGTTATCACCATTTTGGAGGCGAATATTAGTTTAGGGACATTTCGGTCCGTTATTAGTTTAGGGACATCTCGGTCCATTATCGCCATTTTGGAGGCAAATATTAGTCTAGAGACTTCTCGGTCCTTTATCCATCTTGCGCACACGTATATTTGTTACGTGACGAAGCGAATAATGGTGATGTGGAATGCACCCAATTTAGGATGTGATCCGATTTGAGGTGTGCATGTCAATTTAGAAGTACATCAACGTGGGATGTATCATTCCCAGTCTTGATGAAGTTTTATATCAAGTTGAGACAAGAAAGAAGTTGTTGGTTGTCGGGACCCGCCACCCCTCCGAAGACGTCGAAGAATTACAACGACATATATCAGAGGTGTGGAGAGATATACCCTTAAATCAAATCCCGTGTTTGAGAGAAAAGAGGGTTATTGTGGCTTTAAGAATTTTTGTTAAGAATACGTTAGTCCAATTTGAGACTAAAATCCATTTTGACAACATTTTAGGATCTTCTTAATTTAAGACCCAGCAACAGAGCATTTGGACTCATTTGCAAGACTTTAGCAACTTAGCCAATTTGGGCTTTAGTGTTCTTAGTCTCCCCTCTTTTCTCAAAAAGTGCTAAGCACTTGTTTGGGATTTGTTTAATCAGCTCCCTTTTTTATGTAAAAAAGTGCTGAGCACTTATATGAGTTCTGACGCCCACATATGATCATGTAGAATATTCAGTCATGAGGACTGCTCAATAAGTGTTGAACACTTTACTCCTTCTGCCTTTATATGGAATGCTAGGCACTCTTTATGGCGTCCACATGGGAAGCGCGTGATGCACTGGACGATGGACGCTGCCCAATGAGTGTAGAACACTTAGCCGTTTTGGGCTGCTTGTGGAATGCTAAGAACTCTTTTTTTTGCGGCGCACACGTGGGGAGAATGTGAGGCGCTGGGCGCAACCTAGTGAGTGCTAAGCACTCTTCCCTTCTGTGGCGTCCACATGAGGAACACGTGCGGCGCTGGGCACTGCCCAGTGAGTGCTAAGCACTCTTCTCTTCTGTAGAGCCACGTGAGAAACACGTGCGGCGCTGGGCGCTGCCCAGTGAGTGCTAAGCACTCTTCTCTTCTGCGGCGCTGATTGTCGTAGAATTATGCGTTCTACCTTGTCCTATTTATTCTAATTACCTCAATCAAGACGGTGTCACATTGCAGCTAGCCGGTTGAGCACGGGTCGATCCACAGGGAGATGGTTGTATGCCCGTTCGTATCTTAGACGAGTCAATAAAGAATGTATATGTATTGGTCCAAATCTATCCTAAGTGTTTGTATTTATGTTCAAGTAAGCTTGTTAGGGTTAAGTTTGGTTAGTAGAGTTAGGATTAGTCTTGTAATTTTCTTTTGCCATTCTTAAAATGATGGTGGCATAATCGAACGTAGCGGGGATTAGGAGGACATAGGAATGGGATTTGCGAGTTTAAGCAAGCTTTCCAATGCTAAATCCATTCCTAGTGCCCCTTGTCCTTCCGCTACGTGTGCTTATTTCCAACCCTAAGCCAAACACCCACAACCATGTATCCAATTAAGTCACAATTACATATCACGCTGTAGTACGCCCAAAGGACTTCTCGACTTAGGCCGCGGCTATATGTCACGTATAGCGCGCCTAAGTGAGGGGGTTGTGTTTGTTTGGTCTAGATTCGCTTCAAGGTGTTTGGCGAAAAGAAGCACAATGGATTTTTCCGCCCCTCATACTAACCTTCCTTAGCTCCTAACAAGTGTAGAATTTTTTACACATTTAAAAGGAAAGGAAAATAAGAAAACAAGAAAAGAAAGAAAGGAAAAATACGGTTTTACAAAATAGTAGCAAGCTAACTACTTGGGCCCTCACTTTAGCAAGGGACTCCGTCGAGTATCATGGCTTGAAAATACGGATAAAAAGAGAAGGAAAACAAAACAAGAAAAGAAAAGAAAACCAACAACTATTTAACAACAATTAATAAAGTTACACTAAGAATTAAAAATACAAGACAAGAAAAATAACCCTCATCTTCATTAACATCCACTCAAGAACTCTCACTACACTTTAATGGAGGAAAAATGATGAAGAAGAAGAACTACAATCTAAACTACACTAAAATCTAACTAAAAAAAAGCATTCTCACTTGGGCACAAAACTAGGCTATTTATAGGCAGAGAGCTAAAACCTTAGGGCCAAATTCTGAGCCCAAATGCAATTGCAAAAATATCCCAAAAATATCGTCTTTAACCGAGTCAACTCGGCCACGGAACCACCGCATAATGGCCATATTGGCTGCGGTTCCACGGCTCTTTGGGGGAGTTGTGGGGTGATTTTTCTAGGGCTTCTCCACGTTGCTATTTTCTTGTATTTTACAGGTTCCAAATTGCAAATTGATTGCATAATTTCTTCAGATCTTCAACAGTCCAAAATGGCTTCACTTTTAATTCATTTGACTTTTATCTCCCTCGAGCTCCGTGCACCCATTGAATCTTGTGCTGCCCCTCTCGTGCTCTGTGCTTGTCCGAGATACGAATGACCATTGTTTTTCATCTTGTCTCTTGAACTGGTAAGCGGCACTGGACAAATGCGGATGACCGGAACTCGGCTTTTATCTATCAGTGACAGATGTTCTGGATTTTGGCGCAACTGTGGAGATTTTGTATGATTTGCGTTATTTTGGGCTGGAAACCTGTAACCTGTAAATATGTAGCAAACACGGATCAAAAGCACCTGCTTATAAACAAACGAGCATAAGAATGGACGGTATTAAATGCAATATTCTGGTATGAATAAATACCCCCAAACTTAACTTTTGCTCGTCCCGATAAAACCAATTATTCACAAAAAGTCCTAATCTCACTTTCGCAGGGAACGCGATTGCACTGAGCTCGTGCAACAAGCCGTTAAACCTCTAGGTGTCCCTAGTAGGAAGAGTGTTATCTTCCGAGGGTTTTCTGCGGATACTACCCACAAAATCCCGTCAAGCTAGTTTCGTAAATTAACGTCGACCATACTCCTACGGTTTAGCATCTAAGTTAGAAATTCTATCACCCTAAGTTAGAAATATTCAACTCTTATGTCTCACGCCTCCTATTTATTCAACCCAAGATCCTATACGTTTTGACAGTTTAGAAATATCTCGGTTTCTCCTGAGTTTTCTTTCTAAAGCGCAGTCTCCAATCCGGAATTTTTATCAACTTTACGGAAAACATAAGTCTTATTCTTTATCCCTATATTTCCTCCAAATATCGATCATAGACCCCTACGTGTGTGTAAATTTTTACCCCCACACTCAAGAATTCAATTCAAACTTTCATTAATGATGGACGAATTTGCTCACACACCTTTCATGCGACTGTTTCTGCTTCTTGAGTCACTAATAGCCGATTACTGAATGTGTGAGCTTAAAGCGTAAATAGAAGTTTCCAGGTCTTGTAATTTATTCTTTTTTGCTTTTTCTTTATTTTTCTTTTTCAAGACCAGATATATTTTTCAATGATGCTCTTTTGGTGGTTAGCTTTAAATACCGTTTTTTCTTTCATACTAGGCTTTCAGGCAAGAGTATTTCTAGGTATCCTATACTATCCCAAGTTTCAAGGTGCGTGTATGTGCAGTTTATAGGGTATATACTTTCTGAATTTGGACTTAAGAATTGGAACTATTGTTTAGACTTATTACTCAATAAAGCTTTCAATACTTTCCCTTCATCTCGACTTAACTCAAGAACTGAACTCAAGATTACCTACTTCTAAAAAAAACTGCAATGATGTATATTTACCAAGGTTAAACAGAAAGAGTGTTATTTTTAGGGTTTTCAATTGCTAAGCCTAAGATTTAGTTATTTCTAACGTATCAACTAAGCTTTCGGAATAAAAATCTAAATTACCCTATTAGCTAACTTGACGACAAAGATTTATAATTTTGTAAATTTTTTCGATTTTTATGGGTTTTTAATAAGTATGCAAATGCAAAATATACACATGAATGCGAAGGTAGAAAGCTTACCGAGCACACCCCCAAACTTAAACTTGACAGTGCCCTCACTGTTATGCTACACCAAGAGGGTCAAAATTGTCGGCGCTCTCTTGTTTTTTTCTTCTTTTTTTTACAAAATAAAAAGCAAACAAAAAAAATACACACACACAAAAAGGTCCCCCCTAAACTTCAGTAAAATTGTGTTTCCACTGTTTAGGAGTTAAGGTTCAGAGTCAGGGGGGAAGAGAACAGTAGTAATCTATACAAGGCCTTACACAGGCCAAAAGTTAACACCAATCATTCAAAAAATTTATCGCGATAATGTGCAGGTTGGTGAAAGAATGTAGAGAGGAAAAAAATGAAGAATACGCGAGACCGTGTGGGGATGGAAGCGGTGTACGGTCTCGGTGGAGGAGAAGAACAGCGGAAGGGAGAAAGAAATGGAATACGAACTTGAGGGTGGAAATGGATTGAATAAATTAGTACAATTTGTAATAACCGATGTGTAAAAAGCGATTGTACTAATTTATCAACCCGTTGAGAAATAGGGTCAAACCTCTCAAGATTCATGAGAAAACATTGGTCGACCGAACTTGGTAAACCAGACACAGGAAATGAAGGTGATACGGTGTCTTGCAAAGTGAGAACGATGGAAAGGATGGAGGGAAGTGATTAAGGAATGATATCGTTTAAAGATTTAAGAGGGTGTACGCAGTCAATGAAAGGGACAGGATGAATTGGAAAATTCGACTCATCAAGTAAAACTGCTTCATCCTCAAAGTCCTCCTAAAAAATCAGCTCATCCATGCACTCATCATCAATTTCTAGAAGCATATGGGGTTCGGAAAAAACAGTTAATGATTCGGGATGATATCCACACGGAAGTGAAAGGTCATGATGGATTGGTGAGAAAAACTCATCCAAAACTGTGGTTTCATCATCCATAATATTCCCAGCGTCAATATTCTCAATCAAGTGAAAGTCAAATTGCTCAGACACCTTATCAAAAGCATGATTTCAATCAATTCAGGTTCTAGAGTGGAGGTGTAGAGATCAAAGGGATTGGGTATGGTTTCACTTGATAGGGCCCCTTTACAATCCGGTAAATCAAACACTACAAAGTCGCACAACTCATTAAACGTTCTATCTTCAATTTGTGAATCATTTGGGACACTCGATAAACTTTCGAAACTGGAGTTGTGGAATTAAATTTGCAACGGGCAGGTTTGATTTGGAAGAGTGTACTGCTCACTCTCACTACTCAAATTCTTAAACTGTCCCATCGCCTCATCATACATTGGAAAATTCAGAACTAGTTGGAAACTAGCTGCCGGTTCGTTAAGTTGTATGAGGGCGACCATAGATACATTCAATTCCTCCATCTGTTGGTATGAAGCTACCCAAAATTGTTCTAATGACTGCTCAAGACTAGACATGGGTTGTGAAGGGTTTCAGTAAAAGATTCAAACTCGTTTGGATACGTGAAACTCCCACATTGATGTTCAGAAGCGATGTCTAGAGAAGGTATAAAAGTTGGGTAGGATTGATAGGAATTGAATAAGTTGACAGGATTAGGATCAACATTATAATAAAAAGGTGATTGGAATCGTTGATCTAAAGAATTCAAAGTGGTGAAAGGAGTGAATGATCAGTTACGGGATTGTTCAATTCTGTCAGCAATGGACAAGGGTTTCGTAGTTGCAACATGACTCTCAAAAGGGGTATCAACGTAAGAGGGTGGGAGAGGTTGAAACAGTTGATAAGAAGTGGATTGCGGAGTTCAATTGTTTGTCCTTGATGCGTCTATCCGATCTCTCAATGAAAGTTTGGGCATGGATGGATCGTTCGAAGTTCTGCCAAAGCAAGAACCGTAGGAAGAAATATCTGGTTGTGAGTACCAAAGTTCAGCAAGAGTTGGACGTTTTGGGGTACCCATGTTATGAAAAGAGTGGAGGGTAGGGAGGGTGGAATTTTTATAATTTTTATAATATTTTTTTTGTTTTTGGAGTTTTTGAAATTGTTTGTTGGTTTTTGAAAGAATACGGAATTATAGGACTAAACTTTATACAAGCATAACCACAATCACAATATGCACAAACAACACCTAGAGTTAGGGTCTTCAAAGTCCAACTAGACCGCTCCTAGACTTCTAAGCGACAAGTTGCGGGATAACCCTCAAATCGCCTATTCATTGCCAATTGTGGCCAGGTAAGCACAAGTGAGGTAAGGAGGGTTCCGCTCACGAATCACCGTGAGACGGGCCTTTTAAAATTACCTCCTCACTTGTCCAGCCTAGACACCACAAAGTCACGTTTAGATAAACGACCGATTCCCCGTAACCTTCACTTGTCCGAAATGAGCGCGACAAGTCCTTATAGGTTTGGTCTAGATATTTTTTATTAACTCAAGGTAATGCGTATGCTATTTGTGATTTATGGGGTCTTAGGAAGGGTGATGAATCCCCACCCAATCTTAATTGGTGTTCAAGCCCCTTAATGTTCGTATTATTATATGCAAAGCGTATAAACAAACAAAATCTAAAACAATAAAAAATTTATTGGGTGGCAGCGTAAATTTGTGCAAAGAAACCTGCAGAAAAATACAGTTCAGTGGAGTTTACAAAGAGTTTTAGAGAATAGGGAGGGGTGTAAAAAATTTGGTCACAGAAGCCTAATGTTGACCGCGGAACCGCCGCATATCCATAGCTTTGACCGCGGTTACGCGGTCAAAGTGTTGAGTTGGGGCTTCGAAATTGGTCCTTGTACTCCCCTAGTGATGTTCTTGTATCTTAAACTCTCTGTTTCATTATTTGATTACTGTATTTACTCCAGATAGCCTGCACATTTGCACACAAATATATTAAAAATAAAAAAAATGGTTTTTTATTATATTTTACTTTTTTTTATATATTAACAAAAAAAATTTAACCCAAATTATAAGAAAGAAAATACGTTACCATCTCCCCGGCAACGGCGCTATTTGATTGCCGTAGAATTATGCATTCTACCTTGTCCTATTTGTTCTGCATACCGCAATCAAGACGGTGTCACTTTGCAGCTAGCCGGTTGAGCACGGGTCGATTCATAGGGAGATGGTTGTATGTCCGTTCGTGTCTTAGACGAGTCAATAAAGAATGTATATGTGTTGGTCCAAATCTATTCTAAGTGTTTGTATTTATGTTCAAGTAAGTTTGTTAGGGTTAAGGTTGGTTATTAGAGTTAGGATTAGTCTTGTACTTTTCTTTTGTCATTCTTAAAATGATATTGGGATAATCGAACGTAGCGGGGATTAGGAGGACATAGGAATGGGATTTGCGAGTTTAAGCAGGTTTTTCAACGCTAAATCCATTCCTAGTGCCCCTTGTCCTTCCGCTATGTGCACTTATTTCTAACCCTAGGCCAAACACCCACAACCATGTATCCAATTAAGTCACAACTATATGTCACGTTGTAGTGCGCCCAAAGGACTTCTCGACTTAGGTCACGGCTATATGTCACGTATAGCGCTTCTAAGTGAGGGGGTTATGTTTGTTTGGTCTAGGTTCGTTTCAAGGTGTTTAGCGAAGAGAAGCACAAGAGATTTTTCCGTCCCTCATACTAACCTTCCTTAACCCCTAACAAGTGTGAAATTTTTCACACATTTAAAAGGAAAATAAAACAAGAAAACAAGAAAAGAAAGAAAGGAAAAATACGGTTTTACAAAATGGTAGCAAGCTAACTACTTCGGCCCCCACCTTAGCAAGAGATTCCGTCGAGTATCATGGCTTGAAAATAAGGATAAAAAGAGAAGGAAAACAAAACAAGAAAAGAAAAGAAAACCAAAAACTATTTAACAACAATTAATAAAGTTACACTAATAATTAAAAATACAATGCATGGAAATAAAAATACAAGATAAAAAAATAACTCCCATCTTCATTAACATCTACTCAAGAGCTCTCACTACACTTTAATGGAGGAAAGATGATGAAGAAGAAGAACTACAATCTAAACTATACTAAAGTTTAACTAAGAAGAAGCATTCTCATTTGGGCACAAAACTGGGCTATTTATAGGCAGAGAGCTGAAACCCTAAGACCAAATTCTGAGCCCAAATGCAATTACAAAAATACCCGAAAAATATCGTCTTCTACTGAGTCAACTTGGCCGCGGAACCTTCGCATAATGGCCACATTGGCCGTGGTTCCACGGTTCTTTGGGGGAGTTGTGGAGTGATTTTTCTAGGGCTTCTCCACGTTGCTATTTTCTTGTATTTTACAGGTTCCAAATTGCAAATTGATTCCATAATTTCTTCAGATCTTCAACAGTCCAAAATGGCTTCACTTTTAATTCATTTGACCATTATCTCTCTCGAGCTCCGCGCACCCATTGAATCTTGTGCTGCCCCTCTCGTGCTCTGTGCTTGTCCGAGACACGAATGACCATTGTTTTTCGTCTTGTCTCTTGAACTGGTAAGCGGCACTGGACGGATGCGGATGACCGGAACCCGGCTTTTAACTGTCAGTGACAGATGTTCTGGATTTTGGCGGAACTGTGGAGATTTTATATGATTTGCGTTATTTTAGACTGGGAACTTGTAACCTGTAAATATGTAGCAAATACGGATCAAAAGCATCTGCCTATAAACAAACGAGCAGAAGAATGGACGGTATTAAATGCAATATTCTGGTATGAACAGGCGCTCATGTGAGGAACACGTGCGGCGCTGGGCGCTGCCCAGTGAGTGCTAAGCACTTTTCCCTTCTGCGGCGCCTATGTGAGGAACACGTGCTGCGTTGGGCGCTGCCCAGTGAGTTCTAAGCACTCTTCTCTTCTGCAGCGCCCACGTGAGGAACACGTGCGGCGCTGGATGCTGGGCGCTTTTCTCCTCTGCTGATAGCATTTTTGCCCATTAATGATCAATAGGATCTTTGTTTTGTAGATTTAGGATCAAACTTCATTTTTAAGAACCAAGTTCTTTTACGAGAACTAGGTTTCTCTTATATACTTTGTTTTGAGAAATTCAATTCCTAGTTCTTTTCTGAATCTTTGATTCTCAAGAACAAGTTTCTCCCAATAAAAATTAAATTTTCAACTTGTGGGAGACTTGTCTTGTGGATCTCAGATCCAGAAAAAGAACTAAATTGTTTGAGAAGGATTAAACCCATTAGATATGTAAATGAGATATTTTTATCTCCATATATTTTTTTGTTTACCTAGAGTTTTTAAGAAGGGAGGTCTTCTTCCTTGAGAATTTAATTCTCTGTTCCTTTTGGAAGCTTTATGTTTTAAGAAGGGAGGTCTCTCTCAGACTTGAAGTCTTCGGTCCTTTATATAGTGGAAGTAAGTTTGATAATTAGTTTTGAAGAAATCTCTCATTAAGAGATCCCAATTGATTTGGGGAATTTTACCCACCATTGGATCTTTGATCCAAGGGTTTTTGTTTTTACAGAATATATTTTCTTGTTTTTAACAAATTTGGGGAAATATTTTTCATATGCGGAGTTTTACTCTGTGAAATGGTAATTTTTAATCACCATTGGATTTTCAATCCGAGGTTTCTCTGTTTTACAGAGGACATAGAATTTTATTTTATGATCCAACCGAAGGTATCTTTCTTATTTTAGAAAGATTTGAGGAATGTTTTCTCCCCAACAAAATTTAATTCTGTATCTTTATGATTTATCATTTTCGTTGGATCTTTGATCCAACGGCTCTGTTTAACAGATAGTAGAATTTAATTCTACCTGGACGCCGGCGCTCACGTGTTCCTCACGTGGGCGCCACTTAAGAATTTGGTTCTTAGCGTGGGCATTTTGTGCTTTGCACACTGGCGCTCACGTGAAGAGCACGTGCGGCGCTATATGAGAGTTTTAACTCTTATTTAATCTAATAGATTCTTTTGTGTTTTGCACACTGGCGCCCGCATGAGGAGCACGTGAGGCGCCACCATAGGATTTGCTCCTATCGGCGCCGGCGCCCTTGTGGAAGGCACGTGAGGCGCTGCCTCATTAATTTTGAACAGAGTTTTGCTCTTTTATTCGGGAAACAAATGCCCCCACCATTGCGCTCACGTGGCTCGCACGTGAGTGCAGCGGTGGCATCTTTTCCACTGTTCGATCTCTTGGGGAGTTGAACCGTCTCCTTGTGTTTATAAGTAGGGCCTTTGGCCCTTGAGATGTCTGCTGTTCATCTTCTTTAGTCTTCTTCCTTTCTTGAGAATTTAATTCTCTTTTTAGAACTCAGCTCTCTGTTCAAAGAAACTTCTTCAGAGTTAAAACTCTGTCAAAATTGGTAAGAATCATGATCATGTCTTAACTCCCTAAAGTTTTTAACTCATTAACAGAGCTTTGCTCTTCTTTCTTAGAGATCTAAACTTTTACATGAGTAGCCCATAGATCTTAAAGATCTTTAAGGTTTTACCCTATTATTAACTTTGATTTTTGAAGGTTATTTGGAATTTAATTCCATATCTCGTGCAGATTTCTGGAATGTTATCCCGTTGTTCTATAGTGCTTTGCTCTGAAAAATTTCTTTTAAAGAAATAATTTTGGGAATTTTATTCCCTTTCTTATTTTCCTTGCAGATTTGAAATCTGTTTGCAGAACACATTTCTCGAGGGAGTTTAACTCCAGAGTTCAATGATATTTTCTCATTAAATGAGAATCCTTTTGGATTCTTTCAATAAGTGACTACCTCATCATTGATGGGGCATTGCCTTAATTTTGTGGGGGCCCTTGTCCCTTTCTCTTTGAACTGTGATGCGGTACTATTTTAGGTGTAAAAGAATATTGTGTCGATAATTAACCCCTCCATCTTTTGTGTGCAGGTACCATGGCTTTCGATCCCTCCTTTCCCTTCATTCGCTCGGAGAGTGCTTTCGCCGATGCATCTACAGATCGGGATGTCTTCGCACTTATTCGGGACCATGACCCAGAGTAAAAGTCTCTTCATTTGTGGGGATCATGGTACAGTCAAATTATCCGGGGTCGGCGCAGTTTTACTTGTGCAGCGCCTTCAGAACTGATCCCGGCGATCCATTATGCCGATCCGCCGCCGCTAACTTACATAGTAGAAGAGGTCAACTGGACCTCAGAAGGTCGTCTTCAGCCTTCCATGGCATCAATACCAGTGCAGTCGCCGATGGCCTTGGACATTTTAGGGCGACGCATATGCCAAGGAGAGTCATGTCCATGGGGGCAAGTTTACATGATAGGAATGACTCCCCGTCATTCGGATGGATTTTTTTTCCGAGCCTCAAGTGAGTAATAGACAGAGTTAGAAAAGATAAAATCATTGGGCTCGATATATCCTGTCGGCCAAGAAATCGCTGTTACTGAAGACCGGGCTGTATCCCGCGATCTATGCGTCCCTCTTTCACTACCATACTCCTCATGTGTAGTGGGTCAAATCTTTCCTGGGACAATGGAACATCCTGACCCACACCTTTCTCTTATCAGATCGGGAGGTTTCAATCTCATTGGAGGAGTTTGCGGAGATATCCGGATTACCCGTCAGAGGGGAACATTATGAAGAGATACTTCCCCCTGACGAGTATATCTTTGCCACCAAATCAATGGTGATGGGTCTTACCCTAGAAAATGCTATTCAACACAAGTTTCCAAGCTTGATTAAGGTGTTGAACATATACGAGAGCTTATTCCTGGAGTCGGGCGGGCACAGAGTTGGCTTTACAGATTTCATCGCCCGCTTCCTTCATCCGAAGGCTTTGCCGAAAGAAGCTGCCAAGTTCGCCAAGATTGATGATCCGTTCGGATTTGGCTTGGATAAACTACCGACCGTAGAAGCAGATTTAAAGCAGTTTTTTATTCTGGATACTCCGATCATTTCCTTCGCAGAGGTCGCTGTTCCTGACATTGATGAGGAGACATTCTTTCTGGGGTTCATTAGCCTGTGGTTGAGCCGGTTCGCACTCCCGATGCATCCTCGTTATATGAGGCCATTTGTATTTTATCCGGCTCACCGTATTATGATGGGGACACGCTTGGCCGTTGGGGTTGCAGGTCTAGCTCACTTATACCACGGCTTGAGTCTAGCGGCTGACACTGCTCAGCCGAGTCTGAAGCCCGTCAATCTCTCACTGCATTACTTCACCTCATGGATTGAGATGCATGTACTGGATGCCTTTGGGGTGCATAAACGACCCAAATTTTATGAGGGTTACAATTTTCCTCGGGTCATGCACTTAGTCGATGCTTCTTCACCCGACCCGACACAACAGGAGGCTCGACGACTGCTTCTTTGCCCGCGCATAGTCGGGGATAGCATGACCTTCGTTGACAAAGTCCTGACCATCGGCAAAGAATCTTTAACAGTGATCCAGCCGCTGCACGATGTTTTAAAGGACGGAGCTTCTGTGTTGAGGGCTCGTGAGATCGTCCATCTGTATTCGATCAGGCCAGGTTTCCTGGTATTCAAACAAAACGCCTCGGTTTTATTTATGAGATATAATCCACACCGTTTTGTCCAGCAATTGGGTTACAACCAAGGGGTTCCTCTCGAGGCGTTCATCGTGGACCCAGTTACTAATGAGGAAGGTGTTCGTAACGCGACGCATCACTTCATGCGTATAAATACGAGGTCCCACTTCCTTGTCAGTGAGCCGGGTTATACTCCAAGGGCATCGAATGCTTACGTTGCTTGGTACCAACATGCAACGGGTGCTATCATTAGGGAGGAGAGGCGGCTACTGCTTGACCATAAGGATGCCGTTCCCGCTAATAATCCAGCGGTCCCGCTGAAGCGACGGACACTCGTTTATCCTTCTTTAAGAGATATTGCTACGACTGTAGTCCCATGAGCTTTTCCTGATAGGCTTCGACCGTATGTTTCTGCGACTGTGGTATCCGTGGCATCCCCGGAGTGGGCATTAGTTCGGAGATTGGGACTCGCCGTCCGAAGTGACCCGTCAAGCGAAAACTCTTATCATTGGGTGTTGGTGCAAGCTCGCAGAAGAGAAAGAAATCCTTATTTTCTGCTGACGTCGTATTCGTCTAGGAGCCCCATGCCTTCTATAGCGAGGGGTTGTGCGAGTATGGCACCAATGTCGGTCTGTTCGATGCGCCTGTGACTGATACCGATCTTCAGGCTTCCATTGAAGCTTCCAAACGACTGGCCCGTGAACAGGTGGCGTTAGCCTCTATTGCGGAGTCCGGTATACTTCATTTATACTCTCCTGTATATATCCTCTCTTTTTTTTGAATTTATTATGCTTTACTAACGCTCTCTTCCTTAATAGGTATTTCTACTGAAGAGGCTCTCTCGGCTTCCCTCAAGACGTCTGAAGAGGAAGAGAGGCTCCGTGCCTCCTTGGGCCTTAGTATGATTCTCTTCACTACACCTTTATATTTTTAGTTCCTATTATTTATGATCTTACCCTTTTCTTTATCCTATTACAGGAACTACCACAACCCAGGTTGTTCCGAATTTAGTACCAATCCTGGGTGGTGATGTAGAAAAGCCTTCAGAGCCATCGGCTACGGCTGAAGCCTTCCCAAGGCCACCGCAGGAGGTGTTGCTAAAGCAGCCGATGATGGATGCCACAGCGGATCCGGAGGCCGAGCTTGATTTGGATGATGATGTCCCCTTATCAGAAATTTTGAGGCAATCGGCTCATACAGCCCAGGCTGAGAGGA
The DNA here is from genome assembly GCA_030015575.1 of Agapanthus africanus. NCBI lineage: Eukaryota > Viridiplantae > Streptophyta > Magnoliopsida > Asparagales > Amaryllidaceae > Agapanthus > Agapanthus africanus. The sequence continues at coordinate 830,966,303 of JASDDO010000024.1, read as the reverse complement.
AGCGTAGAAAGCACGCTGCGAGGGAACGTTAGGCTCTCTTGGCTGTGGGCGCAGGTTCGAGTAATGCTCAACCCTCTGGCGTTCCTATGGTGGACGTTCCTTCTGCCCTGTCTACTGCCCATAAACAGGTTGCGCGTGCGGCCTGAGAAGATATTGAACGACTACTTCAAGGTAGAACAACGCACGGTTCTTAGTAACATCCTTTTTCTTGCATTATAACACACGCATTTCTTAACAGGGCCAAAGGTGATGGCGTGGCAAGTGAAGTGACGGCGACTAAAAAGCCTGAAGTGGCTAACCTTTCTTTGGAATCTGGGATCGCTCCGACTGTCACTTCTTCTCCCTGTGGATCCTTGATATCAGCGGGATGCTGAATCCACTTTTCTAAGTCAGGGTATGAAGGTGTGGATGCTGAATCCACTTTTCTAATGGAAACCAAGGAAGCTGTCACAACTGATGACGCTTCGGGCACTGTCTTAGTTTCTGCTCTGTCAGGTACTCCTTGAGTTATTATCTTTGAGTTTTTAATCCCACTAGACATCTAACGATATCTTCTTTATTCTGAGTATAGGCGTGGTAGACCCTGATGGTGTACTGACTGAAGAATTGCCGCCGGTCATTGCTCTGATTGCTAAGGTTCCACCCCTTTCTTCTGAGTCTCTCCGAACTCTGGAAGGTGAAGATTTCTCATTGCTTTGCTTCAGTGTAGATACCATTTTCCTACATTATCCATATATTGTCACAATCCTGTAGGAGTGCTCTTTGATCGCTTACACCAGGTGTTAAGCCCGCATTTTGCCTTCCAGTCGGAATTCGTTCCCCCTTCCAACATTGGTTAGTATACTCTTCGCTTGGTGTTTCTTCTTTTCATTTTGTTGCTATGCTTTCCTCATATTGGCCACAGTACCATGGCTCGAGAGAGGGAGCGAAGGAATAGCCGAACCTTCTGTGCTCCCTGTCATGCCACTTTCAACAACTAGTACGGTAGATCTCGTCCATCAGCTTTTTTATCTTTCAAGTTGAAATCTGACCCATATTCGTGTGTGATTTGTTTTGCAGCAACTATTCCGGCTTCGGTCCCTTTTGAGTCTCGCATTCCTAAGCCTACGGGACTTTTTGCTAAGCGTCAATCTTCATCTTGATGCAGAGGCTCTTACCTCTGCTGCGGATTTCGCTGACGAAGTCAATCTTATGCTGGCGACGCTTGTGAATTTCCACAACGAAGATTTCGTCGGCTTTTGGGTCGACTATTGTAAGAGGATCGAAGCTTGTCTGCATGAGATCGAGCTCAAGAGTCTCGCTCTTGAAGTATTGACGTTGAAGACTCAGCGGGTCGCGTGGATCAAGCGATTTCATTCAATATTTTGAACAAAAGTTGACCCTGAAGCGAAAGGAGCATGAGACGGCTTCTGGCGAATCCAGCCAATTGCGCGCCCAGATCGAGGCGAATGCCGCGCAGCTGCAAATCATTTTCGAAAACCTCCAACAATGAATTTCTGATGGGCTAGCGCTGAGGCGGAAACTTGACTTTACTGAGCGGGGTATGCAAGATTGCGAAGTTGCCAAGCAGGAAATCATTGAGAAACTTTCATCATGCTTGCAACAACGGGCTCAAATTGAAGCGAGGATGGCCGCAGTAGTAGCATGCGAGGAGGAGCTGCGGGGAGAGTGTGAGCGGGTTGCCAATTTGTTGAAAGCCCCGCCCTCTTAACAATTGTAATTGTATTCCCCCTTTTGTATTAATTGTATCTCTTAAACTAATTAGCGCCACATTAAGACATTAAAACACAGATAAGCACATGCAAAAAAATGTATATTCTTATTCACGAATTTCGGAGTCTATAGTTTATTCACTCGTTTCGGAGTCTCTAGTTTATGTACTTATTTCGAAGTTTGTAATTTATTCACTCATTTCGGAGTTTCTAGTTTATGGACTCATTTCGGAGTTTGCTTAGTCTATGGCCTTATTTCGGAGTTTGTTTAGTTTACCTCGCTTGGGTTTACAGACAAACTTATCCTAACGTTATATATAGATAACCCCTGCACTTTGCGACAGAGGTCCGTTAGGTTTTGTGGTACTAGGGCTTTGGTCCGTGGTACTATCGTGTTGGCTGATGTATTTCTCGATATGCAGTCTTTAAGCCGTTGTTCGAGTAGCCCCGCGACTGTCGTGTCTCTGATCTCTTCGGGGGCTGCACAAGACGTCTTCAAGTAATCTCCTTAGGCTATATGACCGTCGGAAGAACAAACGTTAGGAATTTGCCATGCCGCTTTTTACTTGAGGTTAGGCTCAATTTGGAGCCCCGATACGTCATAACCACTCTACGCTAGTGTGGGATGATCCCCGATAGTCTTTTAGGCTTTATATAAGTTGCTGTCGAAACCCTGAAGCTAGGAATTTTCCATTGCTTCATTTTCGTTTGGCGATGCCATGTCGTTTCTTTGCTGAACTATGGCAGACATATGTAGGACCTCTATGCCGTATGTATTGCAGTTGAAGTCCGAAGCTAGGAATATGCCTTTGCTCCAATTTGATTTATCTCGTTGGAGCTTTTGTCGACGTCGCGTCTGCACCCTGATGGAATGAGAGGGAACGCCGAGGTAGTCTTTAGGCTGTATATTAACCGCCAAGACTTGGAGCTAGGAGTTTGTTGTTGCTCCATCTTGATTTGGCTATTTGGAGCCTTTGTTGACATTGCGTGTGCTGTAACAAGAAGAATGTCGAGCTGGAGCTGGTATTTCGCCGTCACTCCTTTTTGATTTGGCTATTTGGAGCCTTTGTTGACATTATGTCTGCTGTAACAAGAAGAATGTCGAGCTGGAGCTGGGATTTTACCGTCACTCCTTTTTGATTTGGCTCATTGGAGCCTTTGTTGACATCGCATTTGCACCCTGATAGAATGAGAAAGTATGCCGGAGGTGTCTTTAGGTTGTATGTGAACTGTCAAAACTTGGAGCTGAATTCGCCGTGGCTCCGTTTTGTTTCGACTCTTGGGCCTTTTGTTAATGCCGTGTCTGCATCCTGTCGGAATGAGAAGGTACGTCGGGTAGTCTTTAGGTTGTGTATGGACCGTCAAGACTTGGAGCTAGGGTTTTGCCGTGACTCCACTTATGATTTGACCCTTGAGTCTTTGTCGACGTCATTTCTGCATCCTGATGGAATGAGAGGGAACGCCGGGTAGTCTTTAGGTTGTGTATGGACCGTCAAGACTTAGAGCTAGGGTTTTTCCATGGCTCCGTTTTTGTTCGACCCTTGGGTCTTTGTTGACGTCACGATTGCACTGAGAAGGAATGTCAGGCTAATCTCTAGGCTGTAGATGTTGCCATCAAGATCTGGCTCTCCCATTGACGGAGCCTGGTGAGAAAACATGGTTCCCTTTTTCATTTATGCCCATGGATTGTATACAGGGGTCGGTGTAGACTCACCTGTAGGGCAAAGAAAATTTCCTTTTACTTTATTTTATTTTTTATTTCCGCGATACTCTATCTTTTCAGATTTTCATATCGCAAAAGTCGTGATTGCCCAACTGTTCCCCCAATCAAAGCAAGGCTCTGTTTGAATTTCAAAAATTCAAAATTTTGAAGCAACGCTTCAGATCCCGTGCGCTGCGCGCAATTTGCCACGTGTCAGAAGTTGACTCGGCAGCACAACGCCCAAGGCAGTGCGTCCAATCAGAGCAAGGCTTTTTAAAAAGCAAAAGCAACGCTCAGTTGCGCAAGCGCTGCGCTGCGTGACACGTGTCTGCGCAGTTGCGCGAACACACAAGCACAACTGCGCAAGCGCACCGCTGCGCGACACGTGTCTGCGCAGTTGCGCAAAAACTGTTGCGCAAGCGCACTGCAGTTGCGCAAACACAGTTGCGCAAGTGCACCGCTGAGCGACACGTGTCTGCGCAGTTGCGCAAGCGCTTCACTGCGCGACACGTGTCTGCGCAGTTGCGCAAGCACAGCTGCGCAAACGCCTTACTGCGCGACACGTGTCACGCGCTGGTGAGTTGCGCAACAACAGAATGAAGATTTGAGGAAATTTTTTCTGTTCTTGTTAAAACAAGAAAATTTCTTCTGTAAATCAGGGGCCCTTAGATCAAAGATCCAACGGTGGGGAAAATTCCCCAAATCACTCAGAAAAAGATCGTTTTAACAAATTTAACTAATTTTTGAGCACTATAAAAAGGACCCCAAACCTCATTTCAAAGGCATCATCTGGTTTTAAAAAAAAAGAAGAAGAGAGAAGAGAACTCTTGAGAACTCCTTGAGAATACAAAAAAAAGAAGGTAAAAACCTTTGAGATAAGAGAAAATTCTCTTAAAGAATAGATCATTGATCTAAAAAACAAGATCAGTGATCTTCAATAAATAAATAAATAAATAAAAATAATAAAAATAGTGCCTTGCACTTGCTATGAACCTCTGGTTCTCTGAGACAGAAAGAAAGAAAAGATTTCTTTCTTTTCTTTGATCTAAATTTAGATCAAGAAATTAAAAAGTGCTCTGCACTTCTTTTCCTGAATCTAAAAGATTCTTGGTGCTTTGCACAAATGCAATGCATTACTTGAAGGGCTAGGCCCAAATCAAAAAGACCTAGCAGGACAAAATAAATTGCAAAGCAATAAAAGGGCTGGACCCAAATAAAATTGATGCTCTGCATCCTTTCTGGACTTAGCCCAATCGTGGCCATAAGTTCTTAAATTAAATTGACTGAGCAAAATGGCTCTCCTAAATCAATCTACATCCGGTTCGAGGGTACATCTCCGAACTCCTTTGACATCCATCGTTATAATTCCTCAACGACGTCAAAGAGGTGACGGGTCCCAACGACCACACACCCATATGGACTGCGGGGTCCTTAAACTCGTGGACCGAGACGTCCTTAAACTAACATCGGACCGAGACGTCCTTAAACTAACCATCGGACCGAGACGTCCTTAAACTAACATTGGACCGAGACGTCCTTAAACTAACATCGGACCGAGACGTCCTTAAACTAACATCGGACCGAGACGTCCTTAAACTAACTCGGACCGAGACGTCCTTAAACTAACATCGGACCGAGACGTCCCTAAACTAATATTGGACCGGAACGTCCCTAAACTAACATTGGACCGCCACGTCCCTAAACTGGCGATGGACCACCACGTCCCTAAACTGGAATACGGACCGCCACGTCCCCAAAACTGGAATGCGGACCACCACGTCCCTAAACTGGCGATGGACCACTACGTCCCTAAACTGGCGATGGACCGAAACGTCCCTAAACTAATATCGGACCACCACGTCCCTAAACTGGCGATGGACCACCACGTCCCTGAACTGGAAAACGGACCACTACGTCCCCAAACTGAAACAATAGAGCCTCCAAACGCTCTTTTGCCGGATCTAAACGGTCCCGTTTAAGTTGATCTTAGCCCCAAACACGGCTAACGTATCCTTAAACATTCAAATGGATTATAAAACTCCCAATCAACTCTGGTACGAGGGTACATCTCCGAGCTCCTCTGATACATGTCGTTGTAATCCTTCAACGACGTCAGAGAGGTGACGAGTCCTGATGGCCATATAATTAAATTAATCACTACGTTAAGTTGATCTTAGTCTAAAACAGGACTAATGTATTCTTAACGAACGTTTAAGTTGATCTTAGCCGCAACGCGACTAATGCATCCTTAAACTAAAAACACCAAACCCAAATCTAAGTAAATACGGATTTGGACTAATCCACGTCCTACGGGCGACGGCATTACTCAGTCTCCGTATACAATCCACGGGCAACCACAAACAAAACAAACACACACGACACGAAGTGAAATTCTGGAGAAGGAGAAAGTTGTTACCGCGATGCGGTAGCGTAATTAACTGCAGGGGCTTGCGCCTACAGGGAAGTGCGTCCCCACAATCAAAAACCCCTCACCCTGAGGGGGAATCTGACGAAGTCTGCTACATCGGCCGCATCCGTCTAAAACCTCCGATACACGGTGCCATAAATCAACTTGGCATCTTCGGAGAGATAAACGGATAAAACCAAATAGCATCTGCCCCGAACCTCAGGCACCGACGTCCTAATGTCTCGGCCGCCATTCGGAGGGGAACAGATTCTGGCACGCCCGGTGGGACCTTTTCCTCTTTCCACTCCACACTTCGTGTGTCGTCCTCGCGAACCAATCGCGGTTTGTTAAATGGTTGCCTTCGGATTTCAAGTTATTAAGTTTTGGTCCTCTGTCTGGCACAGAAGAATTCAAGATTCAATGGCCTCTAACTGCACCATCTGCTCGAAATGCCACTGCAACAGACGCTCCACCTCACCAGGAGGTGTAGCATATGGGCCCCAAGCGGCTTCCTTTCTTACTCTGCCGGTAGACCAGGTGACCCAAGCCACCACCGGCTTGTTCTTCGGGACTATGATCCCACCTGCAAGCTTTTCTGCACCAATAACTGCACCGGAAGTGGGTAAAAAGTCGGTCTTCAACCGGCTCACTGTTTCGACAGCCCCTGTCAACGGGTCGCCCGCTACTAAACCGACAGCCTCCGTTTTCACCAGGCTAGGTCAGAACTATAAAGTGGCCGTCCCAAAGAGGGCAACGGCCGCTGCTTCAGAAGTCGTTAAGCGGCTTCTCCCATCAGAGAGTCGGTCTTCACAAATTGACGGTTCCCACTCCTCCCCCAGCTGGTCAAAAGGCATCAGTCTTCGATAGGCTGACATCGGCAGTTACCCCATACTCAAACAGGAGGCAACAAGAAACCATCTCGATTTCCGAGCCAGTCCCAACGGCTCGTCGTGCGCGACGTCGCCATTGGCGACGAGTGAGGAAAGCAGGGGGCAACTCCCCCTCAGGGATAACTCCACCCGCTCCAATGGTAGAATTCAACGATGCTGTTCCAACTGGGAACAGCTTTGAACTACTGAGGAGAGTGCGTAAGAACTCTCTAACCGCTACCTTGAAAAGATCTCCTCCACCTGCGGAGAGAGTTCCAGAAACAAAACAAGAACAGCCCCCTCAACGGCTATCCTCAAAAGTTTATAAAGTATGGCGGAGGGTTCAAGACTCCGTGATCGATCCAGACCACTTGCGTCACCAGAAAAAGGCGAAGGTGGAAAATAACAAAAACTGCCCCATTAAACAGCAAGGGGTGACAGTTGCTGGGATGCCCACTCCAACGGCTCCTTTAACCTCGATGGCCCACAAAAGAAGGATGCCAGAGAAAGCTCCCGCGTCAGCGGCAAAGTTTAAAAGCGGTGAACCTAAACGCCCCAAGTCAGGGGGCATAATTGTTCATACGGTTTATATGGCTTCTGGAAAGGAAGAAAGCCGCACTTTTACGGGTCACCGACCGCTTACCCGATCAGTGACCAAGGCCCAGGAGCAACAACAAAAGCTCCAGGAGATGATGACTACAATGGCTGCACTCACGGAGCCAAAAGAGAACCCTGAGACGTCCTTAGATGAGCGCCAGGAGGAAGAGACCGACGCCGAGTTCCTTCGCCGAGTACTGGAAAAGAGGGACAAAGAGGCTGCTGAACAAGCGGCCAACATACAGCGGATGGGCCTCCTCTTCCAGGATATGATAGGGATGATGATACAACAAAAGCCTCCCGCTGAAGAACCCCTAATCGTCCTTGGAGATGATAAGGGAGAGACATTAAATCCGCAGCCCGCTCTATTAACAGCTAAAGAGGATACAATTTCTAAGACTGATCTGGACGAATACATAGCCCAGCAAATAAAGGTTCATCACGCGGCCGAAGCAGCCGGCCACGTCGTAAAAACGGGGCGGCCGTATCCAGGCTGGTATGACCAAATCAAGTACCCGCCGGGTTACACAATTCCCAAGTTTCATGTCTACAAAGGGACCGGCAATCCCCATCAACATGTTGCCCAGTTCAGGGCGCTTTGCGGTAACACCGGCGGCGGCGACAAGTTGTTGCTTCGCCAGTTTGTTGGAAGCTTATCGGATACGGCATTCGAATGGTATTCTGAGCTTCCCAACGACTCTATTAAAACCTTTGCGGAGATGGAGCTGCTCTTCACCCAACGTTTTGCAAGTGCCAGTGAGCGTACCCCGATGACGGCACTGATTAATGCCAGGGTAAAACCCGGTGAGACATGGGTTCAATACGCTATACGGTGGCGTAATCTATGGTCAAAGTGCGAACAGCGCATAGAAGAAGCTCCAGCGGTGGGAATGTTTGTTGGAACCCTTGATCCACAGGCAACCATCTCGCAGTTCATGATGTTCTTCAAGCCGACTACCTTCCAGGCTTTGATCGACAAACTAGCGCAGATGGACCAAATGGGTCATAAACCCCCTCTCCCGAAGCCAGACTCCCGAAACGACAAAGGAAAGGGAAAAGCGATCATTGTCGCTAATGCCCAACAACAACCGAGCGACTCGAAGCCGGTTGCTCGTCCAAACAATACACGCCCATACGTACCCCTTGAGGACAGGATGGGACGTCCTTACTTCTTCCCCCGCGATAAAACGAGGAGGCTATTCGAGCTGGCATTGCGCAACAGACTCATAAATCTGCCAGATCCAAAACGTCCGTTGCAACCGAACGACGCCAACGAGCCCAATTACTGCCCTTACCATCGAGTACTAGGCCATCCCATCAAGGATTGCTACGTTTTCAAGAATTGGCTTGAGAACCAGTACCGCCAGGGCAAATTTGCGCTATCCGACAAATGGAAGGTGAATCCCCCGCAGCCCCACACCTCTAAAGGGACGAATACGCCGGGGGCAACATGCTCCGTCATTGAGGAAGCTCCTTGGGAGGTTGTATTATCAGCCAAGACGAAGAGGATGCTAAACGATCTTCAGACCTGTCCAGCGGTCAAGTGGAAGAACCCCTTGGAACCGCAGGTTATTGAGGGGAAGTTGAAGCCACGTCCGACTCCGAGGACCGATGGTGGCAGTTCAAACGTTCATAGTCAGCCGTCAAAATCTTCGAAAAAGAAGAAGAAGAAATCTAAGAAGCCCGTGAAGCCTGGCGACAAGCGCACGGACTTACAAAAGCAAATCGACGCGCTGGATGAATACAACCAAAAGGCGCGGACTCCCATTACGCTCCAAGATTTCCTTGATCACGTCTTTCAAAAAGAAGATGAGGGAGAAAGTTCATCGGATGAATCCGAGGAATATGTGGCGAGCTGTCATATGATCTCCCATTCGATCACGAACGATGAAGAGACTTCTGGCACTAAAACGCTGAGGGCAAATGCCGAATCAAGAGCTCCAGGGTTATCAGTTGAAATGATTGGCGCGTTTCTTAATGAAGCTCGATTGAAAAGTAAAGCTGATCGAGAACGCGAGACTGCTATATTCGAAAGGGCCAAGCGCCAGCGACTTAAGGAAAGAGCTGAGATGATCCCGCTGGAGCAAAACGCCTCCACTATCGACAAAAACCAATTCAAGATAAAGAAGAGGTTTGCTAAGGCCATATCAATGGGCATGAAGCTACCATCCTCTGAAGGAAAAATTACTGGTGTGGTAGAAATGCACCCCTCTTATGGCTTATATCATCAGAAGGTCTCGCATCCCACCCAAGATTGCAAAGCTTTCAATGGATGGTGGCAAGGATACGTCGCTAATCGACAACGCTTTAAACGGGAAAAACGTAAAATTCGCCGGGAGCAAAGAAATACGACCGAAGAACTTGAAAGAACTGCCGGCAATTGTCACATGGTTAACACTGCCGGGTCACAAGTGCCTACATTTGGGAGCGACTCTGATGAGGAGATAGAACTTGCCCCTCTCTTTAAAGAGTCAACTTCGGGAAAAGAAGAAGAGCCAACGGTTTGCGAAAATATCCGGCTGCGGAATCGGACGCTACCTGAGAAGAATCTCGGACCTCTAAACAAGAAAGACAAAGGGAAAGAGAAAATCTCCGAAGATATCGCCTTGGATGACCGAGTCGCGGAAGAGTTAAACGCCGAAAACCCCCCGAAGAGAAATAAGGTGGATTACAACATTCTGGCGCATCTGAGGAAACTGCCCTCTCAGCTCAGCGTCCTTGATGCCTTGTTACTATCAAGGGAGGCGAGAGACTCTTTGATTAAGGCGCTACAAGATCCGGACCAGTTCCAAGCCTTCTTAGCCGAAGAAAAGATGAAAGACGAATTAGAAGAAATGCACACAGCCGACGTTGCTTTTGGTGATGAAGACCTTCTCCTCGGGACATGCGACCACAATCGTCCCCTTTATGTCTCAGGATACTGCCATGACATAAAGATAGGTAAAATCCTGGTCGATAATGGATCGTCTGTTAATTTACTCAATGTGCGAGTGTTAAAGGAAATTTGCATGAGCGTCCAACACCTCGCCCGAGACAAAATCACTATCTCCGGATTCGACTCTCAATCATCAAAAACTCTTGGATCTGTGATATTGACGCTATGCTTCAGGTTGCTCGTCACAGACATCAAATTCCATGTTATAGACGCCAAGACGTGCTACAATGCTCTGCTCGGCCGACCATGGCTACACGAGTACAATATCATCCCTTCTACACAGCATCAGTGCATGAAGTATTGTAGGGATGGCCTCGAGTACACCGTGGCCGGAGAATTGAATCCGTTTTCCGTGAATGAAGTTCGCAAGTATGAAGATGCCAAATACTTCTTGCCGAGTTTCGAAGACACGGAAAGGTGTCACAAGCCGGAGAACAAAACTAACGCAACCATCCCTGTCTTCGGCAGTGATACCGAGGAAGAAGAGGATATAATTTATTCGGGTCCGCCCCAATACACCGAGCCGGGACCATCCATCCCTTCACTGATCTTTGGTAGTGATTCGGAGGACGAAGTCCATGCTGTATTCCCTGTTCGGCTTTCAATACGAGCTTCTGCTGATGAAGAGCGAAGTCTATAGATAGCCATGGTGCCGCTTGAGCATTATAAAGAACTAGATGCACTCGCCAACGATAGTGTGGAAGAATTGCGGATATTTTATATCCCTCCCGGACGAAAAGACGATAGAGCAATCCTATTCTACCGTTCCGAAGAAAACAAACGGGAGAAAGAACTTTGGCACGGTGCGGATCCAACGCTGGACAGACTCCAGCCCATCCGTCTACCCCGATACTATACGGAAGGCTTGAGGAGACTGCTGAAGCGCCAGGGAATACCTTTCGAACAAACCGTTAGAAAGGCCAAATTCTATGACAGGGTTTGGAACGTCCCCGGAACTCAGCACAAGCTACCTAATGGGAGGCTGGAGACGATCGGGCTCGGATACATTCGCTCCAGGAAATGAGAGCTGCTCCGCGACTGTTATGTCGTGCACAATTCTGATGAAGAAGCAAATGCTCAAAAGGAAAACGCTAATCCTGAGCCAGCAAAAGTTCCTGATACAAAACCGCCCAGTCCATCATTTGAAGACCAGATGGGCAAACTTATAAGGGATGCGGGTCAAAAAGCCCGAGATGATCACAATCGTGAAATGGCAATTTATGAGAAAGCCAAGACACAGCGCCTCCTTCAACAGGTAGTAAAGAACGAAGATGCCGCCCCATGTCAACCTGATACAAAAAGGGCTCGACACGGAGACAGAAACGAGTCGAAAGGCCGAAGAGGCGCTCAACAGCAACAAAGCAGGGCTAAGAAGCCACGCAAGCGAGAATCAAGCGTTATTGACCAATCCCTCATGAAGAAAATGGGTCGAGCATACTCGTTTCCTCGAGACAAGACAAAAAAGATACTTGAGCTTGCTCTGAAACATCAAATGCTTACATTGCCGGAGTCCAAGCACCCAGAACAAGCAGGTGAAGTCTCTGATCCAAACTATTCCTCTTACCACCGAGTGATAGGGCATCCTCTTGAAGATTGCTTCACCTTTAAGAATTGGGTCGAAGATCAGTACCAGCTCGGCAAGTTTGCTCTGTCTGACAACTGGAGGGTAACGCCACCACAAAAGCACGAGCCCAAGGCCACGAAAGAAAAAACAGTTCCACATTGGGACTGGAAGCGAATTTGCACCTGTCATATGATCACAATATTAAAAGAAGAGCCCAAGGACGTAAGTGAGCTCCCTTGGTGCTTCGAAAACAGCAGCGATGAGGTAATCTCAGAATTTCCCCCAGCTCCGAAAGAACTGGAGGATGGAATACATACTACTGCAGATAACCTCAAGAAAATCGAGTTGGGGACGGTAAATGATCCGTGGCCGACATTCGTCAGCGAGCTGCTGTCTGAAGAGAGGGTGGCTGCGTTAAAAGACGCCCTTGTGCAGCATAAAGATTGCTTCGCATGGAACTATTCCGAGATGCCAGGACTAGATCCAGGGGTCGCTGTACATAGACTAGCAATATCCCCAAACGTCAAACCAGTCAAACAGGCGCCGAGAAGAATGCGACTCGAGCTTGAGATGAGCATAAATACTGAAGTCAAAAAGTTAATCGACTCCGGCTTCATCCAGGAAGTTCAGTACCCTGAATGGATCGCCAATATCGTCCCAGTGATGAAGAAAAATGGGACGGTGCGCATATGCGTAGACTTCCGGGATCTTAATAAAGCTTGCCCGAAGGATGATTTCCCAGTGCCAGTCACTGAACTGATGATAGACAATACATCCACTCATGAGGTTTTCTCCTTCATGGACGGCTCATCGGGGTATAACCAGATAAAAATGCATCCCGAAGACCAGAAGCACACAGCCTTCAGGACTCCTCTTGGTATATTTTGTTATAAAGTAATGCCCTTCGGTTTGAAGAACGCCGGTGCTACTTATCAGAGGGCCATGACAAAGATCTTCGACGACCTTATACACGAAATCGTCGAATGCTATATCGACGATCTCGTGGTTAAAAGCAAGTCATACGAAGAGCATCTCGAGCATTTGAAGACCGTATTTCAACGCCTTCGGCGATACAATTTGAAGATGAATCGTTTAAAATGTGCGTTCGGGGTTTCCTCGGGCAAATTCCGAGGATTTATCGTTCGACACCGAGGTATTGAAATAGATCCGTCTAAGATTAAGGCGATCATGGAAATGCCTCCGCCAAGAACTCTTAAACAGTTGCGATCTCTCCAAGGAAAGCTTGCATACATTCGACGGTTTATCGCTAATCTTTCAGGAAAGTGCCGTCCTTACAGTCACCTGATGAAGAAGGGAACCCCATTCGTTTGGGATCACAAATACCAAGGCGCATTGGATGAGATCAAGCAGTATCTGCAAAACCCTCCGGTGTTGGCTGCTCCAGTTAAGGGAAAGCCTCTCATTCTTTACACGACCGCCCTTGAAGGCTCTTTAGGCGCATTATGGGCACAAGAGAATGACCAGGGGAAAGAAAGAGCACTCTACTACTTAAGTCGGGTTCTGCTGGGGGCAGAAAGCAATTACTCCCCCATTGAAAAACACTGCCTGGCGTTGATCTTCGCAATAACAAAGCTTAGACATTACGCATTAGCGCATGAAGTCCATCTCATTTCAAAGGTGGACCCTCTCAAATATTTAATGTCAAAGGCCATCTTGACGGGACGACTCGCTAAATGGGCTCTGCTCTTAATGGAGTTCTCGATAACATATCGACCCCTCAAGGCAGTGAAGGGTCAGGCCATAGCCGACTTCCTTGCTGAGCACCCGATACCTGCCGATTCTCCTCTGAATTGCGATTTGCCAGACAAACATGCGTTTGACGCAATCGACGGTGGTGATACCCGTTGGGAGCTTTATTTCGATGGGGCATCTTCCATGAAAAAGCACAAACAAAATACGTCAATGATCAAATCGGGAGTAGGCCTTATCTTCGTAACCCCACAAGGAGGAATAATGCGCTTCGCCTTCTCCTTGACAGAGCCGAGAACGAATAATGAAGCTGAATACGAAGCTTTGATAGCAGGCTTGGAGATTGCCATTGACATGGGAATTGAAAACCTCCTCATATATGGGGACTCCCAGCTAGTCGTCAGTCAAGTGAACGGCGATTACCAAACATGCAAACCGGAATGATAAAATACGGTGAAAAGGTACAACAACTGCTAACCCAAATTCCCTCCTATATTTTGGAAAGCATACCGCGCGCGGAAAACAGCAAAGCGGACGCGCTGGCCAAACTTGCTAAAGAATTGGCTGACGAGAACCTCGATGACGTTAGAATCGTGGTACAAAGCCGTCGAGTGCTCGCCCCGGCAGAAATACCTCCAGAATCATATAAAGAAAAGGGAGCGACTGAGCAGACGACCCTACAAATAAAAGACCTTGAGAAGGCCGAGGACTGGAGGGAAGTCTTCATAGACTACTTTAAAACCCACCAAGTGCCTGAAGAAGCGTCCACAAGACATCAGCTCGCGAAACGAGCCCTATCTTTCGCCTTTGTCAACGATACCCTGTACAAGAGGTCATTTGATTCTTTGTGGCTGAGATGCTTAGGACCTGACGAAGCGAAAAGAGTCGTCCAGGAAGTTCACGACGGACTCTGCGGTTCTCATCAAGCAGGCCCTAAGATGAAGTTGAAAATAAAACGGATGGGCTACTACTGGCCCACGATGATTCAGGACTGCATCGAATATGCGAAGCAATGCCACTCATACCAAATTCATGGGGACTTCATCCATCAACATCCAAATCCGCTACACCCAACAGTGGCTAGCTGGCCATTCGAAATGTGGGGGACTGATATAGTTGGCCCCATCGAACCAGCATCGTCTAAGGGACATCGTTTCATCCTAGCGACGACTGACAACTTCTCTAAGTGGGCAGAAGCGATACCGTTAAGAGAAGTGAAGACGGAAAATATCCTCCACTTCTTCAAAACGCACGTCATATATCGGTTTGGAACTCCGCGATGGATCATCTCCGATAACGGGCCAGCCTACAGAAGCCACAAGATCAGTCGCTTTGCGCAGCAGCATAATATAGACTGGAGATATTCCTCAGTTTATAATCCGCGAGCTAACGGTCTGGCTGAGGCCTTCAACAAGACCTTGACGAAGATCATGAAGAAAACGGTGTCACGAAATAAGAAAGACTGGCACGAAAGACTGCAAGAGGCTCTTTGGGCGTATCGAACTACATTTAAGACGGCCACAAACACAACGCCGTACGCGTTGGTATTTAGGACGGAAGCAGTACTCCCTCTCGAGATAGAATTACCCTCTCTACGAGTGGCAGTCCACTACGAGCTGACAGACGAAGAAAATGCTCACCTTCGGCTTGAGGAGCTTGACGCCCTTGATGAAATCCGGCTCATAGCACAGCAAAATCTGGAAGCTTATAAAGCAAAGATGACACGCTCATACGAAAGATTGACCCGACCGAGGACATTCCGTCAAGGCGAACTCGTGCTAGTGGTCAAAAGGCCTATGATCCCCAATCGCGCCAAGCGGGCAAAATTTGAGCCCAACTATGAAGGCCCGTACATCATAGATAAAGTCTACCAAGGTGGAGCCTATCTACTCATCGACATGCACGGCGAAAGGCCTTTCAGACCAATAAACGGTCGCTTCCTAAAGAAATATTACGCTTAATGAGCCACAGCCTAGGTCTATGATGGATGACGACGACTATGTCCGCTCGCTATCTTCTTAAGCTCAAGCTTCATAAAGAATAGCCAACCTTCTCAACAACGGACCGAAATGTCCTAAAACTAATAGCAGACAAAAACGTCTTTAAGCTACTACCGCAGCATCCTTAGGCTGACGAGATGAACAAAAAAAAAATATAATAAAAATAAAATGAAATAAAAAAAACGGTATGTCCATAAGCAAAAAGGGCACGGATGAAAACCCGAAAGGGCTCCGTGAGTAAAAACAGCATGGCTACCGGCGAGTATTCGTGAAAACCCGAAAGGGCGCGACCTCGTAAAAAAAAAAGAAAAAAGGAGAAAAAGAAAATAAAATTAAAAAAAAACGGTATGTCCATAAGCTAAAAGGGCACGGATGAAAACCCGAAGGGGCTCCGTGAGTAAAAACAGCAGGACTACCGGCGAGTGTTTGTGAAAACCCGAAAGGGCGCAACCTCGTTAAAGGACACTTACAAGGTCCCCTCGACCTTGTAGGGAGAAACCACCCGCGTGAGATCCTTACGACTCACAAAGGAGCAACACACTTAGGGATCCTCACTATTCCTAGGGAGAAAATACACTTGCGAGATCCTCACGACTCGTAAGGAGAACTCTCTTATGGGACCCTCACGGCTCATGGGATTTGAAAGTCTTAAGTTACAGAGACCTAAACCTGTGCTTAAGCAATCCCCACAATTTCCGATATTGCCCTACAAGTGGCTCAATACTGACCCTTGTATACAATCCACGGGCGCGAATAAACATCTCCCTAACCAAATCTCATCCGTAACTGGGAATACGTTCGCATGGTAAACAACCCTTATAAATCCCCTCGATTTATGAGGAGAAAACCCTCCTGTAGGATCCTTACGACTTACAGAGGAACAAAACACTTAGGAACCCTCACGGTTCCTAAGGAGAAAATACACCCACAAGATCCTCACGACTTGTAGGGAGAAATACCTTTGTGAGACCCTTACGACTCATGAAGTCAAAAGCCTTAGTCGACGGAACCCTAACCCTGGTCGCTAAGCCTCCTTTGTTCGACAACGACAGAGGCAAATGATGATTCGCTCCTGGCAATATCCCAGTTGTAGCGGTGCTGATGCCGAAGTCGGTGTCTAATTTCAGGTTTACGGCGAAAAGCCCTAAGGCCGCTCATGCGTACGGAATAGCCGAAATGATGGGGCAACTTGCGATAAAAAGCAGCAAGTAAAATGTATGCATGCAAAATAGCCGAAATGATTGGGCAACTCGTAATAAAAAGCAACGAGTAAAAATAGAATAAATAGCCGAAATGATTGGGCACCGCGAAAAATAGCCGAAATGATTGGGCAATCGCGACCTTCGCGATATAAAGGCTGAAATGATAGAGCATCGCGGAAATAAAATAAAATAAAAAGAAGAAATTATAAAACTTTGGCCCTACAGTTAAGATCACATCGATCCCTGTATACCATCCAAGGGCGTAAACAAAGAATGAACCATACTTTCCCAGCGGATTCCGTCAGACGACGAACCCCAAACCTCAACGGTTCATTTCAACCGAAGAAGCCAGTGACTTCAGCAAAATTCCTCGACTCACGGATACAAACACTCCTTGACGAGAGCCTTCTGATCCGCGTCGACCCGCAGAGCCACCAGTGTCTATGTAGGAATCCTCGACTCGTTTCAAACCCCAAGGAAATAAATAATCCTTGGTGCTTGGGAAACAAATAATCCCTAGCAAAATTCCTCGACTCACGGATACAAACACTCCTTGACGAGAGCCTTCTGATCCGCGTCGACCCGCAGAGCCACCAGTGTCTCCGTAGGAATCCTCGACTCGTTTCAAACCCCAAGGAAACAAATAATCCTTGGTGCTTGGGAAACAAATAATCCCTAGCAAAATTCCTCGACTCACGGATACAAACACTCCTTGACGAGAGCCTTCTGATCCGCGTCGACCCTCAGAGCCACCAGTGCCTCCGCAGGAATCCTCGACTCGTTTCAAACCCCAAGGAAACAAATAATCCTTGGCGCTTGGGAAACAAATAATCCCTAGCAAAATTCCTCGACTCACGGATACAAACACTCCTTGACGAGAGCCTACTGATCCGCGTCGACCTGCAGAGCCACCAGTGCCTCCGTAGGAATCCTCGACTCGTTTCAAACCCCAAGGAAACAAATAATCCTTGGCACTTGGGAAACAAATAATCCCTAGCAAAATTCCTCGACTCACGGATACAAACACTCCTTGACGAGAGCCTTCTGATCCGCGTCGACCCGCAGAGCCACCAGTGCCTCCGCAGGAATCCTCGACTCGTTTCAAATCCCAAGGAAACAAATAATCCTTGGCGCTTGGGAAACAAATAATCCCTAGCAAAATTCCTCGACTCACGGATACAAACACTCCTTGACGAGAGCCTACTGATCCGCGTCGACCCGTAGAGCCACCAGTGCCTCCGTAGGAATCCTCGACTCGTGTCAAACCCCAAGGAAACAAATAATCCTCGGCGCTTGGAAAACAAATAATCCCTAGCAAAATTCCTCGACTCACGGATACAAACACTCCTTGACGAGAGCCTTCAACCCGCGTCAACTCACAGAGCCACCACAGTCTCCGTGAGAGAATTCCCGTTTCGTTCCACCTTGCAAGATAAAGTCTCGGGAAGCAAGGATTAAAAAACTTGCTTCCTAAACAATGGGGCCCTGCAAGTCAATCCAAAATGGTCTCTTGCATACTATCCACGGGTCTCACTCTCCAAAGTCGAGTTTCGACGAGGAGGGAAACAACCGCTTACGAATCCGCTCGACTCGTAAGAGGGAAAAATTCTCTTATAGGATCCTTACGACTTATAAGAGAAAACCACACTTAGGAATCCTCACGATTCCTAAGGAGAAAATCCACCTATGGGATCCTCTCGACCCGTAGGGAGAAAAGCCTCTATGGGACCCTCACGGCTCATAGAGTTGAAAAGTCTTAGGCAGTAGACCTGAACCTGCGGCCTAAGTCATCGCTATTTCTTAAGGAAGTCAGAATACTCGTTTTGGATATCCATCAACCATGGTTATTAAGACAGCCTGCTGACAATTTAAAAAAAAAGAAGATGACAGAAAGAATATCCGGTCTACATTTGATCTGGCGTGCATGACGCACTCATTTATGCATGGGCAGAAGACTCAGGACGAGAAATAAGACAAGCCGAAATAGAAAAGGGAAGGGTTTTCATTCATACCGCTAAAAGTTTTTACAAGCATAAGAATAATGAATAAGAAACATTGTTCAAATTATTACAACGGTATAACCTCGGATCCGGGGCACGGATTGAGGAAATCAAAAGTAAGGCCATCCAGAGTTCTTCTGGCCTTTCTAATTATTCTTATGCGCAGTCTTTCGCGCTCCTCGGTGTCGATATCATCGGCAAGCCCTTCCGGCCATTGATAAGCAGCAACGATCGTCGTCTGCTGAAACACTTGATGCAAGATGTCAACGAGGTCGTTCCGTCGTTTCTTCGAGATCAGCCCTGTCAGGTGCACTGAATGCACCTTGTCCTCGGTATCATCCAGCGCATTGAGTGGTAGGGCCTCGTGAAGACCCGGAAGCGCTCTCCATATGGCTCCCAACACTATTTTCAAAAGGGGCCGAACGACGAGGCAACAGCCAACCACCGCTTGCGTTCAGACGACCCATGACTTCTGCACATTCGGCATATGTAAACTCCTGGTTTTGTTGATGACCCTGAGCACGGATATCTTCGTAAGTTATGAACTCGTGCAAACTGTATAGATGCACCGCCGCCATTATACCTGGAAGAAATATTACAGGAAGATCAGCAATAGAAAAGCGATAACATACATAGAGGACTAAATTCCTGAGGAGCAAGACTATGTTCAAGGATCAAATCCCCCAAACGAAAGCTCTGCTGGTTAATCGATTCTACCTAAAGAAGTTCTTTTTTCTAAAAACTTTAAAAAAAAGGGGGAACGAAGCACCAGAGTTCTTGAAGGCAAGAACGAAGCTCTGAAGTTTTTTGAAAATAAAAATCTGAAAGATGATAAGTATCTGTGGGGGATCAAAGGTCCTATTTATAGGCATCAAACGCCTCTTCGACTTCCAAAAGTCGTCACGGCGGTTCACCCTAATCGGAGCGAACTTCTGTTCAAATCCCGAGGCGGGAGACGAAGCAACGCTTCGTCTTCCCCCAGTCAGAGCAAAGCTCTGTCTTGAAAATTAATTTAATGAAGCAACGCTTCAGATTGTTTGCGCTACGTAACGGGCCACGTGGCGGACGCAGACGCATCAGCGCAACGCCCAAAGCAGCGCACCCAATCAGAGCGAGGCTCCTTTTCAAAATTAAAGGAAGCAACGCTTCAGCTGCGCTGCGCCGTGCGCTACACGACACAGCGCAGAGGCGCTAACACAGTTGCGCTGCACTGTGCGCTGTGCGACACGTGTCATACCCCGAAGCATTTGCGCTAAACAAAATTAAAAATTCTGGAGAAATCATTCCTACTCTTTTTAAAATGAAAAGATTTGCTTCTGTGAAACAGAAGCCCCTGGATCAAAGATCCGACGGTGAGGGGAAATTCCCCCGGATCATTCAGAAAAGGGATTTCTCTAATAAATCGAATTTGTTTCTCAATTTGCAAGATGAAGCCTCAGGCAGCAGAGGTGGGAAAACTTACTTCCTGAAAGATGAGACCCTATAAGTCGATCTAAAATGGTCTCTTGTATACTATACACGGGTCTCACTCTCCAAAGTCGAGATTCGATAAAGAGGGAAACAACCACTTACGGGTCCTCTCGACTCGTAAGAGGGAAAAATTCTCTTATAGGATCCTTACGACCTATGAGAGAAAACCACACTTAGGAATCCTCACGATTCCTAAGGAGAAAATCCACCTACGAGATCCTCTCGATCCGTAGGGAGAAAAGTCTCTATGAGACCCTCACGGCTTATAGAGTTGAAAAGTCTTAGGCAACAGATCTGAACCTGCGGCCTAAGCCATCGCTATTTCTTAAGAAGGTCGGGATACTCATCCTAATCATCCGTCAATCATGGTTACTAAGGTGGCATACTGATAATAAAAGAAAGAAAAGACGGAGAAATGACACAAGACATTACAAAAATGTGCATCTTTTTTTCATAAATATTGATCGAGTACAGGATACATTGTGCTAAAGAAAAAAAATGTATATACATATATTTTATAAGTACAAATGATACAAGGAGAGTCACTGAGAAGGAAGCATCTTGCATAGATTTAGCAATTGCTCGCATACTTCCTTCCACGCCTTCTCTTGATCGGCTGCTATCGCCAGTTCGGCCTCCGCTCGAGCCCGCTGCTGCTTGAAGGATGCAAGCTGTTCCCCAACAGCCTGCTGAGCTGCTTCACGACCTCGAGCATCACGCTCGGCGGCATCAAGCTTCCGCCTCAGTGCTAGCCCGTTAGAGATACGCTCCAGGAGGCCTTCAAATACGGCTTTCACTTCAGCAGCATTCGTCATAACTTCAGCTCGCAGGCGAGCGGTTGCGCTTGAGGATTCCCGACGCTCCTTCAACCGTAAAGCTGCTTCCTGCTCCAAATGGCGAAGATAAGAAGCGCTTCGCTCGAGCCAGGCCGTCCGTTCGGTGCTCATGGTCAAAACTTCGGGAGAAGGGCGCGTCGTCTCCAACCGATGCAAGCAAGCCTCAATCTCTCTGCAGTGGTTAACCCAAGATTCGACGGCGCCTTCATTGTGAAAGTTTACGAGCGCCGCCAACATCGGGTTAACCTCCACAGCGAAATCTACGGCGGAAGGAAGAGCGTCCATGTTAAGCTCTTCGATGTACCCGCTCAGCATGCCCAAGCTCATCACAGCACCCTTTGAAGATGGACGTTTCAAGAAAGGGCCTGCCGGCGAAAGGACGCGAGACTCAAGAGGGACCGGAGCCGGAACAATAGCTGCAAAACAAAACATGGTTAAACGATGGCTAAGAAGATGTTGAAGGTTTACCAAAAAAGGAAATTTACTATACCAGCTGCAACGGACGGCAAAGCCGGAAGGGCCGGTAGCGCGGCAGGTCTTGCATCCCCTCCTTCGATTTGTGGCACTGCAATAAAGAAAAGGAAAAGTCAGAAATTATCCCATTGCTAGAAAAAAGGGGGTAAATAAAGATATTATAGTGAAAGTATACTCACCGGCGCCACCAGAGGGAGAAGCGAGTTCGGATGGGAAACAGAAGTGTGGGAGTAACACTTGATATAAATGATCGAAGAGCACTCCTGCAAAGGCACAATGGTATAACGTTAGTACAAAGCTACATTTTTGAAAGATTAATGCATGAGTCGTGAATCCATACCTTCCAACATCCGTGATGGTACAAGGGAAGGCGGGGAGGTGACCACCGCCAAAGCAGTAGTCGACGGTGCCCCCTCGAGCAATGGAGCATCGGCACTGGCCGCACCTGCAAAGACAAGCTTGTTAGAAGAGATTGCAAGATATATAGAAAAGGGAGGAACGCTGGTGACTCAAAAAATTTTACCTGACGAGCTACCAGCAGAAACTGAAGCAATCCCCTCATCCATCGACATGAGACCACCATCCGTAGCCTCATCACCCGACTCGATGGGAACCGTTGTTGTGCTCGCGAGCCCGGGAGACGGCGAAGAACCATACGCGGGGAGGGCTATGATCGGAGTATTACCAGATTCCTGGGAAAGAGCGGTTCGCTCCTCCTCAGGAATCGTGGCCGCCTCACCCGATACTCCCTCGGTCTCTGCGGTCACGGTTGTCTCGTCCATCGGCACCGTGACGTTTCCAGCCTCAAGCGCCTCGACTTCTACCGCCTTCGGCTCGACAATCATCTCATCTACCGCCACGTCAAGAGCGGTATCAATGACCCTCTCGGCGGCGGATTCCTCAACCTCTGTTTCAGGTCCCGTGGCCCCAATGACGCGCCTCACCGTCGGCTCAGGTTCGGCAGGCGCCGCTTCCGCCGTTTCCTGGGGTCCAACGGTCTCCGCCTCCCCCTCAGTCGGACTAGGCCCTGCAAGATGAAACGCATATGAGCCAATGGCTTTATAATTCTTACAACAAAGCTCTGAAAGAAATACTACCTGAAGAGGATTTATCATTTGCACTTCGGGCCGCGTGCGCTGCTCGCCTATAAGCAGTAGATAGGGCGACAGGGGCCTCTTCAGAAGGAGTGTCAGCGCGAGGAATGGTACTGGGACCCGCTCCCGCGGCCAAAGCAGCTCTACGCGCCTTTGCTTCGCGTCTCAACCGCTTCCGCTCCTCCCGAGCCGTTGAGACGGATGCCACTAGAACTTCCCTAATTGAGGTGTCCTCGTCCGTGAATAGGGAAGCCTCTAGGTTTTTCAGGGCATCCCTCGTCGTTTTGTCAAGCCGAGGCTCTTGCGGCAACTTCGACGAAGCCGGGACTTCGGTAACGGGCTCGGGAAGGATCCCCGCGTCAACTGATATAACCTCTGCAAAGAAACAAAAGAAGGTTAGGTTGACCATCAGAGAAGATGACAAACTTTTCTTATGAAAGGGAAAAGGGTGGGACGTACCAACGCCTGCTGGGACACGCTTCTTCTCCTCCTCCTGGAAGGTCTTCAAAGAGGCAGCAATGGCCTCTTCAGTGGAAATACCTGTTGAGAATGAAGCAAATATTAGCTAAAGATAATAATAAAAATGCAGTAAAATGACAAATAAAGCGGCTGATGATTACCTGACTCAGCGAGTCTGCTTAACATTGCTTTGAGCCTTGCCGATCGCTCCGAAGCTGCAATGGCGGCAGGTAAATTGGTGTCCTCAGGGTCCACCACAAAGCCCTCATTGCTGCCATACTCACATATGGCCTCGGCAGGAGGAGCCGCAGGCTTTGAACTGAGTATCGCATCGAGGGAAAGGGCGGACTTCTTCTTTTTCTGCTGTCCACCAGCTTTAGATCCACCCGGAGCGGATTTGCGCTTGGCAGCCACTTTAGGGCGGCGAGTCCCGATCTCTGCCCCTCCGCCAAACCCTGGTGATACCACATTAACCGTCTTCGTGGGAGCACGGGGCGCCGGCGGTGCATCCACCGTAGTGGGCAATGGCAATCCACGCGGGG
Source organism: Agapanthus africanus (assembly GCA_030015575.1). Taxonomy (NCBI): domain Eukaryota; kingdom Viridiplantae; phylum Streptophyta; class Magnoliopsida; order Asparagales; family Amaryllidaceae; genus Agapanthus; species Agapanthus africanus. The sequence continues at coordinate 830,942,730 of JASDDO010000024.1, read as the reverse complement.
GGCTCAACACGCGCGGTCGGCCAGCTCTGGCATCTTTTATCGGGGGGATGACCTGGATCCTTGGCTGCAAGGGAGCCTTGCGATCACCGCCAGGAGGCGCAGCCCTACGGTCAACCAGCAGACGTTTCTCCATTAAAATAATTGGGCCCATAGCATGCGCATACCAGGCTACATACGGATGGATTATTTTAGGGGCACAGCTAGGCTCACTGATAAAAAAATAGGAGCCTGTATTGAGCCGGGTGAAATGATGCATCGCATTCCTTATTCCCCCTTGGTTGGCCGCGGGTGTTTCCAGAAAGGCTTCCATCGGGATCCCTTGATTGTAGCTCGATTGTCGGGCAAATCGATGTGGGTTATACCTCATAAAGAGAGCCGTCTCATTCTGCCTAAATACTAGGTAGCCCGACCGAATGGAGTAAAGGTGAAGGATTTCCCGAGCCTTCAGTACAGAAGCCCCGCCCTTAAAGTCATCGCGCAGCGGCACCACTGACTTAGTGGTCTCTGAGCCTATGGTGATGACCTTATCCACAAAAGAGATCTTCGCTCCGACTAGATGTGAACGCAGGAGCAGTCCCCTAGACTCCCGCGGAGGTGCAACTACAATTGAAGCCCCGACCAACCGTATGATTCTTGGGAGTTTGTATTTCTCAAAGAACGGAGGAGTCTTATGGGCACCAAACACCCCTCGCACATGCAGCTCCATCCAAGAAGTGAAGTAGTGCATCGGGAAGTTAGCAGGCTGTACCCCAGGCTCATTAGCGTCCGCCGCTACGCTAAGTCCATTATAAAGGTAAGCCAGCCCGGCAATCCCTACCGATAGCTGCAAACCAGCCGCCATTCGATGCGCCGGGTAAAAGACGGAGGGCCGCATGAGGCGTGGATGCATGGGGAGCGTGAAGCTGCATAGCCATAGACCCAAGAACCCTATAAAAAAAGTCTCCTCGTCCATGCCAGGAACGGCGATCTCCGAGAAAGGGACACTGGCAGTGCCGGGGAGATAAAAATCCCGCTGGTCATTTTCCGATGTAGGTCGGCGGTCCAAGCCGAAACCAAAAGGGTCGACAAGCTGAGCGAACTTATCGCTCTGCTCTGATAGGAACTCCGGGCGAATAAAGCGAGCAATGAAATCCGCGAAACTGACGCCCCGGTCGCCCGATTCCAAATGCAGTTCCTCATAAATCTCCAACACCTTCACCAAGCCCGGATGCTGATGCTGGATGGCATTTTCCGGAGTTAAGTCAAATACCAACTGCTTGGTGGCAAAGACGTACTCGTCAAGAGGAAGCAGCTCCTCGTAGTGCTCCCCCCTCACTGGTAGACCTGAAATCTCAACAAATTCTTCCAAAGAGATGGAGACTTCCCTATCCGCTGTCAAGAAGGTGTGGGTGGGGATATTCCATTGTTCAATAAAGGCTTTTATCCACCATGTTGGAGGAGAGGGATATTCGAAAAGTGAAACGTAGACGGCCGAATATAAACCAATCGTCGTCAAATGAGTCCTTTTCGCCGCTAAGATGTAGCGGGCCCAGGGCAAATATCCGGCAAGCGGTCGCGGGATCAGTCCAATATTATAAGCCTGTCCCCAAGGGCGTGCTTCACCCTGACAGATTCGCCTCCCCAAGATATCTATCACCGGCGGCGGTTGCACCGGGATGGCACCGATTGCAGGCTGAAGGAGGTCGTCGGAATTCCAATTTTTAACCTCCACGGCATACTTCACCGGAGGCTTGTCCGCATAAGGGATCGCGGCTATGGGCTCAGAGGGCGAGGTGGAGCTAAAGCTGCAACGGCCTTGGATGATCTGGCTGTACCACCTTCCCCATAGGTGAAGTTTCTTGCACTCAGGATCGTGATCTTTAATCAAAGCAAGCACCACCCGGTCCACTGGCGAATGTGGAAACCCTCCTTCTGAGCGAACGAAAGGGAAAGACAGATCTTCAGACATGTTTTCTGTAGAAAAAGAAAAAAATAATATAATCGTTAGTGTTCCAATGCTTCACATTTCAAAGTCCTACATCACACTACAATGCAGTGGGTAGGGGACCAAAGGGGGACCCACAAAATCAAGATGACGGCGCATCATTTGATAAGACAGTCCCATCATTGGATGAGACTGTCAGTCAATGAAAAAGACCCCCAAGAGAATATCCTTATTGGGGGGGAATCCCTAGAGACAAGGAGAAAATCTCTTCTTTTTAGAGCAAAGCTCTGTCACAGAGTCACATTTGTCAAACTCTGGTCTCAAAGGAATAAAACTTCTTAAAAAAGAGCCTAGCTCTGTAATAGTAATGAAAACTATAACCCCTAAGGATTAAAAGAAAAATTTTGGGATCCTAAAGATCCAGGAAAACTTTTAAGAGTTCTCCATTTATATATATATATATATATATATATATATATATATATATATATATATATATAAAGGGGGGAGATCTATATTTAATCTAGGACCAAGGCTCTGTTCATAGGTTAAAACCCAGGAACAAGATCTCTGTAATTTTTTGAGAGCAAGGCTCTGTTGAGGAAACCCCAAAAAGGTTTTAGATCAAAGATCTATAAGAGCAAGGCTCTATTAATTAGTTTTAATTTAAGTTAATTTAATTTTGTTAAATACCTAAGATGGTTATGAACTCTGGAGTTCTTGAAAAATCAATCAAGAGCAAGGCTCTGAAAATTCTTAAGCAAGAGCAAGGCTCTGAGTCAAAATTCTTGAAGTAGTAAAGAATTTTCTAAGGACCAAAGGTCCTATTTATAGGCGCCTGCGCCCCTTCAACTGACCCCCATGATCCAACAGTCAGGATCTTGCCACCGCTGCACTCACGTGCGCGCCACGTGAGCGCAACGGTGGGGGGGCATTTATTCCCCCAATCAGAGCAAGGCTCTGTTTGAATTTCAAAAATTCAAAATTTTGAAGCAACGCTTCAGATCCCGTGCGCTGCGCGCAATTTGCCACGTGTCAGAAGTTGACTCGGCAGCACAACGCCCAAGGCAGTGCGTCCAATCAGAGCAAGGCTCTTTAAAAAGCAAAAGCAACGCTCAACTGCGCAAGCGCTGCGCGACACGTGTCTACGCAGTTGCGCGAACGCTGTTGCGCAAGCGCACCGCTGCGAGCCACGTGTCTGCGCAGTTGCGCACACACTGTTGCGCAAGTGCACTGCAGCGCGACACGTGTCTGCGCAGTTGCGCAAGCACAACTGCGCAAACGCACCTCTGCGCGACACGTGTCTGCGCAGTTGCGCAACCACAGTTGCGCAAACGCTACGTGTCTGCGCAGTTGCGCAAGCTCAGCTGCGCAAGCGCTTCACTGCGCGACACGTGTCTGCGCAGTTGCGCAAGCACAGCTGCGCAAACGCCTTACTGCGCGACACGTGTCACGCGCTGGTGAGTTGCGCAACAACAGAATGAAGATTTGAGGAAATTTTTTCTGTTCTTGTTAAAACAAGAAGATTTCTTCTGTAAAATAGGGGCCCTTGGATCAAAGATCCAACGGTGGGGAAAATTCCCCAAATCACTCAGAAAATGATCGTTTTAACAAATTTAACTAATTTTTGAGCACTATAAAAAGGACCCTAAACCTCATTTCAAAGGCATCATCTGGTTTTAAAAAAAAGAAGAAGAGAGAAGAGAACTCTTGAGAACTCCTTGAGAATACAAAAAAAAAGAAGGTAAAAACCTTTGAGATAAGAGAAAATTCTCTTAAAGAATAGATCATTGATCTAAAAAAACAAGATCAGTGATCTTCAATAAATAAATAAATAAAAATAGTGCCTTGCACTTGCTATGAACCTCTGGTTCTCTGAGACAGAAAGAAAGAAAAGATTTCTTTCTTTTCTTTGATCTAAATTTAGATCAAGAAATTAAAAAGTGCTCTGCACTTCTTTTCCTGAATCTAAAAGATTCTTGGTGCTTTGCACAAATGCAATGCATTACTTGAAGGGCTAGGCCCAAATCAAAAAGACCTAGCAGGCCAAAATAAATTGCAAAGCAATAAAAGGGCTGGGCCCAAATAAAATTGATGCTCTGCATCCTTTCTGGACTTAGCCCAATCGTAGCCATAAGTCCTTAAATTAAATTGACTGAGCAAAATGGCTCTCCTAAATCAATCTACATCCGGTTCGAGGGTACATCTCCGAACTCCTTTGACATCCATCGTTGTAATTCCTCAACGACGTCAAAGAGGTGACGGGTCCCAACGACCACACACCCATATGGACTGCGGGGTCCTTAAACTCGTGGACCGAGACGTCCTTAAACTAACATCGGACCGAGACGTCCTTAAACTAACCATCGGACCGAGACGTCCTTAAACTAACATCGGACCGAGACGTCCTTAAACTAACATCGGACCGAGACGTCCCTAAACTAATATTGGACCGGAACGTCCCTAAACTAACATTGGACCGCCACGTCCCTAAACTGGCGATGGACCACCACGTCCCTAAACTGGAATACGGACCACCACGTCCCCAAAACTGGAATGCGGACCACCACGTCCCTAAACTGGCGATGGACCACTACGTCCCTAAACTGATGATGGACCGAAACGTCCCTAAACTAATATCGGACCACCACGTCCCTAAACTGACGATGGACCACCACGTCCCTGAACTGGAAAACGGACCACTACGTCCCCAAACTGAAACAATAGAGCCTCCAAACGCTCTTTTGCCGGATCTAAACGGTCCCGTTTAAGTTGATCTTAGCCCCAAACACGGCTAACGTATCCTTAAACATTCAAATGGATTATAAAACTCCCAATCAACTCTGGTATGAGGGTACATCTCCGAGCTCCTCTGATATATGTCGTTGTAATCCTTCAACGACGTCAGAGAGGTGACGAGTCCTGATGGCCATATAATTAAATTAATCACTACGCTAAGTTGATCTTAGTCTAAAACAGGACTAATGTATTCTTAATGAACGTTTAAGTTGATCTTAGCCGCAACGCGACTAATGCATCCTTAAACTAAAAACACCAAACCCAAATCTAAGTAAATACGGATTTGGACTAATCCACGTCCTACGGGCGACGGCATTACTCAGTCTCCGTATACAATCCACGGGCAACCACAAACAAAACAAACACACACGACACGAAGTGAAATTCTGGAGAAGGAGAAAGTTGTTACAGCGATGCGGTAGCGTAATTAACTGCAGGGGCTTGCGCCTGCAGGGAAGAGCGTCCCCGCAATCAAAAACCTCTCACCCTGAGGGGGAATCTGACGAAGTCTGCTACATCGGCCGCATCCGTCTAAAACCTCCGATACACGGTGCCATAAATCAACTTGGTATCTTCGGAGAGATAAACGGATAAAACCAAATAGCGTCTGCCCCGAACCTCAGGCACCGACGTCCTAATGTCTCGGCCGCCATTCGGAGGGGAACACCAACCATTTCGGCTTTTTATCCGCGGTGCCCAATCATTTCGGCTATAACATTTTTTTACTCGCTATTTTTTATTGCGAGTTGCCCAAACATTTCGGCTGTTTCATATGCACATTTTTTTGCTCGATGATTTTTATTGCGAGTTGCCCCATCATTTCGGCTATTTCATATGCATTTTTTTTGCTCGCTAATGTTTTTTTATTGCGAGTTTGGAATCTGATACCAACCTTGGCATCGGCATCGCTACAACTGGATTATTTCCAGGAGTGAATCATCATGTGCCGTGAAAGGACTTGAAGTTTGACACCTGTTTAGGCATCAGCATCGCTACCACTGGAATATTGCCAGGAGCGAATCGTCATGTGCCTTTGTCGATTTGAACAAAGATAACTTAGTAAACAGGGTTAAGATCCCGTCGACCAAGACTTTTCGACTTTATAAGCCGTAAGGGTCTTATAAAATTATTTCTCCCTACGAGTCGTGAGGATCTCGTAGGTGTATTTTCTCCTTAAGAATCGTGGGGATTCCTAAGTGTGTTCTCCCTTGCAAGTCGTAAGGATCTTGCAAGAGTGTTTTCTCTTTATAAGTCGAGAGGACTTACAAGTGTCGTTCACCATATGGGGACATTTTGTGCCATTGCTGGAACTAGGTGAGAGCTATATTTATTTATGTCCGTAGATTGTATACAAGGGCCAATATTGGACCTCCTGTAGGGCAACTTGGGGAATGTGATGGGTTAAGAACATATTTGGATCCCTATAGCTTAAGACTTTTGAATCCTACGAGCCGTGAGGGTCTTATAGGGGGAGTTCTCCTTACGAATCGAGAGGATCTCGTAAGTTAAATTTTACGAGATTGCGCCCTTCCGGTTTTTCACAAACGCACCGATAGCCCTACTGTTTTTACTCACGGCGCCCTTTCGGGTTTCCATCCGTGCCCATTTTTCTTGTGAACATACCGTTTTTTTTGTTTTTTTAACGAGATCGCGCCCTTCCGGGTTTTCACAAACTCGCCGGTAGCCATGCTGTTTTTACTCACGGCGCCTTTTCGGGTTTTCATTCGTACCCATTTTTCTTGTGGACTTACCGTTTTTTTAATGAGATCGTGCCATTCCGGGTTTTCACAAACACGCCGGTAGCCCTGCTGTTTTTACTCACGGCGTCTTTTCGGGTTTTCATTCTTACCTATTTTTCTTGTGGACTTACCGTTTTTTTAACGAGATCGCGCCTTTCCGGGTTTTCACAAACTCGCCGATAGCCCTGCTGTTTTTACTCACGACGCCCTTTCGGATTTTCATCCGTGCCCATTTTACTTGTGGACATACCTTTGTTAGTTATATATATGCCCTAGAGGCCATTGTTGTACATATGATGTATATTATAGTGGATGCTTGGATATATATAGAGAGGACTTTCTTGCTCGACATGATAGTACGCTATTTGGTTTCACTTTGTCTTAACATGTTGACTTGTATTAGTTTACTATCTTGCTCTCACATGTTGATAAAGCCCTTAGGATATGTACTCGACTACTGGGACTATGATGAGATCATACTAGTAGGGCCAGGGTAGTCAACGAGTACATCCTATAACTATTCCTAGTCGAGCGAGTATCGAGACAGGGCATCGATACTCCAGAGTAGACTAGCGTATACGCATCTTGACCCTTATGATGGGCGATGGATGATCCCATATCCATCGGTGTTTGATATCAAAGATGGTGTACGGGTGCTCAGTGGAGACTGGGTACACTGAACGGACTCGCCGAGAACTCCTAGATGGTATTATACCTATCGTCAGATAGCAGTTCTCCAGTGACACTGGTACAGGTTAGTCTGTAGACCCGAGATCGTCATAGAATCTTGTGTGATTCCCACTGTGCTTTGATTTCCACCTTACCACGTCTAAGAGGGCATGCAAAACAGTGGCTTTTGGGTACAGTCCCGAATCACATGAAGGCAATGAGCGATAGGAGGGGTTTCGTCTCTCCCGGTATAGGGAGTTGATGTTGTGCTGTGTTCAATTGGCAATAACTGGAAATCCCTGTCCAGGGCTGATATGGAGTGCTACTGGTAAGAGTTATCAGTAGTTTCTCGACCTGTTATGAGCCTCACATCGACATGACTTATCGGTTACTGGGGTCTGACGTTTACTACCCCTAGACTTGATATGCGACATATCAGACGAAGAGACCGGACTGTACGGTAGTGTTACTGATTGGATTCACAGGAGAATGTACAGGCTTGCTTGTTGATCTTCTAATCGCTCAATACCTGGGTGGCTGTTACGTTTAGCTGACCGCTTGCAGCTTGTGGGTGTTTGATATGATCATCACCTACTGCCGGCGTATTGACGATTCTTTAGAGTCCTACACAGAAGTTTCCTGGCTCAGGCAAAACGGAGTAGGAGCACATATGTGATATGTGCGGGACCGAGAATAATACGATATGAGATACGGTATTCTATTCTCACGATATGTGATATCGGCCGGGTATATGCGATATAGCCAGGTCATCGGATCAAGTGTTGATTCGATGAATTGGTACATGTTATATTGGTCGGTTATATGTAATATAGCCGGGTTATCGGATCAAGTGTTGATTCGATAATTTAATGTATAATTATATATGTGATATATTACGTTACGTTAACTGATATAAGCTCGCTTATTGATTCATTTTCTCACGAGATAATACATTGATATATATGCGATATATGTTAATTGTATTATTTTCTTTTGTTACAAAATATATTGTATATGTGATATATAATATTGTAACATGTTAGGGTTACAAATTTAACAAAGGTTTAGGGTTTAAACTTGGTTAGGGTTTGGATTAGGGTTAGCTTTTGCATGAAGCTTCCATGAAGCTTCATGAAGTTTTGACTTTGTCTTTAGCTTGATATTTTGTGAAGATATTTTGTTAACCCAATCCAAACCATTAACCATAGTTTATCCTCTACAAGGGTTAACTCCTTCATACTTAACCCATGGTTGTATTTGTAACCAAAACAATAATTCATTATTCATTACAAAAGGTTTAGCTCATTATTCTTCTTCTTCTTCCTTTGTGAAAAAGCTTCACCTGGTTTTTGATTTGTGGTGAATAAGTGTGAGAAATAGAAAATAAAAGAGAGCAAAATTCCTACTTCATCATCCTCATCTATTCTAGCCACTTAGATTAGGGTGTTCACTTCTCTAATAAGTTGATTAGTGAAGTGTAAGCTTGGGTTAGAGATTCTTCAAGGTAGATCATCTTGGATCATGAAGATTACAAGAAAGGTGTCTCATTTACCTCATGGAGCCACTCGAGAGTCAGAGTTCATGTTGATCGCAGCGAAAGAACCTCAACACGGAGCTTATGAAGCGAAGGAACGGACTACAAAGGTTGTAATCCCTATCTCTTTTCTTATTTGTATGTGATACAAACTTGTTACCCTAGAAATTCTAGCAAGATTCGTGGTTAGTTAGCTTTGCATCTCTCTAAATTTTAAAATGGCATGAGTGATGCTACCAAACCCTAGACTAGGTGCAAGGGTAACCCAACAGTGGTATCAGAGCCAAACTAGAATTCTAGATACGGTGTTATGACAATTACGAAAAAGAAAATCACTTCGAAATACGGTATTAGGAAACCCCATTCTTGCTCTCTGGAAATTTTTCAAAAAGTCCTTTAAAAAATTTTCAAACAGGTGCAGAATGGTCTATGGGACAATATATGAACATAGGAGAAATACGGAGGGAGGGAACCGGTTTTGAACCGGCGACAGGAGGGAAAATTCTGGCTAGGCCGGCCCCACCACTTCCTCTGAACTCCGTATTTCCCCTGTGGTCTTATGCCTCCAGTTTGGGTTTCCTAGTATTGTTTATTTAACCCAATTTTCATGTGATGATTGGTTTGACCTGGGGCTAATTCGTAGTGCTTCGTAGTCATATAATTTAACACTGTATTGATAACCTTGACTATTTTTAGCAGTTTGATCAAATTTCGCACACCGCATTTTGTACCCCGCTGAAATTTCCAAGTGTTGTAATTTTCCGAAGTTGATCGTACTCATAAAAATCGTGCAAGTATCCCTATGGACCCTCTAGAAGACTTAATAACCTTAACTCGATTCTGTGCCCACGGAACCGCGTTCAAACCTTCGGGTTTGCCGTAGTCCCGTAGTGTCATAGGTGAGGCGTTGGTTAACTCCTTCTACGGCTGGTCCATGAACACCGTGGCACGGTTTTTGAGTGTTTTGACTTTGCTCAAGTGTTGAGCTCACGGGGGTAATTTGTGCGTGTATGTTGATTCGATCGAAATGTTAAACATCGTCATGATATTCTGTAATGTGATACAATATGTGGAATTCATATAGTTAGGCATGAAATCCGTAATATGTGATATTTCGAGTTTACGTTGTCTAAGTCGATTGTAGATTCCAAATGTTGTAGTTTTTCACTTTCTTTTTTGCGACCGTAAGTGTAGTATGTAGGGTATTGCCGGCTTCGTTGCTATACATCAACGACAATCGGGATACGCATGCTTGCTTACGTTGATGGTATGAGATATTATGTGTTGCTGTGATATGTTATATTAAATCGTCGTGTTTTGAATAGCCGGGGGTTTTATGTGAGATGAGGGTTTTTATTTTTCATTCATGTAAAATTCATTGTATGTAATATTCTTTTATTAGGGCACTTCCGGGTTGAGGATGATGTCACCATTGTATATTATTTACTTTTCCGCATTAGGTAGACCCAAGGAGGGGAGCACAAGTAACCGGGTTCTAGAGTCCAGTGGGAGGCCATCTCGAGGAGTCGAGACCGGGTCTCCTAACCCTAGAATTGGCAGTGTTACTTGCTGCTCTCGTAGGGGTATAGGGATGTGGGTTTGGCTATTCATCGCGACCGTGGAATCCGTGTTTTATACAGGCTCGATATAAAACACGGACCTCCTAGTATATCCAATATTTCATATGTTTCTTCTGCTGCTGATATACTATGATGTGATCATATTATATGCGTGAGACGAATGCTTTATTATTATATATATGATATATAATAAACGTTGCTTATGTTTTACACCCGCGCTAGTCCCGTCCCGGTATGCCGTTAGTTAAGTAACCTGACGGTGCATAACGGAACATTGTGGCGAATGCGGATGGTATAAGCGTACGTTGTATTTTCGTTTCTTCTGTGATACTTAGGAAGCATAAATGATGGGATTTATTAATAAGATTAATAAAAGAAAAGAAACCTAAAAGATGTTGTAGAATCAAACTTTCAAAAAGGGTAGCTACAGTTTTTGTTTTGCATAGCGGTATATATGATATACCCTGCACCTTATTCGATGAGGAAAGATCCGAGATCCCTTCACCGGGAGTGACCTCTTTAGCAAAACTGGCAGATGCTACAAACTCTCGGTTTAGTTTTTGATTACTTCTATAGTTCTTGCTTTGCACCGTGGTATTTGTGAAATATCTTGCACCTTATTCGATAAGGAAAGAGCCGAGATCCCTTCACCGGGAGTGACCTCTTTAGCGAAACTAGAAAAGGCTCAAAAAAACACTCCTTTTCAAAATCACTTGTTTCTACAACGATATCAAGTTCATTACGCTCATGGTTTTCTGGAAAAAAAACCTGTGTAGCCCTCCGTCATTTCAGATAAGTAATATTTAGTATTCATGCTACGTTTGTTGACTTAGTCAAGGCGTAGTGTACGGTAGCTAAATAGGTGTTTATCTGCTAAAGCATGAGATGCGATTGGATTAGGGTAGTCGTATGGCTTTGTTGACTTAGTCAAGGGTCGTGCGGGTGGGTTTAATTCAATCGGGAAATGTACGGGTTGAACTTGACTTGCGATTTATGGTTTGTTGATTTAGTTAAGGTCGTAGATCGCTAGGGGTAAAATTTTTATCGGGAATTTCAAGTGTTTAAATTTGCAATGAGATTGCATACCTTCTATGAGATAGATGGATCCCGATACCCACTGCGAGTAAGAGTTACTCCTGGGAGAGTTTTACACAAGACAATTAGTTGATCAAGTAGGTGACTAGAAAGGTGTTTACGGGGTTATGCCTATGGGAAAACGAGATTTATTTTAATTAGGTCTGTGCGAGAGCATGGGGAACCTCTCTTAAAGTACCAACACTGGCCTGGCTGAAAGATTGGTGAACTTGTAAGGTGTAATCAATCCCGGTTAATCTTACCATTTAGGGTTTTAAGGAAGATTTGATAAAAAGCAGTGGGAGCCATCCTGATTAGATAAGATAATAACCAATCTAATCTTGCAAGAGAATACGCTAAAGTGTTTTCTTCTCTCTCTCTCCAGATAGCGACCATCTCAGGCCCTAATCAAGATAATAATATGGATGTATTGACTGAACCCGCTTTTTATACTGAGCAGGGGAACGTTGGTCCCGCTCCCACTTATAATTGTTATAATTCAGAGCATGGAATAGGAGGATATCTGGATTCTCACGCCGCCCAAACGAAGAATACGCATGTTGATGCATCTTCTTCGGGTGTGTTTGTTATTGAGAACTGTTTCTCATTTCATTCTACGTCCTAGGTATTAGATACCGGATCGGGATCCCATATATGTAATATGTTACATGGGCTACGAAAAGGTAGGGAACTGAGAGAGGGTGATCATTCCGTAAGAGTAGGGAATGGTGCAAATGTTGCAGCCAAAGCAGTTGGCGAATATCACCTTGTGTTACCAAATGGTAATACATTGGTTGTGAACGAATGCTATTACATTCCGACCCTGATATGCAATCTTATATCAGTTTCTTTATTGAGCAAAGAAGGATATAATTTTGTAGTACAGGATAATGTTATGAACATATTCCTGAATCAAAAGTTGATTGGATCGGGATCATTAAATAATGGCTTATACGTTCTTAACCAAACTACGGTACTTAATATACAAAACACACACAAGAGGAAGAGTTCAGAAATGAACGAATCCTTCTTGTGGCATTGTAGACTAGGTCATATCAATGCGACACGGCTAACTAAGTTACATAAGGATGGATATTTGAATTCGTTCGAATTTTCATCTTATGATACTTGCCAGTCATGTCTCAAAGGCAAGATGACCAAAACTCCGTTTAGTGGACACGGAGAAAGAGTTACAGAACTCTTGGGACTGATACATAGTGATGTATGTGGTCCCATGTCTACACATGCCAGGAATTGTTCTTCCTACTTCATTACATTCACTGACGATCACTCAACATACGGATATGTGTTCCTGTTGAAACATAAGTCTGAAGCTTTTGAGAAATTCAGAGAATATAAACACAAAGTAGAGAACCAAACGGGCAAAAGTATTAAGATCTTTTGATCTGATCGAGGTGGAGAATACTTGAGCTATGAGTTTCTGGACTATCTAAAAGAGAATGGGATTCTCTCTCAGCTTACTCCTCCTTATACACCACAACACAACGGTGTATCGGAGCGGAGGAATCGCACCCTATTAGATATGGTGCGCTCTATGATGAGCACTACTGAGTTGCCTATTTCCTTTTGGGGGTATGCGCTTGAGACAACCATATACCTATTGAATCTAGTTCCACCTAAATCTGTACCCACCACACCATATGAGATATGGAGTGGGAAGAGACCATATTTTAAACGAGTTAAGATATGGGGTTGTCCGGCCTATGTCAAAAGGCAAAATCCGGACAAGCTCGAGGCACGATCAGTTCTTTGCAAGTTTGTGGGATATCCAAAGAATTTTCAAGCATATTTTTTCTACTACGCTGAGGAACAAAAGGTCTTTGTTGCTCAACATGCCACCTTTTTAGAAAAGCAATTTCTTATAAAAGAAATTAGTGGCAAAGAGGTAGAGCTGGAAGAAGTTCCAGTAACACAAATTACAACTGAAGATTTGGTAGAACCAGAAGATTCAGTAGTTCCTGACGAACCTCAGCCTCTCCGCCGATCTAGTAGGGTTCCTCATCCACCTGAGAGATACTACGGTTTTCTCATTGACGGTGGAAGCGAAGATTGCATCATGGAAGATGATGACCCGACTAGCTTCGAGCAGGCCATCACGAGTGGGGACTCTGTGAAGTGGCTGGATGCAATACGATCTGAGATGGAATCCATGTACACCAACAAAGTATGGACTTTGGAAGTTGCTCCTGAAGGGATAAAACCCATTGGGAGCAAGTGGATCTTTAAGAAGAAACTTGGTGTAGATGGAAAAGTGGAGACTTACAAAGCTAGACTTGTTGCAAAGGGTTTTCGTCAACGACCAGGTATGGATTATGACGAAACCTTTTCTCCAGTGGCTATGCTTAAGTCCATCTGGATCTTACTTGCCATTGCTGCATACCATGACTACGAAATCTGGCAAATGGATGTTAAGACCGTCTTTCTAAATGGTGATTTAGAGGAGTGCATGTACATGACTCAGCCAGAGGGCTTCGTAGATAGTGGGAGCAGCGGGAAGGTGTGCAAGCTGCTTAAATCCATCTACGAGTTGAAGCAAGTATCGCCGAGTTGGAACATCTACTTTGATGTTGTAGTCAAAGAGTTTGACTTCATCAAAAACGTAGATGAACCTTGTATTTACAAGAAGGTTGCAGAGAGTAAGGTTGTCTTCCTCGTATTGTACGTGGATGACATACTCTTGATAGGAAATGATGTTCCTATGCTGCACTCGGTCAAGCTCTTCTTATCACAGAGATTCTCAATGAAAGATCTAGGTGATGCCTCCTGCATTTTGGGAATTAAGATCTATAGAGATAGATCTAAACGGATACTGGGATTGTCCCAATCCAGGTACATTGACACCATACTAAAGAGGTTTAGTATGGAAGAATCCAAGCGTGGTATCCAACCCACGATCTCTGGACTCACTCTCTCCAAAGAGATGTCTCCAAAGACTGATTTGGAGAGAGCTCGCATGCAAGGGATACCCTATGCTTCGGCAGTATACTCTATCATGTATGCGATGCTATGTACCAGACCCAATGTAGCATACTCACTAAGTGTAGTGAGTCGGTATCAAGCAGATCCTGGAGAGAGTCACTGGACAGCTGTGAAGAACATTCTCAAGTACTTACGAAGGACTAAGGAGATGTTCTTGGTGTATTGTAACGGTGAACTCTAGGTGGAGTCCTTTACCGATTCGAGCTTCCAGAATGATAAGGACGACTCTAAGTCACACTCGGGATTTGTCTTTACCCTAAATGGAGGGGCGGTTTGTTAGAAGAGTTCCAAGCAAGAAACCGTGGCAGACTCGACGATGGAGGCTGAATACATCGCTCCCAACGATGCTGCCAAAGAGGCTGTCTGGATAAAGAAGTTCATCACTGAACTTGGTGTGGTTCCATCCATTGAGCATCCAATACCTTTGTATTGTGATAACAATGGAGCTGTGGCTTTGGCCAAGGAACCCAGGTCCCATCAGAAATCTAGACATATTCTGAGGCGGTATCACCTGATCCGGGAGATAGTTGATCGCCGCGAGATCGAGGTCAGGAGAATTGACACGAAGGACAACACTGCGGATCCACTCACAAAGGCCATTCCCCAGATACAGTTTGAGAGACTCTTCGGGATGTTGGGTATGATATACTACAACAGCTGGCCTTAGTGCAAGTGGGAGATTGTTAGTTATATATATGCCCTAGAGGCCATTGTTGTACATATGATGTATATTATAGTGGATGCTTGGATATATATAGAGAGGACTTTCTTGCTCGACATGATAGTATGCTATTTGGTTTCACTTTGTCTTAACGTGTTGACTTGTATTAGTTTACTGTCTTGCTCTCACATATTGATAAAGCCCTTAGGATATGTACTCGACTACTCGGACTATGATGATATCATACTAGTGGGGCCAGGGTAGTCAACGAGTACATCCTATAACTGTTCCTAGTCGAGGGAGTATCGAGACAGGACATCGATACTCCAGAGTAGACTAGCGTATACGCATTTTGACCCATATGATGGGCGATGGATGATCACATATCCATCGGTGTTTGACATCAAAGATGGTGTACGAGTGCTCAGTGGAGACTGGGTACACTAAATGGATTCGCCGAGAACTCCTAGATGGTATTATACCTATCGTCAGATAGCAGTTCTCCAGTGACACTGGTACAGGTTAGTCTGTAAACCCAAGATCGTCATAGAGTCTTGTGTGATTCCCACTGTGCTTTGATTTCCACCTTACCATGTCCAAGAGGGCGTGCAAAACGGTGGCTTTTGGGTACAGTCCCGAATCACATGGAGGCAATGAGTGATAGGAGGGGTTTCGTCTCTCCCGGTATAGGGAGTTGATGTTGTGCTGTGTTCGATTGGCTATAACTGGAAGTCCCTGGCCAGGGCTGATATGGAGTGCTACTGGTAAGAGTTATCAGTAGTTTCTCGACCTGTTATGAGCCTCATATCAACACGACTTATCGGTTACTGGGGTCTGACGTTTACCACCCCTAGACTTGATATGCGACATATCAGACGAAGAGACCGGACTGTACGGTAGTATTACTGATTGGATTCACAGGAGAATGTACATGCTTGCTTGTTGATCTTCTAATCGCTCAATACCTGGGTGGCTGTTACGTTTAGCTGACCGCTTGCAGCTTGTGGGTGTTTGATATGATCATCACCTACTGCTGGCGTAATGACGATTCTTTAGAGTCCTACACAGAGGTTTCCTGGCTCAGGCAAAATGGAGTAGGAGCACATATGTGATATGCGTGGGACCGAGAATAATGCGATATGAGATACCGTATTCTATTCTCGCGATATGTGATATCGGCCTGGTATATGTGATATAGCCGGATCATCGGATCAAGTGTTGATTCGATGAATTGGTACATGTTATATTGGTCGGTTATATGTAATATAGCCGGGTTATCGGATCAAGTGTTGATTCGATAATTTAATGTATAATTATATATGTGATATATTACGTTACGTTAACTGATATAAGCTCGCTTTATTGATTTATTTTCTCACGGGATAATACATTGATATATATGCGATATATGTTAATTTTATTATTTTCTTTTGTTACAAAATATATTGTATATGTGATATATAATATTGTAACATGTTAAGGTTACAAATTTAACAAAGGTTTAGGGTTTAAACTTGGTTAGGGTTTGGATTAGGGTTAGCTTTTGCTTGAAGCTTCCATGAAGCTTCATGAAGCTTTGACTTTGTCTTTAGCTTGATATTTTGTTAACCCAATCCAAACCATTAACCCTAGTTTATTCTTTACAAGAGTTAACTCCTTCATACTTAACCCATGGTTGTATTTGTAACCAAAACAATAATTCATTATTCATCACAAAAGGTTTAGCTCATTATTCTTCTTCTTCTTCCTTTGTGAAAAAGCTTCACTTGGTTTTTGATTTGTGATGAATAAGTGTGAGAAATAGAAAACAAAAGAGAGCAAAATTCCTACTTCATCATCCTCATCTATTCTAGCCACTTAGATTAGGGTGTTCACTTCTCTAATAAGTTGATTAGTGAAGTGTAAGTTTGGGTTAGAGATTCTTCAAGGTAGATCATCTTGGATCATGAAGACTACAAGCAAGGTGTCTCATTTACCTAATGGAGCCACTCGAGAGTCGGAGTTCATGTTGATCGCAGTGAATGGACCTCAACACGGAGCTTATGAAGCGAAGGAACGGACTACAAATGTTGTAATCCCTATCTCTTTTCTTATTTGTATGTGATACAAACTTATTACCCTAGAAATTCTAGAAAGATTCATGGTTAGTTAGCTTTGCACCTCTCTAAATTTTAAAATGGCATGAGTGATGCTACCAAACCCTAGACTAGGTGCAAGGGTAACCCAATAAACTTTGCTTTACCTATCTGTTTGCCAATGGGACTTAGGGGTGACTTCACCGCTGGAGTAGTTGTGTAGCCAATGGGACTTGAGTTTCAGTCTTCGCCGTTGGGGCTTCGATTGCAATGTAGATCTCAAGGAAGCATATCACCGTTTTGGAGGCAACTTGCTAGTTTAGGAACATCTCATTCCGTTATCGTCATGTTTGAGGCAGATAATTTCTAGTTTAAGGACTTCTCGGTCCAATGTTGCCATATTTGAGATGAGGTTTTAGTTTAAGGACATCTCGGTTCGTTATCGCCATGTTTGAGGCGAGTTTTTAGTTTAAAGACATCTCGGTCTGATGTCGCCATATTTGAGGTGCGATTTTAGTTTAAGGACATTTCAGTCCGTTGTCGTCATTTTTTAGGCAAATTTTTAGTTTAAGGACATCTCGGTCCGATGTCGCCATATTTGAGGCGAATTTTTAGTTTAAGGATATCTCGGTCCGTCATCGCCGTATTTGAGGCGCCGTTTAGTTTAAGGACATCTCGGTTCGTAATCGCCATTTTTTAGGCGACGGAGATTATTTGCATACTACTCTCAGAGTTTTTGATTCAAGAATGTAGCGAGCGGACACGAGCGTCGTCATCTATCATTGACCTAAGTCATGACTCGTCAAGCATAGTATTTTTTGAAGGATCGGCCGTTTATTGGCCTGATGTGTTTTTCGCCATGCATATCCATGAGCAGGTAGGCTACACCTTGGTAGACTTTGTCTATGATGTAGGGGCCTTCATAGTTCGGCTCGAATTTCCCCCATTTTCCATGATTGGGGATCATCAGTCTTTTGATGATTAGCACGAGCTCGTCTTGGCGGAATATTCTCGGCCTAGTCAGTCTTTCGTATGACCGTGTTATCCTTGCCTTATAAGCCTCTAGGTTTTGCTATGCTATAAGGCGGGTTTCGTCGAGGGCAATTTCCTCCGGGATTTTTCTTTCCCTTCGTCCTTTTTGATCGAACCTTTAATTGTAGGTCCGAGGTTCTTTTCAGGCAGTGTGCGGCTACGCAGCCAAATGTTTTCACAGTTCTTCTCCTCCTCTTCTTTTTCAGAGGTGAAGTCTTTGAAGAGAGGGATGAGGGTCATTTCGTCCTCAGAATCGCTACCGAAGGTAAGAACTTGGGGTTTTTTCCTTTTCGGACTGGTACCAACCATATGACAGTTGCCAGTCATTTTTTACACGTACTTGTCGCACATTTTTGCTGTCGACGAGCTTCGCGCTTCATGAACTTGAAGTGTTTTTGATGGGCAACATATCCTTGCCACCACTTCTTGAAGGCACTGCATTCTTCGGTGGGGTGGGTAATCCTCCGATGATATAAACTGAAGTTTGGATATGAATCCTCTCCATTGAGGCATATGACCCTGGGAGTGTTTCCTACCAGCGGTGGCAGCTTCATTCCCACTGACAGGGCTTTGGCGAACCGCTACTCTGTCTTGATCACGCTCTTGCTTGCCGCAGGTATGCTTTGGTCTGGTTGGAGTACTTTACGACTCATCTTTGCTGCAGCATCTTCATCCTGACGCTGACGGTTAGCCTTTTTGTATATGGCTGTTTCACGTTCTCGGTCAGTTTTGCTTTTTCGAAAGGCCTCGTTTAACAGCCTATCGATCGGGTCTTCTTCTAGCAATTTCGGGGATTTTAGCGCCGTACCTGCCCCCAGTTCCTCTGCGTTGTTTTTTGACGCTGAAGGAGCTTCTTCATCATTTAACGACGATTGGGAGACCATGTGGCAACTTGCAATATAGTCTTTGGTTTCTTTTGATGAGTCATTTTCCTCATCGTTGTCACTCTTTTCGTTCTCAAGAATATGCTTGAGGAACTCTTCGAGGGTGACTGGTGTCCGCGCCTTCTGGTTGTACTCCTCCAGTGCGTCAATGTACTTTTGTATGTTTATGCGCTTGTCGTCATACCCGGCAGGCTGCACAGGCTTCTTGGTTTTCTTCTATTTCTTCGAAGACTTTGAAGGCTCGACTTGAGGATTTTGCCCTTTATCAACAGTTTTCAGTACGCGATGCGGTTTCAGCATCCCTTCAATGATTTCTGATTCAAGTGGGCTTCTCCACCTGACTGCCGGACATGCCTGGAGATCTTTCAGTATTCTTTTGGTTTTAGCTGAGAGAACGACATCCCATGAAGCTTCTTCCACGAGCGAGCATGATGACCCTAAGATAAGTTTGGGGGTATTTGTTCATACCATAATATTGCATTATTATATTCCCCATTCTTATTCGTTTTATAAATAAACAGGTGCTTTTGACGCATGTCTGCTACATATTACAGGTTACAGGTTCTTGGATCTAAAACAGTGAAAAAGATAAAAGACGATGCAAAAGTGGAACTACAACCAACAAATAGAAGGATCTTGATCAAGCCTACATAAAAGAGATCAGTTCACAAAGTACAAGGTAGCGCAAGGTCCAAGATTTCGTCTTGAAGCAACGGTTAAAGTTCAGTACAGCTACTCACTATGAAGATCTGGAGAATACCTAGAAGCCAAATTGAGAAAAGACCTGCAGAAAAAGGAAGAACATAAAGCCCAAAGCCAGCCCAGAAAATATATCAAACCAACTCCATACTTGGGCCGCGGAACCGCGGCCCAACCCTGGGGCCGCGGATCCGCGGCCATTAAGAGCCTTCAGTGGATTAAATTTTTACCATAAATCATTTCGGCGCTGAATGGGTCAACCTAGGGGTATTTTGGTAAATATAGACATGTGGATCAATTGTAACCTAGGGTTTCATATCCTCTATAAATAGGAACTCTAAATCATTGTATTAGCTTATGCCTCCCTATGCCTCTTTTTATCAATAAAATTTAGATTTCTTTTGGAGAGCATCGATGCCTCTTTTCATTTTAGAAATTCAGATCTGACAAGTCCTGTGTTGATGTTTGGAGAGAGCCATCTGTAAATTAAGTAAGTAATTTCAATTCTTGCCCTAGGTAATTTTTCATTCTCTGCCTTAGTATAAATTTAATTCCTTACCCTAGTTAGATAGTTAGATCTTTAATTCAATTGTCCTAGATTAATTTAGTTTTTAGATTTAATTAATCCATTCACACCGTTTGGAATTAACTCGTAAGAGCGATTAGGAAATTCACAACATCCCTGTGGACCAACCCGTATTCACCGGCTAGCTGCAAAGCGACGCCGTTCTTGATTGCGGTTAATAGATAGTTTTTGAGATCAATCAAATGGCGCCATTGCCGGGGATCGAACCCCTAAAAATAACCTTTCTTAAAGTTTAACGGTAGAAAGTATATGCCTTTGTAGTTTATTTAGAAATAGGCAAATTTTAAGTTCACTTCTTGGGCTAAATCGAAACGAGGGAAGAGTATCGATGTTTTTATTAGTGTATAAGTTTGAAAAATAATTCCTAGCTTAAGTCTAGATTCTGAAAATGTATACCCTACAATTTGCACAATCACGCACCTTAAAACTTGGAATAGTAGAGGAGACCTTGAAATGCTCTTGTCTAAAGTCTTTAGTACGAAGAAAATAAAAGAAAAAAAAAGTGAATAAAGAAAAAAAATGAACACTGGTTTTTGTGATTACTTAAGGCTGCAAAAATAGAAAAATATTTAGCGAGGGTGCCTCATCACCTAGTGCCTTAGACCAACTGGTTTGGGAGTCACTGTTAAAGCCTTCGGTGTTGCAAGACTAGGAATTACGCTTTAATGTGCAAACACATCTTGTAATCGGTCGTTGGTACCTCAAGAAGTATTAACGGTCGCATGAAGGATGTGTAAGCAAAATTTATTTAAAAATTCACCAATTAATAAGTGTTTTGGACAAAAAGACAAGAGTATGATTGCTTGATTTGAATTTCCAAGTGTAAGGGTGATTTATACACACACGTAGGGGTATGTGATTGGAGTTTAGATGAAAGAAAGGAGTGAAGAATAGAACTTGTATCTTTAATAGAGTTGATAAAAATTCCTAAGTGGAGATGGAACCCTAGAAGGAAAACTTAAGAGATGCCGAAAGCTAAATAAATCTACAGAATATATATAAGTTAAATGATAAGGAAGCGTGAAGAATATGGGTGGATAATTTACGAGTCGACGATAATAGAATTCCTTGTTAGAAAACCTAATTGGAGAATTAAAGTCAATGGGCCAAATTGATAGGATTTTGTGGGTAGTATCCGTTGAAAACCCTCACGAGACAACAATCCTCCTACTAGGGACACCTAGAGGTTTAACGGCTTGTTGCACGAGCTCAGTGCAATCGCGTTTCCCTGCGAAAGTAAGGTTAGGTTTTTGTCGTGAATAAAAAAATAAGTTTGCTCGAGGACGAGCAAAAGATAAGTTTGGGGGTATTTGTTCATACCATAATATTGCATTATTATATTCCCCATTCTTATTCGTTTTATAAATAAACAGGTGCTTTTGACGCATGTCTGCTACATATTACAGGTTACAGGTTCTTGGATCTAAAACAGTGAAAAAGATAAAAGACGATGCAAAAGTGGAACTACAACCAACAAATAGAAGGATCTTGATCAAGCCTACATAAAAGAGATCAGTTCACAAAGTACAAGGTAGCGCAAGGTCTAAGATTTCGTCTTGAAGCAACGGTTAAAGTTCAATACAACTACTCACTGTGAAGATCTGGAGAATACCTAGAAGCCAAATTGAGAAAAGACCTGCAGAAAAAGGAAGAACATAAAGCCCAAAGCCAGCCCAGAAAATATATCAAACCAACTCCATACTTGGGCCGCGGAACCGCGGCCCAACCCTGGGGCCGCGGATCCGCGGCCATTAAGAGCCTTCGGTGGATTAAATTTTTACCATAAATCATTTCGGCGCTGAATGGGTCAACCTAGGGGTATTTTGGTAAATGTAGACATGTGGATCAATTGTAACCTAGGGTTTCATATCCTCTATAAATAGGAACTCTAAATCATTGTATTAGCTTATGCCTCCCTATGCCTCTTTTTATCAATAAAATTTAGATTTCTTTTGGAGAGCATCGATGCCTCTTTTCATTTTAGAAATTCAGATCTGACAAGTCTTGTGTTGATGTTTGGAGAGAGCCATCTGTAAATTAAGTAAGTAATTTCAATTCTTGCCCTAGGTAATTTTTCATTCTCTGCCCTAGTATAAATTTAATTCCTTGCCCTAGTTAGATAGTTAGATCTTTAATTCAATTGTCCTAGATTAATTTAGTTTTTAGATTTAATTAATCCATTCACACCGTTTGGAATTAACTCGTAAGAGCGATTAAGAAATTCACAACATCCCTGTGGACCGACCCGTATTCACCGGCTAGCTGCAAAGCGACGCCGTTCTTGATTGCGGTTAATAGATAGTTTTTGAGATCAATCAAATGGCGCCATTGCCGGGGATCGAACCCCTAAAAATAATCTTTCTTAAAGTTTAACGGTAGAAAGTATATGCCTTTGTAGTTTATTTAGAAATAGGCAAATTTTAAGTTCACTTCTTGGGCTAAATCGAAACGAGGGAAGAGTATCGATGTTTTTATTAGTGTATAAGTTTGAAAAATAATTCCTAGCTTAAGTCTAGATTCTAAAAATGTATACCCTACAATTTGCACAATCACGCACCTTAAAACTTGGAATAGTAGAGGAGACCTTGAAATGCTCTTGTCTAAAGTCTTTAGTACGAAGAAAATAAAAGAAAAAAAAAGTGAATAAAGAAAAAAAATGAACACTGGTTTTTGTGATTACTTAAGGCTGCAAAAATAGAAAAATATTTAGCGAGGGTGCCTCATCACCTAGTGCCTTAGACCAACTGGTTTGGGAGTCACTGTTAAAGCCTTGGGTGTTGCAAGACTAGGAATTACGCTTTAATGTGCAAACACATCTTATAATCGGTCGTTGGTACCTCAAGAAGTATTAACGGTCGCATGAAGGATGTGTAAGCAAAATTTATTTAAAAATTCACCAATTAATAAGTGTTTTGGACAAAAGGATAAGAGTATGATTGCTTGATTTGAATTTCCAAGTGTAAGGGTGATTTATACACACACGTAGGGGTATGTGATTGGAGTTTAGATGAAAGAAAGGAGTGAAGAATAGAACTTGTATCTTTAATAGAGTTGATAAAAATTCCTAAGTGGAGATGGAACCCTAGAAGGAAAACTTAAGAGATGCCGAAAGCTAAATAAGTCTACAGAATATATATAAGTTAAATGATAAGGAAGCGTGAAGAATATGGGTTGATAATTTACGAGTCGACGATAATAGAATTCCTTGTTAGAAAACCTAATTGGAGAATTAAAGTCCATGGGCCAAATTGATAGGATTTTGTGGGTAGTATCCGCTGAAAACCCTCACGAGACAACAATCCTCCTACTAGGGACACCTAGAGGTTTAACGGCTTGTTGCACGAGCTCAGTGCAATCGCGTTTCCCTGCGAAAGTGCGGTTAGGTTTTTGTCGTGAATAAAAAAATAAGTTTGCTCGAGGACGAGCAAAAGATAAGTTTGGGGGTATTTGTTCATACCATAATATTGCATTATTATATTCCCCATTCTTAGTCGTTTTATAAATAAACAGGTGCTTTTGACTCATGTCTGCTACATATTACAGGTTACAGGTTCTTGGATCTAAAACAGTGAAAAAGATAAAAGACGATGCAAAAGTGGAACTACAACCAACAAATAGAAAGATCTTGATCAAGCCTACATAAAAGAGATCAGTTCACAAAGTACAAGGTAGCGCAAGGTCCAAGATTTCGTCTTGAAGCAACGGTTAAAGTTCAATACAACTACTCACTGTGAAGATCTGGAGAATACCTAGAAGCCAAATTGAGAAAAGACCTGCAGAAAAAGGAAGAACATAAAGCCCAAAGCCAGCCCAGAAAATATATCAAACCAACTCCATACTTGGGCCGCGGAACCGCGGCCCAACCCATGCTGGGGCCGCAGATCCGCGGCCATTAAGAGCCTTCGGTGGATTAAATTTTTACCATAAATCATTTCGGCGCTGAATGGGTCAACCTAGGGGTATTTTGGTAAATGTAGACATGCGGATCAATTGTAACCTAGGGTTTCCTATCCTCTATAAATAGGAACTCTAAATCATTGTATTAGCTTATGCCTCCCTATGCCTCTTTTTATCAATAAAATTTAGATTTCTTTTGGAGAGCATCGATGCCTCTTTTCATTTCAGAAATTCAGATCTGACAAGTCTTGTGTTGATGTTTGGAGAGAGCCATCTGTAAAGTAAGTAAGTAATTTCAATTCTTGGCCTAGGTAATTTTTCATTCTCTGCCCTAGTATAAATTTAATTCCTTGCCCTAGTTAGATAGTTAGATCTTTAATTCAATTGCCCTAGATTAATTTAGTTTTTAAATTTAATTAATCCATTCACACCGTTTGGAATTAACTCGTAAGAGCGATTAGGAAATTCACAACATCCCTGTGGACCGACCCGTATTCACCGGCTAGCTGCAAAGCGACACCGTTCTTGATTGCGGTAAATAGATAGTTTTTGAGATCAATCAAAGCTGCCAACGAACAGACGAAGCAACAGTTTGTCGTCGCCTCCAGTATTGCCATACAATGCTCTGACCTGAGCGACGTGCTGGTGTGAATTGCATGTCCCCTTGTACACATGGAACTTAGGGATCATATATCCCGACATGTACTTGATTTGATCATACCAGCCTGGATACGGTCGCCCAGTTCTGACAGTTTGGCCGGCCGCTTCATTTGCTTGATGAACTCGTATTTGTTGAGCGATATAATCATCAAGAGCAGCCTTGGAGATTGTTTCCTCCTTGGCCACTGATAGCGCCGGAAGGGGGTTTGATGTTTCCCCTCTATCGTCCTCGATGATTATCGGCGGATCGTCGGCTGGAGGTTCTGGCTGGATCTTCATTCCAACCATGTCCTGGAACAGAAGCGCCATCTACTTTATGTTAGCAGCTTATTCCGCGGCCTCCTTATCCTTCCTTTCATGTACCCTTCATAGGAACTCTGTATCAGTCTCCTGCTCTTAACGTTGTTCAGATGCCGATTCCGAGCTTTCTTTCTGCCCGATAAGTGCTGACATTTTGATCAGCATTTCCTGGAGCTTTTGTTAATGACCGAGTTTGCGGTCGATGAGCCACGGAAGGACGTCTTTCCTCTTTTCCGGAAGCCATGTAAACCGTGTGTACGATCATGCACCCAGACTTGGAGCGTCTGGATCCGGCATCTTTGGAATTTGCCGCTGGCGATGGGATTTTCTCTGGCCTCATCCTTTTGTGGGAGGTCGAAGTTGAAGGAACCGTTGTAACAGGGACCCATGTGGAAGACATCTCTCACTGTATGATGGAGGGATGGTCTTTCTCTTGCCGAACCTTCATTTTCTTCAATCAGCGTGTCACACCCCGCTTCCCGATGTACGGACAGAGGGTGTGACTGGCCGCTACGTATTTACTCTGAAGTAAACACGCTGAGCGTATCTAAGTAATATAAGTAAAATGCACAAGAAAAAATGACAATAGATATATATTGAACAACAACTTTATTAATTAACATTCTTTTGTACAATACATCTGAGAAGTAAACACATGGAATGGAAAGCAATGCCTAAACAGTGGCATAACAGAAATGGAAAATACAGAATGCAAATGTGTACAAGTAACTAGAGCTCCGGATCGATGGCTAGCTGATCTAAGTCCTCGAAGGTGGGCTAAATCTCCTGAAGGTCCGAATCACTTGACGATATTCCAAAGAAGAAGAAAGAGAATGTCGTCAGCGAACAAATCGCTCTGTAAGTCCCGTAAATAGACAAGAATGGAATAGACATGATTGAGTATTTATTATTATAATATTTTATTTAGTGTTAACGCTGTTGTTTGTAGCTTGGTACATAAGAGGCCGGTGTATACGAGAGGATCTCACTAGACCAGAGACTACGGTATACGGAGTACAAGGAACCGTTCAGCCACGGTACAACGGAAATTGAATCCATGTTAGGTGTCTTTATGGTTGATGTCTCGTGCCATTTCTAACACCTTTCGTACCAATCTACCCCTTATAAACCCCGCAATGTCTTGATTGTATTGATGTATTGTTTGAATTGTATATTGTATATAGATGGATGACTTGCCGAAACCATGATATCAATAATGGAACGGATATAATGGATGATCATATAGATGGAATATATTCATGGTTCGGTTCAGTCAATGTAGTTGATATAGATTGAATAGACGGATCATAGATCCATGTTGTATTGTAGTTTTGATACTTGAATCATATTCAAGTCAGATTGATTATATTGAGTCTCTGACTGAGTGTCACGACCCACAAAGTACGGAACGCGACCAGCACTTAGATTACGAAACGTCTCAAGGCGTCCGTAAAATAAGTAAGCCGAAGCCCAGAATACAAAACCCAATTAAGACTTTTAGAGTGAAGGAAAACCAATTTATTTAAGTATTTTACTCCATTACCATATCAAATTCCCTTTTTGAAATAATTTTTCTTTTTCCCAAAGTTCATGCAGAATTTCCTTGTAAAATAAGCCCCAGACGGGTGCAACAGGAATATAAATGAATAACATGAAAATGGCATCCCCAAGCGGGAGCTAGCTCTTCGCCTCAGGGCGGTCACAAATCCCACGCGATATAAAATAACAGTGTGCATAAGAAATAGCATGTCGACTCAAGTGAGCTCGACTCCAGATATATCATAAAATAAATCCCCAAGTCTCATAATCTCACATCTAGGTCAATATACAGTAATCCAAATAAAACAGGTACAGCTGAAATGATAGTAGCAGTAGATGGAGTGTTCTAGATACAATGAAAATATAAGGTGGTACAAAATGATAATAACCCACCTATGAGCAAAAGCCTCGAGTCCAGGCAAAAAGTGCAAAAGAAGCAAAAGTATCCGCCGCTATAGTGCTGACGGAACGGACCTGCAGAAAAGCTGTGGCACAACGGGGGTGAGTTGCCAGCTCGTGAGTAATAAATAACATCTACTAAGGCTATCGTATGCATGCACACAAGTGTCCTGGCATCCCTAAGGCAGGTATGGCTATATGTAGTAGCAGGTATGTATGCATCAACAGTGTACTAGCAAGTATATATGTCACATGGATGTAATAACAGGTATGTATGCCACATGAAAGTACTATCAAGTATGTATGAGAATTATTCCTTCCTTTGTTTTGAAACTTCATTTTTAAACATCAGCATAATATCCAAGAAATCAGTAAAATCCGTGTCCAGCAACGACACCTCAAAACTGTCCAAATCTCATATATCCATGTCCAGTATCTCTGGCCTCAGCCATCCGGCTGATCCATATCAAATATCCATATCTCAATCTAGCGGCCACGGTCGGTATCCTCTGGATATCCGCCGCGCCAAATGAAGTCACCGGTAGGTAATCTGTCCCCTGCCAGGCTCAACACCATCTCCTGCGATCTTCTTGCCCCGGGGTACCGTACCGGGCCCACTATGTACCCGAGACGGTTCATCCACCTCCTCGAAACGGGTCTCGAAAACCACAGCAAAACTCACGGTGGACGACACTTTACATCACTAGAAAACCGCAACTTTTATATTTTAAAAGGTTATAAGTTTGAAATCTTGCGGTTTTCCCCCGAAATCTAGAAATATCATAAATCTCATGAAATCATCATGAATACATATGTCAAAGATTATGAATGCCTACGGTATCAATTTACAATGTATGATTTATACTAGGCATGAGCAAATGATATAATAATACATATGCATGAGGATAGTGATTCTTATGGTTTCATTTTAGATACTTATTGCAATATCACATTTCTAGGCAATTAACATGTTTCATATTTAAAGTTATCTAGTGTCGTGACATGGCAATTACCAGGGTGTGTGTGTCCACATGAATAGTGCTCGTGCTGCATATAAAACCTGGTAATGGTGCATGTGTCCTATAATGAATCTGCGTATATGGAACATCATATAGATACTAACTACAGCAGTTATCATGCAAGTATTTTTATCATAATGTCACAAGTAATATCAAGTCAACTATAGCTATCGGGCGACTCGCGCCATCCAAACGATCGTCCCCCGTAGATGTTAAATCTACTCACCCGTGATCCCGTGCTAAGTGTGTCCGACCAC
The DNA here is from genome assembly GCA_030015575.1 of Agapanthus africanus. Taxonomy (NCBI): domain Eukaryota; kingdom Viridiplantae; phylum Streptophyta; class Magnoliopsida; order Asparagales; family Amaryllidaceae; genus Agapanthus; species Agapanthus africanus. Next base: position 830,914,403 of record JASDDO010000024.1, on the reverse strand, counting down.
TTGCTTTCCTTTCTCCGCTGCGCTTGAAGTCCCCTCCGGCGAACCTAGAATTTACAAAAGTCACCACATAAGGAAAAATCCTGCAAAACGCGATATATCGATAAAAAGGATACGCGTGCATGAAACTAAACGCGCATGCACACGACCTGACGCGACGCGCACAAACCACCAGAACCAGAACTGACATGCTGTGTCGCGCAGCGCGCCACAGAACCACGCGTATCACGCGCGTGTCGCACGAGACTTAAACATCGGAAACACGCAAACAGCTCCAGATTTTGCCTCTGGGCCAAACTTGAAAAGTTGCAGGTACCAGAAGCCTAACCTACCTAGAAGGACCCTATACCCAAAACTCCCACACCCCACCCCCTACTCTGGCCGCAATTTGCGGCCAGAATGAATAAATCGACGGCCTAGAGGGGGAGGTGGGTCCCCGTGCTCCGTGTGTGTGCCTCTACTCATCTCACCATGCTATAGTCTTCACAATTTTATTCTGAAGGTCTCGGGTCGATAGCAGATCCAACAGAGGCCAAAAAGTCGATAAAACTGCTAATTTACGCCAAGTCGGGTAAAACGGGTGTCTTTATGAAATCTAGGGCAAACCTCTGGTTAACTGGACTCAACAGAACCTAGAAGGGCTAGTCTAACTAACACAACTTTCCCTTTTGCCAAAATTCCCTTAAATAACTCAAAATCACCATTAAAGCATGAAATGGACACTAATTAAGCTAGATTACCGAAATTTTAGCAATTTAAGGCTATCCATCTAAATTTAACGACACTACTAGGCTAAAACAGACTAATTAACATCAAAAAGGTTCTATTAAGCTACAAGCACTCCAAGGAACTAGATCTAGCATTACTACACAATTCTAGTACTAAAATTCCCTTTAAACACCTAACTTAGCTAAACAATCACATAAATCTAAGTAGTGTGGAGAGAGTTTAGGACTTATACCTCCTAGGGACCTTGCAAACAAGGAGAAGAAGAAGAATAGGAAGGCGAGTGCTGCAGTGCTGCTGCGGCCCAAGAGCTGTTGCAGGAATCTGCTGATGCGGATGTAGGTCTGGAGGTGTTGCTGATGCTGAATGTGTGTGATGGTGGGGCTGATATGGTGTGGTGTTGAGCTGAGGTGGTATGGTGTTGGGCTGAAGTTGTGTGGCTGGTGGTATGGTGCTGGGCTGAGGCTGTTGCTGTTTTCAGGTGATAATGTTGTTTCAGCTGATGCTGAACTGAAAAAGGTTTTGGGTGCTTGTTGTTTTGAAGTGGTAGCAGCAGCAGGGGTTTGGGAAATCTTGAGGGAAGGTTTGAGTGTTGTGAGGGGGGTGTTATGTATGGAGTTGGGGCTGAAAACGACTGCTGTTGCTGATGTTTTGAAGAAGGTTGAAGCTGATGTAACAGCTTATGTGCAGGCTGATGCACATGGCTGATGTTGCTGTTTTGGGTGGCTGATGTTGATTTGGAGGCTGAAGTGAGCTGGAAGTGGGCTGATGTGAATGTGTGAGAGAGGGTTGTAAGGCTGGGGCTGCTTGTAATGATGATAGGGCTGAGATGAGGATATATGGATGATGGTTTGAGCTGATGGCTGTTTTGAGGGCTGAAACAGCTGCTGTTGCAGCAGTTGGTGTGAAGGAAAGAGCTGGGATCAGCTGATGGAAACCATCAGCTGCTGTAGCAGCACTAAGAGGTGGCTTGGGGGCTGAATTGATAAGGTTTTAGGCTGATATTGGTAGTGTGAGTGAGAGAGAGGTGATAGGAGTTTGAAGTGAGGTAAGGGGACTTAACCTTAAACTCCCTTTCCCAACCAAAAGCCATCATAACACATCACATCCCTCACTCTCTCCCTAAGTCAACCTTAAACTCACTAATTACCCATGGTCAAAGCCAACCATCCAAAATTTTAAACTAATTAACTTTAACAACTCAATTAACTTAACCAAGAACCTAACCCACCATGGTTAACTTAAACATAGCTAACCCACAAGCTCAAATATATGGCAAACCCTAATCTTAATCCATTTAACGTGCACAAGTGTGTGTGGTCGAGATAAAATTCCACAAAAATAATCATAAACCCAGATTAATTACTAAAATCCCGTTTTGGTAAACTTTTTACCAAAAACCCCCCACATTAACACTTAATTACTACTAACCCTAAACTCAGGTGTTACACTGAGTCAGGCAATTAGAAAAGAAATTGAATTCTGAATTAGGTTTTGATATTATCGATAACCAGTACACATGGACGGTAGGATTTGTGTTTTTTCAAAGACGATTACCATGTTGATAACACCGTTTGTTAAGTTGTCTACCTTAAATAGGCAAGCACCCATATCTCCGGCTCATTGAGGCTCAAGAGACTGGTCCCGCTTAAACCTGTGTTTACTAGGGTCCTTATTGTAATTTAGTATAACTTGAGGGGGTTTTATGTAAAAAATAATTTTGTATAGTTTTTCAAAATATACCTCAATTAATTTATTATCGTCTTTAAAGTTTTCATTGATGTATAGTTTATCAATGTGACATTTCTAGTGAAATAAAGCCTAATTTCATAATATATGATATTTATTTGTAATATTGGAATTTGTATGGTATCTTCTTGTAAATGAGACGTTTTTTCTTGAATTTTGGAAATGTGGAATATTATAAATATTAAAAATAGATATTTTGATATTAATTACATATATATTTATTTATTAAAAATATAAGTTTTATTTATAATAGAAATCACATTTTCTAAAAAAATTGTATTTTAAATCTTTCGAGACCGTATGCTCCTTGCGGAGGTCTGCATCTCGCACTACTAAGCCCGAGGATGTGCAATAATCCGCACCATTCTGAATGGGTTTCCCGAAATGGGTTGTAGTGGCACATTGCAAAGATTTGTTAAAAATACACATCTTGTAGAAAAAGGTTTCTATAAGTCGGAGGCAGTTATGTGTAAAATCGTATTTTCCCAAATCTATATTCCCAAATTCTATCGTGCTATGTTACATATGAGAGTTGTGAGGAGGTAGGTCATTACCTCATGAATTTTCTAAAGCTAGTATAGTTAAAAGGTATAAACGTGTCGATATGAAACATAGAGGTATTTTAATGTAAAAGTGGGATAAAACTTGCTATGGTTATCATTTTAATGTCAAACTTGTTCTATTGTCTTAGTTAATGAGTATTAAACAAGATAGCAAAAGTTGTAGGTTTGTTATTAAGAAAATGTTGTATTTTTATTAAAAGAAAAGAAAATCGAAAGCCGGATAACTCCGCTTCCGACATATTTTAAGAGTTAAGAATTTGGGAATAGTGAAAGAGAGAGAGAGACGGGGGACTTATAGGTTTAGGGTCAAGAGAAGAGGAAGAGGAAGATTGGGGAAGCACCGTTGCGTCGTTTCGTTACCGGAAACTCCTCGGATCGTCGTCGGAGTTTCGCCCTTTGCTAACTCCACTTGCACACAAACAGTCTTAAGAATTTTCTTGAGAGCTTGGGCAGAGATTTGAGAGTGAGGGGGTGATTTGAAGTGTGTTATTTATAGGAAAAATTAGAGTTTAGGGTAATGAAACGGTGTATTAAAATTTGTATTAAAAAATGGATTAAATGGGGTTTTAATTTGCTCTGTAAATGTGCAGGGAATTTAAATAATACAGGGGTTATGGGGTGTTCAAGAGTTGCCAGAAAAATGAAAAAAATAGGGTTTCGGGCTGAGTCGGCCGGCGGTGCCGGCCGATTCGCGCTTCCCGTCGGCCCGAGTCGGGGCTCCCTTCGACGCCACGTGTCCCTGACACTTTGACTACTGCAGTGGACTCGTTTGTTTTATGTGTGACTCTTCGGTTTACGTGTTGTGAACGTGTAGAATCTTGGGCTTCTAAAAATATTAAAAGAATTTAAAATAAAAATAATGTGTGGCTGATGGGATTTGAACTCTGGTGCTTTAGTTCAGCGGTGCTAGGTCTTACCAGTGAGCTACAAGCTCCTTCTTAGTATTCAAAAGTAAATCAAATACTTATAGTACTCACAGGAAATGTAAATACCCCAAGTATACATCAAATTTATGTACACAAGAATTGGAGTTGTTACAGTCTACCCTCCTTACAAAAATTTCATCCTCGAAATTTACAATTTATTTTAAGGACTAGTTTACAAATAAGTGAGGATATCTTTCACGCATCTCATCTTTCCTTTCCCATGTTGATTCTCCTGGAGTGTCTTTTCTCCACATCACTCGAACCAAATTGACTTCCTTGTTCCGAAGTGACTTTACTTTCCTGTCCAGGATCTCCATAGGTTGTCGCTCACAAGATAAGTCGGGTTGTACAGTGAGCTCGGAATGATCGAGAATATGGCTGGGATCACTCACATAACTTCTGAGTTGGGATATGTGGAATACATTGTGCACTTCTTCCAATAAAGGTGGAAGTGCCAAGCGGTATGCCACTTCACCAACTCGTTTGAGTATGTTAAACGGTCTAATGTACCTTGGACTTAGCTTATCCCGTCTCCCAAATCGAATCACTCCGCGGTTTGGAGATATCTTCAGAAATACATGATCTCCCGGTTGGAACTCCAGTTGACGACGCTTTTCATCAGCCCAGTGTTTTTGTCGATCTTGGACTATGCGCATTATTTCTATGATAGTACGAACCACATCAATAATTGCTACTATCATCTCAGGTCCAAGAAGTTCTCTATCACCGATGTCATCCCAACTTAATGGCGATCGACACTTTCTTCCATAAAGTGCTGCAAAAGGTGCCATTCCGATGCTTGCTTTGTAGCTGTTGTTGTATAAAACTCCACAAGATGTAGGTGATCTTCCCACGATCCTCTGAAGTCTAACATACACGCTCTGAGCATATCTTCCAAGATCTGAATAGTTCACTCAGACTGACCATCTGTTTGTGGATGATAAGCTGTGCTGAAGTTCAGGCTTGTTCCCAAACTTGCTTGCAGAGTTTGCCAAAATTACGATCGGAATCTAGTGTCACGATTGGAGATAATGCAGACCGGTACTCCATGAAGTCTCACAATTTCCTGTATGAGTTCATGGGTATCAGAGATAGTACATATTTGAAGATTTAAAATCTCACTTAGATTCTTACCTCCATGTACATCTTTGCTAATGTCTCAGTTGATTGGCCAACTCGAAATGGGATGAAGTGAGCCGACTTTGTGAGTCGATCCACAATAACCCATACCGCATCATTACCCTCTGTGCTGCGAGGAAGTGCAGTCATAAAATCCATTGTGATGTGTTGCCACTTCCATTCTGGGATTGGTAACGGTTGAAGTAATCCAGCAGTCCTGTGATGTTCAACCTTTACTTGCTGACACACCAAGCATTTAGCGACGCTTCTGGCTACTTCACACTTGATTTCATGCCACCAGTAATTTTGACGCAGATCTTTGTATATCTTTGTACCTCCAGGGTGTACTGAGTAGGGAGAGCTGTGAGCTTCTTTCATTAACTCTTCCTGAACAGAACCTTTTGGTACACATAATTTGCTGCCGTATCTCAATGATCCGTCTTCATGGATGATGAAGTCTGTTCTGAGTCCATTCTCCACTTGTTCTCTGATCTTTTGCAACTTAGCATTACTTGCTTGAGCTGGTTTGATCTGATTGACAATGGTAGACTGAACTTGTAAATTCATCAAACTTGAAGCGTTACCTGGCATGATCACTTCAATCTTCATCTGATGCAAGTCTTGTTGAAGCTTCCACTGTGCGGTTAGATTCATTGCTAATGGTTGGCGACTAAGGGCATCATGTACCACATTCACCTTCCCTGGGTGATATTGCAGGTTGATGTCGAAGTCCTCCATGAGTTCTAACCATCGTCTCTGCCGCATATTAAGCTCCTTCTGAGTAAACATATATTTCAGACTCTTGTGATCTGTGTATATGTTCACTCGTTCACCAAGAAAATAATGGCGCCAAATCTTAAGGGCAAAGATAACGGCTGCCAATTCCAAATCATGCGTCGGATAATTACGCCCATGAATCTTCAGTTATCTTGAAGCATAAGCCATAACCTTACCGTGCTGATGTAGAACACATCCTAATCTCTTACCGGATGCATCGCAATGCACTTCAAAACCTCCAGATTGGTCCGGTATAACGAGAATAGGCGTTGATGTCAACCTTGACTTGAGTTCTACGAAATCCTGTTTGCATGCTTCTGACCACACGAATTCTTCATCTTTACGTGTGAGCTTGGTCAGGGGTATTGCTATCTTCGAAAAGCCTTCAATGAACCTTCTGTGATATCCAGCTAGACCCAAGAAACTTCGAATGTCCTTCACTAACTTTGGTGTCGGTCATTCGCTTACTGCTGAAACTTTCGCTGGATCCACAGAGATTCCTTCGCCTTATACAATATGTCCGAGGAAGCCAACTTGATTTAGCCAAAACTCACACTTGCTGTACTTGGCATATAGTTGATGTTGTCGTAGTGTTTCCAGGACAATTCGTAGGTGCTCGACATGTTCTTTTCGACTCTTTAAATACACTAGGATGTCGTCGATAAAGATGACAACAAGCCTGTCTAAGTACCCCCGGAAAACTTGATTCATCAGGTTCATGAATATTGCTGGTGCGTTGGTCACTCCAAATGGAATCATAAGAAATTCGTAATGACCATAGCGAGTTTTGAATGTTGCTTTATGAATATCAGCTTCCTTGACCTTCACCTGATGATAACCTGAACGAAGATCTAATTTGGAGAAAACACAAGATCTACTTAGCTGATCGAATAAATCGTCGATGCACGGAATTGGATACTTGTTCTTTATTGTTACTTCGTTCAAGGCTCTATAATCGATGCGCATTCTGTATGAACCTTCCTTCTTCTTCACAAGCAGTACTGATGATCCCCAACTTGAAGTGCTGGGACGAATCCATCCTTTCATCAATAATTCGTCCAACTGAGTTCGGACTTCCTTCAAACCTTCCGGACTTAATCAATATGGTGCTTTGATCACCGGTTGTGCTCCTGGTATTAAATCAATACTGAATTCAAGAGCTCGATCCGAAGGCAAACCTGAGATATCGTCAAGAAACACATCGTCGAACTCTCGAACTACTTCTGGCTTTGATCCTTCCTCCGCTTGAATTGCTGCAATCACTGCCTTCTTTGGTTTCGCCATGTAGGTACTTAGCTCCAGGGTACGGTCTCCGCTTTTGAAATAGAAGACCGGATGCTCTGGAATCTCGAATACTACCCTCCTTTGACGACGGTCAATTGTAGCATAAAAAGTTCGGTATGTCCAGCACCTTGAAGTCAGCATAGAATTCTCTGTTGCAAACGACTACTGGACACAACCTGTATCCCATTGTTGCCTTTAGAACACCATTTCCTGAACTGATATTCCAACTGGATACAAGCGGTGTGACTAGAATCGCATGAGTTCGGACGAACCGTTGCGACATAAAGCAATGAGATGCTCCAGTATCGAAGTGTGCTAGTGCAGGAAGTGAGGCTACTAAGATTGTACCTAAGGTATGTGGGATATGTTTTAGGTGTAGGAAAAATATGTAGGTAGGTGTTAAGATTGAAAGAAAAGTTTGAGAAGAAAAGGTTACCGGTGATGAATTGGCCAGTGGCCTCAGCTTCTTCCACGGTCATCGTGAAAGCCTGTCGCCGTGGTACATTCCTCCTGACCGGAGGAGCATTCCTATGAGCGTTCCTTTGATCTTGATGGAACTGACGAGGAGGAAGTGCAGTCAGTGGTCCTCTAGCTGGTGGAGTAGGGAGAGCGAGCCTTGGAGCAGGTGCCTGAAAGGCTGGGCGCTGCGGGTAAGTGATTGCTAGCCTGGGTGCAGCATATGAGTTTTGTCTACAAGGACAAGATCCAATATCGTGAGTAGCTGAGCCGCAGACTAAACAAATATGATTTGCATGCCGACAATCTTTCATCAGATGTCCATCTCTCCTGCAGTAGGTACAAAAGGCTGGGCTGGGCCTGTTGTTCGGTACTCCCGGTCTCCTGGGCACAAAAGATGGCCTTGATGAGGCTCCTCCTGCCATCTGGTTGGCAGGGCGCTTAACTCCAGTAGATTAAGATCTGCCCCTCATCTTTACCACTGCCTCATAACGGCAGGCAGTTTTCAGAGCCGATTCATGAGTCGGAAAATCTCCTGTGGCTAATGCAGCCTGGATCTCCTGGTCTAACCCTTGTTGAAATCAACGGGCTCTGATCTCATCCGTCGGTATCAGGTGTGCCGCAAATCTGTTAAGGTATTGTGTTAGCTGTGTAGTATGTGATATATTGAAAAATCAAATTATTGAGACATATCTTACCGACTGGGCATGGTGAACTCAGCGTCATATTCATCTACTGACTTGGTCCACATTGAACCTTATTGCAGATGGATGAACTGTTGTTCCATGTCAAACCTGGCAGTCTCAGGGAAGTACTTTGCGTCGAACATGTCATGGAAAGTCTTCCATTCGATGGGTTGATCAAGACGGCTTTCTTCCACCTTCCACCAAACCCGTGCATTGTCTGTGAGCTGTAATTTCGCAACGCAGACCCAAGCTATCTCTGGCACTTGTGCCGCCGCCAGATCATCTTCAATGCTCTGAGCCTATTCCTCAGCTTCTAGAGGGCTCACTTTTCCTGAGAATTGTTTGGGGTGCAAGGCCCTGAATTGCTTCACCCCAGGTGATTCTGCCTCTGGTCGGTTCATCAGAATAGCAGTCTGCTGCTGCTGTCCTTCCAGGAGGCTGCGAATTGCCTCAAGCAGAACCGTCTGCTCGTTGATCGGAGCAGCGATGGCAGGTGAGAGTGGTAGTGGTGGAGATGTGTTATTGAAGTTGGTGCTGGTATTATTTGGGGAATCCATAACCTTGAAAGAAATATTTGGGTTAGGACAGATTCAAAGTATAAGAAATGATAAGATTCAAGATGTATGAATTGTAAAGAATATTTTTAGTTGCTGGTTCTCGTGCTATATTGCTTAGGTTGTCCACGCAGAACTGAACTGCATGGGCCACCAACAAAACTTATCACGCCCCGCTTCCCAGTGTACGGGCAGAGGACGCGACTGACCGCTGCATATTTACTTTGAAGTAAACACGCTGAGCGTATCTAAGCAATATAAGTAAAATGCACAAGAGACAATAACAATAGATATATATTGAACAACAACTTTATTTATTAACATTCTTTTGTACAATACATCTGAGAAGTAAATACATGGAATGGAAAGCAATGTCTAAATAGTGGCATAACAAAAATGGAAAATACAGAATGTAAATGTGTATAAGTAACTAGAGCTCCGGGTCGATGGCTAGCTGATCGAAGTCTTCGAAGGTGGGCTAAATCTCCTGAAGGTCCGAATCACCTGACGGCATTCCAAATAAGAAGAAAGAGAATGTCGCCAGCGAACAAATCGCTCTGTAAGTCCCGTAAATAGACAAGAATGGAATAGAGAAAATAAAGTATTTATTATTATAATGTTGTATTTAGTGTTAACGTTGTTGTTTGTAGCTTGGTACAGAAGAGGCCGGTGTATATGAAAGGAGTCTCACTAGACATGAGACTACGGTATACGGAGTACAAGGAACCGTTTAGACACGGTACAACGGCAATTGAATTCAGGTTAGGTATATTTATGGTTGTTGTCTCGTGCCACTTCTAACGCCTTCCGTACCAATCTACCCCTTATAAACTCCGCGATGTCTTGATTGTATTGATGTATTGTTTGAATTGTATATTGTATATAGATGGATGACTTGTCGAAACCATGATATCAATAATGGAACGGATATAATGGATGATCATGTAAATGAAATATATCCATGGTTCGGTTCAGTCAATGTAGTTGATATAGATTGAATAGACGGATTCATAGATCCATGTTGTCTTGTAATTTTGATATTTGAATCATATTCAAGTCAGATTGATTATATTGAGACTCAATCTGAGTCAGACAATTAGAAAAGAAATTGAATCCTGAATTAGGTTTTGATGTTATCGGTAACCGCTGCACATGAACGGCAGGATTTGTGTCTTTTTCAAAGACGATTACGGTGTTGATAACACCGTTTGTTAAGTTGTCTACCTTAAATAGGCAAGCACCCATATCTACGGCTCCCTGAGGCTCAAGAGACTGGTCCCGCTTAAACCTATGTATACTAGGGACCTTATTGTAATTAGTATAACTTGAGGGGGTTTTATGTAAAAAATAATTTTGTATATTTTTTTCAAAATATACCTCAAGTAATTTATTATCGTCTTTAAAGTTTTCATTGATGTATATTTTATCAATGTGACATTTCTAGTGAAATAAAGCCTAATTTCATAATATATGGTATTTATTTGTAATATTGGAATTTGTATGATATCTTCTTGTAAATAAAATATTTTTCTTGAATTTTGGAAATGTGGAATATTAAAAATAGATATTTTGATATTAATTACATATATATATATTTATTAAAAATATAAGTTTTATTTATAATAGAAATCATATTTTCTAAAGAAAAATGTATTTTAAATCTTTCGAGGCCGTATGCTCCTTGCGGAGGTCTGCATCTCGCACTACTAAGCCCGAGGATGTGTGTAACGACCCTAATATTACTATACCTTTGAGTTTTCTTTCTTTAGTAAAATATTGTATTTATTTATTTTTAGTATTTTTCCTTATATTTTGTTTTCTATTAAATATATTATTTTATTATTCCATCTATTTTTCCAAAACTCATTTCTTTAAACTAAATTTTAACCTATTTCAAATTAAACGCAAGACCTGACCCAGCCCATAACCCAAATCCAATCTCATTTTCATTTTCTTTTATATTGCTTAGATACGCTTAGCGTATTTACTTCAGAGTAAATACTTAGCGGCCTCGTCGCGTCCTCTGCCCTTACACCGGGAAGCGGGACTTGACAGGTTTTGTTGGTGGCCCATGCAAGTCGAGCTGTATGGAACCCTACCATGCAGTTATGTTCTGCGTGAACAACCTAAGCAATATAATACAAGAACCAGCAACTAAAAAGATTCTTTACAATTCAAATTCCTTGAATCTTCCAATTTCATCTGTCCTAAACCAAAATTCCCTCACCTCTTTTACAATCTTACCAAAACTTTCGCATCCTTTCGTTCTTCCAAATATTTTTCATGCACTATCAATAGTTCCATCACTAAATTTGTTTTGAATCTGTTACACTTTTCTTTTACAAATTTCGAGAACGAAATTTTTATAACGAGGGTAGAATATAACGACCCTAATATTACTATACCTTCGAGTTTTCTTTCTTTAGTAAAATATTGTATTTATTTATTCTTAGTATTTTTCCGTATATTTTGTTTTCTATTAAATATATTATTTTATTATTCCATCTATTTTTCCCAAACTCATTTTTTAAAAATAAATCTTAACCTATTTCAAATTAAACGCAAGACCTGACCCAGCCCATAACCCAAATCCAATCTCATTTTCGTTTTCTTTTATATTGCTTAGATACGCTTAGCGTATTTACTTCGGAGTAAATACGTAGCGGCCTCGTCGCGTCCTCTGCCCGTACACAGGGAAGCGGGGCGTGACAATGTGCGATAATCCGCACCATCCCGAATGGATTCTCCGAAATGGGTTGTAGCGGCACATTGCAAAGATTTGTTAAAAATACACATCTTGTAGAAAAAGGTTTTAATAAGTCGGAGGCAGTTATGTGTAAAATCGTATTTTCCCAAATCTATATTCCCAAATTCTACTGTACTATGTTACATATAAGCATTGTGAGGAGGTAGGTCATTACCCCGTGAGTTTTCTAAAGCTAGTATGGTTAAAAGGTATAAACATGTCGATATGAAACATAGAGATATTTTAATGTAAAAGTGGGATAAAACTTGCTATGGTTATCATTTTAATGTCAAACTTGTTCTATTGTCTTAGTTAATGAGTATTAAATAAGATAGCAAAACTTGTAGGTTTGTTATTAAGAAAATGTTGTATTTTTTTTTAAAAGAAAAGATAATCGGAAGCCAGATAACTCCGCTTCCGACACATTTTAAGAGTTAAGAATTTGAGAATAGTGAAAGAGAGAGAGAAGGGGGACTTACAGGTTTAGGGTCAAGAGAAGAGGAAGAGGAAGATTGGGGAAGCACCGGTGCGTCGTTTCGTTGCCGGAAACTGCTCAGATCGTCGTCGGAAGTCGTCGGAGCTTCGCCCTTTGCTAACTCCACTTGCACACAAAAAGTCTTGAGAATTTTCTTGAGAGCTTGGGCAGAGATTTGAGAGTGAGGGGGTGATTTGAGGTGTGATATTTATAGGAAAAATTAGGGTTTAGGGTAATGAAATGGTGTATTAAAATTTGTATTAAAAAATGGATTAAATGGGGTTTTAATTTGCTCTATAAATGTGTAGGGAATTTAAATAATACAGGGGTTATGGGGAGTTCAAGAGTTGCCAGACAAATGAAAAAAATATAGGGTTTCGAACTGAGGCGGCCGGCGGCGCCGGCCGATTCGCGCTTCCCGCCGGCCCAAGTCGGCCGAGTCGGGGCTCCCCTCGACGCCACGTGTCCCCGACGCTTTGACTACTGCAGTGGACTCGTTCGTTTTATGTGTGACTCTTCAGTTTACGTGTTGTGAACGTGTAGAATCTTGGACTTCTAAAAAGATTAAAAGAATTTTAAATAAAAATAATGTGTGGCTGATGGGATTTGAACTCTGGTGCTTTGGTTCAGCAGTGCAAGGTCTTACCAGTGAGCTACAAGCTCCTTCTTGCTGTTCAAAAGTAAATCAAATACTTATAGTACTCACAGGAAATGTAAATACCCCAAGTATGCATCAAATTTATGTACACAAGAATTGGTGTTGTTACACGGCGAGAGTAGTTTTTGTCGATTACAGAGTCTTAGACTTTCCGCCAGACCCTGTGAATTTGGGAGGAGAGCCATTGGTGAGACTGCTCCGGTTCTGTCTGCATTATGGCTTCTGCAGGCGGGGGAGATTTCTCCGGTACCACGGTTGGAGAGTTCTTTTGCACCCTCCTGAGCAGATCAAAGTTGTTCTCAGTTGGAACAGCAGCGTCAACTTCCACCATTGGAGCCGACGGAGTGAATCCAGAGGGGGGGTTGCCCCCAGCTTTTCTCACTCGGCGCCAGTGGCGACGTCGAGCGTGTCTTGCAGACGGGACCGCCTCGGTTTCGGAAGCGGTCTCTTCGTGCCCCCGGCTTTGTTGAGAGGCAGCTGTTGATGCCAGCCTGTCGAAGACTTACGTCCTTGGTAGGGTTTGCGGAGGAACGACAAATCTTCCGAAGACCGATCTTCAGGTAGGAGAAGCACATTTGATGACTTCACCTGCAGAAAGAGTTGGGAGGGCTATCCGTTTTGGGGAAGCCTCTTGAGGTATGAAGAGCCTCTTTGCGAGCCCATTTTGGTTCTGGCTCAGCTTGTTGAAGACTGAGATGTCTGAGTTTCGGCTCAGCTTATTGAAAACTGAGGCATCGGATTTGGATGACCCATTGAGAGGGGCTATTATGGATGCAAGTCGATCGAAGACCGACTTCTTGAGAGCTTCGTCTTGCGGCGTTGTGGCGCTAAAACTCGTTGGTGGAATCATGGTCCCGAAGAACAATCCGGTAGTGTCTTGACTTACTTGCCCCACCAGCATTGAAAAGATGGAGGCCGCGTTGGGCCCATAAGTCACTCCTCCAATTGGGGCGGAGCGGGAGTTGCTATTGCTGGTTGTGCAGTTGGAAGCCATCGATTTTCTTCTTCTTTTGCACAGGAGTAAGATACCAAATCTTAGTACTCGAATCTAAGGGCAACCATAATGAACCCCGATTTTGTTCGCGAAACACGACACACGAAATATGGAGTGGAAAGAGAAAAAGGTCCTACCAGGCGTGCCAGAATCTATTCACCGCCGGAAGACGGACCGGGACGTCGGGACGTCCGGCCTGAATCCTGGGGGCAGATGCTATTTGGATTTATCCATCCACCTCTCCGGAGATACCAAGTTGATTTATGGCACGTACATCGGAGGTTTGGACAGACACGATCGTTGCAGCAGACTTCATCAGATTCCCCTTCGTTTGCGAAGGGTTTTTGATTGTGGGGACGCTCTTCCTTACAGGCGAAAGCCCCTGCAGTTAATTACGTTACCGCATCGTGATAACCACTTTCTCCTGCTCCGGAAGTTCACTTCGTGTCGTGTGTGTTTATCAGTCGAAAATAATGTATTTTTAACACGGCAATTTCCCTATCTTTTGCACTCATCTAGAAGTGTTCGGCATTCATATAGCACATATTAGCAAATCAGACGTATAATATCAGATTGCATGTGTTAGACTCTAAAACCGACATTTCTGAGGGAATTGTGTGTTTATCATGGCATCGCATCATCCCTATATTGCGCAACACTTGTCTTGAGAAATTGTGCAGGAAAATCCGGAAGAAAAGCCAAAATTGTCATTTTGCTGATCAAACATTACACCAACTCCAAGTTTTGAGATCTGGTAGCAATCAAAAGGGAAAAATACAATTCAACATATCCAATAAAGGCCCATATTTCAGCCCAAATCAGCACCAGAGGTTGCAAGCCATAAAGCCCCCAAAGCGTCGCGGAACCGCGGCGGGAGCCGGCTTGAGCCGCGGTTCCGTGGCGGTATTGCCACGTCAGCGCTCCATTTTCTGTGCAAAACTCTTATCTCAGGGCCCACATTCATTTCAGATATATCAAATTCCAGAATTCTCGCGAAGCTACTGCCAGATCAGCAAAGAAGATTAATTAAGCTAATCCTAATTAAGCTCCTAACAAACTATTTCTAGAAGCTCCCTTCTAACTAATCACATCTAGAAGCTTCTCCTCAACAAACTTTTGGAGGGAAATTCAAATTTCCTCAACAAACTTTTGGAGGGAAACTTAAAATTCAAATCCTAGATCTAGGGTTTTGATGTCTATAAATAGAAGCCTAGACCTAGGGTTAAGGGCTAATCTTAGTTGTTCATTAGTTCCTCATTCTTCAACATCTCTCTCCCTCTTCTTCCACAAGTTGAGTGACACGACTTGTGTGAAACCCTAACCCTAATTCCAATCCAAGTTCAAGATCCCGAGTACCAATTAAGCGAGAAGCCTTTCAACCTTTTAGGAGCGGAGCCGATCTTCAACCGAGCAAGCGATCCAAGCCGATCCGCGACTCAAGGAGACAAGCGAAGCCAAATCGACGATCGAGTTCTTCCTCTTGTAGTTCTTGAGCGATTGTAACGAAATTGTTGATATAAATAAAAGGTGAAATTCTTTAATCTTGCTTTCTTTAAATTCTTGCATCATGATTCGATCTCAATTTGTGATTGTGATTCTTGTTGTGATGTTTGAGTAAAACTCCGCTCGTAAAGGAGTCGAGACGATCAATAGAATGATGATGATTTAGATCTTTTTACAATTCTTAAATCCTATAATGTTTGTAAATTCTTGTAAATCGAATGATCGATGACCTAGTTTCGAGACGATGCTTTCTTGATTGTGTTCGCTCGAAACTAGAGATCAACGATCGATCATTAGATTTACTCGAAGCTAGTTTGTGAATGAGATTTATCGAAAGGATAAAGGATAAGACGAGAAAACCCTAGCTTCCTCGCAAGATCCTTAACCTCGATGAATCATCATCGATCTAGTATCAATTCGTTAAAGGATAAGAATATGAAATCATTAGATCTCATCACATCTATAGATCCGATCGATTCCTACGAGCCTCACTTCGATTCTTGATATTTGGTTGGAAAAATCACAAACATCTCAATTCTTGATTTTATCTTTTCTTGTTATTAGATCTAGATTTTCTAATTCTTGAACTTCAACTACAAATCATGAATTGTTTTTGTTTCTTTTATTTAAAGTTTCGACTCATCTAATTCGAAACACGAACGATTACACTTTCCCTGTGGACGATCCGCACTCACTAATGCGCTACATTCGACACCGTTATTCATTGCGGTCAAAATAATTCTTTGATTGTGATTTCTACTCATTTTCTAAACCGACAAAACGAGAAATCGTTTTCAATCATGTGTTTTTGTTTGTTTAGGTTGCCCGTGAATTGTATACGGAGACTAATTTATGTTGTCGCCCGTAGGGTGTGGATTAGTCCAAATCCGTATATTTTAGATTTGGGGTTTTCATTTATGGACCGTTAATCTATTTTGAGATTAAGATCGACTTAAATGTATGTGAGCATTTGGGGCTCAATTTGTTTTTGTTAAGGATACATTAGTCCAATTTGAGACTAAGATCCACTTAACAAGATTTCAGGATCATTTTTATTTAGGATCCAACAAAAGAGCGTTTGCGCTCTATTTTTTTAGTTTAAGGACGTTTCAGTTCATCATCTCCATTTTGGAGGCGGATATTAGTTAAAGGATATTTCGGTCCGTTATCGCCATTTTTGAGGCGAATATTAGTTTAGGGACATTTCGGTCCGTTGTTAGTTTAGGGACATCTTGGTCCATTATCGCCATTTTGGAGGCGAATATTAGTTTAGGGACTTCTCGGTCCTTTATCCATCTTGCGCACGCGTATATTTGTTACGTGACGAAGTGAATAATGGTGATATGGAATGCACCCAATTTGGGGTGCGATCCGATTTGAGGTGTGCACGTCAATTTGGAAGTGCATCAATGTGGAATGTATCATTCCCAGTCTTGATGAAGTTTTATATCAAGTTGGGATAAGAAAGAAGTTATTGGTTGTCGAGACCTGCCACCACTCCGAAGACGTTGAAGAATTACAACGACATATATCAGAAGTGTAGAGAGATGTACCACTTTTGAGCTGCTTCGGAAATATGGGTGTTTTGGCTCGCAATAAAGCAAGGGTCCTAATCGAGCCTGTCCTATCTATAAACCCCCGTATTTGAGGGAAAAGGGGGTTATTGTAGCCTTAAGAATTTTTGTTTAGGATACGTTAGTCCAATTTGAGACTAAGATCCACTTAACAACTTTTTAGGATTGTTCAGTCAAAAATATCGCACATTTGATATAACATTTTCCTTACTTTTCTTAAAAATCTAAAGGTGTTTATTATAAATATAGAACATATTTGGGTTTATCTGTAAAAATACTATTTACCATATATTTATATATTATAATTAACATTATGAAGGAAAATGTATGCATATAATATTTTGATAATTTAAATATAAATATCATATCAAATATCCTTAATCAATATTCTTAAAAAATAATATCATATCAAATTGGTTAGAATAATATCTCAAAAATACCAAATATTACTAACATTATTCATTGAGATATTGTGCAAGGTTTAGTTCAGGTCAGGAGATCGAGATGTTGAGATGTTGGGAATCAAAAATCTGCCGATAAAGTTAAATAAAATCGAAGAATCAAAACTGGCAGAGACTCAGAAAAGATATGAAGATTCCAGATATCAAATAAATCTTCATGTGTCACAACGAAACAGCTCCAGAATTCTGAAGCCAAGATCTCACCAACAAACCGCGCTTCCGTGGTCAAACTAGTATCAATGCGGTAGATCCGCGGCCGATTCACTGAGTCGGGATTTGGGATTTTTAGTTGTGATTTGCAACAACAAACCCTAATTCTAGGGATCTATAGTTTATGGTTATGGGGCTATATAAGAGACCGAGGGCTAAACTTAGAAATCATCAATCTTTTACACGAAACTAATCACCGTCAAAGAACAAGTGATCCAAGACAGGTCCAAGATTTGACGTGATAAAGCGGCGTGAGATTCGACGAAACATCTACATCCGACAAGGCAGAGATCAAAAGCAACTTCTTCTTTCTCTTGTAATCTAAACTTGAAGTTTGTACTTGTGAAGTTGATTAATAAAGGTAAATCTTTAGTTTAATTAGTTTAATTATTTCGTTACATTATGAATTTCAACCCCATCCGTTCTTCTATCTCCATCATGCGCGAGTAATTCTCCGCTTGATAGGGTTCGTTGGATTAGGGTAGATCAATGGATGAGAAATTATTTTATCTTCTTTTACGTCTTATGAAGTTTATAAACTTTAGCAAAAGAATCGTTAACATCCTTATCGGGCGCGCTACCAATTTATTGCTAGTCTCGACCGCAATTTAAGATCAGATTAACAATTGTTTTGTTAAGGACTAAACATGAATAAAGATCAATGAAAGGACAAGGGTCAATAGTAGGGAAACACTAGTTTCTTCCAAGAACGCTAATCCTCATTCATCACTATCTATCTAGTATTAAATCTATCAATAGATAAAAGGTGTAATCTTTATTAGTCATCCATGACTACTAAATCCGAACGAACCCTACAAGCATTCTCCTTATAAAATCTATATCCGTAATTAAACTAGATCTATTTTCTATATCCGTGTTTGACGTAGATCTAGAAAATATTCTCCACTATTCTCTATTCTTCTATTCTTCCTCTTTTTCAACACGTCTAAAGTAAGATTGAAAGATTCCACGTTTTCCTGAGGACGACCCGTACTCATCTCGGTCCAGCTACATGCGACACCGTTATTGATTGCGGTTATTCTATAAACACTTCTTCAAAACAGATCAATCAAATGGCGCCGTTGCCGGGGATACGTGCATAATTTTTTATTCTTACTATTTGTGTTGAATTCTTGTTCGATATATATCATAAAACAAAACAAAACTGCGTCTTGCATATTTAACGATTAGTGTGCGATTTTTGCGATGGAATCTGGAGTCACTGTAGCGAGGAAATAAAGATTCAGAGACATTCATCAAGACCCAGAGGAGCTTGGGAGGCCACCGTAGCAAAACGTTTTCAAAGAACTCTCAACTCCACGGCGGAACCATGGCAAGAAGTGCGTTTTGGCGGCGGAACCGCGGCGGTGTTGGTAAGTTAGGGCTTTAATTTTCTCTGGTATCTTCTCCAACTCTTTCTCTCTCCTCTAAAATCCAATAATATATTTTTCTCCAGGATTCTTTGCAAAATATCGCCGCTCAAAAATCTTTTTGCGTGTTTTGTAATTGGTTTGTTTTTGCATATTTTAATACAGACACTAAGGGGCAAAGACCAAATTTAGATTAGGTGGGGATTTCATCACCCTTCCTAGGCCCCACAAATCACAAAACGAGCATCCGCATCACCCTATAATAATTAAAAAATATCTAGACCAAGACTCTAAGGACCGCCGCGCTCAATAAGGACAGAGGAAGGTCGTGGATAATCTATCGCTTATCCGCATTACTTGCGTGGTGTTTAAGGCAAGTGTGTCTAAAGTAAGTGGTTACTTAATTAGGCCCGCTATTTTCGGTGATTCGTATAGCGGATACCTCCACTTACCTGGCACTTACCTGGCCACAAGAGTAATAAAGAGGTGGTAGAGGATTGATCCTGCGGCTTGTCCTTTAGAAGTCTAGGAGAGATCTAGTGACTTGACCTAGGTGACCTTAGTTCTAGGGTTGATTGTGCATTTTTGTGTGATTTGTCTCACGTCCGACACTTTTTAAAAAAACAAACCATTTTTAAATCACATACACGCTGCCACTTGCGCTAAACCCGCTTAGTGCATGCTCGGCTGGACACGGGATTCTAGTGCCCGTCTTGTCCGCGTTTCAGCTATCGACTCCCAAGTCGGTGCTTCTTCATCTTCTTTTTCCCCTCCACCCACCACATCTGCGATGGGCGGTTCTCCATCAGATTTTGCCAACACATCTCTGCCACAACCCGTCGGTGCGCAGAATCCACCGCGCATTTCTCTCCAAGAGAGATGTTACCCTATACGCGGTCCCCTTCCTACCTGTTTATCTAGTCCACCTGCCAATGGGGATAATTTTGAAATTAAACCCCACTTCATCAAACTGTTGCCCAAATTTCACGGGCTTGAATCCGAAGACACATACGTTTTTATAAACAAATTCGAAAACGTATGCGCAATGATGGGCACGTCACAACTTTCTATGGATGCTATAAGATTACGTCTTCTCCCTTTTACTTTGTGCGATCTAGCAGAAAAATGGCTTTATAACACTGCCGCACATTCTATTGCCAAATGGGATGAATTCGTTGTAGAATTCCTTAAGAAATTTTATCCCAATCATAAGACCGCCCGCGTTCAAAGCGAGATTAACCAGTTTACCCAACTTCCCAATGAACCATTTTGGAAATACTTTGAATGGTTTAAGGATCTTCTTCTACAATGCCCTCATCACGGAATCAATAGATGGGACCTTTGTCGCATTATATATGAGGGTGTTGATCCTGCAACAAAACAGATACTTGAAACTATGTTTCAATGCTATTTCCTGTTTAAATATGATGGTGAAGTTTGGCAATTTCTGGAAAATCTCGCTGAACAAACTTAACAGTGGGAAAGCGTTAGACCTACATCGTCTAGGGGAGGTGTCCATTAGCTCGATATTTCCATCGCAGTGAAAGCCGAAATGGCCGCGATACAAAAGAAACTTGATGGTATAGAAAACAAAGTCTCTTCAGCCTCCCCAAACCAATTTACGCTCCCCAAAATTGTGTGTGGTTGTTGTTCCAACCCATCACATTTGACGGAAGAATATCTTTTGAATCCACCGTTTCAAGGTCAAGAACAAATTAATGCTATTTTTCAGCAATGACCTAGAAACGACCCTTATTCTTCCACATATAATCAGGGATGGAGGAATCATCCTAATTTTGCTTGGAACCAAAACCAAATCCAAAATCAAAACCAGTTCCAAAGCAATTATCAAAGAATTTCTCCACAGCAACAGCAACCATCACAACCGAGTCAGCACCCCTTTCAACCGCAACCTTTGCAAAACCCGTCCAACAACTTTGATCCTTATAATAATTCTTTTGCCGGTACCAATAAACCCTCTGCACTCGAACGAAGCGTGGATATATTTATTAAACATTCCATGCAATCGACGGGTGAAATAAAGTTTTCTATTCGAGCATTAACACAGACCGCCACCTCCCACGGTAAAAGTATAAAATCGATAAAAGCACAACTTGCAAAAATAAATACTACGATGAGTGCGAGAGAAAAAGGGAAACTTCAATCTCAACCCCTAACGAATTCTGGCCACTCACAAAGTTATAATGTGATTGTCATTACCACGTTGCGATCGGGAAGAGTGCTGGATAACCAAGTGGGTGAACACGTTGATGGCGTTGATGATATTAATAATACCCCGGCTTCTATTTCTTCTCCTATTTCGTCTAGTCCACCATCTTCCGAGCCTATTCTCCGTTTTCCTCAAGGCTCGAACCCTCTGCCTGCTTTCTCGAGCCTACCTAAAACGATCTCCACTCCAATTCTGGGATCGATTCCATCTCCACAAACTTCTCTAATGTTGGACCCGACCCTTATTGATAAAGCACCTTATCCACACAGGTTAAGGGGCAACAGACTAAGTCCACAAATGGAGAAGATTGTGGAAATTTTTCAGCAAGTTAACATAAACATTCCTCTCCTAGATGCTATTCAACAAGTTCCGTCTTATGCAAAAATTCTAAAGGACTTGTGCACTAGGAAGAGAAAAACTCAAGTGCCGAAAAAGGTATTCATGACGAGTAATGTAAGCACAGCTTTTACACAACAACTACCCAAGAAATGAAAAGATCCCGAAAGTCCTACAATATCTATTTCTATTGGGGGTAAAAATATCAATCATGCTCTGCTCGATTTAGGCGCTAGTGTTAACTTACTTCCGTATTCTGTGTATGAGCAATTAGGGATCGGAGAGTTAAAACCTGCGCACTGCACTCTTCAGATGACCGATCGATCTATCACCCAACCCAGGGGTGAGCTAGAGGATGTGTTAATCAAAGTCGGGGAATTTATATTCCCTGTGAACTTTATCGTTATAGATACACAGCCTATAGCGAACCCACTAAACCAAATCCCGGTGATATTAGATCGACCATTTCTTGCGACTTCCAACGCTGTAATCAAATGTCGTAACGGCTCAATGAATCTATCCTTCAGGAAGATGTCAATTGTGCTTAACATTTATAAGTTGGGAAGTGAACCCTCCGAACCCTATGCTCAAGTATTATCTGTCAAAGAGATAGATTCCGACAGCAGCGAATCAGAACAGCTTCACGATGCTGATCTCGACTCCACTATTACGTTGTTGTTTGACCCTGCTATTTATTATACACATACGAACACTTCTATCGAGCTGTCCGGGTCAACATCTAACGCTAAATGTGAACCTTTTATGGAGTCCGAGTATCATTTCGTTCTTTCCGATGAGATTATTATTCGTGATATCGATGAAAGTTTTGAAGAAATCTTCGCTGAAGAACTCGCATTCTTAGAAAATATGGAAGTTGTGGTGAATCAACCCCAACAAAAAGAAATTGAACCACCACCCCTTCTTCTTTTCAATAACCAGAATGCGAGTAATCCACCATCATTGTTTCGTCTCTATAAACCGAGACGTAAACCCGTTCTATTCCACCCCTTATCCCCTCCCCATTTCTTCACATTGATAGGTGACATGTTCTTCTACCAACCAGTGCGTTACATCGATAAAATATTTGAATGGTTGGTGTTGGCTTTTGGTCTTTGTAAAGCTTTATATAGACCAATAACTTTAACCTCCTCATAATTTTAAATATTTAATACTATTTTACTCAAGTTTGGGGGGGATATATTTTAGGTCTTGAACGAAAAGAAATTCTTTACATAATTATGAGCCAAAAATAAGCTTGGGGGGGTATTTTACTGTCATTATTTCTTGTCCCCGTTACTAACTTTTCCTCCCAAGTCTACAGTTTTTTTTTAAAAGCTTAACAGATGATATCAGTGAGGACACTGCTGCAAACATGTTTGGGGGAGGTTTGTGCTTATTCACACATTATTTTGTATCATACTATATATATAAAAAATTGATAATGAAAGTTTGAAAGTGAAAATTTATATATGAAAGATAGGAATAATTTAAGAAAAGCAAGAAAGTTAGATGTTTTCTTAAACGAAACTAGTAATAAGTAGTTATGAGTTGTTGTCCCAAGGGTTAGTAAGATGAAGGAAATTGCTAATCTGAGCATAAAAATAAGTCTAAAATATAGTCCCTATTCTTAAGGCCAAATATTTGAACGTTGATACCCTACTATACGCACTTGCACATATCTTGAAACTTGGGATAGTAGAGGATGCCTTGAAATGCTCTTGTCTAAAAACCTTAGTATGAAGGAAAATAAAATAAAATATAAGTGGTGAAGAAAAAAATGAACACTGGTTTTGTAATTTCTTAAGGCAGCATAAAAAAAATATAGCTATGGTACTTTATCACCTAGTGTCTTAGACCAACTGGTTTGGGAGCCACTGCTAATCCTTAGGTGTTGTAAGATGAGAAATTACGTCTAAATAAGCGAGCACATTTGGTAATCGGTCGGTTAGTACCTCAAGAAGTATTAACGGTTGCATGAAGAATGTGTGAACAATTCTATCTAAAATATTCACCAACTAAAATGTACTAAGGAAGATGGACAAGAGTATGATAGCTTGAATTGAATTCTCTAAGTGTATGGATGTTTTTTACACACACGTAGGGTTATATGATCAATGTTTGGAGTAAAGATATGGAGGAAAACTAAAGACGATGTTTTATTGAGGGATGATGTGATTTCTAATATCTTTTCACGACTATTAAGATAAGGCTCATAGCAACTGAAAAGCTAGTATAGTTGGAAACTCTTCTTTTTAAGTTTTTTCTTTTATAGTTCCTATTTTTATATGTAACTTTAACCAACTTTCTTTTAGTATAGAATTTTGTGGGTGTAATCCGCTGAAACCCTTAGGAGACAACACTCCTCCTACTAGGGACACCTAGAGGTTTAACGGCTTGTTGCACGTGCTCAGTGCAATCGTGTTGCCTACGAAAGTGTGCTACTTAGGTTTTTTTTCATCCTCTCTTGAATAAATAAGTTTGCTCGGGACGATCAAAGTTAAGTTTGGGGGTATTTGTTCAGTCGAAAATATCGCACATTTGATATAACATTTTCCTTATTTTTCTTAAAAATCTAAAGGTGTTTATTATAAATATAGAACATATTTGGGTTTATCTATAAAAATACTATTTACCATATATTTATATATTATAATTAATATTATGAAGGAAAATGTATGCATATAATATTTATATAATATTTTGATAATTTAAATATGCATATCATATCAAATATCCTTAATCAATATTCTTAAAAAATAATATCATATCAAATTGGTTAGGATAATATCTCAAAAATACCAAATATTACTAACATTATTCATTGAGATATTGTGCAAGATTTAGTTCAGGTCAGGAGATCGAGATGTTGAGATGTCAGGAATCAAAAATTTGCCGATAAAGTTAAATAAAATCGAAGAATCAAAACTGGCAGAGACTCAGAAAAGATATGAAAATTCCAGACATCAAATAAATCTTCACTTGTCACAACGAAGCAGCTCCAGAATTCTGAAGCCAAGATTTCACCAACAAACCGCGCTTCCGCAGCCAAACTAGTATCAATGCGATGGATCCATGGCCGATTCACTGAGTCGGGATTTGGGATTTTTAGTTGTGATTTGCAAAAACAAACCGTAATTCTGGGGATCTATAGTTTATGGTTTTGGGGCTATATAAAGGACCGAGGGCTAAACTTAGAAATCATCAATCTTTTACACGAAACTAATCACCGTCAAAGAATAAGTAATTCAAGACAGGTCCAAAATTCCACGTGATAAAGCGGCGTGAGATTCGACGGAACATCTACATCCGACAAGGCAGAGATCAAGAGCAACTTCTTCTTCCTCTTGTAATCTAAACTTGAAGTTTGTACTTGTGAAGTTGATTAATAAAGGTAAATTTTTAGTTTAATTAGTTTAATTATTTGGTTACATTATGAATTTCATCTCTATCTGTTCTTCTATCTCCATCATGCGCGAGTAATTCTCCGCTTGATAGGGTTCGTAGGATTAGGGTAGATCAATGGATGAGAAAATATTTTAACTTCTTTTACGTCTTATGAAGTTTATAAACTTTAGCAAAAGAATCATTAACTTCCTTATCGGGCGCGCTACCAATTTATTGCTAGTCTCAACCGTGATTTGAGATCAGACTAACAATTGTTTTGTTAAGGGCTAGACATGAATAGAGATCAATGAAAGAACAATGGTCAATAGTGGGAAAACCCTAGTTTCTTCCAAGAAGCCTAATTCTCATTCATTACTATCTATCTAGTATTAAATCTATCAATAGATAAAAGGAGTAATCTTTATTAGCCATCCATGACTACTAAATCTGAACGAAGCCTACAAGCATTCTTCTTATAAAATCTATATCCGTAATTAAACTAGATCTATTTTCTACATCCATGTTTGACGTAGATCTAGAAACTATTCTCCACTATTCTCTATTCTTCTATTCTTCCTCTTTTCAACACGTCTAAAGTAAGATTGAAAGATTCCACATTTCCCTGAGGACGACCCGTACTCACCTCGGTCTAGCTATATACGACACCGTTATTGATTGCGGTTATTCTACAAACACTTCTTTAAAACAGATCAATCACGGATCTTCTTTATTTAAGACCTAGCAACAGAGCATTTGGACTCATTTGCAAGACTTTAGCAACTTAGCCAATTTGGGCTTTAGTCTGCTTAGTCTCCTCTCTTTTCTGAAAAAGTGCTAAGCATTTGTTTGGGCTCTGTTTAATCATTCCCCTTTTTTATGCAAAAAAGTGTTGAGCACTTATATGAGTTCTGACGCCCACATATGATCATGTGGAACTTTCAGTCATGGGGATTGCCCAATAAGTGTTGAACACTTTACTCCTTTTGTCTTTATATGGAGTGCTAGGCACTCTTTATGGCGTCCACGTGGGGAGCGCGTGAGGCGCTGCCTAATGAGTGTTGAACACTCAGCCGTTTTGGGCTGCTTGTGTAGTGCTAAGCACTCTTCTTTTTATGGCGCATACATGAGGAGCACAGAAGGCGCTGGGCGCTAGGCACGTGAGGAACACGTGCGGCGCTAGGCGCTGCCCAGTGAGTGCTAAGCTCTCTTCCCTTCTGTGGCGCCCACGTGAAGAACACGTGCGGCGCTGGACGCTGCCCAGTGAGTGCTAAGAACTCTTCTCTTCTGTGGCGTCCATATGAGAAACACGTATGGCACTGGGCGCTGCCCAGTGAGTGCTAAGCACCCATCTCTTCTATGGCGCTGAACGCTTTTCTCCTCTGCTGATAGCATTTTTGCCCATTAATGATCAATAGGATCTTTGTTTTGTAGATCTAGGATCAAGCTTCATTTTTAAGAACCAAGTTCTTTTACGAGAACTAGGTTTCTCTTATATGCTTTGTTTTGAGGAATTCAATTCCTAATTCTTTTCTGAATCACAAGTTTCTCATGATGAGAATTAAATTCTCAACTTGTGGGAGACTTATCTTGTGGATCTCAGATCCAGAGAAAAAACTAAGTTCTTTGAGAAGGGTTAAACCCTTAGATATGTAAATGAGATGTTTTTATCTCTCTCTATATATATTTTTTGTTTACCTAGAGTTTTTAAAGAGGGAGATCTTCTTCCTTGAGAATTTAATTCTCTGTTCCTTTTTGAAGCTTTCTGTTTTTTTTTTGGATGCTTATGGGGGGGTTCCTTTTTCTCAGATTTGAAGTCTTCGGTCCTTTATATAGTGGAGGTAAGTTTGTTAATTAGCTTTGAAGAAATCTCTCATTAAGATATCCCAATTGATTTGGGGAATTTTACCTAACATTGGATCTTTGATCCAAGGGTTTCTGTTTTTACAGAACATATTTTCTTATTTTTAACTAGATTGGGGAAATATTTTTCATATGCGGAGTTTTACTCTGTGAAATGGTGATTTTTAATCATCATTGGATTTTCAATCCGAGGGTTCTCTGTTTTATAGAGGACATAGAATTTTATTCTATGGTCCAACCGAATGTATCTTTCTTATTTTAAAAAGATTTGGAGAATGTTTTCTTCCCAACAAAATTTAATTCTGTATTTTGATGATTTATCATTTTCGTTGGATCTTTGATCCAATGGATCTGTTTAACAGAGAGTATAATTTAATTCTACCAGTGCGTCGGCGCTCACGTGTTCCTCACGTGGACGCCACTTAAGAATTTGGTCCTTAGGGTGGGCATTCTGTGCTTTGCACACTGGTGCCCGCGTTAAGAGCACGTGCGGTGCTATATGAGAGTTTTAACTCTTATTTAATCTAATAAATTTTTTTGTACTTTGCACACTGGTGCCCGCGTGAGGAGAACATGAGGCGCCACCATAGGATTTGATCCTATCAGTGCTGGCGCCCTTGTGGAAGGCACGTAAGGCGCTGCCTCATTAAGTTTGAACAGAGCTTTGCTCTTTTCTTAGGGAAACAACCCAGTTCTGACGATTTGGCCATCCGCTTCATTTGCTTGATGAGCTCTTATTTGTTGAGCTATATAATTATCAAGAGCAGCCTTAGAGATTGTTTCCTCCTTGGCTGCCGATAAGGCCGGAAGAGAATTTGATGTTTCCCCTTTGTCATCCTCGATGATCATCAGCGGATCCTTGGCTAGGGGTTATAGTTGGATCATCATTCCAACTATATCCTGAAACAAAAGTGCCATCTGCTTCATGTTAGCAGCTTGTTCAGCAGCTTCTGTGTCTTTTCTTTCAAGCACCCTTCGCAAGAACTCTGTATCGGTCTCCTGCTCCTAGCACTGTTCAGCTGTTGTGTCCAGGGTTTCTTTCTGCCCAGTAAGTGCTGCCATTTTGGTCAGCATTTCCTAGAGCTTCTGTTGTTACTCCTGAACTTTAGTCAGCGACCGAGTTTGCGGTCGATGTCCTATGGAAGCACGGCTTTCTTCTTTCCCAGAAGCCATATAGACCGTATATATGATCATTCCCCCAGACTTGGGGTGTTTGGGTCCATCGCGTTTGGAATTTTGCCACAGGTGGTGGGATTTTCTCCGGCCTCATTCTTTTGTGGGAGGTCGAAGTTGAAGGAGCCGTTATGACAGGCCCCTGTGTAGAAGAAGTCCCTCGCTGTATGACGGAGGGATGGTCTTTCCCTTGCCGAGCCTTCGATTTCTTCGGTCGACGAGAGTAATCTTTGTTGATCACAGAGTCCTGGACTTTCCGCCAGACCCTGTGAATTTGCGACGAGAGCCGTTGATGGGGCTACACCGTCTTTGCTTACACCGTGGCCACTGCGGGTGGGGGCGATTTCTTTAGCACCGCCAATGGAGAGTTCTTGCGCACCCTCCTAAGCAAATTAAAACTGTTCCCGGTTGGAACAGCAGCGTCAACTTCCACCATTGGAGCTGGTGGGGTAAGTCTAGAAGGGGAGTTGCCCCCAGCTTTTCTCACTCGGCGTCAGTGGCGACGTCGAGCGTTCCTTGCAGATGGGACCGCCTCAGATTTAGAAGTGGCTTCTTCGTGCCCCTGGCTTTGCTGAGGGGCTGTTATTGGCGTCAACCTATTGAAGACTGACGTCCTTGGTAGATTTTGAGGAGGGTCGGCCAATCTTTCAAAGACCGATCTTTTGATGGGGGAAACGCTTTTGACGGCTTCGCCCGTAGCAGAAGTTGGGAGGGCTATTCGTTTTGGGGCAGCAGGTATCATGAGCCTATTTGCGAGCCCGTTTAGGTTCTTGTCCAGCCTGTTGAAAACTGAGATATCGGCTTTGGACGGCCCGTTGAGCGGGGCCATTGTGGTTGTCAGTCGATCAAAGACCGACCTCTTGAGAGCTTCCTCTTACGGCGCTGAGGCTCCGAAACTCACTGGTGTTGGCTATAGTGCCCTCAAGTCAATTATTGAATCGCAGACACACGATTGTGATGAGTGAGGGAGGACCTATACCGGTAGAACAGTCTTACTCGAGATGATAGTGTGCTATCTGGTTTGTCTTTATCATCATGTACAGCATTAGGTGGCATTACAGATCACTATTACATGTTGATAGAGCCCATAGGATTCTTGCTTGACTACCAGCATTATGATGGCGATCATATACGTGGGAGCTGGGTGGTCTATAAGAACATCCTTAAATGTCCCTAACCATGAGAGTATCGAGACTGTGCATCAGTACTCCAGAGTAGACTAATGTATGCTTATTGAGACCCCGAAGAAGGGCGGTAGCCGGTCTCACAAGCAATTTGTGTCAGTTTGTTCACTTAAGATAGTATACAGGTGCTCAGTGGGGGTTTGGATGAGTTTGCTCGTCGGCCTTCCTTTCGCTCAATACCTGGATAGCCGTTACGTACAGCTAGTGCCGCTGACGTGCTTATGGTTGAACCCACTGCCGGCGTATTGACGAGCCTTTAGAGTCCCACACAGAGGGTTTTCACGGTTCAGGTGGTATGGTGTAGATGACGTATGTTGGTATATACATGTGTCCGATTAAATATGTATACAGGATGCACATATTTTAATCGGACGGTTGATGATACTAGCGACTTTGGATTAAGCCGGATTATTAAATCAGGTTTTGATTTAATAATTTATAAATGTGTGTGTGTGTGTGTATTCTAGTATTATTGTTCACTATTCATTTTCTCTCTTGGCTATTCGTATTTTTGTACGAATACGCGTATATGTATTTCGATACGTGTACCAGGTTGCATTCCGTATTTATACGGAATAGCTTCTAGAAGATGCCCACCTCATTATTAGATTTTCATTTTAGAAAATCAATTTGGAAAATGAGGTGGAGGGTGAGTTGGCATGAGCATGGGCTTGGCATGTAGAGAGGCATGGCACACATTTGTTTATTGTAAAAATGAGGAGATATTTTTATAGTTGAAATTATTGTGGCCACATATTTCTTTACATGCCATGCTTGTTTTTCTATGCTTGATTTTCTTGACTTGATAATTCACTTGCTCATTCTCTTCTCTCTTGAGAGACTTAGCCATTTCCATGGTTGCTCATGCCATTGTTTTCCTCACCCTTCATTCTTCTTCTTGAGTTGCTCTTTGGAGCATTTTGATGAGAGAAAAATTATAGTGAGATAATCTTACACCTCCACTCTCCATTACTAGCAACCCTGGAGCGTCGGTTGCCTTGCTAGGCAAGATTGAAGCTTGCGTCGTTTCCCTCAGGTGGATCATCGTAGATGGAGGAAGACCGGCAACCAAATTCGATCCGCGACCACTAGGAGCTTGAGATGATGGTTGAAGACCCGAAGGACTTGGTTCATTCAGTATAACCATCTAACTCCTCTTTATATGTTTGCTAGTATAGGGTTAAGGGTAGATCCGGGTCTCGGGTTGTGGTAGCGCCAGTTTTGAAAAAAAAATTCCGCATTTAGCCACGGTTTGATGGCCGGGGCGCTGCCGTAACCCAACATGGTATCAGAGCCAATCCTTAAACCCTTAGCTAGCTAGTTTAGACGATATTAAAGTTGCGAAACCGAAACAACTCCGAAACAATACCATGATTATTCCAGTTGATGTCGATTTTTCAGAGTCTTCTAAAAAAATTTTAAACAATTGCAGAAGGGTATTTGTGAGACATCTAGAACACCCTACAAAAACGAGCACCAATCACCGGATTTGACCCTGTGAGAATGCTTTAAAAATGGGTGTGGCCGGTTTTTCTAGTATGTATGGACTTGAATTTTGTAGGGTTGTCTGGTCTCTGGAATATTAGTGTAGAGGTATTGTTTGTTTTGCCCAGTTTGGATATAGTGTTATCTTTTGTTCAGGGGCAATTCGGGGTGTTTCGAAGTTGATATTTTAACACTGTTTAAAAGTTTACAGTACATACATTACTATCTGCGACCGTGAGTATCATTAGAGCGGAACAACTTATCTAATTGCTATATATCCTTTTAGACGAGTTTGCGAACGTGATATTCACGTTGATGTTCTGTGTTGTGCTGTGTTGTGGTTGGATCATCGTGGTGGATAGCTTGGGTGCAATGGTAGTACAGTTTAGTTTCATTTGTACATTTGATGTTGCGGGGCGAGCGTCCGACATGTAGACTGCCGTCACTGCCAGTTTGTATATTATTTGTTTGGGGCACGACCGGGTTGAGGTCGATGTCATCCTAGTACATATTATTTTCTTTTCTGTACTAGGATTATCCTGCGGTGGAGTGCATGAATAGCCGGGTTATAGAGAGCAATGGGTCCACATCTCATGGCGTTGAGATGGAGGGGACCTTACTCTAGAATTGGCGGGCTATTCACCGCACTCATAGGGGGTATAGGTTGACCCACGGAGGGTTGCTCAAGTTACCGGATTCCGTGAAGTGCTGGGTGACCCATTCACGTTGTTGATTGGGGTTGCCTCGCTTCTGGGATTGGCGGGTAACTTGTCGCACTCGTAGGGGTCTAGGTTTTCATTGCACAGGCTATCCACACGACAGGGAATGTAGGGACTCATTTGCGGCTCAAGTGAAACCCGGGGCTCCAGGATTATCCACCACTCTGTGTTACTTGGCTGAGATTCTGTGATGTTGCTTTATATCATGCTTAGGATGATTGTTATATATATTTATATATATACTAGTAGATGTTGTATATGTTTTGCACCCACGCTAGTCCAGCCCCCGCTCTGTCGTTAGTTAAGTAACCTAACGGGTGATGACGGGGCCCAGTGGCGAATGCGGATGGCATATACGTACATCATATTTTTCGTTCTTTTATGGTGTGATATGTTAATTGATAGGACTGCGTTGATTCTGATCAATGCAAGGATAAAACAAACCTATATGATGTTGTTGGAACCAAGTTTGAAAAACAAACATTACAGACGTTTTCTTTTGCTTTGCACAGAGGTATTCGATTAGGAATATCCTGCACCTCATTCGACGAGGCAAGAGCCGAGATCCCTTCATCGGGAGTGACCCCTTGAGCAAAAGTTTGCGTCGGCGTAATAACTTTACTATAGTCGTTTCCTTTTGCTTTGCATCGTAGTATTCGTTTGGGAATATCTGCACCTCATTCGACGAGGAAAGAGCCGAGATCTCTTCATCGGGAGTGACCTCTTTAGCAAATGTTTGCGCCACTATATATTTGCAAAACCACTTGGATTCCTTCAACAATATCAAGTTCATTACGTTAAAGGTTTTTCGCCAAAAACCAGCGGTAGCCCTCCATCATTTCAGATTAGTATTGCTTAGTATTCGTGCTGCATTTGTTGACCATGTTAAGGCGTAGTGTGCGGTAGATCTGTAATACTTTTCTGTCGCATGGAAATGTGGATTGGTTAGGATAGTGGTTCGACCTTGTTGACCTTGTCAAGGGTCTGTGCGGATGGGTCTAATGCAATCAGGATAATGACGGGTTGAACTTGATTAGGACCCTTTGACTTGTTGACCTTGTCAAGGTCACTTGGATACTATGGGTAAAAACCACATCGAGAGTTTCAAACATACAGGAAACTTGCCAGGTATGCGCATACCTTCTGGAGTGTGATAACTTGAGTGGCTTCCATCAACTTATCATGCGATGATAGTTGGATCCCGATTCTCACTGATGAGTAGGATTCGGGTGATTTTAGATGATCCCGACTAATTCTCCTTTTGGGTTTGGAGGAGAATTCGAGGAAACAATGGGAGACATCCTGATTAGATAAAGTGATTAACCGTTCTGACCTAGGTTAGAGTGCACGTTGAGTGTTTCTTTTCTCTCTCTCTTTGGCAGCGATCATGGCCCGACCCTAGACTAAAACTCATGAACCAAGTTAACCGAACCTTCTTAAAACACTTTGGCTTTTGGAATGTCACGGTGTCGCATATATCAATGACACTTCTATTTCACCTTTTCTTTTCTCCAGAACACCCCGTATCTTTACGAAAATCCACATCTATTGGATAATCCATCGTATAGTTACATACGAACTCGAAGGAACCTGTTCCAGATTCGAGGATGGATTCTGGTTCAGGAGAAATTGAATAGGATTATTCAGTTGTCTTTTCCCTTTACCTTCTCTCAGGTTGTGAGGGCTCCTAGGATTAGGAGAGAGTATACCTATTGCGCTTATTGGATAGTCTTCTTTTAAACCATAGGCAGGTGCCGAAAGGTGGGGAAGGAAGAAAACCAATTAGCCTAAGTCTGGTGTACAGAAGGTAATAAGTAAAGACATATAAAGGGATTAGAATAAGGGCAAAGGAAATTGCAACTGCTATCGTTCATGACAAAAACACGTATACCCCTGCCACTCCCACATCCACTTTGGTTTTCTCCATAACACTTCGTTTCACTACGAACGTCCATAATGCTTGGATACGCCATCGTATAGTTACATACGAACTTGAAGGAACTTGTTCCAGTTTCGCGGATGTTTTCCGGTTCAGGAGAAATACAATATGATTATTCAATTGTCTTTTCTCTTTACCTTCTCCCAGGTTATGTGGGCTCCTGGTATTAGGAGAGTACACCTATTATGCTTATTAGATAGTCTTCTTCCAAACCTTAGGCTAGTGCCGAAGGGTAGGGAAGGAAGAAAACCAACTAGCCTAAAGGTGGTGTACAGAAGATAATAAGTAAAGACATAATAAAGAGATTGGAGTGAGGGCAAGGAAATATACGGTTACTGTCATGAATCTGGATAGTGGAAGAGGCATTACTAGGAATACCCGGCTACCCCTTCGAAACATTTTCATGTTTCAGTTTGACTGTGCAATATTAATTGAAAACTGTTTCCCAATTAGATTCTGATTCTAGGGTATGTATTTACCAGATATGATTCTCATATCTTTATAGCGTTACAGATACTAAGTGGGAGTAAGATATTGGGAATTAGGTGATTATATCCTCAACATATCAGAATTCTTTGTAATTGGTGATATTTGATGAAATTACCTGGGTTTTGCCTGATGGCAAATATTTGGTTTTGAATATCCGTCGTTATGCACCAATTTCAAACTGATATATCTGTACGTTTATTTTATAAAGTGAGATATAACTTTTTGAAATTATGTCTATGGCATTTACCTATATCAGTTGATGGTTAGGTAAGGTGCATTCAACAGCGGTGTAATTCTTCTTAACCATAGTACAGTTTTCAACCTACGACACACAGGGTTTGAGTTATCGAACTCAGGAGACTTGTACAAAGTATTGTATGTTGTCCAGTGTCCATAAGGACAGAGGGGTTGGTACTCATACTATATTCTGTTTACTCATGACTTCTCTAGTTTTAGACATGTATTTCGTTGAAATACAAGGTCCATGTTTTGAGAAGTTATAGGTATAAGAATAAAGTAGAGAACTATATGTTGCAAGTATCAGGATTCTTCAAGGTCATCGAAGATGTAGATACTTGTGTAAGGTATTCCGTTGTAAGTAATGGTTTTGAGAACTTGCTTCTCTTTCAAGTTACTTATATGTGGATGCACTCCTAAATGAGTAATGCTGCTTAGCCTCATTCCACTTAGTTGACATGCACTGGAGACGGCTGCATGATTTAAATCTGGTTCCAATTAAATTAGTGCCTTTGTTTCTATATTGTATATAGAATGGTTCATATCTTAACGATATATGGAGTTTTCCGGCTTATGCTTAAAACCAGACTCTGGATAAACTCAAGGCACGTTTCAGTAATGACAGTTTGTAGGTTATCCCGGGCTTTGACGAGGGTTAATTTTCTACCATTTGAAAGATCAATAGTTATATTGTTCTTGACTCGCCACCAGTTTTAGTAAAATGGATTTTTTTCAGAAAACATTAATGGGAGTATGGTAGAACTGGAAGTGATTCCAGAACCATAAATGATTACTGAAAATTTAATAGAACCTAAAGATTCAATTAGTTTTGACATTCTATTAGCCACTCCGCAGATTTGGTGGGTAACCTCAGGCACCCGAGTGGTACTTCAGTCTTCTCAGAGACGGTGACAGGGAGGTTCTTGTTTACCCAGACTTGCCAGTGTTGTTGTTCTAGACTATAAGACCCGGCAGCAGGATGAGTATAACATCGTTCTAAACTAGTTTTAGAAGTGCACGTGTATATGACTCTGCCAGAGGGTTTTTGTAGTCAGTGGGAGCAGCGGAAGCATAGAGGGCAAATAGCGTATGTCTATTTATAGACTAAAGCAGGTATAGCGGAAATTGATCATCTAGTTTTGAAGTGACAGTCATAGAGTTTGACTTCATCAGAACAATAGATGGATCTAGATTTGAGAAGGTAGTAGGCAGAGATGTCCTGGTATTTGGATGACATGCTCTTGATAGGAAGTAATATTCCTATACTACGATCGGTTATACTGTGGTTGTCACAAGGTGTTTATCCACATAGGATCTGGATAAAATATAAGGAATTCTGGTCACTAGATCTATGGTTTTAGATCTAGATTTGGGAAGTGTCCCAATTCGGGTACTTTGACACTATTCTAAAGTGTTTTAGAATGGACGACTCCTGGTGAGGTGATGTACCCGCAGGTGATGGAGCCACCCTCTCTAAAGAGATGTCTTCTAGACTGATGAAGAGAGGAATTTGCATGATTGACATATCACTTGCTTAGGCAATTGAGTCAATCATGAAATGTCAAGTACAACACCAGATATTGTTTTTGCACTAGCTACAATAAACATATATTAATCCAATCCTGGAGAAACATTGGGAAGCACTTATGAACATAAGTGGATGTTCTACAGATATGGTAACTGTAGGGTTACGGCAGCGCCCCGACCATCAATTCGTGGCCAAACGCGGAACAAAAACTTTAAAAACCCGGCTCTAACGGGACCCTAATCGACGGATCGTACCATTAACCCTATACTAGTTCTGTAAAAAGAGTTTGGAGAGGTTATACCGATTGATCCGTGTCCTTCGGTCTTCAACCTCTGCCCAAGCTCCTTGCGGCTGCCTCGATGAAGTTCGGTCTCCGGCCTCCCTCGTCGAAGACGATCCACGTCGAGGATTAGTAATACAGGCTCCCGTTTCAAAAATCGAAGCAACCCGGGCATCCAGTTTGCTAGCCTAGATGCACAAGATGAAGTAGAGATTATGTGTGAATACTTTGTCTCAAAACACCCATGGATTCTCAACTCATGAGACAATAGGGTGGAGGTTGAAGAAAAAGTCATTGGAGGTGAAGAGTATGAGCAAAAGACTTGGCAAAAGAAAAAGGAGATGAAGAAAATGTTCTGCCTTTTCTTGAGTTGGTTTTGCTTAGTGTTTTTGTGGGTGTTATTTATTGTTGTGATCAAGAGCAACTAAAGAAAAGCTCATAAGAAATGAGCTACCACCACACCAACAAATATCTCACACAAAATATCTTAAGCAAAACAAAAACCAATCCATGTCATGAGACACCAAGTGCACATGCACCATCAATGCACTATGCCAAGACTTGCACTCACACTTTCCACACATTAAACATTAATCCAAATGTTTAACACAAAAAAGAAATGCCAATCATCTAAAGTAAACTCGTAACGAATTACAAGAATACCCCTCATCCGTATATACATGCCTGCATCCGTATTCCGACTGAATACGAATACAACGGGACAAAAGTAATCCAGCAATATAATAATAGGATCCGGCTTAAACCAAAGCCCACTAGTATTATCCATACGATCATGATCCGTGCATAAGTGCACGAATATGATCGAACCCTGCCATAAAACCATACGTCCTCTACAACGTTTCGCCCGAACCAGGAAAACCCTCTGTGTGGGACTCTAAAGACTCGTCAATACGCTGGCAGTGGGTTTAATCACAAGCACGTCAGTGGCACTAGCTGTACGTAATGGCTACTCAGGTATTGAGCGAAAGGGAGGCCGACGAGCAAACTCATCCTGAAACCCTACTAAGCCTGAAAGTGACAATATCCGTACAGTCCGGTCCGTTCGTCTATGAGTCTCGCATATCGAGTCTACGGAGGTGGATAAAGTCAGACCCCTAATAACTTGACATTTAGTGTCGGTATGAAGCCTATCACCAACTGAGAAACTACTGATCCGAATCAGTAATTCTCGTCTACCCCGGCCGAGGATTTCTGGTGATGGCCATCCGTGCACACCGCGACATCAACCCCCAATATACTGGGAGAGATGAATCCCCTGACTATCCGTTTACTGCCTCCATGTGGCTCAGGACTGTACCCAACTAAAACCTGTTTGCACGACTCCTTTGAGCCGTGGTAGGGTAGTAATCAAAGTACAGTGGGAACTCACATGAGACAAATGATGATCTCGGGTCAATAGACTAACCTGTACACATGTCACCTGGGAACTGCTATCTGACAATAGATATAATATCAACTGGCATGTTCCCGGCGAGTCCGTCCGGTGTACTCATAACCCAATGAGCACCTGTATACATCTTAGGTGTACCAACTAACACCAATGGCTTATGAGACCGGCCACCGCCCTTCCTCGGGGTCTCGATCCGTATACACTAGTCTACTTTTGGAGTATCGATGCCCAGTCTCGAAACTCCTACGACTAGGGACACTTTAAGGATGTGCTTATAGACCACCCAACTCTCATGTATATGATCGCCATCATACTGCTGGTAGTCAAGCAAGAATCCTATAGGATCTATCAATATGTAATAGTGATCTGTAATGTCACCTGAAGCATGTACACGATGATAAAGACAAACCAGATAGTATACTATCATCTCGAGTAAGACTGTCCTACCGGTATAGGTCCTCCCTCAATCATTGCAATCACGTGCCTGTGATCTAATAATTGATTTGAGGGCACTATAGCCAACAAACTCATACTTGCACTTAAGGCTAATTATTGCGGTGTTGCATACTCACAGCCCGTGTGATACCGAACACCCAATTTCTCTACTAATCAGTTTTTCAAAGCTCGTTCGTAAAACTATTGCGTTCGAGAAATAGCCTCAGTGAGTGGATCCGCCCCAATGTTTCTTTCTATATCTCTCTTTATCTCAAGTTCGCGGAGAAAGCCATCTCCCGAAATGAGCAATACCTGTCTTAGAATATATCTGGATATCTGATGGGACCCAGTTCACAAATGAACTCCAAATCCAGTAAACTTCTTAGACTGTATCGTCAACTGAATTTAATCAGTATCTTGCGCCATGCCTCCCTCAGTATCCGCTTGGACCACCTGTCCAAACTGCTGCCCCTCAAAAGAGGGAAAACTATAACTCTGACAGTCACTCTGTCATCCAGGTCATCTTGGAAGCCTGGAATGATAACTGTCTCCCGAAGGAGGCTGTCATTACTAAATCCCTAGAACATCCACTTATGTTAAAAAACCGCTTCCGAACGTTTCTCTAGGATTGGATTAATATATCAACTTATTGCATCTAGCGCAAAAAACAACATCTGGTGTGGTACTTGACATCTCATGATTGACTCAATTGCCTAAGCAATTGATATGCCAATCATGCACATCTCTCCCCCCTTTAGTCTGTATGACACCTTTAGAGAGGGTGACTCCATCACCTGCAGGTACACTACCATGCCAGGAGTCGACCATTCTAAAACCTTTAGAATAGTGTCAAAGTACCCAGATTGAGAAACTACCCTAATCTAGATCTAAAACCATAGATCTAGTAACCAGAATGCCAGATATAATATCCATATCCTATGTGGAGAAACAACTGTATGACAACCTCAGTATAACCGATCGTAGTGTAGAAATTTCTCTTCCTACAAAGTGTATGTCATCCAAATACCAGGACATACCACCCTACTATCTTCTTAACAGATCCATCTTCTATTCTGATGAAGTCAAAATCTATGACTGTCATATCAAAAATAGATGATCTATCTCCGCTATACCTGCTTTAGTCTTATAAATAGACATAAGCAACTTGTCCATTACACTTCCGCAGCTCCCACTGGCTACAACAACCCTCTGGCAGAGTCATATACACGTGCACTTCTAAAGCTAGTTTAGAACGACGCTATACTCATCCTCCTGCCGGCTCTCATAGTCTGGAACAACAGTAGTGTCAAGTCTGGGTAAACAAGAGCCTCCCTGCCACCGTCTTTGAGGATACCGAAGTACCTCTCGGACGCTTGAGGTTACCCACCATATCTACGAAGTGGCTAATGGAATGTCAAACCCGATTGAATCTTTAGGTTCTATTAAATTTTCAGTAATCGTTTGTGGTTCTAGAATCACTTCCATTTCTACCATACTCCCACTATTGTTTTCTGAAAAAAGTCCATTTTGCTAAAACTGTGGCGAGTCAAGAACAATATCACTATTGATCTTCCAGATGGTAGAAAGTTACCCCTCGTCATAGCCCGGAATGACCCACAAACTGCCATTACAGAAACGTGCCTTGACTTATCAAGAGTCTGGTTTTAAGCATAAGCCGGACAACTCCATATACCTTAACATCGTTAAACTATGAACCATTCTATATACAAAATAGAAACAGAGGCATTGATTTAATTGGAACCAGATTCAAATCATGCAGCTGTCTCCGGTGCATGTCAACTAAATGGAGAGAGGCCGATCAGCATTACTCAACTCAGGACTGCATCCAGATATGAGTAACCTGAAAAAGAAGCAAGTTCTCAAAACCATTACTATCAACTGAGTACCAAACACAAGTATCCACATCTTCGATCAGCTTGAAGAATCCCGATACTTGCAACACATGGTTCTCTACTTTATTCTTGTACCTATAACTTCTTAAAACTTGGACTTGTATTTCTACGAAACACTTGTCTAAAACGGGAGAAGTCACAAGTAAACAGAATATAGTACGAGAACCAACCCCTTTGTCCTAATGGACACTGGCCAACATACAATACTTTGTATAAGTCCCCTGAGTTGAATAACTAAGACCATGTGCGTCGTAGGTTGAAAACTATACTATGGTTAAAAAGAATTATACCGCTGTTTAATGCTCCTTACCCTAACCATCAACTGATATAGGTAAATGTCATGGACATAATTTCAAAAAGTTATATCTCACTTTATAAAATAAACGTACAGATATATCTGTTTGAAATTGGTGCATAACAACGGATATTCAAAACCAAATATTTGCCGTCGGGCAAAACCCCAGGCGATTTTGTCACGACCTAAATTTAGTTCGTGACCGGCACTTAAATCACGCAACGTCTAAAGGCGAAACGTAAATTAAGTAAGCCGAAGCCCGAAAATCTAAACCTTTTTAAATAAAATAAAAGAGGTGAAGTTTTGAAATAAAGGTATGATGAAATCAAAGTTTTCTTAAATGCATAGTTAATCATGAAAATGCAATTGGATTATACTGGTTGAAAAACATTTTTCGTCTTTTAAAAATTTGGGCAGCACCTCCCTTGTATATTTTGATCCAAAACCACATATACATAACAACAATAAAGGCATCCCCAAGCGGGAGCTAGCTCTTCGCCAATCGGCGGAATCACAACCACGCAAGTCATAAATATAAGTATATAACGCCCAACGGCGAAAATCAATACAAAAGAATAATGAATAAAGTAAGATATCAACCCACCAAGCGAAGATATAACCCATCGCTCTAAGTTTCGCAACCACAAGACTTTCTAAGTATAACTACTTATACAAATACTAGTTTCTGATTGATGGAGTTGACTAGATACAACAGGAATGATAATACAAGAGTGGGCACGATCCAATATGTCCCACCTACCAAAGCAAATCACCTGAAAGCAAGCTGTGTGCCAGCGATACCGCTACTGATCCCTGCAGTCAACCTGCAAGAACTGTGGCACAACGGAGGTGAGTTGCCAACTCGTGAGTAGAAAACATCATCGGGTAGAAATCGAATAAAACAACGATTCCTAGGTCAACTATATCATAAAGGTAATACCATGATATCTAGGATGACCGTGTCTGCATATATGCCAACAATATAATCAATGCCTATATGTATGTGGATATCATCTGCATGTCTATTAATGACACAACAATATCATGGAACCTGAGTGTCCAACATCGACACTCGAAATATCATGAAAGCATATGTATATAAATATAAGGATATCAACTAACGTGTTTCCATCAACGACACATCAAAATCATGGAAACTGAGTGTCCAACATCGACACTCGAAACATCATGAAACCCGAGTCCAGCATCGACACGTAAATCCTCATATCTCGGGCTCCGTCAGTCCGGATCGTCCAACGGGCTCCGTCAGTCCGGATCGGCCCGTATCATCTCACAACTCCGGTCGGTATCCTCCGGATAACC
Source organism: Agapanthus africanus (assembly GCA_030015575.1). Classification (NCBI taxonomy): domain Eukaryota; kingdom Viridiplantae; phylum Streptophyta; class Magnoliopsida; order Asparagales; family Amaryllidaceae; genus Agapanthus; species Agapanthus africanus. The sequence goes on along the minus strand of JASDDO010000024.1, from coordinate 830,873,354 downwards.
GCCGAGCCCAAATACTATCACCGGTAGGTAGTAGTCTCTCTGCCAGGCTCATCATCTACTGCATAACATACCTTTCTTGCCCCGGGGTACCATACCGGGTCCACCATGTACCCGCAAACGGCCTCATCCAGCTCCTCGAATCGGGTATCACATAACTCATAACCGAGAAAACACATGGTGGACGTCTCGAAATATCATAACAAGAGAAACCGGGTTTTTAAAACAATACATAGTTTCCTTTGAAATATAACCACGGTTCTCAAATCCAGAATCTCATGAAAACAGTATCTCAATGCGTAATATCATAAAGCATGATGTATGCAACCATAGAACAGAAATGTGAGCATATCAAGTATATCATGCGACATGGTATGGTGATGTGAACATAGCAAGTATATCATGCAACATAGCATAATGATGTGAGCATAGCAATATATCATAGCATAATATAGCGATTCTACTGTGTAAGTGACATAGCAATTATCGATGATGAAAGTGTGTGAGCCGGAAAATCTGTGTGAGTGTAACATACGCATCATCGATAATTGTGTAGGTGTACTAGCACAAGTATAAGTAATGCAATAAGAATATCCTGTACGTAACAGAAAGTAAATCGTGAGCGCAATGCTATAAGGTATACGTATCTACAATATATCTGAGTCGGTGAATCTATCAATCGGCATCCATCCTCATAATATCACGTACGGTATAATACCTCGTATGGCATCCTCTAGTCAAGGGTATGGATCAATTATCAGATAAAACTCATCACATACGGTAATTCATTGTACGGCGGCATTAAACAATTAGGGATTCTATCAACCTATATGACAATGAGGGTACGGACCTAACGTCTCGTACGGCATATCACTCATTATTCACATCATTATCCATATATATATACCTAGCTCTCAGGTCACATCTGTATCAATCTCATATCGTGGGACCGACAAAGGTATCAATTATCTCATATCGACTCGCATCCATATAATGATATATCAAACCAAGTCATCATATCACATCATATACTCTTTCCATCACATTAATATCTCACATCAATATCTCACATCAAGTTATCTTATAAATCTCATATCGTATTTATCGACCTCATTACATGCCAATATAATCTTATACTTATTCTCTTGCAACTACATATGTGCATATCGTGATTCACATCCTTATATATCAATTCGAGACATCCTTTCTATCATATCATTTCACACTAAACCATAACTATAACCTTAAGTCGTGGCATATCTTGTCTCCAAACTATAAATCACATATCAATGTTTGCGGGGGTGCTATACGCCATCCACCCGACTTCCTCGTAGATATAAATCTACTCACCTGCGGAACTTCTTATTCAGCCGTAGTCGATGTGCTTCGTCGTCTCGGAATCCACGCGAAGGTACCTACAATAAATACACAATCGCAATGCTATTAAAATCAAGTCCGAAAAACCGATACGGCACACGGTGCGCTCATAGGTTAGAACCTATAGCCTACGTATGCAAAAACAACTAAACAACCATCGTCGTTGACGTACAAACATCCAACGACCCAATACAATATCAAATACCAAATACCAAATTCATAAATCACAAATTCCATATTCAGCAACTTAGGAAATCACTCCCAGATTTCATCTCAGGTCAATTAGGACAAAACAAGCAAGCATAGAAGATAGGTTATAGGGATTAGGAGCTACAGCCAAAAACCCAACCCCGTTGCCTAACAAAAATCCGGCGACATCACCTAATAGTCCGAGCTCGCCGGCCATACTGGGGAAAGTGGGGCTCGTACTTGGGTGGTGGTCTTCTGATCGTTTGCCTAGGTCTATGGACTTGCTAGATTTTCTCATAAATGGCCCAGGTTGCTCCAGATACCCTGTAGGCTAACAAACCCCACAAAACCGACACGGGACAATATCTAAGTTCGTATTTTGGTGCTAAACTCGGGTCTTGGCCAGTAAAACATCACTAAAGGTTAAGTAAACACCCACTGCAGATCATAATTCCACACAATCACCCAAACCCTCTCTTGGAATTTCCAAACATCACTAATCAGCGTCGATTTAACTCTACACTAACAATAGGATAAACTAATCACAATAACTTAACTAGGGTTTGAATTATACCTGTAACATTTCAGAAAAATAAAATATTTTTAGGAATTTTTATAATTAAATAATAAATATATTGAATATTTTAATAATGCGGTATAATTAAATACCGATAAATTGGGAAAAATATGGAAATTATAGAAATTACTGAAATAAGAGTGCTTTATGTGCTTTATGCAAATTATGAAATTTTATGATTTATTATATACTATTTTAATGCTAATCGCGATTAAATATCGCTAATCGTGTATTAAGCCGGATTTGTGCACATGACATGCACCATATCATTTTTCACACTTGTTCTATTTTATTCTCCATGTTTTCTTTGTGCTTGGTTTTGTTTATGTGAGAAGAGAAGAGAAAAGATTAGAAAACAAAAGGGAAACAATAAAAAAATGAAGCATGGGCATGAGAGAGAGAGGGTGAGGGGTCAACCTTAGTCATGGGCATTTCCTTCTTGGCTTATTCCTTCATCTTTCTCCCTTGAGCTCATCTCCATGGCAGCACCTCTCTCCCACCTCCACTTTAAGCCTCAAAACAAACCCAAAAGTCCATCTCCATTTCACAAAAAGCATGCACAAGCTCCTCACAAGCATTTTGGACAAAGAAAAATCAGATTTTGAGCTCTAGGGGGATTCAAGAGAGGCCAAATGAGGTAATCCTTTCACAATTTGTGTAGTATTTGCATTCCTTTAGCCTCTAGTTTAGTTTAAAATCGATTTGGTGCGGTTTTGTGAGCTTTGAAGATTCCTAGTTAGGGTTTGAGGGATTTTTGAGTTGTGGTTGTGCTTATGGGCCTTAGTGGTGACCTTAAACCCCCCCTTGGTGCTAGAAACCCAGACCAAACACAAATACCAAACCTAAAACCCAAAACAGAAAACTTCCATGTCAGTTTGTGACTTAATTGAGGGTGCAGGGAAATCTGGAGTGACCTGGGACTTTTTCTGGAAAAGCAAACAACTCTAGAGACCAAATTGGACCACTACGAGACCACCCTATGAAAACGAACCCCACCCCATCCTAGAAAGCTGAGGAGGCCGGATCTGGAGGGTATGTGGCCTGCCACTCTGCAAAATTTGGGGTCCTGGTTTCATCTGTAGGTCACATACACCCTATATATCACCCCTATGTTGTTTGCTTACCTTGTTTCCACCTTAAACAAAATCTGGGACTAAATTCATGAGTTGCTGTTTTGATTCGGGGTTTTATTTTTCGTATTTTGGATTCTGGATTTTAGTATTTGTGTTTTACCTCGATCACTTGACGTTTGTACGACGATATCAAGGGTTGTTTGGTGGTTTGAAAGGCGCAGTCCGTAGGTTCTAACCTATAGGCTTTTAGCGTGTCGTTTTGGTTTTGAATTGGGTTTTAATGCGATACGATACGTTATGATGTGTAGGTACCCCCACGAGGACTTCGAGACGACAAGCAAGTGCGTAGCAACGTCGGCATCGGCAAGCGAAGACCAGGTGAGTAGATATATATCTACGGGGGAAGTCGGGTGGATGGCGTATAGCACCCCCGCAGTTTCGTAGTAGATAACGCATATGCGTTATGTTATATATATATATATATATACACACACACACACACACACTTATGTATATTGAGATGTGCTTATGTAGCTAGAAATGCTTTAGATGACTTGTTGATAGCATCATTAGTTAGTTGTAGTCGTGAATCTTAGATTAGAGATTTCACCCACACGCACGCACACATGCATACATTTTATTACCTGTGCGTGTGTATATATATATATACACACGGGTATGGGACTATGTATATTTATATACGTATACATATACATGGATTACGAGGATAGTACATGATATTTGGAGATGAGTCGATGGGATTGGGCTGGATGCCATGAGATGGGTGATATGACGTGATTCGTATTATGAGATACGACACGATATTTAGCGGGTCCTTTAGGCGTAGTGTTTTCATACACACGTATGCATATACATAGATGGTATCAGTATTGTACTAGACGTAGATCAGTGCCCCCAGATCATGATATATGATAAAAAGGATACCAGATGAATAATGAGATAATGTGATATTGACCAGTACCCAGATTTGCGATGCCGTATGATGGGTTTACCGTATGAGCTACATTAATGATAGATCCGCACTCTTGACTCGAGCATGTCATATTATATAGGGTATCTTATAGGATACTGAGGCGGGATCACCGACTATTATATATATGTATCGACTCAGATTTAGGTGGTTTTTCCTTACCCTTTGTTTAATCTGTTAGTTTAGACCTGTAGTTACCTGTAGACTCGTTTATATTATTGCATATTCATTATTGTTGTGTTTATTATTCAGCTTCCGCATATTATTGCTGCTCGCATCGCATTGCATGCTTATATTGTATTTTCATATGCTATTAATGAAATCATGCTGTCAGGACGCCGGCACCATTACCGATGATACATATGTTTCACGTACACCTACTTGCCGGCCCACACACATCATCATCGGTAATTGCCATGTCATGTACACTTTAGAGAATATTATTTGATTAATATCACTCGTTAGCTGATAGTTCGACATATCATTATTGTGCTAGTTTAGATATCGCATTCATTACTGTTATACTTCATGCATATTTATTATTCATTGCCATGCATCTTTATTTAGGGCCAGTACGGATTTACCGAAGCCCAATGCTTTTAAATTCATTGGTATTTATTCTCGAGATTTGGGTTTCCATGAGATTTATGGATTTGGAGAAACCGCAAGATTTTATAAAACTGATTATCATTTTAAAATGAAAGTTGTGGTTTTCTCATGATATAATTTGAGATTGTTCACCATGAGTTTTCTCGGCTCTTGAGCGATATCTTACACCCAATTCGAGGAGGAGTGGGAACCGTCTGTGGGTGCATGGTGGACCCGATGCGGTACTCCAGGGCAAGAAGATCGAAGTTGATCGGCGTTGAGCCTGTGACAGGGGATCATTGCTGACCGGTGATTGTTTTAAGACTCGTCGTATATCCGGAGGATACCGATCGGAGTTGGGCCAGTCCGGATAGCCGGAGCCCAGGGGCCAGTCCGGATAGCCGGAGCCCCAGATATTGATATTGAGGCATTGAGATATTATGATATGGGCCAGTCCGGATAGCCGGAGCCCTAGATATTGAGATATTGTGATTTATATTTTGTGTCGATGCTAGATACTGATTTATGTTGATTTCATTGATGATACCTCGTTTTATATAAACAGAAATTTCACTAAAACAAGAAAACGGTTTCTTCATTTACATGTATTCTGTTTTTATTACATTACATTCATACCTCATACATATGATACATTGCTACCTGAGGCACTGACACGAGCACATAGGATTACATTTATGTATAGCTGTTTACCCTTGCCACCTTTTCATGCTTCAGACTTTATCATTTTGAGATTATATATTATTGATTGTATTGACCTAGGATTGAGTCATACATACGATTTCTGCTTGGTGATGTTTTCTACTCACAAGTTGGCAACTCACCCCCGTTGTGCCACAGATTCTTGCAGGTTTTGCCGTACAGGTTTCGTTACGGCTTGCTGGCACACTGCTTCCATTCCGGGTGATTTGCTTTGGTAGGTGGGTTCACTTGCATCGTGACCACCATTGTATTTTATTTACATTCAGTTGTATCTAGTAACTCTATCAACCAGACTTGTATATTTATTTTAGACTTAGAAAACTAGTTGTTTATTATTTCGACCTTAGAGTCGCGCGTTGTATTATTTTGGGTTTTCTTTCTGATATTGGGTTTCCTTTTGAGTTTTGATCCTCGCCCTTCGGCGTTGTATATTATATTGCTTGCGTGGACGAAGAGCTAGCTCCTGCTTGGGGATGCCTTTATTCATTATATATATACTATTATTCATGTTGTACCCCGTTTGGGGCCAATATTTACAAAGGAAACTCTGCCGAAATTTTCAGAAAAGACTTGATGTTTAAAAATGCTTAATTCGGCTTATATTAATATAACACTTTCTTTAAAATGGTTTTAGATTTCTGGGTTTTTAGCTTACTTGAATTAGATGGAGTTCTATAGACTTCATATGATTCAAGGGCCAGTCACGTGCCATTTCGGGTCGTGACAATACATCATTTGGCAACTTAAGAATTTTCTTGAGTTGCTCAAAGTTTTCAAAATCCAACTTTGAAAGGTCCAAAATGTTGAGGATGAAGTTATGTATCTTTTTAATGAAGGAAGTATAGACTTTTAGTGAAGGAATTGAGATGATACTTGGAGGTGGAGGTGGAGGAAGCAAGAGGATGATGAGGTTGAAGAAAATAAATGAGGGGAAATGAAGGGGCAACCCTCTCTCTCTCTCTCTTATCCTCACTCTATTTCTTATTCTTACCCCCTCACAAGCCCATGCCTCACTCTCTCTCTCCAATAATTCTCTTTCTTACCTTTTCTCTTTCTCTTTTTAAAACCAAATATCAACAAATACAATTGAAACAACATGCAACAAAAATGCAACATGTCATGGTGCACTAACCATGATTAATTAAAAAACGGATTTGGCCTAATCGCGATTAGTAGTGCACTAATCAAGTTTAATTTTAAACATGCATATAATTAATTATAAAAATGCCAAAATACGATAAATATATATTTAAATGAATAAATCATTTTAAATCTTCAATTATTTCACAAATATTGGTATATATTTATACCATTTTACGAAAACCCTAAATTCGCAAATCGGGTAGTTTTCGCGAAATATATTATTTTAATATTAAATTCCAAAATTAATATTTTATATTTTCTGAAATGTTACAATCTTCCCCCCTTAAATAAATTCGGTCCCCGAATTTAAATTTAAACCCCCAAATGCTAAAACATTTCAATAATCAGCTCAATCACCGGGATCCGAAATCACGGAAGTTACAGAAATATCACAGCGCATCGTGTGCACCTGAAAACAAGTATGAAACTCAAAATCAAACTCCGTCAAGCGTCACGCAATCATTGGAGTTACAGTGGAGATACACATCTCAAATCCACTACTGAAATCCAATATACACTAGTCGAATACTATCATACGTATATAGTACGCATCCTTGGAAAATCTCTTAAAACTGGATAAAACACATGCAAAATCTTTTTTGAATTGTCGTGTGATGCGTAACTCGCGGCATAAGTGACGGACGCTCATTTGTAAAGTAATAAATATACGTTCATACATGTTTTGCTCAAATATACGTTCCGCCCTTTTTAAAATATCCCAAAAGGTTTTCCTTTGTAAACGTTTGTGTCGCTCGCGGACACGTAGGAAATAGCGAGACTATAGCTCCTTTTTGAAAATCTCTTAGTAAAATTTTAATGCATGCAAAGTACTTAGGTATTGTCCTTAGATCATTCATGTTCGGCTACTACATAATATAGTGCCCACCATGAAAACAAAGTGCTCAAAAGCAAATCAGCCTCAAAAAGCGTATCCAACAATCACGTGCGTCTGGTGCGCACGAAAATAAAATCCAATACAAGTGCCACGATATGCACAAAAGAAAAACTAAGTGCAACGGGTGTGCACGAAAGCATCTGTCCAATGCAACGGATGTGCACGACATAATATCAAGTGCATCTATTGTGCACGAAAATCTCAACCCAGTGCAACTAACATGCATGAATGAAATCGCAATCGAGTGCATCCGGTGTGCACAAAATCACATCTCATATCATGCACCCAACATACGCGAAAATCCAAATCGAGTGCACCCGTCATGCACGAATGAAATCTAAATCAAGTGCATCCAACATGCACAAATAAAATCTCAATCAAGTGCATCCACATGCACGAATAAAATCTAAATCAAGTGCATCCAACATGCACGAATGAAATCTTACTCAAGAGTATCCGATGTGCACAAAATCCTATACCAAGCGCCTAATATGCGCAAAAATCCAACCCTAGCGTATCAGGTCCGTATAAATGCTCAGTGCAGTAAAGTGCACGAAAACGAGCGTCAAGTGCAAATGCGCACAAAAACATAAATCTGGTGAAACAAATGCTCAAGACATAAATCGGGTGCAACCAATGTAATGTACGGAGTATAGATCTAGTACAACCAATGCACGAAATACCAATCTGGTGCAACCAATGCACAAAATATAAATCTAGTGCAACAAATGCACAAAATACAAATAGGGTGCAACAAATGCACGGAAACTCATCAATAACTGAAATGCGTATAAAAACAACACCGAGTGTACCAAGGTGTATAAAAATCATAAGCGTGTGCAACTGCGTGCACAAAACACGTATCAATGCACTGCACGCACATGTGAGCTATATCGAGTGCAAAAAATCAAATCGAGTGCGTACCATATGCACAAAATCAAATCAACCGTATGAAATCCATAAAATCATAACCACGTGCTACCAAAGCACAAAATCGATATCAAGTGCAATAGATATGCACGAATCATAAACCAACCCAACGGTGTATAAAACATATATCAAGTGTAATAACTATGCACAAAATGTAAATACCCAGTAGGTGCAGTCATGGTGCACGAAAACAATATCATGAAACTCAATCATCAAAACTCAAATCCAAGCGATATAAGCGTGATACTCGGATCACAAACGCAAATCGCAACAAATGATATTGAGGTACACCTCCTTCAATATCGAAAATATGCCGGTGCGCCCAAAGCTAGCAGAGCAAAAACATCTGCCTGCCTCCTGCTCATGGTCCGGCGTCCTCTGTCCCTGGGTCCTCATTTTTTCTGTGGATTACCAATCTCGCAATCCATCGACTTGTCGGCCCGGTCAGGTGTACTAACGGAAACGATTCCGCTCTGACACTCCTCTGGTCATCTCTCGGCCAATTAGCATGACCACTCGTAAATCAGCACATCACTGGCGTCGGCCTCTGGCCTTCTGAATACACGTGACACAACTGATCCTGGGTGCAGGTCTTATCGCAGCAGTGTCCTGGAAGGAACCTGCTCAAGGTCTCTTCCGATCTCGCCTATGCCGAACTATACGGAGACTGGTACTCTTATATAATCTTTTCTCGCTTTCTGGACATTTGCGTTCTAAGCACAGCATTTCCTCGAAAACTGGCAGTATCCCAACGCCTCTGTATACATATCCGATCTCTAATCTCAACGGAGGAGTAACAACGGCTCGTTAACATCTCGCACGAATGCCTTGTTCCACTCATCTTTATTATCGTCCGCTTCGACGTCACTTCAGTCTATCTGCGTACTGCAATTGTTCTCGGCTACAGTCAATCCGGAATCTCTCACACGGACTCGTAATACGAATTCGGTATCTTCCTCACTCTGTAGAAGATATCTAGCCGAACACGTCCTCGGGAACTCGTCCCAACCATCGGAGGAATACTCTATATTCGTTCGTTCTCGATCAACTCACAACGTATCTGGGTGAGGTCCTCTATCCAAAACTGGTCATCTTACTGATCTCCTATCGGATCATCCAACAAATAACGTCATTTCTGAATCGATCTACTCTAGATCTGAATAAGATTCTCCACACTGGAAATCTTTAACTCAACTGAGCCTGCGTCAGCGCATCAATCAGACAAATCATCTCAGTCGCTCAACTCAACTCAAGATAGACTAGCTATCTACTGTCGCATCTCTACCTGAAAGCTCCAGCGATCTCAGTTCATAAGCCCTGGAAGCGATATCCCATCAATCTCAGCAACAGCTGGGTCATCCGTCTGAACGGTAGACGACATCACGATCTCTGAGGTAGGCTGTACATCAACATTTCTCTCACAACAACAGCCTCTAACAATGGCCCGATCATCCGTTGCAAAGCCGAACATTCGTCTCAAACGAGAGGTCACAACACAAACACTAAATCGATACGTTCTCATGTCACCAGAAAACACGATGGTCAGTCCTCGTCCATAACGAGCTCGCCCTGACCGCATAACTAGCAACAGCTCAATCTGCGCTCAAACCATGGTGACAGGAACCTCAAGCATGTATCAATGAATATAGATCAAAGAGATGAAAGGAATCAACAGATCCCAAAATGGATACATGATCATCAGGAGGAACGGAATCAATGAGAGTATGATCATTGAAACAAATAGAATCAAGGATCTAAAATGGATGTATAATCATGGGGACGAAGAGAATCGCAGATCTCAAGATATGTACATCCTAAGGTCACTTAAGTGGAGTATCGTATCGTAAGTATGCCGCGGAACATACGCACAGTATGTCACTCTACTTGAGTTACCCACTCCATCAATCAGGGTCAACCTATGTAACGAAAGTTCGGGTCTAATACCCCCTGTTCAAGCCTAAGTTCCGTAAGGTCAAGCCTAGGTTCCGAAATATTTACGCCCTAGACTCCGCATAGTCAAACCTAGACTCGAACCAAGGTTAAACCTAGCGTTCTAATACCAAGTTTGTCACGACCCAAAATTTAGTTCGTGACTGGCACTTAAATCACGCAACGTCTAAAGGCGTAACGTAAATTAAGTAAGCCGAAACCCAGAAATCTAAATCTTTTTAAATAAAATAAAAGAGGTGAAGTTTTGAAATAAAGGTATGATGAAATCAAAGTTTTCTTAAATGCATAGTTAAGCATGAAAATGCAATTGGATTATACTAGTTGAAAAACATTTTTCGTCTTTTAAAAATTTGGGCAGCACCTCCCTTGTATATTTTGATCTAAAACCACATATACATAACAACAATAAAGGCATCCCCAAGTAGGAGCTAGCTCTTCTTCAATCGGAGGAATCACAACCACGCAAGTCATAAATATAAGTATACGACGGCCAACGGCGAAGATAAACATAAAAGAATAATGAATAAAGTAAGACATCAACCCACCAAGCGAACATATAATCCATCGCTCTAAGTCTCGCAACCACAAGACTTTCTAAGTCTTACTACTTATACAAATACTAGTTTCTGATTGATGGAGTTGACTAGATACAACAGAAATGATAATACAAGAGTGGGCACGATCCAATATGTCCCACCTACCAAAGCAAATCACCCGAAAGCAAGTTGTGTGCCGGCAATACCGCTACTGATCCCTACAATCAACCTGCAAGAACTGTGGTACAATGGGGGTGACTTGCCAACTCATGAGTAGAAAACATCATCAGGTAGAAATCGAATAAAACAACGATTCTAGGTCAACTATATCATAAAGGTAATACCATGATATCTAGGGTGTCTGTGTCTGCATATATGCCAACAATATAATCAATGCCTGTATGCAAGTGGAAATCATCTACGTGTCTATCAATGACACAACAACATCATGAAACCTGAGTGTCCAACATCGACACTTGAAACATCATGAAAGCATATGAATATAAATATAAGGATATCAACTAACGTGTGTCCATCAACGACACATCAAAATCATGGAACATGAGTATCCAATATCGACACTCGAAACATCATGAAACCCCTATCCAGCATCGACACGTAAATCCTCATATCTCGGGCTCCATCGGTCCGGATCGGCCCACGGGCTCTGTCAGTCCGGATCGGCCCGTATCATCTCACAACTCCAGTCGGTATCCTCCGGATAACTGCCGAGCCCAAATACTATCACCGGTAGGTAGTAGTCTCTCTGCCAGGCTCATCGTCTACTGCACAACATACATTTCTTGCCCCGGGTACCATACCGGGTCCACCATGTACCCACAAACGGTCTCATCCAGCTCCTCGAATCGGGTATCACATAACTCATAACCAAGAAAACACATGGTGGACGTCTCGAAATATCATAACAAGAGAAACCGGGTTTTTAAAACAATACATAAGTTTCTTTGAAATATAATCACGGTTCTCAAATCCAGAATCTCATGAAAACAGCATCTCAATGCGTAATATCATAAAGCATGATGTATGCAACCATAGAACAGAAATGTGAGCATATCAAGTATATCATGCAACATGGTATGGTGATGTGAACATAGCAAGTATATCATGCAATATAGCATAATGATGTGAGCATAGCAATATATCATGGCATGATGTAGTAATTCTACTGTGTAAGTGACATAGCAATTATCGATGATGAAAGTGTGTGAGCCGGCAAATCTGTGTGAGTGTAACATACGCATCATCGATAATTGTGTAAGTGTACTAGCACAGGTATATGTAATGCAATGAGAATACCCTGTACGTAACAGAAAGTAAATCGTGAGCGAAATGCTATAAGGTATACGTATCTACAACATATCCGAGTCGGTGAATCTATCAATCGGCATCCATTCTCACAACATCACGTACGGTATAATATCTCGTATGGCATCCTATAGTCAAGGGTATGGATCAATCATCAGATAAAACTCATCACGTACGGTAATTCATCGTACGGCGGCATTAAACAATTAGGGATTCTATCAACATATATGACAATGAGGGTACGGACCTAACGTCTCGTACGGCATATCACTCATTATTCATATCATTATCCATATATATATATATACCTACCTCTAAGGTCACATCCGTATCAATCTCATATCGTGGGACCGACAAAGGTATCAATTATCTCATATCGACTCGCATCCATATAACGACATATCAAACCAAGTCATCATATCATATCGTATACTCTTTTCATCACATTAATATCTCACATCAATATCTTACATCAAGTCATCTTATAAATCTCATGTCGTATTTATCGACCTCATTACATGCCACTATAATCTCATACTTATTCTCTTGAAACTATATATGTGCATATCGTGATTCACATCTTTATATATCAATTCGAGACATCCTTTCTATCATATCATTTCACACTAAACCATAACTATAACCTTAAGTCGTGGCATATCTTGTCTCCAAACTATAAATCACATATCAATGTTTGCGGGGGTGCTATACGCCATCCACCCGACTTCCCCCGTAGATATAAATCTACTCACCTGCGGAACTCCTTGTTCAGTCGTAGTCGATGTGCTTCGTTGTCTCGGAATCCATGTGAAGGTACCTACAATAAATATACAATCGCAATGCTATTAAAATTAAGTCCGGAAAACCGATACGGCACACGGTGCGCTCATAGGTTAGAACCTATAGCCTACGCATGTAAAAACAACCAAACAACCCTCGTCGTTGACGTACAAACATCCAACGACCCAATACAATATCAAATACCAAATACCAAATTCATAAATCACAAATTCCATATTCAGCAACCTAGGAAATCACTCCCAGATTTCATCTCCGGTCAATTGGGACTAAACAAGCAAGTATAGGAGATAGGTTATTCGGATTAGGAGCTACAGCCAAAAACCCAACCCCATTGCCTAACAAAAATCCGGCGACATCACCTAATAGTCCGAGCTCGCCGGCCATACTGGGGAAAGAGGGGCTTATACTTGGGTTGTGGTCTTCTGGTTGTTTTCCTAAGTCTATGGACTTGCTAGATTTTCTCATAAATGGCCCAGGTTGCTCCAGATACCCTGTAGGCTAACAAATCCCACAAAACCGACACGGGACAATATCTAAGTTCGTATTTTGGTGCTAAACTCGGGTCTTGGCCAGTAAAACATCACTAAGGGTTAAGTAAACACCCACTGCAGATCATAATTCCACACAATCACCCAAACCCTCTCTTGTAATTTCCAAACATCACTAATCAACGTCGATTTAACTCTAAACTAACAATAGGATAAACTAAACATAATAACTTAACTAGGGTCTAGAATTATACCTCATTTGGCAACTCAAGAATTTTCTTGAGTTGCTCAAAGTCTTCAAAATCCAACTTTGAAAGGTCCAAAGTGTTGAGGATGAAGTTGTGCATCTTTTTAATGAAGGGAGTATAGGGTTTTAGTGAAGAATTGAGATGATACTTGGAGGTGGAGGTGGAGAAAGCAAGAGGATGATGAGGCTGAAGAAAACAAATGAGGGGAAATGAAGGGGCAACCCTCTCTCTCTCTCTCTCTCTCTCTCTCTCTTATCCTCACTCTCTTTCTTATTCTCACCCCCTCACAAGCCCATGCCTTACTCTCTCTCTCCAATAATTCTCTTTCTTATCTTTTCTCTTTTTCTTTTTAAAACCAAATATCAGCAAATACAATTGAAACAACATGCAACAAAAATGCAACATGTCATGGTACACTAACCATGATTAATTAAAAAGACGGATTTAGCTTAATCGCGATTAGTAGTGCACTAATCAAGTTTAATTTTAAACTTGCATATAATTAATTATAAAAATGCCAAAATACGATAAATATATATTTAAATGAATAAATCATTTTAAATATCCAATTATTTCATAAATATTAGTATATATTTATACCATTTTACGAAAACCCCAAATTCGCAAATCGGGTAGTTTTCACGAAATATATTATTTTAATATTAAATTCCAAAATTAATATTTTATATTTTCTGAAATGTTACAGATTTCCTCAAATATCACCAATTATAACGAATTCCGATATAATAAGGATATAATCACCTAATTCCCAATAACTTACTCTCACTCATTATCTGTAAAACCATACAGATGTGAGAATCAAACCTGGTAAATGCATACCCAGAAGTAAGGATCTAATTGGGAAATTAGTTATTCAATTAACAACACATAGTGAAACTGAAACATGAAAATGTTTCGAAGGGGTATCCGGGTATTCCTAGTAATGCCTTTTCCATTATCCAGATTCATGACTATAACCGTATATCTCCTTTGCTATCTCTCCAAAATCCCTTTATTTGTCTTTACTCATTACCTTCTGTACACCACCCTTAGGCTAAATGGTTTTATTCATTCCCTACCGTTCGGCACCAGCCTATGGTTTAGAAGAAGACTATCCGATAAGCGTAATAGGTGTACTCTCCTAATCCTAGGAGTACTCGCACAACCTGAGAGAAGGTAATAATAAAAGACAACCTGAATAATTTTATTCAATTTCTCCTAAACTGGATAAATGCAAAGGTGAAGTAGGAGTGGCGATGATATACGCGGTTTGGTCGTGAATGACAGCAGTCGCAATTTACTTTGACCTCTTTCTAATCTCTTTATTGTCTTTACTTATTATCTTCTGTACACCATACTTAGGCTAATTAGTTTTCTTCCTTCCCCACCTTTCGGCTCCTGCCTATGGTTTGGAAGAAAACTATCCAATAAGCGCAATAGGTGTATCCTCTCCTAATCCTAGGAGTTCTCACATCCTGAGAGAAGGTAAAAGGAAAAGACAACTGAATAGTCCTATTCAATTTCTCCAGAACTGGAAACCATCCTCGAATCTGAAACAAGTTTCTTCGAGTTTGTATGTAACTATACGATGGTCATATCCAATAAATGTGGATCTTCGTAGTGATACGGAATGTTCCGGAGAAAAGCAAAGGGTAAAAATAGGAGTGGCAATGAGGTATACAACTCAGACAATCCAAAAGTCAATATGTTTTAGGAAGGTCCAGTTATCTTAGTTACTGAGTTATAGTTTAAGGTCGGGACATGGTCGCTGCCAAAGAGAGAGAGAAAATAAACACTCAGCGTGCACTCTAACCTAGATCAGAATGGTCAATCACTTTATCTAACCAGAACGTCTCCCACTGTATCGTCAAATTCTCCTCCAAATATGAAAGAAGAATTAGTCGGGATCATCTAAAATCACCCGAGGAGTAAACCAACTCATCAGTGGGTATCGGGATCCAACTATCATCGCATGATAACTTTATAGAATCCACTCAAGTTATCACACTCCAGAAGGTATGCGCATGCCTGGCAAGTTTCAGTTTCTTTGAAACTCCCGATGTGATTTCTACCCCATACTCTTATGACCTTGACGAAGGCCAACATATCATAAGTCATATGTCAAGTTCTACCCGTCATCATCCAGGTTAATTTGAACCCATCCGTACATACCCTTGACGAAGGCTAAAATAGTAGTACGACTGTCCCAAACCAACGCATCTATCTATGCGACAGAAAAGTAAAAAATAGCTACCATACACTGTGCCTTGATGAAGGCCAACATACATAGCATGAATCCTAAGTGCTACCCGTCTAAAATGACGGAGGGCTACGAATGGTTTTTGGCGAAAAACCTTTAACGTGATGAACTTGATATCGTTGAAGGAACCGGATAGCTTTTTACAAATATATAGTGGCGAAAACCTTTGCTAAAAAGGTCACTCCCGGTAAAGAGATCTCGGCTCTTTCCTCGTCGAATGAGATACGGGGTATTCCCACTGAATACCATGATGCAAAGCAAAAAGTAATCGACTATAGTGAAGTTATTATCCTGACACAAACTTCTGCCCAAGAGGTCATACCCGGTGAGGGGATCTCGGCTCTTGCCTCGTGGAATGAGGTGTTGGATATTCATAACCGAATACCGCTGTGCAAAACAAAAGAAAACGCCCTTATAATAACAGCTTTTTAAAAATTGTTCCAACAACATCAAATAGGTATGTTTTCCTTGCATTGATCAAAATTAACACAGTCCTATCAATTAATCACACCACAAAAGAACGAAAATATGATGTACGTATATGTCATCCGCATTCGCCACTGGGTCCCATCATCACCCGTTAGGTTACTTAACTAACGACAGAGCGGGGATTGGACTAGCGCGGGTGTAAAATATATACAACATCTACTAGTATATATATAGCAATAAATAATAATCGCTCCAGGCGTGATAAATGCAACATCACAAATAAGCAATAAGCATCACAGAACAATACAGATAATCTGGGAGCCCCGGGTTTCCTTTGAGCCGCAAGTAAAACCCGACGTTCCCTGGTCATGTGGATAGCCTATGCAATAAAAACCTAGACCCCTACGAGCGCGGCAAGTTACCCGCCAAAACCAGAAGCGAGGCAGCCCCTTTCATCAAAGTGAATGGGCCACCCGGCACTTCAAGGAATCCGATAACTTGAGCACCCCTCCTTGGATCAACCTGTACCCCCTACGAGTGCGGCGAATAGCCCACCAATTCTAGAGTGAGGCCTCCTCCTTCTCAACGCCATGAGATGCGGACCCGTTGCCCTCCAGAACCCGGTTATCCGTGCACTCCATCGCGGGGTAATCCTAGTACAGAAAAGAAAAATATGTACAACGGTGACATCGACTTCAACCCGGTCGTGCCCCAAACAAATAATATACAAACAGGCAGTGACGGCAATCCACATGTCGGACGCTCGCCCCGCGATATCAAATGTACAAATAAAATTAAACTGTACTAACATTGCACCCAAGCTATCCACCACGACAATCCATAACAACACAGCACAACATAGAACATCAACGTGAATGTCACGTTCGCAAACCCGTCTATAAGAACTATAGCAATTAGACAAGTTGTATCGATCTAATGACATTCACGGTCGCAGATAGAAATGTATGTACTGAAAACTTTAAACAGTGTTAGAAATATCGACTTCGAAATAACCCCGAATAGCCCCAAACAACTAGATAAAACCATTTCCAAACTGGGCTAAACTAGCAATACCACTGAACCAATATTCCAGAGACCAGACCACACACAAAATATGAAGTCCTAACTCCTTATTTGGGCCGGCCAGCTCGGATTTTAGAGCAATGTGCTCGGGTCAAATTGGGTAGAAGTGTCTCGTATTTGGGGTGCAGTCTAGTAGTCATACAAGTAGTCTTCTGCAGTTGCTA
This sequence comes from Agapanthus africanus, assembly GCA_030015575.1. Taxonomy (NCBI): domain Eukaryota; kingdom Viridiplantae; phylum Streptophyta; class Magnoliopsida; order Asparagales; family Amaryllidaceae; genus Agapanthus; species Agapanthus africanus. The sequence continues at coordinate 830,855,589 of JASDDO010000024.1, read as the reverse complement.
AAAAAATTTTAGAAGACACATAAAATTTCGACAGAAACTAGAATACATTGAGTGATATTTCGGAGTTGTTTCGGTTTCGATAATTTAACATTGTCTAAACAACTAGTATGCGGTTAATGGGTTGGCTCTGATACCATGTAGGGTTATGGCAGCGTCCCGGCCATCAATCCGTGGCCAAACGCGGAACAAAAACTTTAAAAACCCAGCGCTAACGGAACCCTAATCGACGGATCGTACCATTAACCCTACACTAGTTCTGTAAAAAGAGTTTGGAGAGATTATACCAATCGATCTGTGTCCTTCGGTCTTCAACATCTGCCTAAGCTCCTCGCGGCTGCCTCGATGAAGTTCGGTCTCCGGCCTCCCTCGTCGAAGACAATCCACATCGAGGATTAGTAATACGGGCTCCCGCTTCTAAAACCGAAGTAACTCGGGCATCCAGTTTGCTAGCTTAGATGCACAAGATGAAATAGAGATTATGTGTGAATACTTTGTCTCAAAACACCCATGAATTCTCAACTCATGAGAGAATAGGGTGGAGGTTGAAGAAAAAGCCATTGGAGGTGAAGAGTGTGAGCAAAAGACTTGGCAAAAGAAAAAGGAGATGAAGAAAATGTTCTGCCTTTTCTTGAGTTGGTTTTGCTTAGTGTTTTTGTGAGTGTTATTTATTGTTATGATCAAGAGCAACTAAAGAAAAGCTCATAAGAAATGAGCCGCCGCCACACCAACAAATATCTCACACAAAATATCTTAAGCAAAACAAAAACCAATCCATGTCATGAGACACCAAGTGCACATGCACCATCAATGCACAATGCCAAGACTTGCACTCACACTTTCCACACATTAAACATTAATCCAAATGTTTAACACAAAAAAGAAATGGCAATCTTCTAAAGTAAACTCATAACGAATTACAAGAATACCCCTCATCCATATATACATACCTGCATCCGTATTCCGACTGAATACGAATACAACGAGACGAAAGTAATCCAACAATATAATACTAGGATCTGGCTTAAACCAAAGACCACTAGTATTATCCGTCCGATCATGATCCGTGCACAAGTGCACGAATATGATCGAACCCTGCCATAAAACTATACGGCCTTTACAACGTTTCGCCCGAACAAGGGAAACTCTCTGTATGGGATTCTAAAGACTCGTCAATACGCTGGCAGTGGGTTTAACCACAAGCACGTCAGTGGCATTAGCTGTACGTAACGGCTACCCAGGTATTGAGCGAAAGGGAGGCCGATGAGCAAACTCATCCTGAAACCCTACTGAGCCTGAAAGTGACAATATCCGTACAGTCTGGTCCGTTCGTCTATGAATATCGCATATCAAGTCTAGGGGGTGGATAAAGTCAGACCAATAATAACTTGACATTTAGTGTCAGTATGAAGTCTATCACCAACTGAGAAACTACTGATCCGAATCAGTAATTCTCGTCTACCCAGGCCGAGAATTTCTGGTGATGGCCACCCGTGCACACCGTGACATCAACCCCCAATATACCGGGAGAGATGAATCCCCTGACGATCCGCTCACTGCCTCCATGTGGCTCGGGACTGTACCCAACTAAAACCTGTTTGCACGACTCTTTTGAGCCGTGGTAGGGTAGTAATCAAAGCACAGTGGGAACTCATACGAGACAAATGACGATCTCAGGTCAATAGACTAACCTGTACACATGTCACCTGGGAATTGCTATCTGACAATAGGTATAATACCAACTAGCATGTTCCCGGCGAGTCCGTCCGGTGTACTCATAACCCAACGAGCACATTTATACATCTTAGGTGTGCCAACTAACACCAATGGCTTGTGAGACCGGCCACCGCCCCTCGTCGGGGTCTCGATCCGTATATACTAGTCTACTCTTGGAGTATCGATACCCAGTCTCGAAACTCCTACGACTAGGGACACTTTAAGGATGTGCTTATAGACCATCCAACTCTCACCTATATGATCGCCATCATACTGCTGGTAGTCAAGCAAGAATCATATAGGCTCTATCAACATGTAATAGTGATCTGTAATGTCACCTGAAGTATATACACGATGATAAAGACAAACCAGATAGCATACTATCATCTCGAGTAAGACTTTCCTACCGGTATAGGTCCTCCCTCAATCATTGCAATCGCGTGCCGGCGATCCAATAATTGACTTGAGGGAACTATATCCAACAGTAACGGCAGCCTCGTTCGGGAGACGGTTATCATTTCAGGTTTCCAAGGTGACCTGGATGACAGAGTAGCTGTCTGAGTTATAGTTTTCCTTCTTTTGAGGGACAGTATGTTGGACAGGTGGTCCAAGCGGATACTGTGGAAGGCATGGCGCAGGATACTGATTAAATTCAGTGGATGATACAGTCTAAGAAGTTTGTTGGATTTGGAGTTCATTTGTGAACTGGGTCCCATCAGATATCCAGACAAATTCTAAGACAGGTATTGCTCATTTTGGAAGATGGTTATTCTCCGCGAAGTTGAGATTTAGAGAGATACAGAAAGAAACACTGGAGCGGATCCACTCGCTGAGGCTGTTTCTCGAACGCGATAGTTTCGCAAATGGGCTTTGCGAGACTGATTAGTAAAGAAGTGGGGTGTTCGGTATCACACGGACTGTGAGTATGCGACACCGCAATAAATAGTCTTAAGTGCAAGTGGGAGATTGTTGGATATAGTGCCCTCAAGTCAATTATTGAATCGCAGGCACGCGATTGTGATGATTGAGGGAGGACCTATACTGGTAGAACAGTCTTACTCGAGATGATAGTATGCTATCTGGTCTGTCTTTATCATCATGTACAATATTAGGTGGCATTACAGATCACTATTACATGTTGATAGAGCCCATAGGATTCTTGCTTGACTACCAGCATTATGATGGCGATCATATACGTGGGAGCTGGGTGGTCTATAAACACATCCTTAAATGTCCCTAGTCGTGGGAGTATCGAGACTAGGCATCAGTACTCCAGAGTAGACTAGTGTATGCTTATCGAGACCCCGACGAGGGGCGGTGGCCGGTCTCACAAGCCATTGGTGTCGGTTTGTTCACCTAAGATAGTATACAGGTGCTCATTGGGTTATGAGTACACCGGACGGACTCGCCAGGAACCTGCTAGTTAGTACTATACCTATTGTCAGATAGCAGTTCCCAGGTGACATGTGTACAGGTTAGTATGTTGACCTGAGATCGTCATTTGTCTCGTGTGAGTTCCTACTGTGCTTTGATTACTACCCTATCACGGCTCAAAGGAATCGTGCAAACAGGTTTTAGTTGGGTACAGTCCCGTGCCACATGGAGGCAGTGAGCGGATCGTCGGAGATTCGTCTCTCCCGGTATTGGGGGTTGATGTCGCGCAGTGCCTAGGTGGACATCACCAGAAATCCTTGGCCAAGATAGTCGAGAATTACTGATTCAGGATCAGTTGTTTCTCACGTGGTGATGGGTTTCATACCAACACGAATTATCGCGTTATTAGGGGTCTGACTTCATCCACCACCATCCCTAAACTCGATATGCGATACTCTTAAACGAACAAACCGGACTGTACGGATATTGTCACTGTCAGGCTCGGTAGGGGTTTGGATGAGTTTGCTCGTCGGCCTTCCTTTCGCTCAATACCAGGGTAGCCGTTACGTACAGCTAGTGCCGCTGACGTACTTGTGGTTGAACCCACTGCCGGCGTTTTGACGAGTCTTTAGAGTCCCACACAAAGGGTTTTCACGGTTCAGGCGATATGGTGTAGATGACGTATGTTGGTACATACAGGTGTCCGATTAAATATGTGTACAGGCTGCACAGACTTTAATCGGACGGTTGATAATATTAGCGGCTTTTGATTAAGCCGGATTATTAAATCAGATTTTGATTTAATAATTTATGTGTGTGTGTGTGTACATAAATATTCTAGTATTATTTTTCACTATTCATTTTCTCTTTTGGCTATTCGTATTTTTGTACGAATACGCGTATATATATTTCGATACGTGTACCGGGTTGCATTCCGTATTTATTCGGAATAGCTTCTAGAAGATGTCCACCTCATTATTTGATTTTCATTTTAGAAAATCAATTTAGGAAATGAGATGGAGGGTGAGTTGGCATGAGCATGGGCTTGGCATGTAGAGAGGCATGGCACACATTTGTTTATTGTAAAAATGAGAAGATATTTTCATTGTTGAAATTATTGTGGCCACATATTTCTTTACATGCCATGCTTGTTTTTCTATGCTTGATTTTCTTGACTTGATAATTCACTTGCTCATTCCCTTCTCTCTTAAGAGATTTAGCCATTTCTATGGTTGCTCATGCCATTGTTTTCCTCATCCCTCATTCTTCTTCTTGAGTTGCTCTTTGGAGCATTTTGATGAGAGAAAAATTATAGTGAGATAATTCTACACCTCCACTCTCCATTGCTAGCAACCTTGGAGCGTCGGTTACCTTGCTAGGCAAGGTTGAACCTTGCGCCATTTCTCTCGGGTGGATCATCGTAGATGGAGGAAGACCGGCAATCAAATTCGATCCATGGCCACTTGGAGCTTGGGATGATGGTTGAAGACCCGAAGGACTTGGTTCATTCGGTATAACCATCTAACTTCTCTTTATATGTTTGCTAGTATAGAGTTAAGTGTAGATCCAGGCATCGGGTTGTGGTAGCGCCAGTTTGGAAAAAAAAATTCCGCATTTGGCCACGGTTTGATGGCCAGGGCGCTGCCCCAACCCAACAACTGGTGGGAGCATGATCTCGAAGAACAACCCAGTAGTGGCTTGTGTAACTTTTCCCACCGGCATTGAAAAGATTGAGACTGCGTTGGGCCCGTAAGTCACTCCTCCAGCTGGGATGGAGCGAGAGTTGCTGTTGCAAGAGGTGCGGTTGGATGCTATTAATTTTCTCTTCTTCTGCACAAGAGCAAGACACCAAATTTCAGTACCTCGAATCTAAGGGCAACCATAGCGAACCGCGATTTCATTCGCGAAACAAGACACACGAAGTGTGGAGTGGGAAGAGAAAAATGTCCCACCGGACGTGCCAGAATCTGTTTACCGCCGGAAAGACAAGGAATGGGACGTTGGGTCATCCGGCCTGAATTCTGGGGGCAGATACTATTTGGATTTATCCGTCCACCTCTCCGAAAATACCAAGTTGATTTATGGCACCATATATCGGAGGTTTGGACGGATGCGACCGTTGTACAAACTTTATCAGATTCCTCCTCATTTTATGAGGGTTTTTTTTATTGTGGGGACGCTCTTCCCTGCAGGCGCAAGCCCCTGCAGTTAATTACGTTACAGCATAGCGATAACCACTTTCTCCTGTTCCGGAAGTTCATTTCGTATCGTGTGTGTTTTTGTTTGTTTTGGTTGCTCGTGGATTGTATACGAAGACTAGTTTGTGTTATTGCCCGTAGAGCGCGGATTAGTCCAAACCCGTATATTTTAGATTTGGGTTTGGGTTGATTTAAGAATCGTTAATCTGATTTGAGATTAAGATCGACTTAAAACATATGAGCTTTTGGGCTCAATTATTTTAGTTTAAAAACATAACGGTCCATTATCGCCATGTTTGAGGCGAAATTTTAGTTTAAGAACATTTCGGTCCATTATCGCCATATTTGGGAGCGAATGTTAGTTTAAGGACATTTCGGTCCAACGTCCCGTTTTGGGGACGAATGTTAGTTTAAGAACATTTCGGTCATTTCAGTCCAATATTCCCGTTTTGAGGACGAATGTTAGTTTACGGACATTTCGGTCCAACATTCCTATTTTGGGGACGAATGTTAGTTTAAGGACATTTCGTTCCATCATTCATCTTGTGCACACGTGTATTTGTTATGTGGCAGAATGAACAATGGTGATATGAAATGCACCCAATTTGGGATGCAATCCGATTTGAGGTGTACACGTCAATTTGGAAGTACATCAAGGAGTTGTTGATTGTCGGGACCCGCTACCTCTCTGAAAACGTTGAGGAATTACAACGACATATATCAGAGGTGTAGAAGAATGTACCACTAAACCAAATCCTGTATTTGAGTGAAAAAGGGATTGTGGTGGACCTAAGAATCGTTGGTCATATTTGAGACTAAGATCGTCTTAGGAGATATGAGATGAATATTATTTTGGATATCATCAATGAGAGATCATTAGTCATGTTGGAGACTGAGATCGGTTTAACAATGTTTGTAAGGATCATTTTTACTTAAAATAGCTGCAAGAAATTCAAGATTATGACAAGATCTGCAAATAATCCAATGTTTGAGGTCCCTACTAAAATAATGCTGGAGAGCATAGGATCAGGTATCAAATCAAATAGCTTGAAATTGGTAATTAAACTCAAATCCTAGTCAAATCATACTGCTATCATAAGTTATATATATACTGCTGCTATAAATTCATCTGCAAAGTTTTTCTCTGCATCAACGAGATCTTGATGCAGCCCTACAGTCATGACTCATGTCAACAGCTTTTTCTTGCCTTTTCCTTTAAAAATGTGTTCATCTTTTTTTAATTTCAATCAGGCATGAGATTCTCTTGCTGCATGGCCCTTAAAAGCCTGTTGCAAATTGAAAGCTAATTAAGCACACTTCAAGACTTGAACAGGGTTTTGAAGCCTCTTTTTTTTTCATTTCTTTCTTTTTTTCAATTTTTTTTGGAAAATATCAAGTTTCAAATTTTTGAGAGATGTGATTCTCTGCTGTTATTTTTCCTGATAAGTTTGCATATTTAAGCCCCCCATCATGCATCAAAACTCATTAAAATACCTAGTGCTCCTTGTTTTACACTATTTGGCCATTAGCAAGGACTTACAAATTTTTAACCCTAAGGCCAGGTATTCAAATTCAGCTTACATAATGTTATGCTCTAATATTTGGAAAATCTCTGCTGTGCTGTTATAATGCTAACTCGTTTGAACCCTACCAAATTTAAAATCAAATGTGTAGCACATACGATGGCCTCTCTTTCTCTAAGGCAACTATATAATAACAAGAAAAGTTCTTTATAATTTATTATGTTCTTTTTTAATTTTTAATAGTAATCTAACTTTTGGAGAGAGAAAGGAAACATTTACCCCACCCATGTTCTTAAATTTCAACTACATATTTTCATATATAAATAGAAAATCTATATATTTAGAAATCCACTTTGCATTGCACATCAAAAATGCCACTCCATTCTTTTCATAATATAAACATTTTTTCGCTTTTGCACACTTATTAAGAAAAGATTGAATTCTCTTGAATCTATGATGCTATAAATGTAAATTTCTCACTTTATCCATGTTAAACGTTCATTAATTTCTTGATATTTGAACAAGCATGAGATTCATTGAGTGTTGGTCTAAGAAAATTTACCATCAATTACATATCGGTGATTGAAGTTCTTGTTGATACCGTAAGAAAAATATTTTTCCTATCAGGATTATGGAATTCATGTAGGTTATATGAATTCTCATTGATTAAAGAATAGGACATGATATTCACTGCATAGAAAATTACGCCATCTATCCCACCTTATACTCAATAGTTGTCCTTGTAGATGATATGGATTTAACCATATGGATGGATAAAGCATATATCATATTGTTTAGGTACTAATATTTTAATGAAAAAGAGAACCATAAAAAGATCTATATTGGGAGAGAGTACCCACCATCATAGGTTATAAACATTCAACTAGCTTTAAAACCCTAAATAGGGTTGGTCATTTCTTGCATTGCAAATATGATTTAAAACTCATGGATGCCACCCCTTCAGATATCGAATCGAAATCGAACCAACGAACTCTCATCTTGATTAGAAAAGGTTTACAGCAAAAACCAACGGTAACAATGATTTAGAATTCACTATAAAGCTTCAAGTGCTGAAAAAAGCATAGACTGATGTGAAAACAATGAGCTTCTTGCATGTCCATCATGTCTAACAATGCATCAAAGATATTGAAGCACAAATGAGTAAAGAAAATTCTGAAAGGGGTAGAATCATCACAATAAAACAAAACATAGATAAGCTCAGAAGCATAACTTGGTATAATCCATATTTTAAACATCATACAACATTTCCAAGTGCCATAAGATCCATAAACAAAAACAAAAGCAGATGCATAAAGCATACTGGGATCAAACAAAAGACCAGTTCACAAACATGAAAGCCAAGCAGTGATGGGAATCCTCTTCATTCATAACTTTCCAAGCCACCGCTTGTTCATAAGACACCGGCCTCCCCATGCTCGATATGCATATACCACCGGGCAAATAAGCAAAACCCTAAAATAAATCAATTTAGTAAATGAAATCTCTTGATGTGATTTGAAAGATGGGCATTACTTAATTCTCTAAGGGTAAATTTCATAAAGCACCAATAATGTTATCAATTTTTTACAGTCAACTTTAGAAAATGAGAACATCACCAATGTTCAAGGGTGTTTTATGGAAAAAGTTAAAAATGGAGTTTACTGTAATTTAAACTTTTTTTGAAAATACCAACCTGTTGCATGAGCTTAGGAAACTCGGTGCACAACACTTTTCGACCGCCATCATCGAGTATCTTCTCAAGGGTTAGTTCTTGAATAGCGACAAAGGTCGTTTCGAGCATATCAAGACCGGCTTGATTCGCAAATGTGAACACAGGCGATAACTGAAGAATTTACATCAAAAGTGTTACTTTGCAAAAAAAAAATTGACATGGAAATAAGGAGAAATTGCAATCTTGCGTCGAGAGAACTCGCAAAAAATATTTGACATAGAAATAGGAGAAATTGCAATCTTGCCTTGAGAGAACAACACATAATTGCATCAGAGTGATGCCAAAGGAGTTTCGTCAACGAATCAGGAGTTTGGGACTCAGCTCGAAAGAGATCCACTCCAGTGTGGAACCTAGAATATTCAAACAAATATTATTACAACATCAACATCGCAGTCCATAGAGATATTGGCAAATGTTATACAATACATACTAACTTTTGAATATATTGTATCAGTTAAAATGTAGTATATTTAGGGTATTAATTATACACTAATGGCATTATGATAAAAAGCAACATGTCATCTGGAGAGATTGCATTACTAACAAAGATATTCAACTTAAATAGCCAGGAATACCCAATCCCTGATTACATAGTAATACGAAGGACCTAAAGGTTGTAACAAAGACACGATCAATCTTCTGTCGTAGTCAATTTTTTTTATAAAATTTTGGAGTTGTATTAGTATTTTTGCACAGACGAAGAACCTATAAATATTTAGATATTTAAAAAAAAATAGTTACTATAGTAAAGATTTTTCCAGATTTGAGAAAATTAGAGCAGTTAGATATTTTTTTGTCCTACAAAGCTAGAATATTTCTTGGCATGTGCCATGCTCTGAATCAATTTGGAACCCCTCCTATTTTGAGTTAAAATAGTAGGGGGGTTAAGATAATACCTGTAGCTACGAGAAATCCAATTTGCAAGAGTATGAGCTTGGGGCGATCTGTTAAAATGCTTTACTCCATTCTCGTTACCCAACTGTGAAGGAGAAATGGCCATAGCAACTCTCTGCACAGAAGCCACAACACTTCTCACGTATTGCCGAGCCATTGCTGCCACACTATCACGGAGATGGTTCTCGAACGTGAATTGGAAAGCAATCATGAGAACTGATCTCAGGTTGTAAGAATTTGATGAGTTGTCATTTCTGGTGCGTGTTGTGGTGCTGGGTCCCACCTCTAGTGTTGATGCGAGGTCAAGAGTTCGATTAGCACCAGGTGAATCCTGTAGCAAGACAACTGTCATTTTTATGCAACCAACTATACAAGGACAAGGAATCTGGCTAAATTTCAGTCAAGTACCCTTTACTGATGTTTTCTAAATGACCTTACAGTTTTTTTATACTGCCTTAAAATGCTACCTTTACTGGTATTTTAATGAAGAAAAACTCTCTTAAAATCAAAGTTCAAGGGGGTTTACTGTAATAGAAACACACTTCAAGGTAGGTTAGTGGATAACAGCGATAGTCGGGAAATAAACTAGTGGCCTCTCATTTTCGAGAGGATATTCTTACCACATGAGCTATATGACCAATTGGTGATAGTCAAGTATAATTTACTGTAATTTAGCCGCAAAGTGTTACATTATTTCTTTAAAATGCGGGAAAATAGATATATTACAATACATATGGAAGAAGTATTACAAATGCATGTTGATGGGCGTCTCAAGGTTAAAAAGGATGTTAGAGGCATTGACTTCAAGATAAATGTAACCGGTGATACTAATTTTTGTTTTTCGGTGAAACAATTGATACTGATTGACTAAAAACTACTGCCACAACTTCCAAAAGGAACTACGCAACTACTTAACATTTTCTTTAGCATTGGTTGAGGCAGAAAAAAAGAAAAACAAGCATGCAGGACAATTTATATTAAACACATGGAGATCGCTTTAATTCTCAAAATAGCTTATTGGAAGGGAAAAAAACTCCTGAAGCCATGTTTCATGTTAAAAAAATACACAAGTAGAGTTATTTGACTAGTTTACACGCATAAACATAATGAAGACAAAATGCAGAATCATAATTACCACTTTAGGCTCCAGTGGAATCACTCGGAATCCTGAGGGTAGCAAGGGCGCATCATCAGCGAAAGACTCATCTATAGGGGCAAATACAAGTTGAGCACACGAACCAACTGAGCTCTCATCAACTCCACTACATAGCTACCATCAAAAAAAGAAAAATACAAAGAGCATGAAAAATGGGTCTTGATTGTAATATAAATGCTCGATTTGACTAAAATACCAAAAACCTTGTATTTTACTAAAACCTTTTAAATTACGAAAAACTTCAGAAAAGTTCCATACTACTACAATACCCGGATTTAGATAATCATGTCCGTGTTTACTAAACATACATGATGGCATCAACAAAATTTTTAGCATTGCTGTTGTGATAGTTTAGTGAAGACAAGTAGTGTTAATATGAAAGTTTTTGGTATATGCTTGAAACTGATACAGTTTTTGGTAGTTAAGTGAAGTACGAGTATAGTTTTTGGTACAAGTAAAATTAAGCCTGCAATCAAATAAATCGGTCTTCATTTACTAACAAACCTGCAGAAGCAACATGTCCCTTGACATAACAACATCATCTTGGGTGAGCCCATGACCTTCAAGCCTAATTACTTCCAGGAACTAAATAAAAAGATAAGATTATAAAACTTAAAAATGTAGAAATGAGAATATTGCTCTAATATGACGAGGAATTAGGCTACCTCTTCATGCTCTATAGTATGAGCAAGTGGTAATATAACATGGCCGCCCAAAAAGTTGTTACTTGATCTCAAACCGGGGACCACGTAAGGGCTAGCTCTCAACGAGGCAGCAGAATAGGCATCGACACTGCAGTCGGCCCATTCAGCTCGGTGCTCTCTCAGGAAGCGAACAAGCAAAGCAGGTGGTACATTCTACATAAGAAAAAAAGAAACCGTGAGTTAAACTTCCAATCTCAACTTGCTCGCGTTATATTTAACTTTACTAATATAGTATTATTGCATGTGTCTATTATAAGACTTGAGAATATTTTTTAAATATTTTTCGTTAAGACAGTAAAGATTTCTAAAATCTAAATAATTGTATGGTTAAAGAATAATATTTTTATTTTTATTTGTTCTCAAAATTTCAATGACTTTTCCTGCAACGTGCCATGTCATGTTGAGAATCAAATTGAAATTTCAGTTCAGAACCCCCTCCTCTTTTGAGTTAAAAATAGAAGAGATGACACAAACCCGATACAGAATGAGAATGTCTCATGGACGAAAACTATGCTAGTGATACAATGTGATCACTCCATTCCAAGGGAGAAAGAAATAAGGCAATTTACCAAAATCTACATCCCACCCCACGCCCCCCAAACCACCCCCCCAAAAAACACAAACACATGTTCTTTTATAGATAAGCCCTTCAAAATTATAAATTTGCAATTTAAAATTTTATCCTTGCCTATGCAAATCCCATTGCAAACTTTGCTGCACTCAACACAAAACTTAGGGGGCAAATGAGGGAGGGGGGTTTGGTTGGTTGGTTGGTTGGCTGGCTATAGAAGCAGCAGCTTTCATTATTTTTCTCAAAGCTACAACATGCTAATTAAAAGAAATGCAGAAGTTTGAAGTATATAAGTGAGAAATTTAGATCCAGGGGATGAAAATAGAACCTGCAACAGCATTGATGCCTTTGCACATAAAATCCCACCCCCAGTGGGAGAAAATAGAGCATGAGAGCCAAGAAGCTTATTTGGTGACGAGTTTATCATAATTGTCACATCATCAACGCCATCATCACCGCCCAACATTGACCATCCATCGACCGCAAACCCATTCACAGCATCATTGAAACCCCTGCAATATTAATTCAGTGAAACTATAGGTTTAAAAAAATACATAAAGGATTCAGAAATGATTAAGTAGATGGTGCCAAAAAGGGTTTTACTTGCTCAGTCGCTGACTAAATGTCCTTAAAACAGCAGGTTGCCGGCCCCCACCATAAGCTATTTCGCCACTAGTTTCTTGTGCAATCTGTCTGATATGACGCAATGCCTGAAAAGAGGGGAAAACTCAATTTTCAAAATTTAAATAAGGGGTAGATGATAAAGGCTAAAGTTTCACGAAGTAAAATTTAAGTGTTATAAAGAAAATTACCCTAAGTTTGTTTTGCAACAAATAAATACTCTACAGTCAGAAATTGCAAATACCTTAAACTTTCAATTAAATATATTTCACTGCTTTGGTAAAATAATAAAGAAATTTGTAAACATTAAACAACTTCCTCAAAAACGAGGTTATGTATTAAATTGAAGGTTTAAGGTATTTGTTTGGAATTAACTAAGTTCAGGGTATTTGTTTGCAGCGAAAAAGGTTTCAGGATTTATTTGAAAATCGCTGAAAGTTCAGATATTTTTTGTGAAATTTTAAGCAGGGCATACGACATACAGCTATAGTCATCTTCTGCGCCAAATTTTTTGGTGATTCATACAAGGGCCTCAGAACCTCTGGCACTCTCCAAGCCTAAACCACACCGGTGCACAAGAAAAAACCAATTAACGATAAAATTTATTTTTAAAAAAATAAATGAAAAAATGGATTCATTATATTACTCACATCCAAATCCACGTGATCCACAATGTGAATCATTGAGCCGCCGCCATCACAAGGTCGAATAAAATAACCACTCGGTAACATCTCGGCTCTTACAAAACTAGGAGACTGAGGCCCAATTGGACCACAGGTCGGAGGCAAAGATCTCTCACAGATCTGTGAACAAATTACAAACCAGTAAGAATTTAGAATATTTACTAATTAATACTACTTAGCATGAAGACATAGTGCAACATAACATTTCTACTATTTTAACTCAACAGGAGCAGGCACTGTAAATTAATCTTAAAACGATTTTCAGAATGACACAGTGCAAAAAAAAATCATATTATTGAGAAATATTAGTGTTTAAAAGTTATTAGTTTTTAGTTTAAATCTTCTAGGATTTTTTTTATCTATATGAGAATCTTGTAAGATCTTTCATGTTTTAACTAATTTTCTCTTTCCACAAGTCCAGCATATGCATGCCTCATGGCATGTGCAAAAATTTACTGGTTTGATATAAGAAAAATGAGCTTTATAGTAATCAGATAAAGAAATTACCACAAGACTGCCATCTTCCAGACCGCTAGTATACCGAAGGGTCCAAAAGTCCCGCGCTGCTGCCAAAGTAGTAGGCGCATATGTCTGAAAGAAGTAAAATGAATTGGTATCAGAAACATAACAAAACTAAATCTACTTGAAAATTAATACAAATAAATGCTTTGCTAAGATCAAGGCTAGACCTGCATATATATAAGTTCGATAGTCCCTCCATTTCCAGTAGGGATAACAGTCACTACATCAACAGAACGGCAGTCACGGTACCAAGATAGGCGATATTTGAGGATCTCCGCGACCTAAAATAAAATGCTCAGTCATTATAATAGTTTGAGAAGGGGAAAGCTTATGGACTTCCTTTAGGGGGGAAACTTGCCTTTGTGGGCTCTAGACTCACAAGACCGCAGGCTCTTGCTGCAATACCAGGGCAATTGTGTGAAACAGCAATGATTCCAATGGAATCCGGACCAGGCTACAAAATAGAATAAAAAAGGAAATAAAACATTGATCTGACAATATGAAACAACACGGCGGAAACCATATTTTTTAAAGAAAAAAAGCTAAATTACATTAAAGTGCCATTAACTATCATTGTTTTTTGTTACTCGGTAAACTATAAAAAAAAAACCTTAAAACTACAGTGAACTTAGAATAGTTTTAAAGGAGATTTCTTCAAGAAAATACATGTAAACCAGCACTTTAAGGAAGCTTATTGTACTATAAAAACTTAAAGATAGTCACATGAGAAACCATGGTAATAAAGGGTATCTTAATGCAATTTACCCTAAAGTTTATTAGACATCCAATTTAATATAATCACCTTCATCCCAACCATCTGAACCCAATCGATAGCGGTTCCAGTCGCCTTGGCGAGGAACTCTGCCATGGTCTCCTCAGCAATTGAGAGTAGACTGAGATTAGAAATATATTAAAAGATAATAAATTAGAATGCAAGAAATATTAATTAATCTGCAATGAAAAAAGAACAATAAATATTGGACCATTACCCAGCTGGGTTACTAGCATCCATTTGGGGATGCTGAAGAGTTGGGTTTTGCTGCTGTTGGTGCTGACCACTTGTCACTACAGACTCACAGCTCGTGTCTGTAGTCGCCACAGTGGCCTGCAAATAATCACCGATACAATTAGAAATGATAAAATGAAAAGACCAAGGAAATATTATCTTTGTCATGATAATGCAAAACTCTTTATGCAAGTTTTAGCAAGAAGTGGCATCCTACATTTGATCTTAATATTAAACAACCTATCCGCAAAAATCCTCATTCAAAATCAACACCGAAATCTCATCTCATTCCCTTTTTACAGATAAGCCCTCAAAAAATAATTAATTTGCATTAGAAGCTAACTATCATGATTAAATATCATCTTCTATCTTTGCCTTGAAAAACACTTGCAAACTTTTGTTGCCTACATTGTACACAAGCCAAAAGCAAGTGATCACGAAATAGAATATTCTAATAAAAACTGAATTTAATCTCGGTTCTCAACATATTGATTGTCGAACAAGGAGCCTTAACCACATATGCTATTGTCTTAAATTTTAGTCCCTTCTATTCAACAAAAAAAATTTAGTCCCTTGCTTAGCATAATATTTATTTTTATGGCAACAAAGATCGTGACAATAAATAACAATTCAATTAATCCTTACAGTTTGTATCTGCTGGCGCATGTAGCCGTTCTCATAAACAAGGTGAGACACTTGCTTCTGCAGCCGGTCGTTCTCCTCCATCAGCAGCTTGTTCATTGCCGTCAGCTTTCTGTTCACTGTTTGGAGACGAGAAGCCTCCTTCCTCTGTTTTTCCCGGCATCTGAACAAAAGATTGATAGGTTATTGTGCTAACTATATATGTAAGTTTTTTCCCCCAAGAAAGACATGAAGAATGGATCTGTTTCTTATCATTCAAATAATGGAAAAAATAATGTGTAAAGATAACAAATATCATATGACCAAATTAATTAAGAAGCATTTCCTCAAATGATTCTGTTGGCACACTACTAATTAATATCACTAAAAGGGTGTCTTAATTTTGCAAGTCATGAAGACCCACTATGCAAAGAAATACTTATGCAATGTACAATAAATGTTTGCAAGGAATCATATTTATTCCTCAAAAAATAAAGTGCATCAAATTTCTTTCCCCCTTGTGGAGAAATTAGTTTGTATATGTAAGAAAGTCAAGAAAGTATCAAAATTCAGATAAGATCAACCAAGTACTCCTAGAAAAAGTAAATAAATATTAAGAACATGTGTTGACAGTTAAAATGACAATTACTGTTCTAAAACTGCATTCGGATCACCATTAAAGATCCAAAGAATCTCAACCCACCGTAATTAGCTTCAGCCAAAAAGGGGGGGAAATCTTAGAACAAAACAAAAAGGTTTTTCTTTTGTAAGAAAAGAAAAAAAAATTGTCAGAAATCTAACAACCAAAAAAAAGAATAACATACAAAAAGGTTGAAACTTTAAACACCAGCATTGCATTTCGCCTAAAAATTAGACCCAAATCATAAAAAAAAAGTCCAAAAAAATCATAAAATCGCAATATACCTTCGATTCTGGAACCAAACTTTGATCTGCTTGGGCTCAATATTGGAAAGAATCGGGCACTCTCTAATCAGCTGCTGCCTCCTAATCGAGCTAGGCTTAGGGCACTCACTATAAACTCTCTCAAGCGCCTCGACTTGCTCAGGCGTGTACCTAACGTACTTGCCAACATCGATCTGCTGCTGGTTCCTCCCATCCTGCCCCTGCCCACCAACTACCATCGCCATTTCTCCAAACCCTTGAACGCGAAAACCCAATTTTGTTGATTCGAGTTTTTCAAAACCCCAACTTTTCCCTCCCCTTCTTCTTTCTTGTTGACAGGAGAAGAGAATTCGACCCCTCGTCCCGCATGAAGAGGCTGTGGCTAATTTAGTACTGGAGCCCTAACCCTAGCCTTGTAAGGAGAAGAGGTAAAGATGCCATTTTTACTTCCGAGATAAAAATTGGGGGATTTTTGGGGTGTGAGAGAGAGAGAGAGTGAGCCAAGAGACTGAGATATGATGTTTATGTTGTGCTTCTCTCTCTCATCCTTTTTATAATATTGTTTAATGAAACTTTAGCAGAAAGGTCCTTGATAATTTTATGCAAGCTGCAAATTACCTTTGGCCACCTAGACGAGGAAATTTTATTATTATTTTTGTACGTGGACAACCAGTATAGAGTTCGTATAAGACGGTATTAGAGCATTTCGAATGTTAGGTCATAAGCATGGCGCTCTTGTTTTTACTCTAATTTTGTCTCAAAGAAATGATGGTCTTGCTCCATGTTCTTTACCAACTACCATTTGGTTTGCGAACGTAACTTTTACAGGCTTAACAAATGAGGAATTTTGGACTTACTCTGTAAAAAAGTATAGCTGTTTTTCCGGCCAGTATGCAAAATTTTAGTAACAATTTCTGGATTTTGGACTTAGAAGCAAATTTGGTTTTAGAAAGTAATTAAAATGATTTTTTAATAAGGAATGGGCATTCTGAATCCCTGGCATGCAAAACACGCAGAGTGAGAGCGTTAAGAGTTATGATTACAAACTTAGAAATATGCCAAAGGTTTACAAAGGTAAGTTTTTGGCTGCATTTGCTGGATGAGCACTGTCATGTAACATATGCTAAGTTTTTAATAGATAGGCTGTCATGCCAGCTGTATTTCCAGCTAAATTCCAAATTCGGCTCTTTCTTGTCTCTTGTGTACAAAACTCTAAGGATTTTCCCTTTTACAAACTCGTACCATTTTTATCTTGCTTTCTTCTTTTCCTTATACTAGCTAGTGGTAATGAATATGAAGCAACAAGATTAAAGGAGCTAGTTGCATAAGTTAGACATGCTAGACGAATTTCACTTTGGTGCTTCAAAACTTTGCTTCTTAGAGAATGTGGTAAAGAAGGATGAGACTTCAACTGGTGAAACTTACACAACTACAAGATGATGTGTTCACGCTACATTTTTCTCATTTAAATATGGCGGTCGACTCCACTGAATAGTCACAATTTCCGCCGCCGCTGTCTGCCCTCCATCTTTCTCGCGACTAGTATTAGCTGGGCTTGTAATAGTCTAGTTTGGTCTGTATCAATTGATAGTCTAAAATGGGCTTATATGCCAGTGCCAAAAAAAATTTAAAAATTGTTAGTCTTAAATTTTATTATGATTTATATAATATTTTGTTTATTATGGTTTAGAATATAATTAGGCCTATTTACTAAAAACTAACCTAAAGTTTCAACCTTTTCCAAAAAACTACCCTAAAGTTTCATAACTACATAAAACTATCCTTTTTAACGGTGTCACGTCAGCACTAACTGCATCATGTAAGGATTTTGCCATGTCATCAAAAAAACAAAAAAAAATCCTAAAATACCCCCAACTTCATCTTCCCAAAACCCTAATCCGAGCCTAACCTTAGTCGCCGCTCAATATCGCATCGACATCATCGCAGACCGCTGCCGCGTCCTCCCCCATCAGCCTCCTCCTCCACCCGTCTCCTTGACCTCCTTCCTCATCCACAATCTCCCCCATCACTTCCCCCTCCATCATGACCTCCTCCCACCGCCTCCTCTGACCTCCCCCTCCTCCCCCGCCTTCCTACGACCTCCCCTTATCTCTCCCACCGCCGTCAGCTCTATCATCATCATCCAGCTTCTTCTTCTTCATCCCTCTCCCCCTCTCCATCCCAACCCCCATCACTTCCTCCTCGTCTTGCTGTCGCAGCCGTCTCGTCCTATCATCTAACCCTAGCCCTAATTACTATAATAATTATTAAAAATTAATTAGTTAATATTTAAGATAATTAATTATATTTAGTATGAAGGTAAAATGGTCATAACTAATATTTTTGGACATTGACCGTCATTGACCGTTAAAAATGATGGTTTTCTATAGTTTTAAAACTTCAAGGTAGTTTGTTGGATATGGTTGAAACTTTAGGGTAGTTTTTTGATAAATAAACATTATAATTATGTTGTCATGGATAACAAACATTCCAATCCCGTGGAATTCTTTCTTGAATGTATACTTACTGTATACATAATCTAGATCGGTGAAAAAGATTAAACTTGCTGATGGAGGTCGGAATCTCCCTCAGATGTTGTCCTCCATCGATCTGGTAGTGAGCGAGTTGAAGGGCTGTGATTTGGAGTGAGGGTGTGGATTTCAATGGGTTGTTGGTTGGTGTTGTCACCGAGCTACCTGCAAAAGAAGTCCCGAGGTGGGAGACCGCCGTAGGACCCTCCGACGATCAAATTAGAACCGGGAAATAATTAGGCAGAGTAGCGGCATATTGGATTGAGTTCGAACTACCTGAATCGTCTGGAGGAGGGGTTTATATAGGGGTCGCATTGGAGCGAGCCGTTGCAAGGTCCTCGCCGTTAGTTCCGTCCACACGCCACGTTCGCATAAATGGCGAGATACGCTTGCGTGAGATACGGAACGTAGGGTGGTTGACTCTGTCGTGGCGGGATATGCGGAGCCGTTACAAGGAAGCTCGGTAAGGGGAAGTTGAGGAGGCTCGATCCGGGGAAGCTCTGGCTTTGAGCTACAGGTTTCGAGTTAGTCGGGGTGACAAGGAGGCTGAGAAAGCTCAGCTTTAGGATTGCTTGGAGAAGAGCTATTGACCGGCGGTTGGTCAAAGAAGGAATGCACCCAGGTAGAGGCCCAGAGGGGTCGAAGCCTATTCCTCAGACTAAACCTCGGAGACGAGAGTCCGAGAAATGTTCCCTTTGCAACATACTTATTCTAGTTCCGTAGACTCCAGTAATCAAGTGGGCATACGTGGATGACACGTTATCTGCTGCATGCCGTGTGTAAGCCGATGTCGCACACCCCGCGGGTTCGCGGGACGGCGGAATTTTCAAAAAACGATTTTAACAAACTACGCAACACCGGCTAACTCTAGGATCTATTCGAAAACCTTAACTAACTAAACTACTAGGAGGTTTAGCTACTCGGTAAGAGTGTTATACCTCCATGTACAAGTCCTTCGGGTCTTCATCTCCTCCTCTCCTTGGCTCCTAGAAGTATCGATCGAGCTTGCGACGTCGGCCTCCTCGCGTCAAAGATGATCCACCCAAAAGCATGTGCTTTGAGCTCCAACCTCTAAACCGAGGTAATTAGAGTAAATGGTTCGCTAATCCAAGTAGCCTAGGTGATGTAGAGAATGCTAGTGGAGTGTTTTATCTCATGAGACTCTTTGTTTCACAACTCATATGAGGGTAAGAGTCTAGAGGAAGAAGGAAATGAAACTTTGGAGAGAGAAAACCAAATGAGAAATGAGCTAGGGTTAACTTGGTGTAGAGAATGGCTCATAACAAATAATGAAGCATCCATTATTTTCACATAGAAAATAATAGTCATTCTTCAATAGTACATCCAAATCAATAAACTAATGCCTAAGCCATTTCTCACACCATGCCACAAAAGTCTCCTCCAATTCTACCTCATTAATGCATTTAAGAAAATGGATAATACTAAATAATGAGGTGTCTCCTTCTAAAAGCATTCTTGAGAAAATTACAAGAATGCCCTCACCGTATATACATACATGTATTTGTATTTCGAAAAATACAAATACAATGAGACAATAACAATCTAATAATACAATATTAGGATCCGGCTTAAACCAAAACCCACTAGTATTGTCTGCCCGAACATCATCCGTGTACAAGTACACGTATGTGATTGTAGCCCTGCCGTAAAACTATACGGCCTCTATATTTTTTACCCGAAGCAGGGAAACCCTCTGTGTGGGACTCTAAAGACTCGAGAGTACACTGGCAGTGGATTTAACCATAAACACGTCAGCGGTACTAGATGCACGTAACGGCTACCCAGGTATCTGTCGATAAGAAGGTCGATGAGCAAACTCATCCGAACTCCTACTAAGCCTGTTTGTGACAATCTCCGTACAGTCTGGTCTGTTCGTCTAAGATACTCGCATATCGAGCGTAGGGGGATGGTAAACATTAGACCCCTAACAGCCCAATAAGTCGTGCCGGAGGAGAGCCCAATACACCCTGAGAAACTACTAGAGTGCCTACCAGTATTTCTCGATTGCCCTGGTCAGGGACTTTGTGTAATGGCTTTCCGAACACTGCGCGATATCAACCCCCCATACTGGGAGAGACGAATCCTATCTGACCGCTACTGCCTCCAAGTGTTTCGGGACTACACCCAATACTACCTGTTTGCACGCCTCCTTTGAGCCGTGGTAGGGTAGTAATCTAAGTGCAGTGGGAACACACTCGAGACGAAGTAGCGATGGCAAGTCAACGGACTAACATGTACTCATGTCACCTGGGAACTGCTTCCTGACGATAGGTATAATACCAACCAGCAGTTCCCGACGAGTCCTGTCCAGTGTAACTTATAACCTAATGAGCACCTGCATACTATCTCCAGTACATCGTACTAATGGCTGTGGGACAGACCATATCCCCTGCTGGGATGAGAAGCGTATACACTAGTCTACTCCGAAGTATCGATGCCTCATCTCGATAATCCTGTGACTAGGGACCTGTATAAGGATGTACTTATAGACTACCCAGCCCCCATTAGTGTGACTGCCATCACAACGCTGGTAGTCAAGCAAAGATTCTAAGGGTTTTACCAATATGTATAAGCGATATGCTAAAAGAAATACATACACATATTGAGGTAAAATCAAACCAGGTAGTATACTACCATTTTGAGCAAGACTGTTATCATAACTGTGAATATCCCAAGGTTCTAATATATAATATAAAATCCAGTATGATAAAATAATGGCCTCTAGGGCATATATCACTAACAATCTCCCACTTGCACTAAGGCCATGTATTGGCATATCGCGGACCTATCATCTCAATTAGCAGCTCGAACTGTGTCTGAGAGATGGCCTTTGTGAGTGGATCTGCAGTGTTGTTCTCTGTCTCTACTCTCCGCACCCCGATCTCCCAGCGATCAATGATCTCCCTGATCAGGTGGAACCACTTCAAGATGTGTCTGGACTTTTGATGGACCTTGGTTCCTTCGCCAAATCTATAGCGCCGTTGTTGTCACAATACAGCGGTATTGGATCAACAATGGACAGAACCACCGGAAGATCTGCTACGAACTTCCTGATCCAGACTGCTTCTTTTATGGCATCACATGCAGCAATATACTCCGCTTCCATGGTCGAGTCAGCAACGGTGCCCTGCTTGGAGCTCTTCCAACAGACCGCCCCTCCATTAAGGGTAAAGACATAACCCGACATGGACATGGAGTCATCCTTGTCACTCTGGAAGATGGAGTCAGAGAAGGTCTCGATCTGGAGGTCTTCTCTACCGTACCCCAAGAACATCTCCTTAGTCCTTCTCAGGTACTTGAGAACTGTTGTCCAGTGCTTCTCCCCTGGGTTCGACTGATACCTGCTTACAACGCTTAGGGCATAAGCTATATCTGGTATGGTACACAATATCGCATACATTATAGAGCTTACCGCAGAAGCGTAGGGTATAATAGACATGCGATCCCTTTCCAAATCAGTCTTGAGAGACATCTCTTTTGAAAGGGTGATTCCGTGACAAGCCGGTAGATTACCGCACTTTGAATCTTCCATACTAAATATTTTCAGTATGGTGTAGATATACCTTGACTGTGAAAGTCCCAATATCCGTTTAGATCTATCATGATAGATCTGAATCCCCAGAATGTAGGAGGCATCACCCAGGTCCTTCATGGAGAACCTTTGTGACAAGAATCCCTCGACTAATTGTAGCATAGAAATGTCATTTCATATCAAGAGAATGCCATCCACGTACAAGACGAGGAATACCACAGTTCTCACTACAATTTTACTTTAGATGCATGGTTTATCTGGATTTTTGATAAAGTCAAATTTCTTAAACGTCTCATCAAAACAGATGTTCCAACTCTGCGATGCCTGCTTTAATCCATAAATGGATTTAAGCAACTTGCACACATTTCCGCTGCTCCCACTCTGAATGAAACCCTCTGGCTGATTCATATAGACGCACTCTTCCAAATTTCCATTTAGAAAAGCGGTCTTTACGTCCATCTGCCAAATCTCATAATCGGGGAATGCAACAATGGTAAGAAAGATCCGAATGGATTTGAGCATAGCCACAGGAGAAAAGGTTTCATCATAGTCCAAACCAGGTCTTTGACGAAAACCTTTTGCAACAAGTCTAGCCTTATAGGTTTCAAATTGTCCATCTATACCAATCTTCTTTCTGAAGATCCATTTGCAGCCTACGGGTTTTACCCCTTCTGGAGCAATGTCCAAAGTCCATACTTTGTTGGTGTACATGGACTCCATTTCGGTCCGCATTGCATCCAGCCATTTTACTGAGTTTCTGCTTTGAATGGCTTGCTGGAAACTAGTTGGCTCATCATCGTCGATGACACGATCCTCTCTATCCCCGTCTATGAGAAAACCGTAGTATCTCTCAGACGGATGAGACTGCCTACTAATCCTGCGGAGTGGCGCGGGGATGTCCGGTTCTTTCGAAACTTCTGGTTCCACCATGCTTTCAATAATAGCTTGTGGTTTTGGAATTTCTTCCAGTTCTATTGCGCTCCCACTTATCTCTTTTTCTAAAAGCTGTGTTTCCAAAAAGTGGGCATGCCAAGAAACAAAGACCTTTTGTTCCTCTGCGTAATAGAAAAGATACCCCTTGGAGTTCTTTGGGTATCCTACAAACTTACACGGTACTGAGCGTGCCTCGAGCTTGTCCGCATGCTGCTTTTTTACAAAAGCTGGACATCCCCATATCTTCAAATACTAAAGAGAGGGTTTCTTCCCACTCCACATCTGATATGGTGTGGTAGGCACAGTCTTGATAGGAACCTTATTCAAAAGATATGCAGCTGATTCTAGTGCATAGCCCCAGAAGGATTGCGGTAACTCAACATTACTCATCATGGAACATACCATATCTAATAAGAATCTGTTCTGTCTTTCTAATACACCGTTGTGTTGAGGTGTGTATGGAAGAGTAAGCTAAGAGAGAATTCCATTCTATTTTAAGTAATCTAGGAACTCGGCACTTGAGTATTCACCACCTCGATCAGATCTTAGTGTCTTGATACTTTTACCGGTTTGTTTTTTCACTTCATTCTTATATTCCCGGAATTTCTCAAAGGCCTCGGATTTATGTTTCATCAAGAATACATGTCTATACCTTGAGAAATCGTCCGTAAAAGTAACGAAATAAGAATAACCACTTCTTGCATGTGTAGACATTGGACCACACATATCGCTGTGTATGAGTCCCAAGAGCTCGCTCGCTCTTTCTCCGTGTCCAGTGAACGGAGTCTTTGTCATCTTTCCTTTGAGACATGATTGACAAGTTGCATAGGACTGATATTCGAACGGATCCAAATATCTCTCTTTATGTAACTTTGTCAACCGTGCTTCATTGATGTGACCCAGTCTACAATGCCATAAGAAAGCCTGATTTAATTCCGGAGACTTTCTTTTAAGTGGGTTCTGGACGCTGAAAAGCTGAGCTTGATTTAATACGTATATACCGTAATCTAATATACCTGACCCAATCAAATTTTGATTAAGGTGGATGTGTACCACATCGCTTACAAATGTAAAATCATATTCTTCTTTAGAAAGTAAAGATACAAATATGATATTACAAGTCAGACTAGGTACATACAAACAGTTATGCAAAATCAATATCTGCCCACTTGTCAATCCTAGGTGATATTCCCCTACGGATACAGCATCCATGCTCATTCCGTTAGCAACCCTGAGAGTCATATCATCTGCCTTGATAACTCTACGGTTTTTCAAAGCCTGTAATGAATTACAGATATGAGATCCTGATCCAGTATCTAGTACCCAGGAAGTAGAGTTAATTGACAGACAGTTTTCAATTATAAACACACCCGAAACCGAAACCACAACATGCTTTAAATCCTGGTTTCTGGCTTTCCAAGCCCTGACAATGAGTTTTCCCGTGACAATAAAAACATCCATCTTTCCCTGCTGTTAGCCCCGAAACTTTTGCCATGTCCCTACCCTCTACCTTACTAACACTGCCTATCGGCTTGGTGGAGGCCTTCTTCTTCTCTCTCTTGGCTTTCGCCTTGGATCCAGAAGAGAAGATTCTCCAATGAGCAGAGCGGGTGTCTCCCTGGATTTCTGCAGGGTGCCATCTAAGATCCTCAATATGTTGAGGAGTTCTGGAAGTGTAACTTCTTTCTCTTGAATATTGTAATTCAAGATAAACTGGGCGTAGGTGAAGAGGAGCGACTGTAGAATCAAGTTAGTACATAACTCGTTCTCCAACGTGGTCCCATAGTCCGTGAGCTAATCATAGTAAGGATGTGGTCCCTTACAGATGACCCGACAGCCAATCTCGCCTGAAGCAATATCTTCGAGGTCTCATATCTTGCGATACGAGATTGCTATCCATATAAAACTTTGGTATGGAGGAAGATGGAAGTTAAGTCCATCTTCCCGTACTGCCTCTGGTGTTTACTATCTATTGAGGCTAACACGAGACACTTGGCTCTCGCACAATCCTTTTCCCGTGTCTGATGGATATCAACATCCGCGACGGTGGAATCTGGACCTGGGACGGCGGGGGCTTTGGTAGTAAGGAGGTGGTCCAGCTCGTCATAGGTAAGTGCTATTTGGACATTCCTTAACCAATCAATATAGTTTGGCCCAGTCAATTTATTATCTAATAACCTAAGTTCGGTCATAGTGGTCACTACAAATAGGGGAGAGAGAAGAAACACCCAGCATGATACTCTTGCAAGTTTAGATTGGTTATTAATTTATCTAAACAGGATGGCTCCCACTGTTTCCTCGAATCCTTCCTCAAACCATAATAGAAGAATTAGTCAGGATTAATCTCACTCTTACAATTCTTTCTTAACCTTTCAGCCAGGCTGGTGTCGGTATTTCGAGGGAGATTTTCCAACGGTTTCTCGAAATTCCTTAATTACATAACCTCTTTTCCCTGGAGGTGTAGCCCCGCTAACACCGTTTTAGACACCCACTTGGTTTATAGCATTGATTGTTTAGTGAAAAAATCTCTCGAAGAGTAGCGGATGCTCACAGTAAGATCGGGATCCAAATATTATCATGTGACAATTTTGAAGGAATCCTACCAAAACCATCACACTCTAAATGGTATGCGACATTAGCAAGTTTCAATTTCCTTAGAAATTCCCGATGTGGATTTTTGCCCCATGCTCTTATGACCTTGACGAAGGCCAACATATCATAAGTCATATGTCAAGTTCTACCCATCATTATCCAGGATAATTTGAACCCATACATACATACCCTTGACGAAGGCCAACATAGTAGTTCGACTGTCCCAAACCAATGCATCTATCTATGCTACATATGAATACGCAGCAGCTACCAATCACTATGCCTTGGCGAAGGTCAAAATACATAGCTTGAATATTACTGAAGGCCCATATGAAATGACGGAGGGTTACGAATGGTTTTGGCGAAACCGTGAACGTAATGAACTTGATATAGTCGAATGAACCATGATAGCTTTTTAAAAGGAGTGGTTTAGGCTATGCATTTAAAATTTTCTTTTTGAAGAAAACTGGGTGGTTTTGAAACTGTTCCAACAATTAAGCTTTGGTTTGTTTTTCCTTGCATTAATCAATGTTAATGCGGTCACATCATTTAACCTTATAATTGCAGAAAAAGAAACGAAAATACAACGTATGCTTATGCCATCCGCATTCGTCACGGGGCCCCGTCATGCAATGTTATGTTACTTAACTATCGGCAGAGCGGGGGCTGGACTAGCGCGGGTGCAAAACATAAGCAACGCCTACTATATATCATACATGATTGGACATATATAGAGAGGACTTTCTTGCTCGACATGATAGTATACTATCTGGTTGCTCTTTATCTTAACAAGTAGACTTGTATTGTGATACTGTTTTTCTCTCACATATTGATAAAGCCTTTAGGATGTATACTTGACTACCAGAATTATGATGCAGATCATACTAGTGGGGCCAGGGTAGTTCATAAGTTCATCCTTTAATTGTTCCTAGTCGAGGGTGTATCGAGACAGGGCATCGATATTACAGAGTAGACTAGCGTATACGCTTCTTGACCCATTTGATGGGCGATGGATGATCTCATATCGATTGGTGTTTGACATCAAAGATGGTATACAGGTGCTCAGTGGAGACTGGGTACACTGAACAGGACTGGCCGAGAACTCCTAGATGATATTATACCTAACGTCAGATAGCAGTTCTCTGGTGACACTGGTACAGGTTAGTCTGTAGACCCGAGATCGTTATAGAGTCTTGTGTGATTCCTACTGTGCTTTGATTTCCACCTTACCACGTTCAAGAGAGCGTGCAAAACGGTGGTTTTTGGGTACAGTCCCGAGTCACATGGAGGCAATGAGCGATAGGAAGGGATTCGTCTCTCCCGGTATTGGGGGTTGATGTTGCGTTGTGCTCGATTGGCCAAAACAGGAAGTCCCTGGCCAAGGCTGATACGAAGATTTACTGGTAAGTGTTATCAGTAGTTTTTTGACCCGTTATGAGCCTCATATGGGCATGACTTATCAAGTTACTGGGGTCTGACGTTTACCACCCCTAGACTCGATATGCAACATATTAGACGAAGAGACCAGACTGTACGGTAGTGTTACTTATTGGATTCACGGGAGTATGAGCAAGCTTGCTTGTTGATCTTCTGATCGATCAATACCCGGATAGCCGTTACGTCCAGCTAGTACCGCTGACGGCTTGTGGGTGACTGATATGATCATCACCTACTGCCGGCGTATTGACGAGTTTTTAGAGTCCTATACAGAGGTTTCCAAGCTCATGCGAAACGAAGTAGGGCACATATGTGATATGTGCGGGATCGAGATTAATACGTGTATGTGATACCGTATTCCAATTTCACGATATAAGTTATATGTGATATAACCGGATTGTTGCATCAAGTGTTTATTCAATGATATGTTATATGTCTATGTGATATGCATATAAATGATATTAGTCGGTTATATGCGATACAGCCGAGTTATTAAATCAAGTGTTGATTTAATAATTTAATGTGTAATTATATATTTGATATATTAATATACATTAACTAATATTAGCTCACTTAAGAAAATATTTTCTCTTTATACATTTAATGTATATGTGATATATGTTAATGTATTTATTTTGTGTCATGCTTGATGATACATTGTACATGGGTGTATGAGACTCATACCATAATCTAGATAATTAAGGGTAATTATTTATTTAGGGATAAACAAAATTAGGTAGAATTTGTCATAGCTCATGATCCATTGAGAAGCTTGTAGAACCCATTGACTTAGTCCACTAATTTTGTTTTACTCTGGATATTTATTAATCTAACCATTATCTTTAGCCATGGTTTTGTCTCTACATGAGTTATATGATATATTTTCTCATCCATGGTTCACACCAACATAGATCATTTGAGGTCATTTTCTTGATCTCCTTCATTTTGCTCTTTAGTTTTGAGTGAGAAAAGAAAAGAAAAAGAGAGAAATAATTCTTAAGTGAGCAAAATTCCTACTTCATCAATCTACACCAGGTTATCCATTTAGTATAGGTTGTTTGCTTAACTATTTCTCAATTAGTGAAGAAGTAGCTTGAATAAGAGATTCTTCGACGTAGATCATCTTCGGCCTAGAAGTTCTTCAAGCAAGCTTGTTCCTTTCGCCTAGTGGAGCTTAACGAGAGTCCGGGAGACCACTACTTGGAACAAAGGGACTACTACACGGAGCTTTTGAAGTCGGTCTACAAAGGTTGTATTCCCATTTCACTTAGTGTAAAGTTATTTACTTGCTTATGTAAACCCTAATTATCTAGTTAGATCCTCATTCCGGGTTGCTTAGCACTCTAGGTTTTTTAAAATTGCATGCTAGATGCCTTAGAAAACATAGTGAGGGTGCTAAGGAACCCAGCAGTAGTATCAGAGCCAAGCTAGAGAATTAGACTATGTTAGTAGAATTATGAAACCGAAAAAACTCCGAAATCTCGAAACCAAAACCCTAGTTTCTGTCGTTTTTAAAAGGTTCTCTGAATTTTTTTAAAACAGGTGCAGAATGTTAGATGTGATGTAATATGAACACCAGAGAAAAACAAGCCCACTCCACCGGATTTTGGCCGGCGAAACCTAGCAAAAAACCGGCATCACCGGTTTTGTATTGGACTTTGGGCATCGTTTTTCTTTGGCGTTCCAGTCTTTGGGGTTTGGTGTTTCAGGTATTGTTTGATTTTGCTAAAGATTGCATGTAATGTTATCTTTCTGTAGTGGCAATTCGGAGTGTTTCGTATTCGTAATTTTAATATCGTTTCGGGTTTATATATGTGATGCAATATTTAGAATCCATAATAATTAGTTTTGTGAAAACTAGTTTGAATTTTGTGAACCTAGCAATTTAGTCTCATCTGATCGGTTGCTATGGGGTTTTTGATATGGATCAAAACTCTGTCGCAATCACGTAGTATACGCAGATACTCGCCGGGTAACATTACTAGATAGCCATGCCCCATAGCCCGGACCAAGTGACTGTAAGAGAACCACGTTGCCAAAAGCATCCCCCTGGGTGCTTGCGGCCGTGGTGTTCCGCCTAAGCGCACTTCATCGACGGCATCAGGGGTGCGGCCGTCTACTAAAGTTTCCGACGAGTATTCGATCAGAATGTCGGGAATCTTGTTGAATTACCCGACTGGTTATTGAAAAGTGTTTTCAATATTGAGACTAAAATGCGGGGTTTATAAGGTTAGGCATGAAATTCGGAATATGGGATATTCCAGGTTTATAATGTCTAAGGAATTCATTTGGTTAGACATGAAATCCGAAATATGTGATATTTCGGGTTTATAATGTCTAAGGTGGTTGCGGATTCCAATTGTTGTAGTTTTCGTTTTCTTTTCTTCGACCCTAAGTGTAATATGTGGTGTATCGCCGGTTTCGTTGCTATACGTCAACGACAATTGGGATACACATATGTACTTACGTTGATGACATGTGATGTTATGTATTGCTGTGATATGTTATGTTGCATCGTCGTGTTTGAATCGCCGAGGGATTTTGCGTAAGATGTGAGTTTTTCATTTTCATTCATGTAAAAATTTGTATGTAATGTTCTTTTATCGGGACACTTCCAGGTTGAGGATGATGTCACTATTGATGTATATTATTTACTTTTCCGCATTAGGATAGACCCAAGACGGGAAGCACAAGTAACCAGGTTCTAGAGTCCAGTGGGAGACCATCTCGAGGAGTCGAGACCGGGTCTCCTAACTCTAGAATTGGTAGGGTTGCTTGTCGCTCTCGTAGGGGTCTAGGGATGTGGGTTTGGCTATTCATCACGATCGTGGAATCCGTTTTTGTACTGGCTTAATTTAAAACACGGACCTCCTATATATCCAATATTTCATATGTTGACTTCTGCTGTAATGTTCTGTGATGAGATCATATGACTGCCTGAGACGAATGCTTAATATTATATATATGATATATAATAAACGTTGCTATGTTTTGCATCCGCGCTAGTCCTGCCCCCGCTCTGTTGTTAGTTATCTAACCTAACGGTGCATGACGGGACCCCGTGACGAATGCGGATGGCATAAGCGTACGTTATTTAAGTATTTTCGTTTCTGTATCTGTGATGCTTAGGAAGCATAAATGATGGGACTTCATTAATGATATTAATGAAAGGAAAGAAACCTAAAGATGTTGTAGAATCAAATTTTCAAAAAGGTAGCTCTGGTTCTTACTTGGTATAGCGGTATTCCTTGATGAATATCCAGCACCTCATTCAATGAGGAAAGAGCCGAGATCCCTTCACCGGGAATGAACTCTTTAGAAAAATCTAGCAAATGCTACAACACATTCGGTTTGTTTTGAAAACTATTCGATTTTAAAAGCGGAGCTTAAACCACTCCTTTTCAAATCACCCGACTCTACAACGATATCAAGTTCTTTACGCAAAATATTTTCTTAAAAAACGTATCGTAGCCCTCCGTCATTTCAGATAAGTACTACATAGTATTCATGCTACGTTTGTTGGCCTGCGTCAAGGCGTAGTGTGTGGTAGCTATTTAGTGCTTATCTGCTGCATATGATGCGATTGGATTAGGGTAGTCGTGCGACTTTTTTGGCCTGCGTCAAGGATCGTGCGGATGGGTTTAATTCAATCACGAAATGTATGGGTTGAACATGACTAACGGACTATGGTTTGTTGGCCTGCGTCAAGGTCATAGGACTCTAGGGGCAAAATATTATTGGGAATTTCAAGTGTTGAAATTTGCAATGAGATTGCATACCTTCTATGAGATAGTTGGATCCCGATACCCACTGCGAGTAAGAGTTACTCCTGGGAGTGTTTTACACATCACAATTAGCCGATCAAGTAGGTGTCTAGAAAGGTGTTAACAGGGTTATGCCTCTGGGAAAACGGGATTTATTTTAATTAAGTCCGTGTAAAAACACGGGGAACCTCCCTCAAAGTACCGACACTGGCCTGGCTGAACGATTGGCGAACTTGTAGGGTGCAATTAATCCCGGCTAGTCTTACCTTTTAGGGTTTGAAGGAAGATTTGATAAAAACAGTGGAAGTCATTCTAATTAGATAAAATAATAACCAATCTAATCTTGTAAGAGCATACGCTAAGTGTATTCTTCTCTCTCTCTCTCCAGGTAGCAATCATGTCAGGCCTTAATCAAGATAATAATATGAATGTATTGACCGAACCCGCTTGTTATACTGAGCTGGGGAATGTTGGTTCCACACTAAGTTATAATTGTTATAAGTCCGAGCAGGAAATAGGGGATTACCAGGATTCCCGTGCCACCCAAACGAAAAATGAGCATGTTGATGCATCTTCTTCGGGTGTGTTCATTATCGAGAACTGTTTCTCGGTACACTCTATGTTCTGGGTATTAGATACCGGATTGGGATCCTACATCAGTAATATGTTACATGGGATAAAGAAAGGTAGAGAACTTGGAAAAGGTGATCATTCTTTAAAAATAGGGAATGATGCAAATGTTGCGGCCAAAACAGTTGGTGAATATCACCTTGTATTACCAAATAGGAATACATTGATCTTGAACAACTATTATTATGTACCTCTATGATATGCAATTTAAAATCAATTTCTTTATTAGATAAAGAAGGATATAACTTTGTAGTAGAGAATAATGTTATGAACATTTTCCTAAATCAAGTGTTGATTGGGTTTGGTATATTAAGTAATGGTTTATACGTCCTAAATCAAACCAAAGTTCTTAGCGTACAAAACATACACAACAGGAAGAGTTCAGAAATGAACGAATCCTTCTTGTAACATTGTAGACTGGGTCATATCAATACTACACGAATAGCTAAGTTACATAAAGATGGATATTTGAATCAATTTGAATTTACATCTTATGAAACTTGCCAGTCATGTCTCAAAGGCAAAATGACCAAAACTCTGTTTACTGGACACGGAGAAAGAGTTACTGAACTCTTGGGATTGATACATAGTGATGTATGCGGTCCCATGTCTATACATACCAGGAATGGTTCCTTGTGCTTCATTACATTCACCAATAATCTCTCAAGATTCGAAACATGTGTTCCTGTTGAAATACAAGTCTGAAACTTTTGAAAAATTTAAGAAATATAAATGCGAAGTAGAGAACCAAACGGGTAAAAGTATTAAAATCCTACGATCTGATCGGGGAGGAGAATACTTGAGCAAGGAATTCCGTGACTATCTAAAAGAGAATAGGATTTGTAGGGTGTTTCTCGACACCCTATTGAGATGGGAATACGCGCGCGCTGGTCAGGCGTACTACTGATTCCCCCTGCCTAGGATAGGCGGGGGTTTATTGATTGTGAGGATCCGAATCTCCGGCAGCCGCGGACTAAGCTGTCGTTAATTACCCCTCGCCTTAGGGGCGAGGGAACCTCCAATTGACGGGTCAAACAGGTCATGCGAACTCAATGTGCAATGTTGTGTTTTGAAAGGGTTTCGGATGTATCGGGGGCCTCGCAGAGTTTTTACTGGGGTCCCGCTACCCGGATAGCGGGCTGAGGGTCAAGGGGGCTAGCAGCCCCCTTGCGAGGTGCGGGGCAACGCCCCGTTAGAAAATTTTCTAATGGGGGAGGTATATTTAGTGTGGAGTGCATATAAAAAATGGGGGGAAGCATCTTAAAGACGCGTGCGTGGCATGTAGGCGCATGGTGTCCGTGATCATGTGTGCGCACATTGGGCGCCTTAGCGCCCGGGG
This sequence comes from Agapanthus africanus, assembly GCA_030015575.1. Classification (NCBI taxonomy): domain Eukaryota; kingdom Viridiplantae; phylum Streptophyta; class Magnoliopsida; order Asparagales; family Amaryllidaceae; genus Agapanthus; species Agapanthus africanus. Next base: position 830,822,589 of record JASDDO010000024.1, on the reverse strand, counting down.
TCACGTGGCGCACACGTGACCATTGGGCGCCTTAGCGCCCGGGGTCACGTGGCGCACACGTGACCATTGGGCGCCTTAGCGCCCCGGGGTCACGTGGCGCACACGTGACCGATGGGTGCCTTAGCTCCCGGGGTCATGTGGCGCACACGTGACCACGGGAAACACCCGCGGGAAGGAGCCTAGCCCCTAGGTTGGGGAGTTGAACTCCCAAGGGTTTTTTGGAGTTGAACTCCTAACAGAAACTAATTTATGAAATTAAACTCCAACAGATCTAGAAAGGAGTTAAACTCCTAGGAATCTTTGGCTCTTCTTTTGAGCCTTGGATCTGTCCAAAGTTAGATTTTTGGAGATGAGTCTCCTTCTTCCTTCTTTTGATCGGCGGGATCTTGGAGAAAAGGGGGTGAGACTTAAAAGTCTCCCCTTTTCAAGATCTGATTGGAGATCCGAGCTCCCCTTCGTGGGTTTTATGGTGAAAAACTATTTATTTTTGAGAAAGGAAGAGTTAAACTCTTAATTTAATTCAAAAAAAGAGGAAGAGGGTTTTAGACCCTTGAGAAAGGGGAAAGAGCCACAAACCCTAGTTTTTGAGGAGAATGAAAAAGTGTATGCTTTATTCATCATCATGTTGCCTTATATAGGCTTACACATTTACATATAGCTCCTTGGGCTTTACAAAATGGCATTTTCCCCATCCCATACCTCATGTGCTCATTTCTTTCGCACATAAGCCATGGGCTTTACAAAAATTTGGCTTTATGCCCATTTTGCTTACATTCATGCATAAAAAAATTATATCAAAATTATTTATTACATGATTTTTATTTTGGCATGGAGGAGAGCCGGCCGCTTCATGTTCGAACTCGACCTGGGCATGGGCCCACTTGATCTGGGCTTGGGCCCACTTGTCTTGGGGTTGATCTTGACTTTGACTTGGTCAACCGGGGTGCAATTTTTGACCCCAACAGGATTCTCTTTCAGCTTACTCCTCCTGTTCCCCTCCGAAAGACGGTGCACAGGACCGCGATGGCCTGACGCTGAAATTCGGCGCAGATACTATTTGGTTTTTGTAGGGTTCCTAGGCACACTATAGAGGTCACACAAGGCATCAACCATGCCAATTTAAAATTTTATGGGTGCCGAGAAACCCTAATACGGATCGTCGGCTAGAATTCTAGGCGAAAAGATAATCTAGTTAACTACTTAACTAAAAGTTAGATGCTACAACCTTTGTAGATCCGGTTCTCCACTTCCTTAGCTCCACGTGGGTGTCCTCTCGCTGTCCATCATGAATCCCGAACTCAATCGTCGGCTTCATCGGAGAAACGGGCGAGCTAGGTCGTCGGCTTCGTGTCAAAGACGATCTACGTCGAGGCATCACAAGTTCAAGCTCCGACTTCACAAAGTTGTGAAACTTGTGAAGAAAACACCCAAAACAACTTGACAAGAGGTAGAGGGTGAAGAAATAGGAGGCGGGTTCACTTTAGAATTGGATTTCTCTCACTAGAACTCAAGTTGTCATTGATGGCATCAAGGTTTCTATCTTGAAGAAGAAGGAGAAGATCAAGCTAGTTTATGATAAGTTGTTTTAAAATGAAAAGAAAATACGTACTTATCATAATCTAACAAGGGTTAAGTGTAGAGAATAAACCATGGTCATTTGGAGAGTTAGGGTTAAGCATGAGGACAAGAATGGTTGCAAAAGTCAAGGCTTCATGAAGCTTCAACTAATGACAAAGAAAGCCACCATTCTCATCTTTATCCTTTCCAAATAAATAAATAAACAAATAAATAAATAAATGGATATGCAAAACCCTAATTATCAAATTAATCATGGTTTAATTCTATACACTTAACCAAATGATCAAGTATCATCAAACATGATACAAAAAAGTGCACAAAAGCATATCACATATACAATGTGCATCAAGTGAGAAAAATCCGTTTAAAGTGAACCAATACTAGTTAATGTAAAGTAATATATCAAATATATAATTATACATTAAATCATTAAATCAACACTTGATTCAATGATCCGGTCAAGTCGCACATGACCGACTAGTATTCAATGTATCGGCTTATCGAATCGATCTTCGATTCGATAACTAGGTTATATCACATACAACCAATCGAAACATTAATCGCGAGAATCAAATACGGTATCACATACACGCATTATTCTCGGTCCCGCACATATCTCATATGCGCTCCTATTTCATTTCGCTTGAGCCAGGAAACCTCTGTGTAGGACTCTAAAGACTCGTCAATACGCCGGTAGCAGATGATGATCATATCAAGCACCCACAAGCCGCAAGCGGTCTGCTAAACGTAACGGCCATCCGGATATTGAGCGATCAGAAGATCGACGAGCTAGCCCGCTCACACTCCTGTGAATCCAACCAGTAACACATACCATACAGTCCGGTCTGTTCGTCTGATATGTCGCATATCAAGTCTAGGGGTGGTAAACGTCAGACCCCAATAACCGATAAGTCGTGCCGATGTGAGGCTCATAACGGGTCGAGAAACTACTGGTAACACTTACCAGCAAATCTCTGATCAGCCCTGGCCAGGGACTTCCCTGTTACGGCCAATCGAGCACTGCGCAACATCAACCCCCAATACCGGGAGAGACGAAACCCCTCCTATCGCTCATTGCCTCCATGTGACTCGGGACTGTACCCAAAGACCACCGTTTTGCACGCCCTCATGGACGTGGTAAGGTGGAGATCAAAGCACAGTGGGAATCACACAAGACTCTATGACGATCTCGGGTCTACAGACTAACCTGTACAAGTGTCACCTGAGAACTGCCATCTGACGTGAGGTATAATACCATCTGGGAGTTCTCGGGGAGTCCGTCCAGTGTACCCAGTCTCCACTGAGCACCCGTATACCATCTCTGATGTCAAACACCAATGGATATGGGATCATCCATCGCCCATCTCATGGGTCGAGAAGCGTATACGCTAGTCTACACTGGTATATCGATGCCCCGTCTCGATACACCTACGACTAGGGACCTTGAAGGATGTACCTATGGACTACCATGTCCCCACTAGTATCATCTGTATCATAGTCCAGGTAGTCAAGTACACATCCTAAGGGCTTTATCAACATGTAACTATAAGACAGTATAAAGAGACAAGTGTACATGTTAAGATAAAGAGTAACCAGATAGCATACTATCATGTCGAGAAAGAAAGTCATCTCTATATATGTCCAAGCATCCAATATAATATACATCATCTGTACAATACTGGCCTCTAGGGCATACATACAACTAACAGTTTTATCCGTCCACCTCTCCGAAGATGCCAAGTTGATTTATGGCACCGTGTATCGAAGGTTTAGACGGATGCGGCCGATGTAGCAGACTTTGTCAGATTCCCCCTCGCTAGAGGGGTTTTTGATTGTGGGGACGCTCTTCCCTGCAGGCGCAAGCCCCTGCAGTTAATTACGCTACCGCTTCGCGGTAACAACTTTCTCCTTCTCCAGAATTTCACTTCATGTCGTGGGTGTTTGTTTTGTTTGTGGTTGCCCGTGGATTGTATACGGAGACTGAGTAATACCGTCGCCCGTAGGACGTGGATTAGTCCAAATCCATATTTACTTAGATTTGGGTTTTGTGTTTTTAGTTTAAGGATGCCTTAGTCGCGTTGCGGCTAAGATCGACTTAAACGTTCGTCAAGGATACGTTAGTCCTGTTTGAGACTAAGATCAACTTAACGGGATCGTTTAGATCCGACAAAAGAGCATTTGGGCTCTATTGTTCCAGTTTAGGGACATAGTGGTCCATTGCATGTATGGTCGTCGGGACCCGTCACCTCTCTAACGACGTTGAAGAATTACAACGACAAATGTCAGAGGAGTTCAGAGATGTACCCTTGAGCCAAAGTTGATTGGGGGAATTTATAGTCCAATTTGGGACTAAAGTCTGTTTGAAGGTTTAAAAATGCGTTAGCCATATTTGAGGCTAAGATCAACTTAAACGGTTGTTAAGGATACGTTAGTCCAGTTTGGGACTAAGATCGACTTAACGGGATCGTTTAGATCCGGCAAAAGAGCATTTGGAGGCTCTATTGCTCCAGTTTAAGGACGTGATGGTCCATGTTCCAGTTTAGGGACGTGGTGGTCCATTATTAGTTTAAGGACGTTTCGGTCCATCGCCAGTTTAAAGACGTAGTGGTCCATCATTAGTTTAGGGACGTCTCGGTCCGATATTAGTTTAGGGACGTCTCGGTCCACGAGTTTAAGGACCCCGCAGTCCATATGGGTGTGTGGTCGTCGGGACCCGTCACCTCTTTGACGTCGTTGAGGAATTACAACGATGGATGTCAAAGGAGTTCGGAGATGTACCCTCGAACCGGATGTAGATTGATTTAGGAGAGCCAATTTGCTCAGTCAGTTTAATTTAAGGACTTATGGCCATTATTGGACTAAGTCCAGTTGAAAATGTCCAACATTTATTTGCTTTTGCATCGCATTTCTCTTTATTTTTATTTGGGCATTTTGTTTTGGGCTCTGCCCTTTATAAATGATGCAAAGCATCAATTTCATTTGGGCTCTGCCCTTCTTATTGCTTTGCAACTTATTTTGGCCTGCTAGGTCTTTTTGATTTGGGCCTGGCCCTTTAAGTAATGCATTGCATTTGTGCAAAGCACCAAGAACCTTTTAGATTCAAAGCACTTTTTATCCCTTGATCTAAATTTGGATCAAAGAAAAACAAGTTTTTCCTTGTTTCAGAGAACCAAAGGTTCATAGCAAGTGCAAGGCACTATTTTTATTATTTTTATTTCTTTATTTATTTGTTGAAGATCACTGATCTTGTTCTTAGATCAATGATCTATTCCTAAGAGAATTTTCTCTTGTTTTAAAGGTTTTTACCTTCTTTTTTGTGTTCTCAAGGAGTTCTCAAGAGTTCTCTTCTCTCTTCTTTTTTTTTAAAACCAGATGTGTCTATTTGAAATGAGGTCTGGGGTCCTTTTTATAGTGCTAAAAAATTAGTTAAATTTGTTAAAAAGATATTTTCCTGAGTGATTTGGAGAATTTTCCCCACCGTTGGATCTTTGATCCAAAGGCCCCTGTTTTACAGAAGAAATCTTCTTGTTTTAACAAGAACAGAAAAAATTTCTTTAAATCTTCATTCTGTTTTTGCGCAACTCCCCAGCGCGTGACACGTGTCGCGCAGTGAGGCGCTTGCGCAACTGCGCAGACACGTGTCGCGCAGGGAGGCGCTTGCGCAACTGCGCTTGCGCAACTGCGCAGACACGTGGCGCGCAGTGAGGCGCTTGCGCAACAGTGTGTGCGCAACTGCGCAGACACGTGTCATGCAGCGGTGCGCTTGCGCAGTTGTACTTGCGCAACTGCGCAGACACGTGGCGCGCTGTGGTGCACTCGCGCAACAGCGTTTGCGCAACTGCGCAGACACGTGCCGCGCAGCGGCGCGCTTGCGCAGTTGTGTTTGCGCAACTGCGCGGACACGTGTCACGCAACGCAGCACTTGCGCAACTGAGCGTTACTTTTGCTTTTTAAAGAGCCTTGCTCTGATTGGACGCACTGCCTTGGGCGTTGTGCTGCCGAGTCAACTTTTGACACGTGGCAAGTTGCGCGCAGCGCACGGGAGCTGAAGCGTTGCTTCAAAATTTGAATTTTTGAAATTCAAATAGAGCCTTGCTCTGATTGGGGGAACAAATGCCCCCCACCGTTGCGCTCACGTGGCGCGCACGTGAGTGCAGCGGTGGCAAGATCCTGGCCGTTGGATCATGGAGGTCAGGTGAAGAGGCGCAGGCGTCTATAAATAGGACCCTTGGTCCTTTAATTTCTTTACCGTTTCAAGAACTTTGATTCAGAGCCTTGCTCTTGCTTAAGAACTCTCAGAGCCTTGCTCTTGCTTCTTCTCAAGAACTTTAAAGTTCAGAACTTAGAATCACTCTAGGTAAAAAATTAATTTAAATTAAATTTAATTATCAGAGCCTTGCTCTTATAGAGCTTTGATCTAAAGAAAACCCCTTTGGGGTTTCTTCAATAGAGCCTTGCTCTCATAGATCTTTGATCTAAAGAAAACCCCTTTGGGGTTTCATCAACAGAGCCTTGCTCTCAAAATTTTACAGAGATCTTGTTCCTGGGTTTTAACCCATGAACAGAGCCCTGCTCATAGATCAAATGTAGATCTCTCCTCTCTTTTTTTTTATATATAAAAATGGAGAACTCCCAAAAGTTTTCATGAATTTTTAAGATCCCAAATTTTTTTTTTAATCCTTAGGAGTTATAGTTTTCATTACTATTACAGAGCTAGGCTCTTTTTTTTTTTTAGGAAGTTTTATTCCCCTGAGACCAGAGTTTGACAAATGTCACTCTGTGACAGAGCTTTGCTCTAAAAGAGGAGATTTTCTCCTTGTCTTTAGGGATTTCCCCCCAATAAGGATATTCTTTTGGGGGTCTTTTTCATTAACTGACAGTCTCATCCAATGATGGGACTGTCTTATCAAATGATGCGCCGTCATCTTGATTTTGTGGGTCCCCCTTTAGTCCCCTACCCACTGCATTGTAGTGTGATGTAGGACTTTGAAATGTGAAGCATTGGAACACTAACGATTATATATATATATATATTTTACAGGAAACATGTCTGAAGATTTGTCTTTCCCTTTTGTTCGCTCGGAAGGAGGGTTCCCCCATTCGCCAGTGGACCGGGTGGTGTTTGCTCTGATTAAAGATCATGATCCCGAGTGCAAGAAACTTCACCTATGGGGAAGGTGGTACAGCCAAATCATCCAAGGCCGTCGCAGCTTCAGCTCCGCCTCACCCTCTGAGCCTATAGTTACGATCCCTTATGCGGAAAAGCCTCCGGTGGAGTATGCCGTGGAGGTCAAAAATTGGAATTCCGACGACCTCCTTCAGCCTGCAATCGGTGCCATCCCGGTGCAGCCGCCACCGGCGATAGACATCTTGGGGAGGCGAATCTGTCAGGGTGAAGCACGCCCTTGGGGACAGGCTTATAATATTGGACTGATCCCGCGACCGCTTGCCGGATATTTGCAATGGGCCCGTTACATTTTGGCGGCGAAGAGGGCTCACCTGATGACGATTGGTTTATACTCGGCCGTCTACGTTTCGCTTTTCGAGTATCCCTCTCCTCCGACGTGGTGGATAAAGGCCTTTATTGAACAATGGAATATCCCCACCCATACCTTCCTGATAGCGGATAGGGAAGTCTCCATTTCTTTGAAGGAATTTGCTGAGATTTCAGGTCTGCCAATGAGGGGGGAACACTATGAGGAGCTGCTTCCTCCTGAAGAGTATGTCTTCGCCACCAAGCAGCTAGTACTTGACTTAACTCCAGAGAATGCCATTCAGCATCAACACCCGGGCTTGGTGAAGGTGTTGGAGATTTATGAGGAACTCCATTCGGAATCGGGCGATCGGGGCGTCAGTTCCGCGGATTTCATTGATCGCTTTATCCGCCCGGAGTTCCTATCAGAGCAGGGTGAGAAGTTCGCTCAGCTTGCTGACCCCTTTGGTTTCGGCTTGGACCGCCGACCTTCATCGGAAAGTGGCCAACGGGATTTTTATCTCCCCGGTATCGCCAACGTCCCTTTCTCAGAGATCGCCGTTCCCGGCATGGACGAGGAGACTTTTTTCATAGGGTTCTTGGGTCTATGGTTATGCAGCTTCGCGCTCCCCATGCACCCACGCCTCATGCGGCCTTCCGTCTTCTATCCGGCGCATCAAATGGCGGCTGGTTTGCAGCTATCGGTAGGGATCGCCGGGCTGGCTTACCTTTACAATGGACTTAGCGTAGCGGCGGACGCTAATGAGCCTGGGGTACAGCCTGCCAACTTCCCGATACATTATTTCACTTCTTGGATGGAGATGCATGTGCAAGGGGTGTTTGGTGCTCACAAGACTCCCCCATTCTTTGAGATATGCAGACTTCCGAGGGTCATGCGGTTAATCGGGGCTTCCATCGTGGTTGCATCCCCGCGGGATTCTAGGGGACTGCTCCTGCGTTCACATCTAGTCGGAGCGAAGATCTCTTTTGTGGATAAGGTCATCACCATAGGCTCAGAGACCACTAAGTCAGTGGTGCCGCTACGTGATGACTTTACGGGCAGGGCTACTGTACTAAAGGCTCGGGAAATCCTCCACCTTTACTCCATTCGGCCGGGCTACCTAGTATTTAGGCAGAATGAGACGGCTCTCTTTATGAGGTATAACCCACATCGATTTGCCCGACAATCGAGTTACAATCAAGGGATCCCGATGGAAGCCTTTCTGGAAACACCCGCGGCCAACCAAGAGGGGATAAGGAATGCGATGCATCATTTCATCCGGCTTAATACAGGTTCCTATTTTTTTATTAGTGAACCTAGCTGTGCCCCTAAAATAATCCATCCATATGTAGCCTGGTATGCGCATGCTATGGGTCCAATCATCTTAATGGAGAAACGCCTGCTGGTTGACCGTAGGGGTGCGCCTCCCGGCGGTGATCGCAAGGCTCCCTTGCAGCCAAGGATCCAGGTCACCCTCCCGATAAAAGATGCCGGAGCTGACCAACCACGCGTGTTGAGCCCCCCGCATGGATTGCCACTGCCTACTACGGTGGATGCACCACCGGCGCCCCGTGCTCCTACAAAGACGGTTAAAGTGGTATCGCCAGGGTCTGGCGCAGGAGCGGATATCGGGACTCGCCGCCCTAAAGTGACTGCCAAGCGCAAAGCTACTCCGGGTGGATCTAAAGCTGGCGGACAGAAGAAAAAGAAGTCCACCCTATCCCTCGATGCGATCCTTAGCTTAAAGCCTGCGGCTCCTCCCGCCGGGGCCATATGTGAATATGGCAGCAATGAGGGCTTCGTGGTAGACCCTGCGGACACCAATTTGGCTGCCGCCATTGCAGCTTCGGAGCGATCGGCGAGGCTTGAAGCGATGTTAAGCAAACTCGCTGAGTCCGGTAATCATCAAACGCTTTATTTGTCATTTTATTGCACTTTGTATTATTATCTTTAACTAACATTTGCTCCATTTTCAACAGGTGTCTCTACTGAAGAGGCTATTGCTGCTTCCCTGAAAACCTTCCAGGAGGAGGAGGAGAAGCGTGCCCTAGCAGGCGTTGGTATGTTTCACCCCTTTCTCTTTTATAAGGAAAGTTTGTTGTCTTTTTCTGATAATCAACCTAACCCTCTTTTGTTTCTTTGCAGGGGTCGTATCAATTGATGCGGGGATCCTTCCCGAGTCCGTTATCTTGGTCCCGGCTTCGTCGAAGTTGCCACAAGAGCCTCGGCTTGACAAGACGACGAGGGATGCCCTGAAAAATCTAGAGGCGTCCCTATTCACGGACGAAGAAGCCTCACTCAAGGAAGCCCTAGTGGCATCCGTCTCAACGGCTCGAGAGGAGCGGAAGCGGTTGAGACGCGAAGCAAAGGCGCGCAGAGCTGCTTTGGCCACGGGAGCGGGCCCTAGCACTATTCCTCGTGCCGACACTCCTTCCGAAGCAAAGGCGCGCAGAGCTGCTTTGGCCACGGGAGCGGGCCCTAGCATTATTCCTCGTGCCGACACTCCTTCTGAAGAGGCCCCTTCCGCCCTGTCTACTGCTCATAGGCATGTGGCGCGCGCGGCTCGGAGTGCAAACGATAAATCCTCTTCAGGTAGCATTTCTTTCAGAACCTTGTTGTAAGAATTATCAAGCCATTGGCTCATATGCATTCCATCTTGCAGGGCCAAGTCCGACTGAGGGGGAGGCGGAGACCGTCGAACCCAGGGGAATGGAGGAAACGGTACTTGTCGAACCCGAGCCGACAGCGAGCACCGTCGTCGGGGCCATGGCGCCTGAAACAGGGGTTGAGGGATCTGCCGCCGAGAGGGTCATTGATGCCGCACCTGAAGTGGCGGCAGATGAGATGATTGTCTTAACTGAGCCGAAGGCAGTAGAGGGCGAGGCGCTCGAGGTTGGAAACGTTACGGTGCCGATGGATGAGACAACCGCGACCGAAGAAATCGAGGGAGTATCGGGTGAGGCGGCCACGATTCCTGAGGAGGAGCGAACCGCTCTTTCCCAGGAATCTGGTAATACTCCAATCATAGTCCTCCCCGCGTATGGTTCCTTGCCGTCTCCAGGGCTCGCGAGCACAACAACGGTTACCATCGAGTCAGGTGATGAGGCTACGGGCGGTGGTCTCATGTCAATGGAGGAGGGGATTGCTTCAGTTTCTGCTGGCAGCTCGTCGGGTAAATTTTGAGTCACCAGCGTTCCTTTTTTTTTATATATATCTTGCGATCTCTTCTAACAAGCTTGTCTTTGCAGGTGCGGCCAGTGCCGACGCTCCATTGCTCGAGGGAGCACCGTCGACTACTGCTTTGGCGGTGGTCACCTCCCCGCCTTCCCTTGTGCCATCGCGGATGTTGGAAGGTATGGATTCACGACTCATGCATTAATCTTTCAAAAATGTAGCTTTTGTACTAACATTATACCATTGTGCCCTTGCAGGAGTGCTCTTTGATCATTTATATCAAGTGTTGCTCCCACACTTCTCTTTCCCATCCGAACTCGCTTCTCCCTCTAGTGGCGCCGGTGAGTATACTTTCACTATAATATCTTTATTTACCCCCTTTTTTCTAGCAATGGGATAATTTCTGACTTTTCCTTTTCTTTATTGCAGTGCCACAAATCGAAGGAGGGGATGCAAGACCTGCCGCGCTACCGGCCCTTCCGGCTTTGCCGTCCGTTGCAGCTGGTATAGTAAATTTCCTTTTTGGTAACCCTTCAACATCTCTTGAACCATCGTTTGACCATTTGCAGCTATTGTTCCGGTTCCGGTCCCTTTTGAGTCTCGCGTCCTTTCACCGGCAGGCCCTTTCTTGAAACGTCCGTCTTCAAAGGGTGCTGTGATGAGTTTGGGCATGCTGAGCGGGTACATCGAAGAGCTTAACATGGACGCTCTCCCTTCTACCGTAGATTTCGCTGTGGAGGTTAATCCAATGTTGGCGGCGCTCGTAAATTTTCATAACGAAGGCGTCGTCAAATCTTGGGTTAATCACTGCAGGGAGATCGAGGCATGTCTATATCGGCTGGAGTCGATGCGCCCTTCTCCCGAAGTTTTAGCCCTGAGCACCCAACGCACAACTTGGCTCGAGCAAAGCACTTCGCACTTCCGCCACTTGGAGCAAGAAGCAGCTTTAAGACTAAGGGAATGCCAAAAGACCTCGAACGAAACGGCCCATCTGCGCGCTGTGGTTGAGGCAAATGCTGCCCAAGTGAAGACTATCTTTGAGGGTTTCTTGGAGCGCATCTCCCATGGGCTAAACTTGAAGCGGAAGCTTGACGTAGCTGAGCGCAATATCCCAAGTCGGGAAGCTGCCTATCAGGTCGTCAGGGAGCAGCTTGCGTCGGTCTTGCAGCAATGAGCCCAAGTGGAGGCAGAGCTGGCGGTGGTAGCCGATCAAGAGAAGGCACGGAAGGACATATGCGAGCAATTGCTAAATCTATGCAAGACGCTTCCTTCCCAGTAATTCTCCTTGTATCATTTGTACTTGTAAAATATATGTATATTTTTTTATTCTTTAGTACAATGTATCCTGTACCCGATTAATACTTATGAATAAAAGATACACATTTTGTAATGTCCTGTGTCATTTCTTCGCCTTTTTCATTCTTTTCAGCATGATATCTTTAATGCACCTTATTGGCAGACAACTTTATTCTTCCCAGAGATAACGATGGCTTAGACTGCGGTTTTAGATCCGCTGCCTAAGACTTTTCAACTCTATGAGCCATGAGGGTCTCATAGAGGCTTTTCTCCCTGCGGATCGAGAGGATCTCGTAGGCGGATTTTCTCCTTAGGAATCGTGAGGATTCCTAAGTGTGGTTTTCTCTTACAAGTCGTAAGGATCCTGCAAGAGAATTTTTCCCTCTCACGAGTCGAGAGGATTCGTAAGCGGTTGTTCCCCTCCTCGTCGAAATTCAACTTCGGAGAGTGAGACCCGTGAATAGTATGCAAGAGACCATTTTGGATTGACTTGCAGGGCCCCATTGCTCAAGAAGCAAGCTCTCCCGCTTCTGCTGCTTGAGGCCTCATCTTGCAAATTAAGAAGCAAGTTCAATTTGTTGAAGAAATCCCTTTTCTGAAAGATTTGGCGGGATTTCCCCCACCATCGGATCTTTGATCCAAGGGCTTCTGTTTTACAGAAAATAATAATAGAAAAGATTTCTTCAGAACCTTAATTTTTGTTTAGCGCAAATGCTCCAGGGTATGACACGTGTCGCACAGCGCATAATGCAGCGCAACTGTGCTAGCATATCTGCGCCGCCACGTGTCACGCAGCGCATGGCGCATACGCCGCTGAAGCGTCACTTCCTTTGGTTTTGCTTGAAATAGAACTTTGCTTTGATTGGGTGCGCTGCTTTGGGGCGCTGCGCCGATGCATTTACGCCAGACACATGGTACGTTGCGCAGCGCAGATAATCTGAAGTGTCGCTTCATTAAATTAATTTTCAAGACAGAGCTTTGCTCTGATTGGGGAAAGACGAAGCGTTACTTCATCTCCTGCCTTGGAATCTGAACAGAGGTTCGCTCCAATTAGGGTAAACCGCCGTGACAACTTTTGGAAGTCGAAGAGGCACTTGATGCCTATAAATAGGACCTTTGGTCCCCTCCAGATACTTATCATCTTTCAGATTTCTATCTTCGAAGACTTCATAGCCTTGTTCTTGCATTCAAGAACTCCGGTGCCTTGCTCCTCCCCTTTTATTTCAAAGTTTTTAGGAAAACTTTAGGTAAAATCGATTCTTGGATCAATCTTAACCAGCAGAGCTTTCGTCCAAGGGACTTTATCCTTGAACATAATTTTGCTCTCTAGGAATTTAGTCCTCCATGTATATTATTGCTTTTCTATTGCTGATCTTCCTGCAATATTTCCTCCAGGCATAATGGCGGCGGTGCATCTGTACAGTTTGCACGAGTTCATTACCTACGACGATATCCGCGCTCAGGGTCGTCAACAAAACCAGGAGTTTACAGACGCTGAATGTGCAGAAGTCATGGGTCGTCTGAACGCAAGCGGTGGTTGGCTGTTGCCTCGTCGTTCGGCCCTTTTGAAAGTCGTGTTGGGAGCCATATGGAGAGCACTTCCGGGTCTTCATGAGGCCTTACCGCTCAACGCGCTGGATGATGCTGAAGACAAGGTGCATTCAGTGTACCTGACAGGGCTGATTTCAAAGAAACGGCGGAACAGCCTTATTGACATCTTACACCAAGTCTTCCAGCAGACGACAATAGTTGCTGCTTATCAAAGGCCAGGAGGGCTCGCCGATGATATCGACACAGAGGAGCGCGAAAGATTGCGCATAAGAATAATTAGAAAGGCCAGAAGAACTCTGGATGGCCTTACTTTTGATTTCCTCAATCCGTGCCCCGGATCTGAGGTTATACCGTTGTAATAATTTGAATAATGTTTCTCATTCATTATTCTTATGTTTGTAAAAATTTTTAGCGGTATGAATGGAAACCCTCCCCCTTTCTATTTCAGCTTGTCTTATTTCTCGTCCTGAGTCTTCTGTCCATGCATAAATGAATGCGTCACGCATGCCAGATCAAATGTAAACCGGATATTCTTTCTGTCATCTTCTTTCTTTTAATGTCAGCAGGTTGTCTTAATAACTATGGTTGATGGATGTCTAAAACGAGTATTCCGACTTCCTCAGGAAATAGCGATGGCTTAGGCCGCAGGTTCAGGTCTACCGCCTAAGACTTTTCAATTCTATGAGCCGTGAGGGTCTCATAGAGGCTTTTCTCCCTACGGATCGAGAGGATCTCATAGGCGGATTTTCTCCTTAGGAATCGTGAGGATTCCTAAGTGTGGTTTTCTCTTATAAGTCGTAGGGATTCTATAAGAGAATTTTCCCTCTTACGAGTCGAGAGGATTCGTAAGCGGTTGTTTCCTTCCTCGTCGAAATTCGACTTCGGAGAGTGAGACCCGTGAATAGTATGCAAGAGACCATTTTGGATTGACTTGCAGGGCCCCATTGCTCAAGAAGTAAGCTTTTCAATCCTTACTGCCTGAGACTCTTTCTTACAAATTGAGACGAATCGGGAATTTGCTCGCGGAGAGGGCAATGGCTCTGCGAGTTGACATGAGTTAAGAGGCTCTCATCACGGAGTGTTTGTATCCGTGAGTCGAGGAGTTTGCCAGGGATTATTTGTTTCCCGAGCACCAAGGATTATTTGTTTCCTTGGGGTTTGAAACGAGTCGAGGATTCCCACGGAGGCGCTGGCGGCTCTGCAGGTCGACGCGGATCAGGAGGCTCTCATCAAGGAGTGTTTGTATCCGTGAGTCGAGGGATTTGCTAGGGATTATTTGTTTCCCGAGCGCCAAGGATTATTTGTTTCCTTGGGGTTTGAAACGAGTCGAGGATTCCCACGGAGGCGCTGGTGGCTCTGCAGGTCGACGCGGATCAGGAGGCTCTCATCAAGGAGTGTTTGTATCCGTGAGTTGAGGGATTTGCTAGGGATTATTTGTTTCCCGAGCGCCAAGGATTATTTGTTTTCTTGGGGTTTGAAACGAGTCGAGGATTCCCACGGAGGCGCTGGTGGCTCTGCAGGTCGACGCGGATCAGGAGGCTCTCATCAAGGAGTGTTTGTTTTGTGAGTCGAGGGGTTTGTTGGGAGAGTATGGCTCCCTCTTTGTTTACGCCCTTGGATTGTATACAGGGATCGATGTGATCTTAACTGTAGGGCCAAAATTTTCATTCTTTCATTCATTTTTTTTTCTTTCCGCGATGCTCTATCATTTCAGCTTTTATATCGCGAAGGTCGCGATTGCCCAATCATTTCGGCTATTTTTCGCGGTGCCCAATCATTTCGGCTGTTTATTTTATTTTTACTCGCTGCTTTTTATTGCGAGTTGCCCAATCATTTTGGCTATTTCGCATGCATACATTTTACTTGCTTCTTTTTATTGCAAGTTGCCCTATCATTTCGGCTATTTCGTATGCATGTGCGGCTTACTGGCTTTTCGCCGTAAACCTGAACTTGGACACTGATTTCGGCATCAGCACCGCTACAACTGGGATATTACCAGGAGCGAATCATCATTTGCTTCTGTCATTGAACAAAGGAGGCTTAGCGACCAGGGTTAGGGTCCTGTCGACTAAGGCTTTTGACTTTATGAGCCGTAAGGGTCTTACAAAGCTATTTCTCCCTACAAGTCGTGAGGATCTTATAGGTGTATTTTCTCCTTAGGAATCGTGAGGGTTCCTAAGTGTTTTGTTCCTCTGTAAGTCGTAAGGATCCTACAGGAGGGTTTTCTCTTTGTAAATCGAGAGGATTTACAAGGGTTATGCGAACATATCCCCAGTCACGGATGGACCTTGGTTAGGGAAATGTTTATTCGCGCCCGTGGATTGTATACAAGGGTCAGTATTGAGCCACTTGTAGGGCAATATCGAAGGTTGTGGGGGTTGCTTAAGCACAGGTTTAGATCTCTGTAACTTAAGACTTTCAAATCTTACGAGCCGTGAGGGTCCCATAAGAGCGTTCTCCTTACGAGTCGTGAGGATCTCGCAAGTGTATTTTCTCCTTAGGAATCGTGGGGACTCCTAAGTGTGTTGTTCCCTTGTGAATCGTAAGGATCTCACGCGGGTGGTTTCTCCTTATAGGGTCGAGAGGACCCTACGAGTGCTTCTTAACGAGGTTGCGCCCTTTCGGGTTTTCACAAACACTCGTCGGTAGTCCTGCTGTTTTTACTCACGGTGCCCTCTCGGGTTTTCATCCGTGCCCATTTTGCTTATGGAAATACCGCTTTTATTTTCTTTCTTTCTTTTTTTTTTATTTTCTTTTTCCCTTTTTTTTTACGAGGTCGCGCCCTTTCGGGTTTTCACGAACGCTCGCCGGTAGCCCTGCTGTTTTTACTCACGGAGCCCTTTCGGGTTTTCATCCGTGTCCCTTTTTGCTTATGGACATACCGTTTTTATTTTATTTTATTTTTATATGTTTTTTTTTATTTCTCGTCAGCCTAAAGATGCTGCGGTAGTAGTTTAAAGACGTTTCGGTCTGCTATTATTTTAAGGACATTTCGGTCCGCTGTTAGTTTAAGGACATTTCGGTCCGACATTGGGAAGTTGGCTACTGCTTATAAAACTTGAGCTTAGGAAGATAGCGAGCGGACATGGTCGTCGTCATCTATCACTGACCTAGGCTGTGGCTCATTAAGCGTAGTATTTCTTCAGGAAGCGACCGTTTATCGACCTGAAAGGCCTTTCACCGTGCATGTTCGTGAGTAGATAGGCCCCACCCTGGTAAACTTTATCTATGATGTACGGGCCTTCATAATTTGGCTCGAATTTTCCCCGCTTGGCGCGATTGGGAATCATAGGCCTTTTGACCACTAGCACGAGTTCGCCTTGGTGGAATGTCCTCGGTCGGGTCAATCTTTCGTATGAGCGCGTCATCTTTGCTTTATAAGCTTCCAGATTTTGTTGCGCTATGAGCCTAGTTTCATCAAGGGCGTCAAGCTCCTCAAGCCGAAGGTGAGCATTTTCTTCGTCCGTTAGCTCGTGGTGAACTGCCACTCGTAGAGAGGGTAACTCTATCTCGAGAGGGAGTACTGCTTCCGTATCGAACACCAACGCGTACGGCGTTGTGTTCGTGGCCGTCTTGAATGTAGTTCGATATGCCCAAAGAGCTTCTTGCAGTCTTTCGTGCCAATCTTTCTTATTACGGGACACCGTTTTCTTCATGATTTTTGTCAAGGTCTTGTTGAAGGCCTCGGCGAGACCGTTAGCTCGTGGATTATAGACTGAGGAATATCTCCAGTCTATGTTATGCTGCTGTGCGAAGCGGCTGATTTTATGACTTCGGTAGGCTGGCCCGTTATCGGAGATGATCCGCCTCGGAGTTCCAAACCGATATATGACGTGCGTTTTGAAGAAATGGAGGATATTCTCCGTCTTCACTTCTCTCAATGGTACTGCTTCTGCCCACTTAGAGAAGTAGTCAGTCGTCGCTAGGATGAAACGATGTCCTTTAGACGATGCTGGTTCGATGGGGCCGACTATATCAGTCCCCCACATTTCGAATGGCCAGCTAGCTACCGTTGGATGCAATGGATTTGGGTGCTGGTGGATGAAGTCCCCATGAATCTGGCATAAGTGATATTGCTTCGCATATTCGATGCAGTCTTGAATCATCGTGGGCCAGTAATAGCCCATCCGTTTGATCTTCAACTTCATCTTTGGACCTGCTTGGTGAGAACCGCAGATTCCGTCATGAACCTCCTGAACGACTCTTTCCGATTCGTCCGGTCCTAAGCATCTCAGCCATAGAGAATCGAATGACCTCTTGTATAGAGTATCATTGACGAAGGCGAAAGACAGAGCTCGTTTTATGAGTTGATGTCTTACGGACGCATCTTCGGGCATTTGGTGGGACTTGAAGTAGTCTATAAAGACTTCCCTCCAATCCTCAACCTTCTCATGATCTTTTATTTGCAAGGTCGCTTGTTCAGTCACTCCCTTTTCTTCGGGCGATCCCGGAGGTATTTCTGCGGGGGCGAGCACCCGACGACTTTGTACCATGATTCTAACGTCATCGAGGTTCTCATCAGCCATTTCTTTAGCAAGTTTGGCCAACGCGTCCGCTTTGCTGTTATCCGCGCGTGGTATGCTCTCCAAAGTATAGGAGGGAATTTGGGTTAGCAGTTGTTGCACCTTTTCACCGTATTTTACCAATTCCGGTTTGCATGTTTGGTAATCGCCGTTTACTTGACTAACGACCAGTTGCGAATCTCCGTATATGAGGAGGTTTTCAATTCCCATGTCAATGGCGATCTCGAGGCCTGCTATCAAAGCTTCGTATTCGGCTTCGTTGTTTGTCCCCGGTTCCGTCAGGGAGAACGCGTAGCGCATTATCCCTCATTGTGGAGTTATAAAGATGAGTCCTACCCCTGATTTGATTATAGGGGTACTTTGTTTGCACTTCTTCACGGAAGATGCTCCGTCAAAATAAAGCTCCCATCGGGTATTATCACCATCGATCGCATCAAAAGCATGTTCGTCTGGAAGATCGCAGTTTAAAGGAGAGTCGGCCGGTATCGGGTGCTCAGCAAGGAAGTCGGCGATGGCCTGGCCTTTTACTGCTTTGAGTGGTCGATATGCTATCGAGAACTCCATTAAGAGCAGGGCCCATTTAGCGAGTCGTCCTGTCAATATGGCCTTTGACATTAGATATTTGATAGGGTCCACCTTTGAAATGAGATAGATTTCATGCGCTAATGCGTAATGTCTAAGCTTTGTTATTGCGAAGATCAACGCCAGGCAGTGTTTCTCAATGTGGGAGTAATTGCTTTCTGCCCCCAGCAGCACTCAACTTAAGTAGTAAAGTGCTCTTTCTTTCCCCTGGTCATTCTCTTGTGCCCATAATGCGCCCAAAGAACCTTCAAGGGCGGCCGTGTAAAGAATGAGAGGCTTTCCCTTCACTGGAGCAGCCAACACTGGAGGGTTTTGCAGGTAGTGTTTGATCTCGTCTAGTGCGCTTTGGCACTTTTGATCCCAGACGAACGGGGTTCCCTTCTTCATCAGGTGGCTGTAAGGACGGCACTTTCCTGAGAGGTTGGCTATAAATCGCCGTATGTACGCGAGCTTCCCTTGGAGAGACCGCAGCTGTTTGAGAGTTCTCGGCGGAGGCATTCCCATGATTGCCTTGATCTTGGATGGATCTATCTCGATACCTCGGTGTCGAACGATAAATCCCAGGAATTTGCCCGAGGAAACCCCGAATGCACACTTCAGAGGGTTCATCTTCAAGTTGTATTGTCGAAGACGTTGAAATACGGTCTTCAGATGCTCGAGATGTTCCTCATATGATTTGCTTTTAACAACGAGGTCATCGATATAGCATTCAACGATTTCGTGTATAAGGTTATCGAAAATCTTCGTCATGGCCCTTTGGTAGGTTGCACCGGCGTTCTTTAAACCGAAGGGCATCACCTTGTAACAGAATATTCCCAAAGGAGTCCGGAAAGCCGTATGTTTCTGGTCTTCAGGGTGCATTTTTATTTGATTATATCCTGATGAGCCGTCCATGAATGAGAAAATCTCATGTGTGGACGTATTGTCTATCATCAGTTCGGTGACTGGTACTGGGAAATCATCCTTCGGGCAGGCTTTGTTGAGATCCCGAAAGTCCACGCATATGCGCACCGTCCCATTTTTCTTCATCACTGGGACAATATTAGCAATCCATTCAGGGTATTGAACCTCCTGGATAAAGCCGGAGTCTATCAGCTTTTTGACTTCAGCGTTGATGCTCATCTCGAGCTCAATCCGCATTCTTCCCGGCGCTTGTTTGACTGGCTTGACACTCGGGGATATTGCCAGTCTATGTACAGCAACTTCTGGATCAAGTCCTGGCATCTCGGAATAGTTCCATGCGAAGCAATCTTTATGCTGTACAAGGACGTCCTTTAACGCAGCCACCTTTTCTTCAGACAGCAGCTCGCTGACGAATGTCGGTCGCGGATCGTTTATCGTCCCCAACTCAATTTTCTTGAGGTTATCTGCAGTGGTGTGTATTCTGTCCTCCAGTTCTTTTAGAGCTGGGGGAAATTCTGAGATCACCTCATCATTGCTGTTTTCGAGGCACCAGGAAAGGCTGTCCATGTTCTCGGATTCTTCTTGTAGTATTGTTATCATGTAACAGGTACGAATTCGCTTCCAATCCCAATGTGGAACTGGTTTTTCTTTCGTGGCCTTAGGCTCGTGCTTTTGTGGTGGTGATACCCTCCAGTTGTTGGACAGAGCGAATTTACCAAGCTGATATTGATCTTCGACCCAATTCTTGAAGGTGAAGCAATCTTCAAGAGGATGACCTACTACTCGATGGTAAGAGCAATAGTCCGGGTGTGAGGCTTTGCCTGCTTGTTCAGGGTGTTTAGACTCCGGCGGCACGAGCATCTGATGTTTTAGAGCAAGCTCAAATATCCTTCTTGTCTTATCCCGAGGAAAAGAGTATGCTCGACTCATTTTCTTCATGAGGGATAGGTCAATAACGCTCAATTCCCGTTTGCGTGGCTTCTTAGCCCTGCTTTGCTGTTGTTGAGCGCCTTTTTGGCCTTTCGGCTTATTTCTGCTTTTGCGTCGAGCCTTCTTTATATCAGGTTGACAAGGAGCGGCATTTTCATCCTTTGCGGCCTGTTGGAGAAGGCGTTGCGTCTTGGCTTTCTCGTAGATGGCCGTCTCACGGTTGTGATCATCTCGGACTTTTTGACCAGCTTTCTTTATAAGTCTGTCCATTTGTTCCTCGAACGACGGACTAGACTCTCTTGCATCTGGAACCTTCATTGGCTTAGGATTAGCGTCCTCCCATTGAGCATCCGCTTCTTCATCAAGGTCATACACGACGTAGCAGCCGGGTAGTAACTCTCGTTTCTTTGACCGGATGTATCCAAGCCCTCTCGTTTCCATTCTCCCATTAGGCAGTTTGCGTTGAGTCCCGGGAACATTCCAGACCCTGTCATAGAATTTGGCCTCTCTAACGGTCTGTTTGAAGGATATCCCCTGGCGTTTCAGCAGCTTCTTCAAACCCTCTGTATAATATCTGGGAAGACGGATAGGCTGAAGCCTGTCGAGCGCAGGATCCGCGCCATGCCAGATTTCTTTTTCCACCTTGGTTTCTTCAGAGCGGTAGAACAAAATTGCTTTCTCGCTTTCTCGCCTGGGAGGGATGTAGAATGTCCGCAGCTCTTCTATACTGTAGATATTAAGTGCGTCCAGTTCTTTATGATGTTTAGGCGGCACTATGGCGACTTGCAGACTTTGCTCTTCGTCAGCGGAAGCTTGTATTGAAGGTCGAGCAGAGGATACGACATGGACCTCATCCTCCGAGTCACTACCAAAGACCAATGTAGGAGTGGACGGTCCTGGCTTGTTATGTTGGGGCGGACCCGAATAAACGATCTCCTCTTCCTCCTCGGTATCACTGCCGAAGACAGGGATGGTGGCGTTAATTTTATTTTCCGGCTTGTGACACTTCTCCGTGTCTTCGAAATCCGGCAAGAAGTATTTGGCATCTTCGTATTTGCGGACCTCGTTCACAGAGAACGGGTTCAGTTCTCCCGTCACGGTATACTCGAAACCATCCTTAAAATACTTCATACACTGATGTTGTGTAGAAGGGATGATGTTGTACTCGTGTAACCATGGTCGGCCGAGCAAAGCGTTGTAGCATGTCTTGGCATCTATGACGTGGAACTTAATGTCCGTGACGAGTAGTCCGAAGCGTAGCGTCAGTATCACAGACCCAAGAGTCTTTAACGATTGGGAGTCGAACCCGGATATGGTGATCTTGTCCCGAGCAAGGTGCTGGATGCTCATGCAGATTTCCTTCAACACCCGCACGTTGAGTAGGTTAACAGACGACCCGTTATCGATCAGGATTTTGCCTATCTTTATATCATGGCAGTATCCCGAAACATAGAGAGGGCGATTGTGTTCGCAAGTCCCAAGTAGAAGGTCTTCATCGCCAAAAGTAACATCAGCCGTGTGTACTTCCTCTAACTCATCCTTCATCTTTTCCTCGGCCAGGCATGCTTGGAATTGTTCTGGGTCGTGGAGTGCCTTAATCAACGAATCTCTCGCCTCTTTTGATAGCAAAAGGGCGTCAAGAATGCTGAGCTGTGAGGGCAGCTTCCTCAGATGTGCTAAGACGTTGTAATCCACCTTATTCTTCTTTAGTGGGTTCTTAGCGGTTAACTCTTCCGCAACTTGGTCATCGAGAGTAATATCCTCAGAGACCTTTTCTTTCCCTTTATCTTTTCTGTTCAAGGGTCCGAGGTTCTTTTCAGGCAGCGTCCGATTCCGCAGCCGGATATTTTCGCAGACCTTCGGTTCTTCTTCTTTTCCTGAAGCGGACTCTTTAAAGAGAGGGGCAAGTTCTAGCTCTTCATCAGAATCACTCCCGAATGTAGGCACTTGTGATCCACCGGTGTTAACCATGCGACAATCGCCAGCAGTTCTTTTAAGCCCTTCGGTCGTATTTCTCTGCTCCCGACGAGTTTTACGTTTTTCCCGCTTAAAGCGTTGTCGATGAGCAACGTATCCTTGCCACCATCTATCGAAAGCTTTGCACTCTTGAGTGGGGTGCGAAATCCTCTGATGATATAAGCAATACGAGGGGTGCGTTTCCACTTCACCGGCGATGTTTCCTTCAGAGGATGGTAGCTTCATGCCCATTGATATGGCTTTAGCGAACTTTTCCTCATCCTGAGTTGGCTTTTGTCGATAGCGGAGGCGTTTTGCTCCAGCGGGATTGTCTCAGCTCCTTCATCAAGTCGCTGGCACTTGGCCCTTTCAAATATAGCCGCCTCGTGCTCCCGATCAGCTTTACTTTTCAACCAAGCTTCATTAAGGAGTGTGTCAATTACTTCATCTGATGGCCACAGAACTTTTGGTTCAGGATCTGCCCCCAGCTTTTCGGTGCAAGGAATCTCCTCATCATTCGTGATCGAATGGGAAATCATATGACAACTTGCCACATGTTCTTCAGATTCATTTGACGAACTACCTCCCTCATCTTCTTCTTGGAAGACATGGTTGAGGAACTCTTGCAATGTAATGGGAGTCCGCGCCTTCTGGTTGTACTCTTCCAGCGCGTCAATTTGCTTTTGCAAGTCCGTGCGCCTATCGCTAGGCTTCACCGGCTTCTTGGCCTTCTTCTTTTTCTTCAAAGACTTTGACGACTGGTTACTAGTGCTCGAACCTCCATCATTGGTCTTTGGAGTTGGACGTGGCTTCAACATCCCCTCAACGACCTACGGTTCCAATGGGTTCTTCCATTTGATCGCCGGACATGTCCGAAGATCATTTAGCATTCTCTTCGTTTTCGATGATAATACAACATCCCACGGAGTTTCTTCAATGACAGAGCATGTTGCCCCCGGCGTATTCGTCCCTTTAGAGGTGTGGGGCTGAGGGGGATTCACCTTCTATTTATCAGATAATGCAAATTTGCCCTGTCTATACTGGTTTTCAAGCCAATTTTTGAAGACGTAGCAGTCCTCAATCGGATGGCCTAGCACTCGATGATAAGGGCAGTAATTAGGCTCGTTGACGTCACTTGGTTGCAACGGACGTTTTGGATCTGGCAGATTTATGAGTCTGTTGCGTAATGCCAGCTCGAATAACCTCTTCGTTTTATCGCGGGGAAAGGAATAAGGACGTCCCATCCTATCCTCAAGGGGTACGTAAGGGCGCGTATTGTTTGGACGAACAACCGGCTTCGAGTCACTCGGTTGTTGTTGAGCATTAGCGACAACGATCGCTTTTCCCTTTCCTCTGTCATTTCGGGAATCCGGCTTTGGGAGAGGGGGTTTATGGCCCATCTGGTCCATCTGCGCTAGTTTGTCAATTAAAGCCTGGAAGGAAGTCGGCTTGAAAAACATCATAAACTGTGAGATGGTTGCTTGTGGATCAAGGGTTCCGACAAACATTCCCACCGTAGGGGCTTCTTCTATGCGCTGCTCACACTTCGACCATAGATTACGCCACCGTATAGCATACTGAACCCATGTCTTGCCGGGTTTTACCCTGGCGTTAATCAGTGCCGTCATCGGGGTACGTTCACTGGCACTTGCAAAACGCTGGGTAAACAGCAGCTCCATTTCCGCGAAGGTTTTGATAGAATCATTAGGGAGTTCAGAGTACCACTCGAACGCCGTATCTGATAGACTTCCAACGAACTGGCGGAGCAAAAGCTTGTCATCGCCGCCGGTGTTACCGCAAAGCGCCCTGAACTGGGCAACATGCTGATGGGGATTGCCGGTCCCCTTGTAGACATGGAACTTGGGAATTGTATAACCCGGCGGGTACTTGATTTGGTCATACCAGCCTGGATATGGCCGCCCCATTTTTACGATGTGGCCGGCTGCTTCGGCCGCATGATGAACCCTTATTTGCTGGGCTATGTATTCGTCCAGATCAGTTTTAGAGATTGTATCCTCTTTAGCTGTTGATAGAATGGGCTGAGGATTCGATGTCTCTCCCCTATCGTCTCCAAGGACGATCGGAGGTTCTTCATTCGGGAGATCTTGTTGTATCATCATCCCTATCATGTCCTGGAAGAGGAGGCCCATACGCTGTATGTTGGCCGCTTGTTCAGCAGCCTCTTTGTCCTTCTTTTCCAATATTCGGCGAAGGAACTCGGCGTCGGTCTCTTCGTCTCGGCGCTCATCTAAGGACGCTTCAGGGTTTTCTTTTGGCTCTGTAAGCACGGCCATAGCATTCATCATCTCATGGAGCTTTTGTTGCTGCTCCTGAGCCTTGGTCACTGATCGGGTGAGCGGTCGGTGACCCGTAGAAGTGCGGCTTTCCTCTTTTCCAGAAGCCATATAAACCGTATGAACTGTTATGCCCCCTGACTTGGGGCGTTTAGGTTCACCGCTTTTAGACTTTGCCATTGACTCGGGGGTTTTCTCTGGCCTCCTCCTTTTGTGGGCCGTTGAGGTTGAAGGAACCATTGTAGGGGGCACCCTAGCAGCTGCTGTCCCCTGCTGTCTAATGGGACAATCCTTGTCTTTTTCCACCTTTGCCTTTTTCTGGCGACGAAAGTGGTCCGGGTCAATCACGGAGTCTTGAACCCTACGCCAAACCTTGTATATTTTTGACGACAGCCGTTGAGGGGGCTGTTCCAGCTTTGTCTCTGGAGCTCTCTCCGCAGGTGGAGGAGATCTCTTCAATGAAGCGGTTGGAGAGTTCTTCCGTACCCTTCTCAGCAGCTCAAAGCTGTTCTCAGTTGGAATAGCAGCGTTGACTTCCACCACTGGAGCCGGTGGAGTTAGCCCTGAGGGAGTGTTGCCCCCTGCCTTCCTCACTCGTTGCCGATGGCGACGTCGAGCACGGCGAGCCGTTGGGATTGGCTCAGAGATTGAGATAGTTTCTTTTTGCCCCCTGTCTGAATGAGGCGCCGCCGGTGTTAACCTCTTAAAGACTGAGGTTGTCTTTTGAGGGGTGATATTCAACCTGCCGAAGACGGATCCTTGAGCAGGGGCAGGAGCAGGAATCGTCAGTCTTGAAAAGACTGACTCTTTGACAGGGGAAGCCGCTTTAACAACTTCCTGAGCAGCGGCCGTTGCCCTCTTTGGGACGGCCACTCTATGATTCTGATCCAGTCTGGCGAAAACGGAGGCTGTTGGTTTGGTAACGGGCGACCCGTTGACAGGGGCCGTCGTAGCAGTGAGCCGGTCAAAGACCGACTTCTTGTTCGCCTCCGGTGCATGTATCGGCATAGAGAAGCTTGTCGGTGGGGTCATGGTCCCGAAGAATAAGCCAGTGGTGGCTTGGGCCACCTGGTCTATTGGCAGAATGAGGAAAGAGGCCGCTTGGGGCCCATATGCTACACCTCTAGGTGAGATGGAGCGTTTGTTGCAGTGGCACTTCGAGCAGTTGGTGCAGTTAGAGGCCATTGAATCTTGAATTCTACGCCAAGTAAAAGACCAAATCTTAGTAGCTTGAAATCCGAAGACAACCATTTAACAAACCGCGATTGGTTCGCGAAGAAGACACATGAAGTGTGGAGTGGAAAGAGGAAGAGGTCCCACCGGGCGTGCCAGAATCTGTTCCCCTCCGAAAGACGGCGCACAGGACCGCGATGGCCTGACGCTGAAATTCGGGGCAGATGCTATTTGGTTTTATCCGTCCACCTCTCCGAAGATGCCAAGTTGATTTATGGCACCGTGTATCGAAGGTTTAGACGGATGCGGCCGATGTAGCAGACTTTGTCAGATTCCCCCTCGCTAGAGGGGTTTTTGATTGTGGGGATGCTCTTCCCTGCAGGCGCAATCCCTTGCAGTTAATTACGCTACCGCTTCGCGGTAACAACTTTCTCCTTCTCCAGAATTTCACTTCGTGTCGTGGGTGTTTGTTTTGTTTGTGGTAGCCCGTGGATTGTATACGGAGACTGAGTAATACAGTCGCCCGTAGGACGTGGATTAGTCCAAATCCGTATTTACTTAGATTTGGATTTGGTGTTTTTAGTTTAAGGATGCCTTAGTCGCGTTGCGGCTAAGATCGACTTAAACGTTCGTCAAGAATACGTTAGTCCTGTTTGAGACTAAGATCAACTTAACGGGATCGTTTAGATCCGACAAAAGAGCATTTGGGCTCTATTGTTCCAGTTTAGGGACATAGTGGTCCATTGCATGTATGGTCGTCGGGACCCGTCACCTCTCTGACGACGTTGAAGAATTACAACGACAAATGTCAAAGGAGTTCAGAGATGTACCCTTGAGCCAAAGTTGATTGGGGGAATTTATAGTCCAATTTGGGACTAAAGTCTGTTTGAAGGTTTAAAAATGCGTTAGCCATATTTGAGGCTAAGATCAACTTAAACGGTTGTTAAGGATACGTTAGTCCAGTTTGGGACTAAGATCGACTTAACGGGATCGTTTAGATCCGGCAAAAGAGCATTTGGAGGCTCTATTGCTCCAGTTTAGGGACGTGGTGGTCCATGTTCCAGTTTAGGAACGTGGTGGTCCATTATTAGTTTAAGGACGTTTCGGTCCATCGCCAGTTTAAAGACGTAGTGGTCCATCATTAGTTTAGGGACGTCTCGGTCCGATATTAGTTTAGGGACGTCTCGGTCCACGAGTTTAAGGACCCCGCAGTCCATATGGGTGTGTGGTCGTCGGGACCCGTCACCTCTTTGACGTCGTTGAGGAATTACAACGATGGATGTCAAAGGAGTTCGGAGATGTACCCTCGAACCGGATGTAGATTGATTTAGGAGAGCCAATTTGCTCAGTCAGTTTAATTTAAGGACTTATGGCCATTATTGGACTAAGTCCAGTTGAAAATGTCCAACATTTATTTGCTTTTGCATCGCATTTCTCTTTATTTTATTTGGGCAATTTGTTTTGGGCTCTGCCCTTTATAAATGATGCAAAGCATCAATTTCATTTGGGCTCTGCCCTTCTTATTGCTTTGCAACTTATTTTGGCCTGCTAGGTCTTTTTGATTTGGGCCTGGCCCTTCAAGTAATGCATTGCATTTGTGCAAAGCACCAAGAACCTTTTAGATTCAAAGCACTTTTTATCCCTTGATCTAAATTTGGATCAAAGAAAAACAAGTTTTTCCTTATTTCAGAGAACCAAAAGTTCATAGCAAGTGCAGGGCACTATTTTTATTATTTTTATTTCTTTATTTATTTGTTGAAGATCACTGATCTTGTTCTTAGATCAATGATCTATTCCTAAGAGAATTTTCTCTTGTTTTAAAGGTTTTTACCTTCTTTTTTGTGTTCTCAAGGAGTTCTCAAGAGTTCTCTTCTCTCTTCTTTTTTTTAAAAACCAGATGTGTCTATTTGAAATGAGGTCTGGGGTCCTTTTTATAGTACTCAAAAATTAGTTAAATTTGTTAAAAAGATCTTTTCTTGAGTGATTTGGGGAATTTTCCCCACCGTTGGATCTTTGATCCAAAGGCCCCTGTTTTACAGAAAAAATCTTCTTGTTTTAACAAGAACAGAAAAAATTTCTTTAAATCTTCATTCTGTTTTTGCGCAACTCCCCAGCGCTTGACACGTCTCGCGCAGTGAGGCGCTTGCGCAACTGCGCTTGCGCAACTGCGCAGACACGTGGCGCGCTGCGGTGCACTTGCGCAACAGTGTTTGCGCAACTGCGCAGACACGTGTCATGCAGCGGTGCGCTTGCGCAGTTGTACTTGCGCAACTGCGCAGACACGTGGCGCGCTGTGGTGCACTCGTGCAACAGCGTTTGCGCAACTGCGCAGACACGTGTCGCGCAGCGGCGCGCTTGCGCAGTTGTGTTTGCGCAACTGCGCGGACACGTGTCACGCAGCGCAGTACTTGCGCAACTGAGCGTTGCTTTTGCTTTTTAAAGAGCCTTGCTCTGATTGGACGCACTGCCTTGGGCGTTGTGCTGCCGAGTCAACTTTTGACACGTGGCAAGTTGCGCGCAGCGCACGGGAGCTGAAGCGTTGCTTCAAAATTTGAATTTTTGAAATTCAAACAGAGCCTTGCTCTGATTGGGGGAACACCTCCGTATACACCATAGCACAATGGTGTATCGGAGCGGAGGAATCGCACCCTATTAGATATGGTGCGCTCTACGATGAGTACCGCTGAGTTGCCTATTTCCTTTTAGGGTTATGCACTGAAGACAGCTGCAGATCTATTGAATATGTTTCCCACCAAATCTGTGCCAACCACTCCATATGAGATATGGAAAGGATAGAGACCATGTCTTAATTATGTTAAGATGCGGGGTTGTCCAGCATATGTGAAAACACAAAATCCGGACAAGCTCGAGGCAAGATCAGTTCTGTATAAGTTTACTGGATATCCCAAATATTCGCGAGGGTATATCTTCTACCACACCGCGGAATGAAAGGTGTTTGTTTCTCGGCATGCCACCTATTTAAAAAAGGAATTTCTTGAAAAAAAAATTAGTGGTAAAGAGGTAGAACTGGAAGAAGTTCCAGCTACACAAACTACAACAGAAGATTTGGTAGAACCGGAGGATTCAATAGTCCTCGACGAACCTCAGCCTCTCCACCGATCTAGTAGGGTTCCTCATCCACCTGAGAGATACTACGGTTTTCTCATTGATGGTGAGAGCGAGGATTGCATCATGGAAGATGATGACCCAACTAGCTTCGATCTGGCTATCATGGGTGGGGACTCTGTGAAATGGCTGAATGCAATGCGATCTGAGATGGAATCTATGTACACCAACAAAGTATGAACTTTGGAAGATGCACCTGAAGGGTTAAAACCCATCGGGGGCAAGTGGATCTTCAAAAAAAAACTTGGTGTAGATGGAAAAGTTGAGACTTTCAAAGCTAGACCTGTAGCGAAAGGTTTTCGTCAACGGCCAGGTGTGGATTATGATGAAACCTTTTCTCCAGTGGCTATACTTAAATCCATCCGGATCCTACTTGCCATGACTACGAAATCCGGCAGATGGACGTCAATACCGCTTTTTTAAATGATGATTTAGAAGAAAGCATGTACATGACACAGCCAGAGGGCTTCGTGGACAGTGGGAGCAGCGGAAAGGTGTGCAAGCTGCTTAAATCATTCTACGGGTTAAAGCAGGTATCACGGAGTTGTAACATCTGTTTTGATATAGCAGTCAAAGAGTTTGACTTCATAAAAAACGTAGACGAACCTTGTGTATACAAGAAGGTTGCAGAGAGTAAAGTCGTCTTCCTCGTATTGTACGTGGATGACATACTCTTGATAGGAAATGGTATTCCTATGCTACATTCGGTCAAGCTCTACTTATCACAAAGATTCTCAATAAAAGATCTAGGTGATACCTCCTACATATTGGAAATTAATATCTATAGAGATAGATCTAAACGGATATCGGGATTGTCCCAATCCAGGTATATTGACACCATACGAAAGAGGTTTAGTATGGAAGATTCCAAGCGTGGGAATTTACCCACAATCTCAAGAATCACTCTCTCCAAAGAGATATCTCCCAAGACTGATTTGGAGAGGGCTCGCATGCAAGCGATACCCTATGCTTCGGCAGTAGGCTCTATCATGTACGCGATATTGTGTACCAGACTCGATGTAGCATACTCACTAGGTGTAGTGAGTAGGTATCAAGCAGATCCTAGAGAGAATCACTGGACAGCCGTGAAGAACATTCTTAAGTACTTGAGAAGGACTAAAGAAATGTTCTTAGTGTACGGTAACGGTGAACTTCATATGGAGTCCTTTACCGATTCGAGCTTCCAGAGTGATAAAGACGACTCTAAGTCGGTATCGGGCTTTGTCTTCACCCTCAATGGAGGGGCGGTTTGTTGGAAGAGTTCCAAGCAAGAAACCGTGGCAGAATCGACGATGGAGGCTGAATACATCGCTGCCAACGATGCTGCCAAAGAGACTGTCTGGTTAAAGAAGTTCATAACTGAACATGGAGTGGTTCCATCCATCGAGCATCCAATACCTTTGTATTGTGATAACAATGGAGCTGGGGTTTTGGCCAAGGAACCCAGGTCCCATCAGCGATCCAAGCATATTCTGAGGCGGTATCACCTGATCCGGAAGATAGGTGATCGCCGGGAGATCGAGGTCAGGAGAGTTGACATGAAGAATAACACGGTGGATCCACTCACGAAGGCTATGTCCCAGATACAATTTGAGAGACTCTTCGGGATGTTGGGTATGAGATACTACAACAACTGGCCTTAGTGCAAGTGGGAGATTGTTAGTTGTATGTATGCCCTAGAGGTCATTATTGTCCATAATTGTATATTATAGTGGATGCTTGGACATATATAGAGAGAACTTTCTTGCTCGACATGATAGTATGCTATCTGGTTGCTCTTTATCTTAACATGTAGACTTGTATTATGATACTGTCTTTCTCTCACATGTTGATAAAGCCCTTATGATGTATACTTGACTACCAGGATTATGATGCAGATCATACTAGTGGGGCCAGGGTAGTCTATAAGTTCATCCTTTAATTGTTCCTATTTGAGGGTGTATCGAGACAGGGCATCGATATTCCAGAGTGGACTAGCGTATACGCTTCTTGACCCATTTAATGGGCGATGGATGATCCCATATCCATTGGTGTTTGACATCAAAGATGGTATACGGGTGCTCAGTGGAGACTGGGTACACTGAACAGGACGCGCCGAGAACTCCTAGATGGTATTATACCTAACGTCAGATAGCAGTTCTCTGGTGACACAGGTACAGGTTAGTCTGTAGACCCAAGATCGTCACAAAGTCTTGTATAATTCCTACTGTGCTTTGATTTCCACCTTACCACGTTCAAGAGAGCGTGCAACACGGCGGTTTTAGGGTACAATCCCGAGTCATATGGATGCAATAAGCGATAGCAGGGGATTCGTTTCTCCCGGTATTGGGGGTTGATGTTGCGCTGTGCTTGATTAGCCAAAACAGGAAGTCCCTGGCCAGGGCTGATACGGAGATTTACTGGTAAGTGTTATTAGTAGTTTCTTGACCCGTTATGAGCCTCATATCAGCATGACTTATCAAGTTACTGGGGTCTGACGTTTACCACCCCTAGACTTGATATGCGACATATCATACGAAGAGACCGGACTGTACGATAGTGTTACTTACTGGATTCATGGGAGTATGAGCAGGTTTGCTTGTCGATCTTCTGATCGCTCAATACCTGGGTAGCTGTTACGTCCAGCTAGTACCGCTGACGGCTTGTGGGTGACTGATATGATCATCACCTACTGCCGGCGTATTGACGAGTGTTTAGAGTCCTACACAGAGATTTCCTAGCTCGTGCGAAACGAAGTAGGGCACATATATGATATGTGCGGGACCGAGATTAATACGTGTATGTGATACCGTATTCCAATCTCGCGATATAAGTCATATGTGATATAACCGGATTGTTGAATTAAGTGTTGATTCAATGATATGTTATATGTATATATGATATGCATATAAATGATATTAGTCGGTTGTATGCGATACAACCGAGTTATTAAATCAAGTGTTGATTTAATAATTTAATGTGTAATTATATATTTGATATATTAATATACATTAACTAATATTAGCTCGCATTTTCCAAGTGGTTTATCTTAGCGTGCTAGCCGCAGCTTAAGAAAATGTTTTCTCTTTATACATTTAATGTATATGTGATATATGTTAATGTATTTATTTTGTATCATGCTTGATGATACATTGTACATGGGTGTATGAGACTCATACCATAACCTAGATAATTAAGGGTAATTATTTATTTAGGGATAAACAAAATTAGGTGGAATTTGTCATGGCTCATGATCCTTTGAGAAGCTTTTAGAACCCATTGACTTAGTCCACTAATTTTGTTTTACTCTAGATATTTATTAACCTAACCATTATGTTTAGCCACGGTTTAGTCTCTACATGAGTCATGTAAGATATTTTCTCACCTATGGTTCACACTAAGAGAGATCACTTGAGATCATTTTCTTGATCTCCTTCATTTTGCTCTCTAACTTTGAGTGAGAAAAGAAAAGAAAGAGAGAAAAATAATTCTTAAGTGAGCAAAATTCCTACTTCATCAATCTACACTAAGCTAGCCATTTAGTATAGGTTGTTTACTTCGCTATTTCTCAATTAGTGAAGAAATAGTTTGACTTAGAGATTCTTCGACGTAGATCATCTTCGGCCTCGGAGTTTTTCAAGCAAGCTTGTTCCTTTCGCTTAGTGGAGCCTAACGAGAGTCCGGGAGACCATTTCTTGGAACAAAGGGACTACTACACGGAGCTTTTGAAATGAAGGACCGGTCTACAAAGGTTTTATTCCCATTTCACTTAGTGTAAAGTTGTTTACTAGCTTATGTAAACCCTAATTATCTAGTTAGATCCTCATTCCGGGTTGCTTAGCACTCTAGGTTTTTTAAAATTGCATGCTAGATGCCTTAGAAAACATAGTGAGGGTGCTAAGGAACCCAGCATCCAGATCACAGATGAATATATTGGATATACTAGGAATTCCGCGTTTCGTTTAAGCCTATAATGAAAGACGGATTCCACGGTCGTGATGAATAGCCAACCCCATCCTAGACCCTTACGGGTGTGGCAAACTACCCGTCAAATTCCCGAAGTGAAGCAATCTCCCTCAGTAAAATGAGTAGGCTACTCGGCACTTCAAGAACCCGGTAGTTTGTGCACTCCACCTTGGGTCTATCCTAGGAGCAAAAACAGTAAAAGAAATAATACAACGATGGCTACAACCTCAACCCGGATGTGCTCCGGAAAATAATATTACATCACTTTTACAAATTACATGAATGAAAGAAAAGAAAACACTCTTCTCACATCCCCAGGCTATTCATCCACGATGATCCAATACTCCATATACACAAACCATCAATACAGATCACAGATATGTGCAACCCCCAACTAATCAACGTATAGCAATTAGCAGAGGTTTACGAACACATATATCCAAACACAGAAAACCTGATTAGCCAAGTAATCTTAGAATTTCGATCGATTAACTAAAACGTGTCTACCCTATGCATAATCCAGTACACAAACAAATCTGGGTAGAATCCACTTATGCCAAAAATCACTATTCAACATAAGAAGCAGACAGAAGAAAATCGGACCGAGTCGCCCTTGACTTGGCCGCGGAACGGCGGCCAAACACACTGTTTGGCCGCGCTTCCGCGGCGGTCTTGGGACTTAGGATCTCGTTTTTCTTCTGTGTTCTTAGAAAACCCTGCATATATTTTTAAGGCCTCTGAAATGATTTTTAGACCAGTTTTGAAAAATGACAGCAAGCAAGGTCTCGAATCGTGATTTCGTGCAATTTTCCGACGATCGAACTTCTAACTACTTGCTAACTAGCTAGTTAAGGTTTTTTAGGCTCTGATACCAATGTAAGCCGATATCGTGCATCCCGTGGGTTAGCGGGGAGGCGGAATTTTCAAAAAATGATTTTAACGAACTACGCAACACCGGCTAACTCCAGAATCTATTCGAAAACCTTAACTAACTAAACTACTAGGAGATTTAGATACTCGGTAACAGTGTTATATCTCCGTGTACTAGTCCTTCGGGTCTTCTTCTCCTCCTCTCCTTGGCTCCTAAAAGTATGGATCGAGCTTGCGACGTCGGCCTCCTCGCGTCAAAGATGATCCACCCGAGAGTATGTGCTTTGAGCTCCAACATCTAAACCAAGATAACTAGGGTAAATGGTTCGCTAATCTAAGTAGCCTAGGTGATGTAGAGAATGCTAGTGGAGTGTTTTATCTCATGAGACTCTGTGTTTCACAACTCATGTGAGGGTAAGAGTCTAGAGGAAGAAGGAGATGAAACTTTGGAGAGAGAAAGCTAAATAAGAAATGAGCTAGGGTTGACTTGGTGTAGAGAATGGCTCATAACAAATAATGAAGCATCCATTATTTTCACATAGAAAATAATAGCCATACTTCAATTGTGCATCCAAATCAATAAACTAATGCCTAAGACATTCCTCACACCATGCTACAAAAGTCTCCTCCAATTCCACCTCATTAATCCATTTAAGAAAATGGATAATACCAAATAATGAGGTGTCTCCTTTTAGAAGCATTCTTAAGAAAATTATAAGAATGCTCTCACCGTATATACATACCTGTATTCATATTCCAAAAAATACGAATACAATGAGACGATAATGATCCAATAATACAATACTGGGATCCAGTTTAAACCAAAGCCCGCTAGTATTGTCCGCCCGAACATCATCCGTATACAAGTACACGTATGTGATCGTAGCCCTGCCGTAAAACCATACGGCCTCTACATCTTTTGCCCGAAGCAGGAAAACCCTTTGTGTGAGACTCTAAAGACTCGACAGTACACTGGCAGTGGGTTTAACCACAAGCACGACAGCGGTACTAGCTGCACGTAACGGCTACCCAGGTATCTGTCGATAAGAAGGTCGATGAGCAAATCCATCCGAACTCCTACTGAGTCTGTCTGTGACAATCTATATACAGTCCGGTCTATTTGTCTAAGATACTCGTATATCGGGCCTAGGGGGATGGTAAACGTCAGACCCCTAACAACCCAATAAGTCGTGCCGGAGGAAAGCCCAATACACCCTGAGAAACCACTGGAGTGCCTTCCAGTATTTCTCGATTGCCCTGGCCAGGGAATTTGTGTAATGGCTTTCCTAACACTACGCGATATCAAACCCCAATACCGAGAGAGACAAATCCTATCTGACCTCTACTGCCTCCAAGTGCTTCGGGACTACACCCAACTACTACTTGTTTGCACAAATCTTTTGAGCCATGGTAGGGTAGTAATCTGAGTGCAGTGGGAACACACTCGAGACGAACTAGCAATGGCAAGTCAACGAACTAACCTGTACTCATGTCACCTGGAAACTGCTTCCTGACGATAGGTATAATACCAACCAACAGTCCCCGAAGAGTCCTGTCCAGTGTAACTCATAACCTACATACTATCTCCAATATGTCGTACTAATGGCTGTGGGACGACCATATCCCCTACTGGGATGAGAAGCATATACACTAGTCTACTCCGGAGTATCGATGCCCCGTCTCAATAATTCTGCGACTAGGGACCTGTATAAGGATATGCTTATAGACTACCCAGCCCCTACTAGTGTGACTACCATCACAACACTGGTAGTCAAGCAAAGATCCTAAGGGCTCTACCAATATCTATAAGCGATATACTAAAAGAAACACATGCACATATTGAGGTAGAATCAAATCAGGTACCATACTACCATTTTGAGCAAGACTGTTATCATAACTGTGAATATCCCAAGCTTCCAATATGTAATATACAATCTAGTATGATACAATAATGGGCTCTTGTGCATATATCACAACACTGTGATCTGGGAAATCCCCACTTACGAGTATCATCACTTACGGATACATTCAATAATTACCTTTTTACCTATTACAATTTATCTATTTGACTTATATTACATCGGTGTTAACCAAATTTCCTTCTTCCATCATTTTCCTACATAGAACATTGGAAGAAACATTTGGATGGTTTATTTGTTTGTTTGTTTGATCATAATTCAATTTTTAAAATTAAAAGCCGTAACGGAAGAAGGATATGAGCAGAAATGAATCCAGCAACAATACCGGACCTTAAGGCTGGAATGAAATCCCCCAAAGTAGAAAGACCGCTCCAACTTTTAAGGCATTGAAGAT
Organism: Agapanthus africanus; assembly: GCA_030015575.1. NCBI lineage: Eukaryota > Viridiplantae > Streptophyta > Magnoliopsida > Asparagales > Amaryllidaceae > Agapanthus > Agapanthus africanus. The sequence goes on along the minus strand of JASDDO010000024.1, from coordinate 830,786,901 downwards.
TGTGTGTCATAGTATAATGGAACATTATAAAAACAGACTAAACAACTCGAAACATGAGCAGAACGAGTCTATAATGAAGTGAAACGCAAGTTTAGTACCAGGAGCTCGGAGTGCTGAATAGATTCTACAGAAGCTCGAGAAGTTGTGTCTACTGTCATACCGACGCTTTTGTTTATTCGACGACTTAGACGTCGACTACTTCAATGAAAATGATGATGAGGATATTTCTCCTCAGCCATCCTCTGTTATTGAATAAGCAATTTATGTTGAACAAAACTATGTAACAAAAAAGATCTATAAACAATATTTTGTTAACAGAAGTTTTCATTTATGATATGGTGTTCTTGGTTTTGTTATATGAATTTGCACTCCAATTATTGTAATCGGATCAGACAACAATACGATTATACAATATTATAAAATAAACGGTGGATGAAATTATGACATAGTTGTAGTAACATATTTCAAATGGATCAAATATTTAGTTAGATTGTGTACAAGGAAAATGCTTTAAATAATTAATTTAATAAATAATGATTGAATATTTCAAGTAAAAAATGTTGATTATACAAAAAATTATGAAGCACCATTCTAATTTATAAAAATTCCAGTGATTGGATTGAAATTGGTTATTCATTGAATGGCTATCTATGTATCATACTGTTAGAGTTTAGAGTATTTAAAGTTGAGAGAGTGATGGGCTTTTTAATAGATACACATGAGCCTTTGATATAAGTGGGTTCCAGTAACAAGATTCATGCCTTATTGAGCTTTGACACATCTTATATCTTATACCCATGTGTTTCTTTTATTGTTTCTAATGTGGGACTATTTTTAAAGTTCTATCATTTGTTTTTTACCTTCAACACTTCTCTTCACGTGCAACCATCACTTTTTTTTGATATGGTTGTTACGTGGAAAATACGAGTAGAGTTACGTACAACCATCACTTTTTCTTGGTGTGGTTGTCACGTGAAGGATCAAGTCATTGGCTCTGATACCATGTTAGAGTTTAGAGTATTTAAAGTTGAGAGAGTAATGGGCTTTTTAATAGGTACACATGGGCTTTTGATATAAGTGGGTTCCAACAATAAGACTCAAGTCTTGCTAAGGTTTGGCCCATCTTATATCTTATACATATACGTTTCTTTTGTTGCTTCCAATATGGGACTATCTTTAAAATTCCATCATTTGGTTTTTACTTTCAACACCGAAACTAGGAAAAATTTATGAGGTAGCTAGGGAATTCTCTCTACCTCTTATATATATATATATTATTGATTTTCTGATAATAGAAAATACAAATAATATAAACAAATCTAATCAAATCTAAATTATATCAATCTAATTAAATCTAAATCTAATAAACTTAATATATATCTTTCTTAACACTCTCCCTCAAGTTGGAACATATATATCACACATGCCCAATTTGGTACAAATAAACTGCACTCGATTCCTTTCTAAAGGCTTGGTGAATAGATCTGCTAATTGATAATCAGTTTTCACATGGACTGTATCAATGATCCCTTCTTCAATCTTTTCTCGAACAAAATGGCAATCTACTTCGATGTACTTTGTTCATTCATGAAAAACTGGATTGTTGGCAATATAAATGGAAGTTTTGTTGTCACAATAAAGTTTTACCGGCTCCTTAGACTGATAACAAAGTTCTCGAAGAAGAGAAACTATCCATACTAGCTCACTCGTGGTATTAGTCATTGCTCTATATTTTGATTCAGCACTTGAACGTGAGACAACATTCTGTTTCTTGCTTTTCCACGATACCAAATTGCCTCCAACAAATACACAAAAAACATGTGGTTGATCTTTGATCACTTGGCGATCCAGCCCAATCTACATCTGTAAACCCTGTAACTTTAGAATGCCCAAAGTTCTTATACATAATACCTTTCCCTAGTTTGGTTTTCAAATAGCGAAGGATACGCATCACTGCATTCCAATGTGAATCTTTAGGATCCGCCATAAACTGACTAACTATACTAACAGGAAAAGAAATGTCAGGCCCTGTCATAGTTAAATAATTAAGCTTACCGGACAATCTCCGATATCGCCCTAGATCGGTAAGTAGCTCCCCCTGCCCTGAGTATAGCTTGACATTAGAATCCATAGACGAGTCAATGAGTTTACAATCAGATATCTTTGCTTCCTTAAGCATATCAAGAACATACTTCCTTTGAGTTATAAAGATACTGCCCTAAGGGGAAGGACGTGCCACCTCAATACCAAGAAAGTATTTCAACTCTCCTAATTCTTTAGTGCTCAACTTCTTCTGAAGATAAATTTTTAAGTCAATAATACCTTTCGCATCATCGCCTGTGATCACAATATCATCAATATAAACAGCCATCAAAATTCTGCAGCCTCCTCGATTTCTAAAGAAAACAAAATGATCATTGTTGCTTCTGCATAACCCAAAAGCTTGAACAATACTAGTTAGTCTCCCAAACCAAGCACGCGGAGACTGTTTGAAACCATATAAAAATCTTTGAAGTTTACAGACTTTTCCAAACTCCCCTGAGCAAAAAAACCCGGTGGTTGCTCCATATATACTTCCTCCTTCAAGTCACCGTGAAGAAATGTATTCTTCACATCAAGCTGGTATAAAGGCCAATTGTATGTAGCTGCAAGTGATAGGAATATACGTATAGACGCTATCTTTTCCACGGGAGAAAAGGTCTCATCATAATCTTCTCCATAAGTCTAAGAATAGCTCTTGGTAACAAGTCTGGCCTTTAAACGAGCCAATGAGCCATCTGAATTATATACCCATTTGCAACCAACTGCTCTCTTTCCAACAGGCAACTGGGTAAGCTTCCATATACCATTCAAGTCTAAGGCTAACATTTCTTTTTCCATGGCTTTCTTCCATTCAGGATGAGTTACAACATCAGATGTAGAAGAAGGAATAGTGTTAGAGTCGGTTCTAGGGTCGTGACATTCATGAACCACGGCGGAATAAGAAAACAATAATTTTTTCAAATATAGAACCAAAACCTAACCAAGATTATCAAATAGATGCAATTGCAAAAATAAAAGTGTAGGGTTCCAAAGCACGTCAGCAAGGTTTCGGATAGCATCATCCATGCCAAGTTCAAAATTTGTTATTCTTAAACAACCCTAAACAAGATCTTTAAGTAGAGAATCATATGGAAACTTAAAGTAAACATCTTTACAACTAAGTGATTAAGGATTACAACCTTTGTAGTCCTCTCCTACACTACATAAGCTCCAAGTAGTGGTCCCCTCACTGCGATCCAAGAACTCCCGGACTCTTGAGAGACTCCGCAAGGTGAATGATCCATACTTGCTTGAAGACTTCGAAATCCAAGATGATCTACTTCAAGGAAACACGGACTCAATCCATGACTTCACTAATATTGAATTAGTGAAGCTAACACACTAATCTATATGGCAAGTATAGAAGAGGATGATGAAGTAAGAGTTTTGCTCTCTTTAGTTTTCTTTTTCTCACAATCTTTCATCACAAGATCAAAAGCTAGAAAGCATTTGCAATGAGTAAGAAGAAGATGAAGCAAGTGAAGAAATGAATTATATTAAGGTTAGAAATGCAGCCAAGGGTTAAGAATGTTATGGCTAACTCATGTAGAGAATAAACCATGGGCTAGGGTTAAAGGTTAGGTTAACAAATATTTTAGTAAATATCAAGAGAGTGGACTAAGTCAACAAGAAAAAATATCTCAACATTAATCAACAATTTTGAATTAACTAAAATAATTAAATATAACCATTAACACAAACCATGGTGTGATTCTCTTAAACCCTAGTTGCATGTATAACCTAGCATGTAACAATTATACATATCACATATATATAATTTTGTAATAAAAGAAAAGAATACAATAAACATATATCACATACATGTTAAATGTATCCAAAGTGAGAAAATGAAATACTTAAGTGAGCATATATTAGTTAATATAATTTAATATATCAAATATATAATTATACATTAAATTATCGAATCAATACTTGATCCGATAATCCGGCTATATCACATATAACCGACTAATATAAAATGTATCATTTCATCGAATCAACACTTGATCCGATAACCCGGCTATATCACATATAACCGGACGATATCACATATCGCGAGAATAGAATACGGTATCACATACACGTAACAATCTCGGTCCCGCACATATCACATATGTGCTCCTACTCCATTTCGCCTGAGCCAGGAAACCTCTGTGTAGGACTCTAAAGACTCGTCAATACGCCGGCAGTAGGTGATGATCATATCAAACACCCACAAGCCGCAAGCGGTCAGCTAAACGTAACGGCCACCCGGGTATTGAGCGACCAGAAGATCAACAAGCAAGCCTGTACATACTGCTGTGAATCCAATCAGTAACACTACTGTATAGTCCGGTCTCTTCGTCTGATATGTCGCATATCCAGTCTAGGGGTGGTAAACGTCAGAACCCGGTAACCGATAAGTCGTGTCGATATAAGGCTTATAACGGGTCAAGAAACTACTGATAACATTTACCGGTAGATCTCCATATCAGCCCTGGTCAGGGACTTCCAGTTATAACTAATCGAGCACAGCGCAACATCAACCCCCAATACCGGGAGAGACGAAACCCCTCTTATCGCTCATTGCCTCCATGTAATTCGGGACTGCACCCAAAAGCCACCGTTTTGCACGTTCTCATGAACGTGGTAAGGTGGAAATCAAAGCACAGTGGGAATCGCACAAGACTCTATGACGATCTCGGGTCTACAGACTAACCTGTACCAATGTCACCAGAGAACTGCTATATGACGATAGGTATAATACCATCTAGGAGTTCTCGGCGAGTCCGTTCAGTGTACCCAGTCTCCCCTGAGCACCCGTATACCATCTTTGATGTCAAACACCAATGGATGTGGGATCATCCATCGCCCATCATATGGGTCAAGATGCGTATACGCTAGTCTACTTTGGAGTATCGATGCCCTGTCTCGATACACCCTCGACTAGGAACAATTATAGGATGTACTTTTGGACTACTCTGGCCCCACTAGTATGATCTCCATCATAGTCCTAGTAGTCAAGTACACATCCTAAGGGCTTTATCAACATGTGAGAGCAAGACAGTAACACAATACACGTCAACATGTTAAGACAAAGAGCAACCAGATAGCATACTATCATATCGAGAAAGAAAGTCCTCTCTATATATATCCAAGCATCCACTATAATATGCATCGTATGTACAACAATGGCCTCTAGGGCATATACATAACTAACAATCTCCCACTTGCACTAAGGCCAGCTGTTGTAGTATCTCATACCCAACATCCCGAAGAGTCTCTCAAATTGTATCTAGAGTATGGCCTTCGTGAGTGTATCCCCAGTATTTTCCTTCGTGTCAACTCTCCTGACCTCGATCTCCCGGCGATCTACTATCTTCCGGATCAGGTGATACCACCTCAGAATATACCTGGATCTCTGATGGGACCTGGGTTCCTTGGCCAAAGCTACAGCTCCATTTTTATCACAATACAAAGGTATTGGATGCTCAATGGATGGAACCACACCAAGTTCGTTTATGAACTTCTTCATCCAGACAGTTTCTTTGGCGGCATTGTTGGCAGCGATGTATTCAGCCTCCATCGTCGAGTCTGCCACGATTTCATGTTTGGAACTCTTCCAACAAACCGTCCCTCCATTAAGGATAAAGACAAATCCCGAGTGCGACTTAGAGTCGTCCTTATCACTCTGGAAGCTCGAATCGATAAAGGACTCCACCTGGAGTTCCTCGTTACCATACACAAAGAACATCTCTTTAGTCCTTCTCAAGTACTTGAGAATGTTCTTCACAGCTGTCCAATGACTCTCTCCTGGATCTACTTGATACCTACTCACTACACTTAGTAAGTATGCTACATCGGGTCTGGTACATAGTATCGTGTACATGATAGAGCCTACTGCCGAAGCATAGGGTATCTCTTGCATGCGAGCTCTCTCCAAATCAGTCTTGGGAGACATCTCTTTGGAGAGAGTGAGTCCAGAGATCGTGGGTAAGTTCCCATGCTTGGATTCTTCCATACTAAACCTCTTTAGTATGGTGTCAATGTACCTGGATTGGGACAATCCCAGTATCCGTTTAGATCTATTTCTATAGATCTTAATTCCCAAGATGCAGGAGGCATCACCTAGATCTTTCATTGAGAATCTTTGTGATAAGAAGAGCTTGACCGAGTGCAGCATAGGAATATCATTTCCTATCAAGTGTATATTATCCACGCACAATACGAGGAAGACAACCTTACTCTCTGCCACCTTCTTGTATATACAAGGTTCATCTGTGTTATTGATGAAGTCAAACATTTTGACTACCACATCAAAACAGATGTTCCAACTCCGTGATGCCTGCTTTAACCCGTAGATGGATTTAAGCAGCTTGCACACCTTCCCGCTGCTCCCATTGTCTACGAAGCCCTCTGGCTGAGTCATGTATACGCACTCTTCGAAATCACCATTTAGAAAGGCGGTCTTAACATCCATTTGCCAGATTTCGTAGTCATGGTATGCAGCAATGGCAAGTAGGATCCGGAAGGACTTAAGAATAACTACTGGAGAAAAGGTTTCATCATAATCCATACCCGGTCGTTGACGAAAACCTTTCGCAACAAGTCTAGCTTTGAAAGTCTCAACTTTTCCATCTACACCAAGTTTCTTCTTAAAGATCCATTTGCTCCCAAATGGGTTTTACCTCTTCAGGAGCAACTTCCAAAGTCCATACTTTGTTGGTGTACATGGATTCCATCTCAGATCGCATTGAATCTAGCCACTTCACAGAGTCCCCACTCGTGATGGCCTGCTCGAAACTAGTTGGGTCATCATCTTCCATGATGCAATCCTCGCTCCCACCATCAATGAGAAAACTGTAGTATCTCTCAGGTGGATGAGGAACCCTACTAGATTGGCGGAGAGGCCGGGGTTCGTCGGGAACTATCGAATTCTCCGGTTCTACCAAATATTTTTCTGTAGTTTGTGCAGTTGGAACTTCTTCCAGCTCTATCTCTTTGCCACTAATCTCTTTTGCAAGAAATTCATTTTCTAAAAAGGCGGCATGTTGAGCAACAAACACTTTTTTCTCCTCTTTGAGGTAGAAATGATATCCATACGAATTGCTTGGATATCCCACAAATTTGCAAAGAACTGATATTGCCTCAAGCTTTTCCGGATTTTGCTTTTTAACATAGGCCGGACAACCCTATATCTTAACTCGTTTAAGAGATGGTCTCTTCCCATTCCATATCTCATATGGAGTAATAGGCACCGATTTGGTTGGACCTCTATTCAATAGGTATGCGGCCATCTCCAGCGCATAACTCCAAAAGGAAATAGGTAACTCAGCGGTGCTCATCATAGAGCGCACCATATCTAATAGAGTGCGGTTCCTCCGTTCCGATATATCGTTGTGCTATGGTGTATACGGAGGAGTAAGCTGAGAGAGAATCCCATTCTCTTTTAGATAGTTCAGGAACTCATTGCTCAAGTATTCTCCTCCTCGATCAGATCGAAGGATCTTAATATTTTTACCCGTTTGGTTCTCGACTTCATGTTTATATTCTTTGAATTTCTCAAAAGCTTCAGATTTGTGTTTCATCAGGAACACATGTCCGTATCTTGAGAGATCGTCAGTGAATGTAATGAAGTACGAAGAACCATTTCTAGCATGTGTAGACATGGGACCGCATACATAACTATGTATCAGTCCCAAGAGTTCCGTAACTCTTTCTCCGTGTCCACTAAACGAAGTTTTGGTCATTTTGCCATTGAGACATGAATGGCAAGTTTCATAAGATGATAATTCGAACGGATTCAAATATCCATCCTTATGTAACTTAGCCAGTCGTGTTGCATTGATATGACCTAGTCTACAATGCCACAAGAAGGATTCATTCATTTCTGAACTCTTCCTCTTGTGTGTGTTTTGTACATTAAGAACTGTAGTTTGATTTAGAACGTATATGCCATTTTTTAACGAGCCTGATCCAATCAACTTTTGATTCAGGAAGATGTTCATAATATTATTCTGTACTACAAAATTATATTATTCTTTACTCAATAAAGAAACCGATATAAGATTGCATATCAGGGTCGGAATGTAATAGCATTCGTTCAGAATCAATGTATTTCCATTTGGTAATACAAGGTGATATTCGCCAACTACTTTGGCTGCAACATTTGCACCATTCCCTACTCTTATGGAATGATCACCCTCTCCCAGTTCCCTACCTTTCCTTAGCCCATGTAACATATTACATATGTGGGATCCCGATCCGGTATATAATACCCACGATGTAGAGCGAACAGAGAAACGGTTCTTGATAACTAACACACCCGAAGAAGATGCATCAACATGCTTATTCTTCGTTTGGGCGGCGTGGGAATCCGGATATGTCCCTATGCCATGCTCAGTCTTATAACAATTATAAGAAAGAACGGAACCAACGTCCCCCTGCTCAGTATAACAAGTGGGTTCAGTCAATACATCCATATTATTATCTTGATTAAGGCCTGCTATGGTCGCTACCTGGAGAGAGAGAGAGAAGAAAACACTTTAGCGTATGCTCTTGCAAGATTAGATTGGTTATTATCTTATCTAATCAGGATGGCTCCCACCATTTTCATCAAATCTTCCTTAAAACCCTAAAAGGTAAGACTAGCCGGGATTAATTACACCTTACAAGTTCGCCAATCTTTCAGCCAGGTCAGTGTTGGTACTTTGAGGGAGGTTCCCCGTGCTTTCGCACGGACCTAATTAAAATAAATCTCATTTTCCCATAAGCATAACCCCGTTAACACTTTTCTAGACACCTACTTGATCGGCTAATTGTTATGTGTAAAAATCTCCCAGGAGTAACTCTTACTCACAGTGGGTATCGGGATCCAACTATCTCATAGAAAGTATGCAATCTCATTGCAAATTTCAACACTTGAAATTCCTGATAATACTTTTGCCCCTAGCAGCTTATGACCTTGGCTACGGTCAACAAATCATAAGTGCTAGCCAAGTTCAACCCGTCATTTCCTGATTGAATTAAACCCACCCATACGACCCTTGGCTAAGGTCAACAAAGTCGTACGACTACCCTAACTCAATCACATCTCATGCAGCAGATAAGCACTAATTAGCTACCGCACACTACGTCTTGGCTAAGGTCAACAAACGCAGTACGAATACTAAGCAATACTTATCTGAAATGACGGAGGGCTACGTCAGGTTTTTATGAAAACCTTTTGCGTAATGAACTTGATATCATTGTAGAAACAAGTGATTTTGAAAAGGAGTGTTTTTGAGGCTTTTACTAGTTTCGCTAAAGAGGTCACTCCCGGTGAAGGGATCTCGGCTCTTTCCTTATCGAATAAGGTGCAGGATATTTCACAAATACCACTTTTCAAAGCAAGAACTATAGAAGCAATCAAAAACAAAACCGAGTGAGTTGTAGCATCTGCTAGTTTCGCTAAAGAGGTCACTCCTGATGAAGAGATCTCGGCTCTTTCCTTATCGAATAAGGTGCTGGATATTCTACAAGGAATACCGCTATGCAAAGCAAAAACTAGAGCTACCCTTTTTGAAAATTTGATTCTACAACATCTTTTAGATTTCTTTTATTTAATTAATCTCATTAATGAAGTACCATCATTTATGCTTCCTAAGCATCACAGAAGAAACGAAAATACAACGTACGTTTATGCCATCTGCATTCGCCACTGTGTCCCGTTATGCACCGTTAAGTTACTTAACTAACGGCATACCGGGACGGGACTAGCGCGGGTGCAAAACATAAGCAACGTTTATTATATATCATATATACAATAATAAAGCATTCTTCTCACGCATATAAAATGATCACATCACAGAATATCAGCAGCAGAAGATAACATATGAAATATTGGATACACTAGGAGGTTCGTGTTTTATTTTGAGCCTATATAAAACTCGGATTCCATGGTCGCGATGAATATCCAAACCCACATCCCTAGACCTCTATGAGAGCGACAAGCAATCCTACCAATTCTAGAGTTAGGAGACCCGGACTCGACTCCTCGAGTTGGTCTCCCACTGGACTCTAGAACCCGTTACTTGTGCTCCCCACCTTGGGTCTATTCTAATGCGGAAAAGTAAATAATATACAACAATGGTGACATCATCCTCAACTCAGAAGTGCCCCAATAAAAGAATATTACATACAATAAATTTTACATGATTGGAAATAAAAAAACTCTCATCTCATATAAAACCCCCGGCTATTTCAAAACACAACGATCCAATATAACATATCATAGCAACACATAACATCACATGTCATCAACGTAAGTAAATATGTGTATCCCAATTGTCGTTGAGTAATAGCAACGAAACCGGCGATAACCACATATTACACTTACGGTCGCAGAAAATAAAATGTCAAACTACAACATTTGGAATCCACAATCACCATAGACATTATAAACTCGAAATATCATATACTTCGCATTTCATGCCTAACAATATGAATTCCAAATATTGTATCATATTTCAGAAAAAGGTAGACGGTGTTAAACATTCCGATCGAATCAACAAACACCCAAAATTTCCCAAAAAGCTCAACACTTGAGCGTAGTTTAAAAATACTCAGTACATGCCACAGTACCAATGAACCAGCCGTAGATGGGTCAACCAATGCCACACCTGTGGCGCCGCGGAACAACCGCAAACCCTAGGGTTTAGCGGCGGTTCTTACATGCACAGAATCGAGTTAGGGTTTCATTCTTCTAGAGGGTCCACCGCATTACTTACATGATATTTGAATGTTCTTTAACTATGGAAAAATCCAACTCTTAAAAAATTTCAGGCAACGGTTAAAGTGGGTATTTGATATCCGATCGAACTTTTTAACACCGTCTAAATTAACCCGAAAACAAACTAGAATTATGAATACGAAATACTCCGAATTGCCTTTGTAAAAGGATAACATCACATGCAAATTTAGCCAAAACAAACAATACCTGAAATACCAAACCCCAGAGACTAGAACACAGTAAAAATTTCAACCCAAAAAACCCTAACTTGGCCGAGGTGGCCGGTTTTTGTAGCATACTGGTCGGCCTAAAAAAGGTGGGATGGGGTGAATTTTGCACAGTGTTCATATTGTATCTCATACAACATTCTGCAGTTATTTAAAAAAAAATGACTCTCAGAAAATTTCGACAGAAATTAGGGTTCGTATTAGGGTGTTTCGGAGTTGTTTCGGTTTCGTAATCCTACACTATCCGTCTAATTCTCTAGCTAGACTCTAATGCCACTGTAGGGTTCCTAAGCACGACAACAAGGTTTCGGGTAGTATCATCCATGCCAAGTTCAAAATTTACCATGCTTAAACAACCCTAAACAAGATCTTTAACTAGAGAATCATATGGAAACTTAAAGTAAACATCTTTACAACTAAGTGATTAAGAATTACAACATTTGTAGTCCTCTCCTTCGCTTCATAAGCTCCAAGTAGTGGTCCCCTCGCTGCGATCCAAGAACTCCCGGACTCTTGAGAGGCTCCGCAAGGTGAATGATCCATACTTGCTTGAAGACTTTGAAATCCAAGATGATCTATTTCGAGGAAACACGGACTCAAACTATGACTTCAATAATATGGAATTAGTAAAGTTAACACACTAATCTATATGGCTAGTATAGAAGAGGATGATGAAGTAGGAGTTTTGCTCTCTTTAGTTTTCTTTTTCTCACAATCTTTCATTATAAGATCAAAAGCTAGAAAGCATTTGCAATGAGGAAGAAGAAGATGAAGCAAGTGATGAAATGAATTATATTGAGGTTAGAAATACAACCAAGGGTTAAGAATGTCATGGCTAACTCATGTAGAGAATAAACCATGGGCTACGGTTAAATGTTAGGTTAACAAATATCTTAGTAAATATCAAGAGAGTGGACTAAGTCAACAAGAAAAAATATGTCAACATTAATCCACAATTTTGAATTAACTAAAATAATTAAATCTAACCATTAACACAAATCATAGTGTGATTCTCTTAAACCCTAGTTGCATGTATAACCTAGTATGTTACAATTATACATATCACACATATATAATTTTGTAACAAAAAAATGAATACAATAAACATATATCACATATATGTTAAATGTATCCAAAGTGAGAAAATGAAATACTTAAGTGAGCATATATTAGTTAATGTAATTTAATGTATCAAATATATAATTATACATTAAATTATCGCATCAATACTTGATCCGATAATCCGGCTATATCATATATAACCGACTAATATAAAATGTATCATTTTATCGAATCAACACTTGATCCGATGACCCGGTTATATCACATATAACCGGCCGATATCACATATCGTGAGAATAGAATACGGTATCACATACACGTAACAATCTCGGTCCTGCACATATCACATATGTGCTCCTACTCCGTTTCGCCTGAGCCAGGAAACCTCTGTGTAGGACTCTAAAGACTCGTCAATATGTCGGCAGTAGGTGATGATCATATCAAACACCCACAAGCCGCAAGCGTTCAGCTAAACGTAACGGCCACCTGGGTATTGAGCGACCAGAAGATCAACAAGCAAGCCTGTACATACTCCTGCGAATCCAATCAGTAACACTACTGTACAGTCCGGTCTCTTCATCTGATATGTCGCATATCCAGTCTAGGAGTGGTAAACGTCAGACCCCAGTAACATATAAGTCGTGTCGATATAAGGCTCATAACGGGTCGAGAAACTACTGATAACCCTTACCAGTAGATCTCCATATCAGCCCTGGCCAGGAACTTCCAGTTATAGTCAATCGAGCACAGCGCAATATCAACCTCCAATACCGGGAGAGACGAAACCCCTCTTATCGCTCATTTCCTCCATGTGATTCGGGACTGCACCTAAAATCCACCGTTTTGCACGTTCTCATGAACGTGGTAAGGTGGAAATCAAAGCACAGTGAGAATCACACAAGACTCTATGACGATCTCGGGTCTAAAGACTAATCTGTACCAATGTCACTAGAGAACTGCTATCTGACGATAGGTATAATACCATCTAGGAGTTCTCGGCGTGTCCGTTCAGAGTACCCAGTCTCCACTGAGCACCCGTATACCATCTTTGATGTCAAACACCAATGGATGTGGGATCATCCATCACCCATCATATGGGTCAAGATGTGTATACGCTAGTCTACTCTAGAGTATCGATACCCTGTCTCGATACACCATCGACTAGGAACAATTATAGGATGTACTTTTGGACTACCCTGACCCCACTAGTATGATCTTTATCATAGTCCTAGTAGTCAAGTACGCATCCTAAGGGTTTTATCAACATGTGAGAGTAAGACAGTAACACAATACAAGTTAACATGTTAAGACAAAGAGCAACCAGATAGCATACTATCATATCGAGCAAGAAAGTCCTCTCTATATATATCCAAGCATCCACTATAATATACATCATATGTACAATAATGGCCTTTAGGGCATATACATAACTAACAAAAAGAGAATAAGTTTAGAGTGCTACAACCTTTGTAGCGCGTTAGCCACCTTTCTTTGAACTGCAGCTAGTCTCTACGAAGCCCAGAACAATCTTGCTCGGTGATCTCCTTGTCAAAGATGATTCGTCTTGAGATAACTCCAACACAAACTTTAGTTTCAAATTGATCTCATCAAAATGAAGCAACCCACTAATTAAACTTGCTAAGAATGATTAGTAGGAGATATAGAATAATTAGCTCACTAAATTCTTCTCTTTTCTTTTTCACTTTCTCACTTGAACCATTTTAAGAGAAATAGCCATGGAGATGAGAGTGATGAGAATGGATATGGATTATCAAAGATAAGAATAAATATATCATAGCTTATTTAAATGAATAAAACTAAATGAGTCATCTAAAATATACACAATTCTAATAAATGGCTCATTGTTTCATTTAATTAAATAAGCAAATATCATTTATCCTTATTTTTGAATCCGATGTGATTGTTATACACACATCTAATGTGTATATACAACCATGACAAATGATATATATATATATATATATATATATATAAAGAGAAGGAAAAATAAAGCGAGCATGATATTAGTTAATATATAAATATATCAATATATAAATATACATTTAATTATTAAATCAACATTTGATTTAATAATCTAGTTATATCATATATATCGGCTAATATCATTAAACAGCCGATTATAATACGTGTATCACATACACGCGTTTAATCGAACTCTTGCACATATCCTCATATGTGCCCTACATTGTTTCGCCTATACTGGGAAACCTCTTTATGGGACTCTAAAGTCTCGACAATACGCTGGCAATAGGTTTTGATCATATCCATAACCCATAAGCACGTCAGCGGTACTAGCTGCACGTAACGGCTACCCAGGTATTGATCAAAAGAAGGTTAACGAGTAAGCTCATCTGAACCATGCAAAGTCTATCAGTGACATCACCGTACAGTCCGGTATTTTTTCTAAGAGTATCGCATATCGGGTCTCTTTTTCAAAAAATAAAGAAACAAAAGAATTATTATCTCATTTTCTATGTGCATCCCATACACACAACTATCATGTATAAGCTAACATGATACATATATTTATATCAAATATAAATATATATAAAGAGAAGAAATAAAGTGAACATGATATTAGTTTAATATATATCTATATCATATATAAATATATATCTAATTACTAAATCAACACTTAATTTAATAAACCGGTTATATCATATATGAACCGGCTAATATTATTAAACACCCGATTAAAATACATGTATCGCATACACGTGTTTAATCGAACTCCTGTGCGTATCACTATACGTGCCCTACATCATTTCGCCTGTATGATCTCCATCATCGTCCTGGTAGTCAAGTAAAATCCTAATGGCTTTATCTCATATCTAAACGATACGTGATAATAAATAAAACGCATCACATGAAAGAAAAAGACAAACCAGATAATATAATATCATCTTGAGTAAGATAGTTCTCTCGTATAAGTCCTTATTCAATTACAATAATTGCCTTGAGGGCACCTATATCCAACAAATAGCATAGGAATCAACAGCAGCAACAAATATTCTATACGGGAGAGAAAGTCTAACATATATGACATAATCTAATGGAGGATAAAGAGGTTTAGTGGTACGAGCACCTTTGCGAAGGGCGATTGGAAGATCAAGATCGGTCTGAATCGGATCTGAGTCTGGAACAGGTGTAGGTTCTTCAATGACTGGAGGCTCCTCTTCCTCATTTTCTTCCACCTAAGTTGGTTGCTTAATTATGTGATCATCTAGTTCTGAAGTGTTTGGTGCCGATGAGACATTAGAATTGGCTGGAGAGGATTCGACAACAAGAACATCATTTTCATTAATAGAAAATTACTCTCTAAGTGATTGGGTTATAACATTAGTGTTCCTGCCAAAATTTTTGGCCTAGAGCTTGTTGTTTCCTGTTAAAACTAAAGGGAAGCACCACATGTTAAACACGTGCGCTACCAAATTCAAAGCATGTAGATGCCGCTTCGGTTAGGATTAAATCCTATGTTGGTTCAGCAACGCCTCACGTGACATCCACATGAGCGCTAGCACCTTCTGTTCCGTAGCGCCTCACGAGATATCCACGGGAGCGCTAACGCCAGCTTCTTGACAGAGCCTCATGAGATTTCCACGTGAGGTGCTATAAGCCAATGGCTCACGTGCAAAGCACGTGCGTGTTCTTTCTGATAAAATTGAATTCTATGTAGAATTAAATTCTATTAGGGAGAAAATATCTCCCCGAGCTTTCTAAATAAAAAAATATTCTCTGATAAACAGAGAGCCGATAGATCAAAGATCCAGTAGTCATCAAAGGTTAGAATTAAATTCTATATTTCCTTGATCTTTCTCAAACTAGAAAGATTTTCTCTGATAAACAGAGAGCCGATGGATCAAAGATCCAATAGTGATTAAAAAAATTATCAAATGATTTATTTAATTCTATTTGGGAAATATTTTCCCTGATCTTTCCATCATGGAAAGATCTTTCTCTAACAGAGAATTTTGGATTTAAAATCTTATGGTGATAAAATATCACCAATTAAACTATCTGATATAATTAAATTTTATGCGGGAAATATTTTTCTAATCTTTCTAAAATAAGAAAGATTTTTTCTGTTAAATAGAATAAAATTTTATGTGAGGAAAATATCTTCCTAATCTTGTTAAACTAACAAGATATTCATATGATAGAATAAAATTCTATGTTAGAAAAATATCTTCCCAGTCTTGTTAAACAAACAATATATTCTTCTGATAGAATAAAATTCTATCTTAGAAAAATATTTTCCTAATCTTAGTAAAACAAACAAGAAATTTTCTCTGTTAAACAGAGAGCCTATGGATTAAAAATTCAACGGTGAATAAAATTCTTCGGTTGATCTTTAAGATCGTTTTGATTGATTATGAAATCAATCATGACTTTTCAGTGAGAGATTTTCTCAATAAATTGATTTTTCTTTTCTCCTATAAATAGGAGTAAAGAGGTTAAATTTAGGAGAAGATAGGATGACCCTAAAAACTTCTGTAAAAAAATATACATAAGGTTCTCACAAACTTCCACAAAACAACAGAGAATATAATTCTCAATAAAGAAGATCATCTCCATCCTCAAAACCCTATGTAAGAAAATATCGAGATCAAAACATCTCTTTTACCTAACATATCTAAGGGTTTAACCCTTCTCAAAGAACTTAGTTCTTTCTCTGGATCTGAGATCCACAAGATAAATCTCCCACAAGTTGAGAATTTAATTCTCATCGGGAAGATCTTGTTCTTCAGTCTTGAAGATTCAGGGAAGAACAATGTCGAAAAGAACCTGGAAGAAAAAAACATGAAGAAGATAGAGTCCATAATACTTTAGGAACTTAATTCCTTCAAATCAAGAACTTAGTTCTTTAATAACCCGATCCAAGATCCTCAAAATAGTGATCTTGGTGATCGATACCATTAACAGAGGTTTAAATTCTCTAAAAAACCATCAACAGAGATTAAATCTCCAAAAATATAGCGCCTCATGTGAAACACGCGTGAGTGCCAGAAGCCCATCAACGCACGTGAGCGCTCAAAAGAAGCCAAGTCTAAGTGCCTCACGTGAAACCCACATAAGCGCCAAAGAAAACTAGTGCTTAACACTATTCCAGCGCCCCACATGAAACACACGTAAGTGCTGTATATCTTCGTGCTTAGCACTGCTGGATAGTACAGAAACCCAATCTTAGCCCAAACTGACTAAGTTTTCTGAAATTAAATCTCTTTAATTTTAAATCAAGCGAGCCCATATGCTCGTGATTTCCAAACCGATCTTAGTCTCAAACATGACTAATGATCTTTCATCGATGATATCCAAAATGATATTCATTTCATATCTTCTAAGGTAATCTTAATCTCAAATATGACTAACGATTCTTAGGTCCACCATGATCTTTTCCATCAAATACGGGATTTGGTTCAAGGGTACATCTTTCCACACCTCTGATATATGTCGTTGTAATTCTTCAACATTTTCAGAGAGGTGGCGGATCCCAACAACCAACAAATCCTCTTTTATCGTCTCAAACATGGCGATAATGAACCGAAATGTCCTTAAACTAATATTCGTCTCAAACATGGCGATAATAGACCGCGATGTCTTTAAACTAATATGTTTTGCCCTGCGGACTATCTCCATATTGACTACCGTATACTATCCATGGGCAATGCATATGTGATCTAATGATCAGTTGGGCCCATATGCTCATTTGTTCCTAAGTTGATTTTAGTCTCAAATATGACTAGTGATCCTTAGATCAAGCCCAAATATACCATGAACTAATGGACCTCGTTTATATGGGATTTGCGTCCTAAATTCATTCCCTTTGGAAAACCAAACGACTAACGTGGACCCCGTCAAGCAAATTCTTGACCCAAATCCAAATCATGAAAATATATGTACGGATTTGGACTATTCCGTGCTCTACAGGTGACGACATAAATTAGTCTTCGTATACAATCCAAGGGCAACCCCATAAAAACAAACATAACATGACACAAAGTGAACTACTGGAGCAGGAGAAAGTGGTTATCGCAACGCTATAACGTAATTAAATGCAGGGGCTTATGGCTGCAGGGAACAGCGTTCCCACAATCAAAAACCCCTCACAAATGAGGGGAAATCTGATGAAGTCTGCTACATCGGTCGCAACCATCCAAACCTCCTATATACGGTGTCATAAATCAACTTGGATCTTCGGAGAGGTAGGTAGATTGTCCAAATAGTATCTGCCCCCAAATTCAGACTAGACGTTCCAACGTCTCGGTCTAGTCTTCGGCGGTAAACAATTAGTACCAAAGAAAAGATTATTTTCATGAAAGGTCACATCAACAGAGACGAAAACTCTATCGAGTTCTTTGCTATAACATGTGTATCCCTTTTGGCTCCAAGAATATTCTAAGAAAACACACTTAATGGACTTGAAATCAAGCTTTAATAAGCCAGGTTGATGATTGTGAACAAAACAAGTACAACCAAAAATATGTGGAGGAAGAGGAAATAAAGATTTAGAGGGAAATAAAATAGAGATTGGAATTTCTCCCCCTAAAACTGAGCTTGATAAACGATTGATAAGATGGCAAGCAGTGAGAACAGTATCATCCCAAAAATGTTCAGGAATATTCATATGGAACAAAAAAGAAAGTGTGACCTCTAACAGATGTCTATTCTTTCGTTCAAAAATATCATTTTGTTGAGGTGTATAGAGACACGAGGACTGATGTATAATACCAAAGGTATCAAGAAACCGAGTAAACTTGTTATTAAAATAACCCTTTGCATTATCGCTTCTCAGAGTTTTGATATTAATACCAAATTGATTTTTCACCTCAGTAACAAATGACTTAAAGTCATCAAAGACTTCAGTTCTAAATTTCAACAAATATAGCCATATCACTCAAGAGTAATCATCAATAAAAATAACAAAATATCGATAACCACGGTTTGACGTAATGGGACATGGTCCCTAAATATCAGAATGCACTAAATTAAACAGCTTCTCTGCATGTTTGTTGACTCTAGACTGATAGCAAGCACAAGTGTGCTTTCCCATCTCACAAGCGACGCACTCTAAAGATGACAAATTAGATAAAGAAGGAATTAATTTCTGTAAAGTAGACAAACTAGGATGACCTAAGCGACAATGGTTAAGCAGTAAATCACTATTTGTTGAGCAAGCAACCTTTGGTAGTTGTCCATCAAACTAGTAAAAGCCTCCAATTTTATGTCCTGAACCAATCATCTTCTCTGTTTTCAGATCCTGCATGACACAACCAGAAGAAGAAAAGGTGATTGAACAGTTCAAGGTATGAACAAGTTTACTTACTGACATCGGGTTAAAAGGAAATGAAAGGACATATAATACTGATGATAAATACAGAGATGGAGTAAGAGAAATAAAACCAATTCCCTCTACTTTAGAGAGTAAACCGTTTGCAAGTGTAATACCGCCGGCATATGAAATTTCAGACAAGGAGGAGAAACAACCCGATGTTCTAGTCATATGATCTGATACTCCCGAATCAATAATCCATGAGGATGGAGATGTATGGGTTAGAAGACATGTATAACCTTTAGCCAGAACGGTAGTGGAGCTCGAGAAAATAGATCCTGTTAGAAGAAACCTAAGCTACAATATCTCATCCTCAAAAAATCCAGAAGCACCATGAGAAGTAGAAGTGACAGGTGTCAAATCAGATGCAGCTACTCTAGCAGCATGCTGAAATCGAACCTCCAGATGAAGCGAATAGCAATAATTCTTAGTGTGGCCAGCCATCTCACAATGTGAACAGAAACGGTCATCTCTTCGTCCTCTTCCTCTAAAAGGTCCTCGACCTTCTCTACCACATTCCCATGTACTATCTCCATCTCGTGTAGTAAAATTAGGATATGAAATATTAGTGTATTCTTCAGAAACTTTCTCTTTATCATCCATGATCAAAGAGTGCTAACAACTTCACAATAATCAACAAAACGGAAAATTTCCACCCGGAACACCAAATAATCACCAACATAAATCCAATAGCCAATCACATCAAATATTTAACACCAAGAAATCACCAATCAATTTTCTAACACTAAGCAACACAAATCAAATAAAACTCTGCAACACCAATCAATCTCCTCAAGCGACAACATGCTTGCACATTGAAGAAGATGACCCCAAAAGCAATAAAAGAAATCCAAAAGTTTGCTCAAAAGACAACGGGGACCACTGACATGAGGGTCGACCTGAAGCTCAACAAGCACGTTTAGAGTCGTAGGATCCGGAGAATGCCTAGGTGGGTACGTGTAAGAATTGCCCGCAAGTCTAACACCAATCAATTTTTTTCTTTAAACCCTTCAAAAGAAATAATGCA
Organism: Agapanthus africanus; assembly: GCA_030015575.1. Lineage (NCBI taxonomy): Eukaryota > Viridiplantae > Streptophyta > Magnoliopsida > Asparagales > Amaryllidaceae > Agapanthus > Agapanthus africanus. Next base: position 830,766,403 of record JASDDO010000024.1, on the reverse strand, counting down.
GCATACCTCTCAAAACCAAGGGGAAAAATCACTGAGGCCACCACTAACCCCTCCTGGACGATAAACAAGCGAACCAAGAAAAGGGCTTTTCACTTCAATCGCCAACCTACAGATCTGGAAGAGTCGAGCGAGGGTGATGGTGGCGATTATGAGTCAATCACGAGGGCACCGGCGATCTGATGATTGGCGGCAACGATTAAGTGGTGGTGATCTGATAATTAGTAGTGGCGATTGGATAGCAAGGGTGATGGCGGCGGCTATTGGGTAGCGGTTCATTGCGGTGAGGGGAAATTGGGCAGCCGTGGTAGGCGGTGGTGAGCGGTGAAAAAGGGATGACTAGGTATTGGGGTTAGAGTTGGGCTCTGATACCATGAAATTAGGGAAAAATTATGAAGTAGCTAGAGAATCATCTCTAACTCATATATATATTATTGATTTTTTAATAATAGGGAATACAAATAATCTAATCAAATCTAAATTTTATCAATATAATTAAATCAAAATCTAATAAACCTAATATATCTTTCTTAACATATACTTAATGGATTTAAGGACATGAATGGTTATGGGAAAATGTGGTTCAATTAGATGTTGTCTGGGAACATAACTATTTAACACATTCATGCAAAACCTGACATATTATTTCATCTCTTTGATAACCATCCATTTGTATTTATTATTTACTTACGGCTTCAAATATAGAAAATAAACAAATAAGCGGATAAACAATTAGCGGATAATTTAATTAATAATAAAATAGTAGATTGTGTATGACACATATGCTTTAAATTTTTGATTTAATAAATAATGATTGAACATTTCAAAAATAAATAAAATTCAGGAATCGGCATTCTTGTTTATAAAAATCGAATGATTGGAAAAAACGATTACTTATCAAATGGCTATTCATATATTATTTTAATGAATTCAGGAACATAAATAGTGTATGAAAAATGGAGTTCTATGCTGTCCATGGAGAAAATCGAACATGACTGTTTAACACATTTGTGCAAAACCTAACATGTTAGTCCATCTCTTTTGATGACCATCCATTTGTATTTATTTTGTTTTAAACATGGCAAACAAATAATGAAGCAGATTTACAATTAAAACGATAATTTAATTAATAACAAGCAGACAAATACTTTTAGAAACGAACATATAATTAAACAAACGATCACACTATCAACAAAGCAAAGGATCACGGAATTGAATAATCATCATATAGGAAATACGCTAGATTTTGGACTAATAGAATATTTATATTGGTAAGGGTCTTGGTCTCGCAAATCCTCCACTTAATAGGTCACGGGTTTTGTTGTGAAGGATGTCTTATAGATCGAGACTGTTCGAAAATCCAAAAAAGGACCAGACGTATGGAGTAATGAGCTTCAGGCATCTAGCAATAAGGTCCAAAAATTCAAGAGGAGGCCCAGACGTCTGAAGAAAGAGCTTCAGACGTTCTGGCAATGCTCTGACCAAACGCTTGGTGAAGAACAGACGTCTGACCCTTATGGGTCAGACGCTTGGTAAAGGACAGATGTTATGGGTCAGACGTCTAGGCATGTTTTGCTCGACATACAGATTGTAGGCAGACATCTAATCCATATAGGTTCAGACATCTGTCGTCGAGATAAGAGCAGATTCCAGATTTGAGATTTATCTCAAAAATTTATTTTCTAGTGGCAGTTTCATATTTATAGGGATCTTATTGTAACTCAGATTCGTATGGGCTATATATAGGATTTTATGATTAAAGTTTTAAAGTGAGAGTTTTGATCATAAGGTTTTAAAGGGAGACGACGGTCCCATAAAGGATCAAGACGATCAACTAAGAAGAACTTGTAGAGAGAGAGGAAGATCTTGTTGGAGATCATAAGCAAAGGGTTAATTGTAATCTTCTATAAGGTTTTTTCTCTCTTAAAATTCTAATAAAGGTTCTCCCCTTTCCCCCCAAATCTCTTTTTGTGTTATTATTGCGTTTATACGATTTTTGTTATTCGTTTTAAAGGGATCTAGGTTTAGATCTATAAGGGCTGGTTGTCGACGCATCCGCTGCGCTCTCGATTTCCAACAACTGGTATCAAAGCTACGTTTTGTAGTTTTGCAATTTAAGTTTACAATGGGTGACGACACTTGTGTTTGCTTCCCATCTTTTTAAATTGTGATTCTATTAATAGTGTTTCATAAGGATCCGAGAGAAATGTTTTTTCTTTGGAGTTAAAGATGATGAATAACACAATTAATAGCATCAAGTTTGAAGTGGAGCAATTGTTCATACCAAAATACTGCATCGTGTTACCACCCATTCTTAATCACATTGCAAATAGGTAGGTGTTTTTGATCCGTATTTGCTACATAATTATATGTTACAGGTTCCCAGTCCAGAATAATACAAATCACGCACGGTTATGATAAATTTAGGACAACTGCTGACAAACGGATAAAAATATGGGTTCCGATCATCCACATCCGTCAAGTGCCGCTTACCAGTACAAGGGATAAGATTAAGCGATAGTCATTCGGGTTTAGAACAAGCACAAAACACGAGGAGGTAGCATAAAGATCAAGGGTGGCAGCACGGAGCTCGAGAGAGATCCAAGACATAAAATTCAAATGATCTGAGAATATTTTGGAAGCATTTTGCAAATGTGAACTTACCAAACAGAAGAATGAAGCAACACAAGAAACCGCAAGGAAAACAGAGCAACAATTCCAACAACAGGCCGTGGAAGAGCAGAATTTTTCCCTTTTAAGTGGCGGATCAGCGGCCGTAACATGGCCAAATACGATGAATTTTTATGGGTGTTTTGGTCATTGTACAAGGGTTCATAAAATAGCTCTAGGGTTTCACTTCATTGCCTATAAATACTCTAATTCAGAGCAAAGAAAGCATGCATTATTTTCCTTAGGATTAGTTTTAGTTTAGTGTAAACTTCCTTTTCCTCTTAATCTTTTCTCCATTAAAATGTAGTGAGAGATTTTGAGTGGATGAATAATGAAGATGGGAGTTTTATTTGCCTTGTATCTTTTGTATTGTTAACTTAGTTTTTATTACTTGCTTGTAATTTTCTTAGTAGTATAATTGTGTTTTAATGGTTTTTATTACCTTCTTCTCTTCTCTTTTATTTTTCCTTTGCAAAACTATGATGCTGAAGTGTGATTCTTATTTAGGTGAGTTCCCAAGAAGCTAGTTTTTGCCCTTCTTCTCATTTCTTTTCTCTTCTTCGATTTTATTTTCTTTTAATCATGAGTGTATAGTTTACTCACTTGTTAGGGTTAAGGAAGGGTGGTATGAGAGATGGAAAAATCCCTTCTGCTTCTTTTTACCAAGCAACTTGAATTGAACCTACACCAAACAAACAAAACCCTCTCCCTTAGGCGTGCTATTGTGACATATAGTCGCGACCTAAGTTGAGAATTTTTTTAGGTGCACGACAACGTGATATGTAGTTGCGACCTATTTGGAGACATGTTGTGTATGTTTAGCCTAGGGTTGGAAATAAGAGTATGGAACGGACGGACAAGGGGCACTAGGAATGGATTTAGCGTTGGAAAACTTGTTTAAACTTGCAGATACTATTTTTATGTCCTCCTAATCCTCGTTAGTTCCGATTATTCCAATATCATTTCAATGATGGAACAAGATAAAGCACAAGAATAATTCATAACTCTACTAACCAACCCTAACCCTAATAATTTATATTGAACATAGAAGTACACAAACACTTAGGATAGCTCAAACATCTTTTGAACCATTGCTTAACTCGTTTAAAATAAGAATGAAACACTAACTATCTCCCATGTAAGTCGATGGCGCACACTCCACAGGGTTTGTAGAGAGGCGGAATTTACAAAAAACAATTTTAAAACAAGCAACATCGACTAAACTTCCAAGATCGACCATAAGCCCTAGCTAGAAAAACAAACAAAGGTTCTAATCTACTATGAAGTGATTTATACCTTTGTATTCTAGTCCTTCGGGTCTTCTTCTTCTCCTCTTCTTGGTTCCTAGAAAGCTTGAATGGAACTCGATCGTTGGTCTCTTCTTTGTCGAAGATGATCCACCCGAGAGCCTATGGTTCAAGCTTCAAACTCAAGTGTGAGGTAACTAAGATGTCTAGTTTGCTAGACTAGACAACTTAGAAGATGTAGAGAAAAATGAATAGAGTATTTTATCTCAAGAGCCCTAGGATTCACAACTCATGTGAGTGTTAGGGCTTGAGGAAGAAGGAGGAGAGGAAAAATGGAGAGAGAATGAACAAGTGGAAATAAGCTAGGGTGTGGAAGCAAAAGTGAATGGCTAAGTCCTTGCAATAATCAAGCATGGATTATTTTCAATAGAAAATAAGCAACCATGCTTGAATAGTAAAGTCAAATGAATAAACAAATGACTTAGCCATGTTTTTATCCATATCTCAAATATCTCCAATTTCCACCTCATTAATCTATTTGCATAAATAGATAAATCTAATAATGAGGTGTCTCGTTCTAGAAGCATGTCTTGTGAAAATTACAAGAATGTCATCACCGTATATACATGTTCCCCTCCGAATGACGGCGCGACGCAGGGACGTCTTGCCTGAGATTCGGGGCAGATGCTAATTGGTGTTATCCGTCCACCTCTCCGAAGATGCCAAGTTGATTTATGGCACCGTGTATCGAAGGTTTAAACGGATGCGACCGATGTAGCAGACTTCGTCAAATTCCCCCTCGTTTGAAGGGTTTTTGATTGTGGGGACGCTCTTCCCTGCAGGCGCAAGCCCCTGCAGTTAATTACGCTACCGCATTGCGGCAACAACTTTCTCCTTCTCCATGTGGTCACTTCGTGTCGTGTGTGTTTGTTTTGTATTTGGTTGCCCGTGGATTGTATACGGAGACCGAGTTATGTCGTCGCCCGTAGGGCGTGGACTAGTCCAAATCTGTATTATCTTAGATTTGGGTTTGAGGGTTTGGGTTTAAGGATACGTTAGCCTCATTTGAGACTAAGATCAACTTAAACGTTTGTTAAGGATACGTTAGTCTAGTTTTTAGACTAAGATCAACTTAACGGGATCGTTTAGATCCAACAAAAGAGCAATTAAGGGAGCCCTGTTGTTTAGTTTAGTGACATTGCGGTCAATAGGTAGTTTAAGGACATTGGGGTCCAATATTAGTTTTAAGACGTTGCGGTCAAGGTTAAGGACATCATAGTCTGTGGATTTAAGGACTCCACAGTCCGGTGTTAGTTTTAAGACATCACGGTCAAGGTTAAGGACCTCAAGTCCGTTGTTAGTTTTAAGACATCCCGGTCAAAGTTAAGGACATCATAGTCCGAGGATTTAAGGACTCCACAGTCCGACGTTATTTTTAAGACATTACGGTCAAGGTTAAGGACCTCATAGTCCATGAGTTTAAGGACCCCACAGTCCGTGAAATGTGTGTGGTTATTAGGACCCGTCACCTCTTTGAAGACGTTGAGGAATTACAACGATAAGTATGAAAGGAGTGAAGAGATGTACCGTTGAACCAAAGTAGATTAAGTGATCTGTAGTCCAATTTGGAACCAAGACAAATTCATTAGGTTATGAGCACATTGGCTCAGTTTGAGTCTGGATTGAGGACTTATGGCCAATTTGGGCTAAGTCCAATCATGTTTAGAATATTAGCCCTCTGTTGGTCCATATCCAATTGCAGGAGAGGCTTTGCCTCTAGAAAATTAGCCAATTGGGCTAAAGCTAGTGTTAAACACTAAAGACCAACAGTGTTGAACACTGGAAATAAGATTAGCAAATTGGTATTAAACACTAAAAGATAATCAGTGTTAAACCCTGAGAATATAATCCCCCAAATTAGTGTTAAACACTAGCAAACAACAGTGTTAAACACTGGAAGTGAAGTTGTCAAATTAGTGTTAAACACTAAAAAAAAGTTGTGATTCTCAAATTAGTGTTAAACACTAACATATAACAGTGTTAAACACTGGAAATAAGGTTTTCAAATTAGTGTTAAACACTAAAGAACATCAGTGTTATACACTGCAAATAGGGTTTTCAAATTAGTGTTAAACACTAAGAAAATCAGTGTTAGACACTGGGAATAGAGTTTTCAAATTAGTGTTAAACACTAAGAAGATCAGTGTTAAACACTGGGGACAAAGATCTCAGATTAATGTTAAACACTAAGGAGAGAGAGGTCACGTGGTAGCACGTGGTAGCACGTGAGAGCGCCCTGATTCCCCTTATTTTGTTCTGCCAAAAGTATTGAATACTTTGGAGCATCACGTGCTGTCACGTGATGGACATTTGGGTATTTGTCTGTTAAAGCTTTTGCCAAGGGGTCACGCGGTAACACGTGAGAGCGCCCAGAGCTTCTGTTTCTTTGCTTTTTCTTTGTGTGCTTCAGGGGTCACGTGGGGCACGTGAGGCGTTGCCTCAAAGCTGTTTTCTGTGGATCTTTACAGGGATCACGTGGTAGCACGTGACTCTGGTTCTTTGCATGTTTGAAGATCTCTTTATCTTTTTAAGAATTAAATTCTTCATAGGGTTAAACTCTAACAATAACTTTAAAGGAATTAAATTCCTACTTTCTTTTGAAGAATTATATTCTTAATTTCTTTTCTGTAGGAATTAAATTCCCCATATACGTAAAGAATTAAATTCTGGCATAGGGTGAAACCCTAGTTTCTTCTTTAAGGGAATTAAATTCCTGTGAGTTTGAGATAATTGAGTTCTTAATTAGGGTTAAATCCTAGTTCTGTCCATTTTGAAGGAATTAAATTCCTATAATATAGGGTTAAACCCTAATTTTATCTCGAAGGAATTAAATTCCTATAACTCTGTGAGAATTAAATTCTCAAATCTCAATTCCTCCTCTATGTTTTAGATCTGCATGGCAGGATCTCAACCCAATGAGAATTAAATTCTCAATTTATGGGGAGATATGCACTTTGCAGATCTTCAACCAGAGAAAGAACTAAGTTCTTTTCTTTTATAAGAGTTAAACTCTTTTGAGAATTAAATTCTCTTTTTGAAGCCTCTCTTTTCATACCTAAAGTTTTTCTTTGCAGAGAATCAAATTCCTCCCCCTGAATTTTTTTAGGCTTCAAGGCTCTATCTCCCTCTCTCTGTATGTTTTCTCTCCTTTTTTTTAACTCTCTTCCTTGGCACCTATTTATAGGAGAAGGAAAAGAATCAATCTGTTTAGTGAATCTTTCATTGAAAGATTTGATTTGTTGATTGAGGGATTTGATCATTGATCTGGGCCTTTAGATTATTAGGTGAATTTTATTCACCGTTGGATTTTAAATCCAAAGATATTCTTTTGCTATTTCGGTTAGATTTAAGGGGAAATCTTTCCATGTCCAAGATTCTTCTATAAATTGGTGATATTTAATCACCTTCAGATTTTTGATCCAACAGTTTTTATATAATTCTTCTCTATTTTAGAAAGATTTGAATGATCTTGTTCAGAATTTAATTCTGTTAAACAATAAGGTTTTTAAAGCCGGTCACGTGTGGCCACGTGACCCCCGGTCACGTGTGGCCACGTGACCCCCGGTCACGTGTGAGCACGTGACCCCCGGTCACGTGTGAGCACGTGACCTCCGGTCACGTGTGAGCACGTGACCCCTTTAATGAACTTCTCTTCTGCGCTTGCTCTGTGCCGCTGCTTTGAACGTCACGTGCCAACACGTGACCGCTGGTCACGTGCTAGCACGTGATGCTTCTTCTGAAGCTTTTTCCTGATTTTAAATCAGGGAACAATACATACCCGTATTCGTATTCCGAAAAATACGAATACAATGAGATAATAATAATCCAATAATATAATACTAGGATCCGGCTTAAACCAAAGTCCACTAGTATTATCCGTCCGAACAACATCCGTGTAGCCAATACACGTATATGATCGGAACCCTGCCGTAAAACCATACGGCCTCTACATCGTTTCGCCTGAACCAGAAAACCCCTCTGTGTGGGACTCTAAAGACTCGACAGTACACTGGCGGTGGCTTTAACCATAAGTCCATCAGCGACACTAGATGTACGTAACGGCTACCCAGCTATCTGTCGAAAAAGAAGGCCGACGAGCGAACTCATCCGAACCCCTACTGAGCATGTCCATGACAATCTCCGTGCAGTCCGATCTGTTCGTCTGAGAGTATCGCATGCAAGGTCTAGAGGGTGGAAAACGTCAGACCCGTAATAACCATACAAGTCGTGTCGGTGTGGCTCAAGACTATCCGAGAATCTACTGGTCCATCCACCAGTAATTCTCAATCCGCCCTGGCCAGGGAATTATGGTGTTGACCAACCGATCACTGTGCGACATCGACTCCTTATACCGGGAGAGACGAATCTCCAACAGTCGCCTACTGCCTCCATGTAGCTCGGGACTGTACCCAACTAAAACCTGTTTACACAACTCAGTAGAGCCGTGGTAGGGTAGTAATCAAAGCACAGTGGGAACACACACGAGATAAATGATGGCCTCAGGTCGACAGACTGTCTACACTCATGTCACCAGAGAACTGCTATATGACGCTAGGTATAATACTATCTAGCCAGTCCTCGGCGAGTCCGTCCGATGTACTCATATCCGGTGAGAACCTGTATACAATTTTAGGTGCACCTCACCAATGGCTGCAGGACCAATCCATCGCCCCTCGTCAGGGCCTAGATATGCATACACAAGTCTACTCTGGAGTATCGATGCCCAGTCTCGATACTCCTACGACTAGGGAAACTTTAAGGATGTGCCTATCGACTATGATAGTACACAAGTATGGTTGTCAGGCAAAAATCATACGGGCTTTATCAACATGTATACAAGATATGAAATACTAAGTAAAACACATCACATGTTAAGATAAAGAAAAACCAAATAGCGTACTATCATATCAAGCAAGATTGTTCTGTACATACATATCCCTAGCATCCAATACAATGAAGGCCTCTAAGGCATACATATCCAACAATCTCTTACTTGCACTAAGGCCTGTAATTGGCGCAATAAGTACCCACTGTCTGCACTAGAGCCAGTTGCTGGCATACTGCATGCCCAACATCTCGAACAGTCTCTCGAACTAGACTTGAGGGATGGCCTTGGTGAATGGATCTGCCGTGTTGTCCTTTGTATCTACTCTCCGCACCTCGATCTCCTGGCGATCCACGATTTACCTGATCAGGTGATACCACCTCAAGATATGTCTGGATTTCTGATGGGACCGTGGTTTCTTTGCCAAAGCCATGGCTCCATTGTTATCGCAATACAAATGTATTGGATTAGCAATGGATGGAACCATCTGAAGTTCAGAAACGAACTTCTTCATCCAGACAGACTCTTTTGCAGCATCGCTAGCAGCGATGTACTCAGCCTCCATCGTCGAGTCTGCTACGGTATCATGTTTGGAACTCTTCCAACAGACCGTACCTCCGTTGAGGGTAAACACATAACCCGAGACAGATTTAAAGTCATATTTGTCACTTTGGAAGCCAGAGTCGGTAAAAACCTCGATCTGGAGGTCCCCATTACCGTACACTAGGAACATCTTCTTAGTCCTTCTCAGGTACTTAAGAATGTTCTTTACTGCTATCCACTTCTCAGTTGGGTTAGACTCATACCTGCTTACGACGCTAAGTGCGTAAGCTATAGCTGGTCTGGTACATAACATCGCATATATTATCAACCCTACCGCCGAAGCGTAGGGTACTATGGTCATGCGAGCCCTCTCCTCATTAGTCTTGGGAGACATCTCTTTGGAGAGGGTGATTCCGTGACAAACGGGTAAATTACCACGCTTAGAATCTTCCATATTAAACCTCTTTAGTACGGTGTCAATGTATCTAGACTGTGAAAGTCCCAACATTCTTTTAAATCTGTCACGATAGATCATAATCCCCAAAATGTACGAGGCATCACCAGGTCTTTCATAGAGAACTTCTGTGACAAGAACAGCTTGGCCGACTGTAGTATAGGAATATCATTTTCTATCAGGAGAATGTCATCAACGTATAAAACGAGGAATATCACAGTTCTCCCTACAATCATTTTATAAATACAAGGTCCATCTACATTTTTGATAAAGTCAAATTCCCCGATCGTCTCATCAAAGCAGATGTTCCAACTCCGTGATGGCTGCTTTAATTCATAAATGGATTTAAGCAACTTGCACACTTTTCCGTTGCTCCCGCTGTCTACGAAACCCTCTGGTTGATCCATGAAAACACACTCTTCTAAACTTCCATTTAGAAAAGCGGTTTTAACATCCATCTGCCAGATGTCATAGTCATAGAATAAAACAATGGCAAGTAGGATCCGAATAGATGTATAGCCACTGGTGAAAAAGTTTTGTCATAGTCCAATTCTGGTCTTTGATGAAAACCTTTAGTAATAAGTCTAGCTTTGTAGGTTTCTACCTGACCATCTACACCAATCTTCTTTTTGAAAATTCATTTGCATCCTACGGGTTTTACCCCAGTAGGAGCAAAATCCAAAGTCCAAACTTGGTTTGTGTATATGGATTCCATCTCGGATCGCATAGCATCCAGCTACATCACCGAGTTTTTACTCGTGATAGCTTGCTGAAAACTAGTCGGCTCAAAATCGTTGATGATGCAATCCCCTCGATCCCCATCTATGAGAAACCGTAGTATCTCTCTAATGGATGAGACTACCTACTAGATCTGCAGAGTGGCGTGGGTATGTCCCGTTCCATTGAAATCTCAGGTTCTACTAAGTTTTCAGTAATAGTTTGTGGTTCTGGAATTTCTTCCAGTTCTATTGCGCTCCCACTTATCTCTTTTTCGAGAAATTGAGTTTGCATGAAGCGGGCATGATGAGAAACAAAGACCTTTTGTTCCTCAGCGTGATAGAAATAATACCCCCTAGAATTCCTGGGGTATCCCACAAACTTACACGATACTGAACGTGTCTCGAGTTTGTCCGGATGAACCTTTTTGACAAAGGCAGGACAGCCCCATATCTTCAGATACTTAAGACAGGGTTTTTTCCCACACCATATTTCATATGGAGTGGTAGGCACAAACTTAGTTGGAACCTTGTTCAACAGGTATACAGCAGTTTTTAGTGCAAACCCCAGAAGGAGGGTGACAACTTAGCATTACTCATCATGGAACACACCATATCTAGTAAGATGCGATTCTGTCTTTCTGATACACCATTATGTTGTGGTGTGTATGGAGGAGTAAGTTGAGAGAGAATTCCATTCTATTTTAGATATTCCAGCAACTCGGCACTTAAGTATTCACCGTCGGATCGGAGCATCTTGATACTTTTGCTGGTTTGCTTTTCGGCTTCATTCTTATACTCTTGGAATTTCTCAAAGGCCTCAGATTTATGTTTCATTAAGAATACATGTCCATACCTTGAGAAATTATCTGTGAAAGTAATGAAGTAGGAATGGCCACTTCTTGCATATGTAGACATTGGCACACACAAGTCGCTGTGTATGAGCTCCAGGAGCTCAGTGGCTCTTTCTCCGTGTCCAGTGAACGGAGTTTTTGTCATCTTTTCTCTGATACATGATTGACAAGTTGCATATGATTGATACTCAAATGGATCTAAGTATCCTTCTTTATGTAACTTAGTCAATCGTGTTTCATTGATATGACCGAGTCTACAATGTCATAAGAAAGTTTGGTTTGATTCTGAAGCTTTTCTCTTAAGTGTATTTTGGACGTTGAAAACTTGATATTGATTGAGAATGTATATTCCGTTACTAAGTATACCCGACCCAACCATTTCATGATTTAGGTGAATATTGATAACATTGCTTACAAGTGCAAAATTATATCCTTCATTTGATAATAAAGATACTGATATAATATTGTACACCATACTGGGTACACAAAAGCAATTACGCAATAACAAAATATGTCCACTCGCCAATCCTAGGTGATATTCTCCTACTGCAACAGCGTCCACACTGGCTTCATTGCCAACCCTAAGGGTCATATATCATTTTCTCAAAACTCTACGGCTTCTCAGCGCCTGCAAAGAATTACAGATGTGAGATCCTGATACGGTATCCAATACGCAGGAAGTAGAGTTTATAGAGAAGCAGTTTTCAATCACGAACACACCTGAAGCCGAATCCACAACTTGCTTCGTGTCCTTATTTCTAGCCTTTAGGGCCCTGCGGTCCTTCTTCCAATGTCCCCTTTTCCGACAATAGAAGCATTCTTTCTTTGTGGATGCCTCCTATCTTTTCCTTTCCCTTTCCCTGCACCTTTTGCACACCTCCCCTCGGTTTGGTGGGGGCCTTCTTCTTCTTCCCCTTGGCTTTAGTCTTGGATTTAGCAGAAGAAGATCTCCCAATAAACAGAGCGGATGTTTCTATGGTTTTGTTCAAGGTGCTCTCTGCCATCCTCAACATGTTGAGGAGCTCAGAAAGTGAAACTTCCATACTATTCATATTGAGATTCAATATAAACTGGGCATAGGTGGAGGGAAGGGACTGTAGGATCAAGTCGATGTACAACTCGTTTTCCAACGTAGTTCCGAGGTCCGCGAGCTCTTCGATGAGAGAAATCATCTTTAGAACGTGGTCCCTAACAGATGATCCGATAGCCAATCTCGCTTGAAATAATTTCTTCGAGGTCTCATATCTTGCGATACGAGATTTCTCTCCATATAATTCTTTGGTATGGAGGAAAATGGAAGTACGGTCCATCTTCTCATGCCGCCTCTGATGTTCATTATCCATGGAGGCCAGTACGAGGCACTTGGCTTTCGCGCAATCAAGATCCTAGGTCTTACAGACCTCAATGTTCGCGACCGAGGATTCTGGATCGGGAAGAGGGGGAGCTTTTGCCGTGAGGACGTATGCGACCTTATCATATGTAAGGGCCATATAGACATTCCTCAGCCAGTCTTTATAGTTTGGCCCTCTTCCCCCTCACATTTTATGGTGAGATGCTATGATCTCTTTTGTGAAAGACCTCGATCTTACAACGAGTTTATTTTTATCTAGTATTAGCTTAAGTCCAGTCATGGTCGCTGCAATTAGGAGAGAGAGAAAAGAAACACTCAGCATATGCTCTTGCAATTTTAGATTGGTTATTAGTTTATCTAAACAGGATGGCTCCTACCGTTTTCTCGAATTCTTCTTCAAACCCTAAAAGAAGAATTAGTCAGGATTAATCGCACGTCACAATACTTGCTTAACCTTTCGGTTAATCTAGTGTCGGTACTTCGATGGAGGTTTTCCAACGCTTTCGCGAAGTTCCTTAATTACATAATCTCTTTTCCCTGGAGGCATAGCCCCGCTAACACCGTTCTAGGAACCTACTTGGTTTATAGCATTGATTGTTAAGTGAAAAAATTCTCCCAAAGAGTAGCGAATACTTACAGTAGGATCAGGACCCAACTATCATTGTGTGATGATTTTAAAGGAAGCCTACCAAAAATACCACACTCCAGAAGATATACAAAACTAGCATGTTTCCTTTATGTTTGAAACTCCCGACGTGATTTTTGCCCCGAGCGCTCATAACCTTGACGAAGGTCAAAACATCATAAGTTGCAAGTTAATTTCAACCAGTCATTGTCCAGATTAATCTAGACCCATTCGTACAAGCCCTTGACAAAGGTCAAAACAGCTGTATGCATGTCCTGGATTAATGCATCTATCTATGCTACAGATAAGTACCCACTAGCTACCAAACACTATACCTTGGCGAAGGTTAAAACACATAGCATGAATACTAGTAGATACCTGTCTGAAATGACAGAGGGCTGCGGCTGGTTTTGACGAAAACCGTTAACGTAATTAACTTGATATAATCGAAAGAACCGAATAGCTTTTGAAAATGAGTGATTTAAGCTTCACTTATAAAAGTTGTTTTAGAAGAAAACCGAGTAGTTTTGCAATTGTTCCAACGACATCAGATTTTAGGTTTATTACTTTGCATTAAGTGAGATTAATGCGGTCCCATCAATTAACCTTATCACACCACAAAAAGAACGAAAATAGAATCTACGTATATGCTACCAGCACTCGCCACGGGACCCCGTCATGCACCGTTAGGTTACTTAACTAACGGTAGAGCGGGGGCTGGACTAGTTCGGATGCAAAACATATACAACATTTATACATACATACATACATACATATATATATATATATACATATATATATATATATACATATATATATATATATATACATCACATGCATAATAAGCAACACAGACAGATATAATCATCACAGAGAATGGATAAATGGAACGACTAGGAACATTTACATTTCAACGAGCCACCTATGAAATACAGTCCTCCACGGTCGTGTGAATAGCTGAGTGTGAATCATCCTAGACCCTTACGAGTGTGACAAGCTACCCTCCAATTCTAAAATTGGGTGACTCGGGTTTCGACTCCACGAGATGACCACCCACTGAATTCTAGAACCCGGTAGCTTGTGTACTCCTCCGCGGGTCAATCCAAGATGCGGAAAAGAAAAATAATATACAGCTGGTGACTACATCCTCAACCCGGATGCATCCCAATAAAATAATATACAAGAATTATTACATGAATTACAAAAAATCCATTCACATCTCACATCTAGATTCACACCGAGCCATTCACACGACGATCCATGAAACCATTCGCATCCAAATATCACAAGATATGTGCAACCCCTTCTAATCGACGTATAGCAATTAGAAGACGTTTAAGAACACATATACACATCATAAAGCAAGTAAAGAAATCCATGATGTTATAAAATCCGCGCACAATTAGCGAATGAAACTAATTTTCCAACACTTGAAAAACTGTCCACTAAAGTCATAAAAATTTCGTTTTAAGTCAATCCGGGAGTCGAAACGAACTCAAAACCCATCTGAACCTTCGCGGAGGCAAGGGAGTAAAAATTAACTGTCGATCTGGGGGCCTCGAGAGGGTACCCACACCCGGTGGCCACCAAGAGGTGGCCCCCATGGGGAGGCAGACCCGAGAGCACCCTTTTGGGGTGCTCTCGGGTCACCACCCCCAAGGCCACCTTGTGGTGGTTTTAGGGGGTGGGCCCAGCCTTAGGTCCCCCCCGGGTGTCCCCGGGGTGCCCATGCTCCACCCCACGGGTTCTCAGTTCAAACCGTGAGCCTGTGGGGTGTGCAAATATCTTAAAACAACATTTTCGGGACTGTTTTGTCGGCAGTTCGTGTGCGACAAAAACGGCGGATTTTAAACGTCACTACAAGATATCTAAGGCTTATGGAGTGGCTTTGATACCATGTAAGTCGATATAGCACACTCCACAGGGTTTATAGAGAGGCGGAATTTACGAAAAAAATAATTTTAAAACAAGCAACATCGACTAAACTTCCAAGATCGACCATAAGCCCTAGCTAGAAAAACAAACAAAGGTTCTAATCTACTATGAAGTGATTTATACCTTTGTGTTTTAGTCCTTCGGGTCTTCTTCTTCTCCTCTTCTTTGCTCGTAGAAAGCTTGAATGGAACTCGATTGTCGGTCTCCTCTTTGTGGAAGATGATCCACCCGAGAGTCTATGGTTCAAGTTTCAAACTCAAGTGTGAAGTAACTAAGATGTCTAGTTTGCTAGACTAGACAACTTAGAAGATGTAGAGAAAAATGAATGGAGTATTTTATCTCAAGATCCCTAGGATTCACAACTCGTGTGAGGGTTAGGACTTGAGGAAGAAGGAGGAGAGGAAAAATAGAGAGAATGAACAAATGCAACTGAGCTAGGGTGTGGAGGCAAAAGAGAATGGCAAAGTCCTTGCAATAATCAAGCATGGATTATTTTTAATAGAAAATAAGCAACCATGCTTGAATAGTAAATTCAAATGAATAAACAAATGACTTAGCCATACTTTCATACATACCTCAAATATCTCCAATTTCCACCACATTAATCTATTTGCATAAATAGATAAATCTAATAATGAGGTATTGATCAGTCGAAAATATTGCATATTTTAGCCGGCAATTTCCTCATCATTTGCATCCATATAGAAGTGTACGGTATTCATATTTCACATATTAGCAAATCGGTCGCAAAATATTAGATTACATGTATTCGACCTTAAAACCAGCATTTCTAGGGAAATCGACTGCATTGCATTACATAGCATATTTTCTATATCTTGCAACCCGTGTTTCGAAGTCTGTGCAGGAAAAGAGAGCTTGCTCGATCATTACAGTGCTCGACCATTACAATTGCTCGTAAACTCACTGAACTCAAATCTGGTATCAACACAGAAGGGAAACTGCAATTATAAATATCAAAGAAAACCCCAAACAGCAATACCAAGAAACAGAAGAAAGCTCATATCCCAAGGCCACCAACAGACCGCGGAAGAGCGGCTAATGCAGGGTTCTTGCGGCGGAAGCGCGGTCCATTAGTGACGTCAGCTCCCCAATTTCAGTGCACAACTCCTGTTTCAGTACCTAAAGCTCAATAATGCACACAAACTTCCAGAAGATTCCAGAGACTTCCTCCAGATCAGCAAACACCTAAACTAGCCTAATACTTCTAGAACTTTCCCTAAACCCTAGCTTAAACCCTAAGCTAACTCCTAACAAACTCCTTCTAGAAACCCTTCAACAAACTTTGGGAGGGAAAGTTCTAATTCAAACCTAAGCCTAGGGTTTGGGAGTTCTATAAATAAGACCCTAGGCTCATCATTTGAAAGGGATTCAACCTTGGGAAAGCTTAGAAAAATCAATCCCATTCTTCATCTTCCTCTTCCTCAAGTTTAGTGAGAGAGCTTGTAGGAAACCCTAACCCTAAATCCAACAACAATTCAAGATCTTGAGTGCAAGCCAAGCAAGATGCCTTCAACCCTTTTATGAGCCGAGCCGATCTTCAATCGGGCAAGAGATCAAAGTAGATCCACGATCCACGGAGACGAGCGAAGCCGAGTCAACGATCGATTTCTTCTTCTTGTAGATTCTTGAAAGAATGTATTGAAATTGTTGATTAAATAAAAGGTGATATTCTTTTATCTTGTTTTCTTTAAATTCCGCATCATGTTATCATTACTACTCTTGAATATTGTCTTTGTGGTGATGTGTGAATAAAACTCCGCTTGTCGGGGAGTCGAAACGATCTTTAGTATGATGATGTAACAAGTTTGTAATCGATTCTTGAATCCCACGAGTTTGTAAACCCTAGCAAGTTCAAGAATCGACGACCCAATTCGTTGCGATGCTTTCTTGATCGACATCGCTCGAGATTGGGGAGTTCCGATCGTTTCTTGAAATTGCTAGAGGCTAGAATATAAATGGTATCCTCGAAAGAACAAGGGTTAAGAGATGAAACCCTAATTTCATCAAGAAAACCCTAACTCTCGTCGATCACCATTGGTCTAGTATCAATTCTTCGAAGGACAAGAACACGAAACCCTTTAGATTGCATCACGTCTAAAGATCCGATCGATTCCTACGAGCCTCTCTTATATTCTTGATTGTTGATTGGAAATATTATCAAAACAACCGATTCTTGATTGTTTATA
Organism: Agapanthus africanus; assembly: GCA_030015575.1. Lineage (NCBI taxonomy): Eukaryota > Viridiplantae > Streptophyta > Magnoliopsida > Asparagales > Amaryllidaceae > Agapanthus > Agapanthus africanus. Next base: position 830,748,919 of record JASDDO010000024.1, on the reverse strand, counting down.
GTTTCTTGATTCTTGAGTAAAGATTAGTGACACTCGAATACAAATCACATCTTGAATCATGTTTTCGTTTATTGTTGCTTAACATTTCATTTCAAACGTATTAAAATACAATTGAATTGCACAATCCCTGTGGACGATCCGCACTCATTCATTAACTACATCCGACACCGTGGTTTGATTGCGGTCAAATAATTTTTGGTTGTGATTTCTTTACAATTTTATACTACACAATCCGAAATCGTTACAATCAAAATGGCGCCGTTGCCGGGGATCGCGCTAATTCATTTGCATTTATAGTTTAAAGTGAAAGAATTATTACGTTTTACTTCTTGAAATCAAAATTCGTACAAACTCTTACACGTGTGTTGTGATTTGATTGCAAGGTGATCTGGAGCATTCTGTTCTTTGGAAAAATTTGTTTGAATATACCAGAGAGCTGGAGATAGGAACAGGAAGCAGCTGAAGAAGTTTGGTATAGTGAACCCATCAACAGACCGCGGAAGAGCGGCAAATACGTGCCTATTGCGGCGGAAGCGCCGCAGTATTGAGGGATCACTGAAATATTTTCAGTTCAGGTATTTTCTGTCTCTCTCCCCTCTCTCTTTTTAGCTCCAATTAACCCTTTTCTGCAGGATTCTTTGCAAATAAATCGCAGCGCGCAAAAGCAAAAATAAAATTGTGTGTGATTTTGATTTCTTGGTTGTTTGCATTCTAATACGGAAATTTAAGGGGCACGGCCAAATCCAAATTAGGTGGGGATTTCATTACCCTTCCTAGGCCCCGAAAATCGTCAAACTTGCATCCGCATTACCTCCATTAACTAAAAGAAATCTAGAGAAGACTCTAAGGACTGTCGCGCTCAATAGGACAAGAGAAGGTCGTGGGTAATTCATTGCTTATCCGCGTTTTCTTGTGGTGCCTAAGGCGAGTGTGTCTAAGGCTAGTGGTTATTAATTAGGTCCACTGTAGTGGTGGTTCCTTCCCACTTACCTGGCACTTATCCGGCCACAGGGGGACAAAGAGGCAGTGGAGGATTCTATCCTGCGGCTTGTCTTTTGGCAGTTAGGAGCGGTCTAGAGATCGGACCTAGGTGACCATTAGATTCTAGGGTTTGTGTGCTGCATTTGTTTTGTCGCATCATTTTTTCAAAATCCGTCCCTTTTTCAAAGCAAGCATCGCATTCATTCATCCCTAATTATAAGTCAACGCTGCCACTTGTACTAACCATTTTTAGTACAAGATAGGCTGGACACGGGATTCTAGTGCCCGTTTAGTCCGCGTACCTTTTATCGACTCCGAAGTCGATAATTCTCCATTTACCTTTTCTTTACCCACTACCACACCCACATCGATGGATCCGAATCCATCAAATTTCTTTAACCCTAATCTGCCACCGTCCGTTGGTGCGCAGAATCCTACTCCACCCCACATTTCTCTCCAGGAAAGATGCTATCCACATAGAGGTCCTCTTTCGACCTGCTTATCCACACCACCAGCCAATGGGGATAACTTTGAGATTAAGCCCCAGTATATCAATCTTTTACCCAAATACCACGGACTCAAGACCGAGGACGCTTACGTTTTCATTACCAAATTTGAAAACGTTTGCGCAATGATGGGTACATCTCAACTTTCAGTGGATGCAATGCGTCTACGACTTCTTCCATTTACTTTGTGCGATATAGCCGAGAAGTGGCTATACAACACCACCGCACACTCTATTACGAATTGGGAAGAATTCGTCGCTGCATTCCTTAAGAAATTTTACCCAGTCCAAAAGACGGCTCGAATCCGTAGCGAACTGAACCAATTTGCCCAGCTCCCTGCCGAACCATTTTCAAAATACTTTGAACGTTTCAAGGATCTATTGGTTCAATGTCCTCACCACGGCATCCCGAGATGGGAGCTTTGCCGAATCATATATGAGGGCAGTAACCCTAGCACGAAACAGAGCCTTGAAAACATGTGTCAAGGTACATTTATGACTAAGGATGATGGGGAAGCCTGGCGATACTTAGAAGAGTTCGCTGAAAAATTACTAATTTGGGAGAGTGGAACACAACCATTGAATAGGGGTGGCGTACACCAAATAGATGTGTCCATAGGTGTTCGAGCTGAAATGGCAGCAATGCAAAAGAAGCTCGACGCTATGGAACACAAATTTGCAGCAGCCTCCCTAAACCCAATGTCGCTCCCCAAAACTGTTTGTGGGTGCTGTTCTGATCCGTCACATTTAACGGAAGAATGTTCATTAAACTCTGCGTTTCAAGGTCACGAGCATTCTAATGCCGCATTTCAAAGACCTCGAAACGATCCATATTCTTCCAGTTACAATCAGGGTTGGAGGAACCACCCGCATTTCAAAAACCAATCTCAAAACACGGTTCCAAACACGAATCAATTTCAACGGGCTCTTCCTCCACCACAACAGCAACCCCTACAACTCACTCAGCACCCCTACTAGTCAGAAAATTTCCAAAATCAGGGCAACACTCCTGCACAGTCTAATCCTATGCAGCCCTGTTCTGACGAGTTCTCTCAATTCACTCAAACCATGAAATCACTTTTATCAAATTTCATGGATGTTTCGACTGAAGTTAGATCTTCCGTCAGTGAAATAAAGAAAAACTCAGCGTCCCAAGCTGAGAGTATTCGCACGATGGAAGCTGAAATCGCACGCTTAAAAGCCGAAATGAGTGCGAGAGAAAAAGGGAAACTTCCCTCTCAACCCCTACAGAATCCTGGGCATTACAATGTAAATGCCATTACCACGTTGAGATCGGGAAGAGTGCTGAACAATCATGTCGGAGAAGATATTGATAATACTGAAAATCATATCAACACCCCGGCTGAGTCTTTCCCACATTCACACACTTCCCCTTCTGATCCTTCTTCTTCTACCAAACCACCTTCGCACGAGCCTATTCTCCATTTTCCTTTAGGCTCAACACCTTCACCCAACCCTTATAGTTCTCCACAGACGGTCCCCACACCTCCTTTGGGACCTCGTCTACCCCCTTTTCCTTCTCCTGTGATGGACCCTGCGCTTATTGCGAAAGCACCTTACCCGAATCGGCTAAGGGCTAATAAAACGAGTCCTCATATGGAGAAAATTTTAGAGATGTTCAAACAGGTTAACATCAATATCCCTCTCCTAGATGCGATTCAGCAAGTCCCCGCTTATGCGAAGATTCTTAAGGACTTGTGCACTAGGAAGAGGAAGACCCAAGTGCCGAAGAAGGTCTTTATGTCTAACAATATCAGCACTGCTTTTATACCCCAGCTTCCAAAGAAAAGAAAGGACCCAGGTTGTCCTACAATATCGATTTCGATTGGGGGTAAAAACATAAATCGTGCTCTTTTAGACCTTGGCGCGAGTGTTAACTTGTTACCTTATTCTGTCTATGAGCAACTAGGGATTGGAGAGCTGAAACCTGCTCATTGTACTCTCCAGATGGCAGACCGATCTATCACCAAACCAAGGGGTGAATTAGAGGATGTGTTAATAAAGGTCGGGGAATTTTTTTTCCCTGTAGACTTCATTGTGCTAGACACACATCCTGTAGCAAACCCCCGGGGCCAAATTCCGGTGATTCTAGGTCGTCCTTTCCTTGCCACTTCCAACGCTGTTATAAATTGTAGAAATGGTTCAATGAATTTATCATTTGGAAATATGACCATTGAACTAAATATCTATAAAGTTGGAAGTCAGCCGTCAGAACCCTCTGCTCATATTTTAGATGTGTGCTCTGTCCATGAGATCGCTCCCGATAGTTGTGGAGCTGAGGATATTTGCTTTACTGATCTCGATGACATTAGCACATCTCTGTTTGACTTAGCACAAGATCTTAGTGAGGACACTTTAGCTACACATGAGTCCTGCACTTCTGACTTTTCTCCACCCGAGTCTGTATCTTTCACAGGCTCTGAGCTTCTTTGTAGATCCAAAAATCAATCTGTGACCCTTCCTTCTATCATTTCTCCGCCTGAGTTAGATCTCAAAATTTTACCTTCTCACCTGAAATATGCATATCTTGGTGAGAACGAGTCATTACCGGTTATCATTTCCGCTTCTCTTGCATCAGAGCAAGAGAATGCCCTTTTATCGGTATTGAGATCTAACAAAGAGGCGTTTGGTTGGAGTATGGCGGACATCAAAGGGATTAGTCCCTTGATAGTTGAACATCATATACATGTGATGGATGATGCCAGACCAACCCGAGAACCACAGAGACGGTTGAATCCCGTCATGAAGGAAGCTGTCATGAAAGAAATCGTCAAGTGTTTAGATAATGGTATTATCTACCCCATCTCCGATAGCCAGTGGGTGAGTCCTATACATGTCGTTCCTAAGAAATCCGGCATCACAGTTATCACAAATGAAGCGAATGAGTTGATTCAAACACGCACCCAAACTGGGTGGCGTGTATGCATCGATTATAGAAAACTCAACGCTGCTACGAGGAAAGATCATTTTCCTCTACCATTTATTGATCAAATGCTGGAACGCTTAGCGGGACGAGAGTTTTATTGTTTCATGGACGGTTACTCAGGCTACAATCAGGTCCCCATCGCCAAAAAGGATCAAGATAAAACTACTTTTACTTGTCCTTTTGGTACCTTTGCTTACAGTCGCATGCCCTTCGGGCTATGCAATGCTCCCGCTACCTTTCAGCGGTGTATGATGGGGATATTCTCTGATATGGTGGAGAATTTTCTGGAGATCTTTATGGACGACTTCTCGATTTTTGGAGACTCTTTTTCTGATTGCCTAGCGAATCTAGACGCTGTTCTTACTCGTTGCAAAGAGAAGAACTTGACATTAAACTGGGAAAAATGCCATTTTATGGTCCAAGAAGGAATAGTCCTTGGACATGTCATTTCACAGAAAGGCATTGAGGTTGACAGAGCTAAAGTAGATGTCATTCAAAACCTGCCTCATCCCAAAAGCGTCAAAGATATTCGCTCTTTCCTTGGCCATGCGGGCTTTTATAGGAGATTCATAAAGGACTTTAGCAAAATTGCTAGACCTTTAACACTACTCCTGGCCAAGGATACGACCTTCCATTTTGACTCGGATTGCGAGACAGCTTTCGACTCACTTAAACACTCACTCACCACAGCCCCCGTTTTATCATCACCAAATTGGGACTACCCCTTTGAGCTGATGTGTGACGCATCTGATTTTGCAGTAGGTGCAGTCTTAGGACAGCACATCGAAAAGATGCCACACGTGATTTACTATGCCAGTAAGACCCTGAATGATGCGCAAATCAATTATACAACCACCGAGAAAGAGCTTTTAGCGGTTGTATTTGCATTAGAAAAATTCAGGCCTTACTTAATCGGCTCACCTATAGTTGTATATACTGACCATTCCGCTTTAAAACATCTTCTGGCGAAGAAAGATGCAAAAGGTCGACTAATACGTTGGATCCTATTGTTACAAGAATTTGATCTTGTTATCAAAGATAAGAAAGGATGTGAAAACGTAGTAGCCGACCACCTTTCACGCATCGTTTCTTCCCCTGTGACCCTGCCGATCAATGACTCATTCCCTGATGAACAACTCTTGAGCATATCCGCTGAACCATGGTTCAGGGATATTGTGAACTATCATGCCACGGGACTTATACCGAGCGATTGGTCAAAACAGGACAAATATGGTTTTCTTTCCCAAGTAAAACACTATTACTGGGACGAGCCCTATTTGTTTAAATATTGTCCTGATCAGATCATTCGCCGGTGCGTCCCAAATGAAGAGTTCAAGAGTGTTCTTTCATTTTGTCATGATCAGGCTTGTGGGGGTCACTTTGGTCCTAGAAAGACTGTGGAAAAGGTTTTGCAATGTGGATTTTATTGGCCGACCTTATTCAAGGACGCATTTGAGTATTGCAAAACCTGTACACAATGTCAGTATACGGGTAGAATATCCCAGAGGAATGAAATGCCTCAGCAACCCATTCTGGTTGTTGAAATGTTTGATGTTTGGGGCATTGATTTTATGGGTCATTTTCCCAACTCCTTTGGGAATCTGTACATTTTGCTGGCGGTTGATTATGTCTCAAAGTGGGTAGAAGCCATTCCATGTCGCACTAATGACAGGAAAGTTGTCATTAAGTTCTTGAAAGAGAATATCTTTTCGCGATTTGGACACCCACGCGCTATCATTAGCGATAATGGGACGCACTTCTGCAACAGATCTTTCGAGACTCTGATGCGAAAATACTCAATCAACCACCGTCTTTCTACACCCTATCATCCCCAAACAAGCGGGCAGGCTGAGATCTCAAACAGACAAATCAAACTTATCCTGGAGAAAACTGTTGCTAAAAATAGAAAAGACTGGTCGACCAAATTGACGGATGCTCTTTGGGCATTCAGGACTGCATATAAGACCGACCTAGGAATGTCTCCATATAGGATAGTTTTTGGTAAAGCATGTCATCTACCTGTTGAGATAGAACATAAAGCATTGTGGGCTATAAAGGAAATAAATTTTGATCTAAACCTTGCTTGCAACTTTCGGAAGCTGCAACTTAACGAGCTAAGCGAACTCCGCGATGAAGCTTATGATAATGCTGTAATCACAAAGAATAGGACTAAGGTTTTTCACGATAAAAGCATTTTAAGGAAAACATTTTTACCTGGTCAACAAGTCCTTCTTTATGATTCACGTTTACACCTTCATGCGGGTAAGCTCCGATCTCGTTGGAAGGGACCTTTTGTTGTGCGGTCTGTATACTCGCACGGGGCAGTAGAAGTAGAAAATGTTAAAAACGGCACAGTTTTCAAAGTAAATGGACATAGACTAAAGCCGTATTTTTCCACTGACCCCACGGAGGAGCTCTTGTTCTTACAAGAGCCTGTTTATTTGGATTAAAATTCCTCCGTCTCACCTTCATATCCTGTATATCATTGCATCATCTTTTGAATGAAGGTGAGTGAAAGATAAGTTTGGGGGAAGTTCTTCACTTATATATTTTGCCCCCACTAATAATTCCCCCCAGATTTACAGGTTTTGTAGATATAACTGTCAGCAACAGTGAGGACACTGTTGAAAACAAGTTTGGGGGAGGTTTGTGCTTATTTTCGCATCATTTGCATATCATCAGCATAAGCACAAAACATTTCTTTTAAAAATCTATAAAAATTGAAAAATTTTCAAAACCCATAAAAATTTAAAAATTTTCAAATATAAAAATAATTTTAATATTTACACTTTTTGTATATAAATAAGATAATGAAAGTTTAGATAGTGAAAAATTACATCTATGAGATTGGAAAAATTTTAGAAAACTAAGAAAATTAGAAGTTTTCTTATACGAACTAGTAATAAGTAGTTATGAGCCGTTGTCCCAAGGGTTAGTAAGATGAAGGACGTCACTAATCTGAGGATAAAAATAAGTCTGAAAAATAGTTTCTATTCTGGAAGCCAAACATTTTGAACGTGGCTACCCTGCTATTCGCACTTACTCACGTCTTGAAGCCTGGGATAGTAGAGGATACCTTGAAATGCTCTTGTCTTAAAGCCAAAAGTATGGAAAAAAAAAATATGTGTTTTAAAGTGGTGAGAAAAATGGATACTGGTTTTGTTATCACCAAGGGCAATAAAAATATATAGCAAAAGGGTGCTTCTTCACCTAGTGCCCCAAGGTCAACTGGTCTGGGAGTCACTGCTATGCCTGAGGTGGTGCAAGACGAGGAAAATACACCAAGCATGCAAGCACATTAGTAATCGGTCGGTTAGTACCTCAAGAAGTATTAACGGTCGCATGAAAGTGTGTAAGCAATCTCGTTTGCCAAGAAGTACTGAGGCTGATGGGCAAGGGTATGATAGCTTGAATTGAATTCTCCGGGTGTAGGGATGTCTTTACACACACGCAGGGTGATATGATCGATGTTTGGAATAAAGATAGGAATGAAGAATAAGATGATGTTTTATTGAGGGAGGACGTGATTTCTGACATCTTTTCATGACCATTAAGATAGGGCTCATGACAACCGAAAAGCTAGCTTAGTTGGAAACCCTAATTTTCAAGGCCTTTCTTTTACGATTCTCTTCTTTAAATGTAATATTCATGATCTTGCTTTTATTATTAGATTTTGTGGGTGCAATCCGCTGAAAACCCTCAGGAGACAACACTCCTCCTACTAGGGACACCTAGAGGTTTAAAGGCTTGTTGCACATGCTCAGTGCAATCGTGTTGCCTACGAAAGTGTGCTAGTTAGTTTTTCTCTTTCTTTATTTTCTCCTTCTCTTTTTAATAAAACATTCGCTCGAGACGATCGAAATTAAGTTTGGGGGTATTTGATCAGTCGAAAATATTGCATATTTTAGCCGGCAATTTCCTCATCATTTGCATCCATATAGAAGTGTACGGTATTCATATTTCACATATTAGCAAATCGGTCGCAAAATATTAGATTACATGTATTCGACCTTAAAACCGGCATTTCTAGGGAAATCGACTGCATTGCATTACATAGCATATTTTCTATATCTTGCAACCCGTGTTTCGAAGTCTGTGCAGGAAAAGAGAGCTTGCTCGATCATTACAGTGCTCGACCATTACAATTGCTCGTAAACTCACTGAACTCAAATCTGGTATCAACACAGAAGGGAAACTGCAATTATAAATATCAAAGAAAACCCCAAACAGCAATACCAAGAAACAGAAGAAAGCTCATATCCCAAGGCCACCAACAGACCGCGGAAGAGCGGCTAATGCAGGGTTCTTGCGGCGGAAGCGCGGTCCATTAGTGACGTCAGCTCCCCAATTTCAGTGCACAACTCCTGTTTCAGTACCTAAAGCTCAATAATGCACACAAACTTCCAGAAGATTCCAGAGACTTCCTCCAGATCAGCAAACACCTAAACTAGCCTAATACTTCTAGAACTTTCCCTAAACCCTAGCTTAAACCCTAAGCTAACTCCTAACAAACTCCTTCTAGAAACCCTTCAACAAACTTTGGGAGGGAAAGTTTTAATTCAAACCTAAGCCTAGGGTTTGGGAGTTCTATAAATAAGACCCTAGGCTCATCATTTGAAAGGGATTCAACCTTGGGAAAGCTTAGAAAAATCAATCCCATTCTTCATCTTCCTCTTCCTCAAGTTTAGTGAGAGAGCTTGTAGGAAACCCTAACCCTAAATCCAACAACAATTCAAGATCTTGACTGCAAGCCAAGCAAGATGCCTTCAACCCTTTTATGAGCCGAGCCGATCTTCAATCGGGCAAGAGATCAAAGTAGATCCACGATCCACGGAGACGAGTGAAGCCGAGTCAACGATCGATTTCTTCTTCTTGTAGATTCTTGAAAGAATGTATTGAAATTGTTGATTAAATAAAAGGTGATATTCTTTTATCTTGTTTTCTTTAAATTCCGCATCATGTTATCATTACTACTCTTGAATATTGTCTTTGTGGTGATGTGTGAATAAAACTCCGCTTGTCGGGGAGTCGAAACGATCTTTAGTATGATGATGTAACAAGTTTGTAATCGATTCTTGAATCCCACGAGTTTGTAAACCCTAGCAAGTTCAAGAATCGACGACCCAATTCGTTGCGATGCTTTCTTGATCGACATCGCTCGAGATTGGGGAGTTCCGATCGTTTCTTGAAATTGCTAGAGGCTAGAATATAAATGGTATCCTCGAAAGAACAAGGGTTAAGAGATGAAACCCTAATTTCATCAAGAAAACCCTAACTCTCGTCGATCACCATTGGTCTAGTATCAATTCTTCGAAGGACAAGAACACGAAACCCTTTAGATTGCATCACGTCTAAAGATCCGATCGATTCCTACGAGCCTCTCTTATATTCTTGATTGTTGATTGGAAATATTATCAAAACAACCGATTCTTGATTGTTTATAGTTTCTTGATTCTTGAGTAAAGATTAGTGACACTCGAATACAAATCACATCTTGAATCATGTTTTCGTTTATTGTTGCTTAACATTTCATTTCAAACGTATTAAAATACAATTGAATTGCACAATCCCTGTGGACGATCCGCACTCATTCATTAACTACATCCGACACCGTGGTTTGATTGCGGTCAATATAATTTTTTGATTGTCGTTACTTTTTACATATACACGTCAGAAAATGGTTCAATCAGGTATCTCCTTCTAGAAGCATGTCTTGTGAAAATTAAAAGAATGCCCTCACCATATATACATACCCGTATTCGTATTATGAAAAATACGAGTACAATGCGATAATAATAATCCAATAATATAATACTAAGATCCGGTTTAAACCAAAGCCCGCTAGTATTATCCATCCGAATAACATCCGTGTAGCCAGTACACTTATATGATCGGAACCTTGCCGTAAAACCATATGGCCTCTACATCGTTTCTCCTGAACCAGGAAAACCCTTTGTGTGGGACTCTAAAGTCTCGACAGTACGTTGGCAGTGGGTTTAACCGCAAGTCTGTCAGTGGCACTAGCTGTACGTGACGGCTACCCAGGTATCTGTCGAAAAAGAAGGCCGACGAGCGAACTCATCCAAAACCCTACTGAGCCTGTCCGTGACAATCTCAATGCAGTCCGGTCTATTGTCTGAGAGTATCGCATGCAAGGTCAAGGGGGTGGAAAACGTCAGACCCCTAATAACCATACAAGTCATTGTAGGGTGTTTTTCATCACCCCATTGAGATGGAAATACGCGTCACTTGTTATGTGCATTATAGATTCTCCTTGCCTAGGGTAGGCTGGATTTTATTGATTGTAGGGATCCGAATCTCCGGCAGCCGCGAACTAAATTGCCGTTAATTACCTCTCTTCTTTGGAGCGAAGGAACCTCCGATTGACGGGTCAAACTGGTCATGTGAACTCAATGTGCAGTGTGCGTGTGTTGTGTTTTGAAGGGTCTTGTGTTTTTTTTGTGGAGTGCATGGGAAAAGAGGGGTGAGAAACATCTTAAGGATGCATGCGTGGCGCGTGGGCACTGGGCGCGTGGGCGCCGGGCGCCCACAAGCCACGTGAGAGGCGCATGAGTGCTGGGCGCCCGCGGGTCACGTGCCCGGCGTGTGGGCACTGGGCGCCCACGGGTCATGTGCGCGGTACGCATGGGCGCTGGGTGCCAGCGGGTCACGTGCGTGACACGCGACCGCTGAAAGCACCAGTTGAGAAAGGGGCTTAGCCCCTGGGCTGGGAGTTAAACTCCTGAGAGGCTTTGGAGTTGAACTCTTAAACAGAAATTAGGTATAAATTTAGAGTTAAATTCCTGAGGGACTTTGGAAACTCCCAGAAAATGGGAGGATCCAAGAGGACCCCTTTCTTCTCCTCTTTAGCCTTGGATCTTCTTTTGTGCCTTGGATCTTCCTGAACTAGGGTTTTTAGGAAATGGGTCTTCTTCCTCCTCCTCTCTATTGGCTGGATCTTGGAGAAAAAGGGGTGAGACTTAAAAATCTCCCCTTTTGGGGATTTAATGGAAGATCCGAGCTCCCCTTCAAGGGTTTTACAGTGAAAAACTAATTGTTTTTGGAAAAAGAAGAGTTAAACACTTGATTTAATTCAAAAATGGGAGGAAGGTTTAGAACCTTGAGGAAGGAGAAGGAGGCACAGAAAACCTATATTTTGAGGGGAATGAATTCTCTCTCCTTTATCTTCATTTCATCATGTTTTCTTATATAAGCATACAAATTTATACATAGCCCCTTGGGCTTTACAAAATGGCATTTTGCCCATCCCATGCCCCATGTGCTTATTTCTTTTCCACATGAGCCATGGGCTTCACAAAAAAATTGGCTTTATACCCATTTTTCTTACATTTATTCATAAAAATTACATCAAAATTATTTATTACATAATTTTCATTTTGGCATGGGGGCGGTCGGTCGTGGGGCTCGACTTGAGCATGGGCCCACTTGACCTGGGCATGGGTCCACCTGGTTTGGGGTTGACTTTAACTTTGACTTGGTCAACAGGGGTGTAATTTTTGACCCCAACAGTCGTGTCGGTGTGGCTTAAGTGTTGGGATTACTAGAGTCCTGGCTATCTACCATGGTCGATTGAGGAACAAAATTTTTGGCGTTTAGAAAACTTGGCGCTAGAAACAACTACCTAGAATCGAATCCAAATATGAAACTAGCAATCTAAAGGTGTCTAACTACTGTGATAGAGTGTTATACCGAACGAATCATGTCCTTCGGTCTTCCATCATCTCCCTTAGCTCCTTGAGGTCCTTTGGATCGAGCTTGGCTTCCAGTCTTCCTCCGTCAAAGATGATCCATCCGAGAGATATAGCTCATGGCTCTAGCTCCACATAAAAGATCAAGTGAAGTAACTAAAGATTCTAGATGGCTAGTCTAGAATGCCTAGGATGTAGTGGAGTGTTTTAAGTGTATCTCTATCTCACCTCCTCTCTTGATTCTCAACACATGAGAGGGTAGAGAGGAGGTTGAAGATGAAGGTGGAGGAAGCTCAAGAAATCTATAGAGGGAGTGAAGCTAATGGTGAGGAGAATAAAAATCTCATGTGAGAATGAACCATCCAATATTTTCATCTCATCCATCAAGTGTGGGAAAAAAGCATGAAGAAGTGTTTTATAAAACACAATTTTCCATTTTAATATTCAACCCATGCTTGAATAGTTTGCACAAATGAATAAACAATTCATTTGTGCAACTATAGAAACATGGTTCTCACCATACTCCCCTCTCTCCTTATTCCACCTCATATCTCATTTAAAATAAATGGATAAAATCAAAACGATGTGTCTACCTTCTAGAATATTTTCCGTATAAATACAGATAATATTCTACTGCATATACATACATGTATTCGTACCGAAATATGAATACCTAAAGAGATAGAATAACACAAAGAACATAATACTAGAATATACATATCGAAATACATATACGTAAATTATTAAATTAATACCTGATTTAATAATCTGGCTTAATCCTTGGCCGGCTAGCATTATCAACAGTCCGATCGAAAGTCCCGGTACATAGTACAATCAATCGATCGGAATCCTGCACGTATCCACTACGGCTACTACATCATTTTGCCTGAATCAGGGAAACCTTCTGTGTGGGACTCTAATGACTCGTCAATACGCTGGCAGTGGGTTTAACCACAAGCACGTCAGCGGCACAAACTGTACGTAACGGCTACCCAGGTATTGAGCAAAAGGAATGCCGACGAGCAAACTCATCTGAACCCCTACTGAGCCTGTCTGTGACAATCTCCGTATAGTCTGGTCTGTTCGTCTAAGAGTATCGTATATCGAGTCTAAGGGGGCGGATAAAGTCAAACCCCTAATAACGCGATATTTCGTGTCGGTATGGAACCTATCACCAACTGAAAAACTACTGATCCAAATCAGTAATTCTCGTCTGCCTTGGCTAAGGATTTCTGGTGATGGCCACCCGTGCACTGCACGACATCAACCCCCAATACCGGGAGAGACGAATCCCCGACAATCCGCTCACTGCCTCTATGTGACTCGGGACTGTACCCAACTAATTAATTCATTTGTGCAAACTATTCAAGTATGGGCTTGATATTATATTGAAAGAGTTGGTTTAAAAAAACCTAGCTTCTCATTTTCTCTCTCCATGGATGGCTTATTATTTTTGAGAGATGAGTTTTTCTTCTCACCATCATGCTTCACTCCCTCTCTAATTTTCATGAGTTCCTCCACCTTCATTCTAAAACCTCCTCTTTACAATCTCATGAGTTGAGAATCAAGAGAGGAGGTGAGATAGATAAATACTTGGATCCACTCACTACATCCTAGACACTCTAGATTAGCAACCTAGAGTCCCTAGTTGCTTCACTTGATCATTGGTGTCAAGCTAGAGCCAATAGCTACATCCCTCGGGTGGATCATCGTCGACGGAGGAAAAGCGGCAGCCAAGCTCAATCGTGGACACCTCAAGGAGCTCAGGATGATGGTGGAAGACCGAAGGACACGGATCATTTAGTATAATACTTCTATCATAGTAGTTTAGCTCTTTATAGTGTGCTAGTATAAGTTTATGGTTCGATCTAGAACGGTTTCGTTATCGCCAAGTTTTTAAACATCATTTTTGTTCCGCATCGGCCACGGTTGATGGTCAAGACGCTATCATAACCCAACATGGAATTTGTGATGTTGCTTATATCATGTCTGGGACGAATGTTATATATATATATATATATATATATATATATATATATACACACTAGTAGATATTGTATATGTTTTGCATCTGCGCTAGTCCAGCCACTGCTCTGCTATTAGTTAAGTAACCTAACGGTGCATGATGGGCCCCGTGGCGAATGCGGATGGCATATACGTACATTGTATTTTCGTTCCTTTTTCTAGTGTGATATGGATTAATTGATGGAACTGTGTTAACTTTGATTAATACAAGGAAAACAAACTTATATGATGTTGTTGGAACCAATTTTGAAAATTGTTATTACAGACGTTTCGTTTTGCTTTGCACAGCGGTATTCAGTTTTGAATATCCAGCATCTCATTCGACGAGGCAAGAGCCGAGATCCTTTCATAGGGAGTGACCTCTTGGGCAATAGTTTGCGTCAATATAATAACTTCACTATAGTCGATTCTTTGGCTTTGCATCATGGTATTCAGTTAGGAATATTCTGCACCTCATTCGATGAGGAAAGAGCCGAGATCCCTTCACAGGGAGTGACCACTTTAGCAAAAGTTTACGCCACTATATATTTGTAAAACCGCTCGGGTTCCTTCAACGATATCAAGTTTATTACGTTAAAGGTTTTTCGCCAAAAACCAGCCGTATCCCTCCGTCATTTCTTATGAGTAGTGCTCGGTATTCGTGCTGTGTATGTTGGTATTGTCAAGGCGTAGTGTACGGTGCTGAGTACTATTTATATGTAGCTTTAGATGTGATTGATTAAGACATTCGTAAAGTCATGTTGGCATTGTTAAAGAATTGTACGGGTGGGTTTAATGCAATCAAGATAATGACGGGTTGAACTTGACTAGGACCCTTTGATATGTTGGCAATGTCAAGGTCACTTGGATCCTAGGGGTAAAAGCCACATCGGGAGTTTCAAATATACAGGAAACTTTCCAGGCATGCGCATACCTTCTGGAGTGTGGTGACTTGAGTGGCTTCCATCAAATTATCATGCGATGATAGTTGGATCCCGATTCCTACTGATGAGTAGGTATTAATCCTCGGGTGATTTTCAGATGACCCCAAATAATTCTCTTTTTAGGGTTTGAAGGAGAATTCGAGAAAATAGTGGGAGCCATACAGATTAGATAAAGTAATTAACTAATCTAATCTAAGTTAGAGTGCACACTGAGTGTTTCTTTTCTTTCTCTCTTTGACATCGACCATGGCCTGGCCTTAAAAACTCATGAACCAAGTTAATCGAACTTTCTTAAAACACTTTGGCTATTGGATTGTCATTTAGTCGCATATATCATTGCCACTCCTACATCCCCTTTGCATTTCTCCAGAACACTCCGTATCACTACAAAGATCCATATTTTTTGGATATTTGATTGATACGAAAAGGTTTTTGTTTATAGTTTAACCGCAATCAATAACGGTGTCGCGTGTAGCTAGACCGAGATGAGTATAGGTCGTCCTCTGGGAAACGTTGAACCTTTTATTTTTACTTTAGATGTGTTGAGAAAGAGAGGAGGGATAAAGAATTTTATAGAATGGTTTCTAGATCTACGTTAAACAAGAATGTAAAATATAGATCTAGATTATTTTAAAGATGTAGTTAATATAATAAGAGGGCTTGTAGGGTTCGTTAGGATTTAGTAGTCATGGATGATTAATTAAAAGTTACCCTTTTATCCATTAATAGATTTAAAACTAGAACGACGGTGATGCGTGTAGATTAGGGTTTCTGGAGGGAAAAGGAATCCCACTCTTAACCCTTATCTCGACACGGAACTCCGTTCATATCTAGCCTTTACCAAAACAATCATTAATCTAATCTCTAATCGTGGTCGGAACTAACAAAGAATTGTTAGCGCGCCCGATTAGGATGTTAATGATTCTTTTGATAAAGTTCATAAACTTTATAGGACTTAAAAAGGGTTTAGTTATTTTCATCATCCATTAGCCTACCCTAATCCTACGAACCCTAACAAGCGGAGAATTACTCGCGCATGTTGGGAGAAAAAGAGATGGAAAGAAATTGCATAATTAAACTACGAAGAAATAGAATAAGAAAAAGAAAGCTACCTTTATTAATCAACAAAATTCATTACACTTGAATCCTTAGAAAATGATTGCAAAGACTAGTTTGCTTCTCGATCTCTTCCAAGGAGGTAGATGAACCGTTGATAATCAGCCTGGATGCGTGAGCCGTCTTGGACTTCGTGATCTCGTCGGCTTGATAAATTTTCCAAGAGGCTCTCGGTGCCTTTTTATAGTGCAAAGCCAGAATAATTTGCTTCCAAAGTTGGTAAAATATAGCATAGATTCATCGCCCAAAATTTAGGCAAATAATCCCTTTATAGTGCCGCGGATCCGCGGTATAAGGGTGGGTAAGACCGCGGATCCGCGGCCGTTTAATCTCCTCCATTCATCAAACTTTAGGGCATCTATCTTTGTGACATTTGGACTCCTCTGGAACCTTTGTATCTTTGAAATCTTCTCGTAGTCGCTGCCAGACTTGGTCTCCAAGTTTTGATTCTTAATTAGGCAAGTCTTCTTCAATAACTTGATTTGCTTGATTCTAGTCTTTGAAAAATTCTGCACAACTTGGAAATATTCTGCACAACAACTCAAATAATATTTAGTAGACTTTGTTCTACTAGGATTAGGTCAATGATATTATTTGCATACATTTTCCTACCAAATGCTAATTAAAATATATTAACACATGGAAAATGGTGTTTTTACACATAAACCCCCATATGTATGATATATTATAATAAA
The DNA here is from genome assembly GCA_030015575.1 of Agapanthus africanus. Taxonomy (NCBI): domain Eukaryota; kingdom Viridiplantae; phylum Streptophyta; class Magnoliopsida; order Asparagales; family Amaryllidaceae; genus Agapanthus; species Agapanthus africanus. The sequence continues at coordinate 830,732,018 of JASDDO010000024.1, read as the reverse complement.
TTACTTTTTTAATATGAAAATGGTAGGAAAAATGTAATACAAATGTGCAGTTTTATCAACTGAACAATATTCCATTGATAGTTACATACGAACTCGAAGAAACTTGTTTTGGTTTGAGGATAGATTCTGGTTCTGGAGAAATTGAATAGGATTATTCGGTTGTCTTCTCTCTTTATCTTCTCTCAGATTGCGAGAGCTCCTAGTGTTAGGAGAGTACACCTATTATTCTTATTGGATAGTCTTCTTCCAAACCTTGGGCTGGTGCCGAAGGGTAAGGAAGAAAGAAAACCAATTAGCCTGAGTGTGGTGTACAGAAGGTAATAAGTAAAGACATAGAAATGGATTAGGGTAAGGGCAAAGGAAATTGCGACTACTATCATTCACGACGAAACCGCGTATACCCCTGCCACTCCTACTTCACATTTGCTTTTCTCCAGAACACTTCGAATCACTACGAAGATCCATATTGATTGGATATGCCATCGTATAGTTACATACGAACTCGAAGGAACTTGTTCCAGTTCGAGGATGGTTTCCGGTTCAGGAGAAATAGAATAAGTATTATTCAGTTGTCTTTTTTCTTTACTTTCTCTCAGGTTGTGAGGGCTCCTGGTATTAATAGAGTTCACCTATTGCGCTTATTGGATAGTCTTCTTCCAAACCATAGGCAGGTACCGAAAGGTAGGAAAGGAAGAAAACCAATTAGCCTAAGTGTGGTGTACAGAAGGTAATAAGTAAATACATATAAAGGGATTGGAGTAAGGGCAAGGAAGTATACGGTTACTGTCATGAATCTGGATAGTGGAAGAGGCATTACAAGGAATACCCGGCCCCCCTTCGAAACATTTTCATGTTTCAGTTTTACTGTACGGTGTTAATTGAAAACTATTTTCCTAATTAGATTCTAACTCCAGGGTATGTATTTACCAGATTTGATTCTCACATCTGTATAGTGTTACAGATGCTGAGTGGGAGTAAGACATTGGGAATTGGGTGATTAGATCCTCTATATATCGGAATTCTTGATATTTGAAGAAATCACTTGGGTTTTGCCTGACGACAAATATTTGGTTTTGAATATCCGTCGTTATGCACTAATTTCAAACTGATATATCTGTACGTTTATTTTATAAAATGAGATATAACTTTTTAAAATTATGTCTATGACATTTACCTATATAGGTAAGGTGCATTCAACAACGGTGTAATTCTTCTTAACCATAGCACAGTTTTCAACCTGCGACGCACAGGGTTCGAGTTATTAAACTCAGTGGACTTATACAAAGTATTGTATGTTGTCCAATGTCCATTAGGACAAAGAGCTTGGTACTCGTATTATATTCTATTTACTCATGACTTCTCTAGTTTTAGACAAGTATTTCATTAAAATACAAGGTCCAGATTTTGAGAAGATATAGGAATAAGAATAAAGTAGAGAATCATATGTTGCAAGTATCAGGATTCTTCAAGGTGATCGAAGATGTAGATACTTGTGTTAGGTATTCCGTTGTAAGTAATAGTTTTTAGAATTTGCTTCTCTTTTAGGTTACACATACGTGGGTGCATTCCTTGATGAGTAATGCTGCTTGGCCTCCTTCCTTTTAGTTAATATGCACTGGAAACGGCTGCATGTATTTTGAATCTGGTTCTAATTAAATTAGTGTCTTTGTTTCTATATTGGATATAAAATGGATTCATATCTTAACGATGTTAAGGTGTATGGAGTTGTACGGCTTATACTTAAAACTAGAATCTGGATAAACTCAAAGCATGTTTTTAGAAAACATTAGTGGGAGTATGGTAGAACTGGAAGTGATTCCAGAACCACAAACGATTACTGAAAATTTAGTAGAACCTAAATATTCAATTAGATTCGACAATCCATTAGCCACTCCGCAGTTTTGGTGGGTAACCTCAGGCACCCGAAAGGTATTTCGGTCTCCTCAAAGACGGTGACAGGGAGGTTTTTAATGACCCAAACTTGACACTACTACTGTTCTAGACTATGAGATCTGGCAGAAGGATGAGTATAACATCGTTCTAAATTAGCTTTATAAGTGCACGTGTATATGACCCTGCCAGAGGGTTGTTGTAGTCAGTGGGAGCAGCAAAAACATTGTGGGCAAGTAGCTTATGTCTATTTATAGACTAAAGCAGGTATAGCGGAAATAGATCATCTATTTTTGATGTGACAGTCATAGAGTTTGACTTCATCAAAATAACAGATGGACCTGATAAGAAGATAGTAGGGAGTGATGTTCTGGTATTTGGATGACATGCACTTCATAGGAAGAGATCTTTCTATACTACGATCGGTTATGCTGTGATTGTCACAATGTGGTTTCTCCACATAGGATATGGATAAAATATCAGGAATTCTGGTAACTAGATCTATGGTTTTAGATCTAAATTTGGGAAGAGTATCCTAATTCGAGTACTTGACACTATTCTAAAGTGTTTTAGAATGGACGATTTCTGGTGTGGTGGTGTACCTGCAGGTGATGGAGTCACCCTCTCTAAAAAGATGTCTTTCAGACTGATGAGGAGAGAGATTTGCATGATTGGCATATCATTTTCTTAGGCAATTGAGTCAATCATGAGATTTCAAGTACCACACCAGATATTGTTTTTGCACTGGCTGCAATAAACATATATTAACCCAATTCTGGAGAAACATTGGGAAGTAGTTATGAACATAAGTGGATGTTCTTGGTATATGGTAACGACAGCCTCCTTCAGGAGGCGGTTATCATTTCAGGCTTCCAAGGTGACCTGGATGACAGAATGACTGTCAGAGTTATAGTTTTCCCTCTTTTGAGAGGTAGTATGTTGGACAGGTGGTCCAAACGGATACTGAGGAAGGTATAGCGTAGGATACTGATTAAATTCATTGGATAATACAGTCTAAGAAGTTTGTTGGATTTGGAGTTCATTTGTGAACTGGGTCCTATCAGATATCCAGACAAATTATAAGACAGGTATTGCTCATTTTGGGAGATAGTCTTTCTCCGCGAAGTTGAGATATAGAGAGATAAAGATAGAAATATTGGAGTGGATTCACTCACTGAGGCTATTTCTCGAACTCAATAGTTTCACAAATGGGCTTTGCGAGACTGGTTAGTAGAGAAGTTGGGTGTTCGATATCACACGGGCTGTGAGTATGCGACACCACAATAATTAGCTTTAAGTGCAAGTGGGAGATTGTTGGTTATAGTGCTCTCAAGTCAATTATTTTGATCGCATGCACGCGATTGTGATGATTGAGGACTTATACGGGTAGAACAGTCTTACTCAAAATGATAGTATACTATCTGGTTTGTCTCTGTCATCATGTACATGCATTATGTGGTATTACATATCAATATTACATGTTGATAGAACCAATAGTATTCTTGCTTAACTACCAGCGTTATGATGGCGATCATATACGTGGGAGCTGGATGGTCTGTAAGCACATCCTTAAATATCCCTAGTCGAAGGAGTATCGAGACTGGGCATCGATACTCCGGAGTATACTAGTGTGTACTTATCGAGACCCTGACGAGGGGCGGTGGTTGGTCTCACAAGCTACTGGTGTCAGTCAGTCACCTAAAATAGTATACAGGTGCTCATTGGGTTATGAGTACACTGGATGAGTACACTGGATGGACTCGCTGGGAACATGCTAGTTGGTATTATACCTATTGTCAAATAGCAGTTCCCAGATGACATGGGTGTAGGTTAGTTTGTCGATCTGAGATCGTCATTTGTCTCGTGTGAGTTCCCACTGTGCTTTGATTACTACCCTACCACGGCTCAAAGGAGTCGTGCAAATAGGTTTTAAAATCGACAGCGGGCACATGAAAATGGAAAAACAATTCGGAAAATTCGGTCGATCGACATTTTAACCTCGTGCATAATGATACGCATGTTTCTTGAAAGTTTGTTACGTATTAAATCTATATGAGTATGCATGAGAATGTGCATGAAATTTAGCTAATTTTGAAGCATATTTGACACGTGAAGAAGAAGAGAGTTTTTTTTTTTTATATTTCAGAGTGTTTTTAAAATCAACACCTCTTTGATTTAAAATCTTTTCCTTACTAAGTAAAGAGTTATAAGTTTAGCAGGAGAAGCAGCCAAATCAACATTTTGCGCTTTGAGAGAAGTATTTTGAGAAATCAAAGAGTCTTGAGAAATAATTATAGATTTTAAAGAATCAATATCATTTGTAAAGCTTGAAATCAAATCCATGTTTTCCTTTCTCAAAACATCGCAAGATAAAATCAATTTCTCATTTTCCATTTTTAAAGAAGCAAAATCAACACTTAAGCATTCTTGAGATAAAATGGAAGATTTCAAAATGTCAATTTCACTTTGTAACTTTGAAATCAAGATATCTTTTTCTTTACTCAAAGAATCCATAGATAAAACTAAACTCTCATTTTCTATTTTCAAAATATCAAAAGAACTACAATTTAAAGCTAGCTTTGAAAGAATTTCGTTTTTATCCAAATCGAAATCATTAATCAAACGAACATGAGAATCATGAGCATGAGATAAAGAAGAGCATTTTATGAGTAAATTTTTATTTAAAAGCCCAAAAAATTACAACAAGTAATCAACTTATTTTTCTCATCAATGAGAGAAGAATTTTGCTCATCTGATAAATCATTTTTAGATGCCATCAAATTGAAGCTAGCAATTGATCACGGGTAAGTTTATGATAATCAAAAGATGGATTACTTATAACCTAAATATCAAAGCACCCCTTAGTCGACTCTATATAGTTGGATCGTCTCTTTTGATTCGCTTTTGGTTAAGATGCATATAAAGTTGCTATAAACGTTGATTCATTGGTTTTCTCCACTTCCTTGCATACGACTTGCTTTTCATAGATATTCTCTAAGGAGCACCACATATCATGACCCGTCTTGCAAGAGGAGATATTGTTAAGAACATCGATATTTAAGGCACAATACAAAACTTTAATAGCTTTAATGTTTAAAACAAATAAATCTTTTTCATGAGTACTCCATTTAGATTTAGCAATAGTAGGGATAGAATACTCACGATCAACAATTAACTACATACTCCTACCAAGTTATTCAAAGAAGTATTGCATCATAATTTTCCACATAAAAATTTAGAATCATCAAAATATGGATATTGCTAATGGATGATTCATCATGGTAAAAACAAGATGGTAAAGAAGATGCCATGGATCACTCTAGGTATAAATCCTAACAAGAAGAGCACCAAGCTCCGATACCAATAGAAAGTATTTCTATAGGGGTGAATAGGAATATGCTACCGAAATGCTCAAATTAAAAATTTTATAGTATATTTGTTAATACAAAACACAACTGCAAGGTTTAGACACAAGATATGTCAAGAAATATAATACTAAGCAAGATTACAATTGTGAAAAATGAATAACAAACAAGCAACAATAATAAGCGGTGAGCATATAGTGCATATAGGGAACAAGTATGAAATTTCTAATCTAAGTAAATAAACAAGTATAAGAAAGAGATAGAAATTGCAAACGCAAACACAGAGGATTTTAGAGAGGTTCGAGAGATCCTCTAGTTCTCTTTCTTTAAACGCATGAGCCTGTTCCACTAAACACGTCTCTACCTAGACTTTCACGTTGCGCACCGCAACCTCTTACACCCACGTCTCCACTAAGACTACACATTGCACACTTGCAACCTTTTACAATTACTTCTCCACCGAGACTACAAGTTCTCCTTCCTTATAAAGGCATCCTCCTAGTCCTCTTTCTTTAGACGCACGAGCCCGTTCCACTAAACACGTTTCCACCTAGACTTTCACGTTACGCACCGCAACCTCTTACACCCACGTCTCCACCAAGACCACACGTTGCACACTTGCAACCTCTTACAATCACTTCTATCATCAAATCATAAGCTAACAATGAAGCGATACCGACTGAAGAATTTGTATCGTTTGGAAGGCATCACGGTGACTGATGTGCAGCCGTGGCTACAGAGAAATAGGTGGAGGATACCGCAAAGCTGTAGCATATGTGTCTTGGCCACTTGAGTAGGAAGAGACTAGTTGCACAGAAGAGAGTTGCTGAAAAGTATTACCTCGTGCAAGTTTGATTTCTGCAAATATTGTATGATGGAGAAACAACATAAGGTCAGATTCAAGCAAGTCATGCATAAGATCGAATGACTTCTTGATTACATTCACTCGGACGTATGGGAGCCATTGCTGGTTGCATCAAAGGAAGGTGTCGTATACTACGTCACTTTCATCGACGACTTATTACGGAAGGTATGGGTCTATTTCCTCAAACAGAAATCAGATGTGTTTGCCAGTTTTAAGAAGTGGAAAGCGACTGTGGAGAAGCAAAATGGGCGATCAGTGAAGTATTTGCGGACATACAATGGAGGTGAATACACTTCGAAGGAATTTATAGATAACTGTAAAGAACAGGGCATACAGCGGTAATGGATTGTTTCATGATCGCTAGAGCAGAATGGTGTAGCAGAGTGCATGAACAGAACACTACTGGAGAGAGCCAGAAGTTTGCGGTTGCAATCCGGTCTTTCGGAGGACTTCTGGGTAGAGGCGGTGAGTCATGCGTGCTATTTGGTCAACGTGTCTCCATCGACGACCATAAATCTTCAGAGCCCAGAAGAAGTATGGAGGGAAGAGCCAGTCAGTTATGATTCTCTACGAGTGTTTGGGTGCCCCACTTACTCGCTCATGAATCAGAAGAATAGGACCATGCTGGAGTCAAATTCAAAGAAGAGTGTTTTCTTGGGATTCAAAGTAGGAGTTAAAGGTTACAAGTTATGAGATCCGGAAAACAAAAGGACGTTCACCAGCCAAGATGTAATCTTCAATGAGGAATTCATGTTGAAAGACATGGCAGCTGGAGATAATAAGGAGGCAGGTAAAGTATTAAGGGACAATGATCCAGTAGAGGTGGAGTTTTCCGGCGCTCTAAGGATGCGGACACCGAAACATAATTTCAGCATATTTATGTGAAGGTGGACGTGTAGAACATGGAGACATACGGTGAGGACCAACCTTAACAGGACCCATAGACAATGGCATTAAGAAGATCAACACGTACACATAAGGCACTAGTCAGGTTCGGTTTCGAAGATATGCTCTCATATTCTTTAGTCATTGAAAGCGGAGATCCCAACTCTTATCAGGAGGCTATTGGGTAAGAGGATAGGGATCGATGAATTGTTGCGATGACAGAGGAGATAAAGTCACTTCAAAAGATTAGTACGTAGAGATTGACAGGGCTGCCAAAAGGAAAAAGGGCTATTAGCTGCAAGTGGGTAATCAGGAAAAAGGAGAATAGGCTATACAAGGCAAGGATAGTTGTGAAGGGTTTTGCTCAAAAGGAAAGGGTTGACTACAATGAGATTTTCTCGTTTGTAGTCAAGCATGCTTCTTTCGAGTTTTATTAGCAAAGGTAGCTACTCAAGATTTAGAGTTGGAGCAAATGGACGTGAAAACAACATTTCCGCATAGGGAGTTGAAAGAGACAATCTTCATGAAGCAATCTGAAGGATTTGTAGAGCCCGACAAGGAGGATCATGTATGTGAACTCAAGTGGTCTCTATATGGATTGAAGCAGTCTCCTAGACAGTGGTACAAGCGCTTCGATTCTTTCATGATAAAGACCAACAATTCTCAATGTAAGTATGAAAGCTGCGTGAATTCGAAGTCGCTTAAGGATGGTTCGTCGATATATATACTCCTATATGTCGATGATATGTTGATCACTGCGAAGAGTATGGCGGAAATAAAGACGTTCAACGGTTTATTGAGTGCAAAATTTAACATGATTTAGGTGAGCAAAGAAGATTCTTGGGATGGAGATTTTATGAGACAGGAAGGCTGTTTCCCCAATTAGAACAAAACTCTATTCAGAATTCAAAATTTGAATTACAGCTGCGCTTTTATAAAAGCGCTTCGCTACAACTAGCGCACCCCGTGCAAAGCACATAGGCGCTAGCTCTAGGCGCGCTGCGCTCCAAGTAGCGCACCACGTGCAAAACACGTGTGCGCTAGCGCTAAGAGCGCTGCGCTCCAATTAGCGCACCATGGGCAGAGCGCATAAGCGCTAGCGCTGGAACTAAATGTTCCTCACCGTTGGATCAAATATCCAACGGATATGATTAAATCATCAGTTAACAAGAATAAAATTCTGTTGAATCTTTCCAAACAGAAAAGATTGTGCCCTGAATTTGGAACACCGTTGGATCAATGATCCAATGGTGATTAAAAATCACTAAAATACAGAACAAATTCTGTAAAGAAGGAAAGATCTTTCAATCTTGTTAAAACAAGAAGATTATCTTCTGTAAATCAGAAGCCCTTGGATCAAGAATCCAACGGTGGGGAAATTCCCAGATCAATTGGAGAATAAATCTCTTTAACTGATTCAACAAATCAGCTTCCCCTATATAAAGGTCCCAAGACTTCAAGTCTAAAAAGGAGGAACCCCCCCTAAACTTTGAGAAAATCTCAAGAAGAAGAAATAGCTCCCGGCAAAAGAAGATTTTTCTTCAAGGTAAAAAAAGAATGGTGATGAACAAAGAGATGAAATCATCTCATAATTAAAGAGAAGAATTCTCTTCTTAAAAGATCATAGATCTACAAAGACCAAGATCTTTTATAAAGAGATAAAGAAAAGATCTCATCATAAAAATAAAGAAGTACTTACTTCACAGATCATAGATCTATAAGACAAATTGTCTTTCTGAGATCATGAATATCTCATTATAAAGGAGGGAGAATTATTCAATTCTCTTAGGATCACAGATCCTTAAAGGCAAAGCCTTTTATCAAAAAGAGATTGAAGTATCTCCTATAGGTTAAGAACTTTGTTCTTGGAATCTTGAGACAAAGTCTCTTATCAAAGAAGATAATCTTCAGAGCGCAAATTTAACCTAAGAAGAGCCTTAGCGCTCCTAATTTAAAAGTGCCTTAGTGCTCTTCATCTAGCGCAAAGCGCTGCAGTGCAATAGTACTTCAAACACAGCGCACCGCGCTCATTGGCCTGCGCTCAGCACCAAAACATGCCACGTGTCAACCATAGACACTACTTGCGCTTTGCGCTTCTGAAACAGAGCATTGCGCTCATGGGCTGGCGCTCAGCGCTAAGCGCGCCACGTGTCACTCACTGGTGCGCCAACAGACTAGCGCAACGCGCTCATAAACTAAAAGCGCAATGCGCTAACAAACTAGCGCTTAGCGCTAAGCGCGACACGTGTCATCTTCGTGTGTGCTACCTGACAGAAGCGCAATGCGCTCTTTGACTGGCGCAAAACGCCTAGCGCGCCACGTGGCGCACTATCAGAACACAACTTGTTCTGATGAAGACAAAAAATGTCAGAGACCAATGCTTGGCATTACTATAAGGGCAGAGCCCAAATAAAGGCCTAATGGCCAGAACAAGAATAAAATGTTAAACATTTTTTTAACTGGACTTAGCCCAATTCTGGCCATAAGTCCTCAACTTATATTGAATTGAGCACATCTTCTCTTTCAACCAACTCATCCTGGTTCAAGGGTACATCTCTTCACTCCTTTGATATTTGTCGTTGTAATTCCTCAATGTCTTCAAAGAGGTGACGGGTCCCGACAACCACACATTTCATGGACTGTGGGTCCTTAAACTCATGGACTATGATGTCCTTAACCTCGACCGTGATGTCTTAAAACTAAAATTGGACTGTGAGGTCCTTAAACTCATGGACTATGATGTCTTTAATCTCGACCGTGATGTCTTAAAACTAAAATTGGACTGTGAGGTCCTTAAACTCAAGGACTATGATGTCCTTAACCTCGACCGTGATGTCTTAAAACTAATATCGGACTGTGAGGTCCTTAAACTCACGGACTATGATGTCTTTAACCACGACCGTGATGTCTTAAAACTAATATCGGACTGTGAGGTCCTTAAACTCACGGACTATGATGTCCTTAACCTCGACCGTGACGTCTTAAAACTAACATCGGACTGTGGGGTCCTTAAACCCACGGACTATGATACCCTTAACCTGGACCGAGATGTCCTTAAACTAATATTGGACCACCATGTCCTTAAACTGGCAATCGACCGCAATGTCCCTAAACTAAACAATAGAGCCCAAATGCTCTCTTGTTGGATCTAAATGATCCTGTTAAGTTGATCTTAGTCTAGAAATCAGACTAACGTATCCTTAACACACGTTTAAGTTGATCTTAGTCTCAAATGAGGCTAACGTATCCTTAAACCCAACCCCCAAACCCAAATCTAAGAAGATACGGATTTGGACTAATCCACGCCCTACGGGCGACAACATACATTAGTCTCCGTATACAATCCACGGGCAACCAAAAACAAAACAAACATCCACGACACGAAGTGACCATCTGGAGAAGGAGAAAGTTGTTACCGAGATGCGGTAGCGTAATTAACTGCAGGGGCTTGCGCCTGCAGGGAAGAGCGTCCCCACAATCAAAAACCCCTCAAACGAGGGGGAATCTGACGAAGTCTGCTACATCGGTCGCATCCGTTTAAACCTTCGATACATGGTGTCATAAATCAACTTGGCAGCTTCGGAGAGGTGGACGGATAGCACCAATTAGCATCTGCCCCGAATTTCAGGCAAGACGAACCTGCGCGGTCACGTCTCCGTGATTTGGAGGGGAAGAGATTCTGGCACTCCCGTTGGGACCTTTTCCTCTTTCCACTCCACACTTCATGTGTCGTGTTCGTGAACGAATCGCGGTTTAATATGGTTGCCCTTGGGTTCGAGATACTAAGATTTGGTTTTGCTCTCGTGCAGAAAAAAGAATATCAATGGCCTCTAACTGCTCCAGTTGCAACTGCAACTCCCGTTCCACCTCATCTGGAGGTGTAACCTACGGGCCTCAAGCGGCCTCCCTTTTCAAGATACCAGTGGAGCAGGTAACTCAGGCCACCACTGGGCCGTTCTTTGGGACCATGCTCCCACCAATGAGCTTCAATGCCCCTCTGCCGTTACAAGAAGCCCCGAAGAAGTCGGTCTTTGATCGGCTTATCATTACCGCGGCCCCTCTCAGCGGGTCGCCCAAAGAAAGCGCCTCAGTCTGTAACAGGTTGGGCCAAAACTCATGTGGGCCCATGAAGAAGCCTGCAATACCAGAAAGGGTTATCCCGAAAAGGATAGCCATTCCTGCTCCTGAAGTCGTCAAAGCGGCTTCTCCTGCCAAGGGGTCGGTCTTCACAAGACTGACTGTTTCAGCTCCCGTTCCAGGTGAAATCGTCAAGGCTGCTTCCCCTGCTCGGAAGTCTGCCTTCGATAGGTTGGCCATCCCCACTCAGCGGACATCAGTCTTCAATAGGCTGACAACGACAATTTCTGATCAAGACAGGGGGCATGATGAAGCCACCCCCATAGCTGAACCAGTACCGTCGGCGCGACACGCTCGACGTCGCCACTGGCGCTGAGTAAGGAAGGCTGTGGGAAGCTCTCCTTCTGGACTGACTCCTCCGGCTCCAACGGTGGAAATTGATGTTGCTGTTCCAACTGGGAACAGCTTTGAACCACTTAGGAGGGTACGCAAGAACTCTTCGAAGGCCGTGCTAAAAAGATCCCCTCCACCTATAGAGAGCGCTACAAAGGTGAAGCCAGAACAGCCCTCCCAGCGGCTGTCCTCTAAAACTCATAAAGTTTGGCGACAGGTCCAAGACTCCGTGGTTGATCAAGACTACTCCCGCCGACAGAAAAAGATAAAATTTCGGCGAGAAGAGGACCACCCTGTCGCACCACAGAAGGTGTCGTCTACTTGGGTGCCTACTGCAACGGCCCCCTCAAGTTCGACCGCTCACAAAAGGAGAAGGCCAGAGAAAATCCCTGAGTCTGCGACGAATCGCAAGACCACTGAACCTAAATGCCCTAAGTCTGGGGGCATGATGGTACATACTATCTATATGGCATCCGGAAAAGAGGATAGCCATATCTCCACAGGTCATCGACCGCTTACGCAATCAGTGACTAAGGCTCAGGAGCAACAGCAACAAAAGCTCCAAGAGATGATGACTGCGATGGCCGTGCTCACAGGACCGAAAGCAAGCCCAGAGGCATCCTCGGAGCAACGCCATGAGCAGGAAACTGATGCCGAATTCCTTCGGAGAATGCTTGAAAAGAAGGACAAAGAGGCCGCGGAACAAACGGCCAATAAAGCAAATGGGCCTTCTGTTCCAAGATATGGTGGGCATGATGATCCAGCCGGATCCTCCAGCTGAAGACCCTCCGATCATCATTGAAGATGACAGAGGAGAGACGTCGAATCCTCCTCTGGCTCTTTCAGCAGCCAAAGAGGAAACCATTTCAAAGGCCGCCCTGGATGACTATATCGCTCAGCAGATACGAGTCCACCAACCAAATGAAGCGGCTGGCCAGGTCGTGAAAACTGGGCGACCATATCCAGGATGGTATGACCAAATAAAGTACCTGTCGGGCTACACGATCCCCAAATTCCACGTATACAAGGGGACAGGCAATCCCCACCAACATGTCGCTCAGTTTAGGGCACTTTGCGGCAACACCGGGGGCAATGATAAGCTTTTGCTCCGCCAATTCGTCGGCAGCTTATCGGAGACGGCATTTGAGTGGTACTTCGAACTTCCAAACGACTCCGTCAAAACTTTCGCAGAAATGGAGTTGTTGTTCACCCAGCGATTCACGAGCACAAGTGAACGCACCCCGATAACAGCATTGATCAATGCAAGGGTAAAGCCGGGCGAAACTTGGGTTCAATATGCAATCCGATGGTGAAATCTGTGGTCAAAGTGCGAACAGCGTATCGAAGAAGCACCGGCGGTGGGTATGTTCGTGGGCACTCTCGACCCTCACGCGACTATTTCCCAGTTCATGATATTCTTCAAGCAGACCACTTTCCAGGCCTTGATCGACAAACTGGCTCAAATGGACCAGATGGGTCATAGACCGTCTCCTCCAAAGCCAGACTCTCGAAATGAGAAAGGAAAAGGGAAAGCGATCGTTGTCGCCAACGCTCAACAACAACCGAGTGGCCCAAGAGCGGTTGTTCGCCAAAGCAACAAGCGGCAATCCCTCGATAAGAAATTGAGACGTCCTTACTCGTTTCCCCGAGATAAAACAAGGAGACTGTTCTAACTGGCAGTGCGCAATAGGCTCATCACTCTACCGGAGTCGAGACACCCACCGCAACCGAATGACGTCAACGATCCCAATTACTGCCCTTACCATCGAGTATTGGGCCATCCACTCGAAAATTGCTACGTCTTCAAAAATTGGGTTGAAGACCAATACCAGCAAAGCAAGTTCACGTAGTCTGAAAATTAGAAGGTGAACCCGCCACAACCACATGCTCCGAAAAAGATGGACATGCCGGGGGCATCGTGTTCATTCATAGAGAAAGCTCCATGGGAAGTTGTTCTTTCGGCAAAAACTGAAAGAATGCCGAAAGATCTTCAAACATGTCCAGCAACCAGGTGGAAAAGCCCGCTAGAGCTGGAGATCATCGAGGAGATGCTGAAACCACGCCCAACATCGGGAATTAATAGCAATGGTCAAAACACTCAGGCCCAGCCGTCAAAGTCTTCGAAAAAAAAAGAAGAAGACTAAAAAGCCCGCGCAGTCTAACGACAAGCGCACGGATCTGCAAAAGCATATTGACGCGCTGAAAGAATACAACCAGAGGACGCGAACCCCAGTCACGCTTCAAAAGTTCCTCAATCACATCCTTGAGAATGAAGATAACGACAATGATGAGGGAAACGACTTGTCAGAAGAATCCGAAGATTATGTGGCAAGTTGCCACATGACCGCTCATTTGTCGCTAGGTAACAAAGCAGCTCACTCGGCGTTAGGAGATAACGTAGAGGAGCTGGGGGCAGGAGCAGTGCCAAAATCCTTGGATTATGTGACAAGGTCTATCAAGGAGAAACCTACTTGTTCATAAAGCATCTGGCGAAACTTTGCCTCAAAGCTACAGCGGACCGAAATGTCCCTAAACTAACGATGAACCGCAATGTCCTAAAACTCGCAACGGACCGAAACATCCCTAAACTAATGATGGACCGCAATGTCCTAAAACTTGCAACTAACCGAGACGTCTATAAACTACTACGGACCGCAGCATCCCAAGGCTGACGTGGTTAAAAAAAAAGAAAAAAGAAAAAAAGGGTATGTCCACAAGCAAAATGGGCACGGATGAAAACCCGAAAGGGCTCCGTGAGTAAAAACAGCAGGACTACCGGCGATATTTGTAAAAATCCGAAAGGGCGCAGACTCGTAAAAAAAACAAAAAAAAACAACATAAAAAACGGTATGTCCACAAGCAAAATGGGCACGGATGAAATCCCGAAAGGGCGCCGTGAGTAAAAACAGCAGGACTACCAGCGAATTTTGTGAAAACCCGAAAGGACGCAATCTCATTAAAAGACACTTGCAAGGTCCTCTCGACCCTGTAAGGAGAAACCACCTGCGTGAGATCCTTACGACTCACAAAGGAGAAATACACTTAGGAATCCTCACGATTCTTAAGGAGAAACTACGCGTACGAGATCCTCACGACTCGTAAGGAGAATTCCCCTTTGAGACCCTCACGGCTCATAGGGTTCAAAAGCCTTAAGCTACAGGGATCTGAACCTGTTCTTAAGCCATCACAACCTCCAATGCTGCCCTACAAGCGGTTCAATATTGACCCTTGTATACAATCCACGGGCACGAATGAACATTTCCCTAACAGAGTCCTACCAGCGACTAGGGATATGCTCACACGGTGAACAAACACTTGTAGTTCCTCTCGACTTGCAAAGAGAAATCGCTCTTGTAAGATCCTTACGACTTATAAGAGAACACACACTTAGGAATCCTCACGATTCCTAAGGAGAAAAAGCACCTATGAGATCCTCACGACTCGTAGGGAGAAACACCTTTATTAGACCCTTACGGCTCATGAAGTCAAAAGCCTTAGTCGATGGGATCCTAACCATGTTTGCTAAGCCACCTTTGTTCGACATCGACAGAGGCAAATGATGATTCGCTCCTGGCAATATCCCAGTTTTAGCGATGCTGATGCCTAAATCAGTATCAAATCCTAAGTCCTTTCATGGCAAATGATGATTCGCTCTTGTCAATATTCCAGTTGCAGCGATGCTGATGCTAAGATTGGCATCAGATTTCTAGTTCCACACTCGCGATAAAAAAATCAGCGAGCCAAAAATGCATATGAAATAGCCGAAATGATGGGGCAACTTGCAACGAAATCAGCAAGTAAAAATGTATGCATACAAAAACAGCCGAAATGATTGGGCAACTCGCAATAAAAAGCAGCGAGTAAATAAAACAAATAGCCGAAATGATTGGACACCGCGAAAAATAGCCGAAATGATTGGGCAATCGCGACCTTCGCGATATAAAAGCTGAAATGATAGAGTTTCGCGGAAAGAAATAAAAAAAATGTAATGAAAATTATGCCCTACATGTGAGATCACATCGATCCCTGTATACAATCCAGGGGCACAAACAAAAAAGGAACCATATCAGATAGAGAGCCAAGTCTCGATCAGATAGAGAGACAAGTCTCGACGGCCAAATCTACAGCCTGAAGACCCATGACAGCGTTCCTCCTCATTCCAGCAGGATGCAGATGCGACGTCAACAAACGACCCCAGGGTCAAAACAACGGAACCATGGCAGAGTCCCCTAGTTCCAAATCTCGACGGTTCACAGACAGCCTAGAGATCACCAACGGCGTTTCTCCTTACTCCAGCAGGATGCAGACGGGACGTCAACAACCGACTTCAGAGTCGCAACGAAGCGGAGCCATGGTAAAGTCCTTAGTTCCAAATCTCAATAGCCACATCTACGGCCCGAAGACCAACAACGGTGTGCCTCCTCATTCCAGCAGGACACAGATGCTACACCATCAATCGGAGCCACGGTAAAGTCCCCAGTTCCAAGACTCTACGGTTCACAGACAACCTGGAGTCAACCAATGATCTCCCTGCCGGATCAACACTCCGTCTCGGAAACAAGTCAACCAACCCCGGGGAAATCAGTGTCCTTGGCAAATACCTCCTCGATTCAGGGAAATCAGCGTCCTTGACGAGAGCACTTCGATTCGCGTCGACCCGCAGAGAAATCAGCGTCTTTGTAGGAATACATCGATTCGTCTCAACTCGAGGAAATCAGTGTCCTTGGCAACCTCCTCGATTCAGGGAAATCAGCGTCCTTGACGAGAGCACTTCGATTCGCGTCGATCCGCAGAGAAATCAGCGTCTTTGCAGGAATACATCGATTCGTCTCAACCCGAGGAAATCAGTGTCCTTGGCAACCTCCTCGATTCAGGGAAATCAGCGTCCTTGACGAGAGCACTTCGATTCGCGTCGACCCGCAAGGAAATCAGTGTCTTTGCAGGAATATCTCGATTCGTCTCAACCCGAGGAAACCAGTGTCCTTGGCAACCTCCTCGATTCAGGGAAATCAACGTCCTTGACAAGAGCACTTTGATTCGCGTCGACCCGCAAGGAAATCAGTGTCTTTGCAGGAATACCTCGATTCGTCTCAACCGGAGGAAATCAGTGTCCTTAGCAACCTCCTCGATTCAGGGAAATCAGCGTCCTTGACGAGAGCACTTCGATTCGCGTCGATCCGCAAGGAAATCAGTGTCTTTGCAGGAATACCTCGATTCGTCTCAACCCGAGGAAATCAGTGTCCTTGGCAATCTTCTCGATTCAGGGAAATCAGCGTCCTTGATGAGAGCGCTTCGATTCGCGTCGACCCGCAAGGAAATCAGTGTCTTTGCAGGAATACCTTGATTCGTCTCAACCCGAGGAAACCAGTGTTCTTGGCAACCTCCTCGATTCAGGGAAATCAGCGTCCTTGACGAGAGCGCTTCGATTCGCGTCGACCCGCAAGGAAACCAGTGTCTTTGCAGGAATACCTCGATTCATCTCAACCCGAGGAAACCAGTGTCCTTGGCAACCTCCTCGATTCAGGGAAATCAGCGTCCTTGACGAGAGCGCTTCGATTCGCATCGACCCGCAAGGAAACCAGTGTCTTTACAGGAATACCTCGATTCATCTCAACCCGAGGAAATCAGTGTCCTTGGCAAACTCCTCGATTCAGGGAAATCAGCGTCCTTGACGAGAGCATTTCGATTCGCATCGACCCGCAAGGAAATCAGTGTCTTTGCAGGAATACCTCGATTCATCTCAACCCGAGGAAACCGGTGTTCTTGGCAACCTCCTCGATTCAGGGAAATCAGCGTCCTTGACGAGAGCACTTCGATTCGCGTCGACCCATAAGGAAATCGGTGTCTTTGCAGGAATACCTCGATTCGTCTCAACCCGAGGAAATCAGTGTCCTTGGCAACCTCCTCGATTCAGGAAAATCAGCATCCTTGACGAGAACATCTCGATTCATGCCGATCCGCAGAGAAATCAGTGTCTCTGCAGGAATATACAACGTCATCAGTATGACCCCGTCACGGAAATACGTCATCCATATGACCCCGTTTCAGAAGTACGTCATCTACATGTCTATCCCACTAAACACTTACGGGTCCTCTTGACTCGTAAGGAAGAAAAAAAAACTCTCTTATAAAATCCTTACTACTTATAAGGGAAAACGCACTTAGGAATCCTCTCGATTCCTAAGGAGAAAATACACCTACGAGATCCTCACGACTCGTAGGGAGAAAATTCTTTATGAGACCCTCACGGCTCATAAAGTTGAAAAGTCTTAGGAGGCAGACCTTAACCCTGAATCCTAAGCCATCGTTGTCCTGCAGAGAAATTGAGATAGACTATCCTCAGAATACATTCAGTCAAAGAGATACACCATCGTGAAGAACAAATATGTCTTTTATTCATGAACCAAAATGAATACAAAGTACAATTCGTGGAAGAAACAAAAAATATACTCTTATTCAGGAGTATGTACAAAAGAAACAAAAATATGTATCTACAATTCTTCAAGTAGGCGGGCGATTTAGCAGATTGGTCAGCTCATCCCTCTTTCCCTGGACCTCGCCTTCGTGATTCAATATCGCCAAAAGACGGGCCTCCGCCTGAGCTTGTTGGGCCTGATATGAGGCAAGCCGACCTTCGAGCTCCTTCTCCGTAGCCTTGTGGGCCTCAACCCTTTCACGAGTGAACACGGCGGCTTTGTCGATGGCCACCACCTCCTTGATGGCCTCTTGAAGTACTTGCCAGAGTTCATACGCTTTGTTGGCTTTGGATGTAAGGTTGGCTTGAAGCTCGTTCAGCGCCTTCGAAGCCAGGTCCCTCTCCGAGAATTTGCGGCTGAGCCTCTTCTCGCACGACACCATATTCGCCGCGCACTATTTAATCAGCCCCCACAAGCTCGCCTTCACGGCCACAACCTCCGAAGGAAGGCGTGTACATTCGAGGACGTGCAAGCAAGCCTCCACCTGCTGACAGAACTCAACCCAGACTTGCACCACTGCTTCGCTATGATAAGTGGCAAGAAAGAGAAGAGAGACGTCAGCTTCGGCAGCAAATGCTTCGGCCGTAATTGCGTTGCCAGCGCGAAGTTCCTCAATCAAAGATGACAAAGAGGCGAGGCTTAGCTTGGCCATCCGTTCCGAAGCACGCAGGGCATATGGGCCGGGTGGCATAGTAATGCGCGACTCCAACGCAGTAAGAACTGGGAAGGCTGTCCAAATTTATAAACAGCCAGTGAAGTTTGTAAGCAAAGAACGAATGGAACAATGTGGGGGCTCTACTTACCCACAGTCATGCAAGAAGGAGCTGAAGGCTCCCCTGGCCCTTCAAGAACCTCAACCTCGTCGTCGGCCTCCAGAACTGTAAAGGACATCAATGTCATTTTGCGAAACAACAACAATGCTATGAAAAGATGGTAAACAACACTAACCTTGCCCAGACGAGAGGACGATGCGTTGAGGAGATATCGCTTGCGGAGCGGCCATCTCCAGCAGACGCTGAAAGGATTGCCGGGGAGACAAATCGGCAATAAAAGCCACCAGTCCGCGCAATTCTGAAGAGACAAAAGGAGTTCAGATAACGGAAAGGTTATTAATTTAAGATGTAGAAGGTTACCTTCGACGCTCCTCCCATTCTGAGCAGGAGGGATAGCAGCTTCAATGGCCTCCGCCGCGACCTCGGGCTCCAATAATAGGGGGGTAGCCTCGACTACCTCCAGCCTAGCCTCTGGGCCGCCCTCAGGGAGATCCATTGGAACGGCAACCACCAAAGGTGCCTCCCCTAAGGGAGCAAGTGCTTCGGGAGCTGGGACCACCGCCGGAGGCTCTATCGCGAGAGGGACAGTCTCATCAACCCCCTCCATACTCAGTAGTGTTTCACTAGGGGTATCAGCAGGCTCTACAGTCAGTAAACCCGTGGGAACCTCCCCCATTGCCGAAGTCTCTGCACAGTTCACACAAGGATAAGAATACATATATACAAGTGCAGGCAATATAAAATATTACAAAGAAATAACAGGAACATACCGATGCGTAAGGAAGCTTTCAATATGACTTGTTCAACCCGACGCTCCTTCTCGAGGAGGTGTGCTCGCCGAGGTTCAAGGGTGGACTCGTGGCCGCCAGTCCACAATGAAAGCGCATCTGCAGCGTCCTCCAAAGCAGCCTGTTTAAGGGCCCTTTCGCCCCATTCCTCCAAAGGGCTGATGAATCGTCGCCGGATCCGCGAAGGGTCTTCATAAAAAATGACGGATGGGTAGGGCTTCTTCGAAACTCTTACGTTCTCCGACTCATCTTGAGAACGTCTTATATCCTCAGCCAATTGTGCAGCTTCCTCGGCAGATGAACCAGGAAAAAGAAGACTGTCGTCTGGTGGACTAGCAACGGTCTTCTTCCCCCGTTTTGGCCCAGAACTAATGGCTCTAGAAGATCGCTTCTTTCCCCTTGTCGTCTGCTTTTTGGGCTGCTTCTCGGTTTTGACAGAGAGAGGAGACTTCTTCAGGACCTTCGCCAAGGGGATATTATCATCAGATCTGGGTTTTACATCCGGAACCGGTACGGTATCCATCATCGGTCGTTCAAGCAAAGCATCTGTTGGCAATGAGACGCGAAGCCTTTCCTCCTCTCCAAAGGTTTTAAGCGAAGCAGCAATAGCTTCTTCTGTAGAGGCACCTGTTAAAATAGCAAGCGTCAGTCAAAGCATGATAAGGAATGAACAACGGAGAGATAAGGGTAAAGTATACCTGACTGGGCAAGGGCAGCCAGTTCTTTTTCAAGGATGGCTGACTGTTTGGAAGCTTCGATGGCAGCCTCCAAATCGGTATCATCAAGCGTCCCGAATAAGCCTTCATTGGTCCCATATTCGCTCAAGCATTCGCTAGACGGATCAGGGGGCGTCGAGCCTAATATGGTGTCCAAAGAAAGTACTTGTTTCTTTTTCTTCTGAGGACGGGCGCCAGTGGCCGATAACACGAGTTTGCGTTTGGTAGACGCCTTTGGATGACGAGTCCCAATTTCTTTTCCTATGTCCGACTCGGGGGACGCGGCAGCCACCTCTTTTTCAGGCACGCTGGGTGGGGGCAACCCATGCGTAGGGCTTAACACGTATGGAGGCTCAACTACAGTGACCTCTCTCAGGGGAGGATGAACAATGTTCCGACGCTTCAAGGGAACATTTCGATCACCCGCCGACACTGCACCCTTGCGATCGAGCAACAATCGCTTCTCTTCCCTGATGACGGCGCCCATTGAGTGCTGATACCACGCCACGTACGCATTAAGAGCCTTTGGGACGCAACTCGGTTCGCTGATAAAGAAGTTGGACCCTGTGTTCAAGCGCATGAAATGATGCAGTGCGCTCCGCATTCCCTCTTCGGTAGCAGCAGGTTCGGCCAAGAAGGCTTCAAGTGGGACGCCCTGATTGTAACTTAGCTGCTGGGCGAAACGGTGCGAATTGTATCTCATGAATAATGCCGCATCATTTTGCCTGAACACTAAGAAACCCGGTCTGAAGGAATATAAATGAAGGATCTCCCGAGCTTTCAACACAGAGGCCCCATCTTTAAATACGTCCTGCAGTGGCAGCACCATCTTCCCCGACTCTTGGCCGACGGTCAGAACTTTATAAGTAAAGGATATGCCAGCCCCAACCGTTCGCGGGTGAAGAAGCAAGCCTCTAGCTTTCCGTTGCGTCGGAGTCACAATAGAAGCGCCAACCAGTCGCATGATCCGAGGGAACCTGCACCTGTCATAAAAACCCGGTCTCTTGTGGATGCCAAAGACACCTAGCACGTGTAACTCGAGCCATGACGTGAAATAATGCGTCGGAAAGTTTACCGACTGCACCCCTGGCTCAGTGGTATCAGCTGCCAAGCTGAGACCGTGATACATATGGACTAACCCAGCAATCCCCACATCCACTTGTATCCCAGCAACCATCCGATGCGCAGGATAGAAGACGGACGGCCTCATACGGCAAGGGTGCATGGGAAGCGCGAACCAACTCAGCCACAGCCCGAGGAACCCTAAAAAGAACGCTTCTTCGTCGATCCCAGGAGCCGCCAGTTCTGCAAAAGGATGACCGGGGTATCAGGTACAAAGAAGCTCTTCTGATCTGCCTCCACCGCTGGCAAATTGCCTAAACCCAAGCCGAAGGGGTCGTCAAGACTGGAGAATTTCTCGACTTCTTCTTTCAATATTTCCGGGCGAAGAAAATCAGCGATAAAAGCCGTAAAACTAACTCCACGACCTTCGGATGCAAGAGAGAGGTTCTCGTACATATTCAACACCTTTATTAAGCTCGGAAATTTGTGTTGAATAGCATTCTCGGGAGTAAGACCCATTACCTCTAATTTGGTAGCGAAAACATACTCATCCGGGGGAAGCAATTCCTCATACTGTTCCCCCCTAACGGGTAAACCCGAGACCTCTGCAAACTCCTCCAAAGAAATGGAGACTTCTCGATCTGATAGAAGGAAGGTGTGGGTTGGGATGTTCCACTGTTCCAGGAATGCTCTGACCCACCATGTAGGGGATGTGGAATATTGAAACAAAGAGGCATAAACGGCGGGATACAATCCGAGCTTCATCAACTGTGGCTTTCTCGCCGATAGAATATACCGGGCCCACTGCAAATACATGGCTGGGTGACGGGGAGTAAGTCCTACATTGTACGGCTGTCCCCAGGGGCGTGACTCGCCCTGACATATGCGTCGCCCTAGGATGTCCAAAGCCACCAGCGGCTGCACGAGTATTGCGGCAATAGAAGGCCGAAGGAGACCTTCTGAAGTCAAGTTGACCTCCTCCACAGTGTAATTCATCGGAGGCGCACTTGCATAAGCAATCGCTGAAATAAGCTCCGAGGGTGTCGCACAGGAAAACCTCCCTCGGCCCATGATAATTTGATCATACCATCTACCCCATAGATGAAGACTCTTATGCTCCGGGTCAAGGTCTTTTATCAACGCGAAAACCTCTCGGTCGACGGGTGTTTCAGGAAATCCGCCTTCTGAACGAATGAATGGGAAGGAGGTGTCGGAAGACATAATGCCTGCGCAGAAAAGAACGAATTTTTCAGCCACCAATGCTATAAATTAAATTCTGTTATAAGGTACTATAAATCCGTACCGCACTGCAATGCAGTTAAAGGGGACCAAAGGGGACCTACAAAATCTAGACGACAGTTCATCATTAATAAAACAGCCTCATCATTAGATGAGGCTGACATTAAATGAGGAAATCCTCAAGAGATTCTCATTAAATGAGAAATCCCTCGGGTAGAGGAGTAAAACTCCCATTGAGAGCAGCGCTCTTCACTAGACAGACATCTGTCAAAGTCTAATGATGAAGGAATGAAATTCCTCAAGAAGAGCCTTGCTCTGAAAAGATGATGGAATAATCTATCAAAAATAAAATTTCAATTTGATCTTCAAGAACCATGAACAAACACTTAAGAGTTCTTCTATATGATCTGAAAGGAGCAAAGCTCCATTAATGGATTAAGAAATCATAAGCAAGATCCTTTTAGATCTATGATTCCAAGAGAGCAAAGCTCTATTAATAAAACCCTAAAAAGGATTTTCTTTAGATCAAAGATCTATGAAGAGCAAAACTCTGTTAATGGGTGAAACCCTAAAAGATGTCTCAAAAAGATTTAATCTTTTACCTAATCCGACAAAGTTCTGTCCTTAAAAATTCTTAACAAGAAGAGCTGCGCTCTGAAGAAGAAAATAAATTTTCAAGAAGGATTGAAGATGAACAGAAGTCATCTCAAGGGCCAAGGGTCCTATTTATAGGCACTAAGTGCCGTTTCAGATCCTTGGGTGATCCAAGAGACGAGATGTTGCCACCGCTGCACCCACGTGTGGGCCCCGTGAGCGCAACGGGGGGGGCATTTGTTTCCCCAATTAGAGTAAAGCTCTGTTCAGAATTCAAAATTTGAATTACAGCTGCGCTTTTATAAAAGCGCTTCGCTACAACTAGCGCACCCCGTGCAAAGCATATAGGCGCTAGCTCTAGGCGCGCTGCGCTCCAAGTAGCGCACCACGTGCAAAGCACGTGTGCGCTAGAGCCAAGAGCGCTGCGCTCCAATTAGCGCACCATGGGCAAAGCGCACCATGGGCAGAGCGCATAAGCACTAGCGCTAGAACTAAATGTTCCTCACCGTTGGATCAAATATCCAACGGATATGATTAAATCATCAGTTAACAAGACTAAATTCTGTTGAATCTTTCCAAACAGAAAAGATTGTGTCCTGAATTTGGAACACCGTTGGATCAATGATCTAATGGTGATTAAAAATCACTAAAATACAGAACAAATTCTGTAAAGAAGGAAAGATCTCTCAATCTTATTAAAACAAGAAGATTATCTTCTGTAAATCAGAAGCCCTTGGATCAAGGATCAAATGGTGGGGAAATTCCCAGATCAATTGGAGAATAAATCTCTTTAACTGATTCAACAAATCAGCTTCCCCTATATAAAGGACCCAAGACTTCAAGTCTAAAAAGGAGGAACCCCCCCTAAACTTTGAGAAAATCTCAAGAAGAAGAAATAGCTCCCGGCAAAAGAAGATTTTTCTTCAAGTAAAAAAAGAATGGTGATGAACAAAGAGATGAAATCATCTCATAATTAAAGAGAAGAATTCTCTTCTTAAAAGATCATAGATCTACAAAGACCAAGGTCTTTTATAAAGAGATAAAGAAAAGATCTCATCATAAAAATAAAGAAGTACTTACTTCACAGATCATAGATATATAAGACAAATTATCTTTCTGAGATCATGAATATCTCATTATAAAGGGGGGGGGAGAATTATTCAATTCTCTTAGGATCACAGATCTATAAAGGCAAAGCCTTTTATCAAAAAGAGATTGAAGTATCTCCTATAGGTTAAGAACTTTGTTCTTGGAATCTTGAGACAAAGTCTCTTATCAAAGAAGATAATCTTCAGTGCGCAAATTTAACCTAAGAAGAGCCTTAGCGCACCTAATTTAAAAGTGCCTTAGTGCTCTTCATCTAGCGCAAAGCGCTGCAGTGCAATAGTACTTCAAACACAGCGCACCGCGCTCATTGGCCTGCGCTCAGCACCAAAACATGCCACGTGTCAACCATAGACACTACTTGCGCTTTGCGCTTCTGAAACAGAGCATTGCGCTCATGGGCTGACGCTCAGCGCTAAGCGCGCCACGTGTCACTCACTGGTGCGCCAACAGACTAGCGCAACGCGCTCATAAACTAAAAGCGCGATGCGCTAACAAACTAGCGCTTAGCGCTAAGCGCGACACGTGTCATCTTCGTGTGCGCTACCTGACAGAAGCACAATGCGCTCTTTGACTGGCGCAAAGCGCCTGGCGTGCCACGTGGCGCACTGTCAGAACACAACTTGTTCTGATGAAGACAAAAAATGTCAGAGACCAATGCTTAGCATTACTATAAGGGCAGAGCCTAAATAAAGGCCTAATGGCCAGAACAAGAATAAAATGTTAAACATTTTTTTAACTGGACTTAGCCCAATTCTGGCCATAAGTCCTCAACTTGTATGAACTGAGCACATCTGCTCTTTCAACCAACTCATCCTGGTTCAAGGGTACATCTCTTCACTCCTTTGATATTTGTCGTTGTAATTTCTCAACGTCTTCAAAGAGGTGACGGGTCCCGACAACCACACATTTCATGGACTGTGGGGTCCTTAAACTCATGGACTATGATGTCCTTAATCTCGACCGTGATGTCTTAAAACTAAAATTGGACTGTGAGGTCTTTAAACTCATGGACTATGATGTCCTTAACCTCGACCGTGATGTCTTAAAACTAATATCGGACTGTGACGTCCTTAAACTCACGGACTATAATGTCCTTAACCTCGACCGTGATGTCTTAAAACTAATATCGGACTGTGAGGTCCTTAAACTCACGGACTTTGATGTCCTTAACCTCGACCGTGACGTCTTAAAACTAACATCGGACTGTGGGGTCCTTAAACCCACGGACTATAATGTCCTTAACCTGGACCGAGATGTCCTTAAACTAACATTGGACCACCATGTCCTTAAACTGGTAATCGACCGTAATGTCCCTAAACTAAACAATAGAGCCCAAATGCTCTCTTGTTGGATCTAAATGATCCTGTTAAATTGATCTTAGTCTAGAAATTAGACTAACGTATCCTTAACACACGTTTAAGTTGATCTTAGTCTCAAATGAGGCTAACGTATCCTTAAACCCAACCCCCAAACCCAAATCTAAGAAGATACGGATTTGGACTAATACACGCCCTACGGACGACAATATACATTAGTCTCCGTATACAATCCACGTGCAACCAAAAACAAAACAAACATCCACGACACGAAGTGACCATCTGGAGAAGGAGAAAGTTATTACCGCGATGCGGTAGTGTAATTAACTGCAGGGGCTTGCGCCTGCAGGGAAGAGCGTCCCCACAATCAAAAACCCCTTAAACGAGGGGGAATCTGACGCAGTCTCCTACATCGGTCGCATCCGTTTAAACCTTCGATATATGGTGTCATAAATCAACTTGACATCTTCGGAGAGGTGGACGGATAGCACCAATTAGCATCTGCCCCGAATTTCAGGCAAGACGAACCTGCGCGGTCGTGTCTCCGTGATTCGGAGGGGAACAAAGGCTGAAAAGGTTTGGCTATCCCAAAGAAGATATATAGAGAAGGTGTTAGAGTGATTCATCATAAAGGAGTCTAAACAGGTGAGTACCCCTATCGCCGGTCATTTCAAGTCATCCTCCAAGGAGTGTCCGAAATCAACGGAGGAAAAGAAAAAGATATCTCGAGTACCATATGCAAGTGAGGTGGGATCGCTGATGTACGTTATAGTATGCACACGTCCAGACATATCGTATGAGACAGGTCGAGTTACCCGGTATATGTAAAATCCAAAAAAGCTCTATTGAGATGCTGTAAAGTGGATAGTTTGGTATCTAAAAGGCACTAAAGACCTCGGTTTATGCTTTCACAAGTCAAAAGATAATTCGAGCCAGTTGTAAGGATACGTAAATGCGGATCATGCTGGTGACTTGGACAAGAGAACATCTCTTACAGGCTATGTATATATAGTTATTAAATCTCCAATCAGTTGGAAGTCGATACTTCATGATATCGTGGCCCTATCAACGACGGAAGCAGAATACATGACGGCTGTATTTTAATGAGATATATATATATATATATATTATAAAAATAATTTTAATATATATATTATATTTCTATAAATCTCATTTTCTTAAGATTTTCGTATTTTAAATCTCTCGAGACCGAATGCTCCTTGCGGAGGTCTGCATCTCGCACTACTAAGCCCAGGGATGTGCGATAATCCGTACCATCCCAGTCGGGTTCCCCAAAATGGGTTGTAGCGGCACTTTGCAAAGATTTGTAAAATACTTAATCCTTTAGAAAACAGTTTTATTAGTAAATGGTATTTATTTGAAAGGTTTCGTTTTCCCGTATTCTATGTTTCCGAAAAGTATTGTGCTATGTTGCATATGAGTGTTGTGAGGAGGTAGGTCATTACCTCGTGGTCTACTTAAAGGTATAGCAAGATTGTGATGGTTTAATGTCTAAATGAAACTACAGGGTATTTTAGTGAAAAGTACGATAAAAGTTACAAAATGAATTAGATTGTCATGAAACTTGTTCAACATGTTTATTAATGATTAATAGTCAGCATGTAAGGGTTTTATGTGATTGTATTTAAGAAAATGTTGGATTTTTTTAGAAAGAACCGAATCGGAAATCGGATTAACTCCGATTCCGTCGGGTTTTGGAATTTCGTATTTTTAGAAAAGAATAGAAAAGAGGGAGGGGGACTTACGGGTTTAGAAGTTAGGGATGAGGAAAAGGAGACGGGAGGAGGCGCCGGTGCGTCGTTTCGTCGTCGAGAACTCCTAGGGTTGTCGTCGGAAAATTGCCGATGCTTTCGCCCTTCGCTACTCCAATAGTACACTAAGGTTCTAAGAATTTTCTTGAGAGTTTTGTTCAGAATTTTAGAGTGAGGGGGGTGTAGGGGTTGTATTTATAGGGTAAGTCTAGGGTTAGGATAGGTGAAAGGTTGAAATGAAAAAAATGTGATAAAATGTATTAAAAGTGGAGTAATTGGTATTTTAAACTGTCTCTGTTACTGGTCTGAAGAAATAAAGTATGCAGGTGTACAGGGGATGTGAAAAGATAACTTTTTCATGTTGGGGACTCGGCGGTCCAGCCGAGTCCGGCCGGCGGCGGCGGCCCGAGTCGCCGGCCGATTCGGCAGATCCCGGCCGAGTCGGGTGGTCGGAGGGTCCCTTGTCGGTTCATGTAGCCTCGGGTACTGTTAGGTTTTCATGTGTAGTGCGGTTTTTTGTGAGTTATGCATGTGTAAACGCTTGGTATTCTAAAAATTCAAAATAAAACAATATTAAAAAATAATGTGGGGTATGGGATTTGAACTTTGGTGCTTTGGTTCAACAGTGCAAGGTCTTACCAATGAGCAACAAGCTCCTTCTTGCTATTAATTAGAAAAACAAATATTTATGGTACTCATAGAAAATGCAAATATCCCAAGTATACATTAATTTTAAACAAATTTTTTTTTTGTACACTAAAATTGGAGTTGTTACAGTCTACCCTCCTTATAAAAATTTCGTCCTCGAAATTTACAACTTTTATTTGAGGACTAGTTTACAAAGAGTTGAGGATATCTTGCACGCATTTCATCTTCCCTTTCCTAAGTTGATTCTCCTGGAGTGTCTTTTCTCCACATCACTCGGACCAAATTGACTTCTTTGTTCCGAAGTGACTTCACTTTCTTGTCCAGGATCTCCACAGGTTGTTGCTCACAAGATAAGTCGGGCTGTATAGTGAGCTCGGAATGATCAAGAATATGGCTGGGGTCACTCACATACCTTCTGAGTTGGGATATGTGAAACACATTATGCACTCCTTCCAATGAAGGTAGAAGTGCTAAGTGGTATGCTACTTCACCGACTCGTTCGAGTATGTCGAACGGTCCAATGTATCTCGGACTTAGCTTATCTAGTCTTCCAAATCGGATCACTCCGCGGTTCGGAGATATCTTTAAGAACACGTGATCTCCTGGCTGGAACTCCAAGTGACATCGCTTTACATCAGCCCAATGTTTCTGTCGATCTTGGGCTATGCGCATTCTTTCTCTGATAATACGAACCACATCAACAGTCGCTACTATCATCTCAGGTCCAAGAAGTTCCCTATCTCCGATGTCGTCCCATCTTAATGGCGATCGACACTTCCTTCCATACAATGCTGCAAAAGGTGTCATTCCTATGCTTGCTTGGTAGCTGTTGTTGTATGAAAACTCCACAAGATGTAAGTGATCTTCCCACGATCCTTTGAAGTCTAACATACATGCTCTGAGCATATCTTCCAAGATCTGAATAGTTCGCTCAGACCGACCATCTGTTTGTGGATGATAAGCCGTGCTGAAGTTCAGACTTGTTCCCAAGCTTGCTTGCAGACTCTGCCAAAATTGCGATCGAAACCTGGTGTCACGATCGGGGACAATGCAGACCGGTACTCCACGAAGTCTCACAATTTCCTCCATGTACTTTTTTGCTAATGTCTCGGTTGATTGGCCAACTCAAAATGGGATGAAGTGAGCCGACTTTGTGAGTCGGTCCACAATGACCCATACTGCATCGTTGCCCTTTGTGCTGCGAGGAAGAGCAGTCACAAAATCTATCGTGATGTGATGTGTTGCCACTTCCATTCTGGAATTGGTAACGGTTGAAGTAATCCAGTTGTCCTGTGATGTTCAGCCTTTACTTGCTGACACACCAAATATTTTGCGACGCTTCTGGCTACTTCACGCTTCATTCCATGCCACCAGTAATTCCAACGTAGATCTTTGTACATCTTTGTACCTCCAGGGTGTACTGAGTAGGGAGAGTTGTGAGCTTCTTTCATTAACTCTTCCCGAACAAGACCTTTTGGTACACACAATCTGCTGCCGTATCTCAAAGATCCGTCTTCATGGATGATGAAGTCTGTTCTCAGTTCATTCTCCACTTATTCTCTGATCTTTTGCAACTTATCATCACTTGCTTGAGCTGCTTTGATCCGATTGACAATTGTTGATTGAACTTGTAAATTCATCAAACTTGAAGCATTACCTGACATGACTACTTCAATCTCCATCTGATGCAAGTCTTGTTGAAGCTTCCACTGAGCGGTGAGATGCATTGCTAATGGTTGACGACTAAGAGCATCTGGAACCACATTCACCTTCCCTGGGCGATATTGCAGGTTGATGTCAAAGTCCTCCATGAGTTCTAACCATCGTCTCTGCCGCATATTAAGTTCCTTCTGAGTAAACACATATTTCAGACTCTTGTGATCTGTGTATATGTTCACTCGTTCAACAAGAAGATAATGGCGCCAAATCTTGAGAGCAAAGATGACGGCCGCCAATTCCAAATCATGTGTCGGATAATTGCGCTCATGAGTCCTCAGCTGTCTTGAAGCATAAGCCACAACCTTACCGTGCTGATGTAGAACACATCCTAATCCCTTATCGGATGCATCGCAATGCACTTCGAAACCTCCAGATTGGTCTAGTATAACGAGAATAGGCGCTGATGTCAACCTTGACTTGAGTTCTACGAAAGCTTGTCCGCATGCTTCTTACCACACAAATTCTTCATTTTTACGTGTGAGCTTGGTCAGGGGTGTTGCTATCTTTGAAAAGCCTTCAATGAACTTTCTGTAATATCCAGTTAAACCCAAGAAACTCCGAATGTCCTTCACTGACTTTGGTGTCGGCCATTCGCTTACTGCTGAAACTTTCGCTGGATCCACAGAAATTCCTTCGCCTGATACGATATGTCCAAGAAAACCAACTTGATTTAGCCAAAACTCGCATATGCTATACTTGGCATATAATTGATGTTGTCATAGAGTTTCCAGGATAATTCGTAGGTGCTCGACATGTTCTTTCCAACTCTTGGAATACACTAGGATGTCGTCGATGAAGATGACAACGGACTGTCTAAGTACTCCCGGAAAACTTGATTCATCAGGTTCATGAATATTGCTGGTGTGTTTGGTCACTCTAAATGGCATCACAAGAAATTCGTAATGACCATAGCGAGTTCTGAAAGCCGTTTTATGAATATCAACTTCCTTGACCTTCACCTGATGATAACCTGAACGAAGATCTAATTTAGAGAAAACATAAGATCCACTTAGCTAATCGAATAAATCGTCGATGCGCGAGAGTGGATACTTGTTCTTTATCGTGACTTCGTTCAAGGCTCTGTAATCAATGCACATTCTGTATGAACCTTCCTTCTTCTTCACCAGTAGTACAGGTGATCTCCAACTTGAAGTGCTGGGACGAATCCATCCTTTCGCTAATAATTCGTCCAACTGTGTTCGGACTTCCTTCAAACCTTCCGGACTTAATTGATAAGGTGCTTTGATCACCGGTTGTGCTCCTGGTACTAAATCAATGCTGAATTCAAAAGCTCGATCGGGAGGCAAACCTGATATATCGTCAGGAAACACATCGTCGAACTCTCGAACCACTTCTGGCCTTGATTCTTCCTCCACCTGAGTTGCTGCAATCACTGCCTTCCTTGGCTTCGCTTTGTATGTACTTAGCTCCAGTGTACGGTCTCCACTTTTGAAATAAAAGACCGGATGGTCTGGAATCTCGAATACTACCCTCCTTTGACGACAGTCGATGGTAGCATAAAAAGTTCTGAGCCAATCCATACCTAGAACCACATCGAAGTTCGGTATGTCCAGCACTTTGAAGTCAGCGTAGAATTCTCTGCTGCAGACGACTACTAGATACAAGCTGTACCCCATTGTTGCCTTTAGAACGTCATTTCCTGAACTAACATTCCAGTTGGATACAAGCGGTGTGACTGGAATCACATGAGTTCGGACGAACCATTGCAACATAAAGCAGTAAGATGCTCCAGTATCAAAGAGTGCTAGTGCAGGGAGTGAGGCTACTAAGATTGTACCTAAGGTATGTGGGATATATTTTAGATGTAGGTAAAGGTATGTAGATAGGTAGTAAGACTGAAAGAAAATTTGAGAAAGAAAGGTTACCAGTGATAACTTGGCCAGTGGCCTCAGCTTCTTCCACGGTCATCGTGAAAGCCTGGCGCCGTGGTACATTCCTCCTGGCCTGAGGAGCATTCCTCGGAATGTTCCTTTGAGCTTAATGGAACTGACGAGGAGGAGGTGCAGTTTGTGGTCCTCTAGGTGGTGGAGCAGGTAGTGCAAGTTTTGGAGCAGGTGCCTGAAGAGCTAGTCGCTGCAGATAGGTGATTGCTGGCCTTGGTGCAGCAACTGGGTTTTGTCTTTGGGGACAAGACCCAATATCATAAGCACCCGGGCCACAGATTAAGCAAAGAAGGTTGGCTCGCCGGCAGTCTTTCATCACATGCCCATTTCTCTTGCAGTAGGTACAAAAGGCTGGGCTAGGACTGTTGTTCTGTACTCCCGGTCGCCTTGGCACAAAAGGTGGCCTTGACGAGGCTTCTCCTGCCATCTGGTTGGCAGGACGCTTAAATCCAGCAGACTGAGGTCTACCCCTCGCCTTTACCACTGCTTCATAACGGCGGGCAGCTTTCAGAGCCGATTCATGAGTCGGAAAATCTCCTATGGCCAGTGCAGCCTGGATCTCCGAATCCAATCCTTGTTGAAATCGACGGGCTTTGATCTCATCCGTCGGTATCAAGTGTGCCGCAAATCGACTAAGCATGGTGAACTCAGCGTCATATTCATCTACCAACTTGATCCACATCGAACCTTGTTGCAGATGAATGAACCGTTGTTCCATGTCGAACCTGGCAGTCTCAGGGAAGTACCTAGCGTCGAACATGTCTCGAAAAGTCTTCCATTCGATGGGTTGTTCAAGATGGCTTTCTTCCACCTTCCACCAGTTCCGTGCATTGTCCGTGAGCTGTAATTTTGCAACATGAACCCAAGCTATTTCTGACACTTGTGCTGCTGCCAGATCATCTTCTATACTCTGAGTCCATTCCTCGGCTTCCAGTGGGCTCCCTTTTCCTGAGAACTGTTTGGGATGTAAAACTCTGAATTGCTTCACCTCAGGTGCTTCAGCCTCAGGACAGTTCAAGAGCTGCTGCTGTCCTTCTACGAGGCTGGGGATTGCCTCAAGCAGAACCGTTTGCTCGTTGGGTGCAGCAGGAACGGCAGGTGTGATTGGTAGTGGAGGTGGAGTGTTGTTGAAGTTGGTGCTGGTGTTGTTTGGGGAATCCATAACCTTGAAGAAATTTTTTTGGGTTAGGACAGATTCAAGTATTTGAAATGATAAGATTCAAGGAACATGAATTGTAAAGAATGTTTTAGTTGCTGGTTCTTGTGTTATATTGCTTAGGTTTTTCACGCAGAACAGAACTGCATGGTAGTGTTCCATACAACTCTGACCTGCATGGGCCACCAACAAAACCTGTCACGCCCCGCTTCCCGGTGTACGGGAAGAGGGCGCGACTGGACGCTACATATTTACTCTGAAGTAAATACGCTAAGCGTATCTAAGAAATATAAAAATAAATGCACAAGAGACAAGATATAATAAAACAACAACTTTATTTATTCACATTCTTTTTTGTACAATGCATGGAAAAGTAAATACATCTGAAAGAAAACAATGCTTAAACAGTGGCATAACAGAAAGGAAAATTACTTAAATAAAAGTGTACAATGTAGCTAGAGTTCTGGATCGTATGCAAGCTGGTCCAAGTCCTCGCTAGTAGGCTCGATCTTTGGAAGATCCGAATCACCTGACGGCATTTAAAGAAGAAAGAAAGAGAATGTCGTCAGCGAACAAATCGCTCAGTAAGTCCCAAGGATAAGGGAGAAATAAAATAGAAAGAAAGAGAAAGTAGCTTTTAAAGTTGTATTATATGAGTATTTGGTGTTAACGATGTTGTTTCTAGCTTGGTACAGAAGAATGCCAGTGTATACGAGAGGGGTCTCTATATGCTAGAGACTAGGGCAAACGGAAAGTACAAGGAACCGTTATACCACGGTACAACAGCAACTGAATATAGGTTAGGTGTCTTAATCGTGCAGTCTCGTGCCACTTCTAACACCTTCCGTACCAATCTACCCCTTAAACCCTGCGATATCTTGTATTGTATTGTTTGTGTTGCATTGTAAATTGTATTATCTTGTATAGATAGATGACTTGCCGGAACCATGATATCAGTAAATGGATGTAACTGGAGAATCATGTAAATGGAAGTATATACATGGATCGGTTCGGTCAATACAG
This sequence comes from Agapanthus africanus, assembly GCA_030015575.1. Taxonomy (NCBI): domain Eukaryota; kingdom Viridiplantae; phylum Streptophyta; class Magnoliopsida; order Asparagales; family Amaryllidaceae; genus Agapanthus; species Agapanthus africanus. The sequence continues at coordinate 830,698,250 of JASDDO010000024.1, read as the reverse complement.
ATTAAATAGATAGAATATAAGTATTCACGGATTCATGTTGGATTGTAGATTGTAGATTTTACTTGAATTATATTCAAGTCAGATTATTAATGAGACTCGGTCTGAGTCAGACAATTAGAAATAAAATTGAAGTCCTGTTTGTTTTGATATTATCGGTAACCGCTGCACATGGGCGGCATGATTTGTGTCTTTTTCAAAGACGATTACCGTGTTGATAATACCGTTGTTAAGTTGTATACCTTAAATAGGCAAGAACCCACTTATCCGGCTCCCTGAGGCTCAAGAGATTGGTCCCGTTTAAACCTATATTTACTAGGGTTTTTAGGATAATTTATAGAACTTGAGGGGGGTTTATGTAAAATACTTTTGTATAATTTTCAAAATACACCCCAAGTAATTAATTATCGTCTTTAGAGTTGTAATAAATGTAGATTTTATATTTGTGATGTTTCTAGTGAAGATAACCTAATTTCATAACATAGGGTATTTAATTGTAATATTGAACTTGTATGGAATTTATGGTATTTTAATGTAAAGTGATTCTTTGATTTGGAAAGGTTGGAATATTTATATTATATCAAAAATAGATATTTTAATGATACATATGTATATATATATAATTTTAATATATATATTATATTTCTATAAATCTCATTTTCTTAAGATTTTCGTATTTTAAATCTCTCGAGAGCGAATGCTCCTTGCGGAGGTCTGCATCTCGCACTACTAAGCCCAGGAATGTGCGTTAATCCGCATCATCCCAGTCGGGTTTCCCAAAATGGGTTGTAGCGGCACTTTGCAAAGATTTGTAAAATACTTAATCCTTTAGAAAACGGTTTTATTAGTAAATAGTATTTATTTAAAAGGTTTCGTTTTCCCGTATTCTATATTTCCGAAAAGTATTGTGCTATGTTGCATATGAGTGTTGTGAGGAGGTAGGTCATTACCTCGTGATCTACTTAAAGGTATAGCAAGATTGTGATGGTTTAATGTCTAAATGAAACTACATGGTATTTTAATGAAAAAGTACGATAAAAGTTACAAAATGAATTAGATTGTCATGAAACTTGTTCAACATGTTTATTAATGATTAATAGTCAACATGTAAGGCTTTTGTGTGATTGTATTTAAGAAAATGTTGGATTTTTTTAGAAAGAACCGAATTGGAAATCGGATTATAACTCTCATTCCGTCGGGTTTTGGAATTTCGTATTTTTAGAAAAGAATAAAAAAGAGGGAGGGGGACTTACGGGTTTAGAAGTTAGGGATGAGGAAGAGAAGACGGGAGGAGGTGCCGGTGCGTCGTTTCGTCGCCGGGAACTCCTAAGGTTGTCGTCGGAAAATTGCCGAAGCTTTCGCCCTTCGTTACTTAAAAAGTACACTAAGCTTCTAGGAATTTTCTTGAGAGTTTTGTTCAGAATTTTGGAGTGAGGAGTGTGTGTGTAAGGGTTGTATTTATAAGGTAAGGCTAGGATTAGGGTAGGTGAAAAGTTGAAATGAAAAAAATATGATAAAATATATTAAAATGTATTAAAAGTGGAGTAATTGGTGTTTTAAAGTGTCTCTTTTACTGGTATGAAGAAATAAAGTATGCAGGTGTACAGGGGATGTGAAAAAACAACCTTTTCATGTTGGGGACTCGGCGGTCCGGCCGAGTCCGGTCGGCGGCGGCGGCCTGAGTCTGCCGAGTCGCCGGCCGATTCGGCCCATCCCGGCCGAGTCAGGTGGTCGGAGGGGCCCTTGTCGGTTCATGTAGCCTCTGGTACTGTTAGGTTTTCATGTGTAGTGGGATTTTTTGTGAGTTATGCACGTGTAAACTCTTGGTATTCTAAAAATTCAAAATAAAACAATATTAAAAAATAATGTAGGGTATGGGATTTGAACTCTGGTGCTTTGGTTCAACAGTGCAATGTCTTACCAATGAGCTACAAGCTCCTTCTTGCTATTAATTATCAAAACAAATATTTATGGTACTCATAGAAAATGCAAATACCCTAAGTATATATTAAATTTTAAACAATTTTTTTTTGTACACTAAAATTGGAGTTGTTACAGTGGAAGCATCTAAGAAAACCTTGTGGTTAAAGGGCTTAGTTGGTGAGTTCGGATTCGATAAGGGGTCGGTTTCATTATTTTGTGACAGTCAAAGCACCATTCATTTGGCAAAGAATCAGATATACCGCAGTTGAACTAAGCACATCGACATGCGATATCATAAGATAAGGGAGTAAGCCGAAAAGGAGATCGATTTGATCAAATTCAATACTAAGGTGAATCCAGCGGACATGCTAACGAAGGTTATTCCTACGGAAAAGTTCAAGTCGGTCTTGGCTTCTATTCAAGTACTCAAATGTGAGAAAGAGCGACCTCGATAGGACGGTCACACCAGTTTCGCAGTTCTGCTTAAAAAACTGTAATAGCACCAGTTTCGCAATTTTGGGAAAAGATTGTGACAGTTCACGGTTTCAAGGTTTGGAGCTGTGCCAGTAGGGAAAATGGGGAGAACAACTAAGGCAATCCTAAAGGATACAAGACGAGGGCAACAAGTTTTTAAGGTGGCTATAAAGATATACAAGCCAAACTGGAGATTGTTGTGAAGGATGTCTTGTATATCGAGACTGTTCGAAAATCCAAAGAAGGGCCAGACATCTGGAGTAATGAGCTTCAAACATCTGGCAATATGGTCCAAGAATTCCAAAGGAGGCCCAGATGTCTGAGCAAAGAGCTTCGGACGTTTGGCTATGCTCTGGCCGGACGCTTGGTGAAGGACAAGCGTCTGACCCTTATTGATCAAACGTCTGGACACGCTCCGCTCGACATACAGATTGTAAGCAGACGTCTGGCCCATATAAATTCAGACGTCTATTGTCGAGATAAGAGCAAATTCCAGATTCGAAATTTATCTCGAAAATTCAGTTTCTGGTGGCAGTTTCGTAATTATAGGGATTTTATTGTAGCTCAGATTTGTATAGGTTATATATAGGATTTTAGGGTTAAAGTTTTAAAGTGAGTTTTGATCATAGGGTTTTAAAGGGAGACGACGGCTCCATAAGGGATCAAGACGATCAACTAAGGAGAACTTGTAGAGAGAGAAAGTGGAAGATCTCTTTGGAGATCATAGGAAGATGGTTAATTGTAATCTTCTGTAAGGTTTTCTTTCCCTCAACCCCCCCCCCACCCCCCACCCCCACACACCAAATCTCTTCTTGTGTTATTATTGCGTTTTTACAATTTTTGTTATTCGTTTTAAAAGGGTTTAGGTTTAGATTCATAAGGGTTGGTTGTCGACGCATCCGCTACGTCCTCGATGCCCAACAACGTTTAAATCGTCGATGCAATCAAATTAAAAATAAATAAAATTCATAGTGTTATTCTGCATGTGGGATCACATTATTGAACAAGATATTATCCTTCTTTCTTTATCGATCACAAGATATCGATCATGATCACCGGTTATATAACATGTAGCAACAAAGTAGATAATGGACTTTAAAATTTGCTCATGCACCCATAAAAAAAAGGAGGCATGGATATTTTAGCCGCAAAATTTTTAAGTGGGAGTATGTCCGATCGATCGCTTGTTAAACAAAGTGACGATTGTGCAGCAATACAATCATCTAATGCCTCATTTATCCGAGCTCGTGCAATAGAAATGTTATACTGAGAAAGTAGATCTTGAAGAAGTACGTTTCAGTCAAAATATTTCTATATTAAGACTTTTTTGCTTTTATGACGTTCGGTGCTCCTAATTTCTCATAGTGTTTTGTCTTGGAAAAACGTTTCTTCCCATTAATATCTAATTGAATACATCATCTGGATCCACCTGTGATGAGAACTAGTCTTGGTATTGACCTTAAATTATATACTTCTGAAAGGAACACTTCTAGCAACCACGTATATTTGTACATTGAGCAGAATCAAACAAAACAATATAGCAACACTTATAATCAAACCCTAATCGTTCGCTTGTCTAAAATAATGAAGTCAATCGATTATCTTCATCCAAAAGAAAACAATAAACCCTTTGTTGTTCTTGTTACAAGTGCTCGCCCTGCTTAATACAACTTGAGCATCATGCTTTTCTATTTACTATATTATTTCTCGGTAACAATGGTTGCAAAGGTCTCCGTATGTGTATTTTAGGTTTTCATACCCATTATTTTCAGCGTTCTTCAAATCAATGGTTTTGTTTTTCGTACACAGACGTTAAATATGTTTCTATGTACATTATTCGTATATAAGATATGAAACTTCTCTAGAGTGAGAGTCGGGTAATAAATAATTGTGCTCGTCTTGAAAACCGTATAGAAACTATTAATTTGTCTCTGATTGATCGATATTTAATTTCTAATTTTACAAGAGAATTACAATGTGATAAGACATGCTCCTTTAGATTTCTATAATCTATGTTGATATATGCTTATGTAGACGATGTCCAGCAAATGAACACTTTAATCAAAGAAAAATCAATTGGTTTTTAATTATTGGATTTCTTTTCTCTAACATTTTATCTTGGAATGCTAAATATCTTGGGTTTTTTTTTAAAATAATATTAATTTAAAATAATATTATTAAAATAGGGGGGATAAATTTTAATTAGCGAAATAGGGTGGTTTCGAACCACCCCACCTGGCCCATCCCATCCCCCAGTATAGGGGGCGGGTTCCCAGAACCCGCCCTCTATTTGTATAGAGGGCGGGTTCTGGGAACCCGCCCCCTATACATTTGTATAGGGGGCGGGTTCCCAGAACCCGCCCCTTTTTTTTATTTTAAAAAATTAATTTAATTATTAATTATAATTATTATCATAATATTATTATAATTATAATTCTTAATTATATAATTATAATATTATTATTATTATAATTATAATTATAATTATAATTATAATTCATAAAAATAGAATAAAAGTAAATAGACGAAAAAAAACATTTAAATTAAATAATAAAATTTCACTATATCAATGTTTTTTACAGAATGAATCCGTCAAAATTTACAATTCCAAAAAATCCTATCTATTTGTAAAATGTAAATGCTATATCGACGGTCAAATTTATAATAACAAAATGAATCCGTCAAATTTATAATACAAAAAAATCTGAGTGCACTTGTCACGATCCTGAAGGTCCCGCCCCTGATGCATATCCTGGACAGCTGGTCCTATAATGGCCTGGTTGTTTGCATAGGCTACATCTGGATTGCCTTTGCTGTGAATCAGCATCCATTGTCATTCGATCTCGACGTACCTTAGGTCTTCCGGGCCTTATATTTTTTTCCGGCGGTAATACAGTCGGTGTTTGTCTGTTGGCAGTATAATAGTGCCAATAGCGATTGTCCGGTATAGGATGAAATTTTGGATCGTATGCACCTTGGTAATTAGAAACTGTATAGTAATTGGAAGCAAAATTGTAATGTGAGGTATGCATACTGCTCGCAGCAGCAATTGCGTGGGCACAAGGTAAATGTTGTTGCTGGAAAAGACCGCATGTACACGAAGAGAGCCCTTCATCTCTAAAGTTCACGGTATATTGATTCCCATTACCGCCCGTCACCTGAAACTCCGCCGTGTCAAACCTTTCGGATTTGTGGTATTGTGCTCTGCGCTCTCTTTTCCGAAAGATATCTTCGTAATACGCGGTGAGCGGAGTGTCCATCGCCAAGGACTTTTCTCTTCTGTGCACAAAATAAGTATTCATCCGGAAAAATGTTCGAACAATCAACCCCTGTATCGGTAAGCCTCTAACCCCTTTAAGGACCCCGTTGAAGCTTTCAGACATATTAGTCGTCATTAGGAGATATCTGCACCCATCATCATGTGCTTGTGACCACATGCGTACTGGATACTCATCTAACCACGCTTTCGCGGCTTGACTCATCTCCCCAATTTTCGTCATGTATATGTCGTGAACATTAGGGTCAGGCGTTTCACCGGCTCTGTACATAAGTTTATGTAGATCCGAATTTTTAAATTTTCGATCAAAATTTTGCCTGAAGTGTCGTAGGCAAAACCTATGTGGGGTCGTCGGAAATACAGATCTCATTCCAGCCAGTATTCCCAGATGTCTATCAGATATGATGCATAAATCCGTTCTATGAAGAACAGATGGGATATTTTTGAGGTTACGGAAAAACCATGACCAGGATGATGTATTTTCACCCTCGACAATAGCAAATCCCAACGGAAATATACCGTTATTAGCATCAACACCTGTAGCAATTAACATGCAGCCTCTGTACTTACCGTATAGATACGTACCATCAACGCACAATACCGGCCGACAGTGTGTGAAACCAGCCGCACATGGACCAAAGCACCAGAAAATTCTTTGAAACCTGACAGAGCCCTCGACGTCTGTTTCTGTGGTTTTTAACCGGTATACGGTCTCCGGATTTGATGCTTTCATGGCTTCCATAAAAGGGACTAGTGAGTTGTACGAGCTTTCCCAGTCCCCGAATATCTTGCACAAAGCCTTTCTACGAGCATCCCATGCCTTCACATACGAAATCTGAATTTTATGCTCTCCGCTAACCAAGAGCCGTATCTCTCGGGGAGTCATCGCCACATCTGTACGGATCAGGGGCATGATTAGCGAGCAAATGTAAGATGAAGTGCAATTCCGGTGATCCTGTGACATAATAGAATTGATGCAAGTGTGTTCTTGGTTGTATTTCGTGACCTTCCAAGCCTTGGCTCTTTTGGAACAACATGCATGCAATCTCCACTGACATTCAGGAGATTTCGTACATACCACAGTATAGTACGTCTTATTTGACTCTTCGGTTTTAAATGTAACGTTTTGCTGAATGGACCACGACTTCAGCTTACAAATAAGATCTCCTTTTTCCTGAAACAAATCCCCGACGCTGATGCAGTCTTCGCTTGCTGCTGTCGCGTCCAAATAGGGTGCCGTATTTACTTCTGCAACGGCTAAGTCTACCCAACCATCATCTTCTAGCGGATCGAGGCCGGGATCTTCTAGTTCGACAAAATCGTTATTCGCAACCATACCATCAAAGAATGCTACCTCATTCAATTCAGCAGCATATTCCACGCTATCCTCCCCCTGATCACCTTCACCGATTTCATCATCATCACTGCCACACATATCAATATCACCCGTAGCAACATAAGGCTCGGGTGCAATATATGATGGTTGTGGTCGGTGTAATGTGGATGGTTCAGGGTGAGAATACCGGAAAGATGTGGACGGACATGCTTGGAATGCGCTGCTTGGATCGTGTTGGAATGATGCGGAGGTGAGGGGAAATCTGCGTTTAGTATATAAATTGTTATTATAATATTATTCCCTAATTTTTTCGTAACTAAATCATCACTTGTTTCAAATTTATTTACCTGTGGAAGGCTGTGTATGGTAATTCTTGCTGTTCTTCTGGGGTGCATGTAACTGCAGCAGTCGACTGGAAGAACCTGGATTTATGCATTTTATTAAATGTTTGAATATTAGTATACAGGTATTACTAAAATGCTTAAATATGGGTTTATAAAATGTTTACCCATGTGCTTGAAGATTTGAATAATGTTGTGTATAGTCATATCCACCGGCACTGACGGCATCATCGTTGACCATGTGACCGTACCCTCAGGAACTATCTCCAGCATTACCATCAAAATTATCCGTTGGAGGGGCATCTGATACTTCCAATTGCTCCTTCTGAACCAAAAGTTCAAAAGAATGCTGGGTGCTTGAGAGACCGAAATCTATCATCGAAGATATTGATGCATCGTCTGTAATTTCAACCAATGCATTTCCACTGAACATAGGCCAGATACAACTTAACTTAACCCTACTTTCACGGGGATCGTATTTCGTAATTTTGTACACTTTAGCCTCTAGTTCATCATATGTCGTTGATGCTTCCAATCGCATGATTCGTGCAGACCCGCCCATATACTCGGGACCTTGTGCACTTGTGATAACCTGGCCATCGTATTTATATACAACAAATATACTTGGGGAGGCCATAATCCTGCACAAAAAACAGTTATATTTTTTATGTTGTGTTGAAATTGCAAAAAAATTTCAAACTCGAAGGTTGCTTACTTCCAATACTTTATGAACTGTTCTACTGCTCGAAGATTGCTTACTCGCAGACTATGGTACTGAACTTCACCTTCTTCTAAAACTCCACACTTACACAAAATTGATAGCGGAGAAGAACTGATCGAAGTAAATGGATAGTGAGCGGTGTAGGATGCAAATTTGACAGAGATGAAATGAAATGGGTAGTGCGGAGACATATTTATAGCGGCAAGATATTGAAGAGAGCGGGTTCTAACAACCCGCCCTATTATTCACCAGAGTCGTACCCTAGTATTCACCAGAATCGTTCACCAGAGTCGTACAAATAATTATTGAAGAAAGTGACAAAATTAATGAAGAGGGCGGGTTCCAAGAACCCGCCCTCTTCAATATGACCTTCTGCATCATATTCTGCATACATTAAATTGATTTGACAACACAATATAAAAAAATAAATTTAATGAAGAGGGCGGGTTCCAGGAACCCGCCCTCTTAATTTCTGAAAACAACAGTATTGATGTGAATGGACAAAGACAAATATTACTCACGTTGCTTAAAAATTATTGATGTGACATATAAAGTAGAAAGGACAAATAGTACTTAAATAGTACTGATTTGACATCTCATTAATTAATGAAGAGGGCGGGTTCCTGGAACCCGCCCTCTTCTTTGTGAATAAGACCGATCTCTGTAATTTTTGAAGAGGGCGGGTTCCTGGAACCCGCCCTCTTCATTAATTAGTAATTGATTTGACTAATTATTGAAGAGGGCGGGTTCCTGGAACCCGCCCTCTTGACAAGAAAGACTGTAGCGGGTTCTTGGAACCCGTTCACCTCTATAAATACCGAGCCTCCACACTTTCATCAACCACACAATTTCTAATCTGTGCTTCTAATCTCTTGATAAAACTCTCGACAAATCTCTGCTTCAGTACATTTCAATGGAGAATCAACTACTCGACAAATCTCTGCTTGTGCATCAAAATGAACACAGATCGTTCAATATATTACACGGGGAGGAAATATTCTAAACTTAGTTAATTTGTTTTAATTACACCTTTCATTTAATTTTTGTAGTTGAAAATAACATTATTTAATTTTGCAGGATGGAGATAATCTCACCGTCGTCACGCATAGCTCCGACAAATGGGTAGTTAGCGACCAAAGAATAAACCAACGGCTTAGACGGGCCGGATTTTATGAAGCGTCGTTGATTCGACATATCCAAATCGACCACGCTCTCGTCACCTCTCTGGTCGAACGTTGGAGAAAAGAGACCCACACCTTTCATCTAAGATAGGGTGAGGCCACAATCACACTCCAGGATATTGGCCTCTTACTCGGTTTACGGGTTAATGGGCTTGGGTTGGTCGGAGGAAAAATTGTTGGTCCAGATACCGACCAGCCATACTGGGATACATATGCCGAGTCTGCTCTCGGACAGGTAAACAATTTCATTCTGATTTCCCTATTTAGTGTACCTATTTTATATTTTACATTATTTCTAGCTTTAACATTTAAAAAAATACTAATATCAGGCACCAGGAGGCCACAGTAAGGGGTATAAAATCAATTTGAACTGGTTAAGAGATACATTCAGTAATATCCCTGATGAAGCCACCGATGAAGTTTTTGATAGACATGCACGTGCCTACATTCTGTACATGATCGGTTCTTGGTTGATGCCGGACCAATCAGCAACGCATGTCCATCCGTTATACCTTGGCTTCCTAGTGGATTTTGATGTCTGTGGCCAATATGCTTGGGGAGCAGGGGTCCTGGCCTTTCTCTATAAGGAACTCGATAAAGCATGTGCTCCTAAGAAGAATAAAATTTGTGGATGCAGTACATTACTTCAGGTAAATTCTTTATTTTTCACAGCTAGAATTTTGCAATATTGGTTCTCTCTCAAATAATCTAAAACTTTATTTCTAGATCTGGTCGTGGGAGCATATGTATATAGGAAGACCAGAGAATATTAAAATAACTGGCTTGGATAACCCCGGAAAGCCGCTCGGCTGCTGGTGGAATGGGAAGAAAGCGTATAAGGCTCCTCGTCGAGTGCTTAGGTACTATAGAGATGAGTTGGATCGCATGGAGGCGGCTCAGGTAAGCATAATTTGGGTAATTTAATTTGTTTTACAATTTTGAAAATACCTAAATCATAATTTTTTACTATGTTATTTGCGCAGTTTCTGTGGACGCCTTATACAGCAGATCGTCTAGAAAACTTACCCGGCATCTGTCTCGAAGGAGAGCCGGTTTGGCGGGCTCGATGCCCACTCCTCTGCATCAATGTCGTTGTTATGCACCTCCCAGATAGGGTATTGCGGCAGTTTGATAGATTGCAACATATTCCTGTCCCGCCGCCTTTGCCTATGACAATAGAGGGAGACATGCGAGGAGGAAATACGGAGCGTGATTGGAGGGAGCATCATCATCAGTATTTGCTGAGATGGGAGGATAGGCAGCATAGTATTGCCTTACAGCAAATAGGTGACCACACAGCTACCGACGCTACCAAAGTATATCTACAGTGGTATAAGCGTGTCACCATAAGATATCTTTCTGCTCCTCCCAAAAACTTCCCAAACATCCCGCGGTACGAGCCTAGAGGCCACATGGAACGAGATTTGGTAAGCCGCCCTCTTTATATCATATTACTTTTTAACATCCGGCGGTATGAGTCAATACTTATTTCTTATTTCTAATGTAACGACAGGCTCGTGGGTTGCATTTCGTACAAACAATGGTGCAGGAACCATACCCGACTGATGCTGGTCCGGCATCTCAGGCTCAATTTTCAAATCTCGACCAATTTATTGGTGGTGTACTTTGTTCATATGGTATTTCTCAACATTTATCGCCGGCACCGGAGCCGCAGTATCATCCGGCACCGGAGCCGCAGTATGAACCGGCACCGCAGCCGCAGTATGACTCGGCACCGCAGCCGCAGTATGACCCGGCACCAGAGCCGCAGCATCAAGGAGATCCAGCGCAGCAGGATCCGTGGTTTGGATCACCATACCGTCAACAGCAACCCTGGCATACCGGACAGGCGCAACAACAACAGTCTTGGGGATCAGGTTTTGCAGAACAGCCGTCTTGGGGGTTAGGTTCAGCGCAACAACAGCACCCTTGGTGGTCAGGATTTGAGCAGCCATGGGGCCAAGGTTTTGTACAAAATCAGCCGCATGAAACCGGGACAAGTTCTTCGCTACAACTGCCCAGTTGGGCTTCGGATTTAGCGTCCTACGCAAATTTGTTGGGAAGCAACACATATCCGACACCTGTCCCACATTCAGGTTCAGGATTTGTGGATCAACAGCCTGTCCAAGACGTTGCTGAAGACGAAGCTGAAACAGAACCCGAACCCGAAGCAGCAGAGCAGACGCCGCCACCGCCATCTATCCAAGAAACAGGTGGTTCCTCCAGTCATCCCAGGAGGCATAGGCTTATGTCAAGCCTTCTCGGATTTCATAAAGGAAAAGGGAAAGGAAAAAAATAGCATTTACATTTTACAAATAGATAGGATTTTTTGGCATTGTAAATTTTGACGGATTCATTCTGTAAAAAAAAATTTGATATAGTGAAATTTTATTATTTAATTTAAATGTTTTTTTTGTCTATTTAATTTAATTTTATTTTTAATAATATTATAATTATAATTATAATTATAATATATCGTTAATAATTATAATTAATAATTAAATTAATTTATAAAAAAAAAGGGGCGGGTTCCCAGAACCCGCCCTCTATACAAAAGTATAGAGGGCGGGTTCCCAGAACCCGCCCCCTATACTGGGGTGGGGATGGACCAGGACGGGTGGTTAGAAACCACCCTATTCTTATAAAAAAATTTCCTCCCCCCCTATTTTTATAATTTAATTTTAAAATTATACTATTTCAAAAAAAACCCAAATATCTTTCATCTGAACTACTTATTTAAATAATTTATGTCATTTTGTTTCGGAAGAAAATTGTAAGATTTACTATGCCTTGATATTCATTGATAGAAGAAACAGTGTTGTAACCATTGTCATGCTCATCAATTATTGACTCAACTAACGCTTTAATTACCCTGTCTTAAGTTGAATCATTGGTCCATTAATCTGAAAATAATTAAGTGAAATTGGTAATGGGAGTGCCTGCTATTAGCAATAAAAAAGCTATCATCCTATTGGAACCAGCGGTTCAGATTCATCCAAAATGAAACCGACGGTCCCGATTTGTGTAAAACATGAGGGCCTTGGGTATTGGTGTATCCTACGTGCTTTGCACGTAGGATTTGTGGCCATGATTTCAGCAGAGCATCCCTGCTATTATCCTTTTGCATAGCGGGCACTCTTTTTCCGTGAAATTGAGCATGCAACAAAGATAATATTTCTTTAATTTATTTGAAGTAAACTCACTTACAGATGAGAGTAGGAGTAAACTCGAGTGGAGTTCCGAATGAGAGCCGGAAAACATATGAGCGAGTCAGAGAAGACGAAAAGCGCAAAAAACAAAAACAAAAGACAGAAGGCAAAATTAAAATAGAGAAGAGCAGGTGTACTTCCTCCTTCATATGAACCCCAAACCAAATAGTTTCCAATAAATATAAAAAAAAGTTAAAAAAAGTAATCTCATTGATCTCGGTCCATTCATCACAGCACGGAACGGACACAAAGGAGGATAAAATTGTCAGCCCCACGGCCGGTCACGCGCACTGTACCGATGCGTGTCACTTCGAGCATCATGTCTTGCGAAGACTAAGACATATATCGTAAGGTTATCCGCTCAATCGACTGTCCAAGTTGCAAATGGACCTAACGGTCGAGGTTCATTTCCAAATCACCTACATTTTATATTTTCGAGGCACCGAAGATCGACCCATGGTAGATTAAAACAACACTCTGATTGCAATTTTACCTAAATGCAAGGATCATAGTGCATATTTCGCACTACAATTTACCATTCACTTTGCTGTAATTTTTCTAAATTTAAGTTTAAGTTGTTTATTTACGGAGAGAAATAACCTTTCTGTTTTTCCTGTTTTATTCACTGCAACTGCTGTCTCACATAAAGTACTTTCTCTCTCATCCTCTTTTGATGATGGAGCAAATGTGCATGTATGTATTTACGCATGCACATGTACCATGCATGACACATAACGCATCCGCTCACCTCTCCGACACGTGACCTCCAAGCACCCGCCCGTGATGCAGAGACAGACAAAACATTAGGCGCACCCAACCGTTTGCTCCAAGTTTCACTGACATGTGGGTCCCACAAGCCCATCCTGTTTTCCAAACAAATTTCAACTGCTGCTATAAACAAAATAAGTAATCCATTTGGTTTTTTTAAGATAAAAAGAAGAATTAAAATACATAGTGCTTCAGCCGGATAAGCCGTCGCGGTCATTACAAACCAGTAACGATAATGCTCCAATATTGACCCAATAATCAGCTCCAACATTTTTCCTTTCACGAATGCGAATATGCTGGAAGCTCAAAAAGCCTCTAAACAATTCGGGCCACACACATATATATTTTCTAGCATCAATTTAGCCATGTGGGTAGGTATTGTTAAGGATTAAGTTTGATAAAGTCTATGTATATCCCTTGGTTGTTGTAACTACTGGTTGTTATTTGACCATGTATATCTCTTAGATTATCTCTAGCACTGTTAGCGTGTAGCTATATATTGTAACCCTTGCTACTGAATACAATTAGAGCTTTTCACAATCTCTTCATGGTATCAAGAGCCTAGTTCCGATCCATCTTTTTTTTTTCTCTCCTTCTTCCTTCCAGAATGTCTACCCATACTATTCCCAATGGTATTGATCCAAACTCTCCGATCATTATCGTTGCCCTCTCTAATGTCATCAAGCTTACCTTGCAAAACTATCTCTCATGGAAGCTACAAATCGAGGCTACCCTAGATGGTTATGGCCTCTTCAAATACCTAGACGGCTCCTTCCCCGCTCCACCGTCGACCATTGTCAAGGATACTGTGTCCACCTCGAACCCCGCCTATCTAACATGGGCTCGACAGGATCGTCTTCTCCTTGGCGCTCTCATTGGCACACTGGATCAAAATATTGTTCCGCTCATCTCCCTCACTACCACTACTCAGCAGCTGTGAGGTACCCTTACTCAGACCTTCGCCAGCTCATCCCGAGGACACATCAAGCAACTTAAAACCAAATTCAAAAACATCACCAAAGGGCCTCAAACGATTACCAAATTTATGCATGCTATCAAGGCGTGCACTGATCATCTTGCTCTTCTTGGTGCTCCCATTCCGCAAGAGGATATCACTGATCGTGTCCTGGAAGGCTTAGATGATTCATACCAAGGGGTCATCAATGCTGTCAATGCTCGTGATTCTCACATCTCCTTTGCTGAACTTCACGAGAAGCTTATAAATCGTGAGCTCACAATCAAAAGTCAACCACTTCTTGGTGTTATGCCTGCTACTGCCAACCCCACCACAAGCCGGTCTGCTCATTCTTACCCACATCGTCAGCCACAACACTCATCCACCTCCTACCACCGCACCAACCACTACTCTACGTCCATCAATAAATCTCAACCATCCTTCACTGGCAGCCGTCCTTTCCTTGGCAAGTGCCAATGGTGTCACACAAAGGGCCACTCGCTCCAAAAGTGTCCCATCTTCCGGGATAAACATCCCAATATTCGACCTTCTCCTCCCCCTACTTACATGTCCAACTCTCCCCAAGCCCATGTTGCTACTACTTCCGCCTCTCCTCCCTCTACACAATAGCTTCTAAGACTCGGGGGCTTCCCACCATGTTACCCAGAATCAAGCTAATCTATCTTTACACCAACCTTATGACGGCACTGAAAAAATAGTGATCGGTGATGACACTGGGCTTGCTATCATTCACACCGGTTCCTCTCTATCTCTAGTTCTTCTAAATCCCTCGCTCTTTCCAATGTCTTATGTGTTCCTACTATGCATCATAATATCATTTCCATTTCCCAATTTTGTAGAGACAATAACCTTCTAATTCTCTTTTCATCTGATTTTTATCTTGTGAAGGATCGTCTCACGGGGGCACTTCTTCTTATGGGACCAACTAAAAATGGGATATGAGTTGCCATCTTCCCTTTCCTCCATCGTGACATATTCAAGCGTCAAAGCTTCTTTCCCCATACTCAGCTCCAGCTATACTGCACCCGCTACTCCGTTACATGAGACATAACCCTTCTCTCCTCCTCTCTCGCCCATCACCTCGCCCAGTGTCTCTGACTCTTCTCCACCTAGTGCTACAACCGCCCCCTCTGATCTCCACCATTCTCCATCCTCCTCCACATCTTCTACAGCCCAGTCATCGCCTACCCAGCAGCCCCTCATCGACACCACAAACCCATCTCGAACCCTACACCTTCGCAACCTCCCCCACAACCCACCTCCACCATCACTACACGTTCCTAACATAACATCTTCAAATCAAATCCCAAATATGCCAACCCTACCACCATGCAACCTCGACCAACCGAGCCCACCTCTGTTGCTCAGGCACTCGCAGACCCTCTATGGCATCAAGCTATGCTTGATGAGATCACTGCTCTCCATAAACTCGGCACATGGGACCTTGTTCCTCCTAAATCGGGTCAGAATCTTGTCAAATGTAAATGGGTTTTCCGCATCAAATATAAACCCGATGGTACCATTGAGCGTTATTGTGCTCGTCTAGTTGCTGAGGGGTTCCAACAACGTGCTGGCGTTGACTACACCGAAACATTCAGTCCAGTGGTCAAACCCGCCACCATACGCACTCTCCTTAGTCTTGCTGTGACGAACCACTGGCATTTTCGGCAGTTTGATATCAACAATGCCTTCTTAAATGGTACTCTTCATGAAGAGGTTCACATGGCCCAACCACCTGGCTTTCCCGATGCTTCTTTTCCTAGCTATGTTTGTAAGCTTCGAAAGGCCATTTATGGGCTCAAGCAAGCCCCCCGAGCATGGTAGCTTGCTAATTTCTTGTTGGGCTTTGGGTTCAAAAGGTCCGTCACTGATGCCTCCTTATTCATTAATCACCATCACTCATCACCCATGTATCTCATTGTTTATGTGGATGATATAGTTCTCACAAGCCCTGATTCTCATGTACTGGATGACTTCATCAAATGCCTTGCACAAAAGGTTTGCCCTGAAAGATCTTAGTACGCTCTCATATTTCTTGGGGGTTGAAGTTATTCTATCAGTGCAAGGCTTATTCTTGAGCCAAAGGAAGTACGTCACTGATTTGCTTGAGAGGACGAAAATGGCTACTGCAAAACCTGTTTCAACTCCTATGGTTGTTGACTCCATCCTCATGTTGCATTCAGGTGCGTTGATTGACAATCCCACTGAGTACCGAGCTGTGGTTGGGAGCCTACAGTATCTCACGCTTACCCGGTCTGATGTAGCCTTTGCTGTCAATAAATTGTCACAGTTTATGCATGCTCCCAGAAGTGCTCACTGGACAGCCTTGAAGAGGCTCCTGCGCTATCTTGCTGGTTCACTTGATAAAGGTATAACGATACTTCGAGAGTCTCCTCTTCATCTTCATGCCTTCTCTGACGCTGATTGGGCTGGTAACAAGGATGACTACACGTCGACTATGGGTCATGTAGTCTTTCTTGGTCGCAATCCTATTTGTTGGAGCTCCAAGAAACAACGTTTTTTGGCCCAATCTTCTACCGAGGCTGAGTACAAAGCTGTCGCTGCAACGCCCGCTGAGCTATTATGGTTACGCCACTTACTACATGAGATGGGTGTTCCACTTCCTCAAGTTCCGATTATCTGCTGTGACAATCTTGGAGCCACTCATTTAAGTGCTAATCCAGTTTTTCATTCGCGCATGAAACATTTGACACTTGTGTACCATTTTATTCGTGAGCAAGTACAACATGGAAATTTGCATGTTACTCATGTTCCACCGGGTGACCAGCTTGCTAATCCCCTTACAAAGCCCTTAGCTTGCTACAAATTTGATCTGTTCATGTCCAAGATTGGTCTCTCTATTCGGTCGTCCATCTTGCGGGGGCATGTTAAGGATTAAGTTTGACAAAGTCTATGTATATCCCTTGGTTGTTGTAACTACTGGTTGTTATTTGACCATGTATATCTTATAGATTATCTCTAGCACTGTTAGCGTGTAGCTATATATTGTAACCATTGTTACTAAATACAATTAGAGCTTTTCACAATCTCTTCAGGCATTTCCCTCATGATTAATCCATTCTATAACCATAGCGGAATTTCCCTCTAACCAAAGTCTGGCGGCTTTCAGCTTAGAAACCGCCATACAAACAACCTCTATAGCAACCAAGAGTTTTGATCAAGGGAACAATTAGCCCCGCAAATCTATGTCCTTGGGCGCGAGGAACATAACCTAACTAGTCCTGAGCCCCGACATGATAGCCTTTGCTAAAAAGAATCTTTTAACCAGACCATCAAATTTTACTTGGATATGAGGGCGTAAATATCGAAATGCAAGGAGCTGAGAGTATAGGATCGCAACAGTCAGCCGTTGATGAGTTCCGGTTCATGACACCAGAATTCTTTCGAAAGGAAAACTTTATAACTTTTCCCTGATGAGTTTTATTGCATCCACTTATCAAAGCATAGATTTTATTTAGGAGCTAGAATTATTATTATTATTATTATTCACTGTTAATGAGGGAGAGAGATTTCGTTGGCATTTAGTGAGTTGTCGCCATTCCTACACACACAAAAAAAATTGAATGAGAGTGACCCATCAGATCAATATATATCAGAGATAGATGCAGCAAGCAGCAGCTTTTAATTTTGCCGGCAAGAGACCTGGGATGATATTTATTTATTTATTTATTATTAGAATCTAATGCCTCCATTTTGATTAATTATGAGGCGGCTTGGGTTTGGGCATCATTGATCAATGTCTCACAAATACCCTTTGATCTTAAAGATGATTAAATTCAAGTCCGCCTCCGATGCCGTTCACTCGTTTTCTGTCCATGCTTCGAGCTTCTCAAAATACACACAGGCATATCTATCCAGACTTGTGAAAGTCAGCATGTCAAAACTTGCTTGAAACGGCATAAATTGATTGTTTGGTTAAAAGTTCAGATACATTTGCGTGGTTTATGGCATAATTTAGTTGCTTTGGAGATTTTGGTCGATTAATGTAACCACTAGTCAATGAAGATGCGCTTACAAACCTGACAATGAATTAAATAGCACGATGCTAGACGTTGTACATGGCATGATCCATTTCTCCAGTCATTTTTTGCCGGTTCCAGAGCCATCTCCATAAAATTAATCATACAATTAATATCTACTGTACATCCCGATGCATGACACACAAATAAAACTGGCTGTTTCGAGCCCATCCAACAAATCTCAGAGGGGATGTTAGTCCCAGATAATTTTACAGTCCGGAATTTGTAAATGAAATGACCGTCGTTTCGATAAAATTCTTTTCTGTTCTGTCACGACCCGAAAAAGCACGTGACCGACGTAAGGATCACGTGAAGTCCAGCGGATCCCGCCGTAACCTAAGTAAGCCTAAGCAAGAAATCTAAACCATATCTAAAAAAAATAGAGATGAAGTTTTAAGAAATATTTATAAAATGAAGTAAAATTTGTTTTGTAAAGAGTTTGCGTTTAAAAAACGGGCGCGCCTCCTTTGTAAATTTTGAATAAAATTCCAGTGCAACGGCAGTAAAATAAACACATCCCCATACGTGAGCAGCTCGACACCCACACGGTGGAGACACAATCCATACAAATTATATGACGTCTAAAGACGAAGGATAACAAGCGGAAAGCAATGAACACTATAGATAAATAAAGTCAAGCCGACTCCACACGAGTTCGACTACAGCAACAATACAACTTCTAAATACTCGGGCAATTACACTAGACTTGATTGATGGAATACTTCTAAATACAAAAATAGATATAAGGCAAATTCCGAAACGCATTTTAACCCACCTAGCTTAAAATGACAATATGCAACCACGTCCAAAATAAGTTCTCTCGCTGTCGCTACCGATCCAATTGACCAAAGCTGCAAGAAGCTATGGCACAATAAAGATGAGTTGCAAACCCGTAAGTAGAATTCGCATAATAAGGTAGAAATCGCATGGATAAGCAGTGAAACAACTAAGGCATAGATAAATATGTACATCGTAGAAGGTAAATAAGCATGCATCGAAACTAGAACTCAAGCAATGAACAACAATAATAACAACTCATCATGTACAACTCCTATACTGCTACCCTAGCACGTGTAGTATGCCAATATATGTAGTTATCATGTCATCATAAAGTAAATCTACATCGATACAGGCATGACAAAACCACAAAAGCATATGAAAACATACGAGCCGCGAATGTAATATGCATTACTTAAACTTTAGTTTAAGCGCGGTAAAACGATAACAATAATCATCCATTATCAACTCAACTATATATATCCATAACAGTATACAATCACTATCATTGTAAGTGTAGTACAATATCTATAACATGCGATCATGCGTAATCACTATAATAAGGCTATGAAACATATATAACACGTATCAATGTACAATCATTTAAAAGTGGTCGTACTGTGTATATATTACGGCATAGACGGCGTACATCAATTTGCAAAGCAATATAAACGCTTTACTAAAATATACGTCGCGCCCTTTGAATATGATATAAAAGGTTTTCTTTTGAAAAACTCTTGTGT
The DNA here is from genome assembly GCA_030015575.1 of Agapanthus africanus. NCBI lineage: Eukaryota > Viridiplantae > Streptophyta > Magnoliopsida > Asparagales > Amaryllidaceae > Agapanthus > Agapanthus africanus. The sequence goes on along the minus strand of JASDDO010000024.1, from coordinate 830,678,487 downwards.
CGATCATAGATACGTGGAAATTAGTACGACAACAGCTCTTTTTGACAATCCATGTATCAACATCGTCACATGAAAACAATATCTCGGGTCCCGTCTCTTGGACAAGTCATGTTCGAAAACTATATAGTTTAATACATCGCATCATATAACCACGACCAGTGTTCTTTGAATATTCGCTGTGTTCCAAACTATCACCGGTATCGAGTAAGCTCGCTAGAATCTCCACCTTTCTATGCGGATTTCCAGTCCCTCGGTACCGGATCGGATCCACCATGTATCCATAACCGGTCCCTTCCCTCCCTCGGTATCGGACATCACCAAACCAATCCATTATGTATTCGTAACAGGTTCTCCCCCTCCTATCGGATATATCCATAATTGGTTCCTCCCCCCTCACTATCGGATATATCCATAATTGGTTCCTCCCCCCTCAGTATCGGATAACATCGGGGTTGGCCGGCCGGCGACAGTCATAGGGACGGTCAGGGGGCGGGGGCGGAGGTGGTCGATGTCCGGTTAATGATGGCGGCAGCCGGTGGAGGCGATTCCCAGCGGGACGGTTTATTTAAATTTTGATCTTTTATGTATAGAATGACATTTTAGAACACCTAAGGATACACAGTGATTTGAAGATTGATTGGTTTTCTCATTTTTGTTCTAAATGTTGAATGACAAATTTTAGAATCCAAATTCTTACATTCTAAAATACTTGTTTCGACTAACACTATTAAGCAAATTCTGATTTTAAATAAGTTGGCACTAACATGAATTTCTAAATCCGGGAATTATATCTTCAAATGAGCTGGAGCTGGGACCAACACCTCCTCGGTACAACAATGGAACATTGAAAGTTTTTTGGGACTCCTAGGCATGGTGGGGGCCCATAGGAGATTTGCTTTTGGCTAAGGCGTGGCACTTGTATTTATAATATAAAAAAGCAAATGAATGGGAAAAAAGAAATAAAGAGGAGCCAATATTCCTTGTTGTTTACGTCGGGGGATGTTTTGGTGGGTCCATGCGTCAGTTGTTTGGCTCTTGGTCCTCCTCCACCAGACATACTATGCCCTCAATTTTCCTGCACTACCACCACACAATTTTTTGCCCCTCAGCCTACATATATTTTACCAAATAACCCACCCATCTTGTTTTTAGTTGAGTCGACTGTAGCCAGCTGCGATCAACCCCCACAGTCGAAACCAGATGAAGACAGAAGGATGTGGGCCCTAGAGTATGAGTTTGAGCATGGTTGTGTCTGCAGACCACAATGGTCGACCGTAGTCCCATTCGAATCTTTAAGCTTAACTTCTATTTTGACGTTCACAACAAGCAGATGTTCGGCAACATTATACAGAATAACTTTATTGGATGGAAATAAAGGTAAAAAATGATTCCAAATGGTTATCACAAGTCAGTGGACAATATATCATTTTTAAAACGGGTAAACCAGACCATTTTCAAGCAATTCAAATACTTTGAATCACTTCGTTTCATTTCATTCAGATGATGGGCTTAAACCAGCAAACATATGATTTACTGCGTTCATGGCATTAACGCGCAATCACTACTTCATAAAATGAAAAACAAAGTATATTCCAAATCTTACCATTTTTTATTCATGTCATGAAATACATGCAGTCTAAGAAGCAGATAATGTTCCGATTTAGACCTACACATTTTAAACCACTGCTAAACTTGGGCAATTAAATACAACAAGCTGCTAATTAAAGTAAATGATAGTTAAAGTACAAGATGGCATTTCCTTTGAATTCTGTAATTGAAAATCCCAAGCAGACAGAATCTTCAGAAAATTCTCATGCGCATGAAAGCAAAGGAATTGGTCTTTTGCTGTCACCCAACGACACAAGCAAGCAAAAAATATTTTATCCAAATAGAGACTGCAGATTAAAATTAATTTTATCAATGGGATTTATATTTTTATCCTAAATTTGACCAGCCTAGCTCAACACTACAAATAAACTATGCCAGTGGGCCCTTGAATATTTTTAGAATATCAAAATATATTCCCTCTCCCGCTGCGCCAAAACTACAATGTATGCTGAGAACTAAGGAAATACATTTAAAATTCTAATGCGCCCGTACATCACAAAGGGGGAAAAACAAGACTTTCGCGCGGCGGTATTTTTGATTTAAGGTGATCTATATTTAATACGCACTCTGAAGAAATCTTGCATGAGTTACTCTATACCATGTCAATTGTCACTCCCATTGCACCAAGACTCCGAAGTTGTGATGATGATACGCGCCTCATTGAAATCGGGCCTAAGGCGCTCCGATACCTCCTTCCGCTGCACCAAAACCACAAAATTACAACGGAAGTAAACATATTATATATTCTAATAGATATGTTAGTTAAATATACTGGAGTTTTCCCTTCAAATAGTGGGGGGGCTCAGGAGCTGCAGAACTCAAAAAAGCGCAGTCAACATCCTCTTTTTTTAATTTCCCACTTTGGTAAATTTAATTAGTGAATTAATAGGGGTCTATGAAGAAGCACATGGGCATTGTGAACCTCTTTGAGCCCACTAAAGATTTGGTTGATTAAAGTAGCTAATAGTTTAACAAAATTATTTGGAGTCACAATCAATCAAGATGGCTGGTGTCTAAATAATACCAATGAGGTGACTTGCTAGGGTTAGGGTATTTGTCTATATACCAACCAAGTTGGGGAAAAGGTACACAAAATCATACAAATTTGATATGGAAGTTCTATTATAGGGCTGTTTGGTTTGCTATTAAACCAAACAATATACTAATTAACAAATAATTAAGGGATGTGACATACGTTCACCATGTTAAAAAAAAAACTAGTTATTGAGGCCAGTTTCAATATATTTTCGGCATTTTTTCCATTTCCATGCCGCAAAAATTGCTGCATTTGCAGCATCCAATTTGACCCAGATATTATCCTTGCTTTTTTCTTTTGCAGTAAGACTAGCATTTTTATTTTGTCGTGTCATTTCTAATGAACCAATCAAATCCGAAGCAGACTTGCTCATGGTGTGCCTAGAAAAAAATATACACATAATACAACACTAAAATTCTAATTTACCTAAGAAACAAATGGAGATTCAACAGTCCAATGGTGAAATTAAAGATAATGAGAATGAGAAATCCAATCCTAGATTTATCCAAGATATATAATATAAAGAGAAACTTGCAATCAAATTTAAACCGGTGGCGTACAATCAAAACCTTAAACCCTAAACCTTGAGCCCATAAAAAAGCCACTTTTGATGTACCCTCAAGGGCTCCACCAACACCCACCATCACTTTTCAATACATATCCCTCCCTCTTCATCTCCCTTCACCCCCAAGCTTTGTCACACTACCTTTATTCATAAAACAACTAAAAGAGAAGGGAATGTGTAAAAAGGCATGCAAAAAAAAAGCAAATGCCTTTAAAGTTTTTTTCCTTAGGGTTGACATGCACACATAAAGCTTTTCATGTACAGCTTTTATCATCAATCTATACAAAGCATCCCAACTCCCAAGCACAAGGAGGAGAGACACTAGAATAACTCCAACAGCAACAATTAATGGGTTATGATGGCGAGTTTTTGGGATAGAGTCAATGGCAATGGAGACTCACATATTGCTGTTTTGTTGTCTCCTTTGTGATATGATGAGGCTCATGTCACTTTTCCCATGCTCCTCTTACACTCTTTTTTTGAGGGCCGATATCCGTTGCGTGATCTCGCAAATTTTGAAAAAAGCAAAGATAAAAGAAAATGTGGGTGTCGCCATCAAATAACCCCACCCGAGTTTAGCAAGGGCGGGGCCAAGCGTGTGTTTCCTCCCCTTTGCGTGCCTACCACACTTGGGGGTATTCGGGTAAGGTGCGTGACCCGACACGTTATAGTTGACCGAAATAGAACCTGAACTGATTATATCAGATAGCCCGAATCCGACATAAGTAACGCACTTAACGGATTGTATGGTTTTGATGTCCGTCTATATATTCTTAAATAACTGATGTTTTATTAGGCCAGGGTCAATAAAGTTGACAAGCATGTGTTTGCTCGCATTTGCAAGTCTACCACACCTTAGGGGTGTTAGGGATTCAAGTCAGATTGGGTTTTAAGCACCCGACCCGCTATGACTGGCCCCAACTAGAACTTGACCCGGTTATAATGGAATAACATAATCCTTCATGACTAACCTGCTTAACAAACTTCTTAATTACGATCCAACCATTATAGGCGCCTAACACAACCCTCTTTTATTGACAAGGAACAAATAAGACATTTAAACACGACACCGGAGGCTATAGACATGTTAAAGAATACTGGATAACTTCATAAGAGATTAATACCAAGACTTAGCGAAGCAGCTTGAATAGTTAGATTTAGAAATAAGAGTTTTAGTTTGAATCTTGGTTCTTCTAGTATGAGAGAGAACTTTTCACTAGTACCGACTTTATAATTATGTCAAAGTGGGACCCATTTGTTAATTCAGGTTAGAAGTGTTGGATCCGTTTATGATCCATACCCATTTTTGCACAGCCCTTAGGGATTTAAAGGTGCCAACCCTAACTGCATATCATAACCTTTTGTTCTCGCTAAATGTGGAATACTAGAGAAGGATTTGCTTGTATGTATACTAATTATGCATGGCACTGAGAAGGCTTAAAAAGTTTTCTGTGGGGATTAACTTAATTGCATGCATGGATCAAATGATTAGGGATGCAACTGAGGATTTCAATTATGTTAACAAGGATTTGTTATTAAGCTGCTAAATAATTTCTTCCACCCACAAAAATCTATAATTTTGCATGCATCATATAAGGGGTCCATGTTAAGAACCTATTAAGATATACCATGCATGGATTAATAATTAGATATGCAAGCAACATATATGCATTGACGAAAATTGTCTACAATTAGATTGTAATTATCTGCATGCTTAATTGCTTACACTCATGATATAGGGGCACAAAGAACATCCTTTTGACATCAAATATATGAATAAAGGAGCTTTATTATGCATACATGCATATATATTGAAGTATAAGCTTTCAAATGCTAAAACTGTTTCTTTAAGGAAAAGAGAAATCAACAATCACTTTTTTCTTAATTAATAGGCTGTAGCATGATGCAAGCGGGGTTTAAACCCCAGATCTTCTGCTCAACTGCAAGAAGGTTTTACCACTTGGCACACTCGCAAAAGAAATAAATAATCAAACTATTTCATACGATGTACCACATATAGAATACAAATAACTAGAATTGAACAGTTAAGCGGCATCCAAGCGAGTTGAATTGATTCATAAGCAACTATCATAATCAACGAAGAGGTTATGATCCAAACAATTTGGATAAAACAAAATGTTTGTATTTCTGAGCTGGAAGATTGAAATGCGGTAAAGCTGTGTATAAGCATATGGAATTTTGAACATGAACATTTGAAGGTTATGCATATCATTGAATAGAGATACCGATTTCATCATTATGTTTCACAAAAGGTAGTGCTAACCTGATTCTGGAAATGCCCCCTTCCTTTCTTTTGCTCCTCCTGTAAGCGCCTGATATGTATATAGGAAAAACTTCAAGAATACTCAAGCTGCTACCTACAGGGACACCTAGTACTGAGGTCATGTCTGCAATTATAACATTTGTTAAAATGACCATATGTTTGACTTTTACGGAATTCAAACAAAGTATAAACTTATTGCAGCATAATCCACCGATTTGAAATTAATCATTACACAAACCATGCAAAATGTATTCTACCTTATGTAACCAGAGAAGAAATCTAAGAATGGCACTTTGTTAGCAGGGAACTAGAAATAAATCTACCCATCATTTCTTCTTAACATGCATCTCTGAAAAGGGCTCCCCCAATCTTAACCGTTTAAGAATGAACATTCAAATCAAACTTGTTTGATGAGCTTTAGAAGCAATATTTGGAAATCACAACAAGCTATTAATAATATCGTTCCACATTAATTTAGTGTTACAACAACAACTGAGCCTTTTATCCCAAGCATATGGGGTAGGCTACATGAACCAACATGAGAATCACGCCGGGTCCAGCACATGAATCCTCCGCCTCCACTCACTCCTATCGAACAATATACATTCATTGAGTCCTTTGGCAACCATATCGTTTCGTATCACCTCCATCCATGTTTTCTTCGGTCTCCCTTTTGCCCTTTTGCCATTACCCATATCGAGAGTATCTATTCGTCGAAGCGGTGCTTCCATAGGTCTGCGTCGCACATGACCAAACCATCTAAGCCGGTTTTCCCGCATCCTCCTTCACATGTGCTACACCAACTTTTGCACGAATATCCTCATTTCGCACCTTATCTTTTCTAGTGTTACTGCACATCTAACGAAGCATGCGCATCTCCGCTACGTGCATCTTCTGTGTATGATACTTCTTAGGAGCCCAGCATTCTGTACCATATAATAAGGCATGCCGAATAGCGCTCCGATAAAACTTCCCTTTCAATTTTAACGGAAAGTTACGATCACACAAAATTCCTGTTACACCCCTCCATTTCAACCAACCAGCTTGGATCCTTTGATTAACATCACTATCGATCTCCCCATTCTTTTGGATGATGGAACCTAGATATCTAAACTGGTCGCTCGATGATATCTCTTGCCCTTCCAATGTTATACCAATATGGTTTTGACTTCTCTGGTTACTAAATTTGCAATGCATATATGCTGTCTTGGACCTGCTCAATCTGAATCCACGAGATTCCAATGTTTGCCTCCATAATTCCAATTTGGCATTAACCTCGGCTTTCGTCTCATTTACTAGAACAATATCATCAGCGAATAGCATACACCAAGGTACCTCATCTTGGATAATTCTAGTAAGCCCATCCATCACGATGGTAAACCGGAATGGACTTAATGCAGATCCTTGATGTAAAACCAATTGTAATCGGAAAATCACTCGTTAAGCCGCCGCAAGTTCTAACATTTGCCACTACTCCATCGTACATAACCTTGATTATGTCAATATACTTGACGGGAACCCCCATCTTCATCATTGTCCCCCATAATACCTCTCTAGATACCTTGTCGTACGCTTTTTCTAAATCAATAAATATCATATGCAAATCTCTTCTCCTCTCTCGAAAACGCTCGACAAATTGACGAAGCAAATGAATAGCCTCTGTCGTCGATCGTCTAGGCATGAACCCAAACTGGTTCTCTGTTATCTTAATATCCTTCCTTAGCCTGTGTTCAATCACTCTCCTAAAGTTTCATGGTGTGACACATAAGTTTTATTCCACGATAGTTTGAGCAACTTTGAATGTCACCCTTGTTCTTGTAGATAGGTTATAAGGATACTTTTTCTCCATTCATTTGGCATCTTTTTTGTCTGCCAAATCTTATTAAACAGATTTGTCAGCCATTTAACGTCTATTTCTCCTAAGCATCTCCAAATCTCGATAAGAATCCCGTCAGGACCAACCGCTTTTCTTACTCATTCTGTTCAAAGCTTCTTTAACCTCAGATAGTCTTATTTTACACATGAAATCACGGTTTATATCTTGAGATTGAATGACAAGACCATCCAAATTCTTAGTAAAGCTCTCATTGAACAATTTATCAAAATAATCTCTCCATCTTTCCTTGATATTCTCATCTCGAACTAAAACCTTCTGATTTTCATTTTTGACACACTTCACCGGACATAAGTCTCTAGTCTTCCTTTCCCGCATCCGAGTAATCCGGTATATATCATTTTCAGCCTCCTTAGTGTCTAATTTCTCGTACACCTCCTTGTAGACCTTAGATTTAGCTTCCCGAACAGCTTTCTTAACTTCCTTTTTAGCCATTTTATACTTCTCAAATCTCTCCACATCTCTACTTTTCTTCAAATCTTTATAAGAATCTCTTTTGATTTTAATAGCAGTCTTTACTTCCTCATTCCACCATGATGTGTCCTTAGATGGTGGAGCACCACCTCTCGACTTACCAAGTATATCTCTAACTATCTTCTTGATACAACTAGTCATTTTGTTTCATGTTCTGTCTGAATCATCTTCCGACTGTCAATCCGCTTCTTGAACTACACGATTTATAAAAACCTTTTGGTTATCTTCTTTCAATCGTCACCATTTAATTCTAAGCTCTACCATACGTCTAATCTTCCTAGGTCCTCTTCTAAATCGAAAATCTAGAACTAAAAGTCTATGTTGAGTGGTTACACTCTCACCTGACACTACCTTACAGTCGATACAACAACCTCTATCTATTCTTCTCGTCAGAAAAAAGTCTATTTGACTAGCACTTGATCCGCTCCTAAAAGTGATAAGGTGAGACTCTCTTTTCCTAAACCAGGTATTTGCTAAGATCAAGTCATAAGATAAGGCAAAATCTAGAATCGAGTCACCTACTTCATTCCTTTGTCCAAAACCAAAACTTCCATGGATAGTATCAAATCCACCACTAGTACCTACATGTCCATTAAGATCACCACCAATAAATAACTTCTCTCTACTAGGTATACTTTGCACCATCTCGTCTAAATCCTCCCAGAATAGACGTTTACTAGCGTCATCAAGACCTATCTGTGGTACATAAACACTAATAACATTAAGAATCTCTTCACCTAGAATAAGCTTAACCAGTAAAATTCTATCACCTTTTCTCCTAATCTTCAACTACATCCTCAAGCAACCGTCTATCTATGATTATGCTTACCCCATTACGATTTTTATCTCTACCCGTATACCAAAGCTTATAATCCCAAGGCTTTATGACTCTACTCTTTTCCCCTACCCATTTAGTTTCTTGCAAACACATAATAACAACTCTCCTCCAAATCATCACCTCCACTAATTCTATTAGTCTACCCGTAAGGGAACCTATGTTCCAGGAAGCTAGACGGATCCTATGAAACCCTTGCTTAGAAGCCCTCGCATATTTAACACTACACCCGGGATCCGATGTAGCACGTCGCTGAGTAGGGAACACCCCAACAATATTCTTATTATGGTTCATGTCATAGAATGTGACAAAGTTTTACGTTGACTGTCACAAGCCTACCACAACCCTCATCCTTTCTCATCCGGACTTGGGACCGGCAACGGTGGGTTTCCACATTAATCCACATTAATTTAGTGTTAATGGTAACAAAAGTGTTGCAACGGATATGTAAGATGTGATGGATCGAGAGGACCAAACAAACGCAATTTCAATATTGTAAAACTCAGTGCTGCAAACAACATGCTAAATGACCATTCTGAGAGCAGTAAGATACTACTTAATGAAACATTGACATTATGTATACAGCATCTGATGGTTATTTATTTGTGGTTTGTAGATGCTCAAAGACCGTAATTTGCAAGATTTAGATTCTGGTCAAACAATCGCAACCTACCGCTTTAATTGAAAGTTGAACAGATTCAATAAGGATGTTCCTTCGATGGTGCATGATAAATTGAAGTTCATCGGCTTATTGACAAGAGTTCAGTTTAACAAATCTTTTACGATTTATTTTAACATATATGAGCAATTATGTAATAGTGCTTGTAAATGGTGGTAAAGAATATAAATATCAGAGCATAAATCACGCAACATCAAAAGATGATTGACGCAATTCAAGTAAGCCAAAACCCAAAATCTAAATAGGGAAGGTGAAGTTTTGAAAAGTTTAATAAAAAGTAAAGCTTGTTTTGAAATATTGTTTGAAAAATGGGCGGCACCACCTTTATAAAGTTTGAATAAAACAAGTACAAATTGATAAATATAGAGGCATCCCACATACCGAAGCTAAATCAACGCCCACTCGGCGGAATCACAACTACGCAGTAATATACGACGACTCAGGCGAAAAATCACAAGCAAATATAAGCAACTGCATTAGCAAACTCATAGTCGACTCTACCCTAGTTCAACCTAAAATAATATACATCAATCTCGACTAGATCTAACTCAAATAATAATACAAGTGGTGGATGGAGCGACGCTAAATACAAAAGAATATACATCCGAGATGGTCACCCTACACATCGTAACCCACCTAGCAAAAGCAAAGAATCCCAAAAGATGTCGTTCCAATACCGCCACTAGGTATCCGTGCGGTCGGTACTGCAAGGAGCTATGACACAACGATGGTGAATTGCCAACTCGGTGAATGGAAATGATATCACAAGATATATATATATATATATATATATATATATATATATAAGTATGGTAAAAGAATATAAGTGCAATGTAACTGGAGTCACGTAAAGTATAGTCAATATCAACAAGGAATCATCAATACATGCACCGTTTCTCGGAACGGCTCTTTCATCAAATAACACCGTTCAGTATCCTCCGGATATCTGCCGTGTACCCATAATCAGCTACATCCCCACCTTGATTGTCAGGTACCACCAAATCCATACAGTGTGCATCCATAATCGGCTACATCCCCACCTCGATAATCGGATACCACCAAATCATTCCACCGTTTACCAATATCCGTAATCGGGTACATTCCCACCTAGATTGCCAGATACCACCAAAAATAAATATAACATACGCAGAAATAAATCCAAGCAAGCTTTATAATTATAATGTAATAATGATGTGTATTAGTGTCTCATACCACTGATACGCACACATATCGGTGTCTCATGCCACTGATATATATCATCAATAAAGACCGCAATCTCATAAGATCAACAATATATAACGCGTAACGGAATCATAACGCATAGCATAACAGATAACAAAATCGCAAAACAAACGGATAATGTAAGCATGGCAGTTCTAAGTGTCATGGCAGTACCAACGATGTGTAGTGTACATGCGAGTTTGTGATTGTGCAACATGGCAATCGTCGGTAGTTGTGCAGTATTCTATCGGGTGTGTTCCTATAGCAGGACAATCGAAATATAAGAGATGAAATGGAACATGACATTTTAACTAAGTATCAATGAAAATAGCAATGCTAGCAAGTATAGGTATGCAACATGGTAGGATACTCAATACAATACTAATCGAATAATAATGCAATCAAGCATCACGAATGGGTTTAAAATAGCGACACGAAGTTTTATACAAAATTTCTGATAGTCGGGGATGCTATACGCCATCCGCCCGATTTCCCACTTGTAGATGCTATTCCAGTCACCAAAATTCGACTCATACTAGTCGAAACCCGTGAACGCTTTGCCCGTCTTCGCCGCGTCGGACGTCTCCGCAACAGATCCTAACATCGAACAATAACTTTCGCATGTGAGAATCTAGACTACCGAAACCGACATAAATACATATACTATGCGAACCAAACCCATGTAAGTTAAAACGTGACCATCGTGTGCTAATCATGTGCGAAGTTATCTAGAACTATGCCGAATCAGCGAATTTCAACTTTAAACGCTTGTGGATTCTATAATGGAAGTTATGAAATTGGCAGTTTTTGGGCTTACTTTGAAAAATCACCAAAAATAGTAAACATGATATTTGGACTAAAACTAAAATTCTACATATAGATAAAGGAGTTAACTTTCATACCCCAAAATATCTTTTCCAAATTCTAAGCATAGAACATGAAATAAAATACAAAGTTAAAACATATTTTTGGATGATTTTACCAAATCAGAAAACACCCTTGCACTAAAAAAATGGCATCTCTGGATTTTATAAAGTAAATAAGGCAAATGAAAATTTTAGAGATATCTACACAAAATTATACACAGCCTACAATTTTCACATTTTCCAAATCGTGAATACAAAAATTAAGAAAATTGTTACAATGTGAATGAAAAACGGCCACTGGAAATGCAGTTTCCAGTTTGGATACCCTTTCTTTAAAAATTCGTATAAAATTCATTTTACAGTAAAACTTAACCAAATTTTGTTTACTAAAAGATAAACCTATTATCTACAACTTTGTAGTTTTAGACTTTAGCTAATTATCAACAAAGAGTCATAAAAAAAACCGAAACCCCTAACATGTTACTTATTTTCAGCCAAAACTCAATAAAAACCTTAGCTTTTCATAACTAACAAGCTAAAAACTTAACAAGATCGGATTTTACCTTAACTTGTGCGAATAAAGAGGTGATCCATACTTATAGGGGACTACAAGGGGACTTGAGTGGCTCTACATAAAGAATTTATGATCAAAAGCCATGGTTTGGTGTAGGATTCTTTGAGGCTAAAGAAAACTTAGTGCATATTTTGTGTGATTTTGAGAGTTGCAAAATTTTGAGAAGAATGAGAAGAGAAAATGGTGTAGAGAATTATGAGGGGGGAGAGAGAGGAGATGAGGCCTTAACATAACCATTCCTTCACCATTGCTAATATTGAAAGAAAACACATACTTTCGACCATTCCCATTTGTTTAATATAACACCCTTACCTCCGACCATACTCTCCATGTCTCCCTCACTCTACAAATTTAAAATACCACATAGAAAAAGAATTAAGATAAAGAAAGAAGTTTAATTTGCCATGACAAATAAAGTATGTTTAATTAAACCTTAGGCTGATTTTTATAGTAAAAGACTTAACTATTATATGTATGTATGCACTAAATACTTTAAAAGAAAACCAATTTAGTTAAAAGTCATATAATTAATAAAACTTAATATCACTAATTTATAAAAACCCAAGTAATTAATTGTTCTCATATATAACCAATTCATTTTATTAACAATTAAATCTAAAGTAAACATTTACATTTTCAAAATGTCACACTTTAGAGATCTGAACATCATTAATAGAGATACTAATTTCATTTTTCTGTCCCACAAAGGTCTTGCTAACATGATATTAGAAATGTGCCCTCTTTTTTTTTCGGTTCGTGTTTGCACATGATGCTTATATAGGAGAAACTTCAAGAATACTCAAGCTGCTAACTACAGGGACACCCAATACTGGAGCTCACATCAGCAGGTATGAAATTTGTTAAAATAGACACTGCGTGATTATATTTACCACAGAACTTGCAACAAGCATGAACTTATTGCATCATAATCCACCGATTTGAAATTATTCATTATAACAGCTGAAACATCATGCAAAATGTAAATTCCTACCGTATGAAGCAAGAGAACAAGCTAAGAATATGAGTAAGTGTGAATATCCTCATGCCTCCTCGAAGCATTCTATAATTATAGTTCCATTAGGTTAATGTAGACTCCAATTCATATTGTTTGCCTTTTTCCAATAAGAAGATCCTAATCATATATGTAGGTCAGTGACTCAGTTAATGTACCCATAATTATAACCAAACATGATGGCGCCATATAGCAGGAAACCAAAAAGAAAGCTAACCATCATTTCTTTTCTTTTCTTTTTATTTTTAAAACATGCAGTGTATGCTAAATTTGAACAATTGTAGCTAAAGCGACACCTCTTGGGAAAAGAATATTCATGAGAAAAAAACTTTGCAAATTACAGTGCACAAGAACATAAGCTGAAACATTAGAGGTAACGGGACCTGCAGAGACCCTGCAGGCCCAAACTGCAATGGCCTCTCACATGGGCCAGTGAGGCCCGCTGGCTATTTTCCAGTTAGACCCTTAAACCCCACTGGCCCATGTGTGAGGCCCCTGCAGTTTTGGGCCTATAAAGACCAAGCCCCCGTTTTCTCGAAACATTATGGCAACAAAAGTTTGGTGTCGCTCATCTAAAACGTGCATAACAGGAAAACCAAATAAAAGCAATTTCAATATTTTCACTAGCTAAGAATTGTCGGTGCCGCGCCTAGCTACTTATTGTGAAATAAGAGGCAGGCACTCATGAATCATTCGAAGAAGAGCAAGATGCTTTTCAAGGGAATTTTGGGAAGAGATAATTATGCGTACAATAGTTGATACATAAGAAGTATCATTGCAAGATTGGATTCTGGTCAAAGAATTCCAACAGCTATAAAAACATTCAACTTTACGGAGATTGTAATTGAAATTTGAATGCCTTCAATGAGGATGTTCCTTTGTAATTTATGATGAATATCCATGATTCCTAAGGGCTTGGTTTAACAAATTATTTCGGACATCGCTTAATATCTTCAAGTATATGCCTAAAAATGTTTTCATATGAAGGTTAAGTATCATCAGACGATGGAAAGTAAAAACTGTGATATTGTTATCAATGGGTCACCCAAATAAATAGCAGAACCATTCAGCGCCACCCACACAATACTGACCACATAAGAACATCGTTATATCTAAATAATATATTATGTATACTATATATTTTCATGTCAATTCATAACATCTATAAGAAATTGACAACCAATCATAGTTGCATGGAAATTTTTAGAATACGAATGTTGTGTTTTTATCCATTTCCTTTTTCTAATTAGTAATTGTGTCTTTATATGTAATTTGTCATATTTAATAAAAACTATTTAGCATTGCAGTTTTTCTTAGTTGTCATGCAGTAATGTACTTAGATAAACATATCGACTACAGGTGCTTTTAAATATATATGTTACTTCGTTACATCAATCTTTGTTCGTGTTTCCAGTAGCCTATTGAGTGGTGTACAAAATGTATGGTCTTTTTGTCGATTGACATGCTGCACAGAACCATCTTTCTTCACATCAATCTCTAAAAACAAATAGTATGACTAAGATGTTATAACTAACTCTAAACTGATAAAATAATTAGATCACGAAGTCCTACGGATAGCAAATTAATATCTCGTGTTAAATTAGTATGTGGGCACGACATTGGTTATTTGACACCAACGTGGCTTGTGAAATCGAAGGCACATAAGATGGATAATGTTATATTAGTTACGCTTCAAGCTGCACTCTTTCTTTTATATTGATTTATTTTATTTTGGATTAAGAATATAGAGATAGGCTAGGATCCCATCGGTTTTAGCCATTATATCTACTTTGGGATGTATGCTGGCAATTATGAAAAAGAGTCTTCACTTTTCTAATTAATTACATGGTTGCATACACACATCTAAATGGATATCCAAAGGTTAAAATATGGGTAGGATTTGTTTCAAAATCCTACCGATAGGATTGTAGCCTATCTCTAAGAGTATATATCTTATACCAAGTTGTTGATGCGTACACAAGGACTAATGGATGGTAGAGATGTGTAATCATTCATTCACCTTCATAAGAATTAGTGTACCCGGAGGCAATTATCGCATTAATTATGACAAACTTCCAAATTTTTCACAGGGAGCTGGATACAGTACTATGAAGAAGTCCAAACAATGATAATGGTTCATAATGAACTTAGCTTTGTGGGATGATGAAGCATGCACCACCTATCATGCTCCGTCTTTACCACTTTAATAGTCTGGTAAGTTTGACGAGTCGACCAGCTGAAGTTCCATTTGAAATTTTTAATCAGCTTACAGTTTTATATCTTATTCATATTATTGAAAGAGATAATATCAGCAGGGATGAAGATTACCTTGTTGTATCCTTTGTCATTTAAAGCCTCAGGAATTTGCATCTACTCCTAGTTTCATCAATTTTCCTTGAAACAATTTGAATTGCTGGTTGCTCAATTTGTTTGAATCCCTATCTCCATTATAAAAAGAAATGAAGAAAAAGAGAGAACCAATTTTAAGGATTAATCTAATTTTTTTTATTACAGTAGTATACTGCTGCAGCAAAATAAAGTTTGTCCCTTCCAGAATAAAAGGGAAAAAGATGGCAAGTATATCCTCCTATTTCAACTCTAAGCTAGGGCCTTCAATTCCTTAGAAATCTTCCAGAGTACACACAGCATAATCATTATGCTACCTTGAGTATATGGAAACAGAAATAAATTTAATCACCTATCAAGCCTCCATGCAGCCGAATTCAAGTTGTTTGTGGCAAATCCATGAGGAGAACCACCCCCAGATGTTGTCTTAATCATTATCTGTAGCAGAAAATAACTCTCTGATTCAGATTTATAGCCATCATTATATATATATATATATATATATATATATATAGAGAGAGAGAGAGAGAGAGAGAGAGAGAGAGAGGCCCTAGGAGCCTTTTTTCGTCGGGTGGCGTCGAAATCTTCATCCTCCACCATTTTATTCGACAATCGTCACCGTCCATCTTAATCTTCATCGTCTAATTTGTCGATTCACCAAATTTCATGTGATTTTAACACTTTTTCACCGTTGATTTAGCAACATAAAAAGTTCTATTGTCGGTAAACCGTTAATTTTGCACCCACTAAATCAATGGTGAAAAAGTGTTAAAATCACATGAAATTTGGTGTATCGACATATTTGACGATGAAGATTAAGATGGCCGATGCCCATCGTCGAATAAAATGGTGGAGGATTAAGATTTCGGTGCCACTTGACGAAAAAAGCCTCCTAGGGCCTCTTTCCTCCGTTATGCTCTCTCTCTCTTTCTCTCTCTCATATATATATATATATATATATATATATATATATAAACACTCCATAAAAAGAGTCGAGAAGGAAATTACATCTGCTTTAGTGTAAATGGAAGATGAAAAAGCATTTGTGCTAGTTTCTCAAATTAACCACAGGATGATACACTTTAGTAGGAAATATCCGAAAAGAATTCCATGAGGACTAAGCTAATCAGCGTGCAAACACCAAAGGGGTTCGAGTTCAAAATTCTCATTTATGTGGTCATAGTATACATACCTCATGCCGCAAGCATACAAGCTAAAAATAAATTGACTCATTACATTGCAAAGTATATGTGAATGATTAGAATGACACATCATCATTATCATTGAAGCATTTTCCCCATCAAAATGAGGTCAGAATAGATTTGATAGTTTTACGTCTGGTAGTTGGCATGTCCTCAATCTGTACTAATTGCTACTAAAATACCGCATAATTACTGAGGAAACTACAGGGAAGAGAGAGGTTTGCCATAATCCTAGATGACACGTTCGCGGCATTCTAATTCTCCTACACAAGGTGAAAAATCTAAGGAAATAAAGCCTTTATCAAAATTTCTTTCATTTTTCTGTCTTTCCTTCTTTATTTTTTTGAGGGTACTGGGTAGAATCAATAAAACGATCGCCAAAAAATATTATATCGAAATTTTGAGAAAATAGAAATATAAAAGTTAGAACGTTGCCTTTATCCTGAGCTTAAGGGGCAGGCGACATGAACCCTTTTCTTCCATTTAACTATGTAAAGGTCCTTAGGGATCATCTCGTTAATCGATTGCAACTAAGACATCTTTTTAGTCAACATCCATCCCTATTCGTTTTGGACTATCTCTCACTCAGTTGCTCCGTTAACTACAATGTCATCACTTCTCCTAAATATCACATGTATAGCGTCCATTATACAAATCCAACATCTCGATTGGCTTTCCCTCATTTTATATTCTACAGGAGAAGCAATCAATTTCTTGCAATGCACTTCATTTCCAATGTAATCCCTTAGAGTAGCTAAACCACTGATAGTACATATATTATTACATGATCTTAAAGTTATTCTTAATCAACAGAGATCAATCTTCTGAGATTATACTTCGAACGTCAAGAATCACATGGGCATGACGATGTAGGTAACACTGCAGAGACGTGTGTGGCATAAAAACGACCAGAAAGCCTGAAAATATATATGTAAAGAATTCTTATGATCAAACAGGTTCTTGATACTCCATGGTTTTATGATGGCTTTAAAATCTACCTTCTCTAAACCAAATCAGTCCCACTCCAATCATTTGAGAAAAAGAATATGGTTTCTTTTATTCGGTTTAGTTTCAGAATTCTACAATTAGTATTGCGGGACATACGATGTGTATCTATGAGTCATTTGGGAGGAAGTTAGGAGTTCTCCACGCTATAAATTTTATGATGATTAGAATGGCTTATAGTTGACTTTCTTAAACTTTCTATTCTATTCGCTTCTAAATCATAGATTACCGTTATTATAGGCTTAAATTTTATAGTCAAGTAAATATATTAATTGTAAGTCGAGTATGCCATCTTAATACACATTCTTGAAATATAACATTTATACATTATTTAAAAATATCTCTCTCTCCTCTCACCAGATACCAGAACTATGATTCTGCCTTAATTTCGTAAAATTTACACTCAATTATGCTGCTATCCTGCTTTAAAAAAAAATAAACAAAAAATTAAACTCATTAGCAGCGTACCAAATACACAAGGATTATGAGAGATGAGAAAACCTCTAATGTACTTCACCATTAAAAAAGGAAATAAATTCTTTCAACTAATCGTACAGCAACATCGCCTCCCTCTTTGTCTTCTATTCAAACATCAAGAACTCAACTTTGGGGTTTCAAATTCAAATGGACATATAAAGATTGACATCATATATTAGAATGAAACCCTAGATTCTAAAAGGCTAGGATTTTATTGTATCTGATGCCAGGATTTCTCGTTCAGCTTGCAATTATCATCCTGTTGAACATAAGTAAATTGAAAATAAGGGTTTCCGCGGTTGTTGCTGATATTAGCGATTGAGATACAAAAAAAACACCAATTAGACTGAAAAAATGCCACATTCAAATTGTTAGGGTTTTATTAGTACCTGAATACTTAGAAGAACCATTGTATCCGCTCTCAGCTTTTTTTTTTCGCCTCTCTTGTTTTTTATTTTCTTCTTTGGTTTATATTTCGATGACAGAGAGCCCAACGGATGGGCCCATATAGTCCTGTGAGAATATTTGCGAGTAATGAAATTGTTATATCACACAAAAATTGCTAAATTTTGAAGGTTTTTTTTACTTAAACCCCAAATTAGGTAATTACTAGAAACCCTCAAAACTTGGTAATTATTATTACCCAAAAAATATTAAGATGCTTCATTTTACCCCCTCCAAAGTTTCTGTCCGGAAAAAAACATGGTTGTTAACTAATTTATAACATCCTTATCTATCCCACTTATAACCCAATGACTTATTCGATAAAACCGCAGTTTCTCTTCGGAATTAAGAGCTCTTGGGCAACCAAAGAAGTTTCCCCCTTCATTTTCAGTTTTTCATTTACACGAAACTTGTAACTAAGCTCACATTCGAATTCCACTACTTCATGGTTGAAAAAGGTTGAAAAAAAGAATCATATTTTATTGCCAATTGGAGAATTTGAAGAGCTGTTCCAAAACCATAATTTTGAATTGGGGTTCTAATTGGGAATTTTAGATGAAGAAGAGCGAAAACGAGTGGATTAGGGGCTTTAACAACCTTAACCCGACTTTCTCCGTTAACTAGCTAACGGAGTGAGGGAAAGAGCTATTGGGGTGTGGTGGGTTGGGGGGTGGGGTGTTTAAGAACAACTTCAAAGTTTTTTAGGGTAATAAGTAATTATCAACTCTTAGAAGGTTAGTAATTAGCTAAGTTTTGGGGGTTTAACTAAAAACCAAATTTTAATTTATTTTTCCTTTCTGTTTTTTCATTTTTCAGTATTTTAAAATTTTATGCCACAGCACACAAATAATATCATAAAAAATTCAAGATTTTTCCTAAAAAACATAGTAAGAGAAAAAATGGAAAAGGATTTTAAAGTGGGAGGCCAATCAGAATATTTGCTTTAAGTAAGCTTAGTTGTTGTAGAGGCTAAAAGAGTGATAAATATTGAATAGAAGCCAATAAAAAATAATATTTTTCTATATATCTCCTCCAAACCTAACCTGTTTTTAAATATCACTCCCAAAACTTGATATTCCAAATATCATCCTTAAAATTTGTAAGTTATCCAAATTGTTTCTCTAAGCTAATTTTCGGATAAACACTATAAGAAATGAAAGCTTATTTCGTCGGGTGTCAGCCGACGGGAAAACCAATTACACGACGAAATAAAGATATTCTATCGGCTTTACTCCGACGGATAGAATTGTGACGTAATAAAGTGTATTTCGTCGGGCTCAATATTTATTCTGTCGGGTATATTATTACATCGGTTGATAGCCGACGGAAAAACATTGAGAAACTGGAAAATTTTAACCCAGAATCATCCAGATTTCTCACTTATTTTGTCGGTTATATGAATCTAATTCTTCGGGCTCGCACTTATTCTGTCGGTTATGGCCCGACGGAAAAAATAACAAACACAGAAAAAAAGATTCCAGCATATAGCTAGATCCATACACATACAATACAATATAATGATATCACACACATATATCCATCGTAATCATAATTCAATTTGCCACAAAACCAATATATTCATTCAAATCGGCAAGAAACCAAAATATTCATCTAAATCGCCACAATACCAAAACAAATTAACAAAAATATAAAATCCATTACATTCCATTAATTTACAACACAATTCAATTACATTTGGAATTTGCAAAAAGCGACGATCGAGAATAAGTGCGCATAATCTAGTCACCGGAGGGCGCCGCCGTCGGAGGCCGGGGGATGCTGAGTGAAATCGAACAGCTCCTACAGTGTTATCAACAGATAAAATATTAGCTTTATGAATTCACGATATGATATGCATATGTTATTCATGATAATAAACTATTTTGTAGTAATGTTTTAAGGGAAATTGAGCAGCTCCTATAATTTTTTTAACGAGAATTTATTCAAGATATAGATAGGATATTCGCGACGGTATGATATAGATATATTATTCGTGATATAGGTATGATATTCATGATATGATATAGATATGATATTCACGATATCATATAGATATGGTATTCACGATATGGTATGATATCATATAGATATGATATGTCACGATATGATATGTATATGATATTCACGATAATAAACTATATGAAATTTGTATCGAAACAAAAATTTGCAATATGATATTCACGATATTAAACTATATGAAAATTTTATTGAAACAAAATATTATTAACCAAATTTACAGCCGGTATTTCTCAGCCTTGAAGCACCAGCTAACGGATCAAGATTGTCCTCCCCTAAATATCGGAGCTGCCTTCTGCTCTGGTCAATGTCCTCTGTGAACTCACAGTCAACGCACGATCAGATGAAGAAGGGGCCGAGAAGACGCGTGCTTGATCATCCGCTGGAGTATGAGGAGAGCCATCTGCATGGTATATCGGCGTGGACGGAGAGGGAGCAGGGAGCATGAGTGCCGCATGGGACGCGTGGGCCACAGAGGGCTCAGGCTCCTGGATCAATATCCCTCGACGAATGCGATAGGCATGCAACCGCGGACCGCGATGGGCGTGATAGACCGCAGGCGATATGCCTTGGCTGTTCAAGTGAACTCTCCCGTGCCGGTCCGGGTTGTGCTACTGGATGACGTCCTCGTTGATCGCATGAAGCTCCATGTCTGAAGGGGGTTGACTGTGCTCCTCAGTAAACGCAATCGCCCGCTGCTCAATCTCGCGGTTCATCCGTTCCTGTAAGAAATCACAGTATGAACAATATTAAGTCAATTATTGAAAAAGATATTAAGTAATTTAAATAACTACAATAAATCTTGTGTGAGCATACTTATACAGTCGCCTGCTGTGAGGTAGGGCGGCTAGAGGCACGCGCAAACCCTATACCGTAAAACTCTATGCGATTGGGCATCTCCCCCGTCCGTCCCGTCTGCAATTTAGACAAAAATTTGATTTCCGTCGAAAATTTAGGAAGTTGAAAAATTCATACTATTTTGATTTGTGAACTTACATGAGCAACTCCATATTGGGAGGAGTTCATTCCTCCACCCAACCAACGATCAGTGTTACAACTCTGCACCGCTGCTCCTAGCTTACCATTTAGAAATGATTTAACATCTCCTAGCCTAAAATTTAGGATTAATGTCTAAAGCTATTATAGTTATCGGTGATCTACGTACCAAGAACTCAGGCGATCCGAAGTGATCAATCATGGCAGCCCAATACTCGCCCGACCAATTGACGGGCTTCGCTTCCAATTTCGCTTCATCGGTGTCGGCCTTCTTCCATTTCCTGTGGACCCAGTGTTTGTGATCACGCCAACTCCCCGACATGTATATAAACTGTTGGATATTAGTGTCCTCAAGGCAATTATCGTAGTTGCGGGAATGCAATTACTGAATTCAAGGAGGTCCAATACCAGGAACAGTCTTACTCGAGATGATAGTGTGCTATCCGGTCTGTCTTTATCTGTCATGTTAATGCGAGATACTTGTTATCACGTACCACAAATACATGAGATAAAACCCATAGGATGTTTGCTTGACAACCAGGATTATGATAAGGATCATACTAGTGGGGCCTGGTAGTTTATAAGCACATCCTTAAATGTCCCTAGTCGTAGGAGTATCGAGACAGGGTATCGGTGCTCCAGTTTAGACTAGTGTATACGTTTCATGACCCTGTACGGGACAATGGCTGATCCCATAGCCATTGGTGTTTGACACTGATAATTGTATACAGGTGCTCATTGGATGAATTACACTGGACGGACTCGTCGATAACTCCTAGTTGGTATTATACCAATGTCATATAGCGGTTCTCTGGTGATATGAGTACAGGGTAGTCCCTAAACCTGAAATCGCCATAGTGTCACGTGTGTGCTCCTACTGTACTTTGATTACTACCCTACCATGGCTCTGCTGAGTCGTGCAAATAGGTTTTAATTGGGTACAATCCCGAAGCACATGGAGGCAGTGAGCGGTCGAGGGAATTCGTCACTTCCGGTATTGGAAGTCGATATCACACTGTGCAGGACACAACTATAGCTAAAAATCCGTAGCCACGGCAGTAGAGATAAACTGGTAAGTGTTACCAGTTGTATCTCTTTGGTTATGAGTCCTCTATCAGCACGACTTATCGGGTTAATGGGGGTCTGACAGATTCCACTCCCCAGACCCGGTATGTGATACTCCTTGACAAAAAGACTGGACTGTACGGTGAATGTCCCTTATAGACTTTGTTGGGTCCGGATGAGTTCGCTCGTCGACCTGCCTTTATCTTGCTCATACCTGGGTAGTCGTTACGTACAATTAGTACCGCTGACGAGCTTATGGGTTAATCCGAAAGGGGGGCTAAATCTGAAAGTGTTTCAGATCCAATCGGATGCGATCCTATATAACCTACTGCCAGCGTATTGACAGGTCTTTTAGAGTCCCGCAATGAAAGAGCCTGCCTAGGCAAAACGCGATGTGACGTACGTATAGGGATATGTACATGAGTTCGATAAACATGTATATTGGATATACGTGTTCAATCGGACGACTGTTATACTAGCCGGTTTCCCAGCCGGAATACCAAGTCAAGTGTTGACTTGATAACCGTATTAATGGTATGATTTCTAGTATAGTGTATATGATACACGCACTCTCTACAGTATGTGATACTGGGAAGATATTGATGGCATTTAGTGTATGTGATACATGATGCGTACGTGTATAGGATATATGTACTAATACTTATATATATATATATATATTAATTCCCACCATTATATATTAATATTAAGTATAAATAAATATACAAATAATTATATATATGTAAATGTATATATATCTTTATATATATATATATATATATATATGTTAATGTGTGTGTGTGTGTATTATTTTATATTTAATATGTTTAATTAGGTGGTGGGGCCCACCCTCTCTCTTATGTGTTGACACACACATGAGAGAGAGTGGAGGGTGAGGCCATGTGTCATGGTTAAAATGGGTGGAAAAATTACACATGACATAATTCATTTTCCAAGCCATCACAAAATACATCTTCTTCTTCCTCTTAACATAAGCTCAAGCTCTCTAGGTTAATGCCAATTGTTGTCATAGTGAGGATTTGGAAAAAAAATAAAGCGTACTCATTGTTCGCATCGCCTTCCTCCACGCCCAGCAAGCCTCTGGAGAAAGTTCCTTCGACCGGTGACGGCGTTGGAGCTCGGGCAGCCCGCTTTCAACGCGGATCATCTACGATGAGGCAGTCGGCGTGCATACACGTTTTGGAGCTCACGGAGTTTAGACGGGCTCTTCTGGGATTAGCCGGACACGCTGCGAAGGTTGTAGCACCTCTGAACTTTATTTTATGCTCTTTAGTTTAGCTAGAAACTAGTGTTTGGACGATCTTGGCATATGGTCGATCGCGCTCCAACGGAATTTTTGTTTTCCGTACATCCCCGCTTCCGCTGCGCGCACGTGCGGAGTGCGCCCCTCCTTACAGTGGTATCAGAGCCAACCAAGCACCAGGACTAGTTTTGGCGATGTTTTAGTTTCGATTGACAATTTTCCGATTCCGATTTCCGAGTTTAAGCCCTTATCTGACCGAATTTCAAAAGTGTTTTATAAATTTTCTAAACAATTGCAGAATGTTGTGTTTGATGTGAAAATGGGTTGAGCAAAATTTGGGGGGTTTTATGACAATTTGGCCGGCCATACCGGGTCATCACCGGACATTTTGTTTCAGAATGCCCCCAATTTTCTCTGGGGGCTTAAACTTGTAGAAATAGGATTTTTGGTATTGTTTGTTTTTTCCCAATATTGAGATTTGATCTCGTATTGCATTGGAAAGTTATCGATCAAAACTGTAACATCGTAGCGTTTCCGTATTCATGATGTTAAAGTGTTTAACTCAGTTGATACGATGATACATACTTGTTGATATGTATTTGTTCCCCTCCGAATGGCGGCCAAGACATGGATGTCTTGCCTGAGATTCGGGGCAGATACTATTTGGTTTTATCCGTCCACCTCTCCGAAGATGCCAAGTTGATTTATGGCACCGTGTATCGAAGGTTTAGACGGATGCGGCCGATATAGCAGACTTCATCAGATTCCCCCTCGCTTGAGGGGTTTTTGATTGTGGGGACGCTCTTCCCTGCAGGCGCAAGCCCCTGCAGTTAATTACGCTACCGCATCGCGGTAACAACTTTCTCCTTCTCCATAATTTCACTTCGTGTCGTGGGTGTTTGTTTTGTTTGTGGTTGCCCGTGGATTGTATACGGAGACTAATTTATGTCGTTGCCCGTAGGACGTGGATTAGTCCAAATCCGTATTTTCTTAGATTTGGGTTTGGGATTTTGGTTTAAGGATACGTTAGCCATATTTGAGGCTAAGATCAACTTAAATGTTTGTTAATGATACGTTAGTCTAATTTGAGACTAAGATCAACTTAACGGGATCGTTTAGATCCGACAAAAGAGCATCTGGGCTCTATTGTTCCAGTTTATGGACATAGTGGTCCATTGAATGTATGGCCGTCAGGACCCGCCACCTCTCTGACGACGTTGAAGGATTACAACGACATATATCAGAGGAGTTCAGAGATGTACCCTTGAACCAAACTTGGTTGGAGGTTTATCGTTCTTATTTTGATTGGGACGCATTAGTCCGTGAGTTTAAGGACGCATTAGTCCGTGAGTTTAAGGACGCCACAGTCCGTGTCAATGTGTGGTTGTCAGGACCCGTCACCTCTCTGACGACGTTGAAGGATTACAACGACAAATATCAGAAGAGTTCGGAGATGTACCCTTGAACCGGGTGTAAATTGATTTAAGAGAGCAGTCGTGCTCAGTCAATTTAATTTGAGGACTTACGGTCAGAATTTGGCTAAGTCCAGTTGAGAATATTCAACAGTTTTTATTTGCATTTGGCCTGTTAGGCCTTTACTAGGGCTCTGCCCCTGTTTAATAATGCATGGTATTTTGTTTGGTCAATTAGACCTTTATTTGGGCTCTGCCCTTTTTTTAAAATGATGCACATCATCTGTTTTGGTCTGACAGACCTTTATTTGGGCTCTGCCCCCTTTTTAATAATGCATTGCATTTTTTTATTAGGCCTGTTAGGGCTTTTTAATTGCGCTCTGTCCCTCTTTTTTATAATGCAGAGCATTAACTAGTCTGACAGAGCGCCACGTGGCTTGTCAGGCGCTTTGCGCCAGCGCAGGGCGCATGCGCATGTGGAGGTGACACGTGTTACGCTCTGGTGAGCGCAAGCGCAGTGCCCTGCGCTGCTGACACGTGGCGCTCTCTGGTGGCTTGCGCCAATTTAAGAGAGCAGTGCTATGTTTTTAAAGCGCAAGGCGCAGTTTGTTCTGGGGCTGACACGTGGCGCTCTCTGGTGGTTTGCGCCAACCCAAAAGCGCAACAGTGCAAACTCAAAAGTGCAAGGCACTGTACAATATCTTGATCCAATTTTGGATTAAAGAAAAGAATCTTTTAAGATTTCAAAACCAATGGTTCATTAAAAGGCAATGCCTTTATGTAGATCAAATGATCTGTGAAGTAATACTTCTTTTTATCTTTTTGTGATTGGATCTTTTTGATCTTTTTTCCCTTTTTAATTGAAGATCTTGATCTTGTTCTTAGATCATTTGATCTCTTTTAGAAGAAAATTCTTCTTTTTATTCAAAGGTTTTTACCTTTTCTTTCTCTGAGCTCTTCTCAAAATTTTCTTTAGAGAAGTTCTGTGTTTTTCTTTGTCTCCTCTATATCTTTTCTCTCTTCTTTTTTTTTTTATTTTAGAAAGAAGGATCATTGGTCGTCGGGACCCACCACCTCTCCGACGACACTGAGAGACTACAGTGCCATATATCGAAGGTGTGGAGGGATGTACCCTTTGAACCATGTCTCACTCATTAGGATGGAAGAACAGGTTAGAGCTTAAGCTTCTCGCCGCTGAAAAAGGGTTCTTTGCGTTCGCGCACGTGCGTCGCACGTGTTGGGCGCTCATATTTGCACGTAGCGTACATGGAGCTTGCGCATTATGAGGAGAAGCAGGGCTTCTATATATGGAGAACTAAGCTCATTTTAATATTATTAAATGTTCTCATGTGGTGCGCACGTGCGTTGCACGTGGTGGGCACACGTGCGTTGCACGGAGCGCACATGCGCATTATGAGAAGAAGCAGGGCTTCTATATATGGAGAACTAAGCTCCTTTTAATATTATTAAATGTTCTCATGTGGTGCGCACGTGCGATGCACGTGGTGCGCGCATGGCGGGCACACATGCGTTGCACGGAGCGCACATGCGCATTATGAGGAGAAGCATGGCTTCTATATATGGAGAACTAAGCTCCTTTTAATATTATTAAATGTTTTCATATGGTGCACGTGCGTTGCGCGTAGTGCGCACGTGGCGGGCACACGTGCGTTGCACGTAGCGCACATGCGCATTATGAGGAGAAGCAAGGCTTCTATATATGGAGAACTAAGCTCTTATGGAGAACTAAGCTCTTTTGAGTATTGAATCCTTTGAGGATTGAACTCTACCCTTTCTAAGAGGTATCCCCTCTTATTTATATGGGAGTGGTAGAGAAGCCATCTCTCCTTTCCCGATGTGGGACTAAAAATGCATTCCCCATGTAGTAGAGCATTACTTTAGATTACACGTGCATAGCACATTTGCTAATAACTTTTGATCTCGGATTAATTATGAGACCCATAATATATCAAATCGAAGGATTTTTCGAGATACTTTCGATACCATCAAAATTTAGCTATTTCTCATTCCGGAGTTTGTCAAAATACAGCTCGAAAAATACCGGTTCGCATCTTCTTCCTTAGATCATATGTGCATAGCCATTTGCTCATAACTTTTGATCCCGGATGAATTATGAGGCCAATAATATATCAAATCGAAGGTTTTTTCGAGATTCTTTCAATACCATCAGAATTTAGCTGTTTCTCATTCCGGAGTTTGTCAAAATACAGCTCGGAAAATACTGATTCGCATCTTCTTCCTTAGATCACATGTGCATAGACATTTGCTAATAAATTTTGATCCCGGATGAATTATGAGGCCCATAATATATCAAATCGAAGGTTTTTTCGAGATGCTTTCAATACCATCAAAATTTAACTGTTTCTCATTTGTGAGTTTGTCAAAATACAGCCCGGAAAACAGGTTCACATTTTCTTAAACGTATCGCTGCCATTTGATGCCTTGGACTCTTTTGCGCAGAAATTTTTGGCGGGAACAAATGCCCCCCACTACTTTGCCCACGTAAGTATATACGTGGGTGAAGTAGTGCAGAGTAATGCATAGCGTATGACCAGTTTCGGGTTGGTATATAATTTTCAGAATCTTGATCTGAGAAGATAACGAGCGGACACAAGCGTCGTCATTTATCATTGACTCAAATCTCGACTCTTAAGAGATATAGTTCCAAACTCTTAATTCCATGAGCCGCACCCTTCTATTTCTTTATATTTTACTCTGGCGTGAAGTAGTTTATATGCTCGCGAGTAATTTCTCCATTTCAGTGGCTGTAGCTTTGGCAAGTGTGGCCCATAGATGGTAGATAAAAATTCATCTTGAATCCTTTATAAGGTAGTGATGGCTTAGAAGACAGGGGTGGGATCTGCCACCTAAGACTTTTCAACTTTACGAGCCGTTAGGGTCTGTGGTACTTAGGGTTTTGGCCGTCGTACCGTCGCGTTGGCTGATGTATTCCTCGATAGGCAATCTTGCTGTTCGAGTAGCCTTGCGATTATCGTGTCTCTGATCCCTTCGGAGGCTGGACAAGACGTCTTCAAGCAATCCTCCTAGGCAATTTGGCCGTCGGAAGAGCAAGCGTTAGGAATTTTGCCATGCCGCTCTTTACTTGAGATTAGGCTCATTTTGAGGAGCCCCGATGAGTCATAACCACTCCGCGCTGGTGTGGGATGATCTTCGATAGTCTTTCAGGCTTTATATGACTTGCCGTTAAGACCCTGAAGCTAGGAATTTGGCCTTTGCTTCGTTTGCTGGCATTGCGTCCTCTATATCGAGACGAATGTCGCGGTTGTCTCTAGGTTGTTGGTGAACCATCGAGGTTTGGAACTAGGGATTTTGCCGTGGCTCCGTTGTTGTTGTCGCATCTGAACCCTGCTGGAGGACGAACGCTGTGGTGGTGACCACTCCGCACTGGTGCGAGATGATCTCCGATTGTCTTTCAGGCTTTATATGACTTGCCGTTAAGACCCCGAAGTTAGGAATTTGGCCTTCGCTTCGTTTACTGGCATTGCGTCTTCTGTGTTGAGACGGATGTCGCTGTTGTCTCTAGGTTGTTGGTGAACCGTCGAGATTTGGAACTAGGGATTTTGCCGTGGCTCCGTTGTTGTTGTCGCGTCTGAACCCTGCTGGAGGAAGAACACTGTGGTGACATCTTGTCTGCTGTATCGAGACGAATGTAGAGGTAGTGATCACTCTATGCTGGTGTGAGATGATCTCCGATGGTCTTTCCGGTTTTATATGAGTTACAGTCAAGACCCTGAAGCTAGGAATTTGGCTTTTGCTTCGTTTGCTGACATTGTGTCTGCAATATTGCGACAAATGTCGAGGTTGTCTCTAGATTGTCTATGAACCGTCGAGATTTGGCTTCGCTTTCTGGTGGAGCCTGTTGGGAAGGTATGGTTCCCTCTTTGTTTGTGCCCCTGGATTGTATACAGGGATCGATGTGATCTCACCTGTAGGGCAAAAAGTTTCATTCTTTCATCATTTTTTTATTCTTTCCGCGATGCTCTATCATTTCAGCTTTTTATATCGCGAAAATCGCGATTGCCCAATCATTTCGGCTATTTTTCGCGGTGCCCGATCATTTCGGCTAATTTTCTTTTTACTCGCTGCTTTTTATTGCAAGTTGCTCAATCATTTCGGCTGTTTTTGTATGCATACATTTTTACTTGCTGATTTCGTTGCAAGTTGCCCCATCATTTCGGCTATTTCGTATGCATGTGTGGCTCGTTGGCTTTTCGCTGCAAGCTAGGAATTACACACCGATTTTAGCATCAGCATCGCTACAACTGGGATATTGCCAGGAGCGAATCATCATTTGCCTCTCTCGATGTCGAACAAAGGTGTCTTAGCGAACAGGGTTAGGATCCTGTCGACTAAGGCTTTTGACTTCATGAGCCGTAAGGGTCTCATAAAGGTATTTCTCCGTACAAGTCGTGAGGATCTCATCGGTGCGTTTTCTCCTTAGGGATCGTGAGGACTCCTAAGTGTATGGCTTCTTGTAAGTCGTAAGGATCTTACCAAAGAGTTTCCTCCTTATAAGTCGAGAGGACTCACAAGGGTTGTTCATCGTGCGAACATATCCCTAGTCACGGATGGGAATCGGTTAGGGAAATGTTTATTCGCGCCCGTGGATTGTATACAAGGGTCAGTATCGAGCCGCTTGTAGGACAATATCGGAGGTTGTGGGGGTTTGCTTAAGAACAGGTTCAGGTCTCTGCAACTTAAGACTTTCAACTCTTATAAGCCGTGAGGGTCCCATAAGAGAGTTCTCCTTGCGAGTCGTGAGGATCTCGCAAGTGTAATTCCTCCTTAGAAATCGTGGGGATCCCTAAGTGTGTTGCTCCCTTGTGAGTCGTAAGGAACTCACGCAGGTGGTTTCTCCTCACAAGGTCGAGAGGACCCTGTAAGTGTCTTTTAACGAGATTGCGCCCTTTCGGGTTTTCACAAGCACCCGCCGGTAGCCCTGCTGTTTTTACTCACGGAGCCCTTTCGGGTTTTCATCCGTGCCCATTTTGCTTATGGACATACCGTTTTCTTTTTTTATTTATATTATATTATTCTCTTTTTTTATATATATAACGAGGTTGCGCCCTTTTGGGTTTTCACAAACACTCGCCGGTAGCCCTGCTGTTTTTACTCACGGAGCCCTTTCGGGTTTTCATCCGTGCCCATTTTGCTTATGGAAATACCGTTTTCTCTTTTTCCTTTTTTTTATTCTTTCTCTTTTTTTTATCAGCTGTAGGATGCCGCAATCCACCGTAGTTTGTCGACATCTCGGTCAACAGCTGGTTTTAGGACCTAGTGGTCCGTTGTTAGTTTAAGAACGTTTCGGTCCGCTGTTAGTTTAAGGACGTTTCGGTCCACTGTTAGTTTAAGGACGCTTCGGTCCACTGTCGCCGTATTTGAGGCGAATCACTAGTTTACTGACTTTTCGGTCTATGGGGCTTTCCCTATGAATGAGCATGATGCCCCCGGTATATCCATCTTTCTTGGAGCATGTGGTTGTGGCGGGCTCACCTTCCAGTTTTCGGACAACGCGAACTCGCCCTGTTGGTATTGGTCTTCAACCCAGTTTTTGAAAACGTAGCAGTTTTTGATCGGATGACCCAATACTTGGTGGTAAGGGCAGTAATTAGGATTGTTGACATCATTCAGTTGTAGCTGGTGTTTCGGCTCCGGTAGAGTGATAAGCCTGTTGTGCACTGCTAATTCGAGTAGCCTCTTTGTTTCATCCCGGGGAAATGAGTAAGGTCGTTTCAACTTTTTATAGAGGGGTTGCCGCTTGTTTCTTTGGCGAACAACCGGTCTAGGGCCACTTGATTGTTGTTGAGCGTTGGCGACGAAGGCCGTTTTTTCCTTCCCTTTATCCTTTTTGTTCGATCCCTTGTTTGCGGGTCCGAGATTCTTTCCGGGTAGCGTGCGATTGCACGGCTGAATGTTCTCACAACTCCTCAATTATTTCGTTTTAGAGATGGATTCCTTGAAGAGAGGGCCGAGGGCTACTTTTTCGTCGGAGTCGCTCCCGAATGTGAGAACTCGCAGTCCTTCGGGATCAACCCTATGACAATTGCCGGCAATTCTTTTACGCTCATCTGTCGCATTTTTCTGCTGTCTACGAGCTTCACGCTTTGTCTTGTTGAAGTGTTGCCTGTGAGCGACATACCTTTGCCACCAACACTTAAAGGAGTTGCAGTCCTCAGTAGGATGTGCGATCTTCTGATGATATAAGCAGAAGTTAGGATGTACTTCCGCTTCATCAAAATGTATACCACCAGGAGAATTTTCTCTGAAAGAGGGCAACCTCATCCCCATCGATATGGATTTGGCGAATCGTTGCCTTGTCTTGATCCTGCTTTCATTTGCGGCGGATGTACTTTGATCTGGTGGGAGTGTTTCGACCCTTTTGTCCAGTCGCCGGCGTTTGGCCTTTTCAAATATGGCCATCTCACGCTCCCGATCGGCTTTACTTTTTAGATGAATTTCATTCAGGAAGGCGTCGATCATTTCGTCTGACGGCCATAGAAGTTCTGGTTCAGGACCTGCCCCCCGTCTCTCGGTGCAAGGAGCTTCTTTATCGTCTATCGACGAGTGAGAGATCACATGACAGCTTGCCATATAATCCTCAGGTTAATCCGACGAGTGTTTGTTATCATCTCCGTCCTCATGGACGTGGCTGAGGAATTCTCGGAGTGTGACTGGGGTCCGCGCCTTCTGATTATATTCTTCCAGTACGTCAACATGTTTTTGCAGATCTGTGCGCTTGTCATCTAAATTCGAGGGCTTTCGGGTCTTCTCCTTCTTCTTCGAAGACTTTGACGGCTGCGTCTGGGTGTTTTGGCCGCTGCTATCAATTCTCGGTGTTGGGCGTGGTTTCAGTATCCCATCAATGACCTCAGGCTCTGGCGGACTTTTCCACCTGACGGCTGGGCATGTGTGAAGATCCTTCAGCATTCTTTTCGTCTTTATTGAAAGAGCGACCTCCCATGGAGCTTTTTCTATAAAAGAGCACGATGCCCCCGGCATGTCCTCTTTTTTAGGGGCATGAGGTTGTGGCAGGTTCACCTTCCAGTTTTCGGATAATGCGAACTTGCCTTGTTGGTATTGGTCCTCAATCGAGCCTTTGAAAACGAAGCAATCTTCGATTGGATGGCTTACTGCTTGATGGTAAGGGCAGTAATTGGGATCATTGACGTCGTTTGGCTGCAACGGACGTCTTGAATCCGGCAGATTGATGAGTCTGTTGCGCACTGCCAGCTCAAACAGTCTCTTTGTTTTATTCTGAGGAAATGAGTAAGGATGTCCCAGTCTCTCCTCGAGGGATGGGCGTGGACGCACGTTGTTTTGGCGAACCACCGGCTTTGAGTTGCTCGGTTGTTGTTGAGTATTGGCGATGACGATCGCTTTCCCTTTTCCTTTCTCATTTCGAGGGTCTGGCTTTGGAGGAGATGGTCTGTGACCCATCTGGTCCATTTGGGCCAGTTTGTCGATCAAGGCCTGGAAAGTAGTTGGCTTGAAGAACATCATGAATTGTAAGATGGTCGCTTGCGGATCAAGAGTGCCCATGAACATGCCCACCGCTGGCGCTTCCTCGATGCGTTGCTAGCATTTCGACCACAGATTCTGCCATCGTATTGCGTATTGAACCCATGTTTCGCCTGGCCTTACCCTGGCGTTAATCAATGCGGTGATCGGGGTGCGCTCGCTGGCGCTTGCAAATCTTTGTGTAAACAGCAGCTCCATCTCCGTAAATGTTTTGACAGAGTCGTTATGCAGCTCCGAGTACCATTCGAAGGCCGTTTCTGCTAGGCTGCCGACGAATTGGCGAAGCAACAGTTTGTCGTCGCCTCCAGTATTGCCGCATAGAGCTCTGAACTGAGCGACATGTTGATGGGGATTGCCTGTCCCTTTGTACACACGGAATTTGGGGATCGTGTATTCCGGCGGGTACTTTATTTGGTAATACCGGCCTGGATATGGTCTCCCGGTTTTAACGACTTGGCCAGCCGCTTCATTTGCCTGGTGAGCTCGTATTTGCTGAGCAATATAGTCATCCAGAGCGGCCTTGGAAATGGTTTCCTTCTTGGCTGCTGAATGAGCCGGAGGAGGATTAGATGTCTCCCTTCTATCGTCTCCAACAATGATCGGAGGGTCTTCAGCTGGAGGGTCCGGCTGTAACATCATCCCGACCATGTCTTGGAACAGAAAGACCATTTGTTTTATATTGGCCGCTTGTTCCGCGGCCTCTTTGTCCTTCTTCTCAAGCATTCTCCGAAAGAATTCAGCATCAGTTTCATGCTCACGGCGTTGCTCCGAGGATGTCTCCGGGCTTGCTTTCGGTCCCGTGAGTGCGGCCATGGCTGTTAGCATCTCTTGGAGCTTTTGCTGTTGTTGCTCCTGGGCCTTAGCCACTGATCGCGTAAGCGGTCGATGACCTGTGGAGATAAGGCTATCCTCTTTTCCGGATGCCATATAGACGGTATGCACCACCATGCCCCCAGACTTGGGACGTTTAGGTTCAGTGGTCTTGCGATTCGTCGCAGACTCAGGGATTTTCTCCGGCCTTCTTTTCTTGTGAGCGGTCGATGTTGAGGGGGCCGTTGCAGTGGGCACCCAAATAGCTGTCGCCTTTTATGGCTTGACAGGACGTGCCTCTTCCCGCTGAACTTTCAGCTTTTTCTGTCGGCGGGGATAATCTTGATCAATTACCGAGTCTTGGACTTGACACCAGACTTTGTAGATTTTAGAGGACAGTCGTTGAGGGGGCTGTTTCGGCTTCACCCTTGTAGCGCTCTCCATAGGTGGAGGAGATCTTTTTAGCACGGCCATCGAAGAGTTCTTGCGTACCCTCCTAAGTGGTTCAAAACTGTTCCCAGTTGGAACAGCAGCATCAATTTCCACCGTTGGAGCCGGCAGAGTCAATCCAGAAGGAGAGTTGCCCCCAGCCTTCCTTACTCGGCGCCAGTGGTATATCCCTAGTAGGAGGAATGTTGTCTCATGAGGGTTTTCAGCGGATTACACCCAGAAAATCCTATAATAAAAGAGAGATGGTGAAAGTTATATGAAAATAAAAACTATAAAAGAAAGAACTTGAAAATAAGAGTTTTCAACTATACCAGCTTTTCAGTTGCTATGAGCCCTATCTTAATGGTCATGAAAAAATGTTAGAAATCACATTATCCCTCAATAAAACATCGCCTTTAGCTTTCATTCCTACCTTTCTTCCAAACATTGATCATATACCCCTACGTGTGTGAATTGGACATCCCTACACTCAGAGAATTCAATTCAAGCAATCATACTCCTGTCCATCTACCTTAGTACTTTTTAATAGATATTTAGATGGAATTTGCTCACACATTCTTCATGCGACCGTTAATATTTCTTGAGGTACTAACCGGCCGATTACTCATGTGCTTGCTAATTAGGTGTTTTTCCTCGTCTTGCAACACCTAAGGCTTAGCAGTGGCTCCCAAACCAGTTGGTCTAAGGCACTAGGTGATAAAGCACCCTCGCTATATTTTTTTATTGCTGCCTCGGTGATAACAAAACCAGTGTTAATTTTTCTTTTCGCCACTTTATCTTTTATTCTCCACTTTTATTTTCTTCATACTTTGGCTTTTAGACAAGAGCATTTCAAGGTATCCTCTACTATCCCGAGTTTCAAGATGTGTGTAAGTGCGTATAGTAGGGTATCAACGTTCAAATGTTTGGCTTCCAGAATAGGAACTATTTTTCAGGCTTATTTTTATCCCCAGATTAGTAATTTCCTTCATCTTACTAACCCTTGGGACAACAGCTCATAACTACTTATTACTAGTTTCATTTAAGAAAACATCTAATTTTCTTTTTTTTCTTAAACTATTCCTATCTTTTAAATATAATTTTTCACTTTCTACTCTTTTATTATCATAATTTTTTTGTGAGTGCTTATATATAGTATAATGCAAAGTAAGGCGTAAATAAGTACAGGAGCGCTGAGAAACGACTTCTCGGGAGCTTCTTGCGATAGTACAGGAGCGCTGAAGCTCGTTGGTGGGAGCATGGTCCCGAAGAATAGCTCAGTGGTGGCTTGAGTTACCTGCTCCACTGGCACAGTGAAAAGGGAGGCCGCTTGGGGCCCGTAGGTTACTCCTCCAGATGGGACAGAGCGAGAGTTGCTGTTGCAGTTAGTGCAGTTTGAAGCCATTGATTTCTTGAAGAGCTTGAATATTCTGCCCCGTGCGTCGACCTTGGTCTTTGGTATGTGCCAGTTGTTTGAGGACCGATTCCGTCGGCAAAGCTGCTGTTTAGGGAGCTCGCCTATGGACGACAGACATCCTCTGGGCTTCCTCCATTGGCGTTGAGGCACCGAGGGTGGGAGGTGGGAGCATCGACCCAAAGAGAAGCCCGTTGATTTCTTGAAGAGCCGGATTGCAGAGATTTGAGCCTGCAAGTGGCCCGTACTTGACTCCACCAGATATGACAGAGCCTGTATTGCTAAGGTCGGAACAAATGCCATTTTTCATAAAGACGAAGCGTCGACTTCAGTATCCACTCCCCTAAGGGCAACCACAAACATACATACCGCGATTATCTGATCACGAGAAAAACACGACACACGAAGTGTGGAGTGGAAAGAGGAAAAGTTCCCACCGGGCGTGCTAGAATCTGTTCCCCTCCGAACGGCGGCTAAGACATGGACGTCTTGCCTGAGATTCGGGGCAGATGCTATTTGGTTTTATCCGTCCACCTCTCCGAAAATGCCAAGTTGATTTATGGCACCGTGTATCGGAGGTTTAGACGGATGCGGCTGATGTAACAGACTTCATCAGATTCCCCCTCGCTTGAGGGGTTTTTGATTATGGGGACGCTCTTCCCTGCAGGCGCAAGCCCCTGCAGTTAATTACGCTACCGTATCGCGGTAACAACTTTCTCCTTCTCCATAATTTCACTTCGTGTCATGGGTGTTTGTTTTGTTTGTGGTTGCCCGTGGATTGTATACGGAGACTAATTTATGTCGTCGTCCGTAGGACGTGGATTAGTCCAAATCCGTATTTTCTTAGATTTGGGTTTGGGATTTTGGTTTAAGGATACGTTAGACATATTTGAGGCTAAGGTCAACTTAAACATTTGTTAAGGATACGTTAGTCTAATTTGAGACTAAGATCAACTTAACGGGATCGTTTAGATCCGACAAAAGAGCATTTGGGCTCTATTGTTCCAGTTTAGGGACATAGTGGTCCATTGAATGTATGGCCGTCGGGACCCGTCACCTCTCTGACGACGTTGAAGGATTACAACGACAGATATCAGAGGAGTTCAGAGATGTACCCTTGAACCAAAGTTAGTTGGGAGGTTTATCGTTCCCATTTTGATTGGGACGCATTAGTCCATGAGTTTAAGGATGCATTAGTCCGTGAGTTTAAGGACGCATTAGTCCTTGAGTTTAAGGACGCATTAGTCCGTGAGTTTAAGGACGCATTAGTCCGTGAGTTTAAGGACGCCACAGTCCGTGTCAATGTGTGGTTGTCAGGACCCGTCACCTCTCTGACGACGTTGAAGGATTACAACGACAAATATCAGAGGAGTTCGGAGATGTACCCTTGAACCGGGTGTAAATTTATTTAAGAGAGCAGTCGTGCTCAATCAATTTAATTTGAGAACTTACGGCCAGAATTTGGCTAAATCCAGTTGAGAATATTCAACAGTTTTTATTTGCATTTGGCCTGTTAGGCCTTTACTAGGGCTCTGCCCCTGTTTAATAATGCATGGTATTTTGTTTGGTCTATTAGACCTTTATTTGGGCTCTGCCCTTTTTTTAAAATGATGCACAGCATCTGTTTTGGTCTGACAGACCTTTATTTGGGCTCTGCCCCCTTTCTAATAATGCAATGCATTTTTTTATTAGGCATGTTAGGCCCTTTTAATTGCGCTCTGTCCTTCTTTTTTATAATGCAGAGCATTAACTAGTCTGCTTAGGCTGCATAGCGAAAGGGCGACCATAAGGAACCCCCATCGGGGAGTGAAATAGAACATGAAACCGTGAGCTCCCACGCAGTGGGAGGAGAATGTGATCTCTGACCGCGTGCCTGTTGAAGAATGAGCCGGCGAAAGGCCCGTCCTAGTCATAAACCCGTCGGTCTCTCCCTAGAGCGCCACGTGGCTTGTCAGGCGCTTTGCGCCAGCGCAAGGCGCAAGCGCATGTGGAGGTGATACGCGTCACGCTTTGGTGAGCGCAGTGCGCTGCGACAATACGCTGCGCTGTTGCGCTGCTGACACGTGGCGCTCTCTGGTGGCTTGTGCCAATTTAAGAGAGCAGTGCTCTGTTTTTAAAGCGCAAGGCGCAGTTTGTTCTGTGGCTGACACGTGGCGCACTCTGGTGGCTTGCGCCAACCCAAAAGCGCAACAGTGCAAACTCAAAAGTGCAAGGCACTGTACAATATCTTGATCCAATTTTGGATTAAAGAAAAGAATCTTTTAAGATTCCAGAACCAATGTTTCATCAAAAGGCAATGCCTTTATGTAGATCAAATGATCTGTGAAGTAATACTTCTTTTTATCTTTTTGTGATTGGATCTTTTTGATCTTTTTTTCCTCTTTAATTGAAGATCTTGATCTTGATCATTGATCTCTTTTAGAAGAAAATTCTTCTTTTTATTCAAACGTTTTTACCTTTTCTTTCTCTGAGCTCTTCTCAAAATTTTCTTTAGAGGAGTTCTGTGTTTTTCTCTGTCTCCTCTGTATCTTTTCTCTCTTCTTCTTTTTTTTTTTATTTTAGAAAGAAGGATCATTGGTCGTCGGGACCCACCACCTCTCCGACGACACTGAGAGATTACAGTGCCATATATCGAAGGTGTGGAGGGATGTACCCTTTGAACCATGTCTCACTCATTAGGGGGGAAGAACAGGCTAAAGCTTAAGCTTCTCGCCGCTGAAAAAGGCTTCTTTGCGTTCACGCACGTGCGTCACACGTGTTGGGCGCTCATATTTGCACGTAGCGCACATGGAGCTTGCGCATTATGAGGAGAAGCAGGGCTTCTATATATGGAGAACTAAGCTCCTTTTAATATTATTAAATGTTCTCATGTGGTGCGCACGTGCGTTGCACGTGGTGGGCACACGTGCGTTGCACGGAGCGCACATGCGCATTATGAGAAGAAGCAGAGCTTCTATATATGGAGAACTAAGCTCCTTTTAATATTATTAAATGTTCTCATGTGGTGCGCACGTGCGATGCACGTGTTGCGCGCGTGGCGGGCACACGTGCGTTGCACGGAGCGCACATGCGCATTATAAGGAGAAGCATGGCTTCTATATATGGAGAACTAAGCTCCTTTTAATATTATTAAATATTCTCATGTGGTGCACGTGCGTTGCACGTGGTGCGCGCGTGGCGGGCACACGTGCGTTGCACGTAGCGCACATGCGCATTATGAGGAGAAGCATGGCTTCTATATATGGAGAACTAAACTCCTTTTAATATTATTAAATGTTCTCATGTGGTGCACGTGCATTGCACGTGGTGCGTGCGTGGCGGGCACACGTGCGTTGCACGTGGTGCGTGCATGGCGGTCATACGTGCGTTGCACGTAGCACACATGAGTATTATGAGGAGAAGCAGGGCTTCTATATATGGAGAACTAAGCTCCTTTTAATATTATTAAATGTTCTCATGTGCGTTGCACGTGGTGTACGCGTGGCGGGCAGACGTGCGTTGCACGTAGCGCACATGCGCATTATGAGGAGAAGCAGAGCTTCTATATATGGAGAACTAAGCTCCTATGGAGAACTAAGCTCCTTTGAGTATTGAATCTTTTGAGAATTGAACTCTACCCTTTCTAAGAGGTATCCCCTCTTATTTATATGGGAGTGGTAGAGAAGCCATCTCTCCTTTTCCCGATGTGGGACTAAAAATGCATTTTCCATATAGTAGAGCATTACTTTAGATTACACGTGCATAACACATTTGCTCATAACTTTTGATCTCGGATTAATTATGAGACCCATAATATATCAAATCGAAGGATTTTTCGAGATACTTTCGATACCATCAAAATTTAACTGTTTCTCATTCCGGAGTTTGTCAAAATACAGCTCGGAAAATACTGGTTCGCATCTTCTTCCTTAGATCACATGTGCATAGACATTTGCTCATAACTTTTGATCCCGGATGAATTATGAGGCCCATAATATATCAAATCGAAGGTTTTTTCGAGATGCTTTCAATACCATCAGAATTTAGCCATTTCTCATTCTGGAGTTTGTCAAAATACAGTTCGGAAAATACTGGTTTGCATCTTCTTCCTTAGATCACATGTGCATAGACATTTGCTAATAACTTTTGATCCCGGATGAATTATGAGGCCCATAATATATCAAATCGAAGGTTTTTTTGAGATGCTTTCAATAACATTAGAATTTAGCTATTTCTCATTTGTGAGTTTGTCAAAATACAGCCCGGAAAACACAGGTTCTCATTTTCTTAAACGTATCGCTGCCATTTGATGCCTTGGACTCTTTTGCGCAGAAATTTTTGGCGGGAACAGTATTTATGAAGTTTTATATTAAGTTTATTTGGTGTGGATTGGATCATCGCGAAATGAATAGCCCTATGCGTATTTGGATGTTGCGTGCTATCTGTTTCATTTCATTCATGTTGTATCCAAAATGTATATTCTTTTATCCGGGACGAGCGGTCGACATGTGGCCGTCGTTTCCGCTTATCCTATTATTATTTGTCGGGACTCGATCAGTCTGTGATCGATGTTACCATTGTATTAATACAAGTATTAGGATTACCCCACGGAGAAGTGCACTGGCATCCGGATTCTAGATTGTAGCGGGTGGCCATCTTAAGGAGCTGAGACCGGGCCGCTCGATTCTAGGATTGGCGGGCTGCTTGCTGTGCTTGTATGGGATTAGGATAGACCCACGGAGGAGTGCACTTGTCATCGGACTTGAGAAAGTGCTGGGTGGCCCTATCATGGAGATGATGTCGGGTTGCCTAGTTTCTCGAGTTAGCGAATGGCTTGCCGCACTCATAGGGGTCTGCTTTTGGCTATGCATGGGCTGTTCATGCGACCGAGATATTTCGTGTATCGTTTGTGGCTCGAACGAAACGCGGGATTTCTAGATGACCGACCATTCCAAACTCTATGATGCTGTTTTTCCTCATGCTGTAATGTGATTATTTGCGTGTGATGATATACTTATATATGTGATATATATATATGTGTGTGTGTGTGTGTGTGTGATATATATATATATATATATATATATATATATATATATATATATATTAATACTATATACGTTTTGCATCCGCGCTAGCCCTGCCCCCGCTCTGCCGTTAGTTAAGTAACCTAACGGTGTATGACGGGGCCCCGTGGCGAATGCGGATGGCGTATATGTGCATTATATTGTTCCTTTTCATGACTTTCTGTAATGTTTGTGTGAGAATGATAGTAGTAGATAATGAGATTATCTAAATAATGGGATTGTATTAATTACATTAATACAAACTAAAATAAACCTATACGTTGTAGGAAACAACTTTTTATAAAAGAGGAAATTTTAGTCGATTCTTTTGCTTTGCATCGAGACATTCGATTAGGAATGTCCTACACCTTATTCGATGAGGGAAGAGCCTTGATCTCGTCACTGGGAGTTCGCTTTCGGGCAAAAGTTTTTGTTACTAAAATTGTTTTTGTAGCCGTATTCTTTTGCTTTGCGTTGTGCTATTCGATTATGAATATCCCACACCTCATTCGATGAGGAAAAGAGTCTAGATCCATTCACGGGGAGTTCACTCTTAAGCAAAGGTCTACGTGACAATAAACTTTCAAAACTACCTGGTTCCGACGATGAGATCAAATTCATTACATTGATAGTTTTCTTCAAAACCAGACGTAGCCCTCTGTCATTTCAGGAAACAGAGTACTTAGTATTCATATTGCGTTTGTTGATCTTTAGTCAAGGCTTAGTGTACGGTAGCTAAGTGATGGCTTCCTGCTTGCATATGATGCGATTAGTTAGGACATTTGTACGACTCTGTTGATCTTTAGTCAAGGGTCGTACGGGTGGGTCTAAATTAATCACGAAATGATGGGCCGAACTTGACTAGGACTCTTATATTTGTTGATCTTTAATCAAGGTCATAGAGTCCTAGGGGTATAAACGACATCGGGAGTTTCAAGTGTTGAAACATGCAATGAGATTGCATACCTTCTATGGAGTGGGATAATTTGTTGATCTTTAGTCAAGATTACCACGCCATGATAGATTAGGTTCCGATTCCTACTGTGAGTAATAGCTACTCCCGGGAGATTTTCTATACAAAATCCCGGCTAGTTCTCCTTTTAGGGTTTGAAGGAGAATTTGACAGAACAGTGGGAGCCACCCTGATTAGATAAATATACCAATCTAATCAAGATTAGAGTGCATGCAAAGTGTTTCTTTTCTCTCTCTGGTAGCGACCCTGGACTGACCTTTAACTAGGACTCATTTACTATGTTGACCGACTTTTCTTCCAAATTGACAGCTTTGGAATGTCTGGATTACCCTAATCCATGACATAGTCACATATGTCCTTACATATCCTACTTCCCCTTCTGCTAACTCCAGAACCCTCTGTATTTGGTACAGAGATCCATATTGTTTGGAAGGCCATCGTATAGTTAGATATGAACTCGATGAAACTGTTTCAGTCTGAGGATGGCCACTGGTTCTGGATTAGATGAATTGTTCGTTTGTCTATCCCTCCTACCTTATCTCGAGCTCAAGAGCTTCTTACATATAAAAAGTGTATACCAATTACGCTTATTGGACAGTCTTCTTCCAATCCCAAAATTGGTGCTGAAGGAATGGAAAGGAGAAAACAAACTAGCATTAGTTTGGTATACAAGAAAGTAAGAAGGAAAGACATCAAAAGGGGTTGAAGTGAGAAAAGGAAATTGCGACTGCTATCATGAACCTGGGCAATGAAAAAGGCAATACTGGGAATACTTGACTAACCCCACCGAAACATTTTTTGATGTTTCGGATTTCCCGTGCGTCTGTGTTTTGAGAAACTATTTCTCGATAAACTCTAACTCTTGGGTATATAGTTACTGGATTAGAATCCCACATCTGTAGGGCGTTACAGATGCTGAGAAGGAGCAGAGAATTGAGAATGGATGATTTTATCCTCAATGTCGGCTTTCTGAGCAATTGTTGCTATTGAGAAAAATCATCAGGTTTTGCCTAAACAACAATCTTTTGGTTTTTTTTAACCAAAAGAATCTTTTTCAATTAACAACACACGGAAAATGAGTCAGTGGACTCTAGGGACTTATACATATTGATGTATGTCGTCCAATGTCCATACGGATATAGGGTTGGTACTAGGTATTCCATATTGAGAATGTGATTCTCTCTCAGATTACTCATTAGCGGGTGCGCTCCATGATGAGTAATATTGAGTTACCTTCTTCAATTTTTGGGATGCATTAGAAATAGATGCTTTTCAATTGATACTAGTTCCACCTAAACAAGTGCTTTATTTTCTATATGTGATATAGAATAGTGTTCATCTTAAAATTGTTAAGATATGGGACTATCCGGTTTGTATTTAGAACCATAATTCGAATAAACTCGAGGCACGTTTCGGAAATAACAGTATGTGGGTTATCCCAAGATTTCGCGTGGGATAATTTCTACCATTTTCAAGTTCAAAAGTGTTTAGTTCTTGACTCGCCACCTCCTTGGTTAAGGAATTTCTTGCAAAATAAATTAGTGGGAGGATGGAAGAACTGGAAATGGTTGCAGAACCACAAACAGTTACCAAAAGTTTAGTATAACCTGATGATCAATTTGACCCTAACAGACCATAGCTACTCCGCAGATTTAGTGGGTCACCTCTGTCACCTGAGAGATACTTCGGTTTTCTCATAGACGGTGATAAGGATGCTTGCATCATGTGATGATGACCTTACTAGTTATCAGCATGCCATAGGAAGTGGCGACTTCCGACTGATGGCTGAATGCCAAGTTATCCAAATTGGACTCCATGACTACAACAAATTATAGACTTTGTTGTGTGCTCTTGAAAGGGGTAAATCCCATAAGGAGCATACAGATCTTTTGAGATAAGTGCAAATGGAAAGGTGTTAACCTAATAAGGCCAGACTTATAGTTAACATGTATTCATCAAATACCCGATATGGATTGTGATGATACTGTTGCTTCAAAGTCTGTGCTGAAGTCCATGTGGATAAAATTTGCCAACTGTTGTTTTCATGAATATGATATCTGGTATGAGTATGATTATAATATCTTTCTAAATTGGATTTAGAAGTGTACGTGTATATGACTCTACCAGAGGATTGTCTTAGTCAGTGGGCGCAGCGGAAAGTTTGCAAAATTACTTAAGTCTATTTGTAGACTAAAGCAGGTATAGTGGAGGTGGATCGTTTATTTTTTGATGCAACGGTAAAAGTGTTTGACTTTATCAAAATAAGAGATGAACCAGGTATTTGTAAGAAAGTTGTAGAGAGTACTGTCTGATTCTGCATACTGATGTGAATAACATACTCTTGATGGGAAGTGATATTCCTACAATATGATTCGGTCAAACGTTGGTAGTCCGGTCCTTCACTTCTAAAGCTTAAAGTAGTAGTCCCTTAGCTCCAAGTAGTAATCCCTAGAACTCTTCTTAGGCTTCACTTGGTGAAAGGAACGAGCTTACTTCGTCGTCTTCGAGGCCGAAAATGACCCACCCTGAAGTTACTCTAATTCAAGCTACCTCTTCACTAATATAGAAATTAGTGAAGCAAACAACCTAATCTTATGGGCTAGATGAGAATAGGTTGATAAAGTAGGAATTTTGCTCACTTTAGAAATCTCTTTTTCTTTTTCCTCATGAAAAGCTAGAGAGCAAAATGAGATGAAGAAGATGAACTATGGTGAGAAAATATCTCAAGTGATAATGTAGAGAGTTAACCATGGGCTAAAGATAAAGGTTGGGTTATAAAATATCTAGAGTAAAACAAAAATTAGTGGGGTGAGTCACGGCTTCTACATGCTTCTACAAGCATCTTAAGCCATGCACATTTCCACCTAATTTTTGAATTACTCTTAATAAATAAACACCTAAATTATCTTTAGTTTTGGTGTGAGTCTCATACACCCATGTTCTATGTATCATCCACCATAACACAATATACAAATACATATATTAATATAAATTACATATATATTAAATGTATTTCAAAGAGAAGAAATTCTTTAGTGAGCATTATATTAGTTAATATATATTTATATATCAAATATATTAATATATATCAAATTATTAAATCAACACTTAATTTAATAATCCGGTTATATCACATATAACTGACTAATATCATTTATATGTATATCACATTATTGAAACAACACTTGATT
The DNA here is from genome assembly GCA_030015575.1 of Agapanthus africanus. NCBI lineage: Eukaryota > Viridiplantae > Streptophyta > Magnoliopsida > Asparagales > Amaryllidaceae > Agapanthus > Agapanthus africanus. The sequence goes on along the minus strand of JASDDO010000024.1, from coordinate 830,633,793 downwards.
CAATAACCCGGTCATATCACATATAACCGACCGATATAATATATCGCAAGATTAGAATACGGTTTCATATACACGTATTTAATTAAGCTCCCGCACATATCACATATGTGCCCTACTTCGTTTCGTTTGAGCTAGGAAACCTCTGTGTGGGACTCTAAAGACTCGTCAATACGCCAGCAGTAGGTAATGATCACATCAGTCATCCACAAGCGGTTAGCGGTACTAGCTGGACATAACGGCTCCCCAGGTATTGAGCGAATAGAAGATCAACAAGCAAGCTTTTCCAAACTCCCGCAAAGCCTATAAGCAACACTTACCGTACATTCCGGTTTCTTTGTCTGATATGTCGCATATCAAGTCTAGGGGTGGAATCGTCAAACCCAAGTAACTCGATAAGTCATGCCGATGTGTGGCCTATAACCGTTCGAGAAACTACTGATAACACTTACCAGTAAATCTCATCAACCCTGGTCAGGGACTTGCTGTTATAGCCAATCGACAGCTTTGGAATGTCTGGATTACCCTAATCTATGACATAGTCACATATGTCCTCACATATCCTCCTTCCCCTTCTGCTAACTCCAGAACCCTTTGTATTTAGTACAGAGATCCATATTGTTTGGAATGCCATCGTATAGTTAGATACGAACTCGATGAAACTGTTTCAGTCTGAGGATGGCCACTGGTTCTGGATTAGATGAATTGTTCGTTTGTCTATCCCTCCTACCTTATCTCGAGCTCAAGAGCTTCTTACATATAAAAAGTGTATACCAATTACGTTTATTGGATAGTCTTCGTCCAATCCCAAAATTGGTGCTGAAGGAATGGAAAGGAGAAAACAAACTAGCATAAGTTTGGTATACAAGAAGGTAAGATGGAAAGACATCAAAAGGAGTTGAAGTGAGAAAAGGAAATTGCGACTGCTATCATGAACCTAGGCAATGAAAAAAGCAGTACTGGGAATACTTGACTAACCCCATCAAAACATTTTTTGATGTTTCGGATTTCCCGTGCGTCTGTGTTTTGAGAAACTATTTCTCGATAAACTCTAACTCTTAGGTATATAGTTACTGGATTAGAACCCCACATCTATAGGGCGTTACAGATGCTGAGAAGGAGCAGAGAATTGAGAATGGATGATTTTATCCTCAATGTCGGCTTTCGGAGCAATTATTGCTATTGAGAAAAATCATCAGGTTTTGCCTAAACAACAATCTTTTGGTTTTTTTTAACCAAAAGAATGTTTTTCAATTAACAGCACACGGAAAATGAGTCAGTGAACTCTAGGGACTTATACATATTGATGTATGTCGTCCAATGTCCATACGGATATGGGGTTGGTATTAGGTATTCCATATTGAGAATGCGATTCTCTCTCATATTACTCATTAGCGGGTGTGCTCCATGATGAGTAATATTGAGTTACCTTCTTCAATTTTGGGGATGCATTAGAAATAGATGCTTTTCAATTGATACTAGTTCCACATAAACAAGTGCTTTATTTTCTATATGTGATATAGAATAGTGTTCATCTTAAATTTGTTAAGATATAGGACTATCCGGTTGTGTTTAAAACCATAATTCGGATAAACTCGAGGCACGTTTCGGAAATAACAGTATGTGGGTTATCCCAAGATTTCGCGTGGGATAATTTCTACCATTTTCAAGTTCAAAAGTGTTTAGTTCTTGACTCGCCACCTTCTTGGTTAAGGAATTTCTTGCAAAAGAAATTAGTGGGAGGATGGAAGAACTGGAAATGGTTGCAGAACCACAAACAGTTACCGAAAGTTTAGTATAACCTGATGATCAAATTGACCATGACAGACCATAGCTACTCCGCAGATTTAGTGGGTCGCCTCTGTCACCTGAGAGATACTTCGGTTTTCTCATAGACAGTGATAAGGAGGCTTGCATCATGTGATGATGACCCTACTAGTTATCATCATGCCATAGGAAGTGGCGACTTCCGACTGATGGCTGAATGCCAAGTTATCCAAATTGGATTCCATGACTACAACAAATTATAGACTTTGTTGTGTGCTCTTGAAAGGGGTAAATCCCATAAGGAGCATACAGATCTTTTGAGATCATTGCAAATGGAAAGGTGTTAATCTAATAAGGCCAGACTTGTAGTTAACATATATTCATCAAATACCCGATATGGATTGTGATGATACCGTTGCTTCAAAGTCTGTGCTGAAGTCTATGCGAATAAAATTTGCCAACTGTTGTTTTCATGAATATGATATCTGGTATGAGTATGATTATAACATTTTTCTAAATTGGATTTAGAAGTGTACGTGTATATGACTCTAACAGAGGATTGTCTTAGTCAGTGGGCGCAGCGGAAAGTTTACAAAATTACTTAAGTCTATTTGTAGACTAAAGCACGTATAGTGGAGGTGGCTCATCTATTTTTTGATGCAATGGTCAAAGTGTTTGACTTCATCAAAATAAGAGATGAACCAGGTATTTGTAAGAAAGTTGTAGAGAGTATTGTCTGATTCTGCATGCTGATGTGAATAACATACTCTTGATGGGAAGTGATATTCCTACAATATGATTCGGTCAAACGTTGGTAGTCCGGTCCTTCACTTCTAAAGCTCAAAGTAGTAGTCTCTTAGCTCCAAGTAGTGATCCCTAGAACTCTTTTTAGGCTTCACTTGGTGAAAGGAACGAGCTTGCTTCGTCGTCTTCGAGGCCGAAGATGATCCACCCTGAATTTACTCTAACTCAAGCTACCTCTTCACTAATCTAGAAATTAGTGAAGCAAACAACCCAATCTTATGGGCTAGATGAGAGTAGGTTGATGAAGTAGGAATTTTGCTCACTTTAGAAATCTCTTTTTCTTTTTCTTTTCTCACCTTATGAAAAGCTAGAGAGCAAAATGAGATGAAGAAGATGAACTATGGTGAGAAAATATCTCAAGTGATAATGTAGAGAGTTAACCATAGGCTAAAGATAAATGTTGGGTTATAAAATATCTAGAGTAAAACAAAAATTAGTGGGTCGAGTCATGGCTTCTACATGCTTCTACAAGTATCTTAAGCCATGCACATTTCCACCTAATTTTTGAATTACTCTTAATAAATAAACACCTAAATTATCTTTAATTTTGGTGGAGTCTCATACACCCATGTTCTATGTAACATCCACCATAACACAATATACAAATACATATATTAATATAAATTACATATATATTAAATGTATTCCAAAGAGAAGAAATTCTTTAGTGAGCATTATATTAGTTAATATATATTTATATATCAAATATATTAATATATATCAAATTATTAAATCAACACTTGATTTAATAATCCGGTTATATCATATATAACCGACTAATATCATTTATATGTATATCACATTATTGAATCAACACTTGATTCAATAACCCGGTCATATCACATATAACCGACCGATATAATATATCGCGAGATTAGAATACGGTTTCACATACATGTATTTAATCAAGGTCCCGCACATATCACATATGTGCCCTACTTCGTTTCGCTTGAGCTAGGAAACCTCTGTGTGAAACTCTAAAGACTCATCAATACGCCAGCAGTAGGTAATGATCACATCAGTTACCCATAAGCCGTTAGCGGTACTAGCTGGACATAACGGCTCCCCAGGTATTGAGCGAATAGAAGATCAACAAGCAAGCTTTTCCAAACTCCCGCAAAGACTATTAGCAACACTTACCGTACAGTCCGGTCTCTTCATCTGATATGTCGCATATCAAGTCTAGGGGTGGAATCGTCAGACCCCAGTAACTTGATAAGTCATGCCGATATGTGGCCTATAACCGTTCGAGAAACTACTAATAACACTTACCAGTAAATCTCATCTGCTCTGGTCAAGGACTTGCTGTTATATCTAATCGAGTATAACGCAACATTAACCCCCAATACCGGGAGAGACGAAACCCCTCCTATCGCTCATTGTCTCCATGTGACTCGGGACTGTATCCAAAATCCACCTGTTTTCATAACTCCTTTGAGCCGTGGTAGGGAGGAAATCAAAGCACAGTAGGAACCACACAAGACTCTATAACGATCTCGGGTCTACAGACTAACATGTACAAGTGTCATCAGAGAACTGCTATCTGACGATTGGTATAGTACCATCTAGGAGTTCTCGGCGAGTCCTGTTCGGTATACCCATTCTCTAATGAGCACCTGTGTACAATCTTTGATATCAAACACCAATAGTTGTGGGGTCAACCATCGCCCTCATACAGTGTCAAGAAACGTACACACTAGTCTACTATGAAATATCGATGCCCTGTCTCGATACTCTCTCGATTAGGAAATGTTAAAGGATGTGCTTATGAACTACACAAGCCCCACTAGTATGATCTGCATAATAGTCCTGATAGTCAAGCTAACATCCTAAGGGCTTTATCAACATGTATCAGAGAGACAATATAATAATATTAGTGTATATGTTAAGATAAAGAGCAACCAGATAGCATACTATCATTTCGAGTAAGAAAGTCCTATATATATATATATGTCCAAGCATCCATTATAATATACAATAATGTACAATAATCGCATCTAGGGCATACATATGACTATCAAAAATCACCATCTGATTATGAAATTAGATTGAGATCTCTCAAACAAGAGATCTTTTAAACTAACCAACAAAATTTCCTCATCTATATAAAGGATCCGAGACTTCAAGTCTCATAAGGAAAATCAACCCCATATGGTGATAAAAAAAGCTACAACTGAGAATTTAATTCTCTTGTTGAAGAAAAACTCCTTCTTACTCTCTTCAAACTCTTAATAAAGAAAAAAGCAGAGATCAAAATATCTCCTTTACCTAATATATATAAATGAAAGGGTTTAACCCTTTATAAAGAACATAGATCTTTCTCTAGATCTGAGATCTGCAAGACAAATCTCCCATAAGTTGAGAATTTAAATCTCATCTGGAAGATATTGTTCTTCAAACTCAAGATCTAGGTGAAAAACTAGATATGAGAAAAGAAACATGAAGAAAAGAAATGGAATGTATAATCCAGAAATTTAATTCCTCTAAAATAAAGTTCAACCACTAAAAAACTTAGTTCTCATAAAAAAAAAACAAAGGCACTTAGCTCTCAAAAACCCGATTCCAGATATTCAAAAATAGAGATCTTGGTGATCATTAATGGCTAAAATATCATTAATAGTGTTGGGGTAAAAAATTACACCCTGGTTGACCAAGTCAAAATCAAAGTCAAGCCAAGTTCAAGTGGGCCCATAACCAAGTCGAGCCCGAATATGAAGCGACCAGCCTTCCCCATACCAAGAAGAAAATTACGTAATAAATAAGTTTAATGTAATTTTCATCCATGAATGTAAAATAAATGGGCAAAAAGCTAAATTTTTATAAAGCCCATGGCTCATGTGCAAAAAGAAATAAGCACATGGGCATGGGGTGGTAAAAATGCCATTTTGTAAAGCCCAAGGGGCTATATGTAAAATTGTGTAACCTATAAAAGGCAAACATCATGATGAAATGAGAATAATATTCCCTTCAAAAATTAAGGTTCTGTACCTCCTTCTCCTTCCTTAAGGTTCTAAGCCTTCTTCCTTTTTTTGAAGTAAATCAAAAGATTAACTCTTTCTTTTCCAAAAAGAAATAATTTTTCACCATAAAACCCTTGAAGGGGTGCTTAGATATCCTATCAAATCTCTAAAATGGGAGATTTTTAAGTCCCACCTCCCTTTTCTCCAAGATCCAGCCAACAGAGAGGGGGAAGAAGGAGACCCATCTCCAAAAATCCCACTTTGGGAAGATTCACCCATGCATGTGGTCCGCTGGCTCCCACGCTCCATCTCACGCGTCCTCAGGACGCTTCTCTCCCCTCTTTTTCCTACACGCTCTTCACCCCCGTAAACTCTGCGAAGCCCCCGATACGTCCAAAACACCTTCAAAACACAACACACGTATATTGCACATTAAGTTCGCATGACCAGTTTTACCCGTCAATTGGAGGTTTTCTCGCTCCGAAATCAAGGAGTAATTAACGGCAGCTTAGTCCATGGCTACCGGAGATTCGGATCCCCACAATCAATAAACCCTAGCCTACCCTAGGCAGGGGGAATCTGTATACGCTTGACAAGCGATGCTTATTCCTATCTCAATGGGGTGACGAAAAACACAGATTCTAGCACGTCCGGTGGGACCTTTTCTCTCCTCCCATATTTCGGATTAAACGTTCATGCGAACTCAATCAACATATATATCGATTGCAGGTACCAAAATCATGCTTCTTTGTGCAGGATAACAACTTTCCAATCACAGTCTTCAAATTCAACGAGAATGTCTTCAAGGACCAGTTCGATCTCTGAGGCAACTCCGGTGACTTACGTGGTTAAGAAAAATGCCGATATGATCCTCTCGGCGAGTCTCATGACGCAGTGGGAGGAGGCTTCACGCCAATTTGGTTCCATCATCATCTATCCCGCTGGAAGTGCTCATCTGGTGGAGACCCGGGCAAACCAAGTGGCCAAACCGACCTCAAGGGGCAGGAGGCCAAATGTGGTGGTCTCGAGGGCGCCCCAACCCAAACGCAAGTCGGTGTTCGAACGGCTCTTCTTGGCCCAGCTGGGGGAAAATCCGTCAGAACGAAAAAAGTCACCAGATGTCACGGGCAAGCTCAGGCGATGCCTTCAAAGAGTGTGCAAGCGGATGTCTTTTCAAGGCTCTCTACCAGCCGGCCTACGGCGACTTCCCGAAGAGCAGAAGCCTGCCAGGTGCTCAAAACAAAGAAGATGAGGCAGAAGCGGCTCAGATATAGAGACAACAAAAAGGCCAGGGCTCCGACCAAGTTAAATTTTGTGATGTTCCAAATCCCGGATTGCTCCGCGACTACAGCCGTGCTGTGAAAACCCGCAATTCTTTCGAGCCCTTAAAGTGGGTCCAGAAGAATGCGATATCTGCCAAGATTAAGAAGGCCGCAATTCAAAATGTTCTACGAAGGGATGTGTCCATGCTCCAGCACAAAAGGCATGACACCCTCTCTTCACGAGTCTATCAAGCACTTCGTGCAGCGTGAAAGCAGTAGGGCAAAGCTAGAAAAGAAGCGCCAGCGCCACCCAAGGACCCATCCAGGCCAACCGTCTTTAGTCACTTATCCTTTCATGAAAAGGAAGGGCCATGAAGGAAGTCCAAGAAATCAACTGCCAAAGATAAAGAGATGGATGGATATGTGATCCACACTGTCTATATGGCGGGCACGCATAGCAAGAGCAAGGATGGGGCCACCACATCTCAAATCCAATCTGGTGTGAATGTGGCAACCACTTTCCAAGACCAGAAGACCGTTGCAGTGAGGTTGATAAGCAAAGAGATCCGTTGGTTCATGAGGAGTTGGGCTCGGAAAGCGAAGAGGAGCCAATCTTCTGTTCCAAGACCGCAGAGCATTAACTTCTCCAAGAGCTCCAGAAGCGGCTCAGAAATAAAGACAAGGAGATGGCCAAGCTCTACTTGAAGATTGATGACTTGACAAACGTCGTCTTACAGCTCATGGCCGAAGTTGCCTCTCAGCCACCCAATCAAGCACAGAGCTCTGCTCATAAATCGGGAAACGGTGTACGGAGGCAGCCGACGCCTATTCCCTCAAATCCAAAGGTGGGCAAGCCGCATGAAAGTAGGCCGCATCCTCTCTCAGGAAATGTCTTGACTACCAATGGTAGCAACTCGCTAACGCAAGATCAAATCATGGATTTGGTAGCCAACAAAGTCAAAACATTGGTAGCCGAAGCCGGAGCGCAAAAAGATGTCAGCGGTAGTAGGAGACTATATCCTGCTCGGTATGATCTGGTAGAGTTTCCTGGTGGCTATGTCATCCCCAAATTTGGAAGATTCGATTGGACGGGAAATGTGAATCTGTACATCGCCCACTTTAAAGCCTTATGCGGGAATACTGGGGGCAATAATGCGCTTCTCCTCTGCCAGTTCGTTAATAGCCTCACCGATGTCTCTTTCGACTGGTACACGAGCATACCGGATGGCTCCGTTACTACTTTCGTCCAAATGGAATCTCTGTTTCAGAAAAGGTTCTTGAGTGTCAGCGATAAGATCACCATTGCCGACCTTGTGAGGACCAAACCAAAGAACAACGAAAGCAACATGAATTTTATAAGCCGATGGTGCAATCTCTCTGTCAAATGTGAGCCACCGTTGGAACAAGACCAATCTTTCAATCTCCTCATTGGAAATCTCGGCACCTGAATGAATCCTTTTCTATGCACCACGGGTCTCAAGACGTTCCAAGAACTGACCAAGAAAATTCAAATGTTGGAGCGCTCAAAACAGGAATCCTCCTCGGATTCCCAAAATAACAATAAATCCTGGAAAAACCGAAAGGACGATAATCGAAAGGGCAGAAATTCTGATGATGCAGAATCTTTTAACATTTCGGCTGACCGAAATAGGCGAAGGACAAGCGTGCCCAATGTCAACCAACCTCAGAAGCCATTGTTGGGAGGGGGAGGAGAATCGCCTTTGAAAGAGAAACTGAATAGGGTCTATTCCTTCAGAAGGGACAAAGTATGTAAAATATTCAAAGATTCCATAAGAAACGGTCTACAATTGCCGGAATTAAAAGGACTGCAAGAAGCGAATATAACCGACGACCCCAAATATTTCCCCCATCACAGAGTGATAGGTCATGCAATTGAGGACTGCTTTGTCTTTAAAGATTAGGTTGAAAAACAATACAAGGCAGGAGAGATAGAACTGTCTAAAGGCGTGTTTGTAAACAATCAAGTTACGACCACCAATTTCATACAAACAGAGACCGAAGCCCTTCGGGAACCTATTGTCCTCAGTCGTCTACCTTTCTTTAACAAGAGCGGACTAAGGCAATAAGCCAAAAGCCAAACGAGCAATATTGCCAATGAAGAAGCAGTAGACGGGTACACAACCCATACGGTCTACATGATGGAGCCCAGAGGAACAAATCCTCCTATGCCTTATACCCATGGTAATGATGTGGTTGTTGCCATCCAACACTGGCTCGGTCCAGATGATGAAGAACCCGCTCAGGCTATTAAGCCAAAGGAGCCCGTAGTTCCTCCAGAATCGAGCTCAGGCGGTAAAGATGACCACCACGTCGTTAAACTGGGAATAATTGACCACCACGCCATTAAACTGTGAACAATCGACCCCTAAGTCATTAAACTGGGAGTGTAAAAAACAATTTGTATAAAAAAAAGCCGAAATGATGGGGCAACTCGCAATAAAAATCAAAGACTAAAATAAAAATGAAAATAAATTGACGAAATGAAGGAGCAACCGCCAATAAATAGCCGAAATGATAGGGTAATCGCGACCTTCGCGATAAGAAAAGCTGAAATGGTAGAGCAATCGCGGTAAAAAAAACTTGTATACAAATAAATATTTCAAATTCCCAAACGACGAATGATGAGTCGCTCCTGGTACCATATTCCAGTGCAGCGATGCAGACGCCAACCAAAATCCAAATCCCTAAATTCCGAAACGGCAAATGATGTGTCGCTCCTGGTACCATATTCCAATGCAGCGATGCAGACGCCAACCAAAATCCAAATCCCCAAATTCCCAAACGGCGAATGATGAATCGCTCCTGGTACCATTCCAGTGTTAGCGATACAGACGCCAACAAAATTCTAAATCCCACAAATTCTCTCAGACCTATGGCCAGTCCCTAAATTGACTACCGTATACAATCTACAGGCTCAAATAATCCTAATCACACCCATGCCTCACCGCAATCACCTATCCCTCGGACGGTCTCCGCCTTTGGAATTATCCTCCATTTAGGAAGACCCACTCATGTGTTCTCACGATGCATGAGGAGAACAAAGCTTACGAGATCCTCTCGACTAATAAGAAAACATCTTCGTGGGATCTTTACGACTCACAAGGAAAAACACACTTGGGGGTCCAAACGAATCCTAAGGAGAAAATACACCTACATGATCCTTTTGACTCGTAGGGAGCAAATGCTTTTATGAGACCCTTACGGCTCATAAAATTGAAAAGCCTTAGGTGATAGGGACCTAAACCTGTCTCCTAATCCATCGCTCCCCAACGGGTAAAGGCAAATGATGAATTGCTTTTGGCACCTGTGCTCCAGTGTTAGCAACGCTGATGCCGACCCTAACCCTAAAATTCTAAACTTTCAATCTAATAAACCCCTAAGTCGTTAAACTGGGAACATATGACCCCTAAGTCATTAAACTGAGAACGAGGAAAATCCCCTCATGGCAAATGATAATTCGCTCCTGGTACCATATTCCAGTATAGCGATGCTGATGCCAAATCAAAACCAAAATCCTCAAATCCTCTCATGGCAAATGATGATTCGCTCCTGGCACCATATTCTTATGTAGCGATGCTGATACCAACTTAAATCCCATGTTCTCCACGGCAAGTGATGATTCGCTCCTGGTACCATATTTCAGTATAGCGATGCTGACGCCAAACAAAAACCCAAATTCCAAATCTCAGGCTCAAAAACCCCGCTGGACGGATAAGAAACTCCCAAATCAAATCAGATCAACAAGTCAACCAACGACCTTCCCGTCGGAATCAAGCTCCATCTTAGAATCACGTCAACCAAAAATATCTGCGGCGGAATCACGCTTCGTCTCGGAGTGTACCCCGTGTCGAAATCATACTTTGCCTCGGAGCATCTGCCTTCCATGTCGGAATTATGCTTCGCTTGGGAATTGACCTCTACATAGGAATCATGTTTCATCTCAAAATGTACCCCGTGTCGAAATCATGTTTCGCCTCGGAGTATCCGCCTTCCCTGTCATAATTATGCTTCGACTCGGAATCAACCTCTACATCGGAACTATATTTCGTTCAGAATGTCAACCTCTACGTCGGAACCATACTTCTTCTCAAAATGTGCCCCATGCCGGAATCATGCTTCGCCTCGGAGTATCTGCCTTCCTTGTCGGAATTATGCTTCGACTCGGAATCAACCTCTGCATCGGAACTATGTTTCATTCAGAATGTTTACCTCTGCGTCGGAACCATGCTTCATCTTAGAATATGCCCCGTGTCGGAATTATGCTTCGCCTCGGAGTATCTGCCTTCCCTGTCGGAATTATGCTTCGCCTGAGAATCAACCTCTGCATCGGAGCTATGCTTCGTTCAGAATGTCTTCCCTGCATCGGAATTAAGTTTCGTCTCAGGATACACCTATCTCGTGTCGAAATTATGCTTCGCCCCGGAATCCTGCGTCGAAACTATGCTTTGTCTCAGAATATATCCTCCCCCTGGAATTATGCTCCGCTCTTCGGAATGATGCTCTGATCCTGGAATTATGCTCCGCTCCTCGGAATGATACTCCGATCCCGGAATTATGCTCCTGGAATTATGCCCCGCCCTTCGGAATGATGCTCCAACCCTGGAATTATGCTCTGCTCTTTGGAATGATGCTCCGATCCCGGAATAATGCTCAGCCCCCGGAATGATGTTCCACCTCGAAGTCAAACTCCCCATGAACAAGATCCATCAATTTCATGCACACAACACATATACGCGGTGTGTATTTATTGATGGGGGCACTTTGTTGGGGTAAAAAGTTACACTCCGGTTGACCAAGTCAAAGTCAAGCCCAAGGCAAGTGGGCCCATGCCCAAGTCGAACTCGAATATGAAGCGACCGGCCTCCCCTATGCCAAGAAGGAAATTACGTAATAAATAAGTTTGATGTAATTTTAATGCATGAATATAAAATAAATGGGAAAAAAGCTAAATTTTTGTAAAGCTCATGGCTCATGTGCAACACGAAATAAGCACATGGGCATGGGATGGGCAAAATTCCATTTTGTAAAGCCCAAGAGACTATATGTAAAATTGTGTAACCTATAAAAGGCAAATATCATGATGAAATGAGAATAATAATTCATTCTCCTAAAAAACTAGGGTTCTGTGCCTCCTTCTCCTTCCTTAAGATTCTAAACCTTCTTCTTTTTTTTTGGAAGTAAATCAAGAGTTTAACTCTTCCTTTTCCAAAAAGAAATAATTTCTCACCATAAAACCCTTGAAGGGGAGCTCAGATCTCCCATCAAATTTCTAAAATGAGAGATTTTTAAGTCTCACCTCCCTTTTTCTCCAAGATCCAGCTAACAGAGAGGAGGAAGAAGGAGACCCATATCCAAAAATCCCACTTTGGGAAGATCCAAGGCTCAAGAGAAGATCCAGGGCTCAAGGGAGAAGAAATGGGTCTCCTTTCATCATCTTCGAAAATCTCCTGGGAGTTTAATTCCGAACAAGAATCTCTTCTTTAGGAGTTTAACTCCAAACCAAATTTTGAGAAGCTCAACTCAAAAATCTAAATCCCCGAAAGAGTTGAACCCCAAAAAATCCAGATCTTTTAGGAGTTTAACTCCATAAAAAGATCCTTTTTAGGAGTTTAACTCCAAAAGTAACTCGGGAGTTCAACACCCAGTCCAAGGGTTAAGCCCCTTTTTCCACGGGCGCCAAGCGCCCGCGTGCGGAGCGCGTGATCCGCCGGCGCCCGCGTGCAGGGAGCATGAACCGCCGGCACCCAGCGTCCACGCGCCACGCATGTAGCCTATTGGCTCCCACCGCCCACATGCCATCTCACGCGTCCTTAATACGCTCCTCACTCCTCAAAACATATCCCTTATTAGAAAAAATTTCTAACGGGACGCTACCCCGCACCATGCAAGGCTGCTAGCCCCCCTGACCACCGGCCTGCTATCTGGGTAACGGGACCCCGATAAATTTTGCGTTGCCCCCAATACGTCCAAAACACCTTCAAAACACAGTACACGCATATTGCACATTGAGTTCGCATGACCAGTTTTACCGGTGGATCGGAAGTTCCCTTGCTTCAAAGGCGAGGGGTAATTAACGACAGTTTAGTCCGCGGCTGCTGGAGATTCGGATCCCCACAATTAATAAATCCCAGCCTACCATAGATAGGGAAAATCTGTATACGCTTGACAAGCGACGCATATTCCTATCTCAATGGGGGTGACAAAAAGTACTCTACAAATAGAACTTTAACTTCTTTCAAAAAAAAATAGAGATTAAATTTCCAAAGATCCAGCGTCTCACGTGCCTCACACGTGAGCGTCCATAAATAAAGACACAGCGCCATACGTGAGTGCCCATAAATAAAGACTTAGCGTCTCACGTGCCTCACACGTGAGCGCCCATAAGTAAAGATCCGGCGCCTCACGTGCTATCCACGTGAACGTTTAAAAATTGTCAAGTCTGAGTGTCCCACGTGATACCCACGTGAGCGCTGTGTAAAAGTTCTTAGTACTATATATTCAAAGTGTTTAAGTGCTTAGCACTGATAGGACAACGTCCAAGTCTGAGCGTCTCGCGTGATACCCACGTGAGCGCCAGAGCAGAAGTTGGATATTATATTCATAGTCAAAAGACTAAGTGCTTAGCACTGCTAGATGATGAAAAAGCCTAAGACTGAGCCCAAAATTGGCTAAGTCTCTGAAATTTCCTTGAACCCATATTGTTCATTACAGCTGAGCCCATATGCTATGTTGATGGATCTTAAAAAAATTTAATGATCCTTAAGTATATTTCTAAGTTGATCTTAGTCTCATATAAGACTAATGTATTCTTAGTTAAAATAAATTGAGCTCATATGCTCATATATATTTAAGTTGATCTTAATCTAAAACCAGATTAACGGTCCTTAAATAAAATATCCTCTGAACTGACGGAACATATAAGCTAGCTTCAAACCCAAATTTAATATACGGATTTGGACTAATCCGCGTCCTACGGGCAACGACATAAACTAGTCTCCGTATACAATCCATGGAATCCCCTAAAATAAACAAAATATAACACGACACGAAATGATCTACCTAGAGCAGGAGAAAGTTTTTATCGCAACACGATAACGTAATTAACTCCAGGGGTTTGCATCTATAGGGAAGAGCGTCCCCACAATAAAAAAACCCCCTCATAAATGAGGGGGAATATGATAAAGTCACGCTACATCAGTCGTATTCATCCAAACCTCCTATGTATGGTGCCATAAATCAACTTGGCATCTTTGAAGAGGTGGATGTATATGTTATAAATAGTATCTGCCCCAAAATTCAGGCAAGACGATCTATCCCAGTTCGTCTCTATTTTTTACGGTAACCACTTCACTTTGATTATTAGTGTGTAGCTAAAGCATACGTTTGGTAATTATCAGGTAGATCATCTTCGACGAGGAAGACCGACTCCCAAGCTTGTTTTCGATGACTTAGGAGCTAAAAAGGTGGTGTAGAAAATGAGGGACACAGCTACAAAGGTTATAATTACTAACCGAGTAGCTAAACTCCTTCTAGTGTTTTCTAGTTTAGTATTTGGATTCGATTCTAGGTCGCGGAGCTCATGCTCTTGATTTGAAATTTTCGTTTTGTATTCCGCTTTGGTCGCAAGTTTGCGGAACGAGCACGAGCGTGTATCAATATGGTATCAGAGCCACCCAAACGCTAGAACTAGTTTTAGACAATATTTACGTTTCGAAACTAAAAATTTCCATTTTTCGATAACTTTAAAACTCAAGTTTTTGTCGATTTTTTATTGATCTCTGAAAAAAATTTAAATAAGTGCAGAGATCTTGTTATAAGATATAAGAACTTGGGGAGAAAAATGAGGACCTAATTCCCCATAATAGCTGCCCAAATTGCTCTATTTCCCGCCATGGTCGGTTTTGTAGTGTCCTCTTGTCTCCAATTTTTTCTAGGTGCGTTATCTCATTAAAACTTGGTTTTTTGTTATGTTTGTTTTGGCCCAGATTTCATCTGTTGTTATCTTTGCATTTGGGCAACACGGAAAGATTTAAAATCGAAACTGTTGCATCGTTTATATCTTTGTGTTTGTATATGTGTTTGTATATGTTGTATAATTGCTATAGGTCGATTAGACGAGATTGCAAATACTTGATTCCCCTGTGATGATGTATATCTTGTGATGCTATAGTCGAATAGTCGTTGTGGATAGCTCTCATATTAGAATGTTTGTATATTTGTTTATTCGGGATGAGCGGCCGGATTGTGGCCGTCGTTGCCACTTGTTGTATATTCTTTTATTGGAACACGACCGGGTTGAGGTTGATGTTACCATTGTATATTCATTCATTCTTGTATTAGGATAACCCATGGAGAAGTTCTCGAATAGCCGGGTTCTAGAGTGTGACTAGGTGGTCGTCTCACAGTGGCGAGTACGAGCCGTCTCGCTCTAGAATTGGCGAGCTATTCGCCGCACTTACAGGGGTTTAGGATAGACCAACGGTGGAGTGCTCAAGTTACTGGATTCCATGAAGTAGCGGGTGGCCCACTCATGTTATTGAGTGATGGTTTTCTCACTTCTAGAATTGACGGGTAGCTTGCCGCGCTCGTAGGGGTCTTTGCTTTAGGTGATGTTCGAGCCATCCACACGACTGGAGAACGTTGGTTTTCGTTTGCGGCTCAAACGAAACACGGGGCTCCTATTTTACCGGCTATTCCATCTTATTTATTGCATGCCTGTGATATTTATTACCTGCCTGTGATGATATATACAAATATTGTATATGTTTTGCACCCGTGCTAGCCCTGCCCATGCATTGTCGTAAGTTAAGTAAACTTACGGTGAAGTTCCCGGACCCCGTAGCGAATGCGGGTGGCATATACGTACATTCTATTTTAGTTGTTTATGTAATACATAGAAACTTAATTGATGGGATCACATTATAGGTTTAATGCAAGAAAAACAAACCTAATTGATATTGTTGGAACAAATTTTTAAAACTACTCGGTTTTCTTTAAAACCACTTATTTTAAACGCGGAGCCTAAACTACTCCTTTTCAAAGCTTTTTTACCGCCGAAAGCCGGGAAAGACAAACGTCTTGTCTGAATTTGGGGGCAGATGCTATTTGGATTTATCCGTCCACCTCTCTGAAGATACCAAGTTGATTTATGGCACCGTGTATCGGAGGTCTGGACTGATGCGGCCGTTGTAGCGGACTTCGTCAGATTCTCCGTCGTTCTGAGGGTTGTTTTTGATTGTGGGGACGCTCTTCCCTGCAGGCGTAAGCCCCTGCAGTTAATTACGTTATCGCATCGCGGTAACCACTTTCTCCTGCTTCAGA
Organism: Agapanthus africanus; assembly: GCA_030015575.1. Lineage (NCBI taxonomy): Eukaryota > Viridiplantae > Streptophyta > Magnoliopsida > Asparagales > Amaryllidaceae > Agapanthus > Agapanthus africanus. Next base: position 830,617,661 of record JASDDO010000024.1, on the reverse strand, counting down.
AGGTCACTTCGTGTCGTGTGTGTTTATTTTATTTTTGATTGTCCGTGGATTATATACGGAGACTAATTTGTGTTGTCGCCCGTAGGGCGTAAATTAGTCCAAATCCGTATTTTCTTAGATTTTGGTTTGGTTTGATTTAAGGATCGTTAACCTTGTTTGAGATTAAGATCAACTTAAATATTTGTTAAGGATACGTTAATCCGAGATTGGACTAAGATCTACTTAACGGGGGTTCGGGATCATTTTTGATCCAACGAAAGAGCATTTGGGCTCTATCATTTTAGTTTAGAGACGTTACGGTCCGTAGATTACCATTTTAGGATGAGGTTTAGTTTAAGGATGTTGCGGTCCATAACTAGTTTAAGGACATTACGGTCCATTGTGGTATGCTCATGGGTTTGGGAATGCACCCAAGAACTGTTGGCGGTCGGGACCCTCCACCTCTCTGAAGACGTTGAAGAATTACAACGACATGTATCAGAGGTGTAGAGAGCTGTACTCTTGAACCGAATTCCAGATTGAAGGGAAAGATCATGGTGGAATGAACACCATAAACACCATTTTAGATACCATCTGTTAGGAGATCATTAGTCATCTTTGGAACTAAGATCGATTTGGAGAGACCTGAGTATAGGAGGGCTTGGTTGATTGGTGAACAGAAGGATTTTGGCCTCGGGAGACTTGACTAATTTGGGCTAAGGTTGGCCTCTCATAGTGTTAAACACTAATATCTGCTCGGCGCTCACGTGCTTCCACGTGAGGCTCTAAAGCAGTGTTAAACACTGAAATTTGGAGCGCTCACGTGTGGCACCTAAATATTGGGCACTGCTTCTTTGGGCTTATTCTCTTGTTCTTTGATAAGTGCTAAGAACTATTGGGGGTCACGTGGGATCACGTGAGGCGCCCCAAAAATTAAAACTGTCTGAATTTATTCCCATTTCCTTTTACAAATGCTAAGTATTATTAGGGGTCATGTGGGATCACGTGACTCGATCTCAGTCGTTCCTTTTTGTTCCTCAGAGGTGCTCGCGTGGGAACACGTGATCCGTTATTATCGCTTTGTACGCTAATCGTTTCTTCTATGTGCATGGAGATCTTGATATGAGTTTTGAGAATTTCAGGTCTTTTGTTTTATAAGAATTAAATTCTTATGCAGGGTTAAACCCTAGTTTTATCAGAGGAATTAAATTCCTATATCTTTGGAAGAATTAAACTCTCCAAACTTAGTTCTTTCCTCTTAAGTTTTGAGACTGCATAACAGAATCTTCCCGATGAGAATTAAATTCTCAACTTGTTGGAAGATCTGCTTCTGCAGACCTCAACTAGAGGAAGAACTAAGTTCTTTTTTGGAAGAGTTAAACTCTTGTAAGAGGAGATAAAATGATCCCTAGGTCTTTTTTTTCCTTACCTAGGGTTTCTTTTCTTCAAAGAGAACTCTTCTTCTTCTTTTTGTTTTTTCTTATCTTATGGGGGTCTCCTCTTTTTTTTTGACTTGAAGTCTAAGGTCCTTTATATAGTAGAGGTAGATTTGTTGATTTAGTTAAGGAAATCTCTTATTGAGAGATTTTTTAATTGATTTGGGGATTTTATCCACCGTTGGATCTTTGATCCAAGGACTTCTGTTTTACAAAAGATATTTTTCTTATTTTTTAGTAAGATTGGGAAAATATTTTCCCATACAGAGTTTATTCTGTAGCTTGGTGATTTTTAATCACCATTGGATTTTTAATCCAACGGTGCTATATTTTACAGAGCATAATCTTTCTTATTTAGAAAGATTGGAAAAATATTTTTCCATACAGAGCTTATTTTGTCGCTTGGTGATTTTTAATTACCATTGGATCTTTAATCCAATGGTGCTCTGTTTTACAGAGCATAATCTTTCTTGTTTAGAAAGATTGGGGAAATATTTTCCCATACAGAGGTTATTCTGTCGCTTGGTGATTTTTAATCACCATTGGATCTTTAATCCAACGGTGCTCTGTTTTACAGAGCATAATCTTTCTTGTTTAGAAAGATTTGGGAAATATTTTCCCATACAGAGCTTATTCTGTAGCTTGGTGATTTTTAATTACCATTGGATCTTTAATCCAACGGTGCTCTATTTTACAGAGCGTAATTTTTCTTGTTTAGAAAGATCTAAGGAAATATTTTCCAAACAGAGCTTTGATCTCTCTATTTAGAATTTAATTCTATTGACTCAGAAGGCATTAGGAACCCTTACATGTAACACGTGACCCATAGCATTAAACCGGTCTGCTTATATGCAGCAGTTCCAGAGAAAAGTATCACGTGTTGGCACGTGAGCTGAGGTTCAGGAATGCCACGTGTGGACGTGACCCCCATGAAGTTAAGCCCAACAAAGAGCATCACGTACTGACACGTGAGCTTTTCTGGCCTGTTATTTGTTTTAGGAAGGCACCTATATACTTTGTATATAGATGCTCACGTGCCTGTACGTGAGGCTCAGTTTCAGCCTTATTTGTTAAGCGCAATGCCTATAATCTTTGCTCCAAGGTGCATCACGTGTGGACACGTGATGATCCATTTGGGGAATTTTTCCCATCGCTTTTTATTTATTATTTATTTTTTTATAAGGGAACAAATGCCCCCACAGCGTTGTTCTCACGTGGCTTGCACGTGTGCAACGCACCTTTACAGTCGTTGGATTGCCTAGGGGAATGGGGAGGTGAACCGCCCTTATCACATCTTATAAATGCAAGGGTCTGGACTTTGGAAAGCCACTGTTCTTTCATCTTCTTCCTTCCTTGTCTTCTTTGAGAATTTAATTCTCTTCTTCAGAGCTTAGTTCTCTGTCCATTGCAATTCCAGAGTTAAACTCTGTCAGAAAAAGAAACCCTTTTTATGTAAAGATCGTGAACATCAGAGAAACCCTTTTCTTAAAAAAAATCTGGATTTTAAATCCACCATAAGAGCTTTGCTTTCTTCTGAAACCCATATCTTAGAGATCCTAAGATGTAATCTTTGAGTAGTAAATCTCAATGTCTTGGGCATTCCTCCTCTGACCTTTAAGGATTCATAGCATTTTTATTTTTCATTTCTCTATCATGGGGGTTTCTGGAATTTAATTCCACCGCATAAAAGGAATTTAATTCCTCACCGAAGAGCTTAGCTCTGAAAGATCAAAAGGGCCCTTCAGGAATTTTCATTCCTTGGTGTTCTTGAGAACATTTTCATAGCTTTTTTTATTTGCATGAATTTAAATTCGTTGAGTATTTTAACAGAACTTGTTTTCTCTATGAGAATGTCAAGAGTTGTTTAAACTCCCGTGTCTGTTTAATGAGAATCCTTTTTTAATTCTCATAATGATTGTCCTGTCTCATCATTGATGAGCCGCCATATTGATTTTATGGGGTCCATTAGTTTTGCAATCAGTGGTCCCATGGAACAAACTTCTTGTCGTTTCCCTCTGTTTGTTATACATACATATATACATACATACATATATACATACATACATATATATATATTTATAGGTTTCATTGACGGTTTTTCTTTCCCTTTTTTTAGGAACAATGGTTTCTCTTCCCTACTTTCCTTTTACTCGCTCGGACGCCGCTTTTCCACAATCGCCGTCGGATGAGGAGGCCATGGCGACGATCATGGCCTGATTGGTGTGAAAAAAGTGTGTGTTGTAACCGCAATCAATAACGGTGTCGCGTGTAGCTAGACCGGGATGAGTACGGGTCGTCCTCAGGGAAACGTTGAATCTTTTAATCTTACTTTAGGCGTGTTGATTAGGAAATGAGGAAGAATAAAGAATGGTGAAGAATGGTTGTAGATTCTAGATCCACGTCAAACACGGATGCAGGATATAGATCTAGATTAACTACGGATATAGGTTTTATATTAGAAGGGGGCTTGTAGGGTTCGTTAAGATTTAGTAGTCATGGATGATTAATTAAAAATTACTCCTTTTATCCTTTAATAAATTTAAAACTAGATCGACAGTGATGCATGTAGATTAGGATTTCTGGAGGGAATAGAGTTCCCACTCTTAACCCCTATCTTGACATGGATCTCCGTTCATGTCTAGCTTTTACCAAAACAATTGTTAATCTAATCTCTAATCGCGGTCGTGGCTCCCAATGAATTGGTAGCGCGCCCGATTAGAATGTTAATGGTTCTTTTGATAAAGTTTATAAACTTTATAGGACGTAAAAAGAGTTTAAGGATCTTCATCATCCATTAATCTACCCTAATCCTACAAACCCTAACAAGCGGAGAATTACTCGCGCATGTTGGAAAAAGAAAAGATAGAAATCATGAAGAAAATAAAATGCAATAGAATAAAACTACCTTTATTAATCAACAAGATCAAGTACACTTTGTTCCTTTAGAAAATGATTACAAAACCCTAGTTTGCTTCTCGATCTCTTCTAAGGAGGTAGATGAACTGTTGATGATCAACCAGGATTCTTGAGCCGTCGTGGACTTCGTGATCGCGTCGGTTTGATGATTTTTCCAAGAGGCTCTCAGTCCTTATTTATAGTCACAGAGCCAGAACCCTAATTTCCTAATATGGTAACTAGTTCTTAGGATCCCAACCAGAAAATCCAGAGCCCTAACTCCTCAATATTTCGGCGGAACCGCGGCCATTTGGTGGGTTTGGCTGCGGATCCGCGGTGGGTTGGAGGGTTCTTTGCTTCAAAATTCTTGTGGCCTCTTCTGGTGACACATGTAGACTATTTTGATATCTGGAATCTGAAGATCTTCTCTAAGTCTCTGCCATAATTGATTTCTTGATTTACTTTGAGATTTCAGCAGATTTGACCTTGATAACTCGAATTTCCTTGATTCCATTCCTGATATAATTTCTGCACAATTATCTCAATAAATAATATTAGTAGAATTTGTTTTATTGAGATATTATTTTAACCATTTGACATGATATTACAGTTTTAAGAGAATTGGTCAAAGATATTTGATAAGGCAAGCATATTTAAATGGACCAAATATTACATAGATACTATATACTTACATTTTCCTTCATAATGTTAATTATAATATATAAACACATGAAAATAGTATTTTTACAGATAAACCCTTATATGTGTTATATTTATAATAAACACCTTTAGATATTTAAGAATAGTAAGGAAAATATCATATCAAATGTGCACTTTTATCGACTGAACAAATACCCCCAAACTTAACTTTGATCGTCCCGAGCAAACTAGTTTTTCCAAGAGAAGGAGAAAAAGAAAAACCTAAGTAGCACACTTTCATAGGCAACACAATTGCACTGAGCACGTGCAACAAGTCGTTAAATCTCTAGGTGTTCCTAGTAGGAGGAGTGTTGTCTCCTGAGGGTTTTCAGCGGATTACACCCACAAAATCCTATAATAAAAGAAAGATAGGGAAAATTACATACAAAGATAAGAATTATGAAAGAAAGAACTTGAAAATAGGAGTTTTCAACTATACCAGTTTTTTAATTGCTATGAGCCCTATCTTAATGGTCGTGAAAAGATATTAGAAATCACATCATCCCTTAATAAAACATCGTCTTTAGTTTTCCTCCCTATCTTTCCTCCAAACATTGATCATATACCCCTACGTGTGTGTAAATGACATCCTACACTTAGAGAATTCAATTCATGCTATCAAACTCTTGTCCATCTTCCAAAGTACTTTATAGTTGGTGAACATTTTCGATAAAATTGCTCACACATTCTTCATGCAACCGTTAATACTTCTTGAGGTACTAACCGACTGATTACAAAAGGTGCTCGCGTATTAAGGCGTAATTCCTCGTCTTGCACACCTAAGGCTTAACAGTGGCTCCCAAACCAGTTGGTCTAAGGCACTAGGTGATAAAGCACCCTCGCTATATTTTTTTATGCTGCCTTGGTAATTACAAAACCAGTGCTCATTTTTTTTCCTTCTTCACCGCTTATACTTTTTTTTATACTAAGGTTTTTAGACAAGAGCATTTCAAGTTATCCTCTACTATCCCAAGTTTCAAGATGTGTGTAAGTGCGTATAGTAGGGCATCAACGTTCAAATGTTTGGCGTCAAGAATAAGGACTATTTTTCAGACTTAATTTTATCCTCAGATTAGTAATTTCCTTTATCTTACTAACCCTTGGGACAACGGCTCATAACTACTTATTACTAGTTTCGTTTAAGAAAACATCTAAATTTCTTGTTTTTCTCAAACTATTCATATCTTTCATATATAATTTTTCACTTTCAAACTTTCATTATCAAATTTTTTTTTGTTCTTATATATAGTATAATGCAAAGTAGCGTGTGAATAAGCACAAACCTCCCCCAAACCTGTTTACAGCAGTGTCCTCACTGATGTCATCTGTTAAGCTTTGAAAAAAAACTGTAGATTTGGGAGGAAAAGTTAGTCACGGGGACATGAAATAGTGAAAGTAAAATTCTCCCCCAAAATTTTTGGCTCACAATTTTGTAAAAATTATTTTCTTTCAAGAGCCAAAATATTCCCCCCCAAACTTAAGTAAAATAGTATTAAGCATTTAAAATTATTGGGGGGGGGTCATAATTATTGGTCAAAGTAAAGTCTTACAAAGACCAAAAGTTAACACCAACCATTCAAAAATTTATCGATGAAGCACCAACGTTGGTGGAAAAACATGTCGCCTATTGACGTGAAGAAGTGGGGAGGAGATAAGAGGTGTAATGGAAAAAGTTTACGTCTCGATTTGTAGAGACGAAACAATGATGATGGGTTGCTCGCATTCTCATTCTTGATAAGAAGAAGATGTGGCGGTTCAACTTCTTTGGATTGGGGTTGATTCATCACAACGCCCATGTCTTCTAAGAATGCGAGTTCATCGGCTAAGATTTCCTCGAAGCTTTCATCGATATCCCGAATAATAATCTCATTAGAAAGAACGGGATGATACTCTGACTCCATAAAAGGTTCACATTTAGCGTTAGATGTTGACCCGGACAACAACGTAATAGCGGAGTCGAGATCAGTATCGTGAAGCTCTTCAATTTCGCTGCTGTCGGAATCTATTGTTTCGACAGAACACACATGAGCATAGGGTTCGAAGGGTTTACTTCCCAACTTGTAAATGTTAAGCTTAATTGACATCTTCTTGAAGGATAGGGTCATAGAGCCATTTCAACAATTGATTAGTGCGTTGGAAGTCGCAAGAAAAGGTCGACCTAAAATCACCGGAATTTGGTTTCGTGGGTTCGCTACAGGTTGTGTATCTATAACGATAAAGTCCACAGGAAATATAAATTCTCCGACTTTGATTAACACGTCCTCTAGCTCACCCCTAGGTTGGGTGATAGATCGATCAGCCATTTGAAGAGTGCAATGCGTCAGTTTTAACTCTATGATCCGTAATTGCTCATAAACAGAATATAGAAGTAAGTTAACACTAGCACCTAAATCGAGTAGAGCACGATTGATATTTTTACCCCTAATAAAAATAGAAATTGTAGGACTTTCGGGGTCTTTTCGTTTCTTGGGTAGTTGTTGTGTAAAAGCAGTGCTCACATTACTCGCAAGGAAAAAAATTTTAGGTACTTGAATTTTTCTCTTCCTAGTGCACAAGTCCTTTAGGATTTTCGCATAAGACGAAACTTATTAAATATCATCTAGGAGAGGAATGTTTATGTTAACTTGCTTAAAAATTTCCACAATCTTCTCCATTTGTGGACTTGGTCTGTTGCCCCTTAACCTGTTTGGATAAGGTGCTTTATCAATAAGGGTGGGGTCCAATATTGGAGAGGATTGTGGGGATGGAATGGATCCCAGAATTGGAGTGGGGATCGTTTTAGATAGATTCGAGAAAGTGGGTTGAGGGTTCGAGCCTTGGGGAACACGGAGAATAGGCTCGGGGTGGGAGACTAGACGAATTAGGGGAAGAAGTAGAAGCCGTGGTATCATTAATATCACTAACGTCATCACTATGTTCACCCACTTGGTTATCTAGCACTCTTCCCGATCTCAATGTGGTAACGACACTCACATTATAACTTTGTGAGTGGCCAAGATTTGGTAGGGGTTGAGACGGAAGTTTCCCTTTCTCTCCAGCACTCATTTCGGCGTTTAATCGTGCAATTTGTGCTTCTATCGATTTAATACTCTCACCATGGGAGGCGGAGTCTTTTTTTATGGTATCAATAGAAGACCTCATATCAGCCGACATTTGGATGGAATGTTTCATAAACAAATCCAAAGTTTGTGCGAGTGAGGAGGAGTTATCGGTACCGGTCGTTTGGAAAGAATTATTAGAAGGTACAGAATTGTTTACCGGATTTTGAAAATTTTGTGACTGAAAGGGGTGCTGGTTCTGTTGTGATGGCTGCTGTTGCCGTGGAGGAGGTCTTTGGTAATTGCTTTGGAACTGGTTTTGATTTTGGTTTTGGTTTTGGTTCCAAGCAAAGTTAGGATGATTCCTCCATCCCTGATTGTACGTGGAAGAATAAGGATCATTTCTAGGTTGCTGCTGAAAAGTAGCATTAGTTTGTTCGTGGCCTTGAAACGGTGCATTCATAGGACATTCTTCCGTCAAGTGTGATGGATCGGAACAGCAACCACACACGATCTTAGGGAGCGTTACCTGGTTTAGGGAGACTGATGGGAATTTGTTTTCAATAGCGTCGAGTTTCTTTTGCATCGCTTCCATTTCGGCTTTTACTGCGATGGAAATATCGAGCTGATGAATACCTCCCCTAGATGTAGGTAGTCTAACGCTTTCCCACTGCAAAGTGCTTTCAGCGAGATCTTCCAGATATTTCCAGGTTTCATCATCGTCTTTGGACATGAAATTGCATTGACACATGGTTTCAAGCATCTGCTTTGTCGCTGGATTTATACCCTCATATATAATTTGGCATAGATCCCATCTATGTATTTCATGATGAGGACATTGGACAAGCAGATTCTTGAAACGTTCAAAACACTTCCAAAATGGTTCATTGGGAAGCTGGGTAAACTGGTTGATTTCGCTCCGAATACGGGCGGTCTTATGATTTGGGTAAAATTTCTTAAGGAATGCTATCACGAACCCATCCCAATTGGTAATAGAGTGTGCGACAGTATTATAAAGCCATTTTTCTGCCAAGTCGCACAAAGTGAATGGGAGAAGACGCAAGCGCATAGCATCCACGGACAGTTGTGAAGTACCCATCATTGCACATACGTTTTCGAATTTAGTGATGAAAACGTACGCGTCTTCAGACTCAAGCCCGTGAAATTTGGGCAACAGATTGATGTAGTGGAGTTTAATTTCAAAATTATCCCCGTTGGCTGGTGGAATGGATAGACAAGTAGGAAGGGGACCACAGATAGGATAGTATCTCTCTTGGAGAGAGATGCGCGGTGGATTTTGCTCACCTACGGGTGGTGGCAGCGTGGTGTTATAATTTGATGGAGTACCGTCCATCTCGGTCGATGTGGTGGATGGTGGGGAAAAGAAGATGAAGAAGCACCGATTTCGGAGTTGATAGTAGGAACGCGGACAGGACGGGCACTAGAATCCCGTGTCCAACAAAGCATTCACTAAGCGGGTTTAGCGCAAGTGGCAGCGTGTGTGTTTTTAAAATTGGTTTGTTTTAAAAAGTGTCGGACTTGAGATAAATCACAAAAAAATGCACAAACAACCCTAGAAACAAGGTTACCTAGGTCAAGTCTCTAGACCGCTCCTAAACTTCCAAAGGACAAGCCGCATGATCAATCCTCTATTACCTCTTTACTACCCTTGCGGCCAGGTAAGTGTCAGGTAAGTGGGAGGTATACGCTATACGAATCACCCAAAATAGCGGGACTAATTAAGTAACCACTTACCTTAGATACACTTGCCTAGGCACCATGAAAGTAATGCGGATCAACGATAAATTACCCATGAACTTCCTCTGTCCTTATTGAGTGCGACAGTCCTTAGAGTCTTGTCTAGATATTTTTTTAATTAATGTAGAGTTGATGCGGATGCTCGTTTTGTGATTTGCGGGGCTTAGGAAGGGTGATAAAATCCCCACCTAATCTGAATTTTGGTCTTGCCCCTTAAAGTCCGTATTAAAATATGAATAAACAAACCAATTACAAAACTTTGCAAAAAGATTTTTGAGCGGCGATATTTAGCAAAGAATCCTGCAGGAAAGATATTTTATTGGATTTCAGAGGAGAGAGAAAGAGTTGAGAAATTTACCAGAGAAATTTGGAACCCTAATTCTCCAATTCACCCGCGCTTCCGCCGCAAATTTGCCTTATTGCCGCGCTTCCGCCGCCGACTTGGGAGATAAGGTGGAGATTTTTGCTACGTGGCCTCCCTTGCTCCTCTGGATCTTGATTAATGTCTCTGGATATCTGTTTTCTCAATTCTGTGACTCCAGATCCCCTCGCAAAATTCACACAATAATCGTTAAATAATTTGCAGTTTTGTTTATTTTTATGATATAGATCGAATAAGAATTCAACAAGAATATAAGAAAAATAAATTACGCACGTATCCCCGGCAACGACGCCATTTGATTGGTGTGAAAAAAGTGTGTGTTGTAACCGCAATCAATAACAGTGTCGCGTGTAGCTAGACCGAGATGAGTACGGGTCGTCCTCAGGGAAACGTTGAATCTTTTAATCTTACTTTAGGTGTATTGATTAGGAAAGGAGGAAGAATAAAGAATGGTGAAGAATGGTTGTAGATTCTAGATCCACGTCAAACACGGATGCAGGATATAGATCTAGATTAAGTACAGATGTAGGTTTTATATTAGAAGGGGGCTTGTAGGGTTCGTTAAGATTTAATAGTCATGGATGATTAATTAAATATTACTCCTTTTATCCTTTAATAGATTTAAAACTAGATCGACAGTGATGCATGTAGATTAGGGTTTCTGGAGGGAATAGGGTTCCCACTCTTAACCCCTATCTTGACATGGATCTCCGTTCATGTCTAGCTTTTACCAAAACAATTGTTAATCTAATCTCTAATCACGGTCGTGGCTCCCAATAAATTGGCAGCGCGCCCGATTAGGATGTTAGTGGTTCTTTTGGTAAAGTTTATAAACTTTATAGGACGTAAAATGAGTTTAAGGATCTTCATCATCCATTAATCTACCATAATCCTACGAACCCTAACAAGCGGAGAATTACTCGCGCATGTTGGGAAAAGAAAAGATAGAAATCATGAAGAAAATAAAATGCAATAGAATAAAACTACCTTTATTAATCAACAAGATCAAGTACACTTTGTTCCTTTAGAAAATGATTACAAAACCCTAGTTTGCTTCTCGATCTCTTCTAAGGAGGTAGATGAACTGTTGATGATCAACCAGAATTCTTGAGCCGTCGTGGACTTCGTGATCGCGTCGGTTTGATGATTTTTCCAAGAGGCTCTCAGTCCTTATTTATAGTCACAGAGCCAGAACCCTAGTTTCCTAATATGGTAACTAGTTGTTAGGATCCTAACCAGAAAATCCAAAGCCCTAACTCCTCAATATTTTGGCGGAACCGCGGCCATTTGGTGGATTTGACCATGGATCCGCGGTGGGTTGGAGGGTTCTTTGCTTCAAAATTCTTGTGGCCTCTTCTGGTGACACATGTAGACTATTTTGATATCTGGAATCTGAAAATCTTCTCTAAGTCTCTGCCAGAATTGATTTTTTCGATTTACTTTTAGATTTCGGCAGATTTGACCTTGATAACTCGGATTTCCTTGATTCCCGTCCTGATATAATTTCTGCACAATTATCTCAATAATAATGTAAGTAGAATTTGTTTTATTGAGATATTTATCTCAACCATTTGACATGATATTATAGTTTTAAGAGAATTGGTCAAAAGTATTTGATAAGGCAAGCATATTTAAATGGATCAAATATTACATGGATATTATATGCTTACATTTTCCTTCATAATGTTAATTATAATATATAAACACATGAAAATAGTATTTTTACAGATAAACCCTCATATGTGTCATATTTATAATGAACACCTTTAGATATTTAAGAATAGTAAGGAAAATATCATATCAAATGTGCACTTTTATCGACCGAACATGGCCCATGACAGGGACTGTACTAGTTTGCTCCTATAGGGAGTTTGGTATGGGCACATCATCCGGGGCCGCCACAGCTTTACTTGTGAGATGCCAACAGAGCCTCTCCGTCCAATATCGCTGATGGAGCATCCGCAGACTGCTTATGCGGTGGAGGTGACTAATTGGACTCCTATAGGCCGGCTTGAGCCGTCAACAACTGGGATACCCAACCAGCCCTTGCCGGCCATAGATATTTTGGGGTGCCACATCTGTCAAGGTGAAGTCCAACCCTAGGGAAAAGTTTATAAGGTAGGGCTTACCCCTCGCCACCGAGTCAGCTATCTTCCTTGGGCTCGATATGTTCTCTCTGCCCACCGTGCACGGCTGCAGAAGGTTAGGCTGTATCAAGCGGTGTACGCGTCTCTTTTTCATTACCCGGCTCCTCACGTCTGGTAGGTAAAAGCTTTCCTGAACTAATGGAATCTTCCCACTAACACCTTCTTGCTAGGGGATCGTAAGGTTTCGATTTCACTGGAAGAGTTTCGCGAGATCTCCGGGTTTCCGATCAGGGGAGAGCATTATGAAGAGTTGTTTTCTCCCAATGAGTATGTGTTCACGACCATGCCTGCTATGCTGACGGTTTGACGACTAAAAACGCCGTCCGTCATAAGTACCCCAGTCTAATCAAGACTCTGGGTATTTTCGAAAGCTGTTCGCGGAGTTAGAAGGACAGGGTGTCACTTTTAAGAGCTTCATCACCTGTTTTCTTCTTGAAGATGTCTTATCAAAAGAGGCTCCAAAATTTGCGAACATCAACGACCCTTTTGGGTTTGGGCTGAATAAACTGCCAGCCAAAGGAGAGGACTTGCCGCAGTTTTACATTCTGGCCCCGTCGGCCGTGCCCTTCGATGCAATTGCGGCCCCTGGCATGGATGAAGAGACCTTCTTCATCGGCTTCATCAGTCTTTAGCTCAGTTGGTTCGCCATGCCGACGCATCGACGCTTCATGAGAGCCTCTGTTTTTTACCCCGCTCATCGCGTAGCCGAAGGGGCACGGTTGGCCGTTGGCATTGCGGGACTGTCGCATCTTTATCATGGATTAAGTGTTGCGGCCAACACTTCAACCCCAGGTACAGATGTCATTAAATCTTCCCTTCACTACTTCACGTCGTGGATCGAGATGCATGTACTGGGAGCGTTCGCAGCGCATCGGCGGCCAGATTTCTATGACTCCTACACCTTCCCACGAGTTATAAGGTTGGTGGATGCTTCCTCTCCCGATCCAACCCAGTTAGGAGCCCTTCGCGTGCTGCTTAACCCATACTCCAACGAGGGCGGGATGGTTTTTAGTGACCGAGTCCTCTCTGCTCCCGCGGGGCCTATCCAGCAGCTGTTTGCTTTGTCGAAAGGTGGAGCGTCATCTTTAAAGCCTAAGGAGATCATGCACCTGTACTCGATTAGGCCGGGCTACTTGGTGTTCCGGCAGAATAACGCGACCTTTTTTATGCGGTACAATCCGTATCGCTTCGCTCAGCAGTTGGGCTATAACCAGGGTGTCCCTTTCGAGGCGTTCTTAGTTGAGCCTACTTCGTCTCTGGAAGTCACGCGTGACGTCGTCCATCACTTTATGCGGCTGAACACCGGCTCCCGTTTCGTGATTCCCGAGGCTGACTATATTCCAAGGTGTGTGGGATCTTTCACGGGTTGGTATCGTCATCGAGTCGGTCCCGTCATTGTCGAGGAGAGACGGGTACTCTTTGAGTGTCGATCGTCGGCTCTGGTCCAAGCCACTGGTGTTCCGTTGTGGCTGCGGCTAGTGGTTCGCCTTCCATTGAGGGATAGCGGCATGGTTCTTATCCCGAAAGCCGCAGACACAGAATTTACTCCCCGCACTACTGGGATTCCAGTGCACACTAAAACTCAAGCAAAGGTCTCCGATGAAGCGCCAGCGGTGGTATCGCCAAAAGGGGATACCGGAAGCGAGGTTGGCCAACGTCGCGCCAAAGCGCCGAGGGGAAGGAAGCGATCCTCTTCTAGTGTTAGCTCCAGCTCGAAAAGGAGGAAGAAAATAGTTGATGGCTTGTTTGACCTCTTGCTGGAATATGAGCCTATTGTTCAAGACGAGCCTATCTCCATGCAAGAGCCGGATGATGGTCTTATTTACCCTGGCTCTTCTGCTGAGAAATCCGTGCAATTGGCTGAAGCTTTAAGGCGCTCATAGGATGAGACCGAAAATGTGCACATCCCGAAAAAGCCCTACCCCTTGATTATCTTCTACGAAGATCCCCCATCACTATGGAGAGTACATACAGGTCCTCTGCGAAGGGAAGACGAAAGAACCTTCAAGCAGCCCATCTCGGCTGCTTCTGAAGATGCGCTAGCACTGAAGACCGGTGGGAATGAATCCGCATTTGAAGCCCGTTGAGCACATTTCCTCAGGAAGGAACGACGGCTTGAAAAAGCCATACTAGAAGCATCCTGGCGTATCGGTATGCGTGTTTTCCGTATTTTTCTTTTGGCAAGTAATTTGTATCGCTTTTTATATCTTCTTATCTTTGCGAAAACTTTGCAGGGACTTCAGCAACGAAAGAGAATCTGAGCCCAGGTCGTACCATGACCGTAGATTCTATAGATGTCTCCCATGACGTATCGGCAGGTGCAGAAGGGATCACTACGGCCGCCATTCCTGTTGTGGAGCTTCCGGTGGTGACTCTTGTTTCTTTGGTGTCCATTCCTCAAGTGGAGGTGACCCTATTGGCCGCGGACCCTATGGATGTCTCTATTGATGTACCGAAGGGTGTAGAAGAGATTGTCGAAGTTGTTAGTTCTATCTTGGAGCTCCCAGGGATGACCTACACTTCTCCACGTCTGTACTTTCCACAGAGGCGACCTTGCCGGTCGTATACCCAATGGATCTTTCTGGTGGCGTCTTGAAGATTGTAGGAAGGCCTGCCAAGGCCACCGTCCCCTCTTTCGAGCCTGAAGTGGCAGCTGTCATTCCACAACTGGAAGCTGCTACGCCAGCAAATATCCTCGGTGATGTGCCTGAGGGTACGGAGGAGGCTGCCGAAGCTGCTATCCCTCCAGTTCAAGGCGAGCGGAGCATTGAAGGTAATCTTTTACATTTAATTTTAATGATCTCCTCGTTATCCGAACTCTTCTTTCTTTCAGAATTGCGGGAATTGGCGGCTTCTATAGTGGACCTATCTCCCAAGAAGTCCTTCCAGCGCCTACTTGATATGGCTGCCCTACAGACGATATCCCCGCAAAGCATCGTCCTTTCTTCCGGGCAAGGTCGGTATTCTTTGACCCCTTTGCTTTATTATCATTTTTATAACGATGCTAATATGCCCTCTGCAGTTCTGGAAGCTGATGACGAAGTGGAGATCCTTAATGGGCCTGGGGATCTTTCAAACCCCCCTTGCATGACTGTGGGTAAGTAAAGCTTTACCCTTGGCATTGTTTTGTTTATTCCATGTTTGCCAGTCTCGCTGACTATTCAATAATCTTGCCAGCTTGCCAGCTCTAGCTCCGTTAGAGTCCCGAATCTCTATGCCACCGGGCCCATATGCCCGATGTGCGTCTGAAAGGATGGCGAGACAAAGCATCCACTCCTTGTCGGCCCTCATTGAAGATCTTCGTGCTGGTAGTTCTGTTACGGCCGAAGAATTTGCTGCCGAAGCCAATACTTCTTTGCTCTTCCTTGTCACTTATCATGACGAAACATTGGTGCATGTTTGGGTTGAGTATTTTCGTCGAGTGGAGGCTTGCTTACATGATCTTGAGTGCATACGCCTTTCTTCCGAGCTCCTAACTACAAAGGTGAGCTTGCGGGGGTGGATTGAGCGGTGTGCCGTTAATCTACAGTCTTGCGAGAAAAGGCTCAACCGGAAATTTTCGGAGAGGGGGCTAGCCTCAAATGCTTTGGGGGAACTCCAGGCTCAACTCACTAGCAATACCACCCGTGCGTACGAAATTTGGCTGGTGCTTCAAGAAGCTATCACAGAGGTGGCGGCTCTTGATAAAACCGTTATCTTTACCCGTGAGATGGTTGAAGCTTATAAAGTTGCTGAAAAGGAGCTTGAAAGTCGGTTCGCTTCGTATTAGACTCAACAGTCTCAGGTGGAGACCCGTCTTGTAGCAATAACAAAACTTGAAGCCGAGGCCCAGCGGAAGAACGATGAAATGATGAGCTTATTGCACCATCCGCCAGCTTAAAGATTTTTTGTATAATCTTTTTTTTTGTATTTACTCCTGAATGAGAGTATCTTGTATTCATTTTGATTCTTTTATGAAATGTACCTTATATTCATTTGGATTCATGAATAAAAGACATATTTTATCATACTGGTGTGTCCTTTAGCAAATGCGTATTGTAGATAGTCTATCTTGATCTCCTCGCATGGCAGCGATATCTTAGGAAACAGGTTCATATCTGCCGCTTAAGACTTTTCAACTTTATGAGCCGCGAGGGTCTCATAAATCTTTTCTTCCTATGAGTCGAGAGGATCCTGTAGGCGTATTTTCTCCTTAGGAGTCGTGAGGACTCCTAAGTGTGTGTTTTCTCTTGAGAGTCATAAGGATCTCACAAGAGAATTTTTCCCCTTACCAAGTCGAGAGGACTCATAAGTAGTTATTTCCCTCCTTGTCGATATTCAACTTTGGAGAGTGTGGCCCATGAATAGTATGCAATAGTCTATCTTGGACCGACTTGTAGGGCCCCAGTGCTTAGAAAACATGTCCTTATCCCCATTGCCTAAGGCTTTTCCCTACGAGTCGAGACGAATCGAGAAGTTCTCGCAAAGAAACTAATTTCCTCATGAGTCGAGACGAATCGAGAAGTTCTCGCAAGGGTGTCCTAACGTCACAGTTAGCTCTTGCTAATAGAAGTCCGTTACGGTCTGTGGTACTAGGGTTTTTTACTCGTCACACCGTCGCGTTGGCCGATGTATTCCTCGATGTGCAGTCTTGTTGTTCGGGTAGCCCCGCGACTGTCGTGTCTCTGATCCCTTCAGGGGCTGGAAAAGAGTCTTCAAGTAATCTTCCAGGTAATATTACCATCGAAAGAGCAAGCGTTAGGGATATTCCATGTCGCTTTTTACTTGAGGTTAGGCTCAGTTTGGGAGCCGATGAGTCATGACCACTCCGCACTGGAGTAGGATGATCTCCGATAGTCTTTCAGGTCTCATTTGAGTCGCCGTCAAAACCCTGAAGCTAGGGATCTTCCTTTGCTTCGTTTGTTGACATCGTGTCTGCAATATTGCGACGAATGTCAAGGTTGTCTTTGGATTGTCAGTGAACCATCGAGATTTGGAACTAGGGGATTTTGCCATGGCTTCATTTGTTGATGTCGCGTCTGCATCCTGCTAGGGGGGAGGAAGAATGCTGTTGTTGATCTCTAGGTTGTGGATACTGCTGTCGAGACTTTGAACTAGGGACTTTGCCATGGCTCCAAGGCAGTCTCTAGGCTGTCTGTGAACCGTCGATATTTGGAACTAGGGGACTTTGCCTTGGCTCCGAGGTAGTCTCTAGGCTGTCTGTGAACCATTGAGATTTGGAACTAGAGGACTTTGCCGTGGCTCCGTTTCGCTGACGTCGTATCTGCTTCTGGTTGGAACGAGAAGGAACGCCGTTGTTGATTTCTAGGCTGTAGATGTAGCCATCGAGATCTGGCTTCCCTTTGACGAAGCCCGGTGGGGTAATATGGTTCCCTTTCTATTTGTGCCCATGGATTGTATACAGGGGTCGATGTGATCTCACCTGCAGGGCAAAAGTTTCATTTCATTTTTTATTTCTTTTCACGATGCTCTATCATTTCAGCTTTTAATATCGCGAAAGTCGCGATTGCCCAATCATTTCGGCTATTTTTTGCGGTGCCCAATCATTTCGGCTGTTTTTATTTTTCTTTACTCGCTGCTTTTTATTGCGAGTTGCCCAATCATTTCGGCTATTTTTATATACATATATTTTACTCGCTGATTTTTATTGCGAGTTGCCCTATCATATCGGCTATTTCATATGAATTTTTGGCTCGCTGATTTTTATTGCGAGTATGGAACCTGAGGTCTGACACCAATCTTAGTATCAACATCGCTGCGACTGGAATATTGCCAGGTTAGAATCATCATTTGTCGTGAAAGGGCTCGGAATTTGATACCAATCTTAGGCATCAGCATCGCTACCACTGGGATATTGCCAGGAGTGAATCATCATTTGCCTTTGTCGATTCGAACAAAGGTGGCTCAGCAAACAAGGTTAGGATCCTGTCGACTAAGGCTTTTTTTTATGAGCCGTAAGGGTCTCATAAAGGTGTTTCTCCCTACGAGCCGTGAGGATCTCGTAGGTGTGTTTTCTCTTTAGGAATCATGAGGATTCTTAAGTGTGTTTTCTCTTATGAGTCGTATGGATCTTACAAGAGCGTTTTCTCCTTATAAGTCGAGAGGACTTACAAGTGTTGTTCACCAAATGGGGAAATTTCGCGCCATTGGTGGAACTAGATGAGAGGAACGTTTATTTATGCCCGTGGATTGTATACAAGGGCCGATATCGGACCGCCTATAGGGCAACCTGGGGAATGTGATGGCTTAAGAACAGGTTCGGATCCCTGTAACTTAAGGCTTTCGAATCCTATGAGCCGTGAGGGTCTCATAATGGGGATTCTCCTTGCGAGTCGTGAGGATCTCGTAAGTGTAATTTCTCCTTAGGAATCGTGGGGGTCCCTAAGTATGTTGCTCCATTGTGAGTCGTAAGGATCTCACACAGGTATTTTCTTCTTACAAGGTCGAGAGGACCTTGCAAGTGTGCATGAATTTTTTTTACGAGTCTGCGCCGTTTCGGGTTTTCACGAACTCGCTGGCAGTCCTGCTGTTTTTACTCACGGAGCCCTTTCGGGTTTTCATCCGCGCCCATTTCGCTTGTGGACGTACCCTTTTTTTCACGGTGGGACTTCGCCACCAGGGTAGCTGTATAGGCAGCGGGATTTGAGTTGCGGTCTTTGCCGCTGGGATTTATGGACCTGGGTTCCACCGTCGCCATGTTTTGAGGCGGCGTATTTAGTTTAAAGACATTACGGTCCAATGTTAATTTAAGGACATCTCGGTCCATTATTAGTTTAAGGAAATCTCGGTCCATAGCTAGTTTAAGGACGTTGCGGTCCGTTATTAGTTTAAGGACATCTCGGTCCATAGCTAGTTTAAGGACGTTGCGGTCCGTTGTTATTTTGAGGCGAGGTTTCGCCAGATACTACTTATAGAGTTTGGACTCAGGAAGACAACGAGAGGACACGAGCGTCGTCATCCATCATTAACCTGAGACGTGACTTGTCAAGCGTAGTATTTCTTAAGGAACCGGCCGTTTATTGGCCTGAAGGGTCTTTCGCCATGCATATCCATGAGCAAGTAGGCCTCGCCTTGGTAAACCTTGTTTATGATGTACGGGCCATCATAGTTCGGCTCGAATTTCCCCCGTTTAGGGATCATAGGTCTTTTTACGACTAGCACGAGTTCGCCTTGACGGAATGTTGTCGTCCTAGTCAATCTTTCGTATGAGCGCGTCATCCTTGCTTTGTAAGCTTCTAGGTTTTGCTGCGCCATGAGACGAGTTTCATCAAGGGTGTCTAGCTCCTCAAGCCGAAGATGGGCATTTTCTTCATCCGTCAGTTCGTACCGAACCGCCAATCGTAGATAGGGTAGCTCTATCTCCAAGGGAAGTACCGCTTCTGTGCCAAATACTAACGCAAATGGCGTTGTGTTCGTGGCCGTCTTGAATATGGTCCGATAGGCCCAGAGAGCTTCATGCAATCTCTCGTGCCAGTCCTTTTTATTTCTGCACACCGTTTTCTTTATGGACTTTGTCAAGGTCTTGTTGAAAACCTCAGCTAGAACGTTACCTCAGGGGATTATAGACCGAAGAGTATCTCCAATCTATTTTATGCTGTTGTGCGAAGTGGCTGATCTTATGGCTTCTGTAGACCGGCCCATTATCTGAGATGATCCGTCGCGGAGTGCCAAACCGGTAGATGACATGTGTTTTGAAGAAATGGAGAATGTTCTCCGTCTTCACCTCTCTTAATGGTATTGCTTCTGCCCACTTAGAGAAGTAATCGGTCGTTGCTAGTATGAATCGATGTCCCTTGGATGATGCTGGTTCGATGGGCCCGATTATATCGGTTCCCCACATTTCGAATGGCCAGCTAGCCAATGTTGGGTGTAGCGGGTTCGGATGCTGGTGGATGAAGTCCCCGTGAATTTGGCACGAGTGACACTGCTTCGCATATTCGAGACAGTCCTGAATCATCATGGGCCAATAGTAACCCATTCTCTTGATCTTCAGCTTCATTTTTGGCCCGACTTGGTGGGAACCGTAGAGTCCGTCATGAGTTTCTTGGATGACTCCCCTTGTTTCTTCTGGTCCCAGACACCTTAGCCATAGACAATCGAACGATCTCTTAAATAGAGTATCATTTACGAAGGCGAAAGACAGAGCTCGCTTCATGAGCTGATGTCTTGATGATGCGTTTTTGGGCGTATGATGAGATTTGAAGTAGTCTACAAAGACTTCTCTCCAATCCTTCGCCTTTTCTTCATCCTCTATTTAGAAGACCGCTTGTTCAGTCGCTCCCCTTCTTTCAGACGACTTCGGAGATATTTCTGCTGGCGCGAGAATCCGGCGGCTTTGCACAATGATCCTTACATCCTCAAGGTTTTCATCGGCCAGTTCTTTAGCGAGTTTGGCTAACGCATCCGCCTTACTATTTTCTGCACGCGGTATGCTTTCTAGGGTGTAGGAGGGGATTTTCATCAGCAGTTGCTGCACTCTTTCACCATACCTGATCAGTTCTGGCTTGCACGTCTGGTTGTCACCATTTACTTGGCTAACGACCAGCTGGGAGTCTCCATATATGAGGAGGTTTTTGATTCCTACGTCGATAGCAATCTCAATACCTGCTATCAAAGCTTCATACTCAGCCTCATTTTTTGTTCTCGGCTCCGTTAAAGAAAGGGCAAAACACATTATCCCTCCTTGTGGAGTCACAAAGATAAGGCCTACCCTGGCTTTAATCATGGGGGTGTTTTGCTTTCGCTTCTTCAAGGAGGATGCTCCATCGAAATAGAGTTCCCATCGGGTATCATTCCCTTCTTTCTCCCCGTCTATTGCTTCAAACGCGTGTTTGTCCGGCAACTCGCAGTTCAAGGGAGAGTCGGCAGGTATCAGATGCTCAGCGAGAAATTCGGCAATGGCCTGACCTTTTATTGCCTTGAGGGGTCGATATACTATCGAGAACTCCATCAAGAGGAAGGCCCATTTGGCAAGCCTTCCCGTTAACATGGCTCTTAACATTAAATACTTGAGAGGATCCACCTTTGATATGAGATGAACCTCATGTGCCAGGGCATAATGTCGAAGCTTCGTTATCGTGAAGATCAGCGCCAGGCAATGCTTTTCGATAGGGGATTAGTTGTTTTCTGCCCCAAGAGAACTCGACTCAAATAATAGAGAGCTCTCTCTTTCCCCTGGTCGTTCTCCTATGCCCGCGTCTAAAGAATCTTCAAGGGCTGTTGTGTACAGGATGAAGGGCTTTCCTTTGACCGGAGCGGTCAGTACCGGCGGGTTTTGTAGATATTGCTTGATTTCGTCCAGTGCGTTTTGGCATTTACGATCCCAAACGAACGGGGCCCCCTTCTTCATTAGATGATTGTAGGGGAAGCATTTGCCGGAGAGGTTAGCTATGAACCGTCGGATATACACGAGCTTTCCTTGGAGAGACCGCAGTTGCTTTAGAGTTCTTGGCGAAGGCATTTCCATAATTGCCTTGATCTTTGACGGGTCTATTTCGATGCTCCGGTGTCGTACGATGAATCCTAGGAATTTGCCTGAGGAAACTACAAATGCGTATTTCAGAGGGTTTATCTTCAGATTATATTTCCGAAGATGCTGGAACACTATTTTCAAATGCTCCCAGTGTTCCTCATACGATTTTCTTTTAACCATGAGGTCGTCGATATAAAATTCGATAATCTCATGTACGAGGTCATCGAAGATCTTTGTCATGGCCCTCTGGTAGGTGGCGCCAACGTTCTTCAGACCGAAGGGCATCACTTTGTAGCATAATATGCCCAGCGGAGTCCGAAAAGCAGTGTATTTTTGGTCTTCAGGATGCATCTTGATTTGGTTGTACCCTGAGGATCCGTCCATGAAGAAGAAAACTTCCTGGGTGGATGTGTTATCGATCATCATCTCGGTAACAGGCACTGGGAAGTCATCTTTCGGACAAGCTTTGTTGAGATCCTGAAAATCTACGCAGATGCGTACTGTCCCATTTTTCTTCATTACCGGAACGATATTGACGATCCAGTCAGGGTATTGAACTTCTTGGATGAAGTCGGAGTCGATTAGGTTCTTGACTTCGGCATTGATACTCATCTTAAGCTTGAGCCGTATTCTTCTTGGCGCCTATTTGACTGGCTTGACGTCCGGCGATATCGCCAGTTTATGCACAGCTATCTCTGGATCTAATCCCGGTATCTCAGAATAGTTCCATGCAAAACAATCTTTATACTACGTAAGCACGTCTTTTAACGTGACCACCTATTTTTCAGACAGCAGCCCATTGACGAGCGTTGGCCTTGGATCGTTTGCCGTCCCCAAGTTGATTTTTCTCAAGTTTTCTGCTATGGTGTGTATCCCATCTTCTAGCTCTTTTGGCGCCGGTGGAAATTATGAGATCACCTCTTTCTCATCTTCATTTGCGAAGCGCTGGGAGAGGTCGTTCATATTCTCGTGCTTTTCTTCCTTTGAGAATGTTATCATATGGCAGGTACGAGCTCGTTTCCAAGATCGATGCTGATCTAGACTTTCCCTCACAGTGTAGGTTGTTCTCTGTTCCTGCTTTCGTGGCGGGGCTACCCTCCAACTGTCGGATAGAGCAAACCTGCCTTGCTGATACTGATCTTCAACCCAGTCTTTGAAGGTGAAGCAGTCTTCAAGAGGATGTCCACTATTCGGTGGTAGTAGCAATAAACCGGGTGATGGACCCCGTTCATCTGTTTAGGGTATCGAGACTCCGGGAGCGTCATCATTTGATACTTCATGACAAGGTTGAATATTTTCCTTGTATTGTCTTGAGGGAAAGAGTACTCCTGACCCATCTTCTTCATAAAAGACGGGTTCCAGCTGACTTTTTCTTGCTCGCATGACTTCTTGGATCCGCTTCGCTGTTTTTGAACGCCGTCCCTGTTCTTCACTTTGCTTTTACTTCTACGTCGGGCTTTTTTCTTGCCACGAGAGCGCACATCGGGCTGGGGACGAAGGGCATCGTCGTCTTCTCCTTCCGTAACCTGCTGAATGATACGTTGCGTCCTGGCTTTCTCGTAAATGGCCATTTCGCGGCTATGGTCATCCTGAACCTTTTGACCCGCTTCTCTTATCAGCTTGTCAATCTGTTCTTCGAATGACGGGCTTGGTATCCTCACCGTGGGATCTCGCTCTGGTTCGACATCAACGCTATCTGGAAATGCATTCGCTTCTCGACCGGAGTTATTTATGACATGGCATCCATGGAATCGCTCCCTTTTATTGGACCGAACGTATCCAAGCCCAGTCGTCTCCATTCTCCCGTTGGGCATCTTCCGCTGATTCCCGGGAACGTCCCAAATCTTGTTATAAAACTGGGCTTGTCGAGCGGTCTGCTTGTCGAGCGGTCTGCTTGAAGGGTATACCTTGGCATCTTAATAGACTTTTCAGTCCTTTTGCGTTGTACCTGGGCAAACGGATTGGTTGAAGCCTGTCGAGCGCAGGTTCGGCACCGTGCCATACCTCTTTCTCTACTTTAGTCTCCGTGGATTGATAGAAAAGGACCGCCTTCTCAGCCTTTTGCTTAGGAGGGACGTAGAAGGTTTGCAGCTCTTGCAAGCTATACGTATCAAGTGCATCAAGTTCTTTGTAATGCCGCTGCGGAACCATGGTAATTTGTAAACTCTGGTCTGCTTCAGCAAAGATCTGCATTGACGGGCGGATGGAGAACACTGTGATTGCCTCGTCTTCAGAGTCACTGTCAAAGACCAGAATAGGAGTAGATGGTCCTGGACTGTTTCCTTGGGGTTGTCCCGAGTAGACCTCGGTATCGCTCCCAAATATCGGGATAGTGGCGATGGCTTTTTGTTTATTCTTCGGTTTGCGACATCTTTCCATGTTTTCGAAGTCTGGTAAGAAGTACTTGGCATCTTCATATTTGCGTACTTCATTTTCGGAGAATGGGTTCAGCTCCCCTGTAATTGTATACTCAAGGCCGTCCTTGAAGTACTTCATACACTGATGTTGTGTAGAAGGAATGATGTTGTACTCATGTAACCAAGGCTTGCCGAGCAAAGCATTGTAGCAAGTCTTGGCGTCAATAACAGGGAACTTGATGTCAGTGACGAGCAGCCCGAAGCGTAATGTCAGTATTACAAACCCAAGCGTTTGTGATGATTGGGAGTCAAAACCGGAGATGGAAATTTTATCCCGAGCCAAGTGCTGAATGTTCATGCAAATCCCCTTCAGTATTCTTATATTGAGAAGATTGACAGAGGACCCATTGTCAACCAGGATCTTTCCTATCTTGATGTCGTGGCAATACCCGGTTACATATAACGGACGGTTGTGCTCGCACGTTCCAAGGAGGAGGTCTTCATCGCTGAAGGTGATGTCCGCTGTGTGAACTTCTTCCGGCTCATCTTTCATCTTTTCTTCCGCCAGGAAGGCTTGAAACTGATTGGGCTCTTGTAACGCCTTGATCAGGAAATCTCGTGCCTCTTTAGAAAGGAGAAGGGCATCCAAAATACTCAATTGTGAGGGTATCTTACTCAAATGTATCGGGACATTGTAATCCACCCTTTTCTTCTTGGCCGGGACCTTGGCTGTGAGCTCTTCAATGACTCTATCATCGAGGGTAATTGTAACAACTCCATTTTTAATGTACAAAGAATTGATTTAAATTCAATGTATACTTGGAGTATTTATTGCGGCTGATATCTCTTTAAGTATTTATTTCACTCCATAATTACAAGAAGGAGTTTGTAGCTCATTGGTAATACCTTGCACTGCTGAACCAAGCCACCAGAGTTCAAATCCCATGCCCACATTATTTTTGTATTTATTTTGTTTTAATTTCTTTTGGAAGTCAACAGTCAAAAGGCCATAACTCACAAAATATGTACTGGACATGAAAAAGTAAATATACCAAATTGTACCCCAGGAAAATCCCCGGCCACTGGAACCTTGACTCGGCCCGACTCGGCGCCGCCGGCCGGCGAACCGGCCGACTCGGTCCGGCGCAGCCGGCCGGACTTGGCCGGACGGCCGAGTCACCAACAGAGAAAATTGGGCCTTGACTTGGTCAACCCTCCTGCACACTCTAAATTCTTGGATCGGTTATCAATTGCCCAATAAATCCCTTTTACTCCTAGATTTAATGAGTTTTAATGAATTTTTATATAATTTTATATATTTTTTTATATATTTTATTAAAAACCCTAACCCTATATAAACCCCCCATTCCCTCTACCTTCTCATCACTTTTTCTAAGTCCACTCTCCCAAAATTCCAAGAGAACTTGGTACGTTAGAAAACGAGCGAAAGGCGAAGCGCTGACGAAATCGACGGCGAAATCCCGGTGATCGTGCTAGGACCTCTCAACGACGATTCGACGCACCGGCAAACCCACTACCTTCCTCTCACTCTCTAGCGTTGTCCAAACCTGTAAGTTTCCCTTTTCTGCCTTTCTTTTCCTTCATAATAATACGACTTTATAAACCCGACGGAAATCGGAACAACCCGATTTCCGATTCGGTTTTCTATCAAATCTCACTTATCACTAATTCCATAATGCTTAAACATCTTCATGTTGACTACTAATCACTTAAAAATTAATTTGAACAAGTTTTCACACATGAAATGATAGTTTTTGCAATATATCGTATTCTTTCACTTAAATACCACCATGTTTAATTCATCACATTTAACCCTTTAACATTGCTATACCTTAAAGTAGATCACGAGGTAATGACCTACCTCCACACACACTCATATGTAATCATAACACGCTACCTTGAAAATTTAGAATACGACAAAACAAGATTTTTCATTAAAATACCATTTTCTTTATAAACCTTTTCTAAAAGTTCTAGATTATATACAATTTTAAAACAATATCTTTTAATAGGAAATACGATAAGTTGTGGACATCGATCGTTTATCTAAACCTGACTTTGTGGTGTCTAGGCAAGTGTGTCTAAGACGAGTGGTTACTTAATTAGGGCCACTACTTGTAGTGGAGAGCCTCCCACTCACTGGCACTTACCTGGCCGCAATTGGCGGTGAAAAGGCGATTTGAGGCTTCTAATGACTTATCGTTTAGACCATTTAGAAGTAGGTTAGCTGGCTTAGGAAACTCTAGAATCTAAAATACGGAAATTTACACCTTTTACAAATAAATGCCTTATCTTTATAAAACCGTTTTCTAAATGATTAGTATTTATTAAATCTTTGCAAAGCGCCACTACAACCCATCTTTGGGGAACTCGTTAGGGTTAGTACGGTTTATCGGGCACCATCGGGCTTAATAGTGCGAGATTCAGACTTCCGCAAGGAGCATTCGATCTCGAAAGGTTTATAACACGACATTTAAGAAAAATGAGATTTTTGAAATATAAAATATTTATTAAAAATTATTCTTGTATAAACATATGTATATTTATCATTTAAACACCTATTTTATTATAAGATAAAGTTTCCACCTTTTTCTAAAAAAATTTCAAGATTAAAAGTTACATTAAAATACCATGAATTTCAAATAAATTAATATTACAAATTAATATTTTTATTTATGTAATTAAGATATTTTCACTAGAAATAAGACAAAATAAAATCACATTCATTATAACTATAAAGACAAATAATAAATACTTGAGGTGCATCTTGAAAACTATACAAAAGTATTTTTACATAAAACCCCCTCAAGTTTTATAAATTACAATAATGACCCAAACAAATATAGAACTTCGACTTACATTTCTTTTAGTCTGACTCGGGTTTGAGTCTGATTATTTCTGACTTGAATATGATTCAAGTCAATCTATATTCTTTAATATTCCAACTCAATATGAATACATGAATCCCAGAATCCAGTTAACAATCTATACAACTTGACTGAATCAAACCATGGATATAGATCCATTATTCCGTTATTCCATTTACCTGATTATGCAGTTACGATCTGTTCACTGATATTATGGTTTTGGTCAGTCATCCAACTTACACAATACAATACAACAATAATATCAAAACACTACGGGGTTTAAGGGGTAGATTGGTACGGAAGGTGTTAAAGGTGGCATGAGGTGGTCAGATTAAGACACCTAACCTATATTCCGTTGCTGTTGTACCGTGGCTTAACGGTTCCTTATACATTCCGTTTGCTCTGGTCTCTAACATATAGAGACCCCTCTCGTATACACTGGCATCCTTCTGTACCAAGCTACAAACAACAACGTTAACACAATATTCTACAATATTTTACAATCTCTTTAGAAAATACCTCTTATTCTGTCTTTTCTAATTCTTCTTTATCTTTGGGACTTACCGAGCGACCTGTTCACTGACGACATTCTTTTTCTTCTTCTTTGAATGTCGTCAGGTGCTTTGGACCCAGCAGAGATCGAGCCCACCGGTGAAGACTTGGAGCAGTTTCACGAAGACCCCGAGCTCTAGACTTTGTATCTTGTTCTATTCAGTATTTTCATTTCCTGTTATGCCACTGTTTAGGTATCGCTTTTCATTTCAGTTGTATTTACTTTTCATGCATTGTACAAAAGAATGTTATTAATAAAGTTGCTGTTATTTCTATATCTCTTGTCTCTTGTGATTTACTTTTATATTGCTTAGATACGCTTAGCGTATGTACTTCTAAGTATATACGTAGCGGACCTCGTCGCGTCCGCTTCGCCGTACACCGGGAAGCGTGGCGTGACAGGTTTTGTTGGTGGCCCATGCAGGTCGGAGCTGTATGAATTCCTATCATGCAGTTCTGGTCTGCGTGAACAACCTAAGCAATATAACACAAGAACCAGCAACTAAAACATTCTTTATAATTCATGTTTCTTGAATCTTACAAATTTATATTCCTTGAATCTTATCATTTCATGTATTTGAATCTATTCTAACCCAAATTTTTCTTCAAGGTTATGGATTCCCCGAACAACACCAGCACCAATGTCAACAACACACCTCTAGCACTATCTCTCACACCAGCTGTTCCTGCGTCACCTACCGAGCAAACAATGCTATTTGAGGCGATCCGCAGCCTTCTTGAGGGACAGCAACAACTCCTGAACCGCCTCGAGACCGATGCACCAGGGGTAAAGCAATTCAGGGCCCTACACCCTAAGCAGTTCTCTGGTAAAGGAAGCCCTCTTGAAGCTGAAGAATGGGCACAAGGCATAGAAGACGATCTGGCAGCAGCTCAAGTGCCAGACATCGCTTGGGTCCGTGTGGCGAAACTACAGCTCACGGATAATGCTCGCAACTGGTGGAAGACGGAAGAAAGCCGTCTTGCACAACCTATTGAATGGAAGAATTTTCGAGAGAAGTTCGACGCGAAATACTTCCCTGTGACTGCCAAGTTTGCCATGGAGCAGCAGTTCATCCATCTACAACAGGGTTAGATGTGTGACAAATTAGTAGATGAATACGACGCTGAGTTCGCCATGTTAAGCCGGTAAGATATGTCACAATAGTTCAATTTTTTAAATACACATACTACACAGCTAACACAATCTTTAAACAGATTCGCGGCACACTTGATACCGACGGACGAAATCAGAGCCCGTCGCTTTCAACAAGGACTGGACATGGAGATTCAGGCTGCTCTAGCCACGGGAATTTTTTTGACTCATGAGGATGCTCTGGAAGCTGCCCGCAGTTATGAGGCAGTGATAAAAGCAAGGGGCAGACCTCAGTTTGCAGGAGTCAAACGCCCTGCCAACCAGATGGTAGGTGGAGCCTCGTCCAGGCCACCTTTCATGCCAAGACGACCCGGAGTACCAACCCATCGTCCCAGCCCAGCCTTTTGCACCTACTGCAAGAGAACTGGACATATGATGAAGGACTGCCGTCGAGCCAACCGCCTTTTCTTAGTCTGCGGCTCAGCTACTCACGATATTGGGTCTTGTCCCCAAAGAAAGAACTCAGTTGCTGCACCCAGGCCAGCAATTACTTATCCGCAGCGACCAGCTCTTCAGGCACCTGCTCCCAGACCTGCACTCCCTGCACCACCCTGAGGACCACAAGCTGCACCACCTCCTCGCCAGTTCCATCAAGCTCAAAGGAACATTCCGAGGAATGCTCCTCAGGCCAGGAGGAATGTACCAAGGCGCCAGGCTTTCACGATGTCCGTGGAAGAAGCTGAGGCCACTGGCCAAGTCATCACTGGTAAACTTTTCTTTTCAAACTTTGCTTTTCTATTCTACTACTTAGTTACATATTTTCTATACCAAAAACAAATCCTACATACCTTAGGTACAATCTTAGTATCCTCAATCCCTGCACTTGCACTGTTTGATACTGGAGCATCACACTGCTTTATGTCGCAACGGTTTGTCCGAACCCATGCGATTCCAGTCTCACCGCTTGTATCCAGCTGGAATGTCAGTTCAGGAAATAGCGTTCTAAAGGCAACTATGGGATACAGCTTGTGTCCAGTCGTCGTCTGCAGTCAAGAGTTTTATGCTGACTTCAAAGTGCTGGACATACCGAACTTCGATGTGGTTCTAGGAATGGATTGGCTTGGAACTTTTTATGCTACCATTGACTGTCGTAAAAGGAGGGTAGTATTCGAGATCCCAGACCATCCGGTCTTTTATTTCAAAAGCGGAGACCGTACACTGGAGCCAAGTACCTACAAAGCGAAGCCAAGAGAAGCAGTAGTTGCAGCAGCTTAAGCGGAGGAAGAATCAAGACCAGATGTAGTTCGAGAGTTCGACGATGTATTTCCTGACGATATATCAGGTTTGCTTCCCGATCGAGCTCTTGAATTCAGTATTGATTTAGTACCAGGAGCACAACCGGTGATCAAAGCACCCTATCGTTTAAGTCCGGAAGGTTTGAAGGAAGTCCGAACACAGTTGGACGAATTACTGGCAAAAGGATGGATTCGTCCCAGCACTTCCAGTTGGGGATCACCTGTATTACTTGTGATGAAGAAGGAAGGTTCATACAGAATGTGCATCTATTACAGAGCCTTGAACGAAGTCACTATAAAGAACAAGTATCCACTTCGCGCATCGATGATTTATTCGATCAGCTAAGTGGATCTTGTGTTTTCTCTAAATTAGATCTTCGTTCAGGATATCATCAAGTGAAGGTCAAGGAAGCTGATATTCACAAAACAACTTTCAGAACTCGCTATGGACATTACGAATTTCTAGTGATGCCATTCGGAGAGACCAACGCACCCGCAATATTCATGAACCTTATGAATCAAGTTTTCCGGGAGTATCTAGACAGGTTTGTTATCATCTTCATCGACGACATCCTGGTATATTCTAAGAGTCGGAAAGAACATGCAGAACATCTACGAATTGTCCTGGAAACTCTTCGTCAACATCAGCTTTATGCCAAGTACAGCAAGTGTGAGTTTTGGCTAAATCAAGTTGGTTTTCTTGGACATATAGTATCAGGAGAAGGAATCTCTGTGGATCCAGCGAAAGTTTCGGCAGTTAGCGAATGGCCTACACCAAAGTCAGTGAAGGATATTCGAAGTTTCTTGGGTTTAGCTGGATATTACAGAAGATTTATTGAAGGCTTTTCGAAGATAGCAACGCCCCTGACCAAGCTCACACGTAAAGATGAAGAATTTGTGTGGTCAGAAGCATGCGAACAAGCTTTCGTAGAACTCAAGTCAAGGTTGACATCAACACCTATTCTCGTCATACCGGATCAATCTGGAGGATTCGAAGTGCATTGCGATGCATCCGGTAAGGGATTAGGATGCGTTCTACATCAGCACGGTAAAGTTGTGGCTTATGCTTCAAGACAGCTGAAGATTCACGAGTGCAATTATCCGACGCATGATTTGGAGTTGGCAGCCGTCATCTTTGCTCTCAAGATTTGGTGTCATTACCTACTTGGTGAACGAGTGAACATCTACACAGATCATAAGAGCCTAAAGTACGTGTTTACTCAGAAGGAGTTGAATATGCGGCAGAGAAGATGGTTAGAACTCATGGCGGACTTTGACATCAACTTGCAATATCACCCAGGAAAGGTGAATGTAGTACCTGATGCTCTTAGTCGCCAACCATTAGCAATGAATCTCACCGCTCAGTGGAAGCTTCAACATGACTTGCATCAGATGGAGATTGAAGTAGTCATACCAGGTAATGCTTTAAGTTTGATGAATTTACAAGTTCAATCAACCATTGTCAATCAGATCAAAGCAGCTCAAGTAAGTGATGCTAAGTTGCAAAAGATCAGAGAACAAGTGGAGAATGGACTCAGAACAGACTTCATCATCCATGAAGACGGATCTTTGAGATACGGCAGCAGATTGTGTGTACCAAAAGGTCCTGTTCGGGAAGAGTTAATGAAAGAAGCTCATAGCTCTCCCTATTCAGTACACCCTGGAAGTACCAAAATGTACAAAGATCTACGTCAGAATTATTGGTGGCATGGAATGAAGCGAGAAGTAGCCAGAAGCGTCGCAAAATGCTTGGTGTGTCAGCAAGTAAAGGCTGAACATCACAGGACTGCTGGATTACTTCAACCGTTACCAATCCCAGAATGGAAGTGGCAACATATCACGATGGACTTTGTGATTGCTCTTCCTCGCAGCACAAAGGGTAACGATGCCATATGGGTCATTGTTGATCGACTCACAAAGTCGGCTCACTTCATCCCATTTCGAGTTGGCCAATCTACTGAGACACTAACAAAGAAGTACATGGAGGAAATTGTGAGACTTCATGGAGTACCGGTCTGCATTGTCTCCGATCGTGACACCAGGTTCCGATTGCAATTTTAGCAGAGTCTGCATGCAAGCTTGGGAACAAGTCTGAACTTCAGCACGTCTTATCATCCACAAACAGATGGTCAGTCGGAACGAACTATTCAGATCTTGGAGGATATGCTCAGAGCATGTATGCTAGATTTCAAAGGATCGTGGGAAGATCACCTACATCTTGTGGAGTTTTCGTACAACAACAGCTACCAAGCAAGCATAGGAATGGCACCTTTTGCAGCATTGTATGGAAGGAAGTGTCGATCGCCATTAAGTTGGGATGACATCGGAGATAGAGAACTTCTTGGACCAGAGATGATAGTAGCGACTGTTGATGTGGTTCGTACTATCAGGGAAAGGATGCGCATAGCCCAAGATCGACAGAAGCACTGGGCTGATACAAAGAGACGACACTTGGAGTTCCAGCCAGGAGATCACGTATTCTTGAAGATATCTCCGAACCGCGGAGTGATCCATTTTGGAAGACGGGGTAAATTGAGTCCGAGATACATCGGACCGTTTGACATACTCGAACGAGTCGGTGAAGTGGCAGACTGCTTAGCGCTTCCACCTTCATTGGAAGGAGTGCATAATGCGTTCCATATATCCCAACTCAGAAAGTATGTGAGTGACCCCAGCCATGTACTTGATCATTCCGAGCTCACTATACAGCCTGACTTGTCTTGTGAGCAACAGCCCGTGGAGATCCTGGACAGGAAAGTAAAGACACTTCGGAATAAGAAAGTTAACTTGGTTCGAGTGATGTGGAGGAAAGACACTCCAGGAGAGTCCACTTGGGAAAGGGAGGATGAAACGCGTACTAGATATCCACACCTCTTTGTAAACTAGTCCTCAAATAAAAGTTGTAAATTTCGAGGACGAAATTTTTGTAAGGAGGGTAGACCGTAACAACTCCATTTTTAATGTACAAAGAATTGATTTAAATTCAATGTATACTTGGAGTATTTATTGCGGCTGATATCTCTTTAAGTATTTATTTCACTCCATAATTACAAGAAGGAGCTTGTAGCTCCTTGGTAATACCTTGCACTGCTGAACCAAACCACCAGAGTTCAAATCCCATGCCCCACATTATTTTTGTATTTATTTTGTTTTAATTTCTTTTGGAAGTCAACAGTCAAAAGGCCATAACTCACAAAATATGTACTGGACATGAAAAAGTAAATATACCAAATTGTACCCCAGGAAAATCCCCGGCCACTGGAACCTTGACTCAGCCCGACTCGGCGCCGCCGGCCGGCGATCCGGCGCAGCCGGCCGGACTTGGCCGGACGGCCGAGTCACCAACAGAGAAAATTGGGCCTTGACTTGGTCAACCCTCCTGCACACTCTAAATTCTTGGATCGGTTATCAATTGCCCAATAAATCCCTTTTACTCCTAGATTTAATGAGTTTTAATGAATTTTTATATAATTTTATATATTTTATATATTTTTTATTAAAAACCCTAACCCTATATAAACCCCCCATACCCTCTACCCTCTCATCACTTTTTCTAAGTCCACTCTCCCAAAATTCCAAGAGAACTTGGTACGTTAGAAAACGTGCGAAAGGCGAAGCGCTGACGAAATCGACGGCGAAATCCCGGTGATCGTGCTAGGACCTCTCAACGACGATTCGACGCACCGGCAAACCCACTACCTTCCTCTCACTCTCTAGCGTTGTCCAAACCCGTAAGTTTCCCTTTTCTACCTTTCTTTTCCTTCATAATAATACGACTTTATAAACCCGACGGAAATCGGAACAACCCGATTTCCGATTCGGTTTTCTATCAAATCTCACTTATCACTAATTCCATAATGCTTAAACATCTTCATGTTGACTACTAATCACTTAAAAATTAATTTGAACAAGTTTTCACACATGAAATGATAGTTTTTGCAATATATCGTATTCTTTCACTTAAATACCACCATGTTTAATTCATCACATTTAACCCTTTAACATTGCTATACCTTAAAGTAGATCACGAGGTAATGACCTACCTCCACACACACTCATATGTAATCATAACACGCTACCTTGAAAATTTAGAATACGACAAAACAAGATTTTTCATTAAAATACCATTTTCTTTATAAACCTTTTCTAAAAGTTCTAGATTATATACAATTTTAAAACAATATCTTTTAATAGGAAATACGATAAGTTGTGGACATCGATCGTTTATCTAAACCTGACTTTGTGGTGTCTAGGCAAGTGTGTCTAAGGCGAGTGGTTACTTAATTAGGGCCACTACTTGTAGTGGAGAGCCTCCCACTCACTGGCACTTACCTGGCCGCAATTGGCGGTGAAAAGGCGATTTGAGGCTTCTAATGACTTATCGTTTAGACCATTTAGAAGTAGGTTAGCTGGCTTAGGAAACTCTAGAATCTAAAATACGGAAATTTACACCTTTTACAAATAAATGCCTTATCTTTATAAAACCGTTTTCTAAATGATTAGTATTTATTAAATCTTTGCAAAGCGCCACTACAACCCATCTTTGGGGAACTCGTTAGGGTTAGTATGGTTTATCGGGCACCATCGGGCTTAATAGTGCGAGATTCAGACTTCCGCAAGGAGCATTCGGTCTCGAAAGGTTTATAACACGACATTTAAGAAAAATGAGATTTTTGGAATATAAAATATTTATTAAAAATTATTCTTGTATAAACATATGTATATTTATCATTTAAACACCTATTTTATTATAAGATAAAGTTTCCACCTTTTTCTAAAAAAATTTCAAGATTAAAAGTTACATTAAAATACCATGAATTTCAAATAAATTAATATTACAAATTAATATTTTTATTTATGTAATTAAGATATTTTCACTAGAAATAAGACAAAATAAAATCACATTCATTATAACTATAAAGACAAATAATAAATACTTGAGGTGCATCTTGAAAACTATACAAAAGTATTTTTACATAAAACCCCCTCAAGTTTTATAAATTACAATAATGACCCAAACAAATATAGAACTTCGACTTACATTTCTTTTAGTCTGACTCGGGTTTGAGTCTGATTATTTCTGACTTGAATATGATTCAAGTCAATCTATATTCTTTAATATTCCAACTCAATATAAATACATGAATCCCAGAATCCAGTTAACAATCTATACAACTTGACTGAATCAAACCATGGATATAGATCCATTATTCCGTTATTCCATTTAC
The DNA here is from genome assembly GCA_030015575.1 of Agapanthus africanus. Classification (NCBI taxonomy): domain Eukaryota; kingdom Viridiplantae; phylum Streptophyta; class Magnoliopsida; order Asparagales; family Amaryllidaceae; genus Agapanthus; species Agapanthus africanus. The sequence continues at coordinate 830,582,442 of JASDDO010000024.1, read as the reverse complement.
CTGATTATGCAGTTACGATCTGTTCACTGATATCATGGTTTTGGTCAGTCATCCAACTTACACAATACAATACAACAATAATATCAAAACACTACGGGGTTTAAGGGGTAGATTGGTACGGAAGGTGTTAAAGGTGGCATGAGATGGTCAGATTAAGACACCTAACCTATATTCCCTTGCTGTTGTACCGTGGCTTAACGGTTCCTTATACATTCCGTTTGCCCTGGTCTCTAACATATAGAGACCCCTCTCGTATACACTGGCATCCTTCTGTACCAAGCTACAAACAACAGCGTTAACACAATATTCTACAATATTTTACAATCTCTTTAGAAAATACCTCTTATTCTGTCTTTTCTAATTCTTCTTTATCTTTGGGACTTACCGAGCGACCTGTTCGCTGACGACATTCTTTTTCTTCTTCTTTGAATGTCGTCAGGTGCTTTGGACCCAGCAGAGATCGAGCCCACCGGTGAAGACTTGGAGCAGTTTCACGAAGACCCCGAGCTCTAGACTTTGTATCTTGTTCTATTCAGTATTTTCATTTCCTGTTATGCCACTGTTTAGGTATCGCTTTTCATTTCAGTTGTATTTACTTTTCATGCATTGTACAAAAGAATGTTATTAATAAAGTTGCTGTTATTTCTATATCTCTTGTCTCTTGTGATTTACTTTTATATTGCTTAGATACGCTTAGCGTATGTACTTCTAAGTATATACGTAGCGGACCTCGTCGCGTCCGCTTCGCCGTACACCGGGAAGCGTGGCGTGACAGGTTTTGTTGGTGGCCCATGCAGGTCGGAGCTGTATGAATTCCTATCATGCAGTTCTGGTCTGCGTGAACAACCTAAGCAATATAACACAAGAACCAGCAACTAAAACATTCTTTATAATTCATGTTTCTTGAATCTTACAAATTTATATTCCTTGAATCTTATCATTTCATGTATTTGAATCTATTCTAACCCAAATTTTTCTTCAAGGTTATGGATTCCCCGAACAACACCAGCACCAATGTCAACAACACACCTCTAGCACTATCTCTCACACCAGCTGTTCCTGCGTCACCTACCGAGCAAACAATGCTATTTGAGGCGATCCGCAGCCTTCTTGAGGGACAGCAACAACTCCTGAACCGCCTCGAGACCGATGCACCAGGGGTAAAGCAATTCAGGGCCCTACACCCTAAGCAGTTCTCTGGTAAAGGAAGCCCTCTTGAAGCTGAAGAATGGGCACAAGGCATAGAAGACGATCTGGCAGCAGCTCAAGTGCCAGACATCGCTTGGGTCCGTGTGGCGAAACTACAGCTCACGGATAATGCTCGCAACTGGTGGAAGACGGAAGAAAGCCGTCTTGCACAACCTATTGAATGGAAGAATTTTCGAGAGAAGTTCGACGCGAAATACTTCCCTGTGACTGCCAAGTTTGCCATGGAGCAGCAGTTCATCCATCTACAACAGGGTTAGATGTGTGACAAATTAGTAGATGAATACGACGCTGAGTTCGCCATGTTAAGCCGGTAAGATATGTCACAATAGTTCAATTTTTTAAATACACATACTACACAGCTAACACAATCTTTAAACAGATTCGCGGCACACTTGATACCGACGGACGAAATCAGAGCCCGTCGCTTTCAACAAGGACTGGACATGGAGATTCAGGCTGCTCTAGCCACGGGAAATTTTTTGACTCATGAGGATGCTCTGGAAGCTGCCCGCAGTTATGAGGCAGTGATAAAAGCAAGGGGCAGACCTCAGTTTGCAGGAGTCAAACGCCCTGCCAACCAGATGGTAGGTGGAGCCTCGTCCAGGCCACCTTTTATGCCAAGGCGACCCGGAGTACCAACCCATCGTCCCAGCCCAGCCTTTTGCACCTACTGCAAGAGAACTGGACATATGATGAAGGACTGCCGTCGAGCCAACCGCCTTTTCTTAGTCTGCGGCTCAGCTACTCACGATATTGGGTCTTGTCCCCAAAGAAAGAACTCAGTTGCTGCACCCAGGCCAGCAATTACTTATCCGCAGCGACCAGCTCTTCAGGCACCTGCTCCCAGACCTGCACTCCCTGCACCACCCTGAGGACCACAAGCTGCACCACCTCCTCGCCAGTTCCATCAAGCTCAAAGGAACATTCCGAGGAATGCTCCTCAGGCCAGGAGGAATGTACCAAGGCGCCAGGCTTTCACGATGTCCGTGGAAGAAGCTGAGGCCACTGGCCAAGTCATCACTGGTAAACTTTTCTTTTCAAACTTTGCTTTTCTATTCTACTACTTAGTTACATATTTTCTATACCTAAAACAAATCCTACATACCTTAGGTACAATCTTAGTATCCTCAATCCCTGCACTTGCACTGTTTGATACTGGAGCATCACACTGCTTTATGTCGCAACGGTTTGTCCGAACCCATGCGATTCCAGTCTCACCGCTTGTATCCAGCTGGAATGTCAGTTCAGGAAATGGCGTTCTAAAGGCAACTATGGGATACAGCTTGTGTCCAGTCGTCGTCTGCAGTCAAGAGTTTTATGCTGACTTCAAAGTGCTGGACATACCGAACTTCGATGTGGTTCTAGGAATGGATTGGCTTGGAACTTTTTATGCTACCATCGACTGTCGTAAAAGGAGGGTAGTATTCGAGATCCCAGACCATCCGGTCTTTTATTTCAAAAGCGGAGACCGTACACTGGAGCCAAGTACCTACAAAGCGAAGCCAAGAGAAGCAGTAGTTGCAGCAGCTTAAGCGGAGGAAGAATCAAGACCAGATGTAGTTCGAGAGTTCGATGATGTATTTCCTGACGATATATCAGGTTTGCTTCCCGATCGAGCTCTTGAATTCAGTATTGATTTAGTACCAGGAGCACAACCGGTGATCAAAGCACCCTATCGTTTAAGTCCGGAAGGTTTGAAGGAAGTCCGAACACAGTTGGACGAATTACTGGCAAAAGGATGGATTCGTCCCAGCACTTCCAGTTGGGGATCACCTGTATTACTTGTGATGAAGAAGGAAGGTTCATACAGAATGTGCATCTATTACAGAGCCTTGAACGAAGTCACTATAAAGAACAAGTATCCACTTCGCGCATCGATGATTTATTCGATCAGCTAAGTGGATCTTGTGTTTTCTCTAAATTAGATCTTCGTTCAGGATATCATCAAGTGAAGGTCAAGGAAGCTGATATTCACAAAACAACTTTCAGAACTCGCTATGGACATTACGAATTTCTAGTGATGCCATTCGGAGTGACCAACGCACCCGCAATATTCATGAACCTTATGAATCAAGTTTTCCGGGAGTATCTAGACAGGTTTGTTATCATCTTCATCGACGACATCCTGGTATATTCTAAGAGTCGGAAAGAACATGCAGAACATCTACGAATTGTCCTGGAAACTCTTCGTCAACATCAGCTTTATGCCAAGTACAGCAAGTGTGAGTTTTGGCTAAATCAAGTTGGTTTTCTTGGACATATAGTATCAGGAGAAGGAATCTCTGTGGATCCAGCGAAAATTTCGGCAGTTAGCGAATGGCCTACACCAAAGTCAGTGAAGGATATTCGAAGTTTCTTGGGTTTAGCTGGATATTACAGAAGATTTATTGAAGGCTTTTCGAAGATAGCAACGCCCCTGACCAAGCTCACACGTAAAGATGAAGAATTTGTGTGGTCAGAAGCATGCGAACAAGCTTTCGTAGAACTCAAGTCAAGGTTGACATCAACACCTATTCTCGTCATACCGGATCAATCTGGAGGATTCGAAGTGCATTGCGATGCATCCGGTAAGGGATTAGGATGCGTTCTACATCAGCACGGTAAAGTTGTGGCTTATACTTCAAGACAGCTGAAGATTCACGAGTGCAATTATCCGACGCATGATTTGGAGTTGGCAGCCGTCATCTTTGCTCTCAAGATTTGGTGTCATTACCTACTTGGTGAACGAGTGAACATCTACACAGATCATAAGAGCCTAAAGTACGTGTTTACTCAGAAGGAGTTGAATATGCGGCAGAGAAGATGGTTAGAACTCATGGCGGACTTTGACATCAACTTGCAATATCACCCAGGAAAGGTGAATGTAGTACCTGATGCTTTTTGTCGCCAACCATTAGCAATGAATCTCACCGCTCAGTGGAAGCTTCAACAAGACTTGCATCAGATGGAGATTGAAGTAGTCATACCAGGTAATGCTTTAAGTTTGATGAATTTACAAGTTCAATCAACCATTGTCAATCAGATCAAAGCAGCTCAAGTAAGTGATGCTAAGTTGCAAAAGATCAGAGAACAAGTGGAGAATGGACTCAGAACAGACTTCATCATCCATGAAGACGGATCTTTGAGATACGGCAGCAGATTGTGTGTACCAAAAGGTCCTGTTCGGGAAGAGTTAATGAAAGAAGCTCATAGCTCTCCCTATTCAGTACACCCTGGAAGTACCAAAATGTACAAAGATCTACGTCAGAATTATTGGTGGCATGGAATGAAGCGAGAAGTAGCCAGAAGCGTCGCAAAATGCTTGGTGTGTCAGCAAGTAAAGGCTGAACATCACAGGACTGCTGGATTACTTCAACCGTTACCAATCCCAGAATGGAAGTGGCAACATATCACGATGGACTTTGTGATTGCTCTTCCTCGCAGCACAAAGGGTAACGATGCCATATGGGTCATTGTTGATCGACTCACAAAGTCGGCTCACTTCATCCCATTTCGAGTTGGCCAATCTACTGAGACACTAACAAAGAAGTACATGGAGGAAATTGTGAGACTTCATGGAGTACCGGTCTGCATTGTCTCCGATCGTGACACCAGGTTCCGATTGCAATTTTAGCAGAGTCTGCATGCAAGCTTGGGAACAAGTCTGAACTTCAGCACGTCTTATCATCCACAAACAGATGGTCAGTCGGAACGAACTATTCAGATCTTGGAGGATATGCTCAGAGCATGTATGCTAGATTTCAAAGGATCGTGGGAAGATCACCTACATCTTGTGGAGTTTTCGTACAACAACAGCTACCAAGCAAGCATAGGAATGGCACCTTTTGCAGCATTGTATGGAAGGAAGTGTCGATCGCCATTAAGTTGGGATGATATCGGAGATAGAGAACTTCTTGGACCAGAGATGATAGTAGCGACTGTTGATGTGGTTCGTACTATCAGGGAAAGGATGCGCATAGCCCAAGATCGACAGAAGCACTGGGCTGATACAAAGAGACGACACTTGGAGTTCCAGCCAGGAGATCACGTATTCTTGAAGATATCTCCGAACCGCGGAGTGATCCATTTTGGAAGACGGGGTAAATTGAGTCCGAGATACATCGGACCGTTTGACATACTCGAACGAGTCGGTGAAGTGGCAGACTGCTTAGCGCTTCCACCTTCATTGGAAGGAGTGCATAATGCGTTCCATATATCCCAACTCAGAAAGTATGTGAGTGACCCCAGCCATGTACTTGATCATTCCGAGCTCACTATACAGCCTGACTTGTCTTGTGAGCAACAGCCCGTGGAGATCCTGGACAGGAAAGTAAAGACACTTCGGAATAAGAAAGTTAACTTGGTTCGAGTGATGTGGAGGAAAGACACTCCAGGAGAGTCCACTTGGGAAAGGGAGGATGAAACGCGTACTAGATATCCACACCTCTTTGTAAACTAGTCCTCAAATAAAAGTTGTAAATTTCGAGGACGAAATTTTTGTAAGGATGGTAGACCGTAACAACTCCATTTTTAATGTACAAAGAATTGATTTAAATTCAATGTATACTTGGAGTATTTATTGCGGCTGATATCTCTTTAAGTATTTATTTCACTCCATAATTACAAGAAGGAGCTTGTAGCTCCTTGGTAATACCTTGCACTGCTGAACCAAACCACCAGAGTTCAAATCCCATGCCCCACATTATTTTTGTATTTATTTTGTTTTAATTTCTTTTGGAAGTCAACAGTCAAAAGGCCATAACTCACAAAATATGTACTGGACATGAAAAAGTAAATATACCAAATTGTACCCCAGGAAAATCCCCGGCCACTGGAACCTTGACTCAGCCCGACTCGGCGCCGCCGGCCGGCGATCCGGCGCAGCCGGCCGGACTTGGCCGGACGGCCGAGTCACCAACAGAGAAAATTGGGCCTTGACTTGGTCAACCCTCCTGCACACTCTAAATTCTTGGATCGGTTATCAATTGCCCAATAAATCCCTTTTACTCCTAGATTTAATGAGTTTTAATGAATTTTTATATAATTTTATATATTTTATATATTTTTTATTAAAAACCCTAACCCTATATAAACCCCCCATACCTTCTGCCCTCTCATCACTTTTTCTAAGTCCACTCTCCCAAAATTCCAAGAGAACTTGGTACGTTAGAAAACGAGCAAAAGGCGAAGCGCTGACGAAATCGACGGGGAAATCCCGGTGATCGTGCTAGGACCTCTCAACGACGATTCGACGCACCGGCAAACCCACTACCTTCCTCTCACTCTTTAGCGTTGTCCAAACCTGTAAGTTTCCCTTTTCTACCTTTCTTTTCCTTCAAAATAATACGACTTTATGAACCCGACGGAAATTGGAACAACCCGATTTCCGATTCGGTTTTCTATCAAATCTCACTTATCACTAATTCCATAATGCTTAAATATCTTCATGTTGATTACTAATCACTTAAAAATTAATTTGAACAAGTTTTCACACATGAAATGATAGTTTTTGCAATATATCGTATTCTTTCACTTAAATACCACCATGTTTAATTCATCACATTTAACCCTTTAACATTGCTATACCTTAAAGTAGATCACGAGGTAATGACCTACCTCCACACACACTCATATGTAATCATAACACGCTACCTTGAAAATTTAGAATACGACAAAACAAGATTTTTCATTAAAATACCATTTTCTTTATAAACCTTTTCTAAAAGTTCTAGATTATATACAATTTTAAAACAATATCTTTTAATAGGAAATACGATAAGTTGTGGACATCGATCGTTTATCTAAACCTGACTTTGTGGTGTCTAGGCAAGTGTGTCTAAGGCGAATGGTTACTTAATTAGGGCCACTACTTGTAGTGGAGAGCCTCCCACTCACCTGGCACTCACCTGGCCGCAATTGGCGGTGAAGAGGCGATTTGAGACTTCTAATGACTTATCGTTTAGACCATTTAGAAGTAGATTAGTTGGCTTAGGAAACCCTAGAATCTAAAATACGGAAATTTACATCTTTTACAAATAAATGCCTTATCTTTATAAAATCGTTTTCTAAATGATTAGTATTTATTAAATCTTTGCAAAGCGCCACTACAACCCATCTTTGCGGAATTCGTTAGGGTTAGTACGGTTTATCGTGCACCCTCGGGCTTAGTAGTGCGAGATTCAGACTTCCGCAAGAAGCATTCGGTCTCGAAAGGTTTATAATACGACATTTAAGAAAAATGAGATTTTTGGAATATAAAATATTTATTAAAAATTATTCTTGTATAAACATATGTATATTTATCATTTAAACACCTATTTTATTATACGATAAAGTTTCCACATTTTTCTAAAAAAATTTCAAGATTAAAAGTTACATTAAAATACCATGAATTTCAAATAAATCAATATTACAAATTAATACCTTTATTTATGTAATTAGGATATTTTCACTAGAAATAAGACAAAATAAAATCACTTTCATTATAACTATAAAGACGAATAATAAATACTTGAGGTGCATCTTGAAAACTATACAAAAGTATTTTTACATAAAACCCCCTCAAGTTTTATAAATTACAATAATGACCCTAACAAATATAGAACTTCGACTTACATTTCTTTTAGTCTGACTCGGGTTTGAGTCTGATTATTTCTGACTTGAATATGATTCAAGTCAATCTATATTTTTTAATATTCCAACTCAATATGAATACATGAATCCCAGAATCCAGTTAACAATGTATACAACTTGACTGAATCAAACCATGGATATACATCCATTATTCCGTTATTCCATTTACCTGATTATGCAGTTACGATCTGTTCACTGATATCATGGTTTTGGTCAGTCATCCAAGTTACACAATACAATACAACAATAATATCAAAATACTACGGGGTTTAAGGGGTAGATTGGTACGGAAGGTGTTAAAGGTGGCACGACTATATTCCGTTGCTGTTGTACCGTGGCTTAACGGTTCCTTATACATTCCGTTTGCCCTGGTCTCTAACATATAGAGACCCCTCTCGTATACACTGGCATCATTCTGTACCAAGCTACAAACAACAGTGTTAACACAATATTCTACAATATTTTACAATCTCTTTAGAAAATACCTCTTATTCTGTCTTTTCTAATTCTTCTTTATCTTTGGGACTTACCGAGAGACCTGTTCGCTGACGACATTCTTTTTCTTCTTCTTTGAATGTCGTCAGGTGCTTTGGACCCAGCAGAGATCGAGCCCACCGGTGAAGACTTGGAGCAGTTTCACGAAGACCCCGAGCTCTAGACTTTGTACCTTGTTCTATTCAGTATTTTCATTTCCTGTTATGCCATTGTTTAGGCATCGCTTTTCATTTCAGTTGTATTTACTTTTCATGCATTGTACAAAAGAATGTTATTAAAAAAGTTGCTGTTATTTCTATATCTCTTGTCTCTTGTGATTTACTTTTATATTGCTTAGATACGCTTAGCGTATGTACTTTTCAGTATATACGTAGCGGACCTCGTCGCGTCCACTTCGCCGTACACCGGGAAGCGGGGCGTCACAGTAATCTCTTCAAGGACTTTTTCCTTCCCTTTGTCTCTTTTGCCCGAACCTTTGTTTGAAGGTCCGAGATTCTTTTCAGGCAACATACGGTTACGCAGCTGAATGTTCTCACGGTTCTTCATCTCTTCTTCTTTTTCAGAGGTGGATTCCTTGAAGAGAGGGCGAGAGATATTTCTTCATCAAAATCGCTCCCGAAGGTAAGAACTTGAGATTTTGCTGTTTTCGAACTGGTATCAATCATATGACAGTTGCCAGCCGTTCCTTCACGCTCATCTGTCGTGCTTCTCTATTCCTGACGGGCTTTGCGCTTCATCAGCTTAAAGTGTTGTCGATGGGCAACGTATCCCTGCCACCACTTCTTGAAGGCATTGCACTCTTCGGTAGGGTGCGTGACCTTCCGATGGTATAAGCAGTAGTTCAGATGTACATCCAGTTCGTCGGGGCACGTACTCCCGGAAGTATTTTCTTTGAAAGGTGGTGGATTCATTCCCATTGAAAGAGCTTTGGCGAACTGCTTCCCTACCTTGATTCTACTCTTGCTGGTGGCAGGTGCGCTTCGATCCGGTGGGGGTAATTTATGACTTCTTATTACCGGGACTTCTTTAGCTTGACACCGACGCTTGGCATTTTCGTATATGGCCGCTTCACGTCCTCGGTCAGCTTTGCTCTTTTGGAGGGCTTCGTTCAGCAGCTTGTCGATCAGGTCATCTGACGGTTCCATGGATTCTGGTTCTGGATTTGCTCCCAGTTTCTCTACATCAGGAGCTTCTTTGCCATTTATCGACGAGTGAGAGATCATGTGGCAACTCGCCACATAATCCTCGGATTCTTTCGAAGAATCGCCTCCTTCATTAATGTAACTGTTTCCGTTCTCAAGAATATACTTGAAGAACTCTTCCAGTGTGACTGGGGTACATGCCTCTTGGTTGTATTCCTCCAGTGCATCGATGTATTTCTACAGACCCGTACGATTGCCGTCGAGCTGCACGGGCTTCTTGGCCCTTTTCTTTTTCTTTAAATATTTCGGAGGCTTGGCCTGGAGGTTTTGCCTATCGTTACCAACTTTCGGCGTTGGGCGCGGTTCCAGCATTCCGTCCATAATCTTAGGCTCCAGCGGGCTTTTCCACCAAATCGCCGGACATGCTTGAAGATCTTTCAGCATCCATTTAGTTTTAGCCGAAAGGACAACTTCCCACGGAGGTTCCTCTACAAATGAGCATGATGCCCCCGGTGTATCCATCTTTTTAGGAGTGTGCTGCTGTGGAGGGTTTACCTTCCAGTTTTCGGACAGCGCGAACTTGCCCTGTTGGTGTCTTCAACCCAATTTTTGAAGACATAGCAATCTTCGATTGGGTGGCCCACTATTCGGTGGTAGGGGCAGTAATTGGGATTCGGTGGTAGGGGCAGTAATTGGGATTGTTGACATCGCCCGATTGTAGCGGGCGTCTCGGATCCGGCAGAGTGATGAGTCTGTTGCGCACTGCCAGCTCGAACAATCTCCTCATTTTATCCCGGGGAAACGAGTAAGGACGTCTCAACTTCTCTTCGAGGGTTCTCGGTTTGTTGTTTTGGCGAGCCACCGGCTTCGGGTCAGTCGATTTTTGTTGAGCGTTGGCGAAAAGGTCGCATTCCCTTTCCCCTTTTCATTCCGGAGATCTATTTTTGAAGAGGACGGCTTATGGCCCATCTGGTCCATTTGGGCCAGCTTGTCACTCAAGGCCTGGAAGGTGGTCGGCTTGAAGAACATCATAAATTAGGATATAGTTGCCTGAGGGTCGAGGGTCCCCACGAACATGCCCACAGTAGGAGCTTCTTCTATGCATTGTTCGCATTTCGACCATAGGTTCCACCACCGACTTGTGTACTGAACCCAGGTTTCTCCCGGCTTCACCCTGGCGTTGATTAATGCCGTGATCGGGGTGCGCTCGCTAGCGCTTGCGAATCTTTGCGTAAAAAATAACTCCATTTTTGTAAACGTCTTGATGGAATCATTCAGAAGCTCCGAATACCATTCAAATGCTATCTCCGCCAAGCTGCCGACAAATTGGCGAAGCAATAGTTTGTCATCGCCTCCAGTATTGCCGCATAGAGCTCTGAATTGAGCAACGTGTTGGTGCGGATTGCCCGTCCCCTTATAAACATGGAATTTTGGGATCGTATATCCTGGCAGGTACTTAATTTGGTCGTACCATCCTGTAAGTCTACGGTAGCGCCCCGGCCGTCTAACAGACGCCAAATGCGGAACAAAAACTTTTACAACTGACGTTATCGCGTACTATAACCCGGATCTGCCATTAAAGCTAAACTAACAAACTACAAAGTGGGTAGAGATGTTATACCGAACGATCCGAGTCCTTCGGTCTTCAACCATCATCCCACGCTTTGTTGCGGCTGCTCCGATCTCCCGAATCTCCAGTCTTCTCGTCCAGGTGGCACCACGTCAACGGATCTTTAAACGGACTCCCGCCTCTGAACCGAGGCAACTCAATTATCAAGTTTGCTAAAAGAGATGACCAAGATTGATGTAGAGAATGAGTAGAACACTTTGTCTCGTTACGTCCAAAGCTATGGACGAACGGTTAATGAAGTTGGCTTTTGGATCGGGTGGAAATGTGAAATGAGTATCTATCAAATTTCCATACACTAAAACTATCATCTTTTTCTCTCAAGCAACCATGAGAGTGAAGAGGAGGGGAGGGCCGACCACTTTTAACAAGAGGGGGGGTGAGTGTAGGAGGTGGGGAGAGTGACCATAACCATAAATGATATGAATGAATCATCTAACACCTAGTATGAACACATTTAATGAAAACTATGATTCATAACCCTTAGTCATCATCTAATAAATGCACCATTAATGAACAAATGAGTCACAAGCCACCTCATCATCCTAGTCACCATCTAGAAGCTTCCACACTCATCTCAAGAAAAGATAAATCCGTCTTTAACCGAATGTTAAAAGACGGGTGATAGAAAACTGGAAACTGACAACTTTCAAAAGTGATCCTGAAACGAATTTCAGGATAACCCCGTATCAGTATAAACATACCCGTATTTGTATTACGACCGAATACAAATGCAACTGAGACAAAGATATTATATCTACACAGTATAATACTTGGATCCGGTTTAAACCAAAGCCGACCAGTATTATCTGCCCGAAAAATGACACGTGCGAAAACGCACGTGCATTTTCCGAACCCTGCCATAAAACCATACAGCCTCTACAACGTTTCGCCCGAACTTGAGAAAGTGTCTGTGGGGGACTCTAATGACTCATCAACACACTGGCACTGGGTATAACCACTAGCACGTCAGAGGTACCAGCTGTACGTAAAGGTTGCCTATGTATTGATAGGAAGGGAAGCTGACGAGCGAACTCATCCATAAACCCTACTGAGCCTGACAGTGACAATATCCGTATAGTCCGGTCCGTTCGTCTAAGAGTATCGTATATCGAGTCTAAGGGGGTGGATAAAGTCAGACCCCTAATAACGTGATAAATCGTGTCGGCATGAAGCCCATCACCACCTGAGAAACTACTGATCCAAATCAGTAATTCTCTACTATCTCGGCCGAGAATTTCTAGTGATGGTTACCCGTGCACTGTGCGACATCAACCCCCAATACCGGCAGAGACGAATCCCCGACGATCCGCTCATTGCCTCCATGTGGCTCGGGACTGTACCCAAAAAATACCTGTTTGTACATCTCCTTTGAGCGTGGTAGGGTATAAATCAAAGTACGGTGGGAACTCACACGAGAAAAATGACGATCTCAGGTCGACAAACTAACCTGTACACATGTCACCAGGGAACTGCTATCTGACGATATATATAATACCAACTAGCATGTTCCCGGCAAGTCCTGTCCGGTGTACTCAATGAGCATCTGTATACATCTTAGGTGAACCAACTGACACCAATGGCTTGTGAGACCGGCCACCGCCCCTCGTCGGGGTCTCGACTGTATACACTAGTCTACTCTGGAGTATTGATGCCCTGTCTCGAAACTCCTTCGACTAGGGACACTTTTAAGGATGTGCTTACAGACCCCGGCTCCCACGTATATGATCGCCATCATACTGCTGGCAGTCAAGCAAGAATCCTATGGGCTCTATCAACATGCAATAGTGAACTAAAGCATGTATATGATGATAAAGACAAACCAGATATCATACTATCATCTCGAGTAAGACAGTCATGTCGGTATAGGTCCTCCCTCAATCATTGCAATCACGTACCTGCGATTTAATAATTGACTTAGAGGGCACTATATCCAACAATCTCCCACTTGTACTTAAGGCTATTATTGCGATGACGCATACTCATAACCTCAGTGAGTGGATCCGCCCTGATGTTTCTTTCTATGTCTCTCTTAATCTCAAGTTCGCGGAGAAAGCCATCTCCCGAATCGAGTAATACCTGTCTTAGAATATGTTTGGATATCTTATGGGACCTAGTTCATAAATGAACTCCAAATCCAAACTTCTTAGACTATATTGATAACTGAACATAATCAGTATCGCGCACCATGCCTCCCACAGTATCCTCTTGGACCACCTGTCCATAATACTGTCTCTCGTCAGAGGGAAAACTATAACTCTGACAATCTCTCTGTCATCCAGGTCATCTTGGAAGCCTGGAATGATAACCGTCTCCTCAAGGAGGCTGCCATTATCAAATCCATAGAACATCCATTCATGTTCTAAAACTGCTTCCTAATGTTTCTCCGGGATTGGATTAATATAAACTTATCGCATCTAGTGCAAAAACAACATCTGGTGTGGTACTTGACATCTCATGATTGACTCAATTGCCTAAGCAAGTGATCTGCCAATCATGTACGTCCCTCTCCTCTTTAGTCTGTAACACACCTTTAGAGAGGGTGACTCCATCAACTGCAGGTACACCACCATGCCCGGAGTCATCTATTCTAAAATACCATTAGAATACTGTCAAAGTATCCAAATTGGGAAACTACCCAATTCTAGATCTAAAACCATAGATCTAGTAACCAGAATGTCTGATATTATATCCATATCCTTTCTGGAGAAACAACTGTGTGACGACCACAGTACAACCGATCATAGTATATGAATTTTACTTCCTACTCTGTGTATGTTATCCAAATACCAGGACATCACACCCTACTATCTTCTTAACAGATCCATCCCCTATTCTGATGAAGTCAAACACATGACTTTCATATCAAAAATTAGACGATCTAATCTCCGCTATATCTGCTCAAGCCTATAAATAGACATAAGCTACTTGCCCACCATGCTTCCGCTGCTCCCACTGACCACAACAACCCTCTGGCAGAATAATATGTACGTGCACTTCTAAAGCTAGTTTAGAACGATGCTATACTTATCCTCCTGCCGGGTCTCATAGCCTGGAACAACAGTAGTGTCAAGTCTGGGTAAACAAGAACCTCCCTGTCACCGTCCTTGAGGCCACCGAAATACCTCTCGAGTGTCTGAGGTTACCCACCATATCTGCGGAGTGGCTATTGGAATGTCTAACCAGATTGAATATATAGGTCCTATTAAATTTTCCGTAATCGTTTGCGGTTCTGGAATCACTTCCAGTTCTACCATACTCCCACTACTTTTTCTGAAAAAATCCATTTTACTAAAACTGTGGTGAGTTAAGAACAATATCACTATTGATCTTCCAGATGGTAGAAAATCAACCCTCGTCAAAGCCAGGGTTAACCCACAAACTGCCATTACAGAAACGTGCCTTGAGTTATCCAGTGTCTGGTTTTAAGCATAAGCCGGACAACTCACCGTACCTTAACATCGTTAAGATATTAACCATTCTATATCCAATATAAACCATGGCACTTATTTAATTGGAATCAGATTCTAATCATGCAACTGTCTCCAGTGCATATCAACTCAATGGAGAAAGGCTAATCAGCATTACTCAGCTTAGGAATCCATCCATTTATGGGTAACCTGAAAGAGAAACAAGTTTCTCAAAAAATTATTACTTGAATACCATTCACAAGAATCTACATCTTCGATCTCTTTGAAGAATCTCGATACTTGTGACATCCGGTTCTCTACTTTATTCCTTTACCCACAACTTCTCATAACTTAGACCTTGTATTTCTACGAAACACTTGTCTAAAAACTAGAGAAGTCATAAGTAAATAGAACATAGTACGAGGACCAGCCCCTTTGTCCTGATGGACACTGGACAACACACAATACTCTGCATAAGTCCGCTGAGTTGAATAACTTAAAACCTGCGCATCGTAGGTTGAAAACTGTACTTATGGTTTAAGAACTACTCCGTTGTTTAATGCTCCTTACCCAATCGTCAACTGATATAGGTAAATGTCACGGACATAATTTCAAAAAGTTATATCTCACTTTATATAAATAAACGTACAGATATATCATTTTGAAATTGGTGCACAACAACGGATACTCAAAACCAAATACATGCCGTCCGGCAAAAACTCAGGCGACTTCCTCAAATATCACCAATTACAAAGAATTCCGATATACCGAGGATGATCACCTTATTCCCAATAACCTACTCCCACTCATCATCTGTAAAACTATACAGATGTGAGAATCATAACCGGTAAATACATACCCTGGAGTAAATATCTAATCGGGAAATCAGTTTTCCTTTAACAATGCACTGAAACATGAAAAATGTTTCGTAGGGGTATCCTAGTATTCCTAGTAATGCCTCTTCCATAATCCAATTCATGACTATAACCGTATATTTCTTTGCCATCTCTCCAAATCCCTTTATTTGTCTTTATTCATTACCTTCTGTACACCTTCGTTAGGCTAAATGGTTTTCTTCCTTCCCTACCGTTCGGCACCTGCCTATGGTTTGGAAGAAGACTATCCAGTAAGTATAATAGGTGTACTCTCCTAATCCTAGGAGTACTCGCAACTTGAGAGAAGATGATGATAAAAGACAACTGAATAATACCTTATTCTATTAAAGGTGAAATAGGAGTGGCGATGAAGTACGCGGTTTGGTCGTGAATGATAACAGTCGCAATTTACTTTGTCCTCTTTCTAATCTCTTTATCTTGTCTTTACATATTACCTTCTGCACACCCTACTTAGGCTAATTGGTTTTCTTCATTCCCTACTTTTCGGCACCTGCCTATGGTTTGGAATAAGACTATCCAATAAGCGTAATAGGTGTACTCTCCTAAACTAAGGAGCCCTCGCAACCTGAGAGAAGGTGATAATAAAAGACAAATAAATAAACCAATTCTATTTCTCCTGAACCTGGATCCATCCTCGAAGAAGTCCCTCCGAGTTCGTATATAACCATACGATGGATCTATTCAATGGAAGTGGATGTCCGTAGTGATACGGGGTGTTCTGAGAAATACAAAGGGTAAAAGAAGGAGCAGCTATGACTTATGTAAATTTAGACAATCCAATCCAGTATTTTAAGAAGGTTCGGTCAACTTGGTCACTGAGTCATAGTCTAGGGTCGGTCAAAGGTCGCTGCCAAAGAGAGAGAGAGAGAAAGGAAACACTCTGCGTGCACTCTAACCTAGATCAGACTGGTTATCACTTTATCTAATCAGGAAACCTCCCACTATTCCGTCAAATTCTTCTCCAAATCTGAAAGAAGAATCAATCGGGATCACCCGAAGAGTAAACCAACTCATCAGTGGGAATCGGGATCCAACTATCATCGCATGATAACTTGATGGAAGCCACTCAAGTTATCACACTCCAGATGGTATGCGCATGCCTGGCAAGTTTCCTATATGTTTGAAACTCCCGATGTAATTTTTGCCCCATGCTCTTATGACCTTGGATTTGGTCAAAATGTCATAAGTCACATGCCAAGTTCTTCCCGTCACTATCCAGGTCAATTTGAACCCACCCGCACATGCCCTTGACTTTGGCCAAAATGGCAGAACGACTGTCCCAAATAAACTCATCTATCCATGCAACAGATGAATACTCAGCAGCTACCAAACACTATGTCTTGACTTTGGCCAACAAACATAGCTTGAATACTACTGACCATCCATAAGAAATGACGGAGGGCTACGGCTGGTTTTTGGCGAAAAACCTTTAACGTAATGAACTTGATCTCGTTGAAGGAACCTGATAGCTTTTTATAAAATATAGTGACGAAAACCTTTGCTAAAGAGGTCACTCCCGGTGAAGGGATCTCGGCTTTTTCCTCGTGGAATGAGGTGCAGGATATTCCAAACTGAATACCGCGATGCAAAGAAACTTGTAATTGACTATATTGAAGTTATTACCCTGACGCAAACTTCTGCCCAAGGGGTCTCTCCCGGTGAAGGGATATCAGCCCTTGCCTCGTCGAATGAGGTGCAGGATATTCGAACCGAATATCACTTATGCATAACAAAAGGAAACGTCTTTGTAATAACACTTTTAAAAACTGTTCCAACAACATCAAATATAGGTTTGTTTTATCCTTGCATTGATAAGAATCAATGCAGTCCCATCAATCAATCACACCAGAAAAGAACGAAAATAAAATGTACGTATATGCCATCCGCATTCGTCACTGGGTCCCGTCATCACCCGTTAGGTTACTTAACTAACGACAGAGCGGGGACTGAACTAGCGCGGGTGTAAAACATATACAACATCTAATAGTATATATACCAATATACAGTAATCGCTCCAGGCGTGATAAAATGCAACATTACAGAAAAGTAATAAACATCACAGAACAATACAGATAATTTGGGATCCCCGGGTTTCACAGAGCCGCTACTGAAACCCGACGTTCCTTGGTCGTGTGGATAGCCTGTGCAATGAAACCTAGACCCCTACGGGTGCGACAAGTTACCCGCCAAAGCCTGAAGCGAGGCAGCCCCCTACAGCAAAGTGAATGGACCACCCAGTACTTCACGGAATCCGGTAACTTGAGCACCCCTTCTTGGGTCAACCTGTACCCCCTACGAGTGCGGCGAGTAGTCTGCCAATTCTAGAGTGAGGTCCCTCTGCCTCTCAAAGCTATGAGATACGGACCCGTTTCCCTCCAGAACCCGGCTATCCGTGCACTCCGTCGCGGAGTAAACCTAGTACAGAAATAAATATATACAACGGGTACATCGACCTCAGCCCGGTTGTGCCCCAAAAAGAATATTATACAAACAGGCAGTGACGGCAGTCCACATGTTGGACGCTCGCCCCGCAATATCAAATGTACAAATAAATCCAAACTGCACTACCATTGCACACTGCTATCCACCATGACATATCCGCAACAATACAGCACAACACAGAACATCAACGCGAATGTCACGTTCGCAAACCCGTCTAAAAGAACTATAGCAATCAGACGCGGTTTACCGATCAAATGACATTCCCGGTCGGAGATATAATGTAAATACTGCATACTAACAAGTTTAAAATTTCAATCGACAAAACTTCCCGAAGTGGGCCCCACGTACATCTGGTGTACAGTAATAAAATCTGGGCCCAAAAGAATATTCCAAAAACCACAATTTACCAAGGAAAGCCTACTGGAGAATTTTGATGCACTGTTCCCACAGTACTGCCGCGCTTCCGTGGTCAAACCCTAGATTTGACCGCGGATCCGCGGCGGTCACGTGGGATCACGTGCTCAAAATTTCCCAGTTAGTTTAAAAAACCCTGCTTTGTTTTCTGTGATATGTAAAATAAATTTTAGACACTGTTTAAAATCGACAGAAACTTTAACATGGAATTTTGCGGTTTTCAAAAATCCGTTCGATCGATGTTTTAAACACGTTAGCACAAATTAGTATAGCTTAATGGTGAGGCTCTGATACCACTGTAAGTCCACGGTAGCGCCCCGGCCTTCTAACAGACGCCAAATGCGGAACAAAAACTTTTACAACTGGCGCTATCGCGTACTATAACCCGGATCTGCCATTAAAGCTAAACTAACAAACTACAAAGTGGGTAGAAATGTTATACCGAATGATCCGAGTCCTTCGGTCTTCAACCATCATCCCACGCTTAGTTGCGGCTGCTCCGATCTCCCGAATCTCCAGTCTTCTCGTCCAGGTGGCACCACGTCGACGGATCTTTAAACGGGCTCCCGCCTCTGAACCGAGGCAACTCGATCATCAAGTTTGCTAAAAGAGATGACCAAGATTGATGTAGAGAATGAGTAGAACACTTTGTCTCGTTACGTCCAAAGCTATGGACGAACGGTTAATGAAGTTGCCTTTTGGATCGGGTGGAAATGTGAAATGAGTATCTATCAAATTTCCATACACTAAAACTATCATCTTTTTCTCTCAAGCAACCATGAGAGTGAAGAGGAGGGGAGGGCCAGCCACTTTTAACAAGAGGGGGGGTGAGTGTAGGAGGTGGGGAGAGTGACCATAACCATAAATGATATGAATGAATCATATAACACCTAGTATGAACACATTTAATGAAAACTATGATTCATAACCCTTAGTCATCATCTAATAAATGCACCATTAATGAACAAATGAGTCACAAGCCACTTCATCATCCTAGTCACCATCTAGAAGCTTCCACACTCATCTCAAGAAAAGATAAATCCATCTTTAACCGAATGTTAAAAGACGGGTGATAGAAAATTGGAAACTGGCAACTTCCAAAAGTGATCCTAAAACGAATTTCAGGATAACCCCGTATCAGTATAAACATACCCGCATTTGTATTACGACCGAATACAAATACAACTGAGATAAAGATATTATATCTACACAGTATAATACTCGGATCCGGCTTAAACTAAAGCCGACCAGTATTATCTGCCCGAAAAATGACACGTGCGAAAACGCATGTGCATTTTCCGAACGCTGCCATAAAACCATACGGCCTCTACAACGTTTCGCCCGAACTTGGGAAAGTGTCTGTGGGTGACTCTAATGACTCATCAACACACCGGCACTGGGTATAACCACTAGCACGTTAGAGGTACTAGCTGTACATAAATGTTGCCTATGTATTGATAGGAAGGGAAGCTGACGAGCGAACTCATCCAAAAACCCTACTGAGCCTGACAGTGACAATATCTGTACAGTCCGGTCCGTTTGTCTATGAGTATCGCATATCGAGTCTAGGGGGGTGGATAAAGTCAGACCCCTAATAACGTGATAAATCGTGTCGGCATGAAGCCCATCACCACCTGAGAAACTACTGATCCAAATCAGTAATTCTCCACTACCTCGGCCGAGGATTTCTAGTGATGGCCACCCGTGCACTGTGCAACATCAACCCCCAATACCGGGAGAGACGAATCCCCGACGATCCGCTCACTGCCTCCATGTGGCTCGGGACTGTACCCAAAAAATACCTGTTTGCACGTCTCCTTTGAGCGTGGTAGGGTATAAATCAAAGCACGGTGGGAACTCACACGAGACAAATGACGATCTCAGGTCGACAAACTAACCTGTACACATGTCACCAGGGAACTGCTATCTGACGATATATATAATACCAACTAGCATGTTCCCGGTGAGTCCTGTCCGGTGTACTCAGTGAGCACCTGTATACATCTTAGGTGAACCAACTGACACCAATGGCTTGTGAGACCGGCCACCGCCTCTCGTCGGGGTCTCGACTGTATACACTAGTCTACTCTGGAGTATCGATGCCCTGTCTCGAAACTCCTACGACTAGGGACACTTTTAAGGATGTGCTTACAGACCCCAGCTCCCACGTATATGATCGCCATCATACTGCTGGCAGTCAAGCAAGAATCCTATGGGCTCTATCAACATGCAATAGTGAACTAAAGCTTGTATATGATGATAAAGACAAACCAGATAGCATACTATCATCTTGAGTAAAACAGTCATGTCGGTATAGGTCCTCCCTCAATCATTGCAATCACGTACCTGCGATCCAATAATTGATTTAGAGGGCACTATATCCAACACATCCTGGATAAGGTCGCCCAATTCTGACGACTTGGCCTGCCGCTTCGTTCGCTTGATGAGCTCGTATATGTTGAGCTATGTAGTCATCAAGGGTAGCTTTGGAGATCGTCTCCTCCCTGGCTGCTGAAAAAGTCGGAGGAGGGTTTGATGTCTCCCCTCTGTCGTCTTTAATGATTATTGGAGGGTCTTCGGCTGGAGGATCCGGCTGGATCATCATCCCCACCATGTCTTGGAACAGAAGTGCCATTTGTTTTATATTAGCCGCTTGTTCCGCGGCCTCTTTGTCTTTCTTTTCAAACACCCTCCGTAGGAATTCGATGTCGGTCTCCTGCTCCTGGCGTTGCTCCGACGATACTTCCGGGCTTTCTTTCTGCCCCGTGAGTGCGGCTATCCTTGTCAACATCTCTTGGAGCTTTTGTTGTTGCTCCTGAGCTTTTGTCACCGATCGTGTGAGTGGTCGATGACCCATGGAAGTACGACTTTCCTCTTTTCCGGAAGCCATGTACACCATGTGTACCACCATGCCCCCAGACTTAGGGCGTTTGGGTCTACTGCCTTTGAAATTTACCGCAGGCATGGAGATCTTCTCCGGCCTTCTCCTCTTTTGGGAGGTCGAAGTTAAGGGGGATGTTGCAACAGGCACCCATGCAGATGATACATTCCGTAGTATGACGGAGGGATGATCCTCCTCTTGCCGAGCCTTCGTCTTCTTCAGCCGACGAGAGTAATCTTGTCAATTACAGAGTCTTGGACTTTCCGCCGAACTCTGTGGATCTTGGAGGACAACCGTTGAGGATGCTGTTCTGGCTTCGCCTGTGTCATGCTTTCAACAGGCGGAGGAGACTTCTTCAATAAGGCGGCTAGAGAGTTCTTGCGCACTCTCTTGAGCAGCTCGAAGCTGTTCCCAGTTGGAACATCAACATTAATTTCCATCATTAGAGTTGGTGGGGTAAGTCCAGAGGGGGAACTGCCCCCAGCTTTCCTCACTCGGCGCCAGTGGCGATGTCGAGCATGTCGTGCAGATGGGACCACTTCTGTTGTGGAAGCGACCTCGTTATGCCCCCTGCTTTGATGAGAGGCTGCTGTCGGCTTCAGCCTGTCTAAGACAGACGTCCGCTGAGAGGGAACAGTCAATCTTGTAAAGGCCGACTTTTTGGCAGGGGAAGCAGTCTCGGTGACTTCGCCCGAAGCGGGAGTTGGAACGGACAGTCTTGTGAAGACCGATCCTTTAGCAGGAGAAGCCCCTTTGACGACTTCGTCTACCGGAGCTAGAATGGCTATCCGCTTCGGGATAACCCCTTCAGGTATGGGGAGCCTCTTTGCGGGCCTATTTAAGCTTAGGCTCAGCCTGTTAAAGACCGAGGCATTGGAATTGGACGACCCGTTGAGAGGGGCCGTGGTAGTTGCAAGCCGATCGAAGAACGACTTCTTCGGAGCTTCCTGTGACGGTACCGGGGCGCTGAAGCTTGTTAGCGGGATCATGGTCCTAAAGAATAATCCAGTGGTAGCTTGAGTCACCTGCTCCACTGGCATTGCAAAGATGGAGGCCGCTTGGGGCCCGTAAGTCACTCCTCCGGCAGGGACGGAGTGGAAGTTGCTGTTGCAATTGGTGTAGTTGGAAGCCATCGATGTCATCTTCTCTTCTGCGTAGGAGAAAGACACCAAATCTTAGTATCTCGAATTTAGGGGAAACCATATTAAACCGTGATTCATTCGCGAACACGACATATGAAGTGTGGAGTGAAAAGAGGAAAAGGTCCCACCGGGCGTGCCGGAATCTGTTTACCGCCGAAAGCCGGGAAGGACAAACGTCTTGCCTAAATTTGGGGGCAGATGCTATTTGGATTTATCTGTCCACCTCTTCGAAGATGCAAGTTGATTTATGGCACCGTGTATCGGAGGTCTGGACGGATGCAGCCGTTGTAGCGGACTTTGTCAGATTCCCCCTCATTGTGAGGGTTTTTTTTTATTGTGGGGACGCTCTTCCCTGCAGGCGCAAGCCCCTGCAGTTAATTACGTTACCGCATCGCGGTAACCATTTTCTCCTGCTCCAGAAGATCACTTCGTGTCGTGTGTATTTGTTTTATTTTTGGTTGCCCATGGATTGTATACGGAGACTAATTTGTGTTGTCGTCCGTAGGGTGTGGATTAGTCCAAATCCGTATTTTCTTAGATTTGGGTTTGGTTTGATTTAAAGATCGTTAACCATGTTTGAGATTAAGATCAACTTAAATATTTGTTAAGGATACGTTAATCCGAGATTGGACTAAGATCTACTTAACGAGGGCTCGGGGTCATTTTTGATCCAACGAAAGAGCATTTGGACTCTATCGTTTTAGTTTAGGGATGTTACGGTCCATAGATTACCATTTTAGGATGAGGGTTTAGTTTAAGGACGTTGCGGTCCATAGCTAGTTTAAGGACATTACGGTCCATTGTGTTATGCTCATGAGTTTGGGAATGCACCGAAGAACTGCTGGCTGTCGGGACTCATCCACCTCTCTGAAGACGTTGATGAATTACAACGACATGTTTCAGAGATGTAGAGAGATGTACCCTTGAACCGAATTCCAGATTAAAGGGAAAGGTCATGGTGGAATGAACACCATGAACACCATTTTAGATACCATATGTTAGGAGATCATTAATCATCTTTGGAACTAAGATCGATTTGGGGAGATCTGAGTATAGGAGGGCTTGGTTGATTGGTGAACAAAAAGGTTTTGGTCTCGGGAGACTTGACTAATTTGGGCTAAGGTTGACCTCTCATAGCGCACTAATATCTGCTCGGCGCTCACGTGTTTCCACGTGAGGTTCTAAAGCAATGTTAAATACTGAAATTTGGAGCGCTCACGTGTGGCACGTGAGGCACCTAAATAATGGGCACTGCTTCTTTGGGCTTATTCCCTGTTCTTTGATAAGTGCTAAGCACTATTGGGGGTCACGTGGAATCACGTGAGGCGTCCCAAAAATGGAAACTGTCTGAATTTATTCCCATTTCCTTTTATAAATGCTAAGCATTATTAGGGGTCACGTGGGATCACGTGACTCGATCTCAGTCGTTCCTTTTTGTTCCTCAGAGGTGCTCATGTGGGAACACGTGATCTGTTGTTATCTCTTTGTACGCTAATCATTTCTTCTATATGCATGGAGATCTTGATATGAGTTTTGAGAATTTCAGGTCTTTTGTTTTATAAGAATTAAATTCTTATGCAGGGTTAAACCCTAGTTTTATCAGAGAAATTAAATTCCTATATCTTTAGAAGAATTAAATTCTCCAAACTTAGTTCTTTCCTCTAAGTTTTGGGACTGCATAACAGAATCTCCCCGATGAGAATTAAATTCTCAACTTGTGGGAAGATCTGCTTCTGCAGACCTCAACCAGAGGAAGAACTAAGTTCTTTTATGGAAGAGTTAAACTTTTGTAAGAGGAGATAAAATGATCTCTAGGTCTTTTTTTTCTTACATAGGGTTTCTTTTCTTCAAAGAGAACTCTACTTCTTTTTTTCCAATTTTATGGAGGGGGGGTCTCCTCTTTTTTTGACTTGAAGTCTAAGGTCCTTTATATAGTAAAGGTAGATTTGTTGATTCAGTTAAGCAAATCTCTCATTGAGAGATTTTTAATTGATTTGGGGATTTTATCCACCGTTGGATCTTTGATCCTAGAACTTCTGTTTTACAGAAAATATTTTTCTTATTTCTAATAAGATTGGATCTTTAATCCAATGGTACTCTGTTTTACAGAGCGTAATCTTTCTTGTTTAGAAAGATCTAAGGAAATATTTTCCAAAAAGGGCTTTTATCCCTCTATTTAGAATTTAATTCTATCGACTCAGAAGGCATTAGGAACCCTTACGTGTAGCACGTGACCCATAGCATTAAACCGGTTTGCTTATATGCAACAGTCCCAGAGAAAAGTATCACGTGTTGGCACGTGAGCTGGGGTTCAGGAATGTCATGTGTGGCACGTGACCCCCACTAAGTTAAGCCCAGCAAAGAGCATCACGTGCTGACACGTGAGCTTTTCTGGCATATTATTTGTTTTAGGAAGGCGCCTATATACTTTGTATATAGATACTCACGTGCCTGTACGTGAGGCTCAGTTTCAGCCTTATTTGTTAAGATCAATGCCTATAATCTTTGCTCCAAGGCGCATCACGTGTGGGCACGTGATGCTCCATTTGGGGAATTTTTCCCATCCCTTTTTATTTATTATTTATTTTTTATAAGGGAACAAAGCTGTTTGGTTTTTTCAACGATATTAAGTTCATTACGTTAAAGATTTTTTTGCCAAAAACCATTTATAGCCCTCCGTTATTTCAGATAAGTAGCTCATAGTATTCATGCTATGTATGTTGGTCTCTTTCAAGGTATAGTGTACGGTAGCTAGGTGATACTTATTTGTAGTATGGATTTGCTATTATATAGGACAGCCGCATAATTATGTTGGTCTCTATCAAGGGCTTGTGCGGATAGATATAGATTAATCTTGAATAATGACGGTTTGAACTTGACTAGCAACTTATGACACGCTGGTCTCTATCAAGGCCATGAAATCGTTAGGGGTAAAAACCACATCGGGAGTTTCAAATATAAAGGAAACTTTCCATGTATGTGCATACCTTCTAGAGTGTGGTGACTTGAGTGGCTTCCATCAAGTTATCACACGATGATAGCTGGGTCCCGATTCTCATTGTGAGTAGATATTACTCCTTGGGAGATTTTCACTTCACAGATAGCTAACATATTAAGTATCTAGAAAGTGTTAACGAGGTTACGCCTTTGTGGAAACGAGGTTATTTAATTAGGTCCGTACGAAAGCATGGGGAGCCTCCCTTGGAGTACCAACACTGGCCTGGCTGAACGGTTAGCGAACTTGTAAGGTATTAATGATCCCGACTAGTTCTCCTTTTAGGGTTTTGTTGGGGTCAAAAATTACACCCCGGTTGACCTGGTCAAAGTCAAAGTAAACCCCAAGCCAAGTGGGCCCAAGCCTGAACCCAAGTCAAAGCAAGTGGACCAATGCCCAGGTCGAGCCCAAGCATGAAGAAGTCAGCCCCCATGCCAAAAGAATAATTGTTAACGTATAAATAGGCTTAATGTAATTTTTATGAATAAATGTAGTAAAATGGGTAACAAACCCAAATTATGGAAAAACCCATGGCTTATGTGCTAAAGAAAAAAGGGGGCATATGGCATGAGCAAGGCACATGTGCCATTTTGAAAAGCCCAAAGGGCCATATGTAAAATGTAAAGCCTATATAAGATATCACGATGAATGATAACAAATATGATTCTTCCCATATTTTTCTAGGATTCTGTGCCTCCTTCTCCTTCCTCAAGGTTTTAAACCTTCTTCTCCTTTTTGAATTAAATCAAGAGTTTAACTCTTCTTTTCCCCAAAAGAAACAGTTTTTCATCATAAAACCCTTGAAGAGGAGTTCAAGTCTCTCAGAAAATCTCTAAAAGGGGAGATTTTTAAATCCCACTATCCTCTTTCTCCAAGATCTAACCAACAGAGAGGAGGAAGAAAGAGATCCATCTCCAAAAAATCCCACTGTGGAAAGATCCAAAGCTTAAGAGAGGATCCATGGCTTAAGGAAGAAGAAAGGGGTCCCCTTTCACTATCTCCGAAAATCTTTGGGTGTTTCTCTTCTTTAGGAGTTTAACTCCAAACCAATCTTTAAGGAGTTCAACTCCAAGATCCAAATTCTCAAAAGAGTTTAACCTCAAAATTCAGATCTTTTAGGAGTTTAACTCTACAAAAGATCCATGTTTTAGGAGTTTAACTCCAAAAGTCGCTCGGAAGTTCAACTCTCAGTCCAGAGGCTAAACCCCTTTTTTCGTGGGCACCCAGCACTCACGTGCAGGGCGCGTGATCCGCTGGCGTCCAGCGCCCGCGCGCCATGCACGTGAAACGCTGGCGCCCAGGCGCCCACGTGCCGGGCACGTGACCCGCTGCGCCCAACGCCCACGCGTCACGCATGTGACCCACTGGCGCCCAGCGCCCACGTGCCATCACATGCGTCCTTAGGATGCTCCCCACCCCTCTTTTTCTCACACACTCCACACTCAAAACATATCTCCTGTTAGAAAAAAATTTCTAACGAAGTGCTGCCCCATACCCTGTAAGGGGGCTGCTATCCCCCTTGACCCCCAGCCGGCTATTCGGTAGCAGGACCCCCGTAAACTCTGCGAGGCCCCCGATATACCCAAAACCCCTCAAGGCACACACACGCGCACACCACACATTGAGTTCGCATGACCAGTTTGACCCGTCAATCGGAGGTCCCTCGCTTTAAAGGCAAGGGGTAATTAACGACCGCTTAGTCCACAGCTGCCGGAGATTCGGAACTCCACAGTCAATAAACCCTGGCCTACCCTAGGAAGGGGGAATCTGTAATGCGCCTGACATGTGACGCGTATTTCACATCTCAATAGGGTGACAAAAGACACCCTACATGTTTGAAGGAGAATTCGAGGAATCAGTGGGAGCCATCCTGATTAGATAAAGTGATTAACCAATCTAACAACGTTAGCGTACATGCTGAGTGTTTCTTCTCTCTCTCTTTGGCAGCGGCCAAGACCCGACCTTAAACTAAAACTCGTAAACCAAGTTGACCGAACCTTTTTACAAACCTGGTTTTGTTTTGTCACAACACGACAAAGTCACATATATCCATGTCACTTCTACTTTACCCTTTGCCTTCTCCAGAACATTTCGTATCACTACGAAGATCTATATAGAATGGATAAAACCATCTCATATAGTTACATACGAACTCGTAAAAATTTATTTCAATTCGAGGATGGACTCCGGTCCAGGGGATATTGAATAGAATTATTCGGTTGTCTTTTATCTTTACCTTCTCTCAGATTGCAAGGGTTCCTAGTATTAGTAGAGTACACCTATTACGCTTATTGGACAGTCTTCTTCCAAACCTTAGGCAGGTGTCGAAAGGTAGAGAAAGAAGAAAACCAATTAGCCTAAATATGGTATACAGAAGGTAAGAAGTAAAGACATATATAGGGATTGGAGTAAGGGCAATCAAAATTGCAACTACTGTCATGAGTCTACTATTAGAAGAGGCATTATTAGAAATACCTGGTCACCCCCTCGAAATATTTTCATGTTTCAGTTTTCCTATGCGGTGTTAATTGAAAACTGCTTTTCTAATTAGATTCTGACTCCAGAGTATGTATTTACCGAACGCGATTCTCACATCTGTATAGCGTTGCAGATGCCGAGTGGGAGTAGAATATTGGGAATTGGGTGATTAAATCCTCAATATCAAAATTCTTTATAATTGATGATATTTGAGAAAATCACATGGGTTTTTCATAATGACAAATATTTGGTTTTGAATTTGTTGTTATGCACCAATTTCAAACTTATATATCTGTACGTTTATTTTATAAAGTGAGATATAAATTTTTGAAATTATGTTTATAACATTTACCATTATCGGTTGATGATTAGGTAAGGTGCATTCAATAACAATGTAATTCTTCTTAACCATATTACAGTTTTCAACTTACGACACAAAGAGTTTGAGTTATTAAACTCAGAGGACTTATACAAAGTATTGTATGTTGTCCGATATCCATGAGGACAAGGGGTTGGTACTCGTACTATATTCCGTTTACTTATGACTTTTCTGGTTTTAGACATGCATTTCGTTGAAATACAAGGTCTAAATTTTGAGAAGTTATAGGTATAAGAATAAAGTAGAGAACTATACGTTGAAAGTATCAGGATTCTTCAAGATGATCGAAAATGTGGATACTTGTGCTAGGTATTCCGTCGTAAGTAATATATTTGAGAACTTGCTTCTCTTTCAAGTTACCAATCCATGGGTGCGCTCCTTAATGAGTAATGTTGCATGTCCTTTTTCCATTTAGTTGATATAAACTGGAAACGGCTGCATAATTTTTGAATCTTGTTCCAATTAAATTAGTGTCTTTGTTTCTATATTGGATATAAAATGGATTCATATCTTAACGATGTTAAGGTATATGGAGTTGTCCGACTTATGCTTAAAACCAGAATCCAGATAAACTCAAGGCATGTTTTCAGTAATGGCAGTTTATGGGTTATCCCGGGCTTAGACGAGGGTTAACATTCTACCATTTACAGGATCAATAGTTATATTGTTTTTGACTCGCCACCATTTTAGTAAAATGAATTTTTTTCAGAAAATATTAGTAGGAGTATGGTAGAACTGGAAGTGATTCAAGAACCACAAACGGTTACTTAATATTTAATAGAACCTAAGTATTCAATTGGATTCGAAAATCCATTAGCTACTTCGCAGATTTAGTGGGTAATCTCAGTCACCCGAGAGGTACTTCGGTCTTCTCAAAGATGGTGAAAGATAGCTTTTGACTTATCACTACTGTTTTCTTAGACTATGAGATCTGGCAGGTGAATAACTATAACGTCATTCTAAATTGAATTTAGAAGTGCACGCATATATGACTCTATAAGAGAGTTGTTGTAGTCAGTAGGAGAAGTAGAAGCGTGGTGGGCAACATGCTTATGTCTATCTATTGACTAAAACAAGGATGGCAGAAAATGGTCATTTATTCTTGATGCGACAGTCATAATGTTTGACTTTATTAAGAATGACAGATAGACCTGGTAAGATGGTTGAGTAGGGAGTACTGTCCTAGTTTTTGGATGACATACTCCTAATAGAAAGTGTTGTTCCTATACTACAATCGGTTAAACTGTGGTTGTCACAGATGTTTCTTCACATAGAAACTTGATAAAATATCAGATATTCTGATGATTAAATCTATGGTTTTAGATCTGAATTTGGGAAGTGTCCCAATTCGGGTACTTTGACAGTATTCTAAAGTATTTTTAGAATGGATGACTCCTGGTATGGTGATAAACTCACAGGTGATGGAGTCACCCTAGTGCCACTGACGTGCTTGTGGTTATTGATTTATCCAGTAACTCACTGCCCACATAGTGAGTTTTCTCAGTTCAAGCGATATGATGTATATGACGTATGTTGGTACATACAGGTGTCCAATTAAATATGTGTACAGGCTACACGGATTTTAATCGGACGATTGATAATACTAGCTGGCTTACGATTAAGCCGGATTATTAAATCAAGTTTTGATTTAATATATATATATATATATATATATATATATATATTCTAGTATTATTGTTCACTATTTATTTCTCTCTCTCTTAGCTATTAGTATTTTTATACGGATACGCGTATATATATTTCGATATGTATACTGGGAAGATTCCGTATTTATACGGAAATACTTCTAGAAGAAGGCCACCTCATTTATTGATTTTCTTTTTAAGAAAATCAAATATGTGGTGGAAGGTGATGTAGCATTTGAGTATGGTTGAGACATGTAGAGAGGAATGGGCTTCATTAGTTTATTCAAAAATGTGTGAGATTTTTATTTGCATGGTTGTAAAATACTATGAAGCCATTCTCTCATTTCAACCAACACTTAGTTCATTTTTGGTGAAGACTATCTCTTCATTCTCTTCTCCTCCTCCTTCTTTCTTGCTCTCTTGAGCTTTTGTTTTAGTGAGAAAATGATAGTGGAAAATTCCTCTATCCCCACTCTTCATTCCAAGCGAGTTTGGAGTATCGATTGCTTCACTAGGTGAAGCTGGAGTTTGGATCGGTTCCCTCAGGTGGATCATCTTCAACAAGAGCGATCGCCTCTTAAGCTTGTTCCCGACGGCCTACGAGGAGCTTGGAGGGGTCTTCCACGATTGGGTGGACACGCATCGAAGGTTGTAATCCCTAAACCTTGCATGCTTCGTTTTCTAGTTTAGTGTTTGGATCAATCGTTAGAGATTAGTTTCTAGTGTCCTCTTGTAAAATTTTCGTTTTTCGGTTCAGCATCAGCCGCGGTTGCCACTGCGAGAGTATTAGGAACTTTCAATGGTATTAGAGACAACCCAAACACTAGAACTAGGTTTAGACAATGAGATAGTTTTGAAGCCAAAATTTTCCGTATCTAATTCTAAGTATCCAAGTTTCTGTTGGGATTTTCAAAGTCTTTTAAATTTTTTTTAAACAAGTGCATAAGTCTTTTCTTGATGTTAAAATTACCTTGAGCAAAAACGAGACCAAGCAACCATTGAGAAACCGCTAGAAATCATGATTTACCCGACCTGGTCAGTTTTCTTGGCTCTGTTTGTCTCCAGATTGTTCATGTCGCTTGGATAAATGGAATTAGGATTTTTAGACTTGCTTGTTTTTGCCCAGATTTTTTTTGTGATTTTTCTCAATTTGGGAAATCACGGAAAAACTTTTGATTGAAATTTTGGCATTGTTTAATGATCCGTAGTTTGTATGTGTATTGTTAAATGTCGTCTAATTGCTATATGTTCATTTAAACAGGATTGCACACTTGCTTGTGTTACTTGTTTTTGTGATATATATATCTCTGTAATGGTTTAAACAGATTGTCATGACGGATAGCCCCACGTGTGATTGCTTGTACGGTTTTGATTTATAATGTTGTATTCATTTGTTCGGGACGAGCTCTAATTTGTGGTTGCTGTTTCTGTATTATGTATTTTCTTTTATTGGGGCACGACAAGGATGCGGTCAATGTCACCATTGTATATATTTCATTTTTGTACTAGAATTAACCTAGGAGAAATGCTCGAGTTGCCAGGTTCTAGAATGCGGCAGGTGGCCATCTTATGGAGTTAAGACCGGGCCGCCTCATTGTAGAATTGGCGGGTTGCTCGCTGCACTTTTAGGGGTTATAGGATCGACCCGCGGAGGAGTGCCCAAGTTACCGGATTCTAGAAAGCGACAGGTGACCGACTCATGTTATTGAGGGCGAGTTCCCAGTTTTTAGAATTGGCAGGTGGCTTACAGCACTCGTAAGGGTCTAGGATTGGTATTGTACGGGATATCCACACGACTGGGGAACATCGCGTTTTGTTTGCGGCTCAAATGAAACGTGGAGCTCTTAGTTTATCCGCTATTCCATATTGTTGTTCACATGCCTGTGATGGTTTTTATCTGTCTGTGATGTTATTACTTGCCTACGATGATATATATATATATATTATATTTAGTAGATGTTTCTATATGTTTTGCATCCGCGCTAGCCCCGTCCCCGTCCTGCCGTAAGTTAAGTAACCTTACGGTGAAGACCCGGGACCCCATGACGAATGCGGATGGCATATAAAAGCATGCTATTTTGGTTGTTTTTGGTGTAGCTTAGAAACTTATATTGATGGGACTGCATTATATGTTTAATGCAAAGGAAAAACAAACCTATATGATGTTGTCGGAACCAATTTTTAAAACTACTCGATTTTCTTCAAAACTCATAGTTGTATTCTTTTACTTTGCATAGAGGTATTCAGTTAGGAATATCGTGCACCTCATTCTATGAGGAAATAGCCTTGATCGCTTCACAGCGAGTTCACTCTTAAGCAAAAGTTAATGTTACTGGTTTTAAAAGCGGAGTCTAAACCACTCCATTTCAAAACCACTCGAGTTCCTTCAACGATATCAAGTTCATTACGTTAAAGGTTTTTCGACAAAAACCAGCCGTAGCCCTTTGTCATTTTAGATAATTAGCTCTTAGTATTCGTGCTATGTACGTTAGTCTCTATCAAGATAAAGTGTACGGTAGTTAGGAGATGCTTATGCGATTATTTAGGACAACCGCATAATCATGTTGGTCTCTATCAAGGGTTTATATGGGTGGGTTTAAATCAATCATGGATAATGACAGGTTGAACTTGACTAGCGACCTATGGCACGTTGGTCTCTATTAAGGCCATGAAGCCATTTGGGGCAAAAACCATATCAAGAGTTTCAAATATAAGGGAAACTTGCGAAGTTTGCGCATACCTTCTGGAGTGTGGTAATTTTGGTCGGCTTCCGTCAAAACTATCACACAATAATAGTTGGGTCCCGATTCCTACTGATGAGTAGGTATTACTTCTCGGGAGATTTTCACTTCACAATTATCTTACCTATTAGGTGTCTAGAAAGTGTTGACGAGATTACGCCTATGCGAAAACAGGGTTATTTAATTGGGTTCGCGCAAAAGCATGGGGGACCTCCCTCGGAGTACCAATACTGTCCTAGCTGAACGGTTAGCGAACTTGTAAGGTGTATATGATCCTGACTGGTTCTCATTTTAGGGTTTAAAGGAGAATTCGAGGAAATAGTGGAAGCGATCCTGATTAGATAAAGTGAAAATCAATCTAATCTTGATAGAGTGCACGCTAAGTGTTTTTTTCTCTCTTTCTGGTTACAGCGACCCATGGCTTACCTTAAACTAAAACTCATTAACCAAGTTTATCGAACCTTCTTACACACTTTGGTTTTGGATTGTCATGATTCACGACAAAGTCGCATATTTTCCTGCTACTCCTACTTTCCCTTTACATTTCTCCAGAACACTCCATATCACTACGATGATCCATGTTGCTTAGAAAGGCAATCGTATAGTTACATATGAACTTGAAGAAATTATTTCAGTCGAGAATGGCCATTAGTTCTGGAGAAATTGAATAAGATTATTCGGTTTTCTCTTCCCTTTACCTTCTCTCAGGTTGCGAGAGCTCCTTGTATTAGGAGAGCACACATATTACGTTTATTGGATAGTCTTCTTCTAAACCTTAGGCTGATATCGAAAGGTAGGAAAGGAAGAAAACCAATTAGCCTAACTACGGTATACAGAAGGAAATATGTAGAGACATATAAAGGGATTGAAGTGAGGGCAAAAGAAACTACTGTCATGAATCTGGATAATGGAAGAGGCATTACTAGGAATACCCGGTCACCCCTTGAAACATTTATGTTTCAGAATTTCTATGTACTTGTAAATGAAAACCGTTTTCCCAATTAATTTTGACTCCAGGGTATGTATTTACCGGATTTGGATCTCATATCCGTATAGCATTGCAGATGGTTAGTAAGAGTAGAATATTGGGAAATAGGCAATTTGATCCTCAATATCGGAATTCGATGCAATTGGTGATATTGGATTAAATTGCCTGAGTTTGCCTAACGGCAAATATTTGGTTTCGAATAACCGTTGTTATGCGCCAATTTTTAAAATGATATATCTATATCTTTATTTTATAAAGTGGGATATAAATTTTGAAATTTGTGTTCCAAACATTTACCTTTATCAGTTGAGGATAAGGTGAGGTGCATTGAATAACGGTGTAAGACATTCTTAACCAAAATACAGTTTTCAACCTATAACACACAGAGTTCAAGTTATTGAACTCTTGGGGCTTATAAATGAAAATATATGTTGTCCAGTGTCCTTCAGGACAAGGGGTTGGTACTCTTATTTCATTCAAATTTACATATGAGTTCTCTGTTTTAGACACGCATGCGTTGTAATGCAAGGTCCAAAGATTTTGAGAAGTTTATAGATATAAGAATAAAGTAGAGAAGCATACGTTAGAAGTATCAGGATTTTTCGAGATGATCGAAAATGTGGATACTTATGCTAGGTATTCTATCATAATAATATTGAGAACTTAATTCTCTCACAGGTTACTCATCCATGGGTGCGCTCCTTTATGAATAATGTTGTATTGGCCTTTTTCCCATTGTGATATGCATTGGAAACAGCTGCATAAAATTTGAATCTGGTTCCATCTAAATCAGTGCCTATGATTCTATATGAACATAGATTGATTGCATATCTTGAAATTGTTAAGATATGGAGTTATCAAGTTTATGTTTAAAAACAGAATCCGGACAAACTCAAAATACGCTTCAGTAATGGCAGTTTGTGGATTATCCCAACCAATTGCTAGGGTTTTGATTCTACCATTTTCAAGATCAATAGTTACATTGTTCTTGGCTCGCCACATTTTTATAAAAATAACCGTTTTGCAAAAAAAACTAGTGGGAGTATGGTAGAACTGGAAGTGATTCCAGAACCACAAACGGTTACCGAAAATTTAATAGAACCTAAGCATTCAATTGGACTTGACAAACCATTAGCCACTCCGCAAATTTTAGTAGGCGACCTCAGCCACCTGAGAGATACTTCGGTTTTCTCATAGACGGTGACAAGAAGGTCAGCATCATGGTTATGATGACCCTACTAGTTATCTGCAGGTCATAGGAAGTGGTAACTTCCAGGTGACCCGATACTTTATATCCAAGATGGAATCCATGCACTCCAGCAAATTATGGATTTTAGATTTTGCTGGATGCTCATGAAGGGGTAAAACCTATTAGGAGCAAGTAGATCTTTCGAGATCTGTGCAGGTGGAAAGATATTAACCCGATATACCTAGACTTGTTGTAAAGATTTTCATCAAACTCCCGTTATGGATTGTGATGTGGCTTTTACTTTAGTGTCTATGCCAAAACCCATACGGATATGGCTTGCTACTGTTGTTATTCATGACTGTGATATCTGGAAGGTGAATGACTATAACATCTTTCCAAATAGGAATTTAGAAGTGCACGCGTATATGACTCTGCTAGTGGGTTATTGTAGTCAGTGGGAGCAGTGGAAGGTGTGCAAGTTGCTTATGCATATTCGTAGGCTAAAGCATGGATATCGGAGATATATCATCTGTATTGATGTGACATTCAAGGTGATTGACTTCATCAAAACAACAGATGAACCTAGTAAGAAGGGCGTAGGGCATACTGTCCTGGGATTTGGATGACATACTCCTAATAGAAAGTGATGTTCCTATAATACAATCGGTCAAACTTTGGATAATATATTAAAGATTCTGGTGACTAGATCTATGATTTTATATCTAGATTTAGGAAGTGTCCCAATCCGGATACTTAGACAGCATTCTAAAGTCCTTTAGAATGGACGAATCCTGGCATGGTAGTGTACCCGCAGGTGATGGAGTCTCCCTCTCTAAAGAGATGTCTTCTAGACTGATGAGGAGAGAGAATGGCATGAATGACATATCATTTGCTTAGGCAATTGAGTCAATTATGCAATTTCTTGTACAAAACCAGATAATACTTCTACACTTGCTGTAGTAAGCAGATCCAATCATGGAGAAACAAAAGGAAGCAGTTAAGAACATAAAAGGATGTTCTTGGTATATGGTAATGGCAGCCTCCTCTATGATGCGGTTATCGATACAGGCTTCCAAAGTGACCCGGCTGACAGAGATACAGTCAGAGTTTTGAATTTACCCTCTTCTGAGGAGAAGTATATTGGATAGGGTCCCAATAGGGATACTGAGGTAGACATGGTACCAGATGCTGGTTATGACTCAACGGAAGATACAACCCCAGAAGTTTGTTGGATAAAATTGTTCATTTATGAACTTGGTCCCATCAAGTATCCAAACAAATTCTTGAGGCGGGGTATCGCTCAGTTTGGGAGATTATTGATCTCCGCAAAGTTGAGATATAGAGAGAGGAAGTTGGAATATTGTAGCGGATCCACTCATTTAGGCTATTTCTCGAACATGGATGTTTCTCAAACGAGTTTTGCGAAACTGAATAGTAGAGGAATTGGGTATTCGGTAGCACATGGGATGTGTGTATGCGATACCACAATAATTAACCTTAAGTGCAAGTGGGAGATTGTTGGATATAGTACCCTCAAGGTAATTATTGTAATTGCAGATTGGCGATTATGATAATTGAGGGAAGACCTATACAGGTAGAACAGTATTACTCCAGATGATAGTATGCTATCTGCTTTGTTATTATCATTGATGTGTATACGTTTTACTTGTTATTACATGTCGTTAATACATAATGATAAAGCCCGTAGGATTCTTTCTTGACTACCAGCATTTTGAACTGAGATCGTCATTTGTCTCGTATGAGTTCCCACTGTACTTAGATTACTACCCTACCACGGCTCAAAGGAGTCGTGTAAATAGGTTTTAGTTGGGTACAGTCCCGAACGACATGGATGCAGTGAGCGATTATCAGGGATTCGTCTCTCCTGGTATTAGGAGTCGATGTCACGCTGTGTTCGGTTGGCCATCATCCTAAATCCGTGGCCACGGTGGATAAGATTTACTGATAGGAGTTCAACAGTTTCTCGGTTGGTGATGAGCTTTACTCCGACACGACTTATTGGGTTATTAGGGATCTGACATTTTCTACCTCCTAGACCCGGTATGCGATACTCTTAAACAAAGAGACTGGACTGTACGGAGATTGTCGCATTCAGGCTCAGTATGGTACGGATGGACTTGATTGTCGACCTCCATTTCGGCATATATCTGGGTAGCCGTTACGTACAGCTAGTGCCACTGACGTGCTTGTGATTATGGATTTATCCAGTAATTCACTGCCAGCGTATTGTCGAGTCTTTAGAATCCCACACAGAGGGTTTTCTCGGTTCAGCCGATATGATGTAGATGACGTATGTCAGTACATACAGGTGTCTGATTAAATATGTGTACAGGCTACACGGGCTTTAATCAGACGGTTGATAATACTAGCCGGCTTAAGATTAAGCTGGATTATTAAATTAAGTTTTTATTTAATAATATATATATATATATATTCTAGTATTATTGTTCACTATTCATTTTTCTCTCCCTTGGTTATTCGTATTTTTATACGGATACGCGTATATATATTTCGATACGTATACCGGAAAGTATTCCGTATTTATACGAAAATACTTCTAGAAGAAGGACACCTCATTTATTGATTTTCTTTTTAAGAAAATCAAATATGAGGTGGAGGGTGAGGTGGCATTTGAGTATGGTTGAGACATGTAGAGAGGAATGAGTTTGATTAGTTTATTAAAAAAATATGTGAGATTTTTATTTGTATGGTTGTAAAATACTATGAAGCCGTTCTCACATTTCAACCAACACTTAGTTCATTTTTGGTGAAGACTGCATCTTCATTCTCTTCTCCACCTTCTTCTTTCATGCTCTCTTGAGCTTTGTTTTAGTAAGAAAATGATTGTGGAAAATTCCTACATCCCTACTCTCCATTCCTAACGAGCTTGAAGGTTTCGTTGCTTCACTAGGTAAATCTGGAGTTTGGATCGGTTCCCTCAGGCGGATCATCTTCGGAAAGGGCAGTCGCCTCTCAAGCTTATTCCCGATGGTCTATGAGGAACTTGGAGGGGTCTTCCATGATTGGGTGGACACACATCGAAGGTTGTAATTCTTAAAGCCTGCATACTTTGTTTTCTAGTTTAGTGTTTGGATCGATCGCTATGGATAAGTTTCTAGTGTACTTTTGTAAAATTTTCATTTTTCGGTTCCGCATCGGCCGCGGCTGCCGCGGCGAGGGCGCTAAGAAATTTCAAATGATTCGCAAATATGATTTTCAAAACCGATTAGTAGAGAAGCTGGGTGTTCGGTAGCATACAGGAAGTGAGTATGTGACACCGCAATAATTAGCCTTAAGTGCAAGTGGGAGATTGTTGGCTATAGAACTCTCAAGGCAATTATTGTAATCGCATGCAGGCGATTATGATGATTGAGGGAGGACCTATACGGGTAGAATAATCATACTCGAGATGAAAGTATGCTATCTGGTTTATCTCTATCATCATGTACATGTGTTATGTGATATTACGGATCACTATTACATGTTGATAAAGCCTTTAGGATTCATGCTTGACTACCAGGGTTATTGTGGCTATCACACTTGAGAGAACTAGACAGTCTATAAGCATATCCTTAAATGTCCCTAGTCGTTGAAATATCGAGACTGTGCATCGATATTCCAGAGTAGACTAGTGTATACGTTTCTTAACCCCGACGAGGGGCGATGATCGGTCTCATAGCCATTGGTGTTAGTTAGTCACCAAAGATAGTATACGGGTGCTCATTGGGTTATGAGTTACACCAGACGGACTCGCCGGGAACATGCTAGATCGTATTATATCTATTGTCAGGTAGCAATCTATGGTGACATGAGTACAACTTAGTCTATCGATCTGAGATCGTCATTTGTCTCGTATGAGTTCCCACTGTTCTTTGATTATTACCCTACTACGGCTCTACTGAGTCGTGCAAATAGATTTTAGTTGGATACAGTCCGTGCCATATGGAGGCAGTGAGCGGATTGTCAGGAATTCGTCTCTCCCGGTATTGGGGGTAGATGTCACGCTGTGCATGGGTGGCCATCACCAGAAATCCTTGGCCAAGGTGGACGGGATAACCTGATTTAGATTGGTAGTTTCTCAATGGGTGATGGGCTTCACACCGACACGACTTATTGCGTTATTAGGGGTCTTTCTTTATCCACCCCCTAGACCCGATATGCGATACTCTTAGACGAACAAACCGGACTGTACAAAGACTGTCGCTTTCAGGCTCAGTAGGGATACGGACAAGTTTGTTTATCGACCTTCCTTTCGTTCAATACCTGGGTAACCATAACGTACAGCTATTTCCACTGACGTGTTTGTGGTTAAACCCACTGCCAGCGTATTGTAGAGTCTTTAGAGTCCCATACAGTGGATTTCCCAGCTCAAGCGAAACGATATAGTGTACGTATTTTGATATGTACTTAGGTTCGATTAAGACACGTGTTTTTATACACGCACTTTTAATTGGACGTTTTGTTAATACTAACCGGTTTGAAAGATAGCCAAATTATCACATTTGGATAAAATGTAAGTTAGTATTATATATCTCTTTTTGGTATCTCTCTTTTCGGTATTCGTACTTTAACATAATACGGTATTTATACGAATACGGTATTCGTATTTTGATACGAATACGAGTATATATATTTGTAGCATATACTTGTATTAGTGTATTTGTATATATTTATATATATACATATACATATGTATATGAGTACATAAGAGGTGACATTCTCCAATCTTTTCTTTTCTTCATGATCTCCTTAGAATCATGTGGACTTGTGACTCATCATGTTGAGTCACAATTCCATATTTTATATTCTAAAGAGAAAAGAAGAAAAGGAGTGAGTGTGTTGTTTTTAGCCATGCTTGATTTTCTACACATCGCCCTTGAGTTTCTTCTTCCTCTCTTTTGATTTTTTGTAAGTAGATAAAGAAGAAAAGAAAAGAGAGAACACTTAGAGATTAGCCACTATTATATCCTAGTGATTAATTATTAGCAAGTTTTGATCAATAGTTGCTTCACTTTGATTATTAGTGTGAAGATAGAGCCTAGGTTTAGGTTCTTTCAGGTGGATTATCTTCGACGAGTAAACAGACTCCCAAATTCATTCCCGACGACCTAGGAACTAAAAAGGTGGCATAGAAATCGAAGGACACGACTACAAAGCTTGTAATTACTAATCGAGTAGCTAAACTCATTCTAGTGTTTTCTAGTTTAGTATTTGGATTCGATTCTAGGTCGTAGAGTTCGTGCTCTTGATTTAAAATTTTCGTTTTGTATTTTGCCTTGGCCGCAAGTTTGCGGCATGAGAACAAACGTCTACCAACACGTCGTGCAAGATGTGGATACACCAAAGTTGGTGTAGTAGATGCAAAATTAACAGTTTTCCAACAATATAGCATTTTTAGTATTTTTATATCATAGAATTAAAGGTGAAAGGGTATTGGATTCATATCAAATTTGGTGTATCCGCATATTCCATAATGAAGCTGAAGATAGTGGATGTCGATCGTCGAAAAATTGCTGGAGCTTTAATTTCTTTTAACGTCATAGAAGGAAATTCTCTTTTATGACATCTGAGATTCCGTTTTTTCATATATATATATATATATATATATATATATATATAATATGGAGAATAGGCGTCAAAAGGAAGGAATTATCTCTTATGGCGTTGAAAAAATACACCCTCAATGATTTTTTCCGGTGATTGGCACTCATTATCTTCATCTTTATCATCTAAGACGTGGATACACCAAATTTCATGAGATTCTATTACTTTTTCACCATTGAATTAGCAATGTAAAAAGTGCTATTGTTAGTAAACGTTAATTTTGCACCTACTAAATCAACGGAGAAAAAGAGGTAGATGATGTGTCAATCATCGGAAAAAATAACGGAAGGTGTATTTTTTCGACGTTGTAGGAAATGGTCTCGGGTGCCATACGAGGGAATTTCCTCCTACGGCGTCAAAAAAATCAAACTTCCATCAATTTTTTCGACGATCGGCATTCACCTTCCTTATTTTCATCGTGCAAGATGCGGATACACCAAAGTTGGTGTAGTAGGTGCAAAATTAACAGTTTTCCGATAGCATAATATTTTTAGTATTTTTACATCACAAAATTAACAGTGAAAGGGTATTGGATTCATATCAAATTTGGTGTATCCCTATATTCCATAATAAAGATAAAGATGGTGGATGCCGATCGTCGAAAAAATTGGAGGAGCTTTAATTTATTTTGACGTCATAGAAGTAAATTCTTTCCTATGACATTTGGGATTCCGTTTTTTCATATATATATATATATATATATATATATATATATATAGAGAGAGAGAGAGAGAGAGAGAGAGAGAATAATGGAGGATAGACGTCATAGGAGGGAATTTGCTTCTATTGCGTCGAAAAATACACCATCCATGATTTTTCCGACTATCGGCACTCATCATCTTCATTTTTATCATCTAAGATGTGGATACATCAAATTTCATGAGATTCTACTGATTTTTCACCGTTGAATTAGTAATGTAAAAATTGCTATTGTTGGTAAACCGTTAATTTTGCACTCACTAAATTTACGGTGAAAAAGTGGTAGAATCACATAAAATTTGGTATATTAACACCTTGGATGATAAAGATGAAAATGATGGATGGCGTTCGTTTAAAATAAATGATGGAGGGTGTATTTTTTCGATGCCATAGGAGGAAATCCCCTCCTATGGCCTCTTTACTTTATCATCCCCTCTCTCCCTCTCTCTCTCTCATATATATATATATAGAGAGAGAATAATGGAGAAAAGAGATCATAGGAGGGGATTTTCTCAAATGGCGTCGAAAAAATACAACCCCCACCATTTTTTCCGACGATCAGCATCCATCATCATCATCGTTATCATCTAAGATGCGCATACGCCAAATTTCATGTGATTTCGCTACTATTTCGTCGTTGAATTAGCAATGTAAAAAGTTTTATTGTCGGTAAACCATTGATTTTGCACCAACTAAATCAACGGTGAAAAGATGGTATAATCACATGAAATTTGGCGTATCCAGATTTTAGATGATAAAGATAGAGGTGATGTATGCCGATCGTCGAAAAAAATCATAGAGGGTGCATTTTTCCGACGCCATAGGAGAAAATCCCCTTCTATGGCACATTTCCTCCATTAACCTCATGTGTGTGTGTGTGTGTGTGTATATATATATATTAAACACATTGCTTTATTCCATGGCCCTTGTTTTGAAAAAATATCTCCTAAAACTTTCTAATCATAGAAAAACAACTTGTAAAACCATTCTATTATCCGGATCCACCCTTTGTTATGTTGACTGGTGTTATACTTGGGTTACTTAATCAGGATGAGTTTTCACAAAATAATGCCCTTTATGGATCCCCACACATTGCGGGTGGCGGGTAAAATGGATGCATGTAAAAATACTTAGATTAATTAAACTATTGCTAATTTTTACTCATGTCGCCCGACTCTTGTAGGGTCCGGGTCTGCGATAACCTGTGTTAGGGATAAAAGGATCATTTATGAGTGGGTTGACAGGTTAATATGCCATTTACATTATTTTTTATAATTGTTTTAAAGATGGTTTAAACTGTAATGTAAAAAAAAACTTTTTAAGGTTTAAATAAATTAACTATCAAAACCAAAATGATAATTGCCCGTTTGAATGTAAGAAACGTTTAGTATTCATTCATGATATAATTTTAACATGAAAAAATTATTAAAACGACTAGA
Organism: Agapanthus africanus; assembly: GCA_030015575.1. Taxonomy (NCBI): domain Eukaryota; kingdom Viridiplantae; phylum Streptophyta; class Magnoliopsida; order Asparagales; family Amaryllidaceae; genus Agapanthus; species Agapanthus africanus. Next base: position 830,539,993 of record JASDDO010000024.1, on the reverse strand, counting down.
AAAATAATATGAAATATTGCTGGATTTTTTATTTTCAATGCGGACTGGTAAACCCACTAACCCGCGGGCCGGATCGACCCAATGATATTTTTAAACGAACCGGACGGATATGGATAATTTTTACGGGTGGTAAATTTTTGGTCCCGGACCGCTGTTTTACAGGTTCGCCTGCAGGTCAAAATAGATCATGAGTCACCTCTCTGCTTCACTCTCATGCAAAAACCCTACCTTTCGCCCTCTCCTCGCCAATAGCTAGCTTCTTGATCATCATCCCAAAGCTTCAGCTAGCCTTCTTCACCTTCCGCCAAGGCCTTCTCATCTCATCGAGCTGTAGGTCGATGAAGTAGCAGCTTATTTGTTCGTTATTTATTTGTTTGATTTTTGTATACCTTATTTTCGCTAATAGACCTTGCATGGTAAGTTGACACTAAAGCATTAATTATATTTCCATTTGGCAGAGAGAGAGAGAGAGAGAGAGAGAGAGAATTTGTACTTAAACGATTTCTCCCAGTTTATTGTCTCTAATTAGTGTGCCCCAATTTAAACTTTAGCGTTAATTAAGGTTTTTTTATATTGTTTTTCCCTCCCAAAAATTCAGTTTCTTCTTGCTTTCACAGACTTTTCATCCTGATTTAAGTTCATTGATCAAGTATATTCCTCCAATTTTTCCAATTGTGCGCAGTTTCCGATTTTATATTAATCCTCGCAATTCTTCTTCAACTTAACCAAATTTGAACTTTAGGATGTATCTATAAATCATGTAAAATTGTTCAAAGTCAGATGTAAAACCATAAATCATGCATTGAAATTGCGTTTCTATTTAAGTTTCCTCTAAAAAATATAGTGTAATCTAGGAGATGCCTGACAAGGCTCGGGATGTTCGAAGAGGCCTAGAGTTGAAGCTCTTGTTGCCGGAATTTTGTTATGTTCCCTTGATGGAGGTCCGTTTCAGGTCTCCGTCAGATGTTGTCTTCCGTTGATCTCCCGGTGGATTTTGATGGTTATCTTCTATTGTGTGTGGGTCTCAATGGGTTTTGGTGAAAAAGGTGGTATGAGGAGTTTGGCGCCGAGTACCTGCAAAGAAGTTCCGGGATGGTTTGGTACCACCAAGAACCCTCCGACGATCAAGTTAGTGATGAGATCCGAGCAGAGTAACGGCTTAGTAGAATGGCTTACTTGACCCCTTTGTGATGGGGGTTTATATAGCAGTGGCGGCACGCAGCAGCAGGCGCGAGAATCTCGCCGGCAGTTACGCTCCCGACGTCACGCCCGCGTAGAGAGCGGATCGCCCATTAATGGGAATCGTGATGGCGTGGAACGTGGGATATTGCTGGCGGAGAATCCGCGCATGGTGAGATTTGCGGAGCGCCGGTTACGCCCGTGAGCGGTGGAGTTGGTCGGAGGACCAAGGAAGACGGCCTCGGCTGGAGGCTCGGGGACGAGCGAGAAGGCCGAGGAGTCTTGGTCTTGGGGCATCTCGGGGAGAGCTGAGGGGCCGAGGAGGTCAGTTTTCAAGGGGCCCCGAGGAGGGCTAGCTTGTGCTTGCAGATCGGGTACAGGGTGGCCTGGTCGGCCCTTGTGGGCACGTCATCTGCCACGCGTCCTGATCTTGGAGATCGCCAATATTGAGAATCATCATTAGCCCCCTACTCTTGTCCCGACCAGCCAGCAGGTCGGGTCAGGAGTGGACTGCTAGGCCTCCCGAGGTGAGCTTCTTCCTAAGGTTCTGTTGGGACGAGTCCTCAGGCTGTTAGTTGTATTTTCTGCTAATGAATCGGGACGAGATCTCCGCATTTAAGGAAGGTGCGCCGGTTCGTGCACTCTGCCGCTGAAGCGACGGTCCACGTGTCAAGCGTCGATTGGCCGACGCGACGTATGCAAGTCCGCAGCGTCTGATGGGACGCGATCCAGCGCAGATCGACACGTGGAGCGATCCAGCGCAGATCGACACGTGGAGCGATCGGAGCCGCTGGATGCGAGGAGTCGTTTTGGCGGGAGACGACAGGCGTCGTTGGATGAGGCCGCTTGCAGCAATAAGTAGGGGCGGGCCCGCTCCAGGTTCCCTACTCTATCATTTTTCCTCTTTCTTAAGTCGTGGCTGCTCGGCGTTCTTCTTCTTTTTGAATACATGGTTCGCTCCCACTCTTTGGGCTGCCCGTGCCAGAAAGAGGCTGGTGGCGCGGCCGAGCCCCTGGTTGGCTCATGCCCTGCGCCGGATCCTCTGCCGGCGCTGGGCCGTTTGCTTCGTTGACGGTGTTTCCCCCAATCAGAGTAAAACTCTATTTTGAAATTCAAAATTCAAAAATTGAAGTAACGCTTCAGATCCAGGCTGCGCGCCATGTGTCAAACACGGATACGCTAGCGCCAGGTGCGCTGTGCCCTAAGCAGTGCCCCATGTGTGCGCTAGCGCTAGGCGCGCTGCACGCCACGTGTCAAACACGGATGCGCTAGCGCCAGGTGCGCTGCGCCCTAGGCAGTGCACCATGTGTACGCTAGCGCTAGGCGCGCTGCGCGCCACGTGTCAAACATGGATGCGCTAGCGCAGGCTGCGCTGCGCTCTGAGCAGCGCACCACGTGTTAAACACAGGTGCACTAGCGCAAAGTGCGCTGCGCTCTGAGCAGCGCACCACGTGCAAAGCACGGGTGCGCCAGCGCTGGAATTAAAAATTCCCCACCCTTAGATAAAAAGATCTAATAATAATGATAAATCATTAATTAATCAGAATTAAATTCTGTTATGGAAAGATTTTCCAATTTTGTTAAAAACAAGAAAATTACCTTCTGTAAAACAGAAGCCCTAGAATCAAAGATCCAACGGTGGGAAACATCCCCAAATCAATCAGAGAAAGATCTCTTTAACTGATTTAACAAATCAACTTGCTCTATATAAAGGCTCCAAGACTTCAAGTCTGATATAGAGAACCCCCCGATAAACTTTGAAAAATTCAAAGAAAGAGAGCAAGCTCTTACAAGAAGATATTTTTTCAAGGTAAAGATGATGAATGATGAACACAGAGATGAAATCATCTCATAAAAAGAAAAATTATCTTCTTAAAAAAGATCATAGATCTACAAAGACCAAGGTCTTTTATAAAAAGATCAAAAGATCTCATCATAAAAATAAAGAAGTATTTACTTCATTCACAGATCATAAATCTATAAGACAAGTTGTCTTTCTGAGATCATGAACATCTCATCATAAAGGGGGAGAAAATTATAAAATTTTCTTAAAGATCATTGATCTATAAAGGCAAAGACCTTTCAAAAATAAGAACTATTGTTCTCGAATCTTGAGACAGAGTCTCTTTTAAAAAAACATAAATTTGTTCACAGATCATAAAATTGATCAAATGCGTTTTGCGCTATTGAGCTGCGCCTTGCGCTCTTGAACAGCGCTTCTGCGCTCTCTGGACGGGTGCTCAGCACCAAAATGCGCCACGTGTCAACCACGTATGCGCCAATTAAGCAACATGCGCCTTGCGCTCTGGAAATGCGCTTTTGCGCTCCCTGGACCAGCGCTCAGCGCCAAAATAAGCCACGTGTCAACCACGTATGCGCCAATCAAACGACTTACGCTTCTGAAATAGCGCACTGCGCTCATGGGCTGGCGCTCAGCGCCAAGCGTGCCACGTTTCAATCACGTGTGTGCCACTAAACTAGCACAATGCGCTCATAAATTAGCGCTTAGCGCTCATAAACTGGCGCAATGCGCCCATCATCTGGCGCTTAGCGCTCATAAACTGGCGCAATGCGCCCATCATCTGGCGCTTAGCGCCAAGCGCGACACGTGTCCTTCATATGTGCGCTACTTGGCAGAAGCGCATTGCACTCTTTAACTGGCGCAAAGCGCCTGGCGCGCTACGTGTTGCACTGACAAAACATAAATTATTCCGATGAATGCTCTGCATTCAATACAAGACAAAAAAAGTGTCAAGATCTAATACTCAGCATTATTAAAAGGGCCAAGCCCAAATAAAGGCTCAACAGCCCAGAACAATAAAATGTTAAATATTTATTGGATTTAGCCCAATATTGGCCAAAAGTCCTCAACTTATATTTAATTGAGCCCATCTGCTCATGAATATTTAACAGATCGTAGTCCCAAATTGGACTACAGATCTTTCAACCAACTCACACCGGTTCGAGGGTACATCTCTTTACTCCTCTGATATCTGTCGTTGTAATCCTTCAACGTCTTCAGAGAGGTGACGGGTCCCGACATCCAAACACTCTACGGACTGTGGGGTCTTTAAGCCCATGGACTACGATGTCCTTAACCTCGGACTGTGGGGTCCTTAAACTCATGGACTATGATGTTCTTAAACTTTACAGACTATGACGTCTTTAAACTACGGACTGCGGGGTCCTTAAACTCATGGACTATGATGTCCTTAAACTTTACAGACTATGACGTCTTTAAACTACGGACTGTGGGGTCCTTAAACTCATGAACTACGATGTCCTTAACCTGGACTGTGGGGTCCTTAAGCCCATGGACTATGATGTCCTTAACCTTGGACTGTGAGGTCCTTAAACTCACGGACCGAGATGTCCTTAAACTAACATTGGACCACCATGTCCTTAAACTGGTAATCGACCGCAATGTCTCTAAACTAAACAATAGAGTTCAAATGCTCATTTGTTGGATCTAAATGATCCTGTTAAGTTGATCTTAGTCTAAAATCAGACTAACGTATCCTTAACAAACGTTGAGTCGATCTTTGTCTAAAATTAGACTAATGTATCCTTAACAAACGTTTAAGTTGATCTTAGTCTCAAATGAGACTAACGTATCTTTATATCCAAACCAAAACCCAAATCTAAGAAAATACGGATTTGGACTAATCCACGCCCTACGGGCGACAACACAAATTAGTCTTCGTATATAATCCACGGGCAACCACAAACAAAACAAACACCCACAACACGAAATGACTATCTGGAGAAGGAGAAAGTTGTTACCGCGATGCGGTAGCATAATTAACTGCAGGGGCTTGCGCCTGCAGGGAAGAGCGTCCCCACAATAAAAAAAACCCCTCAAACGAGGGGGAATCTGACGAAGTCTGCTACATCGGCCGTATCCATTTAAACCTTCGATATATGGTGCCATAAATCAACTTGGCATCTTCGGAGAGGTGGACGGATAACACCAATTAGCATCTGCCCCGAAACTCTGGCGAGACGTCCGCCGCGTCTTCGTCCGCATCTTCGGCGGGGAACAGATTCTGGCATGCCCGGTGGGACCTTTTCCTCTTTCCACTCTACACTTCGTGTGTCGTGTTCGCGAACGAATCGCGGTTTGATATGGTTGCCCTTAGGTTCGAGGTACTAAAATTTGGTGTCTTGCTTGGTGCAGAAAACGAAAGATTAATGGCGTCTCCTTGCACGAAGTGTTCCAGCTGCAACTGCAACTCACGTTCCGCCTCATCTGGAGGCATAGCTTACGGACCTCAGGCAGCCTCCCTGTTCACAATGCCGATAGAGCAGGTGACGCAGGCAACCACCGGTTTGTTCTTCGGGACCATGCTTCCACCAGTGAACATTAATATCCCGTTGCCGCAAGAAGTGCAAAAGAAGTCGGTATTTGATCGGCTCACTACTACCATGGCCCCTCTCAATGGGTTGTCCGATGTCAAGCCAGCAGCATCAGTCTTCGATAGGCTGAGCCTGAACTCCAATGGGCCCGTCAAGAAGCCCACGATACCTGAAGCGGCCATCCCGAAACGAATATCCATTCCTGCTCTCGAGGCCACTAAAGAAGCTTCTCCCGTTAAGGGATCGGTCTTTACGAGGTTGGCCACCCCAGCTCCCGTTCCTGCTCAAAGGTCTATCTTTGACAGATTGGATACTGCTAATCAACGGACGTCGGTCTTCAAGAGGCTGGTACCAGCAGGGCCTCACCAGAACAGGGGGCATGACGAAGTCACTCCTCAAGCTGAAACAATCCGCCACTGGCACCGAGTAAGGAAACCTGGGGGCAACTCTCCTTCTGGGCTAACTCCACCAGCCCCAACGGTGGAAGTCAATGCTGCTGTTCTAACCGGGAACAGTTTTGAATTGCTGAACAAGATACGTAGGAACTCTCCTACCGCCGTACTGAAAAGATCTCCTTCACCCGTGGAGAATGTTACAGAAATGAAGCCGGAGCAGCCCCCTCAGCGGCTGTCCTCCAAAATTTACAACGTCTGGCGACAGGTTCAGGAGTCGGTGATTGATCAAGATTACCCTTGCCGACAGAAAAAGGTGAAGGTTCAACAAGAAAAGAAACATCTTGCCAAGCCACAAAAGGCAACAGCTGTCTGGGTGCTCGCTGCAACGGCCCCCTCAACTTCAACTGCTCAAAAGAGAAGGAGGCCAGAGAAAGCCCCTGTGACTACGGCAGACCACAAAGACGCTGAGCCCAAATGCCCCAAGTCCGGGGGCATAATGGTGCATACTGTTTATATGGCTTCCGGAAAAGAGGAAAGCCGCGCTTCGACGGGTCACCGACCGCTCACCCGATCCGTGACAAAAGCCCAGGAGCAGCAACAGAAGCTTCAGGAAATGCTAACGCAAATGGCCACACTCATCGGGCCAAAAGAAAGCCTGGAGGCGTCATCAGAGCAGCGTCATGAACAAGAAACCGATGCTGACTTCCTCCGTAAAGTCCTCGAAAAGAAGGATAGAGAAGCAGCAGAACAAGAGGCTAATATAAAACGAATGGCACTTCTCTTCCAAGACATGGTCGGGATGATGTTACAGCCAGAACCTCCAGCTGAAGACCCTCCTATCATCATTGAAGACGATAGAGGGGAGACATCGAACCCTCCTCCGGCTCTTTCAGCAGCCAAAGAGGAAACCATTTCCAAGGCCACTCTGGATGACTACATTGCTCAGCAAATACGAGCTCACCAGGCGAATGAAGCAGACGGCCAAGTCGTTAAAATTGGGCGACCATATCCAGGCTGGTATGATCAAATAAAGTATCCGTCGGGATATACGATCCCTAAATTTTATGTATACAAAGGGACGGGCAATCCCCACCAGCATATCGCCCAGTTCAGGGCTCTATGTGGTAACGCCAGAGGTGATGATAAATTGCTACTTCGCCAATTCGTCGGCAGCTTGTCGGAGACGGCATTCGAGTGGTATTCTGAACTTCCAAACAACTCCGTCAAGACTTTCGCAGAAATGGAGCTATTATTCACCCAGCGATTCGCGAGTGCTAGTGAACGCACCCCGATTACAGCATTGATTAATGCTAGAGTGAAACCTGGAGAGACATGGGTTCAATACGCAATACGATGGCGGAATCCGTGGTCGAAATGTGAACAGCGCATCGAAGAAGCGCCGGCGGTGGGCATGTTCGTGGGCACTCTGGACTCTCATGCAACTATTTCCCAATTCATGATGTTCTTCAAGCCGACCACTTTCCAGGCTTTGATCGACAAACTAGTCCAAATGGACCATATGGGTCATAGACCGTCTTCTCCAAAGCCGTAGCCGTGGAACGAGAAGGGAAAGGGGAAAGCGACCGTCGTCGCTAACGCTCAACAGCAGCCCAGTGGTCTAAGGCCAGTTGATCGCCAAAATAATAGAACTCGATCTCTCGAAGATAAAATGAGACGCCCTTACTCGTTCCCTCGAGACAAGACGAAGAGGTTATTCGAGCTTGCACTGCACAATAGGCTCATCACTCTGCCGAAGCCAAGACGCCCAGCGCAACCAGGCGACATTAGCAATCCTAACTATTGCCCTTATCACCGAATGTTGGGCCATCCGATCGAGGATTGTTACATCTTCAAAAGCTGGATAGAAGATCAGTACCAGCAGGGCAAATTCGTATTATCCGAGAATTGGAAGGTGAACCCGCCTCGGCCACACACTCCCAAGAAGACGGATACACCGGGAGAATCATGCTCTTTCGTAGAAGAAGCTCCATAGGAGGTCGCTCTTTCAACCAAGACGAAAAGAATGCTGAAGGATCTCTAAACATTCCCGGCGATTAGGTGGAAAAATCCACTCGAACCCGAGATCATCGAGGGGATGCTGAAGCCGCGCCTAACTCTAAAAATTGGTGGTGATAGCCAAAGCACTCACACCCAGTCGTCAAAATTTTCGAAGAAGAAGAAGAAATCTAAGAAGCCCGTGAAGCCTGGTGACAAGCGCACGGACCTGCAAAAGCAGATTGACGCGCTGGAAGAGTATAACCAGAAGGCGCGGACTCCAGTCACACTCCAAGAATTTCTCAGCCACGTACTTGAGGACGGAGATGATGACAATGGAGAAGATTCATCGGATGAATCTGAAGATTACGTGGCGAGTTGCCATATGGTCTCTCACTCGTCGATAGACGATGAAGAAACTCCTTGCACCAAGAAACTGGGGGCAAATCCTGAACAGGGACTTCCAGGGCTATCAGACGAAATGATTGATGCATTCCTGAATGAAACTCTTTCAAAAAGCAAAGCTGATCGGGAGCGTGAGATGGCCATATTTGAAAAAAACAAACGCCGGCGACTGGACGAAAGGGTTGAAACACTCCCACCAGATCAAAGTAACTCCGCCGCAAATAAAAACAGGTTCAAGACGAGGAAAAGGTTCGCTAAAGCCATATCAATGGGAATGAAGTTGCCACCCTCCGAAGGAAATATTCTTGGTGAAACGGAAATACATCCTAGCTACTGCTTATACCATCGAAAGATTGCGCACCCCACCGAAGAGTGCAACGCTTTTAAAAGATGGTGTCAGGGATATGTTGCTCACCGGCAACATTTCAAGCGGATGAAACGCAAAACTCGTCGGGAGCAAAGAAGCACGACCGAGGAGCGTAAAAGAACTACCGGCAGCTGTCGCATGGTCAACGCCGGGGGATCGCAAGTTCTCATCTTCGGGAGCGATTCTGATGAAGAAATGACTCTTGGCCCGCTCTTTAAAGAGTCCACCTCGGGAAAAGAGGAAAAACCGAAGACCTGTGAAAATATTCATCTGCGCAATCGTACGCTACCCGAAAAGAATCTTGGGCCCTCGAACAGTGGGTCAAATAGAAAAGATAAGGGAAAAGAAAATGTCCATGAGGATATCATCCTTGATGACCAAGCCATCGAAAAGCTGACAGCCAAGGACCCGCCAAAGAAAAGTAAGGTGGACGACAACGTTCTGGCACACTTGAGAAAGATACTCTCGCAGCTCAGCATTCTCGATGCCCTTCTGCTATCCAAAGAGGTGAGAGATTCTTTGATCAAAGCATTACAAGAGCCCGAGCAATTCTAAGCTTTCCTCGCCGAAGAAAAGATGAAGAACGAGCTGGAAGAAATACACACAGCCGATATCACCTTCGGCGATGAGGATCTCCTCCTTGGGACATGCGAGCACAACCGTCCCCTATATGTCTCCGGATACTGTCATGATATCCAGATAGGTAAAATCCTGGTCGACAATGGGTCTTTTGTCAATCTCCTTAATATGAGGGTGTTAAAGGAAATCTGCATGAGCGTTCAACACCTCGCTCGCGATAAAATCACCATCTCCGGTCTCCCAGTCATCACGGACGCTTGGGTCCGTAATATTGACACTACGCTTTGGGCTGCTTGTCACGGACATTAAGTTTCATGTCATTGACGCCAAGACATGCTACAATGCTTTGCTCGGCCGGCCCTGATTACACGAGTACAATATCATCCCTTCTACACAACATCAGTGTATGAAATATTTCAAGGATGGTCTCGAGTATACTGTGACAGGAGAGCTAAACCCATTCTCTGTGAACGAAGTCCGCAAGTACGAAGATGCAAAATACTTCTTACCAGATTTTGAGGACATGGAAAGATGTCACAGACCGAAGAACAAAGCCATCGCTACTATTCTGGTCTTCGGGAGTGATACCGAGGAGGAAGAGGAGATAGTTTATTCAGGGTCGCCCCAATGCAACAAGCCGGGACCACCCGCTCCTATGTTAATCTTCGGCAGCGACTCGAAAGATGAGGTTAATGTCGTATTCTCTGCTCGGCCATAAATACAAATCTTCGCTGATGAAGATCAAAGTTTGCAAGTTGCCATGGTTTCGCCCAAACATCATAAAGAACTAGACGCGCTTGATACCTACAGTGTGGAAGAATTGCAGACATTCTACGTCCCTCCCACGCGAAAAGGAGAAAAGGCGATTCTATTCTACCGATCCGGGGAAACCAAAGTGGAGAAAGAAATCTGGCATGGCGCAAATTCTACACTTGACAGGCTCCAGCCCATCCATTTGCCTAGATATTACACAGACGGACTAAAGAGGTTCTTGAGACGCTAAGGTGTACCCCTTAAGCAAACTGCGCGACAAGCACGGTTCTATAACAGGATCTGGAACGTTCCCGGAACTTGACGAAAGTTGCCCAATTGGAGAATTGAAACGACCGGGCTTGGGTATGTTCAATCCAAGAAACGGGAGCTACTCCGCGACTGCTACGTCATACATGACTTCGATGAGGAAGGAGACGCTCTGTGGGAAGATGCTAACCCTGAACCAGAAATAGCTCCCGCCGTGAAAATGCCCAGTCCGTCGTTCGAAGAACAAATGGACAAGCTTATATGGGAAGAAGGTCAAAAGGTTCGAGACAACCATAATCGCGAAATGGCCATCTACGAAAAAGTTAGGACGCAACACCTCCTTCAACAGGCTGTGAAAAATGAAAATGCCCCTCCTTGTCAGCCCGTTGTACAAAAGGCCCGACGCAGAGGCAGAAACAAACCAAAGAACGGTAAAGGTGTTCGACAGTAACAAAGCGGGTCCAAGAAGCCATGTGATCAGGAATCGGGCAGTCCGGATTCATCTCTTATAAAAAAGATGAGTCGAGCATATTCGATCTCTTATAATGACACTCCCGGAGCCCAAGCACCCCGAGCAAGCGGGCGAAGTCTCTCACCCGGACTATTACTCCTATCACAGGGCAATAGGACATCCTCTCGAAGACTGCTTCACATTCAAAGACTGGGTAGAAGACCGGTATCAGCAAGACAGGTTCGCTCTATCCAGCAGCTGGAGGGTAACCCCGCCGAAGAAGCATGAACCCAAAACCACGAGAGTAACGCCGGATCAATATCGGTCTTGGAAGCGATCTCGTACTTGTCACATGATAATGTTGTCAGAAGAAGAGCCCGAGAATATGGATGACCTCCCCTGGTGCTTCGAAAACGATGATAACGAGGTAATCTCAGAGTTTCCACCGGCGCCAAAAGAGCTGGAATATGGGATACATACTACTGCAGACAACCTCAAGAAAATTGATTTGGGGACAACAAGTGACCCACGGCCGACGTTTGTCAGTGAGCTGTTGTCTGCAGAAAGGGTGGCTACGCTAAAAGACGTGCTCATGCAGCATAAAGACTGCTTCGCATGGAACTATTCCGAGATGCCAGGATTAGATCCAGAGATTGTTGTGCACAAACTGGCGATATCTCCGGACGTCAAGCCGATCAAACAAGCACCGAGTAGGATGCGGCTCGAGCTTGAGATGAGCATCAACGCCGAGGTCAAGAAGCTAATCGACTCTGGCTTCATCCAAGAAATTCAATATCCTGATTGGATCGCCAACATTGTTCCAGTGATGAAGAAGAATGGGACGGTGCGCATATGTGTGGACTTTCGAGATCTCAATAAAGCCTGCCCGAAGGACGACTTCCCAGTACCGGTCACTGAGCTGATGATAGACAATACGTCCACTCATGAAGTTTTCTCCTTCATGGACGGCTCGTCAGGATACAATCAGATAAAGATACATCCTGAGGACCAAAAGCACACCGCTTTCCGGACCCCTTTGGGTATATTCTGCTACAAGGTGATGCCTTTCGGTCTAAAGAACGCTGGCGCCACCTATCAGAGGGACATGACGAAAATTTTCAACGACCTCATACATGAAATCGTCGAATGCTATATCGACGACCTCTTAGTTAAAAGCAAATCATACGAGGAACATTTAGAGCATCTGAAGATCGTGTTTCAGCACCTTCGGCAATACAACTTGAAGATGAACCCTCTCAAATGCGCGTTCGGAGTGTCCTCAGGCAAATTCCTGGGATTCATCGTCCGACACCAAGGCATCGAGATAGATCCGTCAAAGATCAAGGCGATTATGGAAATGCCTCCACCAAGGATTCTCAAGCAACTGCGGTCTCTCCAAGGGAAGCTCGCATATATCCGGCGATTTATAGCCAACCTTTCAGGCAAATGCCGTCCTTACAGTCACCTGATAAAGAAGAGAACCCCTTTCATTTGGGATCGCAAATGCCAAAACGCACTGGACGAAATCAAGCAATACCTGCAGAATCCGCCAGTACTGGCCGCTCTCGTTAAAGGAAAGCCTCTCGTCCTATACACAACAGCCCTCGAAGGTTCTTTAGGTGCGCTGTGGACACAAGAGAACGATCAAGGGAAAGAAAGAGCTCTCTACTACTTGAGTCGAGTTCTATTGGGGGCAGAAAGCAACTACTCCCCCATGGAAAACACTGCCTGGCGTTGATCTTCGCAATAACGAAGCTCAGACACTATGCGTTGGCACATGAGGTCCATCTCATATCAAAAGTGGATCCTCTCAAGTATTTGATGTCAAAAGCCATATTAACAGGGCGGCTTACTAAATGGACCCTGCTCTTGATGGAGTTCTCGATAACTTATCGTCCCCTTAAGGCAGTGAAAGGCCAGGCCATCGCCGACTTCCTCGCTGAGCATCCAATACCTGCCGATTCTCCTTTGAATTGCGAACTGCCAGACGAACATGCGTTTGACAAGATCGATGAGGGTGATACCCGGTGGGAACTTTATTTTGATGGAGCGTCTTCCATGAAGAAGCGCAAACAAAGCACCCCTATAATCAAATCGGGGGTACGCCTCATCTTCGTAACTCCACAAGGAGGGATAATGCGCTTTTATTTCTCCTTAACAGAGCCGAGGACAAACAATGAAGCCGAATATGAAGCTTTGATAGCAGGTCTCGAGATCGCTATCGACATGGGAATTGATAACCTCCTCATATACGGAGATTCCCAACTGGTCGTTAGTCAAGTAAACGGTGACTATCAGACGTGCAAGCCAGAGTTGGTGAAGTACGGTGAGAGAGTACAGCAACTGCCGACTCAAATTCCTTCCGACGCCTTGGAAAGTATACCGTGTGCAGAAAATAGCAAGGCGGATGCATTAGCCAAGCTCGCTAAAGAACTGGCTGACGAAAACCTCGATGACGTGAGGATCATTGTGCAAAGCCGTCGGGTTCTCGCACCAGCAGAAATATCTCCGGAGTCGTCCGAAGAAAAGGGAGCGACCGAGCAAACGAATCTACAAATAAAAGACCAAGAAAAGGCTAAGGATTGGAGGGAAGTCTTTGTAGATTACTTCAAATCCTGTCGAACACCTAAAGATGCGTCCTCAAGACATCAGCTTATGAAACGAGCTCTGTCTTTTGCCTTCGTCAATGACACTTTATATAAGAGATCATTTGATTCTCTGTGGTTAAAATGCCTGGGACCTGAAGAGGCAAAGAGAGTCGTCCAAGAAACTCACGACGAACTCTGCGGTTCTCACCATGCCGGGCCGAAGATGAAGCTGAAGATCAAACGGATGAGTTATTATTGGCCCACGATGATCCAAGATTGCCTCGAATATGCGAATCAGTGCCACTCGTGCCAGATTCACGAAGACTTTATCCATCAGCATCCAAATCCACTACATCCAACGGTGGCTATGTAGGGTTCCTAGGCACCCTAATGAGGTCTCACAAGGCATCAACCATGCCAATTTCAAATTTAAAAGGTGCCGAGAAACCCTAGAACGGATCGTTGGCTAGATTTCTAGGCGACAAAGCAAACTAGTTAACACTTAACTACAAGAATACGGAAATACAACCTTTGTAGATCCGGTTCTCCACCTCCATAGCTCCGCAATGAAGTCCCCTCGCTGTCCAAATGAATTCCCGGGCTCTAGTGTCGGCTTCGTCGGAGAAATGGCGAGCTAGGTCGTTGATGTCCATGCCGAAGATGATCTACGTCGAGGCATCGCTAAATCAAGCTCCACCTTCACCAAGTCATGAAAACTTGTGAAGGAAACACACTCTACTACTTGGCAAGAGGTAGAGGATGAAGAAATATGAAGTGGGTAGACTTTAGAATTTGATTTCTCACTCATTTCCATCAATCACCATTGATGGAGCTTGCTTTCTTCAAGTGAAGAAAGGAAGAAGAAGAAGAATTATGTTATGATGAGTTTTTTAAAAAAGAAAAGAATAATCAATCCTTATCATAACATGACCATAGTTAAGTGTAGAGAACTAATCATGGTTTAATGCTATGGTTAGGGTTAAGCTAAAAACAAAATGGTCATCAAGTCAAAGCATTCATGAAGCTTCATGAATGAACAAAAGAAATGCCACCATTTTATCATTTCATTTCCTTTTTCCAATAAGAAAAAGATTAATAAATAAATGAATAAAATGAATAAGCAAATAGTAAACCCTAACCATTCCATTAACCAAGGTTTAATTCTATACACTTAATTAAAAAGGCATGTATCATCAAACATGATACAAGCATGTGCACAAAATCATATCGCATACGCAATGCGCACACCCGAGCGAGAAAATCCATTTAAAGTGAACCGATACTAGTTAATGCAAAGTAATATATTATATATCCGATCAAGTGAGACTAAAGTGCTATGTTTATAACATTCATTCAGTTATCTCATAACTTCTTATGAATTCCAATTATTGTATCACATTCCAGATAAATAGAAAATGTTAAACTTTTCGATCGAACATTCGAACACCCAAGTTTTCCCGATACAGGTCAACACATGAAACAAGTCTAAAAACATTCAGTTCGTGCCTCAGTACCAACGGTCCAGCCGTAGAAGGGTCAAGCCAACGCCTCACATGTGGTACGCCGTACTGCCCCAAACACGAAGGTTCAAAGGGCAGTTCAAGACGGTCACATAATCGAGTTAAGGTTTGTTGTCTTCTAGAGGGTCCATCGCGTTACTTGCACTACTTAGAACGTCTTTAAACTACGGAAAAATCCAACACTTGGAAATTTCCCGACAGGGGAAAAATTGGGTATTTATATCCGGTCGAACTTTTTAACATATTCTAAAAATTATCCGGAAAGCCACACAGACAAAATTTGATACTCCGATCGAAACACCGAATCCCCAAATCAATCCCAGAAAATTCAACTCTATAATAAATATTAAAATATCCCAGAAAATACAGCACAACTAATGAGGAATTATTGTGTAACTTTTACACTTTCTTTTCTGTGACCGTAAGTGTAATATGTGATATCGCCGGTTTCGTTGCTATATGTCAACGACAATTGGGATGCGCATATTTACTTACGTTGATGACATGTGATGTTATGTGTTGCTGGATATGTTATATTGGATCGTCGTGTTTGAATAGCCGGGGGTTTTTATGTGAGATGAGTGTTTTTCATTTTCATTCATGTAAAAACTTGTATGTAATATTCTTTTATTTGGGGCACTTCCAGGTTGCGGAAGTTGTCACCCTTTGTATATTATTTACTTTTCCGCACTAGGATAGACCCAAGGAGGAGGGCACAAGTAACCGGGTTCTGGAGTCCAGTGGGAGACCAACTCGAGGAGTCGAGTCCGGGTCTCCTAACTCTAGAATTGGTAGGGTTGCTTGCCGCTCTCGTAGGGGTCTAGGGGTGTGGGTTTGGCTATTCATCGCGACCGTGGAATCCGTGTTTTATACTGGCTCGTATTGAAAACACGGACATCCTAGTATATCCAATATTTCATATGTTTCTTCTGCTGCGATATCTGTGATGTGATCATGTGATGTTCTGTGATAGATACAGTATATAGTATATATGATATATTATATAGGCGTTACTTATGTTTTACACCCGCGCTAGCCCTGCCCCGCTCTGCCGTTAGTTACCTAACCTAACGGTGCACGAGGGGACATCGAGGCGAATGCGGATGGCATAAGTGTACGTCGTATTTATCTATGATGTTTAGGTACTTATATGATGGGACTTCATTAATGAGATTAATGAAATAAAAGAAACCTAAGATGTTGTAGAATCGAATTTCAAAATAAAACAGGTAGCTACAGTTCTTGTTTTGCACAGCGGTATATGTGATATATCCTGCACCTTATTCGATAAGGAAAGGACCGAGATCCCTTCACCGGGAGTGACTCCTTTAGCAATAACTGGCAGATGCTACACACTCGGTTTGTCTTTTGATTGCTTTTAAGTGTTTTTGCTTTGCACAGTGATATATATGATATATCCCGCACCTCATTCGACGAGGAAAGGACCGACGATCCCTTCACCGGGAGTGACTCCTTTAGCAAAACTAGAAAAGCCTAAAAAACACTCCATTTTAAAATCATTTGATTCTACAACGATATCAAGTTCATTACGCAATAGGTTTTCAGAAAAACCTGTCGTAGCCCTCCGTCATTTCAGATAAGTAGTAGTTAGTATTCGTGCTGCGTTTGTTGGCCTTTGTCAAGGCGCAGTGTGCGGTAGCTAACTGGTGCTTACCTGCTTATGCATATGATGCAGATTGGGTTAGGGTAGTCGTGCGACCTTGTTGGCCTTTGTCAAGGGCCGTGCGGGTGGGTTTAATTCAATCAGGAAATGACGGGTTGAACTTGACTAGCATCCTATGGTTTGTTGGCCTTTGTCAAGGTCATAGGAGGTTAGGGGCAAAATGTTATCGGGAATTTCAAGTGTTGAAATTTGCAATGAGATTGCATACCTTCTATGAGATAGTTGGATCCCGATACCCGCTGCGAGTAAGAGTTACTCCTGGGAGAGTTTTATGCATTACAATTAGCCGATCAAGTAGGTGTCTAGAAAGGTGTTAACGAGGTTACGCCTCTGGGAAAACGAGGTTTACATTAATTAGGTTCGTGCGAAAGCACGGGGGACCTCCCTCAAAGTACCGACACTGGCCTGGCTGAAAGATTGGCGAACTTGTAGTGTGTAATTAATCCCGGCTAGTCTTTCCTTTTAGGGTTTGAAGGAAGATTTGATAAAAAGCAGTGGGAACCATCCTGATTAGATAAAATAATAACCAATCTATTCTTGCAAGAGCGCACGCTGAGTGTTTTCTTCTCTCTCTCTCCTGGTAGCGACCATGTCACGCCTTAATCAAGATAATAAAACGGATTATTGACCGAACCCGCTTGTTATACTGAGCTGGGGAACGTTGGTCCCGCTCCAACTTATAATTGTTATAAGACAGAGCAGGAAATTGGGGATTACCAGAATTCCCGTGCCGCCCAAACGAAGAGAGTGCATGCTGATGCATCATCTTCGGGTGTGTTCATTACAAAGAACTGTTTCTCAGTATCCTTTACGTCCTGGGTTTGTGATACCAGATCAGGATCCCAGATATGTAATCTGTTACATAGGGCTGCAGAAAGGTAGAGAACTGAGAACGGGTGATAAGTTTCATGAGGCAGAAAACGGGGCAAGTGTTGCAGCCAAGTCTGTTGGTCACTGTCACCCTATATTCCAAATACATTAATTCTGAACGAATGTTATTAGATACCGAACCTGATATACAAAATCATATCTATCTCTTTATTAGTAAAGAAATGATAAAATTTTGTATTGTTGGATAATGTTTTGAACATTTCCTATATCAAAAGTTGATCGGTTCAGGCACGTTATCTAAAAGCATTGATGTTCTAAATCAAACTACAGTTCTTAGTAATACAGAACACACACAAGAGGAAGAGTTCAGAAATGAACGAATCCTTCTTGAGGTATTGTAGACTAGGTCATATCAATACGACCCGACTGGCTGAGTTACATTTAGATGCATATTTAAATCAGTTTGAATTTACATCTTGTGAAACTTGCCAGTCATGTCACAAAGATATAATGACACCAGCTCTGTTTATTGGAAACAGAGAAAGAGTTAGTGAACTCTTGGGATGATACATGTTGATGTATAAAGGTCCCCTGTCTACACATGCCAAGACCGGTTCTTTGTACTTCATTACATTCTCTGATAATCTCTCAAGATTCAGACATATGTTCCTGTTGAAACACAAGTCCGAACCTTTTGAGATATTCACAGAATATGATTTAGAAGTAGAGAACCAAAACACGGGTATAAGTATTATGTCTTTTGATGTGATCAAGGGGGAGAATACTTGAGCACGGAATTCCTGGATTATTCTAAAGGAGAATGAGATTCTCTCTCAGCATTACTCCTCCGTATACACCATTGCACGATGGTATGTCGGGACGGAGCAGATACACCCTATCTGATATGGTGTGCTCTATGATGAGTACTACTGAGTTACCTTTTTCCTTTTTGGGAGTTATGCACTTGAGAAGCTGCATACCTATTGAATAGGGTTCCAATCAAATCAAATTGCCTACCATTTCATATGTGATATGGAAAGGGAAGAGCCCATTTCTTAAGCTAGTTAAGATTTGGGGTTGACCGGCCTATGTCTGAAAGCAAAATCCGGACAAGCTCGAGGCAAAGTCTGTAATGTAGAACTGGAAAGGTTCCAGCTATACAAACTGCAGCTGATGATTTGAAAGAACCAAAGGATTCAATAGTTACCAACGAACCTCAGCCTCTCCGCCGATCTAGTAGGGTTCCTCACCCACCTGAGAGATACTTTGGTTTCTCTATGACAGTGGGAGCGAGGATTGCATCATGAGATGATGACCCAACTAGTTTCATGCTGGCCATCAGGAGTAAGACTCTGTAAGAATGGCTGGATGTTTAGCGATCTGAGATGGAATCCTTATACACCAACAAAGTATGGACTTTGGTTGCTATATCTGAAGGGTTAAATCCCCATCAGGAGCAAGTATATCTTGAGAAGATTACTTGGTGTACATGGAAAAGTTGAGACTTTCAAAGCTAGACTTGTTAAAGGTTTGCATCATTGAATAGGTATGGATTATGTTGAAACCTTTTCTAAGGATCTATGCTTAAGTCCATCCAGATCCTACTTGCAACGGCTACATACCATGACTACGATATCTGGTGGTTGGGTGTCATGACAGTTTTTCTAAATGATGTTTTAGAAGAGTGCGTCTATAAGTACACAGCCAGAGGGCTTCGTAGACAGTGGGAGCAGCAGAAACGTGTGCAAGATGTTTTATAGGATAAAGCAGGCATCGCGGAGATGGAACATCTGTTTTGATGGATAAGTCAAAGAGTTTGACATCATCAAAATGGTAGATGAACCTTGTATAAACAAAAAAGTAGTAGGGAGTATGGTGGTGATCCTCGTAGAGTACGTGGATGTCATGCTCTTGATAGGGAAGGAGTTTCCTATGCTACGCTCGGTCAATCTCCGCTTATCACAATGATTCTCCAAATAGGATCAAAGTGATACCTCCTAAATCCTGGATTTTGGATCTATGAGATAGATCTAAATGGATGTTAGGATACTCACTAGCTGTAGTGAGATGGTATCAATCGACCCTGGGGAGAATCACTGGAATGGTTCCAGGGTGATAAAGACGACTGAATGTCAGTCACAGGCATTGTCTTTACCCTCAGTAAAGGGACGGTATATTGGAAGAGTTCCAAACAAGATACCGTGACACACTAGACGATAAAGGCTGGATACATCGCTACTTAAGATGCTACCAAAGAGGCTGTTTGGGTGTATATTGGTTCATGAGATGAACTATGTTCCTCCCATTGTGTGACAATGGAGTCATGGCTTATGCCAATGAACGCCGGTCCCATCAGTGATCCAGACATATTCTAAGGCAGTGTCACCTGATCATGGAGATGGATGATCTCCAGGGTGATCGAGTTTTGGAGAGTAGACTCAGAGGACAACACAGCGGATCCACTCACAAAGGCCTGTTCCCAGAGAGAGATTTTTATGGGATGGTTGAGTATGAGATACTACAACCACTGCTATCAGATGGCCCTAGTGCAAGTGGGAGATTGTTAGTTATATGTATGCCCTAGAGGCCATTACTGTACATAGGATGTATATTGTAGTGGATGCTGGGATATATAGAGGGAGGACTTTCTTGCTCGACATGATAGTATGCTATCTGGTTGCTCTTTACCTTAACGTGTATATTGATTGTCTCTCTGTTACATGTTGGTAAAGCCCTTAGGATCTGTACTTGACTACCTGGACTATGATGCGGATCATACTAGTGGGGACATGGTAGTCCATAAGTACATCCTTCAAGGTCCCTAGTCGTGGGTATATCGAGACGGGGCATCGATATACCAGAGTAGACTAGCGTATACCTTCTCGACCCATACAGATGGGCGATGGATGATCCCATATCCATTGGTGTTTGACATCAGAGATGATATACGGGTGCTCAGTGGAGACTGGTTACACTGGACGGACTCGCCGAGAACTCCTAGATGGTATTATACCTTACGTCAGATGGCAGTTCTCTGGTGACACTGGTACAGAGTAGTCTGTTGACCCAAGATCGTCATAGAGTCTTGTGTGGTTCCCACTGTGCTTTGATTTCCATCTTACCACGTCCAAGAGGGCGTGCAAAACGGTGGTTTTTGGGTACAGTCCTGAGTCACATGGAGGCAATGAGCGATAGGAGGGGATTCGTCTCTCCCGGTATAGGGGGTTGATGTTGCGCTGTGTTCGATTGGCTATAACAGGAAATCCCTGGCCAGGGTTGCTGAGATTTACTGGTAAGTGTTACCAGTAGTTTCTCGAACAGTTATAGACCTCATATCGACACGACTTATCGAGCTATTGGGGTCTGACGTTTACCACCCCTAGGCGAGATATGCGACATATCAGACGATCAGACCGGACTGTACGGTAAGTGTTACTGGTTGGATTCACAGGAGTGTGAGCGGGCTTGCTCGTCGATCTTCTGATCGCTCAATACCCGGGTGGCCGTTACGTTTAGCAGACCGCTTGCGGCTTGTGGATGCTTGATATGATCATCATCTGCTGCCGGCGTATTGACGAGTCTTTAGAGTCCTACACAGAGGTTTCCTGGCTCAAGCAAAACGAAATAGGAGCGCATATGAGATATGTGCAGGACCGAGAATAATACCAGTATGTGATACTGTATTCGATTCTCGCGATGTGACATTGATCGGTTATATGCGATATAGCCGGGTTATCGGATCAAGTGTTGATTCGATAAGTTGTTACTAATGATACTAGTCGGTTATATGCGATATGACCGGATCGTTAAATCAAGTGTTGATTTAATGATTTAATGCATAATTATATATTTGATATATTACTTTGCATTAACTAGTATCGGTTCACTTTAAATGGATTTTCTCGCTCGGGTGTGCGCATTGCGTATGCGATATGATTTTGTGCACATGTTTGTATCA
Source organism: Agapanthus africanus (assembly GCA_030015575.1). Taxonomy (NCBI): domain Eukaryota; kingdom Viridiplantae; phylum Streptophyta; class Magnoliopsida; order Asparagales; family Amaryllidaceae; genus Agapanthus; species Agapanthus africanus. The sequence continues at coordinate 830,518,665 of JASDDO010000024.1, read as the reverse complement.
TGTTTGATGATACATGCCTTTTTAATTAAGTGTATAGAATTAAACCTTGGTTAATGGAATGGTTAGGGTTTACTATTTGCTTATTCATTTTATTCATTTATTTATTAATCTTTTTCTTATTGGAAAAAGGAAATGAAATGATAAAATGGTGGCATTTCTTTTGTTCATTCATGAAGCTTCATGAATGCTTTGACTTGATGACCATTTTGTTTTTAGCTTAACCCTAACCATTGCATTAAACCATGATTAGTTCTCTACACTTAACTATGGTCATGTTATGATAAGGATTGATTATTCTTTTCTTTTTTAAAAAACTCATCATAACATAATTCTTCTTCTTCTTCCTTTCTTCACTTGAAGAAAGCAAGCTCCATCAATGGTGATTGATGGAAATGAGTGAGAAATCCAATTCTAAAGTCTACCCACTTCCTATTTCTTCATCCTCTGCCTCTTGCCAAGTAGTAGAGTGTGTTTCCTTCACAAGTTTTCATGACTTGGTGAAGGTGGAGCTTGATTTAGCGATGCCTCGACGTAGATCATCTTCGGCATGGACATCGACGACCTAGCTCGCCATTTCTCCTGTGAATCCAACCAGTAACACTTACCGTACAGTCCGGTCTGATCGTCTGATATGTCGCATATCTCGCCTAGGGGTGGTAAACGTCAGACCCCAATAGCTCGATAAGTCGTGTCGATATGAGGTCTATAACTGTTCGAGAAACTACTGGTAACACTTACCAGTAAATCTCAGCAACCCTGGCCAGGGATTTCCTGTTATAGCCAATCGAACACAGCGCAACATCAACCCCCTATACCGGGAGAGTCGAATCCCCTCCTATCGCTCATTGCCTCCATGTGACTCAGGACTGTACCCAAAAACCACCGTTTTGCACGCCCTCTTGGACGTGGTAAGATGGAAATCAAAGCACAGTGGGAACCACACAAGACTCTATGACGATCTCGGGTCAACAGACTACTCTATACCAGTGTCACCAGAGAACTGCCATCTGACGTAAGGTATAATACCATCTAGGAGTTCTCGGCGAGTCCGTCCAGTGTACCCAGTCTCCACTGAGCACCCGTATATCATCTCTGATGTCAAACACCAATGGATATGGGATCATCCATCGCCCATCTGTATGGGTCGAGAAGGTATACGCTAGTCTACTCTGGTATATCGATGCCCCGTCTCGATATACCCACGACTAGGGACCTTGAAGGATGTACTTATGGACTACCATGTCCCCACTAGTATGATCCGCATCATAGTCCAGGTAGTCAAGTACAGATCCTAAGGGCTTTACCAATATGTAACAGAGAGACAATCAATATACACGTTAAGGTAAAGAGCAACCAGATAGCATACTATCATGTCGAGCAAGAAAGTCTTCCCTATATATGTCCCAGCATCCACTACAATATACATCCTATGTACAGTAATGGCCTCTAGGGCATATATATAACTAACAGGCTAGCTGGCCGTTTGAAATGTGGGGAACCGATATAATCGGCCCCATCGAACTAGCATCGTCCAGAGGACATCGATTCATCTTGGCGACAACTGATTACTTCTCCAAATGGGCAGAAGCAGTACCACTGAGGGAAGTGAAGACGGAGAATATCCTCCATTTCTTCAAGACACACGCCATTTATAGGTTTGGAACTCCACGACGGATTATCTCCGATAACGGGCCAGCCTACAGAAGCCACAAGATCAACCGCTTCGCACAACAGCATAACATAGACTGGAGATATTCCTCAGTCTATAATCCCCGAGCTAACGGTCTAGCTGAGGCTTTCAACAAGACCTTGGCGAAGATCGTGAAAAAGACGGTGTCTCAAAATAAGAAGGACTGGCATGAGAGACTGCATGAAGATTTCTGGGCGTATCGAACTACGTTCAAAACGGCCACGAACACAACTCCGTACGCATTGGTATTCGGTACAGAGGCGGTACTCCCCCTCGAGATAGAGTTACCCTCTCTACGAGTGGCAGTTCATTACGAGCTAACAGACGATGAGAATGCTCACCTTTGGTTTGAGGAGCTTGATGCCCTTGATGAAACCCGTCTCATAACGCAACAAAATCTGGAGGCTTATAAAGCAAAGATGACGCGCTCATACGAGAGATTGACTAGGCCGAGGACATTCCGCCGAGGCGAACTCGTGCTAGTGGTCAAAAGACCTATGATCCCCAATCATGCCAAGCGGGGGAAATTCGAGCCGAACTATGAAGTCCCGTATATCATAGACAAGGTCTACCAGGGTGGGGGCTATCTACTCATGGACATGCATAGTGAAAGACCTTTTAGGCCAATAAATGGTCGCTTCTTGAAAAAGTACTACGCTTGACAAGTCACGGCCTAAGTCAATGATAGATGACGACGACTATGTCCGCTTGCTATCTTCCTAAGCCCAAACTCTATAAGTAGTAGCCGTCTAACGGACTGAAACGTCCTTAAACTAATGACGGACCGAAACGTCCTTAAACTAACGACGGACCACTATGTCCTAAAACTAGCTATTGACCGAGATATCAATAAACTACTGTGGGTTGCAACATCCCAATGCTGATACCAAAAAAAAAAAGAAAAGAATAAAAGAATAAAAAAAAAGAAAAAACGGTATGTCCATAAGCAAAAAGGGCACGGATGAAAACCCGAAAAGGGTTCCGTGAGTAAAAACAGCGGGGCTACCGGCGAGTTTTGTGAAAACCCGAAAGGGTGCAATCTTGTTAAAAGACACTTGCAAGGTCCTCTCGACCTTGTGAGGAGAAACCACCTGCGTGAGATCCTTACAACTCACAAGGGAGCAACACACTTAGGGATCCCCACGATTCCTAAGGAGAAATTGCTTTTGCGAGATCCTCACGACTCGTAAGGAGAACCCTCTTATAGGACCCTCACGGCTCATAAGATTCAAAAGTCTTAAACTATAGGGATCTGAACCTGTTCTTAAGCAGCCACCACAACCTTCAACAGTGCCCTACAAGCGGCTCAACGCCGACCCTTGTATACAATCCACCGGCGCGAATAAACATTTTCCTAACAAAGTCCCATCCGTGACTAGGGATATGTTTGCACGGTGAACAGCCCTTGTAAGTCCTCTCGACTTAAAAGGAGAAAATACTTTTGTAAGATCCTTACGACTTACGAGAAACCATACACTTAGGAGTCCTCACGATTCCTAAGAAGAAAACACACCTACGAGATCCTCACGACTCACAGGGAGAAATACCTTTATGAGACCCTTACGGCTCATGAAGTCAAAAGCCTTTAGTCGACAGGATCCTAACCCTGTTCGCTAAGTCACCTTTGTTCGATATCGACAGAGGCAAATGATGATTCGCTCCTGGCAATATCCCAGTTGTAGTGGTGCTGATGCCGAAATCGGTGTCTAATCCCAGGCTTGCAGCAAAAAGCCAGCGAGCCACACATGCATACGAAATAGCCGAAATGATGGGGCAACTTGCAACAAAATCAGCACGTAAAAATGTATGCATGCAAAATAGCCGAAATGATTGGGCACCGCGAAAAATAGCCGAAATGATTAGGCAATCGCGACCTTCGCAATATAAAAGCTGAAATGATAGAGCATCGCGGAAAGAAATAAAAAAATGATGAAATTTATGCCCTACAGGTGATATCACATCAATCCATGTATACAATACAGGGGCGAAACAAAGAAGGAATCACACCTTCCCTCCCCAGGCTCCATCAGAAGAAGAAGCCAAACCTCAACGGTTCACAGACAACCTAGAGACCACTTCAATATTCGTCTCATTACAACAGACACAACGTCATCCACATGACCCCGTATCGGAAATACGTCATCCAAATGACCCTGTCGTGGAAACACGTCATCCACATGACCCCGTCCTGGAAACACGTCATCCACATGACCCCATCTCGGAAAGACGTCATCCACAGACCCCGTCTCGGAAACACGTCATCCACATGACCCCGTCTCGGAAATACGTCATCCACAGACCCCGTCTCGGAAATACGTCATCCACATGACCCCGTCGCGGAAACACGTCATCCACATGACCCCGTCGCGGAAACACGTCATCCACATAACCCCGTTTCGGAAATACGTCATCCACATGACCCCGTTTCGGAAATACGTCATCCACATGACCCCGTCGCGGAAATATGTCATCCATATGACCCCGTCGCGGAAACACGTCATCTACATGACCCCGTCGCTGAAACACGTCATCCACATGACCCCGTCTCGGAAACACGTCATCCACATGATCCCGTCTCGGAAATACGTCATCCACGTGACCCCGTCGCGGAAATACGTCATCCACATGACCCCGTCTCAGAAATACGTCATCCACATGACCCCGTCTCGAAAATACGTCATCCATATGTTCCGTCTCAGAAATACGTCATCCATATGACCCCGTCTCGGAAATACGTCATCCACATGACCCCGTCGCGGAAAGACGTCATCCACATGACCCCGTCGCGGAAACACGTCATCCACATGACCCCGTCGTGGAAACACATCATCCACATGACCCCGTCGCGGAAACACGTCATCCACATGACCCCGTCGCGGAAACACGTCATCCACATGACCCCGTCGCGGAAATACGTCATCCAAATGACCCCGTCGTGGAAATACGTCATCCATATAACCCCGTAACGGAAATACGTCATCTATATGACCCCGTCGCGAAAATATGTCATCCACATGACCCCGTCGCGGAAATACGTCATCCACATGACCCCGCCTCGGAAATACGTCACCCAATGACGTCGTGAAATGCGGATAACGTCAATCTCATTAAACACTTACGGGTCCTCTCGATTCGTAAGGAATAAAACTCTCTTATAAGATCCTTATGACTTATAAGGGAAAACACACTTAGGAATCCTCACGACTCCTAAGGAGAAAAGACACCTACGAGATCCTCACGACTCGTAGGGAGAAAAGTCTTTATGATACCCTCACGGCTCATAAAGTTGAAAAGTCTTAGGTAGCAGATTTGAACCTGCTTCCTAAGACATCACTACCTCTCGGAGAGTTCAAGATGAAATGTTCTTTATTATCTACAGGCCACACTTGCCAGAGTAACATACCAACAACACAGTAAAGAGAAGAAAACGACAGTGGGAGATAAGAAAAATGTGTCTTTATTCATGAACTCATTTGAATACAAGATACATCATATAAAAGAATAAAAAATGGATACATGTTATTCAAAGATTACAAGTGTGTAATTGATATAAAGGCAGCTACTGAGAAGGAAGCGTTTTCAACAAGTCCGTAAGCTGCTCTCGCACTTCTTTCAGTGCCTTCTCATGATCAGCCGCCGCGGCCAGCTCCGCTTCGATTCGAGTCCTTTGTTGCAAGCATGATGAAATCTTCTCATCGATTTCCTGTTGGGCAGCTTCATGACTCTGCGTGACCCGCTCGATAGAGTCGAGCTTCCGTCTCAATACAAGCCCGTCCAAGATACATTGCTGCAAGGTGTCAAAGACGGCTCTCAGTTGTGCGGCGTTCGCTTCGACCTGGGCACACAATTGGATAGACTCAGCGGAAGCCTCCTCGCGTTCCTTCCGCCTCAAGGTCGCTTCTTGTTCGAAATGGCGGAGGAAGGACACGCTTTGCTCGACCCATGTGGCCCGCTGGGAGTTCAAAGCCTGAATCTCAGGGGCAGGACGCATAAGCTCAAGCTCATACAGGTAGGCCTCAATCTTCCTGCAGCGATTAACCCAAGACTCGACGACGCCTTCATTATGGAAGTTCACAAGCGTCGCCAGCATTGGATTGACCTCGGTAGCGAAATCTGCGGCGGATGTAGGAGCCTCCGCGTCAAGCTCCTCGACGTATTCGCTCAGCATACGCAGACTGGTCACAGCACCTTTTGAGGATGGACGTCTGGAAAAGGGTCTTGCCGGCATTATAATGCAAGACTCGAACGGGGCTGGAGTCGATGTGACCACTACAAAACAAATCACAATCAGATATTGGCTCAAGAAATAAAGAAAAATACACGAACAATAGAGTCTACTATACCGGCTGCAACAGGGGGCAGAGCTGGGAGTTCCAGTGGCGCAACAATACCCTCGTCCCCTCCTTCAATTTGTAAGGCTACAAGCAATGCAAAGAAGAATTATCAATAACATGACTGCCCGTTAAAGAAAGGACATCGGTCAGAAAAAATACTCACCGACACCAGCGGGCGGGCTAATCTCTGACTGAAAGGAGAAGTGTGGCTGTAGCATCTGATACAGGTGATCAAAAAGGACTCCTGCAAGGACGCGGTAATGCAATGTCAGTACATAAATTATACAGCCTAGAAGTAAGACTGATGGGTCACAAATCCGTACCTTCCAACATCTGAGACGGTACGAGAGAAGGTAGAGGAGTGGTCACCGTCAAGACGGTAACTGATGGCGTTGCCTCGGGTAGCGCAACCTCAACGCTCACCACGCCTGCATTAGAAACGTGATAAATACTGTCAGGAAAGATTGAAAAGGATTGCAGAATAAAAAGAAAAGCAATGACCTAAAATCTACCTGGTGAGTCGCCGGTCGGAACCGCGACGAGCATGTCACTTGATACAGCAACTGCTTCACCCTCTCCCATTGGAATGGTCTCACCTCCCGTCGCCTCATCCCCTGACTCTACGAGAGCCGTCGTAACGCTTGCGACGCCAGGAGATGGCAAAGAGCCGCAGGCGGAAAGAATGATGATTGGGGCGGTGCCCGACTCTTGAGAGGGAGCGGCCACCTCGGACTCAGCAATTGTAGCCATCTCACCCGCCGTTACCTCGAGCTTGACAGTGGTAGCCAGCTCACCTACCGCCATCTCGGGCTCGGCGATCATGACTGTCTCACCAACCGCTACCTCGAGCTCGGCAATTGTAGCCATCTCTCCTACCGCTGCCTCGGGTTCGGCGACCATGGCTACCTCCTCTACCGCTATCCCAGGCTCAGTGGTCGCCGCCACTTCTTCGGTAAGACTCGGCCCTGCAAAATAGGATATATGAGAACTGAAAGTTAAAACTTTGACAACAGAACCCAATGTCACATTACCTTGAGTTGGTCTTCCGATTGCTTCCCAAGCCGCACGTGCTGCCCGTCTGTGGGCAGTGGACAAGGCAGCCGGAGTATCTTCTAAAAGAGTAGGGGCAGGGGTAGCAGTGCTCGAACCTGCACCCGCGGCCAAGGCAGCACTACGCTCCCTTGCCGCGTGCATTCTGCGCTTCCTTTCCGCTCGAGCCATCAGAGCGGATCTTCTTGAAGCCTCCATCAATAGGACGTCATCGTCTGCGCCAAGGGTTACCTCTGGAGCCGTTATGGCATCCGTCATCGGTCGTTTGAGTAAGGCCTCCTTCGGCAGTGCCGAGGAGGCCTGGACTTCGATGGCTGGCCCAGGAAGCATCTCCGCATCACCTTGCGGGATTGGCATTGTAGTCCCTGCAATAAGATAAAGAAGGGGTCAGATTTTCCATAAGAAAGGAGAATGAAGATGCAATGAGCCGAGACATACCAATGCCCAGCAAAGCACGATTCCTCTCCTCCCCCTCAAAGGTCCTAAGGGAAGCCGCCAGAGCCTCTTCAGTGGTAAAGGCTGTTATAGAAGGAAAAATGTCAGTCAAAATATGATAATAAAAATATAATGCAATAACAGAAGTTACGGCTTATACTCACTCGATTGCGCGAGGACGGCCATTTCCGCTTTGTGGCTTGCTGATCGCACAGAAGTTGCAAAGGCGGCCTCGAGATCAGTATCTTCCGGCGCTATGAAGAGACCCTCATTGGTCCCATATTCGCCCAAGCCCTCGCTATAAGGAGCATGAGGCTCCAGGCCGAGTACAGCGTCTAGAGAGAGGATTGACTTCTTCTTCCTCTTCTGCGAGCGAGCTCTAGTCACAGCCAGCGCAAGCTTACGCTTGGTGGGCACTTTGGGGTGACGAGTCCCGATATCTGAGCCCATGCCAGATTCAGGGGAAGCTACATTTACCGTCTCTACAGGAGCACGGGGCACCGGTAGTACATCCGCAGTCTCCACGGGAGCACGGGGCATCGGTAGCTCAGGCCTGTCGTCGGGGACTTCAATCACGGCAGCTTCTCTTAGCGGAGGAAGGACAATGGTCCGACGCTTCAAGAGGAGGTTTCGGTAACTAGCTGCGGGTGCACCCTTGCGGTCGAGTAGCAGTTGCTTCTCCTCCCTGATAACAGCACCCATTGCATGTTGGTACCAGGCCATGTGTACATTAAGGGCCCTCGGGACACAACTCAGCTCGCTGATAAAGAAGTGAGACCCCGTATTCAAGCGCATGAAATGATGCAGTGCGCCCCGCATTCCTTCTTCGGTGGCAGCAGGTTCTACCAGGAAAGCCTCCAGTGGGGCTCCCTGATTGTAACTCAGCTGCTGGGCAAAACGATAGGAGTTGTATCTCATGAATAGCGCCGCGTCATTTTTCCTGAATACAAGAAAGCCCGGCCTGATGGAGTACAAATGGAGAATCTTCTGGGATTTCAACACGGAGGCCCCGTCTTTAAAGATATCTCGCAAGGGCAGCACCGCCGTTGAAGTTTCCTGGCCGATGGTCAAGACTTTGTCTATGAAAGACATACCATCTCCGACCGTGCGCGGACGAAGGAGCAAGCCCCTAGCTTACCGCTGTGACGGACTCAGGATGGAGGCATCAACCAGCCGCATGATCCGGGGGAACTTGCATCTGTCGTAAAACGAAGGTCTTTTGTGGATGCCGAAGACCCCAAGCACGTGCAGCTCCATCCATGAAGTGAAGTAATGCATTGGGAAGTTTGCAGGATGCATCCCTGGTTCAGTGGTGTCCGCTGCTATGCTAAGACCGTGATATAGGTGGGCTAACCCGGCGATCCCGATGGCCACTTATATTCCGGCAACCATGCGATGCGCGGGGTAGAATACGGAAGGCCTCATGTAACGAGGATGCATAGGGAGCGCGAACCAACTCAACCATAGCCCAAGAAACCTAAGAAAAAACGCTTCCTAGTCAATGCCCGGGGCGGCGATTTCTGACAGAGGGACGATCGCGGCGTCAGGAAGAAAGAAACCCTTCTCATCAGCTTCCGGTATCGGCCGACAGTCCAAGCCAAAGCCGAAGGGATCATCAACTTTAGCAAACTTTTCGCCTTGTCGCGACAAAATTTCTGGGCGAAGAAAACGGGCAATGAAGTCCGCAAAACTGACCCCCGGGCCTCCGGATTCAAGGAAGAGGCTCTCGTACATGTTCAACACCTTTATCAGACTGGAGAACTCGTGCTGAATGGCGTTCTCTGGCGTAAGGCCGATCACCACTGGTTTGGTGGCAAAAACATATTCATCCTGAGGAAGCAGCTTCTCGTAGTGCTCCCCCTGACCGGTAGACCAGAAACCTCGGCGAATTTTTCTAAGGAGATGGATACCTCTCTGTTCAATAGGAAGAAGGTATGAGTCGGGATGTTCCACTGCTCTAAAAATGCTTTAATCCACCATGTGGGGGGTGCAGAATACTGGAATAAGGAAGCGTAGACCGCAGGGTATAAGCCGAGCTTTAGCAGCTACGATTTCTTCGCCGACAAGATATACCGGGCCCACTGCAAGTGTTAGTTATATGTATGCCCTAGAGGCCATTACTGTACATAGGATGTATATTGTAGTGGATGCTGGGACATATATAGGGAGGACTTTCTTGCTCGACATGATAGTATGCTATCTGGTTGAACTTTACCTTAACGTGTATACTAATTGTCTCTCTGTTACATGTTGGTAAAGCCCTTAGGATCTGTACTTGACTACCTGGACTATGATGCGGATCATACTAGTGGGGACATGGTAGTCTATAAGTACATCCTTCAAAGTCCCTAGTCGTGGGTGTATCGAGACGGGGCATCGATATACCAGAGTAGACTAGCGTGTACCTTCTCGACCCATACAGATGGGCGATGGATGATCCCATATCCATTGGTGTTTGACATCAGAGATGATATACGGGTGCTCAGTAGAGACTGGGTACACTGGACGGACTCGCCGAGAACTCCCAGATGGTATTATACCTCACGTCAGATGGCAGTTCTCTGGTGACACTGGTACAGAGTAGTCTGTTGACCCGAGATCGTCATAGAGTCTCGTGTGGTTCCCACTGTGCTTTGATTTCCATCTTACCACGTCCAAGAGGGCGTGCAAAACGGTGGTTTTTGGGTACAGTCCCGAGTCACATGGAGGCAATGAGCGATAGGAGGGGATTCGTCTCTCCCGGTATAGGGAGTTGATGTTGCGCTGTGTTCGATTGGCTATAACAGGAAATCCCTGGCCAGGGTTGCTGAGATTTACTGGTAAGTGTTGCCAGTAGTTTCTCGAACAGTTATAGACCTCATATCGACACGACTTATCGAGCTATTGGGGTCTGACGTTTACCACCCCTAGGCGAGATATGCGACAGATCAGACGATCAGACCGGACTGTACGGTAGTGTTACTGGTCGGATTCACTGGAGTGTGAGCGGGCTTGCTCGTCGATCTTCAGATCGCTCAATACCCGGGTGGCCGTTACGTTTAGCAGACCGCTTGCGGCTTGTGGATGTTTGATATGATCATCATCCGCTGCCGGCGTATTGACGAGTCTTTAGAGTCCTACACAGAGGTTTCCTGGCTAAAGCGAAACGAAATAGGAGCGCATATGAGATATGTGCGGGACCGAGAATAATGCGTGTATGTGATACCGTATTCTATTCTCGCGATAAATGTATCGAATGGTTGTATGCGATATAACCTAGTTATCGATTCAAGCGTTGATTCGATAAGCCGATATATTGTATACTAGTTGGTTGTGTGCGACATAACCGGATCATTGAATCAAGTGTTGATTTAATGATTTAATGCATATTTATATATTTGATATATCACTTTGCATCAACTAGTATCGGTTTACTTAAGATGGATTTTCTCACTCGGATGTGCGCATTACATATGCGATATGATTTTGTGCATTTGATTGTATCATGTTTGATGATACATGTTTACTTGGTTAAGTGCAAAGATTTAAACCATGGTTAAAAAAATGGTTAGGGTTTCATTTCCTTTATTTATCTATTTATTTATCTATTTATTTATTTTCTTTTTGGAAAAGGAAATGAGGAAAATGGTGGCTTGTTTTGGATTGTAGTTGAAGATTCATGAACCTTTGACTTTGTCCACCATTCTTATCTCATGCTTAACCTAACCATTTGTTTTAACCCTAGTTCAATCTCTACACTTTACCATGGTTTAGTCATGATAAGTTTTGATTATTCTTTTCTTTTTCTTTGAACTTATCATAACATTTTCTTCTTCTTCTTCCTTGCTTCAAGTGAAGAAAAGCTTACCTCATCAATGGTGATTGATGTTTTTGAGTGAGAAATCCAATTCTAAAGTTAACCCACTTCCTATTTCTTCATCCTCTACCTCTTGCCAAGTAGTAGAGTGTGTTTTCTTCATAAGTTTCATGACTTGGTGAAGTGAGAGCTTGATCTTGCGATGCTTCGACGTAGATCATCTTCGGCATGGACATCGACGACCTAGCTTGCCCATTCTCCGACGAAGCCGACTCTAGAGCCCGGATTTGATTTGGACAGCGGAGACGACCTCGTTGCGGAGCCGTGGAGGTGGAGGACCGGATCTACAAAGGTTGTATTTCCGTTAAACTTTTAGTTAAGTGTTAACTAGTTCATTGTTCGCCTAGACATCTAGTTATCGATCCGTAGTTTAGGGTTTGTAGGCACCATAATTTTTGAAATTGCCATGGTTGATGGCTTGGGAGACCTCACTAGCGTGCCTAGGCACCCTACAGTGGTATCAGAGCCTAGCTAGAGCCTTAGGCGAAGTCTAGACGCGATTTGAAGTTCGATCGAACCGAAACCCCACCCGGGAAATTGCTCTCTGTACTTTTTTCTGAAAACGTGGATTTTTCGAAATTAAAAATATGCAGAGAACTCAGTAGGAAATTATAAGAATTACGGTGCAATTATTTTTCCATGAACAGTGCACTAAGGCGCGGATCCGCGGCATATTCCTTATTTAGGCGGCGGTTCAGCGGCTGATTGCTGACGTCAGCCTTTAAACATTCCACAGTAATTCACTGTTTTCAGTGCTGAGTTCTCTGGATGTTTTTAAATTTTATTCAAGAGTTGAATTTTCTGCAGTTGTTTTGGGGATTCGGTGTTTCGATCGGAGTATCAAATTTTGTCTGTGTGGCTTTCCGGATAAATTTTAGAATATGTTAAAAAGTTCGACCGGATATAAATACCCAACTTTTCCCCTGTCGGGAAATTTCCAAGTGTTGGATTTTTCCGTAGTTTAACGACGTTCTAAGTAGTGCAAGTAACGCGATGGTCCCTCTAGAAGACACAAACCTTAACTCGATTATGTGACTGTCTTGAACTGCCCTTTGAACCTTCGGGTTTGGGGCAGTACGGCGTGCCACATGTGAGGCGTTGGCTTGACCCTTCTACGGCTGGACCGTTGGTACTGAGGTACGAACGGAATGTTGTTAGACTTATTTCATGTGTTGAGCTGTATCGGGAAAATTTGGGTGTTCGATTGTTCGATCGAAAAGTTTAACATTTTCTGTTTATCTGGAATGTGATACAATAATTGGAATTCACAAATAGTTATGTGATAACTAAATGAATGTTATAAACATAGCACTTTAGTCTCACTTGATCGGTTGCCACGGAATTTTGATGTGATCAAAAGTCCGTCGCAATCACGTAGCATACGCGGATACTCGCCGGGTAAACTTAATAGACAGCCTCACGCCATTGCCCCGACCAAGTGACTGTAGGAGAACCCCGTCGCCGAAAGCATCCGTCCGGGTGCTCGCGGTAGCGGTGTTCCGCCTTGGTGCACTTCGTCGACGGTATCAGGGGTGCGGCCGTCTACTGAAGTTTGCGACGAGCATTCGATCAGAATGTCGGGAATCTTGTTGAATTGCCCGACTTGGTATTGAAAAGAGTTTTCGATTTTGAGACTAAAATGCGGGGTTTATAATTGTTAGGCATGCGATGTCTAAGGAATTCATTTGGTCAGGCATGCGATGTCTGAGGTGGTTGCGGATTCCAACTGTTGTAGTTTTACACTTTCTTTTCTGTGACCGTAAGTGTAATATGTGATATCGCCGGTTTCGTTGCTATATGTCAACGACAATTGGGATGCGCATATTTACTTACGTTGATGACATGTGATGTTATGTGTTGCTGGATATGTTATATTGGATCGTCGTGTTTGAATAGCCGGGGTTTTTTATGTGAGATGAGTGTTTTTCATTTTCATTCATGTAAAAACTTGTATGTAATATTCTTTTATTGGGGTGCTTCCAGGTTGCAGAAGTAGTCACCGTTTGTATATTATTTACTTTTCCGCACTAGGATAGACCCAAGGAGGAGGGCATAAGTAACCGGGTTCTGAAGTCCAGTGGGAGACCAACTCGAGGAGTCGAGTCCGGGTCTCCTAACTCTAGAATTGGTAGGGTTGCTTGCCGCTCTCGTAGGGGTCTAGGGGTGTGGGTTTGGCTATTCATCACGACCGTGGAATCCGTGTTTTATACTGGCTCGTATTGAAAACACGGACTTCCTAGTATATCCAATATTTCATATGATTCTTCTGCTGCGATATCTGTGATGTGATCATGTGATGTTCTGTGATAGATACAGTATATAGTATATATGATATATTATATAGACGTTACTTATGTTTTACACCCGCGCTAGCCCTGCCCCGCTCTGTCGTTAGTTACCTAACCTAACGGTGCACGAGGGGACATCGAGGCGAATGCGGATGGCATAAGTGTACGTCGTATTTATCTGTGATGTTTAGGTAATTAAATGATGGGACTTCATTAATATGATTAATGAAATAAAAGAAACCTAAGATGTTGTAGAATCGAATTTCAAAATAAAACAGGTAGCTACAGTTCTTGCTTTGCACAGCGGTATATGTGATATATCCTGCACCTTATTCGATGAGGAAAGGACCGAGATCCCTTCACCGGGAGTGACTCCTTTAGCAATAACTGGCAGATGCTACACCCTCGGTTTGTCTTTTGATTGCTTTTAAGTGTTTTTGCTTTGCACAGTGATATATATGATATATCCCGCACCTCATTCGACGAGGAAAGGACCGACGATCCCTTCACCGGGAGTGACTCCTTTAGCAAAACTAAAAAAGCCTCAAAAGCATTCCATTTTTAAAATCATTTGATTCTACAACGATATAAAGTTCATTACGCAAAAGGTTTTCTTAAAAACCTGTCGTAGCCCTCCGTCATTTCAGATAGGTAATAGTTAGTATTCGTGCTGCGTTTGTTGACTCAGTCAAGGCGTAGTGTGCGGTAGCTGATTATTGCTTATCTGCAAAGCATATGATGCGATTGGATTAGGGTAGTCATGCGGCCTTGTTGACTCAGTCAAGGGTCGTGCGGGTGGGTTTAATTCAATCGAGAAATGACGGGTTGAACTTTACTTGCGGTCTATGGTTTGTTGACTCAGTCAAGGTCATAGATCGCATGGGGCAAAATATTATCGGGAATTTCAAGTGTTGAAATTTGCAATGAGATTGCATACCTTCTATGAGATAGTTGGATCCCGATACCCGCTGCGAGTAAGAGTTACTCCTGGGAGAGTTTTATACATTACAATTAGCCGATCAAGTAGGTGTCTAGAAAGGTGTTAACGAGGTTACGCCTCTGGAAAAACGAGGTTTACATTAATTAGGTTCGTGCGAAAGCACGGGGGACCTCCCTCAAAGTACCGACACTGGCCTGGCTGAAAGATTGGCGAACTTGTAGTGTGTAATTAATCCCGGCTAGTCTTTCCTTTTAGGTTTGAAGGAAGATTTGATAAAAAGCAGTAGGAGCCATCCTGATTAGATAAAATAATAACCAATCTATTCTTGACAGAGCGCACGCTGAGTGTTTTCTTCTCTCTCTCTCCAGGTAGCGACCATATCACGCCTTAATCAAGATAATAATACGGATTATTGACCGAACCCGCTTGTTATACTGAGCTGGGGAACGTTGGTCCCGCTCCAACTTATAATTGTTATAAGACAGAGCAGGAAATTGGGGAATACCAGATTTCCCGTGCCGCCCAAACGAAGAGAGTGCATACTGATGCATCATCTTCGGGTGTGCTCGTTACAAAGAACTGTTTCTCAGTATCCTTTACGTCCTGGATATGTGATACCAGATCAGGATCCCAGATATGTAATCTGTTACATAGGGCTACAGAAAGGTAGAGAACTGAGAACGGGTGATAAGTTTCATGAGGCAGAAAACGGGGCAAATGTTGCAGCCAAGTCTGTTGGTCACTGTCACCCTGTATTACCGATACATTGATTCTGAACGAATGTTGTTAGATACCGAACCTGATATACAAAATCATATCAGTCTCTTTATTAGTAAAGAAAGGATATAATTTTGTATTGTTGGATAATGTTTTGAACATTTCCTATATCAAAAGTTGATCGGTTCAGGCACGTTATCTAAAAGCGTTGATGTTCTAAATCAAACTGCAGTTCTTACTATATGGAACACACACAAGAGGAAGAGTTCAGAAATGAACGAATTCTTCTTGAGGCGTTGTAGACTAGGTCAGATCAATGTGACCCGACTAGCTAGAGTTACATAAAGATGCATATTTAAATTAGTTTGAATTTACATCTTGTGAAACTCGCCAGTCATGTCACAAAGATAAGATGACCATAGATCCGTTTACTGGAAACAGAGAAAGAGTTACTGAACTCTTGGGATGATACATGTTGATGTATGTAAGGTCCCCTGTCTACACATGCCAGGACTGGTTCTTTGTACTTCATTACATTCTCTGATAATCTCTCAAGATTCAGACATATGTTCCTGTTGAAACATGAGTCCGAGCCTTTTGAGATATTCACAGAATATAAGCGAGAAGTAGAGAACCAAATATAAGGGTATAAGTATTATGTCCTATGATGAGATCAAGGAGGAGAATACTTGAGCACGAAAATCCTGGATTATTCTAAAGGAGAATGAGATTCTCTCTCGGCATTACTCCTCCGTATACACCATAGCACGATGGTATATCGGGGCGGAGCAATCACACCCTATGTGATAAGGTGTGCTTTATGATGAGTACTACTGAGTTACCTATTTCCTCTTAGGGAGTTATGCACTTATGAAGCTGCATACCTATTGAATAGGGTTCAAATCAAATCAGATGCCTACCACTTCATATGTGATATGGAAAGGGAAGAGCCCATATCTTAAGTTGGTTAAGATTTGGGGTTGTCCGGCCTATGTCAGAAAGCAAAATCCGGACAAGCTCAAGGCAAGGTCTGTAATGTAGAACTGGAAAGGTTCCAGCTATACGAAATACAGCAGATGATTTGATAGAACCAAGGGATTCAGTAGATACCAACGAACCTCAGCCTCTCTGCCGATCTAGTAGGGTTCCTCACCCACCTGAGAGATACTTCGGTTTCTCTATGACAGTGGGAGCGAGGATTGCATCATGAGATGATGACCCAACTAGTTTCGAGCTGGCCATCAGGAGTGTGACTCTGTAAGAATGGCTGGATGTTTAGCGATCTGAGATGGAATCCTTATACACCAACAAAGTATGGACTTTGGTTGCTATGTCTGAAGGGTTAAATCCCCATCAGGAGCAAGTATATCTTGAGAAGATTACTTGGTGTACATGGAAAAGTTGAGACTTTCAAACCTAGACTTGTTAAAAGTTTGCATCATTGACCAGGTGTGGATAATGATGAAACCTTTTCAAGTAGCTATGCTTAAGTCCATCCAGATCCTACTTGTCACGGCTACATACCATGACTACGATATCTGGTGGTTGGGTGTCATGACAGCTTTTCTAAATGATGTTTAGAAGAGAGTGTCTATAAGTACACAGCCAGAGGGCTTCGTAGACAGTGGGAGCAGCGGAAACGTGTGCAAGATGCTTTATAGGATAAAGCAGGCATCGCGGAGTTGGAACATCTGTTTTGATGGATTAGTCAAAGAAGTTGACATCATCAAAATAGAAGATGAACCTTGTATAAACAAAAAGGTAGTAGAGAGTATGGTGATGATCCTCGTAGAGTACGTGGATGACATACTCTTGATAGGGAAAGAGTTTTCTATGCTACGCTCGATCAATCTCCGCTTATCACAATGACTCTCCACAAAGGATCAAAGTGATACCTACTAAATCCTGGATTTTGGATCTATGAGATAGATCTAAATGGATGTTAGGCTACTCACTAGTTATAGTGAGATCGTATCAATCGACCCTGAGGAGAATCACTGGAAGGGTTCCAGGGTGATAAACATGACTGAGTGTCAGTCACAGGCATTGTCTTAATCCTCAGTAGAGGGACGGTATGTTGGAAGAGTTCCAAGCTGGATACCATGACATACTAGACGATAAAGGCAGGATACATCGCTACTTAAGATGCTACCAAAGAGGATGTTTGGGTGTATATTAGTTCATGAGATGAACTACGTTCCTACCATTGTGAGACAATGGAGTTGTGGCTCATGCCGAGGAACGCCGATCCCATCAGTGATCCAGACTTATTCTAAGGCAGCATCGCCTGATCATGGAGATAGTTGATCTCCAGGAAGATCGAGGTTAGGAGAGTAGACTCAGAGGACAACACAGCGGATCCACTCACAAAGGCCTGTTCCCAGAGAGAGACTTTTATGGGATGGTTGAGTATGAGATACTGCAACCACTGCTATCAGATGGCCCTAGTGCAAGTGGGAGATTGTTAGTTATATGTATGCCCTAGAGGCCATTACTGTACATAGGATGTATATTGTAGTGGATGCTGGGACATATATAGGGAGGACTTTCTTGCTCGACATGATAGTATGCTATCTGGTTGAACTTTACCTTAACGTGTATACTAATTGTCTCTCTGTTACATGTTGGTAAAGCCCTTAGGATCTGTACTTGACTACCTGGACTATGATGCGGATCATACTAGTGGGGACATGGTAGTCTATAAGTACATCCTTCAAAGTCCCTAGTCGTGGGTGTATCGAGACGGGGCATCGATATACCAGAGTAGACTAGCGTGTACCTTCTCGACCCATACAGATGGGCGATGGATGATCCCATATCCATTGGTGTTTGACATCAGAGATGATATACGGGTGCTCAGTAGAGACTGGGTACACTGGACGGACTCGCCGAGAACTCCCAGATGGTATTATACCTCACGTCAGATGGCAGTTCTCTGGTGACACTGGTACAGAGTAGTCTGTTGACCCGAGATCGTCATAGAGTCTCGTGTGGTTCCCACTGTGCTTTGATTTCCATCTTACCACATCCAAGAGGGCGTGCAAAACGGTGGTTTTTGGGTACAGTCCCGAGTCACATGGAGGCAATGAGCGATAGGAGGGGATTCGTCTCTCCCGGTATAGGGAGTTGATGTTGCGCTGTGTTCGATTGGCTATAACAGGAAATCCCTGGCCAGGGTTGCTGAGATTTACTGGTAAGTGTTACCAGTAGTTTCTCGAACAGTTATAGACCTCATATCGACACGACTTATCGAGCTATTGGGGTCTGACGTTTACCACCCCTAGGCGAGATATGCGACAGATCAGACGATCAGACCGGACTGTACGGTAGTGTTACTGGTCGGATTCACTGGAGTGTGAGCGGGCTTGCTCGTCGATCTTCAGATCGCTCAATACCCGGGTGGCCGTTACGTTTAGCAGACCGCTTGCGGCTTGTGGATGTTTGATATGATCATCATCCGCTGCCGGCGTATTGACAAGTCTTTAGAGTCCTACACAGAGGTTTCCTGGCTCAAGCGAAACGAAATAGGAGCGCATATGAGATATGTGCGGGACCGAGAATAATGCGTGTATGTGATACCGTATTCTATTCTCGCGATAAATGTATCGAATGGTTGTATGCGATATAACCTAGTTATCGATTCAAGCGTTGATTCGATAAGCCGATATATTGTATACTAGTCGGTTGTGTGCGACATAACCGGATCATTGAATCAAGTGTTGATTTAATGATTTAATGCATATTTATATATTTGATATATTACTTTGCATCAGCTAGTATCGGTTTACTTAAGATGGATTTTCTCACTCGGATGTGCGCATTACATATGCGATATGATTTTGTGCATTTGATTGTATAATGTTTGATGATACATGTTTACTTGGTTAAGTGCAAAGATTTAAACCATGGTTAAAAGAATGGTTAGGGTTTCATTTCCTTTATTTATCTATTTATTTATTTATTTATTTATTTTCTTTTTGGAAAAGGAAATGAGGAAAATGGTGGCTTGTTTTGGATTGTAGTTGAAGATTCATGAACCTTTGACTTTGTCCACCATTCTTATCTCATGCTTAACCTAACCATTTGTTTTAACCCTAGTTCAATCTCTACACTTTACCATGGTTTAGTCATGATAAGTTTTGATTATTCTTTTCTTTTTCTTTGAACTTATCATAACATTTTCTTCTTCTTCTTCCTTGCTTCAAGTGAAGAAAAGCTTACCTCATCAATGGTGATTGATGTTTTTGAGTGAGAAATCCAATTCTAAAGTTAACCCACTTCCTATTTCTTCATCCTCTACCTCTTGCCAAGTAGTAGAGTGTGTTTTCTTCACAAGTTTCATGACTTGGTGAAGTGAGAGCTTGATCTTGCGATGCTTCGACGTAGATCATCTTCGGCATGGACATCGACGACCTAGCTTGCCCATTCTTCGACGAAGCCGACTCTAGAGCCAGGATTTGATTTGGACAGCGGAGACGACCTCGTTGCGGAGCCGTGGAGGTGGAGGACCGGATCTACAAAGGTTGTATTTCCGTTAAACTTTTAGTTAAGTGTTAACTAGTTCATTGTTCGCCTAGACATCTAGTTATCGATCCGTAGTTTAGGGTTTGTAGGCACCATAATTTTTGAAATTGCCATGGTTGATGGCTTGGGAGACCTCACTAGCGTGCCTAGGAACCCTACAGCAAGTACCCGGCCGGATGACGGGGAGTTAGCCCGATGTTGTAGGGCTGTCCCCAAGGGCGCGGCTCGCCCTGGCATATGCGCCGCCCTAGGGTGTCCAAAGCCGCCGGTGGCTGCACGGGTACAGCGGCGATCGAAGGCTGAAGGAGACCCTCCGAAGTCAAATTAACCACCTCCACGGCATAGTTCACCGGGGGTGCATCTGCATACGGGATCGCCGAGATAGGCTCCGAAGGCGTCGCACAAGAGAAGCTTCGACGACCTCTGATAATCTGGTCGTACCATCTACCCCACAAGTGAAGTTTTTTGTGTTCCGGGTCATGGTGTTTGATGAGCGCGAGAACCTCCCAGTCCACAGGCGCCTCAGGAAATCCTCCCTCTGAACGGACAAACGGAAACAAAGCATCGAAAGACATGTCCTGCAAAAAAAGGGGGACAGAAGTCAACTGTCAGTGCTATAATTTAATTTTAAATACTGACACCTGGTACTTTAAAATTTTTACCACACTGCAATGCAGTGGAAAGGGACCAAAGGGGGCTCACAAAATCTAGATGACAATGCATCAATTAATAAAACAGTCTCATCATTGGATGAGACTGTTAATTAAATGAGGAAATCCTCAAGAAAATTCTCATTAAATGAGACATCCCTCGGGAAAAGGAGAAAATCTCCCTTTGAGAGCAATGCTCTATGACAGAGTGACACTTGTCAAACTCTGATTATGAAGGAATAAAATTCCTTAAGAGCCTGGCTCTGTAATGATGATGGAAAAATCCATCAGAAAAGAATTAATTAAAATTAATTCTTATGAATTAAAAAATTCCGGGATCTTCAAGATCCATGAGCAAACTCTTAAGAGTTCTTCATATGAGATTAAGAAATCTACATGTTGTCAAAAGAGTAGAGCTCTGATTCATGGGCTAAGAAACCCCAAGAAAAGATCTCTTTAGATCTATGGGTTCAGGAGAGCAAAGCTCTGTTAATGAAACCCTAAATGGGTTTTCTTTAGATCAAAGATCTATGAAGAGCAAGGCTCTGTTAATGGGTAAAACCCTAATTTATTAAAAGTTTTAAACTTTACCAAAGTTTTGAAAGAGTTTTGACTCTTAAAAAGTTCTTAAACAAGAGAGCTATGCTCTGTGGGAGAATGAAATTCTCAGAAAACAAGAAGGAGATGAAAATCATCTAAGAGACCAAAGGTCCTATTTATAGGTATTGAAACGTCTCTTCAACTTCTGAGTTGATCCAAGGGCGCAGATACTGCCACCGCTGCACTCACGTGTGGGCCACGTGAGCGCAAAGGTGGGGGGCATTTGTTTCCCCCAATCAGAGCAAAGCTCTGTTTTAAAATTCAAAATTCAAAAATTGAAGCAACGTTTCAGATCCAGCGCTAGGCGTGCTGCGCGCCACGTGTCAAACACGGATGCGCTAGCGCCAGGTGTGCTACGCCCTAGGCAGTGCACCATGTGTGCGCTAGCGCTAGGCGCACTGCGCGCCACGTGTCAAACACGGATGCGCTAGCGCCAGGTGCGCTGCGTCCTAGGCAGTGCACCATGTGTGCGCTAGCGCTAGGCGCGCTGCACGCCACGTGTCAAACACGGGTGCACTAGCGCAGGCTGCGCTGCGCTCTGAGCAGCGCACCACGTGTTAAACACAGGTGCGCTAGCGCAAGGTGCGCTAGCGCAACGTGCGCTGCGCTCTGAGCAGCGCATCACATGCAAAGCACGGGTGCGCCAGCGCGGGAATTAAAAATTCCCCACCCTTAGATCAAAAGATCTAATAATAATGATAAATCATTAATTAATCAGAATTAAATTCTGTTATGAAAATATTTTCCAATCTTGTTAAAAACAAGAAGATTACCTTCTGTAAAACAGAAGCCCTAGGATCAAAGATCCAACGGTGGAAAACATCCCCAAATCAATCAGAGAAAGATCTCTTTAACTGATTTAACAAATCAACTTGCCCTATATAAAGGCTCCAAGACTTCAAGTCTGATATAGAGAACCCCCCCCCTAAACTTTGAAAAATTCAAAGAAGAGAGCAAGCTCTTGCAAGAAGATATTTCTTCAAGGTAAAGATGATGAATGATGAACACAGAGATGAAATCATCTGATAAAAAGAAGAATTATCTTCTTAAAAAAGATCATAGATCTACAAAGACCAAGGTCTTTTATAAAAAGATCAAAAGATCTCATCATAAAAACAAAGAAGTACTTACTTCATTCACAGATCATAGATCTATAAGACAAGTTGTCTTTCTGAGATCATGAACATCTCATCATAAAGGGGGAGAAAATTATAAAATTTTCTTAAAGATCATTGATCTATAAAGGCAAAGCCCTTTCAAAAATAAGAACTATTGTTCTTGAATCTTGAGACAAATTCTCTTCTAAAAAAACATAAATTTGTTCACAGACAAATTGTCTCCACCTCGTCGCCGGAAGTGCACCACATCGCCTACATCTTTTACGGGCTCCCACCTCTATGCCGAGGCAACTCGGGCACGAAGTTGGCTAGTCGACGTGCCCAAGGTTTGCTGTAGAATGTGTAGTGAGCTATTTGTGTCTCTAGGGGTTTTGGGAGTTGCCATTGGTGGAGGAAATGAACTAAGCTTTTTGGAGGTGGTGTTGTGGGATTTTTCCAACATGAAATGAACCAAAATCCCCCATCAAAATGTTTGGACAGCCCCCATGAGAAGTGGCCGGCCATCTTGGTGAGGTGAGAGTGAGAATGAGAGTGTGTATCCAAAATGAGAGAGGCCACACAATAATGCAAGAAGGAATCCAAAGAAATCATGAAAGAACATGATTACAAATACATCCACACTCAACCACAACCATCATCAAACATGATGACTCCAAAAGTCAAGCAATGATGAAGTGAACAAGTCAAGGTCAACAAGAGCTATCATGAAGCAACAAAATGCAAGGAACCCTCTCCACTAAAGCTTATTTGCACAAATGCAAATAAGCCCTCCTCCACCAATCTTCGGCCAATGAAGGATACAAAGAAATATGGCCGAAACGGAAAGCAAACTGGCAACTCCTGAAAACTGGTCCCGTAATAAATCACAGGAAAACCCCGCTACTGTGCATACACACCCGCATTTGTATTCCGACCGAAATACAAATGCAATGAGACAAAGTCTACACTGTACTATACTAGGATCCGGCTTAAACCAAAGCCGGCTAGTAATATCCGTCCGATCCTGATCCATGCAATACCGCACGTATCTGATCGAACCCTGCCATATATCCATACGGCCTCTAGTACGAACTGTTCGATCCTGATCCGTGCAATACCGCACGTATCCGATCGGACCTTGCCATATCTCCATACGGCCTCTACAGCTTTTCGCCCGAAAGCTTGAGTAACTGAATGTGGGGGACTCTAAAGACTCGTCAACACCTTGGTTGTGGATTTAACCACTAGCACGTCAGAGGTATAAGCCAATACGTAACGGGCTACCAGGTATTGACCAAAAGGGACGTCTGTGAGCGAACTCAGCCTGACACCCTACTGAGCCTGTTAGTGACAATATCCGTACAGTCCGGTCCATTCGTCTATGAGCATCGCATGGCGGGCCTAGGGGGTTGGTAAAAGTCAGACCCCCAAAAGCGGTACAAGTCGTGTCGGAGTGTAGCCCAGAACACCCTGAGATACTACTGGAATACCTACCAGTAAATCTCCTGCCTCGGCCGAGGGCTTCGTGTAATGGCTCTCCTAGACACAGCGCGACCTCACCCCCAATACCGGGAGAGACGAACCCCTGAAGATACGCTCACTGCCTCCATGTGGCTCGGGACTGTACCCAACTAAAACCTGTTTGCACGTCTCCTTTGAGCGTGGTAGGGTAGTAATCAAAGTACAGTGGGAACTCACACGAGACAAATGACGATCCTCACGTCGATGAACTAACCTGTACACATGTCACCAGGGAACTGCTATCTGACGTCAGGTATAAGACCAACTAGCATGTTCCCGGCGAGTCCTGTCCGGTGTACTCATAACCCAATGAGCACCTGTATACATCTTAGGTGATCCAACTGACACCAATGGCTTGTGAGACCGTCCACCGCCCCTCGTCGGGGTCTCGACTGTATACACTAGTCTACTCTGGAGTATCGATGCCCTGTCTCGAAACTCGCACGACTAGGGACCTTTTAAGGATGTGCTTATAGACCCCCAGCTCCTACTTATATGATCGCCCTCATACTGCTGGTGGTCAAGCAAGAATCCTAGGGGCTCTATCAACGTGTAATAGCGACCTGTCAGGTCACCTAAGCAGTACACGATGATAAAGATAAACCAAATAGCATACTATCATCTCGAGTAAGACTGTCCTACCGGGATAGGTCCTCCCTCAATCATTGCAATCACGTGCCTGTGATCCAATAATTGACTCCGAGGGCACTATCTCCAACACTGTGGGATCCTTAAATTCATGGACTACGATGTCCTTAACCTGGACTGTGGGGTCCTTAAGCCCATGGACTATGATGTCCTTAACCTTAGACTGTGGGGTCCTTAAACTCACGGACCGAGATGTCCTTAAACTAACATTGGACCACCATGTACTTAAACTGGTAATCGACCGCAATGTCTCTAAACTAAACAATAGAGTTCAAATGCTCTTTTGTTGGATCTAAATGATCCTGTTAAGTTGATCTTAGTCTAAAATTAGACTAACGTATCCTTAACAAATGTTGAGTCGATCTTAGTCTAAAATTAGACTAATGTATCATTAACAAACGTTTAAGTTGATCTTAGTCTCAAATGAGACTAACGTATCCTTAAACCCAAACCAAAACTCAAATCTAAAAAAATACGG
The DNA here is from genome assembly GCA_030015575.1 of Agapanthus africanus. Taxonomy (NCBI): domain Eukaryota; kingdom Viridiplantae; phylum Streptophyta; class Magnoliopsida; order Asparagales; family Amaryllidaceae; genus Agapanthus; species Agapanthus africanus. Next base: position 830,493,837 of record JASDDO010000024.1, on the reverse strand, counting down.
ATTTGGACTAATCCACGCTCTACGGGCGACAACACAAATTAGTCTCCGTATACAATCCACGGGCAACCACAAACAAAACAAACACCCACGACACGAAGTGACCATCTGGAGAAGGAGAAAATTGTTACCGCGATGCGGTAGCGTAATTAACTGCAGGGGCTTGCGCCTGCAAGGAAGAGCGTCCCCACAATAAAAAAACCCTCAAATGAGGGGGAATCTGACGAAATCTGCTACATCGGCCGCATCCGTTTAAACTTTTGATACATGGTGCCATAAATCAACTTGGCATCTTCGGAGAGGTGGACGGATAGCACCAATTAGCATCCGCCCCGAAACTCTGGCGAGACGTCCGCCGCGTTTTCGTCCGCTTCTTTCGGCGGGGAACAGACGGCTCCTGGAGGTCTCTCCGGCGGTGGCCAGAGACGTCTACAGTTATCCGAGCTCCAGACGGGGATAGAGGGGACGACGAGGACAGGCCCTCTCTCAAAAGGAAGAGGACGATTTCTCGTGCGTCGTCGTCGAGGGTCCCTGAGGGAATTTCCGTGCAGGAGGGGGACGCCGTCTTCACGGTTCCGTCGGAGCTTTCCGTTGCCGCTGGCCTGCTCGCCGGGATGGAGGAGTCGGCTGGGGGAAAGCTTCCGCATGGCTCCCTGAGGGCCCAATTGGAGGCCATATCCTAGGGGGGTCCAGGTACGAACCTCTCTACGTGTAGTTTTTCTGGTATACCTTTCTTTGGCTCGGGGGCCTCCTGGTTTCTCATCCGCTTTCCGTCAGGTCTTTCAACACTGCGCTCTTGCCGCTCGTATGGAGGCCGAGGGGGTGTTCCACACCCCGAGGCTAGTAGAAGCGTTTCCTTCGGAGGTCGAGGTTTTGTGGCGTAACCTGCGTCTGGAGAGGGCAAGGGCTGACGTCCTGGCGGCCCGGGCGGAGGCTCCGGAGGTTGCCAACTCAGCGAATTGGGGTGTCCATCGTCGTCTGAGTGCGTCCCTCCGGGTCGCCGATAGGAAGCTGGAAGATCTGGTCGAACGCTTCGTGGCCATGGAAAAAGAGAGAGACGCCAGCGTGGGAGATGCTGAGGCGGCGCTTCTGGAGGCCCAGGTTGCCGAGGCTCGGGCTAAGAAAGCTGTGGCTGATTATAAGGCGTCAGAGCAGTTTTACGCCGAGCTCGGGGAGTATTCTGCCGTCGCGTGGAACAAGGCCCTGGACGCCGTGAAGGAACAACTTTCTGAGTTCGACGATGGCGAGCTCCGCACTCGGGCTCCGCTTCCAGTGGCGAGGCCTCCGGTGAGAGATGGAGGGGGGAGCAGGTGCGCCCCTGGTGGCAAAATCTCCTGTGGTAGAGCCCCCGGCAGGCCGTGATGCCAGCAATGAAGGGACCGAAGTAAGCCTCCGGGCAGTTCGTAGGGTCTGGGGGGCCCCCGAATACCCTTTGTAAAAACTTTTCTTTTGGTAATAAAAGAAAATCCTTGTTTCATCGGTTTGCATTTCATCTTCTGTGTGTGAAGGACGCTCATAAGATATCTTTGCTTATACCGTTGTGTTGCTTGTACCGTTGTGTTTTCATGTCAGGTTGGCCATCTGTCTGGCGATCGTCCGTCGAGTTGACTTAAATCACTTGCCGACGAGCATACCAAGCGCTGCCGAGGAGGTATCCCCATGGGCCCCGAAGTCGAGGGGAGATCGTTTGGACTTGGATAGACCTGATGCCCCTCATTGGGGTCTCGGAGCCTCCGTGGGCCGCGGGGCATCTTTTGACTTCGAGCATCGACCACCAGCCGGGAATGACTGAGCAGGGTAGTTGCTCGGTCGCCTCTTGCGAGGGATTTCTGACCCCTGGCGTTGCGCTAGGGAAGCTACCCGCCAGGGACGACAGAGCAGGGTAGCTACTCGGTTGCCTCTTGCGAGGGCTTTGATCCCTGTCGGTTGTGGTAGGAAGCTACCGGTTTGGGATAGCCGAGCAAGGACTCGACTGCCTCTGGGAGGACTTTGGTCCTTAGCGCTGGAGGGGCTGTAAGAAGCCTACTAAGGATGACCGGGCAGTGAAGCTGCGCGGTTGCCTCTTGGCGAGGGCTTTGACCTCTGGCGTCATGGGTAGGTAACTACCAGCTTGGGATGAACGAGCGGGGTAGCCGCTCTGGTGCCTCTTGTGAGGGCTTTTGATCCCTGGCATCACGGGTAGGGAGCTACCAGCCGGAGTTGACCGAGCAGGGTAGCTGCTCGGTTGCTTCTTGCGAGGGCTTTGATCCTCCACGACGGGGACCGAGCAGGGTTACTGCCTAGTGCCTCTTGGCGAGGACTTTGATCCCTATCGGTTGTGGTAGAAATCTACTAGCCGGGGATAGCCGAGCAAGGACTCGACTGCCTCTGGGAGGACTTTGGTCCTTAGCGCGGGAGGGCTGTAGAAGCCTACCATGGACCCTTAGCCGGGCAGGGTTACTGCCCAGTGCCTCTTGGTGAGGGCTTTTGTCCTGAAGGATAGCCGAGCGAGGGATCCTCGGGCTCGACTGCCTCTGGGAGGGCTTCTTGATCCCCGGCGTTGCGGCAGGGAAGTTGCCCTCTGGGGATAGACAAGCGAGAGATCCTCAGGCTCGACTACCTCTGTGAGGGCTTTTGAGTTGTAAAGATGGAACTCTACTCGGGTAAAAAGATTCGACGCTTCTTTATTCGTATGGACCGGAATTTTAGAGAACTCTTTACACCATCTTTGTGAAAGGGAAATCTCGAGGGGGGTGGCATACACTCGCTGGCTTTGACCTCATTGGTATAGCTTGAGCTTCTCGGCGTTGTAAGGCCGCGGAAGCTTTCTTCCGTCCGCGTCTTGTAGGTGGTAGGCTCCGCCGGGGAGCGCCTCAGAGACGAGGAAGGGACCCTCCCACTTTGGGGAGAACTTATGAAGCCTTCCTTGGTCGATGAACTCGTTCCGCCGCAGGACTAGGTCCTCGGTCTTGAAGGAGCGGTTTTTGACCCGAGCGTTGTAGTATCGGGCCGTTTGCTGTTGATAGGCGGCAGCTCTGATCTGAGCTCGATCCCTCTTCTCCAACAAGATGTCGAGGTTGGTCCGCAGCGCCATGGTGTTTGCGTCATCGTCGAAGTGCTCGACCCGGTGACTGGGTAGCCCGATCTCCGCTGGGACCATTGCTTTGGTCCCGTAGCAGAGGCTGAAGGGGGTCTCCTCGGTGGAAGTCTTTCTTGACGTGCGTAGGGCCCATAAGACCCGGGGCAGCTCTTCGACCCAACTGCCCTGTCGCCCTTCTAGGCGGGTCCGGAGACCTCGGAGAATGCCTCGGTTAGCGATCTCGACCTGTCCGTTACATTGGGGATGTGCGACCGCGGAGAACTTCATAAGTATATGGTACTCTTTGCAGAAGTCCTTCACTTTCTCGTTCTCGAAGTTCGTCCCGTGGTCGGTGATGATTGCACCTCGGAATGCCGAACTGGAGTATCAGGTTGTTCTGCAGGAACTTGATGGTTGTGGCAGTGTTCGGTTTCCTGATGGGGACGGCCTCGATCCACTTGGTGAAGTAGTCCACCGCGACGAGGGCGTATTTGTACCCGCCTGTTCTGGTAGGGAAGTGGCCGATCATATCCAACCCCCACTGGCCGAACGGCCATGGGGATGTCAAGGCGATTAGCTCGGTAGCCGGGAGGCGGGGAATGCTGCCGTGGAGCTGGCAGCTCTTGCACCTCCTGACCAGCTTCAGGGCATCCACGTGCATGGTGGGCTAGTAGTACCCTTGGAGTAGCGCCTTCTGGATCAAGGTTCGAGCCCCCTGGTGTGCACCGCCCACCCCTTCATGGATTTTCCGAAGGACGTAGTCGGCTTCGTGGGGGTCAACGCACCGGAGCAGGGGCTGAGTGAAGGCCTTCTTGTAGAGATTCCCGTTGCTCCAGACGAAGTGGAGGGCTTTGGCCCGGAGACGGCGGGTGGCCACCCGGTCCTCCGGGAGTACGCCGTCCTTTAGGAACTCCACAAGGGGCTTCCTCCAATCCTGGTCGCTCTCCTGCGCCGCGTACACGTGGAGTGTCGTCGCTTCGTCTCCCACGCTGGTTCGAGGCAAGGTTTCGAAGAGGATTGGCCGCTTATTGTTGGCCGAGTACGACGAAGCTAGCTTTCTCAGGGCGTCTGCTTGGGCATTTAGCTGCCGGGGTATTTGTTCTACCTGGACTTCGTCGAAGTTTCTTCGGAGTTTCCTCACTTCGTCTAGGTACTTCATCATTAGGGGCTCTCGAGCTTCGAAGCGGCCGGTCACTTGACCGTCAACAAAGGTCGAGTCTCTGTGGATCTGTATTATCTTCAGCCCCAGCCCGACGGCCATGCGCAGTCCGTCCAGGAGGGCCCCATATTCTGCCGCGTTGTTCGATGCTTTGAAACCGAGCCTCAAAGAATACTCCATCTCAGCTTCGTTTGGGCCCCGGATGATGAGGCCGGCACCGCAGCCTTCCTCGGTAGAAGACCTGTTGACGTAGATGACCCACTCCGGAACCGAGCCAGGGCCTTCCTGGATGGGACACTGCGCTGCGAGGGGTAGCGCGGACTCCGGCTTCCTGCTAGGGATGGTGCATTCAACGATGAAATCGGCCAGGTCCTGCGCCTTGATGGCTTGCCTCGGGCGATACCTTATGTCGAATTGAGATAGCTCCCACCTCTATTTTGCCATGCGGCCCGAGGATTCCGGTGATGCTAGGATAGCTCCTAACGGGCGCTCGGTAATGACGATGATGTTGTGAGCTTAGAAATAGTGCCGCAGCTTCCGCGAGGTTACCACGAGGGCCAAGACAATCTTCTCTATGGCGGGGTACCTCGTCTCCGCGTCCTTAAACACGTGGCTCATATAGTACACCGGCTTCTGCGCCCCCTCGGCTTCCTGGATGAGCACCAAGCCTGCTGCTTGGTCGGATACTGCCAGATACAGCGACAGCTCATCCTCCTCCACTGGCCGGGTGAGCAGCGGCGGTGTTGCGAGGTGCTTCTTCAATTGGTCGAAGGCGGCTTGGCATTCCTTCGACCGCTCAAACCTCGGAATTTTCCTCAACGCCTTAAATAATGGAAGGCACTTCTCCCCCGACCTAGACATGAAACGTCTAAGAGCGGCGACCCGCCCCGTGAGCCGCATGATCTCGACGTTGGTCTTGGGTGCGGCCATGCTCAGGATAGCATCGATCTTTTCTGGGTTAGCCTCGATCCCGTGGTGAGTGACCATGAACCCGATGAACTTTCCGCCGGTGACTCCGAATGCGCACTTGGCGGGGTTTAGCTTCATGTTGAACTTGCGGAGCACTCCGAATGCCTCGCCCAGGTCCTTGGCATGGTCGGCCGACAAGATGGGCTTGACGAGCATGTCGTCAACATAGACTTCCATATTCCTGCCGATCTGTGGCTTGAACATGCGATTGACCAGCCTTTGGTATGTGGCCCAGGCGTTCTTGAGGCCGAAGGGCATCACCTTGTAGCAGTACACTCCCCGGTCCGTTGTGAATGCGGTCAGATCTTCGTCTTCAGGATTCATACGGATTTGGTTGTAGCCGGAGAAAGCGTCCATGAAGCTCAGCAGCTCGTGACCGGCCGAGCTGTCGACGAGGTGGTCTATGCGGGGGAGCGGAAAGTTGTCCTTGGGGCAGGCCTTATTGAGGTCGGTGAAGTCGACGCACATACGCCACTTCCCGCTTGACTTCTTGACCAGAACTACATTTTCCATCCACTCCGAGTAGGGCACATTTCTGATGAAGTTGGCGGCGAGGAGCCGATCAACTTCCTCTTCAATAGCCTTCTGTTTGACCGGGGCGAAGCTTCTTTTCTTCTGTCTGACGGGTCAGGCCGCAGGATCAACTCCGAGCTTATGGGAGATGATTTTGGGGTCGATCCCAGGCATGTCAGCAGGCGCCCAGGCGAAGACGTCGGAGTTGCTTCTGAGGAACCTGATCAGGTCATCCTGCTGAGCCCCTGTCAGGAGCGACCCGACCTGGACGGTCTTTCCTTGGTATCCTTTTGTTAGGGGCACCTCGATCAGGGGTTCGACCGGCGCTCCACGGACCTCCTTCCGCTCGTCCCGGGTGTCCAGGGATCCTTTGATGTCGTCGCACACCTCGGCGCCGTCAGCATGCTGCTCAGGCGAAGACGTCTCGGTGAGGCCTATCTTCGCGTCCCGCTGGTGTTGAAGTCGAAAATTGCACCCCGGTTGACCAAGCCAAAGTCAAAGTCAACCCCCAAGCCAAGTGGGCCCATGCCCAGGTCGAGTCCGAACATGAAGCGGCCGGCCCTCCCCCATGCCAAAATGAAATCATGTAATAAATAATTTTTATGTAATTTTTTATGCATGAATGTAAACAAAATGGGCATAAAGCCAAATTTTTGTAAGCCCGTGGCTTATGTGCAAAAAGAAATGACACATGAGCCATGGGATGAGCAAAACGCCATTTTGTAAAGCCCAAGGGGCTATATGTAAATATATGAGCCTATAAGAGGCAACATGATGAAAATATCTAATATACAATTTTCATTTCCCCAAAAAACTAGGGTTCTTTGTGCCTCCTGCTCCTTCTCCAAGGTTCTAAACCTTCTCATTTTTTTTGAATAAAATCAAGAATTTTACTCTTTCTTTTCCAAAACTAAGTAGTTTTCCACCACAAAACCCACAAAGGGGCACTCAGATCTCAAAAAGAAGAAATCTTTAAAATCTCATACTTCTTGTTCTTCAAGACCCAGCCAATAGAGGAGGAAGGAGGAGACCCATCTCCAAAAATCTCATCTGGGGAAGATCCGGAGCCAAAGGGAGAAACAAAGCAGCCCCTTTGATCACTTTTAAAACCTTTTAGGAGTTTAACTCCACAAATCGGGAGCACAGCTCCCAGTGTAGGGACCAAAGTCCCCTCTCTGTTTGACGCCCAGCGTCCAGCGCCCAGGGCGCTTGCGCCCACGTGCCGAGCACGTGGCGCGCCCAGCGCCTAGAGCGCTCGTGCCTAGCGCCTAGTGCGCTCGCGCCTAGCGCCTAGTGCGCTAGCGCTCAGCGCCTAGTGCGCTAGCGCCCAGCGCCTGCGTGCCCTGCACGCGAGGACTGGCCCCCCCACGCATCCTTTGGATGCCCTTTCCCTTTATACACACACACACACACATACTCTACAACACCATCCCACTCAAAAAAATTTTGGGCAGGGGCGCTACCCCGCACCCCGCAAGGGGGCTGTTAGCCCCCTTGACCCCCAGCCCCGCTATCCGGGTAGCGGGACCCCCGTAAAAACTCTGCGGGGCCCCCGATATATCCAAAACCCCTTCAAAACACAGCACTGCACATTGAGTTTGCATGACCAGTTTAACCCGTCAATCGGAGGTTCCCTCGCTCCAAAGGCGAGGGGTAATTAACGGCAGCTTAGTCCGCGGCTGCCGGAGATACGGATCCCCACAATCAATAAACCCCAGCCTATCCTAGGCAGGGGAAATCTGTAATGCGCCTGACAAGCGTGCGCGTATTCCCTTCTCAATAGGGTGACGAAAAACACCCTACAGATTCTGGCACGCCCGGTAGGACCAATCTCTCCTCCCATATTTCGGGTTAAGCTTTCATGCGAACTCAATTGAATGCATATCAATTGCCAGTACTAAAATCATGTTTTTTTTTGTGCAGGTTAACGTTCTCCAATTGCAATCTTCGGACGCAGCAAAGATGTCTCCAAGGATCAGCTCAGTTCTCAGCACGGCTCCCGTCTCCTATACAATGAAGATAGACTCCAGGACGGTCCTTCCGGCAAGTCTCGGGCGACAATGGGAGGAGGAGCCGCTACCATTTGGCTCTATCATGTTCGTGTCAGCTAACGCCGTCCCAGCTCCTCAAGCTCCGGTAACAGACAAACCGGTCTCAAAGGAGAAAAGGGCCGAATGTCATGATCGCGAGGGCGCCCCAACACAAACGCAAGTCGGTGTTTGAACGACTTTCCTTGGCCCCAGCTGGGGGAAAGGCCATCAACGCCGACAAAATAATAAGGCATCTCATGCAAGCTCCAGCGGCGCCCTTGACAACTGCTCAATCGGGTATCTTCTCTAAACTTCCCGTCGGATGACCTCTAAGTCGTTAAACTGGAAACAGATGACCTCTACGTCGTTAAACTGGAAACAGATGACCTCTAAGTCATTAAACTGGGAACAAATGACCTCTAAGTCATTAAACTGGAAACAAATGATCTCTAAGTCGTTAAACTGGAAACAGATGACCACCACGTCTTTAAACTGGAAACAGACGACCTCTAAGTCATTAAACTGGAAATAGTAGACCTCTAAGTCTTTAAACTGGAAACAGAAGACCACCATGTCGTTAAACTGGGAACACCAGTCGACCACCATGTCATTAAATTGGGAATAACTGACCACCATGTCGTTAAACTGGGAATGATTGACCACCATGTCATTAAACTGGGAATAATCGACCTCTAAGTCGTTAAACTGGGAATGTAAAAAAAATATATACATGTAAATAAACCAAAAAAAAGTGTAAATAAAAGAAAAATAAAGAAAGCCGAAATGATGGGGCAACTCGCAATAAAAATCAGCGAGTAAAATAAAGATGAAAATAAAACCGAAATGATGAGGCAACCGCGAATAAAAGCCGAAATGATGGGGCAATCACGATCTTCGCGATAAGAAAAGCTGAAATGATAGAGCAATCATGGTAAAAAAAAACAAAAAAACAAACAAAAAAGGGCGAATGATGAGTCGCTCCTGGTACCATATTCCAATACAGCGATACAGACGCCAACAAAAATCTAATTTCCCAAAAAAAAAATCTCCCAGCCCTACGGTTAGTCCCCAAATTGATTGCCGTATACAATCCACGGGCTCAAATAATTCTCAGCATACCCATGCCCCACCGCAATCACCAATTACGCGGCTGGTCTCCGCTTATGGAATTATGCTCCATTGAGAAGACCCACTCATGTGTCCTCACGATACATGAGAAGATCCAACATTTGTGGGATCCTTACGACTCATAAAGGAAAAACACACTTAGGAGTCCTCACGACTTCTAAGGAGAAAATACACCTGCGGGATCCTTACGACTCGTAGGGAGAAAATGCGTTTGTGGGACCTTCACGGCCCATAAAATTGAAAAGCCTTAGGCGATAGAGATCTAAACCTGTCTCCTAAGCCATCGTTCCCCAATCCCTAAATGGCGAATGATGGGTCGCTACTGGTACCATATTACAGTGCAGCGATGCAGACGCCAACCAAATTCCAAACGCAAATCCCAACGGCGAATGATGAGTCGCTCCTGGTACCATATTCCAGTGCAGCGATGCAGACGCCAACCAAATTCCAAATCCTATACCCCAATGGCGAATGATGATTCGCTCCTGGTACCATATTCCAGTGCAGCGATGCAGACGCCGACCAAATTCCAAATCCCATACCCCAATGGCGAATGATGAGTCGCTCCTGGTACCAAATTCCAGTATAGCGATGCAGACGCCAACCAAATTCCAAATCCTATACCTCAATGGCGAATGATGAGTCGCACCTGGTACCATATTCCAGTGCAGCGATGCAGACGCCGACAAAGTCCCGAAATTTTTCCGGCCCTACGGTCTGGATCATACATCCTGCAAAACCGTATACAATCCATGGGCATAAAACAATCCCAATCTCTCTCAAGTCCTACCGGCGAGACCACATTCAAAGTCCCACCGACGATAAAAAAAAGAGAGAAAAAAAGAAAAAAAAAAAGGTATGTCCATAAGCAAAATGGACACGGATGAAAACCCGAAAGGGCTCCGTGAGTAAAAATAGCAGGACTGCCGGCGAGTTTGTGAAAACCCAAAAGGGCGCAAACTCGTGAAAAAGAGATGAAATGCACTCACAAAATCCTCTCGACTTTGTGAGGAGAAAATTCCCGCGTGAGATCCTTACGACTCACAAAGGAGCAACACACTTAGGAGTCCCCATGACTCCTAAGAAGAAAATACACCTACGGGATCCTTACGACCCGTAGGGAGAAAATGCTTTGTGAGACCCTTACGGCTCACAAAATTGAAAAGTCTTAGGTGATAGGGACCTAAAACCTGTCTCCTAAGCCATCGCTTCCTGATAAGCAAGCGCAAATGATGATTCGCTCCTGGTACCATATTCCAATGTAGCGATACTGATGCCAAGCAAAAACCAATTCCTAAATCCTCCCGGGGCAAATGATGAGTTGCTCCTGACATTATTCCAGTGCAGCAATGCAAATCCCAAACAAAATCCAATTCCCAAAATCCTCTCAAAGACAGATGATGATTCGCTCCTGGTACCATATTCCAGTATAGCGATGCTGATGTCAACCCAAATCACAATCAATAAGTCAACTTCAACTCCGACACCGCAGAAAGCGGAGCAAGTCAGAATCTAATCTCGACACCGCAAGAAGCGGAGAAAGTCAAGATCACCCCTGACACTGCAAGAAGCAGAGCAAGTCAAATAGAGCGTCGACCGTCCTTGTCGCAAAACGGGCAGTGCAGGCTTACCACAAATCGGGAACCAAATCGCTTCGGATCAGAGCGTCGACCGTCCATGTCGCAAAACGGGCAGTGCAGGCTTCCCACAAATCAGGAACCAAATCGCTCCGGATCAGAGCGTCGACCGTCCATGTCGCAAAACGGGCAGTGCAGGCATCCCACAAATCGGGAACCAAATCGCTCCGGATCAGAGCGTCGACCGTCCATGTCGCAAAACGGGCAGTGCAGGTTTCCCATAAATTGGGAACCAAATCGCTCCGGGTCAGAGCGTCGACCGTCCATGTCGCAAAACGGGCAGTGCAGGCTTCCCACAAATCGGGAACCAAATCGCTCCGGATCAGAGCGTCGACCGTCCATGTCGCAAAACGGGCAGTACAGGCTTCCCACAAATCGGGAACCAAATCGCTCCGGATCAGAGCGTCGACCGTCCATGTCGCAAAACGGGCAGTGCAGGCTTCCCACAAATCGGGAACCAAATCGCTCCGGGTCAGAGCGTCGACCGTCCATGTCGCAAAACGGGTAGTGTAGGCTTCCCACAAATCGGGAACCAAATCGCTCCGGATCAGAGCGTCGACCGTCCATGTCTCAAAACGGGCAGTGCAGGCTTCCTACAAATCGGGAACCAAACCGCTCCGGGTCAGAGCGTCAACCGTCTATGTTGCAAAACGGGCAGTACAGGCTTCCCATAAATCGGGAACCAAATCGCTCCGGGTCAGAGCCTCGACCGTCCATGTCATAAAACGGGCAGTGCAGGCTTCCCACAAATCGGGAACCAAATCGCTCCGGATCAGAGCGTCGACCGTCCATGTCGCAAAACGGGCAGTGCAGGCTTCCCACAAATCGGGAACCAAATCGCTCCGGATCAGAGCGTCGACCGTCCATGTCGCAAAACAGGCAGTGCAGGCTTCCCACAAATCGGGAACCAAATCGCTCCGGGCCAGGGAAACGTCTACCACGGACACTCCGTTTCGGAGACGCGTCAAGCGTCGACCGTCCATGTCGTAAAAAGGGCAGTGCATCCCAAAAAGTGGGAACCAAAGCAAGTCGCCTCCACGCGAAAGAAGATCCATCAATTTCATGCACACGACTCACATATGTGGTGTGCATTTATTGATGAGGGGCACTTTGTTGAAGTCGAAAATTGCACCCCGGTTGACCAAGTCAAAGTCAAAGTCAACCCCCAAGCCAAGTGGGCCCATGCCCAGGTCGAGTCCGAACATGAAGCGGCCGGCCCCCCCATGCCAAAATGAAATCATGTAATAAATAATTTTTATGTAATTTTTTATGCATGAATGTAAACAAAATGGGCATAAAGCCAAATTTTTGTAAGCCCATGGCTTATGTGCAAAAAGAAATGGCACATGAGCCATGGGATGGGCAAAACGCCATTTTGTAAAGCCCAAGGGGCTATATGTAAATATGTGAGCCTATAAGAGGCAACATGATGAAAATATCTAATATACAATTTTCATTTCCCCAAAAAACTAGGGTTCTTTGTGCCTCCTGCTCCTTCTCCAAGGTTCTAAACCTTCTCATTTGTTTTTGAATAAAATCAAGAATTTTACTCTTTCTTTTCCAAAACTAAGTAGTTTTCCACCACAAAACTCACAAAGGGGCACTCAGATCTCCCATCAGATCTCAAAATGAAGAGATCTTTAAAATCTCATACTTCTTGTTCTTCAAGACCCAGCCAATAGAGGAGGAAGGAGGAGACCCATCTCCAAAAATCTCATCTGGGGAAGATCCGGAGCCAAAGGGAGAAATAAAGAAGCACCCTTTGATCACTTCTAAAACCTTTTAGGAGTTTAACTCCACAAATCGGGAGCACAGCTCCCAGTGCAGGGACTAAAGTCCCCTCTCTGTTTGACGCCCAGCGTCCAGCGCCCAGAGCGCTTGCGCCCACGTGCCGAGCAAGTGGTGCGCCGAGCACCCAGCGCTTTCGCCCACGTGCCTAGTACGTGGTGCGCCCAGCGGCCAGCGCGCTTTCGCCCACGTGCCGACACGTGGTGCGCCCACGTGCCGACACGTGGTGCGCCCAGCGCCCAGGGCGCTTGCGCCTACGTGCCGACACGTGGTGCGCGCCCAGCGCTCAGGGCGCTTGCGCCCACGTGCCGAGCACGTGGCGTGCCCAGCGCCCAGGGCGCTTGCGCCCACGTGCCGAGCACGTGGCGCGTCCAGCGCCCAGCACGCTTGCGCCCACGTGCCGGCACGTGGCGCGCCCAACTCCCAGGACGCTTGCGCCCACGTGCCGAGCACGTGGCGCGCCCAGCGCCTAGAGCGCTTGTGCCCAGTGCCTAGTGCGCTAGCGCCCAGCGCCTGCGTGCCCTGCACGCGAGGCACTGGCCTCCCCACGCATCCTTTGGATGCCCTTTCCCTTTATATATATATATATATACACACACACACACACACACACACACACACACACACAGACACACACACACATACTCTACAACACCATCCCCCTCAAAAAAAATTTGGGCCGGGGCTCTGCCCCGCACCCCGCAAGGGGGCTGTTAGCCCCCTTGACCCCCATCCCGCTATCCGGGTAGTGGGACCCCCGTAAAAACTCTGCGGGGCCCCCGATATATCCAAAACCCCTTCAAAACATAGCACTGCACATTAAGTTCGCATGACCAGTTTAACCCATCAATCGGAGGTTCCCTTGCTCCAAAGGCGAGGGGTAATTAACGGCAGCTTAGTCCGCGGCTGCCGGAGATTCGGATCCCCACAATCAATAAACCCCAGCCTACCCTAGACAGGGGAAATCTGTAATGCGCCTGACAAGCGCGCGCGTATTCCCCTCTCAATGGGGTGACGAAAAACACCCTACAGCTGGCTCCCGTACGCCCGACCTATCTCGCCCCGATCGAGAGGGAATTTTATCGCCAGGTGGTATGTCGAGATCTGGGCCTGGAGGGAGTTCAGCGTCGGGCGGCCGAGGAGGACGTTATAGGCCGACGGAACCTTCGCTACGATGAAGTCCACATGCAGTGTGCTCGTGCGGCCGGGCTCCCCGATCGTGAACTACAGGGTGACCACCCCTTGTGCCGGGATGGAGTGGTTGGTGAACCCTGAGAGGACGTGAGAGGTCGGTCTTAGGTCTGCTGGGGCGAGCCCCATACGCAGGAAGCAGTCGTGGAAGAGGATCTCCGTTGAACTGCCCGGATCGATGAGTATCCGGTGGACCTCGTACCGGTGAATTTGGGCTATGATCGCCAGCGGGTCGCTATGGGGCACATATATGCCGTAGAGATCCTCGTCGCCAAAGGAGATGGGCTCTTGGCCTCTAGCCCTTTTGCTCGGACGGTCGCCGGAGCCTGTGAAACGGCAGCCAGCGGGGAAGCCGACTACATTTGGTGAGGGTTCGTCCGCCCTTCCGTTGTGAGGGAGGCGACAGCGGGTGTTTGGATCTTCATGGGGATCGGTTGCCATGTGGGCAGAGATCGGAAGGCCAACTTTGTGTTTTGTGGAGTTAGTTTCCCACAGACGGCGCCAACTGATGGAGGTCCTTTTCAGCTCTCCGTCAGATGTTGTCTTCCATTGATCTCCCGGTGGATTTTGATGATGATCTTCTGTTGCGTGTGGGTCTCAATAGGTTTTTGTGAAAGAGGTGGTATGAGGAGTTTGGCGCCAAGTACCTGCAAAGAAGTCCCAGGGTGGTTTGGTACCACCAAGGACCCTCCGACGATCATGTTAGTGATGAGATCCGAGCAGAGTAACGGCTTAGTAGAGTAAATAATGGCTTACTTGACCCCTCTGTGATGGGGGTTTATATAGCAGTGGCGGCACGCAGCAGCAGGCACGAGAATCTCGCCGGCAGTTACGCTCCCGACGTCACGCCCGCATAGAGAGCGGATCGCCCATTAATGGGGATCGTGATGGCGTGGAACGTGGGATGTTGACGGCGGAGAATCCGCGTATGGCGAGATTTGCGGAGCGGCGGTTACGCCCGTGAGCGGTGGAGTTGGTCGGAGGACCAAGGAAGACGGCCTCGGCTGGGGGCTCGGGGACGAGCGAGAAGGCCGAGGAGTCTTAGTCTTGGGGCAGCTCGGGGCGAGCTGAGGGGCCGAGGAGGCTAGTTTGTAGGGGGCCCTGAGGAGGGCCAGCTTGTGCTTGCAGGTCGGGTACAGGGTGGCCTGGTCGGCCTTTGTGGGCCCTTTCTTCTGAGTCCTGGGACACGTCATCTGCCACGCGTCCTGATCTTGGAGATCGCCAATATTGAGCATCATCATCCCTGGAGCTGAAACCGTTGTCTTGATTTGGCCTAGCCATGTGAGAGGAGGTATGGGATTTGGGATATATAAATCAACCAATGCAGCCACCAAGGTCGGTAAAAGGGTCATTTTGATTCTAACGCGCTAAAACATCTAACCGTGTAAAACGTTTACTAGCTAGCTATGGGGGCTTGTAGTATATATACTTCTAAGTTTCAAGGGATGTTTTTAAAATTATGAAGTTCCTGGTGTTTGTATTCTCAAAATACCGGTGTCCGAGGAGGAGTATATTGGGGGAAACCAATAAAATATTAAAGAAAATAGAATATCTGGCTTTTTTTGAGGAGAGGGGGGGAGAGGCGTGAGGGACGGGGTGGTGGTGGTTTGGGAAGACAGTAATCTACTTACAAACAATAGCATTTACCATTTGTTGAAGTTTTAGTTTGATTAAAACAGAATTAAAAGTTTTGAGGCGTGTATGATACACTTTCCGAAAGGTGATATTGCCCCCTACTATATGACTACAGCAGAAGTCAATCACCCTCAAGATACAACAAAGCCTTTGAAACTGTCTTAGAAGATAATGAGAAGAAATGCCAAAACTGTGAAAAGAAGGACTTAATTTATAGAGTTGAATAGATATAACCGTTTGACTGTTTAGAGTTGAATAAACACAACCGACTGTTCAGACAACAGTGAATAGTTTTTCAGACAATCTTTGAATTTGAAATTCAAAATGTCAATCTCTGTTATTAAGTCAACCCAAGTGCCTCATCAAAGACAATAATAAATAAATGTTATAAGTCTACTAGAAATCAGGCCCACTTGGCTCATAACCCACTTTATTCAAAATATTACTTAAATATTGGGAATTATTATAAAGACTTGGGCATTCGTCTCTCCATCCGATGTGAGACTATTTCCCAGATACAAATGCTACCAATAGATTCAAACTATGAACACCATTTAGTCTATTAATGGATTTCAAGAGTTCTCAACTCTGAAATCCTAACTATGCTATGCTTGGGACGGTTCTTTGGAGTTTAAAAGAATCATGGTTATCTAAACCCCAAAGTTAAGATAACTGTAGTCTACTAAACAAAACTCCCACCCAAACAAAGTTTTACAAACTCCAAACATTGTAAAGAAAAACTCTCATTGGAGTTTAGATATATATGTAAGTAAATAAGGAATTATTATGATTAAACAGTTCCTTGATGCTCTATGCTTTTATGATATGGCTTTAAAAAACTACCTTCTCTAAACTTAACCAGTCACCCTCTAATCTTTTGAGAAGAAGAATATGGTTTATACCCTCAGGCTTAGTTTCAGAATGCTACATTAATTTTTTGCAGGACATATGATTTGTATCATACAAAACGCAATCAAGCACAACAATCATGAGACAATTCAAATCTTGCCACAAATTTTACAGTTTTGCAAGCAGGATGAACAAAGGCCAAACAAACATGCACCAAGAACTCGACTTCAGTTTCAGATTGCATTTTGAGATGCAAAAAACTAATTAGGCTGACAAACCTATATAAATTCTTGTTGCTAGGGTTTCAGTACACCTGACACCACTTCAGTCAATTCAACACAAGGAATTCAAAATTAGGGTTTCAGTGCACTTGAACTTATAGAGATTGTCAGGAATATCAGCGATTGAGATTTAAAGAACTAATTAGACTAAAACTCATAGATTGAACTAGCACATGTGGAGGAGAAGATGCGGGAAACCGGCTAAAATGGTTTGGTCATGTGTGATACAGACCTATGTAAGCACCGGTTCTAGGAATAGATATTCTCAATATAGGAAATGTCAAAAGGGCGAAAGGGAGATCGAAGAAAACATGGATAGAGGTGATACGAAAAGATAAGGTTGCCAAAGACCTCAATGAAAGTATATTGTTCGATAGGAGTGAGTGGAGGACCCAGCATGATTCTCATGTTGGTTCATATAGCCTACCCTATATGCTTGGGATAAAATTGTTGTTTATTATTTTTTTTCCTTTTTAAGTTTATTTTTTTGTTTTATGTTGTGGTTATGAGAGAGAGAGCCCAATGGTTGTTGGGCTTCTCCAAAGATAGGCTTCATGTCCATTTATTTCTGTAATTAAAGTGGATTGGCAATTAAAATGAAAAAAGGCTTAAATAAAAATAAAACCACCAACTTGTGGCCGAATGCTTATAGTCATACCATCCATAGGTTTGAGAACCAGCGCTTTAACCCTCTGACCTACATTGCTATTTTTGTTGAGTATTCCCATGATGTCTCTAAAACCTGTGTCATTTTTTCTTATATTGTTTTTCTATTGCTGGTGGTATCTATTATCGGTTATATACACCACCATTACAATATTGTGGTGGGGTTAACCAACAGACGGTCATCTTGTAACATTCTTCTCCATGACATCTCACCATCATTGTACATTGCAAATCAGCTGACTCTCTTGGCTTATTTAGCTGGTTCCGAAGCTTAACAATTTTCCTCTATTTTTTTGGGCTTAAATCCAACAAACTCACCTGTAGTTTTAGCCCGTGGCAACTAACCATCCTGTAGTTTTTTTTTTACAGAAAACTATCTTATCTGACGGATCCAAATCAAAACCGTTAACATGGGATAAAAAGGCAATTCAGCCCTTGTTATTTTTTCCTAAAAAAATTCTAAACATTTTAGGATCTAGGTTTGGTGGCAGCATTAGAAGGACAGGGAAGGAGGGAGAGCTCGGAGGACGTTGTAAGTTGCTAGTGCTCATGCCAATTCAACTACGGCCTTTGCGGAATCGAAAAACTTTAATTTTAAGTGAGCACTAGAAACTAAGACCATAGAAATCGAATCCAAACACTTAACTAATAAAAACTAAGATAGAATAACAACTAGGTTGAAAACTGCAACCTTTGAAGACGTGTCCTTCGGGTCTTGTGTGGTCCTCTTCTTGATCTTCTAGGCTTCCTAGAACAAGCTTGCAAAGAAATCTCCCATGTCAAAAACGATCCACCTGAAAATATCGGTTTAAGTTTTAGCTTCTACTAGTGAACTAAAGAAGCAACTAAAAATCAAGATTTGCTAAAACTTGATGCTTAGAGATTTAATATTTGTGTCAAGATAGTCTCTTTCTTTTTCTTTCAAAACTCAAGAGAAAAAGACGAAGAAGATGATGAACAAGAGAATAACTAGCATAATGATAATCTTATCTCTCTTTTTCTTTTTCTTTTCTATTGTTTAAAAACCTAGTGAGTTGATTTTTGACTCACTAGTGTGAGTCACAAGTTCACACACATCTTGCAAAACCTAGAAAAGAGAAGAAAAAGATAGGAGCCACATCACATGTACACAAATTAATACATATATATAAATACACACACACGCAACCATAATACCTGTATCTTCAATAAATACGGATACACGTATTCCTACCAAAATACGAATACCGTATTTGTATTGAAAATACAAAATAACCATATTCATATTAAGATAGAAATACTCGTATTTGTATCAAGACACAAAATACCATATTCATACAAATAGTCGTATTCGTATAAATACCGTATTTGTGTTAAAATACAAATACCTAAAAGAGAGCAATATAATACTAGCTCACATATCCGGCTATCTTTGAAACCTGCTGGTATTACCAAAATGTCCGATTAAAGCACGTGTATAAAATACATGTGTTTAATTAAACACCCGAGCGTATCAGAATACACATACCCTGAATTGGGAAAACCCTCTGTGTGAGACTCTAAACACTCGACAATGTGTTGGCAGTGGCTTTAACCACAAGCACATCAGTGTCACTAGCTGTACGTAACGGCTATCCAGATATCTGTCGAAAGGAAGGCTGACAAGAAAACTCGTCTGTGTCTCCACTGAGCCCATAAATGACAATCTCCATACAGTCCGATCTATTCATCTGAGAGTATCGCATATTAATTCCAGGGGGTGGAAAACGTCATACCTCTAATAACCCGATAAGTCGTGCCGATATCAAGCTCTAATACCAATTGAGAAACTGCTGGTCTCACTACCAGTAAATCTCATCTACCCTGTCTAGGGACTTATGGTATTGGCCAACCGTACACAGTAAGACATTGACTCCCTATATCGGGAGAGATGAATCCCCAATAATCGCTCACTGCTTCCATGTGGCTCGGGACTGTACCCAACTAAAATATATTTGCACGACTCAGTAGAGTCATGGTACGGTAGCAATCAAAGCACGGTGGGAACTTACACAAGATAAATGATGATCTCAGTTCAACAGACTATCCTGTACTTATGTCACCTGAGAGCTGCTATCTGACGTTAGGTATAGTACCATCCAGCAACTCCCGGTAAGTCCGTCTAGTGTAACTCATAACCTAATGAGCATTTGTATACAATCTTTGGTGTTGTACACCGATAGCTGTTGGACCGACCATCTTCCCTAACGGGAAGAAGAAATGTATACACTAGTCTCTTATGGAGTATTGATGCCCAGTCTCGATAATGCTATGACCAGGGACGATTTAAGGATGTGCTTATAGACTACCCAGCCTCTATAAGTATGATTGACATCACAACGCTGGTAGTCAAGCAAGAATCCTACGGACTTTATCAATATGTATTAGCGATATGAAATAACAAGTAGACCATATACACATGTTAAGATAAGGACAAACCAAATAGTATACTATCATATCGAGCAAGAGTGTCCTGTACATATATATCCCCAGCATCCTGTATAATAAAGGTCTTTAAGGCATACATATCTTAACAATCTCCTATTTGCACTAAGGCCTTTTATTGGCATATCGACTACCTATCGTCTGCGCTAGAGCCAGTCGTTGGCGTATTGCATACCCAACATCTCGAACAGCCTCTCAAACTGTGCTTGAAGAATGGATCTGCAGTGTTGTCCTTCGTATCTACTCTCCGCACCTCAATCTTCTGGCGATTCTCGATCTCACTGATCAGGTGATACCGCCTTAAGTTGTGTCTGGATTTCTGATGGGACCGTGGTTCCTTCGCTAAAGCAATAACCCCGTTATTGTCGCAATACAAAGGTATTTGATCAACAATGGATGGAACCACCTGAAGTTCAGAAATGAACTTACTCATACATACCACCTCTTTTGTGGCATCATTAACAGCGACGTACTCAGCCTCCATCGTCGAGTCTGCTACGGTGTCCTGTTTGGAACTCTTTCAACAGACCGTCCCTTCGTTAAGGGTAAACACATACCCCAACATGGATTTATAGTCATCCTTGTCATTCTGAAAGCTGGAGTCTGTGAAGACCTCGATCTGAAGGTCTCCATTGCCATATACTAAGAACATCTTCTTAGTCCTTCTCAGGTACTTGAGAATGTTTTTTACGGCTATCTAGTGCTTCTTCCCTGGGTTTGACTGATACCGGCTTACCACGCTGAGTGCGTAAGCTACATTTGGTCTGGTATATAACATTGCATGCATTATGGAACCTACCACCGAAGCGTAGGGTGTAATGCCCATGCGAGCCCTCTCCTCATCAGTCTTGGGAGACATCTCTTTAGAGAGAGTGATCCCGTGACAAACGGGTAAATTACCGCGCTTAGAATATTCCATACTAAATCTTTTTAGTATGGTGTCAATGTACCTAAACTGTGAAAGTCCCAACATGTTCTTAGATCTATCACGATAGATCTTAATCTCCAGAATGTAGAAGGCATCAACCCAGGTCTTTCATGGAGAACTTCTGTGGCAAGAAGCACTTGACCGATTGCAGCATAGGAATGTCATTTCCTATCAAGAGAATGTCATCTACGTACGAGACGAGGAATACCACGGTTTTCGCTATAATTTTCTTATAAATGCATGGTTCATCTACATTTTTGATAAATTAAAATTCTTTGACCGTCTCATCAAAGCAGATGTTCCAACTCCGCGATACCTGCTTTAATCCATAAATAGATTTAAGTAACTGTACACCCTTCCACTGCTCCCACTCTCTATGAAGCTCTCTAGCTGGTTCATATAAACATACTCTTCTAAACTTCCATTTAGAAAAGTGGGCTTTACATACATTATCAGATTTCATAGTCATGGAAAGCAGCAATGGTAAGTAGAATCCGAATAGATTAAAGCATAGCCATTGGAGAAAAGGTTTCATCATGGTACAAACTTGGTCTTTGATGAAAACATTTTGCTACAAATATAGCTTTATAGGTTTCAACCTGTTCATCTGCACTAATTTTTCTTTTGAATATCCATTTACAGCCTACGATATTTACCCCTGGAGGTGCAATGTCCAAAGTCCAAACTTTGTTGGTGTACATGGATTCCATCTCGGACCGCATTAGCATCCAGCCATTTCACCGAGTCTCTGCTCGTGATAGCCTGCTGAAAACTAATAGGCTCATCATCATCGATGATACAATCCTCTCGATCTCCGTCAACAAGAAAACTGCAGTATCTCTCGGGCGGATGAGACTGCCTACTAGATCTATGGAGTGGCGTAGGTATGTCAGGTTCTGTTAAAGTCCCGAGTTCTACTAAGTTTTCAATAATAGTTTGTGGTTCTGGAATTTTTTCCAGTTCTATTGTGCTCCCACTAATTTCTTTTTCAAGAAATTGAGTTTCCAGAAAATGGGCTTGTCGAGAAACAAATACCTTTTGTTTCTCGGTGTAATAGAAAAGATACCCCTTTAAATTCTTTGGGTATCCCACAAACTTGCACAATACTGAGCGTGTCTTGAGCTTGTCCAGATGATGCTTTTTGACAAAAGATGGACACCCCCATATATTAAGATACTTAAGACAGGGTTTCTTCCCACTCTATATTTCATATGGAGTGGTAGGCACTGACTTAGCTGAAACTTTATTCAATAGGTATGCAGTAGATTCTAGTGAAAAATCCCAGAAGGATAGCGGAAACTCAGTATTACTCATCATGAAACGCACCATATCAAGAAAGGTGTGATTCCGTCTTTCTAATATACCGTTGTGTTGTAGTGTGTATGGAAGAGTAAGCTGAGAGAGAATTCCATTCTCTTTTAAATATTTTAGGAACTCGGCACTTACGTATTCTTCACCCCGATCAGATCGAAGCATCTTGATACTTTTTCCTGTTTGTTTTTCCATTTCATTCTTATACTCCTGAAATTTCTCAAAGACCTCGGATTTATGTTTTATTAAGAATAGATATTCATACCTTGAGAAATCATCGGTAAAAGTAATGAAGTAGGAATAACCACTTCGTACATGTATAGACATCGGACCACACACATCGTTGTGTATTAATCCCAGGAGCTCAATAGCTCTTTCTCCGTGTCTAGTGAACTGAGTTTTGGTCATCTTTCCTTTGATATATGATTGACAAGTTGCATAAGATAGATATTCAAATGGATCTAAATGTCCCTCTTTATTTAACTTAGTTAATCATGTTTCATTGATATGACCAAGTCTACAATGCCATAAGAAAGCTTGATTTAATTTTGGAGACTTTCTTTTCAGTGTGTTTTGGACGTTGAAAAATTGATGTTGATTGAGTACGTATATTCCGTTATCTAGTATACCCGACCCAATCATTTCATGATTTAGGTGAATGTTTATGACATTACTTTCAAGTGCAAAAGTATATCCTTCATTAGATAATAAAGATACAGATATAATATTACACATCATGCTAGGTACACAAAAGTAATTATGCAACAACAAAATATGTCCACTCGTCAATCCAAGATGATATTCTCCCACTACAACATCATCCACACTTGCTATGTTGCCAACTCGCAGGGTCATATCACCTTTCCCCAAAACTCTACGATTTCTCGGCGCCTACAAAGAATTATAGATATGAGATCCTATCCCGGTATCCAATACCCAGAAAGTAGAGTTAATAGAGAAACAACTTTCAATCATGAACACACCTGAAACCAAAGCCATAACTTGCTTCGTGTCCTGATTCTTGGCTTTTAAAGCCCGACCGTTCTTCTTCCAATGTCCCTTCTTATGAAAATAGAAACATTCCTCATTTGTGGCTGTTGTTCCCCCAGTCTTTGCCTTTCCCTACACCTTAGTGACACCGCCTTTCGGTTTCGTGGGGGCCTTCTTCTTCTTTCCCTTAGCCTTAGTCTTAGATTTAGAAGAAGAAAGTTCCCCAACAAGTAGAGTGTAGGATATAGGTGCCCTCAAGACAATTATTGTAATTGAAGAATGACCTATATGAGAGAACAATCTTACTCGAGATGATAGTATGCTATCTGTTTTTTCTTTATCTTTCATATGATGCGTTTTATTTACTATCACGTATTGTTTAGACATGAAATAAAACCCTAAGATTTTGCTTGACTACTAGGACGATGATGGAGATCATACTAGTAGGGCATGAGTAGTCGATAAGCACATTCTTAAATGTCTTTAGTCGTAGAAGTATCGAGACTAGGTATCGGTACTCCAGTTTAGACTAGTGTGGACATTCCCTGATCCGGTTGGAGGGCGATAACCGATCCTACAGCTATTGGTGTTTGACATCGAAGATTATATACAGGTGCTCATTGGATGAGTTATACGTGACAGACTCACAGAGAACTCCTAGTTGGTAATATACCAATGTCAGGTAGCAGTTCTCTTGTGACATATGTACATAGTAGTTCCTAGGACCTGAGATCGCCATCGTGTCTCATGTGTGTTCCAACTATACTTATACTTCTACTCTACCACGGCTAAAAAGAGTCGTGCAAACAAATTTTTGTTGGGTATAGTTCCGAAGCACGTGGAGGTAGTGAGTGGTCTAAAGGATTCGTCTCTCCCGGTATAAGGAGTTGATGTCGCACTGTGTAGGACATGACTATAACCAAAAGTCTATGGTCATCGCCGTGGAGATAAACTGATAAGTGTTATCAGTTGTATCTCCAGTTGGTTATGAGTCCACTGTCGCACGACTTATCGAGTTATTGGGGTCTGACAGGTTCCAAACCCTAGACCCGATATGCGATACTCTTAGACGAAGAGACCGGACTGTACAATAATATTACTGATAGACTTTGTAGGGTTCAGATGAGCTTGCTCTTTGACCTTCTTTCGATCAATACCTGGATAGCCGTTACATGCAGCTAGTACCGCTGACGTGCTTGTGGGCTATGGATTTGATCCTAACCTACTGCTAGTATATTGTCGAGTCTTTAGAGTCTCACATAGAGATATCCCAGCACATGTGAAATGATATAGGGCACGCATAGGGATACGTGCAAGAGTTCGATTAAACACGTGTATTTGATACACGTACTTTAATCGTGTGTTTATTGATATTAGCCGGTATATATATGATATAGCCGGATTATTAAATCAAGTGTTGATTTAATAATTAAATGTATATTTATATATTGATACATTTATATATTAACTAATATCATGCTCACTTAATTGTTTTCTTCTCTTTAATTAATATTTATATTTGATATAATTATTGAGACATGTATGTTGATACATGACGGGAGTATAAGAATTACATGAAAGAAATGAGAATGAGTCATGGTTGTAGAATTTATGAGATGATTCTTTTTTATGACTCATTTGTGTGAGTCATTGTTTGTTTTATGACTCATTCTTGTTTCTAGTTAAAAGGTTGATTCATGCTCATCTTCTAGACACTCTCATCTTCTCCATGTTTCTTCTTCCTCCTCTTGATTTTTCTTCAAGTGAGAAATGGAAAAAGAAAAGAGAAAAATTAAGTGAGCTAATTATTCTACATCTCCTACTAATCATTCTTAACAAGTTTAATTAGTGGGTTTTTTCATTTTGATGAGATCAATTTGAAGCTAAAACTTGTGTTGGAGTTATCACAAGGTGTATCATCTTCGGCGAGCAGATCATCGAGCAAACTTGTTCCGGGCTTCGTAGAGAATAGCCGGAGTCCAAGAAGAGGTGGATAACGCGTTACAAAGATTGTAACCCGCTAAACTCTTGCTTTTACCTTACTAGTTTAGTGATAAGTTTAATAGTTTGGTTTGATTCTTGGCTCGGGTATGCTAATCATCTCTAAATTTTTTAAATTACGACTTCTGTCGCGGTTTAAACCATACTAGAGGTGCCCAACAACCCAACAGTAGTATCAGAGCCATACAAAAAGACAACAATTTGTTTTGGTGACATTGGAATTCATGAAATCCAAGTTTTTCAAAACTAGTTTTAAATATTTGTACGAAAAGCTCTCATTTTTGCTTGTGCCGGAGCTACCGGATTCTTGGTTCATACCAAGAATTTAGAGTAGGTTCAAGATAACCCAAACCCACCCAATTTGAGCTCGATTTGGCCCTAATTCGGGGCTGAACCGAGGCTGATTCGGCCCCGCATCGGGGGCTGAATCATCCACTGGATCAGCCCCGATTTTGGGCTGTTCCAGGGCTGATTCGGCTCTGATGTGGGGCTGATCCCACGCCCCTGATTTGGCTTCGTTTCGGGGCCATAAAGCTCATGTAGTGTGGGGTTTTGTGTTATCGGGGTTCGATTTTGCACAAAAATGAGCGGATTTTCGTTGCCCGAATGAACTTGAAATTCAGTTTTTTGGAATTTCAAGTTTGTCATATCGCAGTTTATGAATTCTAATGTCATGGTTCGAATCGTCTAAATCAAATTGTTTGATTTAGTCTGCTCAGATATGGATAAAATAAGGATATGCATTGTTAAACGTCGCCTAATTGCTATATGATCAATTAGACGAGCTTGCGCATTTGTTATTGTGATTGTTGTTGATATATAGCATTGTCAGAATATCTTGGATTGTCGTGAAATGAATAGCCCCCATGCGGAAGTGTGATGTTGCGATAAGTGTTATGTCCATTCATGCTTGTATCCATCTTGTATACTCATTTGTTTGGGACGAGCTCCAGATTGTGGCCACCGTTTCCGTTATATGTATATTCTTTGTTTCGAGACTTAGCGGTTCATATGTAGCCGTAGTCACCGATTGATGTATTATTATTTATCTGGACACGATCAGGTTGCGATCGTTTTCGCTGTTGTATATTACAGATTTATGATTACCCCGCGGAGAAGCACATGAGCAACCGGGTTCTAGATTGCAGTTGGTGGCCATCTCAAGGAGTTGAGATCAGATCACTCGAATCTAGGATTGGCGGGTTGTTTGCCACGCTTGTACGGGGTATAGGATAGACCCGCGGAAGAGTTATCAAGTTACTGGATTCGAGAAATTGTTGGGTGGCCCCCTCATGATGATGATATTGGGTTGCCTCGTTTCTTGGGTTACCTAGTAGCTTGCCGCACTCATAGGGGTCTGCTTTTGGCTGCGCACAGACTGTTCATGCGACTGGAGAATATCGCATTTCGTTTGTGGCTCGAATGAAAAGCGGGATTCCTAGGTGATCTTGCCATTCCTATTATGTGATGTTCATTACTTACTTGTGATGTGATTACCTGTCTGTGATGATATTTATCGCTTGTCTGTAATATTGATTATCTGCCCGCGATGATGTGTGTGTGTGTGTGTGTGATATATATAAATAAATGCTATATACGTTTTGTACCCATGCCAGCCCTGCTCCAGCCTTGCCGTAAGTTAAGTAACCTTACGGTGAAGACCCGGGACCCCGTGGCGAATGCGGATGGCGTATATGTGCATTCTATTTTCTTTCCATACTTTTCTGTGATTGTCTGAGTAGATGCTAGGTAATACGATTATCTATTTGAGGGGATTACATTGATTCGGATTACTGCAAAGATAATAAATCAAAAACACGTTGTAAGAAACAAATATCGGATATTGTGGTTTTATAGTCGAAGCTTTTGCTTTGCATAGAGGTATTCGGTTAGGAATATCCTGCACCTCATTCGATGAGAGAAAAGTCTTGATCCCTTCACTGGGAGTTCGCTTTTAAGCAAAAGCTTGTGTTACTATAAATTTGCAAGTTGATTAACCGTAGTCTTTTGCTTTGCACAGAGGTATTTAGTTAGGAATATCCTGCAGCTCATTCAATGAGGTAAGAGCCATGATTCCTTCACGGAGAATTCGCATTTAAGTAATAATTTACGTAACTATAAATTTGCAAAACCACTCGGTTCCTTCAATAATATCAAGTTCATTACGTTAAAAGTTTTCTTCAAAACCAGGCGTAGCGCTATGTCATTTCAGAAAGTAGAGTAATTAGTATTCATGCTATGTTTGATGACTATATTATGGCGTAGTGTACGGTAGTTAAGTGATGTCTTCCTGTTAGCATAATGATACGATTGGTTAGGACGGCCGCACGACTTTGTTGACTGTGTTAAGGGTCATACGGGTGGATCTAATTTAATCACGAAATGACGGGTAGAATTTGACTTGCGACTTATGATTTATTGATTATGTTAAGGTCATAAGCTACTAGGGGTAAAAACTAATATCGAGAGTTTCAAGTGTTGAAACTTATAATGAGATTGCATACCTTCTATGGTGTGGGATGACTTGTTGACTATGTCAAGGTTACCACCCCGTAATAGTTTGGGTCTCGATTTCTACTGTGAATAATAGTTGCTCTCGGGATATGATCCCGGCTAATTCTCCTTTTAGGGTTTGAAGGAGGATTCAACGGAACAATTGGAGCCATCCCGATTAGATAAATATACTAATCTAATATTGATAGAGTGCACGACGAGTATTTCTTTTCTCTCTCTCTGGCAGCGACCTAAGACTGAACTTAAACCAAAAACTCATGAACCATGTTAACCGAAACTTTTTTCAATCAACGGCTTTGGAATGTCATGATTGCCCTATTTTCACGACATAGTCACATATATCCTTACCCCTCCCACTTCCCCTTTTGTTTCTTCTAGAACACTCAGAGATCCATATTGCTTGGAAAGCCATCGTATAGTTATATACAAACTCGAATAAACTGTTTCAGTCGAGAATGACCGCTGGTTCTGAAGAAAGTGAGTTGTATATGATACAATTTATTTGTCTCTCCTCTCCATCTTATATCAAGTTTGAGAGCTTCTTAAATAAGGAGTATATACCAGTTACGCTTGTTGGATAATCTTCTTCCATTCCCGATACTGGAGCTGAAAGGAAAGGTAAGAAGAAAACCAACTAGCATAAATCAGGTATACACAAGGTAAGAAAGAGAGACAACAATAGAGGATGAAGTGAGTGGAAAGGAAAATGCAACTGCTGTTATGACTCTGGGTAATGAAAGAAGCATTACTTAGAATACCCGGTCACCCCATAAAACATTTTGATATTTCATGTTTTCTATGCGATTCTAATCGAAAACTGTTTTCCAATTAATTTTGACTCCTGGGTATATAGATACCGGATTAATATCCCACATCTGTAAATTGTTACTGATGTTGAGAACGATTAGATTATTAGAAAGGTGATTTGATCCTCAATATCGAAGCAATTGTTTCTATTGGAGAAATCACTTGGTTTTGTTTTTCGGCAAACTTTTAGTTTTGAATATCTGTTATTATGCACCAACTTTTAAAAACTGATATATCCATCTCTTTATTTGATAAAGTGGAATATAAATTTTCAAAATTATGTTTTGAACATTTGCCTTTATCATTTGATGATTGGGTAAGGTGCATTGAATAACGGGATATACATTTTTAACCAAAATACATTTTTTTTCAAATTATAGCACACAGAGTATGAGTTAGTGAACTCATATGACTAATACATAATGATGCATATTGTCCAATGTCCCCATGGACAGGAGATTGGTACTCATACTTCATTTCATTTTACTATGAGTTCTCTGGTTTTAGATACGCATTCTTGTAGAAAAACAAAGTCCAAAATTTTTGAGAAGTTCATAAGATATATGAATAAATTAGAGAACCAAATGTTGAAAGTATCATGATTCTTCGAAGTGTTTGAAGATGTGGATACTTATGCTGGGTATTTCGTAGTAATATAGTTGAGAATTTGAATTATTTTTACATAAAACCCCCTCAAGTTCTATAAATTACCCTAAGGACCCTAGTAAATATAGGTTTAAGCGGGACCAGTCTCTTGAGTCTCAGGGAGCCGGAGATATGGGTGCTTGCCTATTTAAGGTACACAACTTAATAAACGGTGTTATCAACACGATAATCGTCTTTGAAAAAGACACAAATCCTGCCGCCCATGTGCAGCGGTTACCGATAACATCAAAACCTAATTCAGGACTTCAATTTCTTTTCTAATTACTCTGACTCAGACTGAGTCTCATTATAAATAAGCTGACTTGAATATGATTCATGTACAAACTACAATTGAATATGAATCCACATATTCAATCTGTTCAATCTATCAATCTATACAACTTGACCGAACCGAACCATGTATATACATCCATCTACATGATTATCCAGTACATCCATTTCCATTTATACGATATCATGGTTTCGGCAAGTCTTCCATTTACAACACAAGTCATCCATCTATATACAATATACAATTCAAACAATACAACAATACAAACAAGATATCGCGGGGTTTATAAATGGGTAGACTGGTACATAATATGTTAAAGGTGGCACGAGGTGGTCACTTAAGATGTAATTACATCCATACCGTTGTTCCGTGGTATTATCGACGGAGCCTTGTATTCCATTTGCCTTTAGTCTCTGGCATATAGAGACTCCTCTCGTATGCACTGGTCTCTTCTGTACCAAACTACAAACAACAGCGTTAACCATATAATACAACTTTAAAAGTTACTCTCTCTCTCTCTCTGTCTATTCTATTTCTCCCTTTTCTTTGGGACTTACTGAGCGATTTTTTTGCTGACGCATTCTCTTTCTTCTTCTTTGAATGTCGTCAGGTGATTCGGACCTTCCAGAGATCGAGCCTAGCACTGATGACTTGGACCAGTTTATTGAAGATCCCGAGCTGTAGTAACACTTGTACATTTCCTTTATATTCTGTATTTTTCATTTCTATTATGCCACTGTTTAGGCATCGCCTTATTCCATGTATTTACTTTTCCATGCATTGTACAGAAAGAATGTTAACAAATAAAGTTGTTGTTCATTACATTTGTCTCTTGTGTATATTTCTTTTATATTACTTAGTTACGCTTAGTGTATTTGCTTCTAAGTAAATACGTAGCGGTCTCGTCTCATCCTCTGCCTGTATACTGGGAAGCGGGGCGTGACAAAGCCGGATCTTAGTATTTAATTATTGGATTAGCTTCGTCTTATAGTATTCGTGTTTCTCGGAACACGGATGCGGGTATGTATATATGGATAAGAGGGGGTAAAGAAGGAGACACCTTATTAAGGTTTTGACCATTGACTTGGTTAAAACAAATATGAGGTGGAGAAAAGTATTTATTATTTTTGGTAAATGATAATTTTGTGGCATTGCTACTTTGATTGACCACTTGACTTGGATTGACTTATTGACTCTAGATATTTTGATGAGATATTTTTGACTCTAAATATTTTGATGAGATATTTTCTATGCCATGCTTGTGGTTATATAAAAGATAGCCATTCTATTTTTTATTATCATTATAAAAAATACATTCTCTTTCCTCAAGTTCACTCTTTCCTTCTTCCTCTCAAACCCTAGTGTCTCATGTGTTGAGAATCAAGGGATTAGTGAGACTAAGCTACTCAAAATCACACTCTACACACTCTAGGTTACTTAGTTTAGCAAACCAAGTGATCTAGTTGCCTCAACTTGGAGGTTTAGCTCAAGCTTGGAACTCTCGGGTGGATCTTCTACTACTTCAAGAAGCCGATGATGAGGTGCTTTCCATTTCCACTCCAAGGAGCTCGCGAGGTGAGGGAGGACAGCGAGAAGACAAGAAGGACTTGGAACTTTAGGTATAATCTTCTTACATAGTAGATACAACCTCTAGTTAGTTTGTTAGTTATGGTTTAGCTAAGATCTTGGAGTTCAAGTCGATATTACCTTGTTTGTAAAAATCATTTTTTACCCGTTCCGCCTCCCCGCAAACTAGTGGGGTGTGTAACGTCGACTTACAGTGGTATCAAATCCAACTAAACCATAGCTAACAGTTTAAACGATAAGTAAAACTACGAAACCGAAATAACCCGAAAACATCCAAGCATAGATCCAAGTTTCTATCGATTTTTCACGAGACTCTAAAAATTATTTTAGCAACTGAAAAGTACTCTTTGAACTGTAAAATGACCACTCACCAAAAACAAGACAATTCCCTCAAAAACTGGCCTGCCACATCCATGAAATTTCCGAGCTCGCCGGGTCGATTTGAGGGGATTGCTTTGTGTTTTGATGTGTGGCTTTGTGACTTGGATCTAGGGTTTCAGGAGTTGTTTGTTTTTGCCAATTTTGAAAATTCTGTAAATTCTTTACTGTGGCAATACCAGGTGTTTCGAAGTCGCAGTTTAACGTCGTTTAATGTTTCAAGTTGTGATAAATGTGTTTGTAAACTTCCGCTAATTGCTATACATCGGTTAGTTGGGGGTTGCACATTTCTGTGATGATTATATTGGTTTGTGTATATGAACTTGTTGGATTGTTGTGGATGAATAGCCGGGGTGTGAGATGAGGATTTTCATTCTTTCATTCGATATAAAATTTGTAAAGTGATGCAATATTAGTTTTGCGGGGCACATCCGGGTTGAGCTTGTAGCCACCGTTGTATTATTTCTTTTACTGTTTTTGCTCTTAGGATAGACCCAAGGTGGGGTGCACAAACTACCGGGTACTTTGAAGTTCCGAGTGGCCTACTCACTTTGTTGAGGGAGGTTGCTTCACTTTGAGTATTTGGCAGATAGTTTGCCGCACCCGTAGGGGTCTAGGGTGGGGTTTGCCTATTCATCACGACCGTAGAATCCGTCTTTCGTTACAGGCTTAAACGAAACGCAGAATTCCTAGTATATCCAATGTGTTCATATGTGATCTGGAATGCCTATCATTGCATCTGACGAATGTATATATCTATATATGATATCTAGTAGACGTTGCTTATGTTTTGCATCCGTGCTAGTCCAGCCCCCGCTCTGTCGTTAGTTAAGTAACCTAACGGGTGATGACGGGCCCCATGGCGAATGCGGATGGCATAAGCGTACGTTATATTTTCATTGTTTTCTGTAATGGTAGGATTAATTGATGGGACTGCATTACATTAATGCTAATCAAACAAACCAAAGTTGAATCGTTGGAACAATTTCAAAACCACTCGGTTTTTTCAAAACAACAAAACTTTTAAAATGCGGAGCTTAAACCACTCCTTTTAAAAGCTATCAGGTTTCTTCGATTATATCAAGTTCACTACGTTCACGGTTTCGCCAAAACCATTCATAGCCCTCCGTCATTTCAGTTGGATATTCAGTAATATTCAAGCTATGTATTTTGACCTTCGCCAAGGCATAGTGATTGGTAGCTACTGAATATTCAACTGTAGTATAGATAGATGCGTTGGTTTGGGACACTCGTACTGCTATTTTGGCCTTCGTCAAGGGTATGTACGGGTGGGTTCAAATTAACCTGGATAATGACGGGTAGAACTTGACATGTGACTTATGATATGTTGGCCTTCGTCAAGCTCATAAGAGCATGGGGCAAAAATCCACATCGGGAGTTTCTAAAGAAACTAAAACTTGCTAGTGTTGCATACTATTTGGAGTGTGATAATTTTGGTAGGATTCCTTCAACTTTATCACACGATGATATTTGGATCCTGATCCTACTGTGAGTGTATGCTACTCCTCGGGAGATTTTTTCACTTAACGATCAATACTATAAACCAAGTAGGTGTCTAGAAAGGTGTTAGCGGGGCTACGCCCCCAAGGAAAAGAGGTTATTTAATTAAGGAACTTCGCGAAAGTGTCGTAAAACCTCCCTCGAAGTACCGACACTGGCCTGGCTGAACGGTTAAGCAAGTATTGTACGGTGAGATTAATCCTGACTAATTCTTCTTTTATGGTTTGAGAAAGGATTCGAGAAACAGTAGGAGCCATCCTGTTTAGATAAACTAAAAAAAAATCTAAATTTGCAAGAGTATCATGCTAAAGTCTTTCTTCTTTCTCTCCTAATTGCAGCGACCAAAACATGACGGGCCTTAAGTTACTATTAGATAAAAATATATTGATAGGGCCAAACTACAAAGATTAGTTCAGGAATGTTAAGATGGTAATAACTTGTGACAAGTTGGGCTATGTCCTTACTACTAAAGCCCCTGCCGTCCCAGGTCCAGAATCCAGTGTCGCGGATAAGGAAATCCATAAGACCTGAGAGATTGACTGCGCGAAGGCCAAGTGGCTCATGCTTGCCTCTATGGACACTGAACATCAGAGGAGGCACGAGAATATGGATTTTGAATCCATATTCCTCCATACCAAGGAATTATATGGAGAGCAATCTCATATCGCAAGATACGAGATCTCGAAGAAGCTATTTCAGGCGAGATTGGCCGTCGGATCATCTGTAAGAGAACACGTCCTTAAGATGATTGGCTATATTGAAGAGCTCGCGGACCTCGGGACCACGTTATAGAACGAGCTCTATACAGATTTGATTCTCCAGTCCCTTCCTTCCACCTACGCCCAGTTTATCTTGAATTTTAATATTCAAGGTAAAGAAGTTGAACTTCCGGAACTCCTCAACATGTTGATGAGTGCTAAGGGCACCCTGAAGAAATCCAGGAAAACACCCGCTCTGCTTATTGGTGGAGCTTGCTCTTCTAGGTCTAAGACGAAAGCCAAAAGAAAGAAGAAGAAGGCCCCTACCAAGCCGAGCGGCGGTGTTAGTAAGGTGGAAGCAAAAGGAAAAGCAAAAGTGGTGGGACCGACAGTAGGACAAGAAGAATGCTTCTACTGTCATAAAAAGGTCCATTGTAAGAAAAATTGCAGGGCTTGGATGGTCAAGAACCATGACCCGAAGCACGTTATGGCTTCGGCTTCAGATGTGTTTGTAATTGAAAACTGTCTCACTACTAAAATAGGGGGTTGCCCCTACGGATAACGAAATCCGTAGGGGTAGATTTAGTTTGGCCCTACGGATTAGTCCGTAGGGCTAAAAGGTTGCACCTACAGTCCTTACATATTAATTTAAAAAATATTAAATCGTAAATTGTTGTTTGCCCCTATGGAGCCGCAAACCAAGTACCTACGGACTTATCCGTAGGGGCATCTAAATAGAGATTTAATTAAAAAGGCACGGATCGATCCCTACGCTCATTACCTAAAATTTATTTTTCCATCGCCCGCGAACCCAAAATCCCCAAACCTTCGTTCCCGCCGATCGCCTGTGTTTCGTCGCCGTTCTCGTCGTCGCCGGCGCAGGCCGATTCGTTGTCGCCACCGTCTGGTTCTTCCTCATCTCCGATTTCGTCGTCGCCTCCTTTCGTCGTCGCCTCCGATCGATCGTCGACGCCTCCACTGCACAGGTTAGGAAATCTTAAATTAAACAAATTTTTGATTATTTTAGGGCTAGGGTTCATGGTTTGGGTACCGATGAGGCATCCGTTGGGGTTAGCGTTAGGGTTGCGGTTGCGGTTGGGGCTGGGGTTGCGGTTGGGGTTGGGGTTCGGCAGGGGGTTGCGGTTGGGGTTGGGTTAGGGTTAGGGTTAGGGCAGGGGGTTGCGGTAGGGGGTGAGAATATTTCTAGGTTTCTTTTAAAGCTTGTGAAGGAAATTTTGAGCCCCCTAAAAATGAACATTTCTAATGATTTTGATAAGAGACAAGGGAGCAATAAAGTTTTGTTTTCTATTTGTCTAGATTCAAATGTCTACTTATATATATATAAATATTTACAATCTCAATATTCGTGGTATATTGGTTATAAATTTCTCTCTCTCTAGAGATATATAGCCTACTTCAGCACATAGCTAGGTATGTGATAAAATTATTTTTGATAAAACAATGCATGATATAATATGGAAATATATTTGTTTCTTAGCTTCAATCATATAAACGTGTTCCAAATTAATGTAATTCAAATAGCAATTCCTTGGAATTTTTTAGTCCAGAGAATCTTGATCGAGTCTCAGGATCATATTGATTCAAGAATTTGGTGTGACACCAAAGACTGGACGTTAGACGAATAGCCGGTGGTAAAACTTCTTAAAGTATATTAATTTTGAATCTTCTCCTAAACTCAATGATTCTACATTGATAAAGAAAAGCTTAGATATCGATGACAAATGGCCATATATTAAAAGTTACAAAGATGATGTTCAACACCTTCCCAACTTTTTCATTGCTTGTGATATTTTCTCTCCTCTCTCTCCTTTTCTCCTGGTCTCTGTCTATCATGAAACTTTGGGCATGAAAATTAAGACTCTCTCCTCTTTTTGGTTATTATTTTTCCCTTTGTCGGCTTAATTATTGAGATGGAGATTTGATTAGAGTTTTGGTGTTCATAATTTCATAATATGAGCAAGGCAATCGACAAATCATCATGATGTTGTTATGATCATAGCAAGATGTAGGTGCTTGTGTGTTGGTACTAAAGCATGATACAATCTCTTTTATTGCTAGTGGATGCGTTTTGTTCAAAGAGTCTTTTCCTTTTAGTAATTTTCCTCTTTAGGGAGTTTTCGACATTGAAATCTCACTAGTTGATAATGTTAAATGAGTTCTAGTCCTAGTTTGCTACATTTTTTGATATATAGTAGATGGTGATACTTCTTTAAGTGCTTGTCACATTAACTTGGAAGCCGACCATACCAAAGGTTGTGGAGGACATAATTATCGAGACACGAATCAAATGGTTTCATGTTAGAGCTACATCTTCACTCGAACTTTGGACATGTACAAAAGGAAGAGTTAATGTACATGTTATTAGAACTCATAGGTATGAGATGTCCTCTTTCTCTATTTAAAAAAAAATACAAAATATAAAAGGAATTTTTTTTTGCTCCAATAACAAAACTTTCCGAAATTTTTAAAACCAGTGGTTTACCTCTCTCAACCATAATTTATTCTCAAAATGGGCTTCCTTTAAATATTTCATTAAAATATTTAAATGAAATAAGATAGAGAGGAAGAAGGATCTATACTTAAGTGCATAAATAACCAAAAAGGAAAACGAGGAAAAACAACAAAAGAAACCAAAAGATAGAGAAGGTAAAGCTAGAAGAATCGCGCCATTAGCTGCATGTCATCTTTTAAATGAGCCCCTTCTTTGATCCCTTGCCAGCAGCCATCACAATCCCTATATATATAATTTCTTCAGGCAGTCCACTTAGCCGGTACCTGAAAATAGCATAAGTGTCACACGACAACAGTTAATTTCTATCGGTTAACATACGTTCGATGTTCGTCGTGATATAGAACTATACAAAGTTGATCTTAGTCTAAAATAGCATCTGCCCCGAAGTTCAGGCCCGGACGTCCTAACGTCCCGGTCGCGTCTTTCGGCGGAGAACATATATGACATGTGATATGTATGCATGTGTTTATGTGATATGTGCGTATGCATGCATTTAAGTAAAAACAACCCTACACTTAAACGAAATCATAAATTGAAACACACATATTTAGAATACAACTCATACATGGGTATCCTCAAATCTAACTTTAATTATCGATAATTTATTCTTTTCAACGACAAACGCACACACAAAGCATATACACGGATTTTCTCCTTTGTCAGTAACCATCCCGTTCTTAGATTTCTCAATATAGTCATCATAACCTACAATTTATATGATACAGTCTAACATGGCCCATGAGTACGTCAGGGTTAAGGACTGGATGTATGTGAATTGGTAACAACGTATGCAACCTAAGTTTGTCACTGGAGTTTCTGCTTTCATTGAATTTGCACGCGCACATAATAAGAAGGAGAAGACAGTAATGTGGCAAGAGAAGAAGGAGAAGACAGTAATGTGGCAGAAGAAGAAAAAAATGACATTCTGTTAGTTATATGTATGCCCTAGAGGCCATTACTATACATAGGATGTATATTGTAGTGGATGCTTGGACATATATAGGGAGGACTTTCTTGCTCGACATGATAGTATGCTATCTGGTTGCTCTTTACCTTAACGTGTACACTGATTGTCTCTCTGTTACATGTTGGTAAAGCCCTTAGGATGTGTACTTAACTACCTGGACTATGATGCGGATCATACTAGTGGGGACATGGTAGTCCATAAATACATCCTTCAAGGTCCCTAGTCGTGGGTGTATCGAGACAGGGCATCGATATACCAGTGTAGACTAGCGTATACCTTCTCGACCCATACAGATGGGCGATGGATGATCCCATATCCATTAGTGTTTGACATCAGAGATGATATACGGGTGCTCAGTAGAGACTGGGTACACTGGACGGACTCGCCGAGAACTCCCAGATGGTATTATACCTTACGTCAGATGGCAGTTCTCTGGTGACAATGGTGCAGAGTAGTCTGTTGACCCGAGATCGTCATAGAGTCTTGTGTGATTCCCACTGTGCTTTGATTTCCACCTTACCACGTCCAAGAGGGCGTGCAAAACGGTGGTTTTTGGGTACAGTCCCGAATCGCATAGAGGCAATGAGCGATAGGAGGGGATTCGTCTCTCCCGGTATAGGGAGTTGATGTTGCGCTGTGTTCGATTGGCTATAACCGAAAATCCCTGGCCAGGGTTGCTGAGATTTACTGGTAAGTGTTACCAGTAGTTTCTCGAACTGTTATAGACCTCATATCGACACGACTTATCGAGCTACTGGGGTCTGACGTTTACCACCCCTAGGCGAGATATGCGACATATTAGACGATCAGACCGGACTGTGCGGTAAGTGTTACTGGTTGGATTCACAGGAGTGTGAGCGGCCTTGCTCGTCGATCTTCTGATCGTTCAATACCCTGGTGGCCGTTACGTTTAGCAGACCGCTTGCGGCTTGTGGGTGTTTGATATGATCACCACCTGCTGCCGGCGTATTGACGAGTCTTTAGAGTCCTACACAGAGGTTTCCTGGCTCAAGCGAAACGAAATAGGAGCGCATATGAGATATGTACGGGACCGAGAATAATGCGTGTATGTGATACCGTATTCTATTCTCGCGATGAATGTATCGAATGGTTGTATGCGATATAACCTAGTTATCGAATTGAGGATTGATTCGATAAGTCGATACATTGGATATTAGTCGGTCATATACGATATGACCGGATCGTTAAATCAAATGTTGATTTAATGATTTAATGTATAATTATATATTTGATATATTACTTTACATTAACTAGTATTGGTTCACTTAAGATAGATTTTCTCACTTGATGTGCACATTGTATATATGATATAGTTTTGTGCACTAGTTTGTATCATGTTTGATGATACATGTAAACTTGGGTGTGTATGATTAAACCATGGTTATGTTAATGGTTAGGGTTTTGATTTACTTATTTACTTATTCTATTTATTCATTTTGGCAAAGGAAAATGAAATGGTGGCTTGCTTTGTCTTTTGTTGAAGCTTCATGAAGCTTTGAAGAAGTAACCATTTTGTTTCTTTCCTTTAACATAACCATTCAACTTAACCCTAGTTTATTCTCTGCACTCACCCATGGTTACAAAATGATAACCATCACTTGATTTTGTTTTAATTCATTATTCTTTTTCATTCATTCTTCTTCTTCTTCTTCAAGAGAAAAAGAAAACCTTTGCTTGAAAATGTCAAGTGATGAATCCAAGTGAGAAATCAAAATCCAAAGTGAACCCACTTTCTATTTCTTCATCCTCTACCACTTGCCAAGTAGTATAGGGTGTTTTCTTCACAAGTTTCATGACTTGGTGAAGTTGGAGCTTGATCTTGAGTTTCCTCGACGTAGATCATCTTCGGCATCAAAGTCGATGACCTAGCCCGATCATTTCCTCGACGAAACCATCGCTAGAGTCCGGGATCCGATGATCGTAGCGGAGGGACATCATCACGGAGCTTAGGAAGTGGAGGACCGGATCTACAAAGGTTGTATTTTCGTTCACTCTTAGTTAAGTTGTTAACTAGCTTCTAGTTTCGCCTAATTTTTAGTTAACGATCCGTATTAGGTTTTCTCGGCACATGAAATTTTTGAATTTGGCATGGTTGATGCCTTGTGGAACCTCTTGAGTGTGCCTAGGAACCCTACAGTGGTATCAGAGCCTAGCTAGAGTTTTAGGCAAAATGTAGACGAAGTTAGAAGTCCGATCGAACCCGTAAACCCCGACAAAACCCTTCTTTGTACATTTTTCAAAACAGTGGATTTTTGTGAATTAAAAATTCTCAGAAAAACAAGCAGAAAAATATAAGAATTACTGTGAAGTATGGTCCACTAAGTCAATAATTTGACCGCGGAACCGCGGCTAAACCATGGGTTTGGCGGCGGTTCCGAGTCTAAAATTTGGACTCAGTCCCTGAAATTTCATATATTTATTCTTAGGTCCTTTCTTGGCAATTTTTTATGGGAATTTTTTAATTCCACTCAAGTGTTGAGTTTTCTAGGGTTTTATTGGGGACTCGTTAATTTGATCGGATAATTTAACTTCGTTTATGTTTTTCCGGATATTTTAGAAACTGTTAAAAAGTTCGACCGGATATGAATACCCAATTTTTCCCCTGCCGGGAAATTTCCAAGTGTTGGATTTTTCCGTAGTTTAAGAATGTTCTAAGTAGTGCAAGTAACGCGATGGACCCTCTAGAAGACAACAAACCTTAACTCGATTATGTGACCGTCTTGAACTGCCCTTTGAACCTTAAGGTTTGGGGCAGTACGGCGTGCCACATGTGAAGCGTTGGCTTGACCCTCCTACGGCTGGACCGTTGGTACTGAGGCATGAAGTGAATGTTTTTAAACTTATTTCATGTGTTGAGCTGTTTCGGGAAAACTTGGGTGTTTGATTGTTCGATCGGAAAGTTTAACATTTTCTATTTATCTGGAATGTGATACAACAATTGGAATTCACAAGTAGTTATGAGATAACTGAATGAATGTTATAAACATAGCACTTTAGTCTCACTTGATTGGTTGCCACGGAATTTTGATGTGATCAAAAGTCCGTTGCAATCACGTAGCATACGTGGATACTCGCCGGTAAACTTAATAGACAGCTACACCCCATAGCCCCGACCAAGTGACTGCAGAAGAACCCCGTCGCCAAAAAGCATCCGTTTGGGTGCTCGCGGCAGCGGTGTTCCGCCTTAGTGCACTTCATCGACGGCATCGGGAGTGCGGCCGTCTACTAAAGTTTGCGACGAGCATTCGATCAGGATGTCGGGAATCCTGTTGAATTGCCCAAGTTTATATTGAAAAGTGTTTTCGATATTGAGACTAAAATGCGAGGTTTATAATTGTTAAGCATGCGATGTCTAAGGAATTCATTTGGTTAGGCATGCGATGTCTAAAGAGTTTGCGGATTCCAACTGTTGTAGTTTTACACTTTCTTTTCTGCGACCGTAAATGTAATATGTGATATCGCCGGTTTCGTTGCTATATGTCAACGACAATTGGGATACGCATGTTTACTTACGTTGATGACATGTGATGTTATGTGTTGCTGGATATGTTATATTGGATCGTCGTGTTTGAATAGCCGGGTTTTTTTTATGTGAGATGAGTGTTTTTCATTTTTATTCATGTAAAAACTTGTATGTAATATTCTTTTATTGGGGCACTTCCAGGTTGCGGAAGATGTCACCTTTTGTATATTATTTACTTTTCCGCACTAGGATAGACCCAAGGAGGAGAGCACAAGTAACCGGGTTCTAGAGTCCAGTGGGAGACCAACTCGAGGAGTCGAGTCCGGGTCTCCTAACTCTAGAATTGGTAGGGTTGCTTGCCGCTCTCGTAGGGGTCTAGGGGTGTGGGATTGGCTATTCATCACGACCGTGGAATCCGTGTTTTATACTGGCTCGTATTGAAAACACGGACGTCCTAGTATATCCAATATTTCATATGTTTCTTCTGCTGCGATATCTGTGATGTGATCATGTGATATGTTCTGTGATAGATACTATATATAGTATATATGATATATTATATAGGCGTTACTTATGTTTTACACTCATGCTAGCCCTGCCCCGCTCTGCCGTTAGTCACCTAACCTAACGGTGCACGAGGGGACATCGAGGCGAACACGGATGGCATAAGTGTACGTCGTATTTATCTGTGATGTTTAGGTGATTTAAATGATGGGACTTCATTAATGTGATTAATGAAAGAAAAAGAAACCTAAGATGTTGTGAAATTGAATTTCAAAAATAAAACAGGTAGCTACAGTTTTTGCTTTGCACGGCGGTATATATGATATATCCTGCACCTTATTCGATGAGGAAAGGGCCGACGATCCCTTCACCGGGAGTGACCCCTTTAGCAATAACTGGCAGATGCTACAACCCTCGGTTTGTCTTTTGATTGCTTCTATAGTTTTTTCTTTGCAC
Organism: Agapanthus africanus; assembly: GCA_030015575.1. NCBI lineage: Eukaryota > Viridiplantae > Streptophyta > Magnoliopsida > Asparagales > Amaryllidaceae > Agapanthus > Agapanthus africanus. The sequence continues at coordinate 830,452,857 of JASDDO010000024.1, read as the reverse complement.
AGCGGTATATATGATATATCCTGCACCTTATTCGATGAGGAAAGGGCCGACGATCCCTTCACCGGGAGTGACCCCTTTAGCAAAACTAGAAAAGCCTCAAAAACACTCCATTTAAAAATTATTTGATTCTACAACGATATAAAGTTCATTACACAAAAGGTTTTCTTAGAAACCTGTCGTAGCCCTCCGTCATTTCAGATAAGTAATAGTTAGTATTCGTGCTGCGTTTGTTGACTCAGTCAAGGCGTAGTGTGCGGTAGCTGATTAGTGCTTATCTGCAAAGCATATGATGCGATTGGATTAGGGTAGTCGTGCGGCCTTGTTCACTCAGTCAAGGGTCGTGCGGGTGGGTTTAATTCAATCAAGAAATGACGGGTTGAACTTTACTTGCGGTCTATGGTTTATTGACTCAGTCAAGGTCATAGATCGCTTGGGGCAAAATTATCGGGAATTTCAAGTGTTGAAATTTGCAATGAGATTGCATACCTTCTATGAGATAGTTGGATCCCGATACCCGCTGCGAGTAAGAGTTACTCCTGGGAGAGTTTTACACATTACAATTAGCCGATCAAGTAGGTGTCTAGAAAGGTGTCAACGGGGTTACGCCTCTGGGAAAATGAGGTTTACATTAATTAGGTTCGTGCGATAGCACGGGGGACCTCCCTCAAAGTACCGACACTGGCCTGGCTGAAAGATTGGCGAACTTGTAGCGTGTAATTAATCCCGGCTAGTCTTTCCTTTTAGGGTTTGAAGGAAGATTTGATTAAAAACAGTGGGAGCCATCCTGATTAGATAAAATAATAACCAATCTGATCTTGCAAGAGCATACGCTGAGTGTTTTCTTCTCTCTCTCTCCAGGTAGTGACCATATCACGCCTTAATCAAGATAATAAAACGGATATATTGACCGAACCCGCTTGTTATACTGAGCTGGGGAACGTTGGTCCCGCTCCAACTTATAATTGTTATAAGACAGAGCAGGAAATAGGGGAATACCAGAATTCCTATGCTGCCCAAACGAAGAAAGTGCATATGATGCATCCTCTTCGGGTGTGTTCGTTACAAAGAACTGTTTCTCTGTATTCTCTACGTCCTGGGTATTTGATACCGGATCAGGATCCCAGATATATAATCTGTTACATACGGCTACAGATAGGTAGAGAACTGAGAACGGGTGATAAGTTTCATGAGACAGAAAACGGGGCAAGTGTTGCAGCCAAGTCTGTTGGTCACTGTCACCCTGTATTTTCAGTACATTGATTCTGAACAAATGCTATTAGATACCGAACCTGATATACAAAATCATATCAGTCTCTTTATTAGTAAAGAAACGATAAAATTTTGTATTGTTGGATATTGTTTTGAACATTTCCTATATCAAAAGTTGATCGGTTTAGGCACGTTATCTAAAAGCATTGATGTTCTAAATCAAACTACAGTTCTTTAGTATACGGAACACACACAAGAGGAAGAGTTCAGAAATGAACGGATCCTTCTTGAGGTGTTGTAGACTAGATCATATCAATGCGACCCGACTAGCTAAGTTGCACAAAGATGCATATTTAAATCTGTTTGAATTTACATCTTGTGAAAACTTGCCGGTCATGTCACAAAGATAAGATGACCATAGCTCTGTTTATTTGAAGCAGAGAAAGAGTTAGTGAACTCTTGGGATGATACATGTTGATGTATGTAGGTCTCCTGTCTACACATGCCAAGACCGGTTCTTTGTACTTCATTAAATTCTCTGATGATCTTTCAAGATTCAGACCTATGTTCCTGTTGAAACACAAGTCCGAACCTTTTGAGATATTCACAGAATATAAGTTAGAAGTAGAGAACCAAAATACGGGTATAAATATTATGTCCTTTGATGTGATCAGGGAGGAGAATACTTAAGCACGGAAATCCTGGATTATTCTAAAGGAGAATGAGATTCTCTCTCAGCATTACTCCTCCGTATACACCATAGCACGATGGTATATCGGGGCGGAGCAATCACACCCTATATGATAAGGTGTGCTCTATGATGAGTACTACTGAGTTACCTATTTCCTTTTGGGAGTTATGCACTTGAGAAGCTGCATACCTATTGAAAATGGTTCAAATCAAATCAGTTGCCTACCACTTCATATGTGATATGGAAAGGGAAGAGCCCATATCTTAAGTTTGTTAAGATTTGGGGTTGTCCGGGCTATGTCTAAAAGCAAAATCCGGACAAGCTCGAGGCAAGGTCTGTTATGTAGAACTGGAATGGTTCCAGCTATACAAACTGCAGCTGATGATTTGGTAGAACCAAAGGATTCAATAGATTCCAACGAACCTCTGCCTCTCCGCCGATCTAGTAGGGTTCCTCACCCACCTGAGAGTTACTTCGTTTTCTCTATGACAGTGGGAGCGAGGATTGCATCATGAGATGATGACTCAACTAGTTTCGAGCTGGCCATCAGGAGTGAGACTCTGTGAGAATGGCTGGATGCTTAGTGATCTGAGATGGAATCCATGTACACCAACAAAGTATGGACTTTAGTTGCTATATCTGAAGGGTTAAATCCCCATCAGGAGCAAGTATATCTTGAGAAGATTACTTGGTGTAGATGGAAAAGTTGAGACTTTCAAAGCTAGACTTGTTAAAGGTTTTCGTCATCGACCAGGCGTGGATAATGATGAAACCTTTTCCAGTGGCTATGCTTAAGTCCATCCGGATCCTACTTGCCATGGCTACATACCATGACTACGATATCTGGCGGTTGGGTGTCATGACTGCTTTTCTAAAATGATGTTTTAGAAAAGAGCGTCTGTAAGTACACAGCCAGACGGCTTCGTAGACAGTGGGAGCAGCGGAAACGTGTACAAGATGCTTTATAGGATAAAGCAGGTATCGCGGAGTTGGAACGTCTGTTTTGATGTAGTAGTCAAAGAGTTTGATATCATCAAAATTGTAGATGAACCTTGTATAAACAAAAAGGTAGTAGGGAGTTTGGTGACGATCCTCGTAGAGTACGTGGATGACATACTCTTGATAGGGAAGGAGTTTCCTATGCTACGCTCGATCAATCTCCGCTTATCACAATAATTCTCGACATAGGATCAAAGTGATACCTACTAAATCCTGGGTTTTGGATCTATGAGATAGATCTAAATGGATGTTAGGATTCTCACTAGATGTAGTGAGATGGTATCAATCGATCCTGGGGAGAATCACTGGAAGTGTTCCAGGGTGATAAGGATGACTGAATGTCAGTCACAGGCTTTGTCTTTACCCTCAGTGGAGGGACGGTATGTTGGAAGAGTTCCAAGCTAAATACCGTGGCTTACTGGACGATAAAGGCAGGATACATCGCTACTTAAGATGCTACCAAAGAGACTGTTTGGGTGTATATTGGTTCATGAGATGAACTAGGTTCCTACCATTGTGTGACAATGGAAGTATGGTTTTGGCCCGGGAACCCCGGTCCCATCAGTGACCCAGACATATTCTAAGGCAGTATCACCTGATCATGGAGATGGTTGATCTCCAGGGTGATCGAGGTTAGGAGAACAGACTCAGAGGACAACACGGCGGATCCACTCACAAAGGCCTTTTCCCAGAGAGAGACTTTTATGGGATGGTTGAGTATGAGATACTACAACCACTGCTATCAGATGGCCCTAGTGCAAGTGGGAGATTGTTAGTTATATGTATGCCCTAGAGGCCATTACTATACATAGGATGTATATTGTAGTGGATGCTTGGACATATATAAGGAGGACTTTCTTGCTCGACATGATAGTATGCTATCTGGTTGCTCTTTACCTTAACGTGTACACCGATTATCTTTCTGTTACATGTTGGTAAAGCCCTTAGGATGTGTACTTGACTACCTGGACTATGATGCGGATCATACTAGTGGGGACATGGTAGTCCATAAGTACATCCTTCAAGGTCCCTAGTCGTGGGTGTATCGAGACAGGGCATCGATATACCAGTGTAGACTAGCGTATACCTTCTCGACCCATACAGATGGGCGATGGATGATCCCATATCCATTGGTGTTTGACATCAGAGATGATATACGGGTGCCCAGTAGAGACTGGGTACACTGGACGGACTCGCCGAGAACTCCCAGATGGTATTATACCTTACATCAGATGGCAGTTCTCTGGTGACACTGGTGCAGAGTAGTCTGTTGACCCGAGATCGTCATAGAGTCTTGTGTAATTCCCACTGTGCTTTGATTTCCACCTTACCACGTCCAAGAGGGCGTGCAAAACGGTGGTTTTTGGGTACAGTCCCGAATCACATGGAGGCAATGAGCGATAGGAGGGGATTCGTCTCTCCCGGTATAGGGAGTTGATGTTGTGCTGTGTTCGATTGGCTATAACCGGAAATCCCTGGCCAGGGTTGCTGAGATTTACTGGTAAGTGTTACCAGTAGTTTCTCGAACTGTTATAGACCTCATATCGACACGACTTATCGAGCTACTGGGGTCTGACGTTTACCACCCCTAGGCGAGATATGCGACATATTAGACGATCAGACCGGACTGTGCGGTAAGTGTTACTGGTTGGATTCATAGGAGTGTGAGCGGCCTTGCTCGTCGATCTTCTGATCGTTCAATACCCAGGTGGCCGTTACGTTTAGCAGACCGCTTGCGGCTTATGGGTGTTTGATATGATCACCACCTGCTGCCGGCGTATTGACGAGTCTTTAGAGTCCTACACAGAGGTTTCCTGGCTCAAGCGAAACGAAATAGGAGCGCATATGAGATATGTGCGGGACCGAGAATAATGCGTGTATGTGATACCGTATTCTATTCTCGCGATGAATGTATCGAATGGTTGTATGCGATATAACCTAGTTATCGAATTGAGGATTGATTCGATAAGTCGATACATTGGATATTAGTCGGTCATATACGATATGACCGGATCGTTAAATCAAGTGTTGATTTAATGATTTAATGTATAATTATATATTTGATATATTACTTTACATTAACTAGTATTGGTTCACTTAAGATAGATTTTCTCACTTGATGTGCACATTGTATATATGATATAGTTTTGTGCACTAGTTTGTATCATGTTTGATGATACATGTAAACTTGGGTGTGTATGATTAAACCATGGTTATGTTAATGGTTAGGGTTTTGATTTACTTATTTACTTATTCTATTTATTCATTTTGGCAAAGGAAAATGAAATGGTGGCTTGCTTTGTCTTTTGTTGAAGCTTCATGAAGCTTTGAAGAAGTAACCATTTTGTTTCTTTCCTTTAACATAACCATTCAACTTAACCCTAGTTTATTCTCTGCACTCACCCATGGTTACAAAATGATAACCATCACTTGATTTTGTTTTAATTCATTATTCTTTTTCATTCTTTCTTCTTCTTCTTCTTCAAGAGAAAAAGAAAACCTTTGCTTGAAAATGTCAAGTGATGAATCCAAGTGAGAAATCAAAATCCAAAGTGAACCCACTTTCTATTTCTTCATCCTCTACCACTTGCCAAGTAGTATAGGGTGTTTTCTTTACAAGTTTCATGACTTGGTGAAGTTGGAGCTTGATCTTGAGTTGTCTCGACGTAGATCATTTTCGGCATCAAAGTCGACGACCTAGCCCGATCATTTTCTAGACGAAACCATCGCTAGAGTCCGGGATCCGATGATCGCAGCGGAGGGACATCATCACGGAGCTTAGGAAGTGGAGGACCGGATCTACAAAGATTGTATTTTCGTTCACTCTTAGTTAAGTTGTTAACTAGCTTCTAGTTTCGCCTAATTTCTAGTTAACGATCCATATTAGGTTTTCTCGGCACATGAAATTTTTGAATTTAGCATGGTTGATGCCTTGTGGAACCTCTTGAGTGTGCCTAGGAACCCTACACATTCCTTGTTCTCTGTTTCAGCATCAATCTTCTGATATGAACTAATGATGGCTTTCACATTGGCTTTTCCTTTTAGAGACTTCTTAGTGTCCAATGGAAAGTATACATCAGATTTGTGCAGGTCAGGTTCTTCTATGACTTTCAAGAGTTTCAACTGATTCTGTAAATTACACCCTAATTGGGTGATACTTTTACCACTTCTCACTGCAGGTGCGCTCTCTAATATCCATTTTGAATGTAATATTATAGATATTCATGCCTGTTTATGTCAAAATTACTTATATTGTCAATGTTTGATTATCTAGTTGTTGGTGATGCGTCCATATCAGGGACAGAGGCCACTCCCGCTCCTCCAGGTATGTTTATATATCATATAGTGCATGTATATTGATTTAGAATGCTATATCATAAATATACACACATTCCTTTTGCTCTTACTTAGATAGTAATTTTTATTATTGTCTAGCTGTAGGTGGTGACAGTAGTTGACAATAAAATATGTCATCCTAGAAACTATGATTTTTATATGTGCTCGCATGCGGGAATGATTGTAAGTCGTGGACCTGTACAATAAATTCTTATTTGGTATTTGTTTGAAATCAAATTGAATACTATATAATTGATAAGTTTGTTATATTTGTATTTAGTTTGGAATTAACACAATATTTATTCACGCAGCATGCACTTATGATCAACCAACTGCTCATGATATTTGTAGCCCAGCATAGAGATCACCACATCAACTTTTTTTATTGCCTCCACCAAGCTCTTGTGATCATGCATATCATCCTACATATATTCAACATATATATCATCAGGTCTTTCTAAAATCAATGACCTTTAATTCAAAAAAAAAAAAAAACACACACACACAGGGAGTGAATTAATGAAGAAAAGAGGGTCCACTTTTCGTTAGGTGTCGTCAAAAGTTTATATCCTCCATCAATTATCAAGCTACCGATGATGAAAAACCACCTTTGTTAGTCGAGAGTCATGGTAATAGACTTGTCATTATAGATCATAGTCAATTGTTTTTCCTATCATTTTCTTGATCCAGATGCTAATCAACCTGTTAATTAGTTACTGTTTTTATGATGTATTTGTCTATATTTATTGACAGTGGCCTTGTTTTTATGGAGCCGCTGGAATTTATGAATCCAGCTGGAAGCCTCTGCATGAGTTAGTAGTCATGGAGATTGATTATAAAAGAAATAGAGAGAAGAAAATAGAAATTGTAGATAGTAGAATAGCACACTCATTTCAAAAATTGCACTTTGATCTTTATGTCTACCTTTTTTTTTAATTACCAATGTGTCTCGATTTTATTCGTAAAATATCCTTTTCTGTCCGGCGGCTGGCTGGCTAAATTTCATACAACATAATAACTGCGCCGGGCTTGAAGTTTCACATTGCCCTCAACTTTAATCACCACTAATTTATGGTTTCGCAACTTTGTAGTAATCCCGAAACATGATTTATTTTCTGCAAATGCTAGGAAATTTCACTCAAATTTTGCATCTTTACTCTATTTTTCACAACGGTTAATTTGTTATGTTTCACCACTTGGGTATTTGAGGAAACATCTTCTATTTTCTACCATTTGACTGAAATTGCATATTTTTATTGAAAATAATACAATTGCATAACCTTAAGAAAAACAACCACCCATTTTTTAATGAATTTGGACGGGTAATTATCCCAAATTTTTTTAAAACAAAAGAAAAACAGCGACCTATATACAAAATGGGTAAATGTCGTGATCAATAAATTACTTACCATTTGCCGAGACATGTATTTTTGCAGCATCCATACATCCTTTTCCTCTTCTTCGATGCCGTATTCTCATTATCTTCGTCTAATCCATCTGAAACTGCAATTAAATTTAATTAAACCAAATAAAATCAAAAATTAAAATCAAACAGCAACAACAAAATCAATGAAATTTATAGCCTAGTAGAGTCTTCAAGAATCTCCACATATGAATCCTGGGCCTTCTTCTTTTTCTTCAAAGATCTTTTAGAATCAGAGAATTTTGTTTTCTGGCAAGTGCTTTGATCAAAAGCTTTGAAGCTAAACACCATATTGCCTTTGTATTTGAAAACCAAAAAATGCCCAGTTTGCAGATTATTGGCTACTTAAAATTCATGCCACCCATCTCCACTCATGGAAGCAACTTTGTTCTCGATGTGAAGATCAACATGCCATATTTTGCCATTGTGGCTCACTAGGTTAGCCTTTTCTCTTCTCTTAACAATCTTGCTAATCTGCTTGGTAAATTTATTCGGAACCGGCTGCGAATCATTAAATAACATGCATAAGAAAGAAAGCTAAAATACAGATATATAGCATACCGATACATCGAAACTTCAAAGTTGCGATGATAATCCAGAGATATTTATTTCTACACACGTGGTGCACGTGCGAATGCGTCAGGCATCATGGACAAATATTTGAGAACATGGAAAGTATTATTAGTATAAAGTAATTAAAGTTTTTAAACACCTTGGGTAGATATTTTCTTAGTTGATGCAATCATATCATGAGGACTAAATTTAAGCTATTATACATATACATATGTATTTTTCTAATCTAATATATTACACACACACACAGAGAGAGAGAGAGAGAGGAGGGGAGAGAGAGAGAGAGAGCACCAATTTGGTAGAGAAATTAGGTAGCAGGACCCTGAAGAAATGGAGTCCATAGCATTGCCCATCATCATCATCCATGATCCCTTTAAAGAAATATTATCAAAAGGGGAGAATAAATACTACAAGCAGTGAGAATTATTATATAAATGGGTTGAACGCACGTTTCAACTTCTTGCAAGCATTAACTAGCAGTAACAATTTATTCTCCCCTTTTGATAATATTTCTTCAAAGGGATCATGGATGATGATGGTGAACAATGCTATGGACTCTATTTCTTCAGGGTCCTGCTACCTGATTTTTCTACCAAATTGGTTCACTCTCTCTCTCTCTCTCTCTGTGTGTGTAATATATTAGATTAGAAAAATACATATGCATATATATAATAGCTTAAATTTAGTCCTCATGATATGATTGCATCAACTAAGAAAATATCCACCCAAGGTGTTTAAAAGTTTTAATTACTTTATACTAATAATACTTTCCATGTTCTCAAATATTTGTCCATGATGTCTGACGCATTCGCATGTGCACCACGTGTGTTGAAATAAATATCTCTGGATCGTCATCGCAACTTTGAAGTTTCGATGTATCGGTATGCTATATATCTGTATTTTAGCTTCCTTTCTTATGCATGTCTTTTAATGATTCGCAGCCGGTTCCGAATAAATTTACCAAGCAAATTAGTAAGATGGTCAAGAGAAGAGAAAAGGCTAACCTAGTGAGCCACAATGGCAAAATATGGTATGTTGATCTTCACATCAAGAACAAAGTTGCTTCCATGAGTGAAGATGGGTGGCATGAATTTACAGTAGCCAATAATCTGCAAACTGGGCATTTTTTGGTTTTCAAATACAAAGGCAATATGGTGTTTAGCTTTAAAGCACTTGCCAAAAAACAAAATTCTCTGCTTCTAAAAGATCTTTGAAGAAAAAGAAGATGGCCCAGGATTCATATGTGGATATTCTTGAAGACTCTGGTAGGCTATAAATTTCATTGATTTTGTTGTTGCTGTTTGATTTTAATTTTTGATTTTATTTGGTTTAATTAAATTTAATTGCAGTTTCAGATGAATTAGACAAAAATAATGAGAATACGGCATCGAAGAAGAGGAAAAGGATGTATGGATGCTGCAAAAATACATGTCTCGGCAAATGGTAAGTAATTTATTGATCACGACATTTACCCATTTTGTATATAGGTCACTGTTTTTCTTTTGTTTTAAAAAAATTTAGGATAATTACCCATCCAAATTCATTAAAAAAGGGGTGGTTGTTTTTCTTAAGGTTATGCAATTGTATTATTTTCAATAAAAACATGCAATTTCAGTAAAATGGTAGAAAATAGAAGATGTTTCCTCAAATACCCAAGTGGTGAAACATAACAAATTAACCGTTGTGAAAAATAGAGTAAAGATGCAAAATTTGAGGAGTGAAATTTTCTAGCATTTGCAGAAAATAAATCATGTTTCGGGATTACTACAAAGTTGCGAAACCATAAATTAGAGGCGATTAAAGTTGAGGGCAATGTGCAACTTCAAGCCCGGCGCAGTTATTATGTTGTATGAAATTGAGCCAGCCAGCCGCCGCACAGAAAATGATATTTTGCGAATAAAATCGAGATACATTGGTAATTAAAAAAAAGGTAGACATAAAGATCAAAGTGCAATTTTTGAAATGAGTGTGCTATTCTACTATCTACAATTTCTATTTTCTTCTCTCTATTTCTTTTATAATCAATCTCCATGACTACTAACTCATGCAGAGGCTTCCAGCTGGATTCATAAATAGCAGCGGCTCCACAAAGAATAGCAGCGTCTCCACACGTTAGGTCCAGACGCGACAGGGTACATCGGCCGAGGCATCTCCTTCGACTGCGGCTCCGCAAGCCGCTACATCGGCTGCGGTTCCGCAGACAGCTCCTATAGCTCCACCGCCCGCTCAGACTCCCGCAGCCGCGGCTCCGCAAGCTACTACCTCGACGGCGGCTACGCAGACCACATCGCCAGCTCCACAGGCCGCTCAGACTCCCGCACGCGCCGAATTGCATGGTTTATTGACCGAGGAGCAGGCGCGCCAGATTCTATCGTTTATTAGAGGTGGAGCTGGACCGAGCTAGGGTAGCTTTTTTATTCTTATTTTTTGAAACATGTATTTATTTATATGATACATATTGTACTACATTTTGAAACGATATTGATATTGATATTGGTTTATATTTATATCATATTCAGTTTTTGGGTTTCTTTTGTATATTATATGCGTGAGATGTGATTATGAATACTGCGATATATGTTGCGTGATGATTAATTTTATATTTTATTGTTATATATATTATTGTGCACAGGGCGGGAAAAAATCAGGCAGCCCTTTTTTAAAAAAAATACAGATAATGTGTACCTACGGATTAATCCGTAGGTACACATGTTGCCCCTACGGCTATATCCGCAGGGGCAAAATATCAGCAGTAACTGATATTTCCCCCCTGATCTCAGTACCGGGGGGGTTGGGAGTGCCCCTACGGACATATCCGTAGGGGCCATTGCTTCGCCCCTACGGCGTTATCCGTAGGGGCAATATATCAGGATTTCTGATATTTTGCCCCTACGGATAAGTACCTACGTAGGTATCCGTAAGGGATAGTACGTGGCCCTACGGCTATATCCGTAGGTGCAGTTAATATATTTAAAAAAACCGTAAATAATATAACTTTTTTTACCCTACGGCCTACTCCGTAGGTGAAACTGGCCCTACACAGAACTCCGTAGGGGCAAGTTCAGGGCTTCAACTTGCACCTGCGGCCTTTGCACCTACGGGGTGTTTTTTCGCCCCTACGGATATATCCGTAGGGACAGTGGGTTGCCCCTACCGATAAATCCGTAGGGGCAACCCTTATTTGTAGTAGTGTCTGTCAATCAACTCTACTTCTTGGTTATTGGATACCGGATCAAGATCTCATATCTGCAATTCTTTGCAGGCACTGAGAAGCCGTAGGGTTCTGAAGACCGGTGATATGACCCTCAGGGTTGCTAACGAAGCGAGCGTGGATGCTGTATCCATAGGGGAATATCACCTTGGATTGACGAGTGGACATATTTTGGTTTTGCGCAACTGTTTTTGTGTACCTAATTTGACTTGTAATATCATTTCTCTATCTTTGTTATTTAAAGAAGCTTATGATTTTACATTTGTAAGCGATGTCGTAAACATCCACCTTAATCATGGTCTGATTGGGTCAGGTATTCTAAACAACGGTATATACGTATTAAACCAACTACAAATTTTCAATGTCCAGAACACACATATAAGAAAGACTCCAGAATTAAATCAAGCTTTCTTATGGCATTATAGACTAGGTCACATCAACGAGACAAGGTTAACCAAGTTACATAAAGAAGAATATTTGGATCCGTTCGAATATCAATCCTATGCAACTTGTCGATCATGTCTTAAAGGAAAGATGACAAAGACTCTGTTCACTGAGAGCTCTTGGGACTCATACACAGCGACGTGTTTGGTCCAATGTCTACACATGTAAGAAGTGGTTATTCCTATTTCATTACTTTTATGGATGATTTCTCTAGGTATGGACATATTTTCTTGATGAAACATAAATCTGAGGCCTTTGAGAAATTCCGAGAATATAAGAATGAAGTGGAAAAACAAACCGGCAAAAGTATCAAGACACTGAGATCTGATCGAGGTAGTGAATACTTGAGTGCCGAGTTCCTGGATTACCTAAAAGAGAATGGAATTCTCTCTCAGCTTACTCCTCCATACACACCACAACACAACGGTGTATCCGAGATACGGAACCGAACCCTACTAGATATGGTATGTTCCATGATGAGTAAAGCTGAGTTACCGCGATCATTTTGGGGCTATGCACTAGAATCAGCTGCATATCTTTTGAACAAGGTTCCTACCAAGACTGTGCCTACCACACCATATCAGATGTGGAGTGGAAAGAAACCTTATCTTCAGTATCTGAAGATATGGGGATGTCCAGCTTTTGTTAAAAAGCAGCTTGAGGACAAACTCGAGGCACGCTCAGTACTGTGTAAGTTTGTGGGATACCCAAAGAACTCTAGGGGGTATCTTTTCTATTACGCAGAGGAACAAAAGGTTTTTGTTTCTCGTCATGCCCACTTTTTGGAACATCAGTTTTTAGAAAAAGAAACTAGTGGGAGCGCAATAGAACTTGAAGAAATTCCGGAACCACAAGCTATTACTGAAAGTTTGGTGGAACCAGAAGTTCCAAAAGAACAGGACATTCCTGCACCACTCCGCAGGAGTAGTAGGCTGTCTCATCCACCTGAGAGATACTACGATTTTCTCATAGACGGGGATAGAGAGGATTGCATCATTGATAATGATGAGCCGACTAACTTCCAGCAAGCCATTTAGAGCACTGACTCGGTAAAATGGCTGGATGCAATGTGAACCGAGATGGAGTCCATGTACACCAACAAAGTATGGACTTTGGACATTGCTCCAGAAGGGGTAAAACCCGTAGGCTGCAAATGGATCTTCAAAAAGAAGATTGGTGTAGATGGACAGGTTGAAACCTATAAGGCTAGACCTGTTGTAAAAGGATTTCGTCAAAGACCTGGTTTGGACTATGACGAAACCTTTCTTCCAGTGGCTATGCTCACATCCATTCGGATCCTTCTTGCCATTGCTGCCTTCCACGATTATAAGATTTGGCAGATGGACGTAAATCCTTTGACGAAATTTAGAAGAGTGTGTCTATATGGACCAGCCAGAGGGTTTCATTCAGAGTGGGAGCAGCGGGAAAGTGTGCAAGTTGCTTAAGTCCATTTATGGACTAAAGCAGGCATCGCGGAGTTGGAACATCTATTTTGATGAAACAGTCAAAGAATTTGACTTTATCAAAAATACAGATGAGCTATGCATTTATAGTAAGATTGTAGCACGAACTGTTGTATTCTTCGTTTTGTACGTGGATGACATTCTCTTGATAGAAAATGATATTCCTATGCTACAATCTGTCAAAGGGTTCTTGTCACACAGGTTCTCCATGAAAGACCTGGGTGATTCCTCTTACATTCTGGGGATCCAGATCTATCATGATAGATCTAAGAGGATGTTGGGACTTTCACAGTCCAGGTACATCGACACCATACTGAAAAGATTCAGTATGGAAGATTCTAAGCGCGGTAATTTACCGGCTTGTCATGGAATCACCCTCTCTAAAGAGATATATCCCAAGACTGATTTGGAAAGGGATCGCATGTCTATTATACCCTACGCTTCTGCGGTAAGCTCTATAATGTATGCGATGTTGTGTACCAGACCAGATGTTGCTTACGCACTGAGCGTGGTAAGCCGGTATTAGTCAAACCATGGAGAGAAGCACTGGACAGCAGTAAAGAACATTCTCAAGTATCTGAGCAGGACTAAGGATATGTTCTTGGTTTACGGTGGAAAAGAACTCCAGATCAAGGCCTTCGCTGACTCCAGCTTCCAGAGTGACAAGGATGACTCCAAGTCCATGTCAGGTTATGTCTTTACCCTCAATGGAGGGGCGGTCTACAGGAAGAGTTCCAAGCAGGACACCGTTGCTGACTCGACGATGGAAGCGGAGTATATCGCAGCTTCTGATGCCGCAAAAGAAGCAGTCTGGATGAGAAAGTTCTTAACAGAACATCAGGTGGTTCCGTCCATTGTAGATCCAATACCTCTGTATTGTGACAACAACGGGGCTATAGATTTAGCAAAAGAACCCAGGTCCCATCAGAACTCCAGACACATCTTGAGAAGGTATCACCTGATCAGGGAGATCGTGGATCGCCGGGAGATCGAGATTCGGAGAGTTGCTACTGAGGAAAACACTGCAGATCCATTCACAAAAGCCATCCCTCAGACGCAGTTCGAGAGGCTATTCGAGATGATAGGTCTGCGATATGCCAGCACATGGCCTTAGTGCAAGTGGGAGATTGTTAGTGTGATATGCCCTAGATGCCATTATGTATAGTACTAGTTTGTGTATTACATTTTGGATGCTTGAGATATATACACGTATTTATGACAATCTTGCTCGATATAGTAGTATGCTACTTGGTTTGTATCTATCTTAATATGTGTATATATTTCTTTTAACATATCGCTAATACATATTGATAGAGCCCTTAGGATCTTTGCTTGACTATCAGCGTTGTGATGACAGTCACACTAGTGGGGGCTGGGTAATCTACAAGCACATCCTTATACAGGTCCCTAGTCGTAGGATTATCGAGACAGGGCATCGATACTTCAGAGTAGACTAGTGTATACGCTTCTCATCCAAGCAGGGGAGATGGTCTGTCCCACAGCCATCAGTACGTCGTACTGGAGATAGTATGCAGGTGCTCATTGGGTTATGAGTTACACTGGACGGACTCGTGGGGTACTGCTGGTTGGTACTATACCTATCGTCAGGTAGCAGCTCCCAGGTGACATAAGTACAGCTTAGTCCGTTGACTTAACACTGCTACTTTGCCTCAAGTGTGTTCCCACTGTTCTTAGATTACTACCCTACCACGTGTAACGTTTTGAAAATCGTTTAGGTGAAATTTCGGATAATCGGAAAAAATAACTGGTGTTTTTCGTAAAAACCAAGTTATAATTATTTTTCAACATAAAATTAAATATACCTATTCTAGCTATGTAATTGCTAGTATTTGGTATTTAATGGGTCACTTGTAAAATTTCTAGTTTACCAAAATATTTTCCGTAATTAATTATTTTAAATATTATTTTAAGCTTTCACTAATCATTTAATTAGTGATAATTACAAATTGGAATGGGTTAATACAAGTTTAATGAACCATGATAACTAAAACCTAGTTTGTAACATGATGTTTTTGTTCCAAGATAGTTCCAAGTTCTAGTTAGTTCTAAGGTCATAGAAAAAATAAATTAAATAAAATAAAAATAGAATTAGGTTGTATGTTGCATTATTGAGCTATGAGAGGTTTTTCTTGACTTGGGAACTCCTACCCAAACCCACACACCCCCATTTCCCCTCCTTGGCCGACCATGGGCTGCCCCCAATCCCCCATTTGCCCCACTTCATTCCTCACAAAAGAAAAGAAAAGAAAACAAAGGAAAATGAAAACAATAAACAAAAGAGGTATGGGTTTATATACTTGAAGTGTGGGTTCTTGACTTGACCAAACTCACCCACATCCTCTCTCTCCTCTCTCCCTAGGCTCGGCCAGTAGCTCCCATAACAGCCCCCCATTTCTCCACATCCTTTTCTCTTCAAAATCCATCAAAAAATCCATCAAAAATCAATAAAAAAAATCATTAAACTCCAAATCCATTCCTTATCCATTATTCCTTGTCCATTCAAGCATGGATCTTGGAGCATGGAAGTTAATTTGGGAGGCTAAGATGCATGTAGATCTACAAGTCTTGGAGGTATAAATTTTAACCCTTTGGTTAATTGTTGGTTAATTACTCCAAATTAAGTTGTTTTGATGTTTAATTGTGGTTCTAAATTCAAGATTGGAATTTCAAGAGAAGGCTTTGAACTAAGTTAGGTTTTATATCATTTGAACATGGTTTAAGTGTGTAATTTAACATATTAAGGCATGCAAAATCTAACCTAGTTGTTAAATTACTAATGGTTATTTTTAAATTATCCTAATTAAGCTAATTTGCAAACTAGATTTTTGAAATTTTTGCTAATAGGTGAGATAAAAATCTAGTTAACGTTTTTGTGATCTAATTAAGTTGTTTAGTGAGTATTGTGTCCACTAAATTGGTTAAAACATCAAGTTTTGTACTAAATTGGTTAATTGATGCTTACTAGGTTTTTGGAATAAAACGATTTTAAATTAAGTATAAAGTTTTGATAATTTAAACCCTATTTCATATAATATTTAGTGTGTTATGAAACCACGATTAGTACGTTTGGGTTTTAAGTTTATGGATTATTACGTATTGCGACCCTAGTTGTGTTTTGTGGCGTTGTCGTGGTGCGTTTCGTGCACCAAGTGTGTGCGCGTCGAGTTAATACGCGTGGTTGACTTATTTTGTTTGTGTCCGCGACTATTTATATATTTATTCTCTTTTTACTTTTGTACGTTGCTAGGATCGGGTGCAGAGGCGTCAGATGTGGCGCGGAAAGGACAGAGCTGAAATCGGAATAGATTAGCCGAGGCGTCCAGGTGAGTAGATATATATCTACGGGGAAAGTCGGGTGGATGGCGTATAGCACCCCCGCACTTCGTAGGGTAGAATGCGAATATGATTTATATATTTATATATATGTGTTAATGTGAGACGCGAATGCTTAGAGAGAAAGTAACTTAGTTTAGCTCTTAGTTGCGAAATCCTAGAGTAAGGATTGGCACACACGCGCACACACACGCATACATTTGATTTCCTTATGCGTATATGGGTATTTATATATATACATATATGTATGTGAGTATATATATATATATATATATATATATATATACATACATACATATACACGGATGATGAGGATAGTATATGGTACTTAGAGATGAGTCGATATGATTAGGCCTGATGCCGTGAGATCGGTGATGTGATTTGGGTCGTGTTATGAGATACGACATGATATTATAGCGGACCGATGTGATTTTATTCACGCGAATATATGTTGGATGGTATCGATATGTACTAGATTTTAGATCAGTACCCTAGTTCATGATATATGATGAGGATACCATATGAATAATGAGTTATATGTGATACTTGACCCGTACCCCAAATTGGGATGCCGTACGATGGATTTTACCGTATGAAGTATAAATATGATGATTGATCTGCTCTCATGATTCGAGGATGTCGTATTATATATTGTATCATACGTGACGCTATTGAGGTGGGATCACCGACTACTAGATATACCGACTCGGACTTAGATGCATTTCCTTACCCTTTCGTTTAGTCTATTAGCTTCGTTCTGTAGTTTACTTGGTAGATGTTAGACTGGGCTCGAGTCATACTTATTTCCAAAACCAACGAATCGTGGGTACTTTAAAGACAGGCCGAGGAATACTACGGATTTTTCAAAGGATATACATTTTCTTAAAAACACCGTAACCCCTATTTCAAATGTCAACACTGTATGACTCTTATATATATAATGCATATTCTTCAATGTTACGTTTACTATTCATGTTCTCATTGCATTGCATGTTTTTATGTGTTTCCTTAACTATTATGATATCGATTGTTAGGACACCAACACCATTACCGAAGATGCGTATGTCCACGAACACTTGCTTGTCGGCTCACACACATCATCATCATCGGTAATTGCTATGTCACGTATACTTTAGAGTATATCACTTCATGGATATAATTGCTAGCTGATAGTTCTGATATATGATTACTATGCTAGTTTAGATATTGCATTCTTTACTTAGATACCTGTGCATGTATACATATTCATTGTCATGCATTATTATGGGGTTTTATGCCGGTATTCATTGTTTATTTACTCTTGATTATAGGATTCGGATTTTCCATGAGATTTCTGGATTTGGAGAAACCGCGAGGATTTATAAACTTATTTTCATTTCTAAAGATAGAAATTTGCGGTTTTCTCGTGATATGATATTTATGATGTCCACCATGAGTTTTCTCGGTTCTCGAACGGTATTATACACCCGATTCAAGGTAGGGGAGGGACCGTCTGTGGGTGCATGGTGGACCAGGTGCGGTACCCTGGGGCAAGAAAATTGTATAGAAAGGCGTTGAGCCAAGCAGGGGAGCACTACCGACCGGTGATTTTATGGAGACTCTGTCGGGACCCGGTTCTTGCTCACGGAACAAAGTGCCACACGGAACAAAGTGCCACGCCAAGTGTCATATTAAGTGGGTGGGGGCCACCTCTTGAATCCGTGGGGGCCACCTCTTGAGTTCATGGGACCCACTGTAGAACAATGGGGACTCTTCGGAATACATTCCGAAAGGGGGCAGATCTGTACTATAAATGGAATGATACCGGTACTCTTCAATACAGAGGTGCCTTTTAAGTGAACCGGCACTACAGGAGCTTGAGAACTCCGTAGTTAAGCGTGCTCGAGCCAGGGAAGTTCTGGAATGGGTGACCTCCTGGGAAGTGGGCCCTGGTCGGGTCTGGTTCGCTCCGAAGGACAAAACCGTGCGGTTTCGGCCAGAGCAGACAATACTCTCTGTATTGGGGTGGGGCATGATAGAATGGTATCAGAGCTAGTCCCTCAATAGTAGGTTTGTGGTTCGAGGACGAACCATTGTTAAGGTGGGGAGAATGTCGGGACCCGGTTCTTGCTCACGGAACAAAGTTCCACACGGAACAAAGTGCCACGCCAAGTGTCGTGTTAAGTGGGCGGAGGCCACCTCTTGAATCCGTGGGGGCCACCTCTTGAGTTCGTGGGACCCACTGTAGAACAATGGGGACTCTTCGGAATACATTTCGAAATGGGGCAGATCTGTACTATAAATGGAATGATACCAGTACTCTTCAATACAGAGGCGCCTTTTAGGTGAACCGGCACTACAAGAACTTGAGAACTCCGTAGTTAAGCGTGCTCGAGCCAGGGAAGTTCTGGGATGGGTGACCTCCTGGGAAGTGGCCCCTGGTCGGGTCCGGTTCGCTCCGAAGGACAAAACCGTGCGGTTTCGGCCAGAGCGCACAATACTCTCTGTATTGGGGGTGGGGCATGACAGACTCGACGGATATTCGGAGGATACCGTTCGGAGTTATGGGCCATCCTGATCATGCAGAGCCCGAGATATTGAGATTTGATGATATGAGCCAGTCCGGATTGCCGGAGACCTAGATATTGAGATATTGAGATATATATATTTTGTGTCGATGCTTGACACGGATTCTCTATTGATTTCATTGATGATACTTCGATTTTTATATAGAAATCTCACTGAGATATGAAAACAGTTTTCTTATTCAGTTGCATTCTGTTTTCATGCATTCATACATCATATATGTATTATGTTGCTACCTGAGGCACTAGCACGAGCACTTGGTATTACACTTATGTATAGATGTTTACCCTTGCCATTATTTAGATGCTTCACGTTATATATTGAGGATATATTATTGTATGACCTAGGATAGAGTCATACATGCGATTTCTTCTTGGTGATGTTTTCTACTCACGAGTTGGCAACTCACCCTCGTTGTGCCACAGTTTTTTGCAGGTTTTGCCGTACAGGTTTCATTACGGCTTGCTGGCACACTGCTTCCTTCCGGGTGATTGCTTGGTAGGTGGGTTCACTTGTATCGTGACCACCATTGTACTTTATTTTCATTCAGTTGTATCTAGTAAACTCCATCAACCAGACTTGTATTATTGATAGACTTATAAGACCAGTGTATATTCTTTCGATCTTAGAGTCGCGCGCTGTATTATTATGGTTTTTCTCTGGTTTTCTTGAGGATATTGCTTTTCTTGATGAGTTTTGATCCTCGCCCTTCGGCGTTGTATATTATATTGCAATGCGTGGTTGTGTCTGCCAATTGGTGAAGAGCTAGCTCCCGCTTGGGGATGCCTTTATATTATGCATGTTTGTACCCGTTTGGGGCCAGTATTTATAAAGAAGACTGCCGAATTTTTCGGGAAAATACGATATTGCTTTAAAATGTTTAATGTCACTTATTTTATTAAAACCACTTGCTTTAAAACAAGTTTTTCTTCACTTTCTCTTTAAAATAGTTTAGATTTCTGGGCTTTTGGCTTACTTGAATTAGGTGTGGTCCTATAGACTTCACATGATTCAAGTGCCAGTCACGTGCCATTTCGGGTTGTGACACCACGGCTCTGCTGAGTCGTGCAAACAGGTAGTAGTTGGGTGCAGTCCCGAAGCACTTGGAGGCAGTGGCGGTTAGATGGGATTCGTCTCTTCCGGTATTGGGGGTTGATGTCGCGCTGTGTTCGGAACGCCATTACACAAAGTCCTTGGCCAGGGCAAGCGAGATTTACTGGTAGGTACTCCAGTAGTTTCTCAGGGTGTTTTGGACTGTACTCCGATACGACTTATTGCGCTATTAGGGGTCTGACGCTTGCCGCCCCCTAGGACCGATATGCGTCACTCTTAGACGAACAGACCGGACTGTACGGAGATTGCCACAGACATGCTCAGTAAGGGTTTGGATGAGCTTGCTCATCGGCCTTCTTATCGACAGATACCTGGGTAGCCGTTACGTACAGTTAGTGCCGCTGACGTGCTTGTGGTTAAACCCACTTCCAGAGTATTGTCGAGTCTTTAGAGTCCCACACAGAGGGTTTCCCAGCTTCGGACGAAACGATGTAGAGGTCGTATGGTTTTACGACAGGATTCGATCACATACGTGTGCTTGTGTGCGTGTGATGTTCGAGCGGACAATACTAGTGGACTTTGGTTTAAACCGGATCCTAGTATTTGATTATTGGATTAGTTTCGTCTCATAGTATTCGTGTTTCTAGAAACACGGATGCGGGTATGTATATACGGATGAGAGGGGGTAAAGAAGGGGACACCTCATTAGGGTTTTGACCATTGACTTGGTCAAAACAAATATGAGGTGGAGAAAAGTATTTATTATTTTTGGTAAATGATAATTTTGTTGCATGGCTACTTTGGTTGATCACTTGACTTGGATTGACTTATTGACTCTAGATATTTTGATGAGATATTTTTGACTCTAGATATTTTGATGAGATATTTTCCATGCCATACTTGTGGTCATATAAAAGATAGCCATTCTATTTTTATTATCATTATCAAAAATACATTCTCTTTCCTCAAGTTTACTCTCTCCTTCTTCCTCTCAAGTCCTAGTGTCTCATGTGTTGAGAATCAAGGGATTAGTGAGACTAAGCTACTCAAAATCACACTCTACACACTCTAGGTTACTTAGTTTAGCACACTAAGTGATCTAGTTACCTCAACTTGGAGGTTTAGCTCAAGGTTGGAACTCTTGGGTGGATCTTCTATTACTTCGAGAAGCCGACGAAGAGGTGCTTTCCATTTCCACTCCAAGGAGCTCGCGAGGTGAGGGAGGACAGCGGGAAGACAAGAAGGACTTGGAACTTTAGGTATAATCTTCTTACATAGTAGATAAAATCTCTAGTTAGTTTGTTAGTTATGGTTTAGCTAAGATCTTGGAGTTTAAGTCGATATTACCTTGTTTGTAAAAATCGTTTTTTACCCGTTCCGTCTCCCCGCAAACTAGTAGGGTGTGTAACATCGACTTACACTAATTAGGTTGAAATACCCTTTCTATACATTTAAATAAACTACATTTGTACAGAGATTTCAGAGTCGTTACATTATACCCTCCTTATAAAAACTTCGTCCTCAAAATTTACATAGAGACTAATTTTCAAAGATGTGAGGGTATCGTACACGCATATCGTCTTCTCTCTCCCAACTCGATTCTCCTGGCGAGACCTTTCTCCACATCACCCGGACCAAGTTCACTTCCTTGTTCCGTAATATCTTTACCTTTAGGTCCAGGATCTCAACTGGCTACTACTCGCAGGTCAGATTGGTCTGTACTGTGAGCTCTGAGTGATCAAAAATGTGACTGAGGTCGCTCACATATCGTCGTAGCTAGGATGTGTAGAACACGTTGTGCACTCTTTCCAATGAGAGTGGTAGTGCTAAACGGTATGCCACTTTTCCAACTCGTTCGAATATGTTGAACGGTCCGATATACTTCGGACTAAGTTTACCCCTCTTGCCAAAACGTATCACTCCTCTATTCGGAGAGATCTTCAGAGATACATGCCCTCCGGGTTGGAACTCCAGATGTCAACGTTTTGCATATGCCCAATACTTTTGTCGGTCATGGGCAATGGCATCTTTTCCTTGATCGTGCGAACCACATCTACGGTTGTTACAATCATCTCTAGTCCAAGGAGTTCACTATTTCCAGCGTTGTCCCAACTCAGTGGGGAACAACACTTTCATCCGTAGAGTGTTGCGAATGGTGTCATCCTAATGTTTTTCCGGTAGCTGTTGTTATATGAAAACTCTACAAGGTGTAGGTGATATTCCCACGAACTCCAAAATCTAACATACAGGCTCTCAGCATATCTTCCAGAATCTGAATTGTTCGCTCGGACTGTCCGTATGTTTAGGAATAATACGCCATGCTGAAATTCAGACTCTTTCCTAGGCTAGCTTGCAGACTCTGCCAAAACTGTGATCGGAATCTCTTATCATGATCGGAGACGATGCAAACAGGTACTCCATATAATCTCATGATCTCCCGCATGAGTTTATGGGTATCAAGTATAGTACATCTTGAAGGTATAAATCTTACTTTAGATTTCTACTCACCTCCATGTACTTTCTTGCTAACGTCTCGGTTGACTGGACAACTCTGAATGGAAAAAAGTGAGCCGACTTGGTGAGTCGATCCACAATAACCTAAATTGTGTCATTACCCTTCATGCTGCGCGAGATAGCAGTCACGAAGTCCATGGTAATGTGCTGCCATTTCCATTCTAGGATTTGTAGCGGCTGAAGTAGACCAGCAGTTCTGTGATGTCCAGCCTTCACTTGATGACATACTAAACATTTTGATACGCTCCTTGTTACTTCACGCTTCATTCCATGCCACCAGTAATGTTTCCGCAGATCCTTGTACATCTTCGTGCCGTCGGGGTGTACAGAATAAGGAGAGCTGTGAGTTTCTTCCATCAACTCTTCTCGAATAGGGCCGACTGGCACGCATAAACGGTTCCCATACCGTAAGGATCCATCTTCATAGATGATGAAGTCAGTTCGAAGTCCACTTTCTACTTGTTCTCGGATCTTTTGTTGCTCGGCAGCATTTGCTTGAGCTGCCTTGATCCGATTGACAAGACTGGACTGGACTTATTAGTTCATCAAATATGAGGCGTTACCTGGCATAACTACTTCAATCTTCAATCCGTGCAATTCTTGCTGTAGTTTCCACTGAGCGGTGAGGTTCATCGCTAATGGCTAGCGACTAAGTACATCAAAAACTACGTTCACCCTTCCAGGATGATATTGTAAGTTGATGTCGAAATTCGCCATGAGTTCTAGCCATTTTCTCTGCCGCATATTGAGTTCCTTCTGAATAAATACATATTTCAGACTTTTGTAGTCAGTGTACATATCCACTCGTTCTCCCAAAAGATAGTGGTGCCAAATCTTAAGTGCGAAAATCACGGCTGCCAATTCCAGATCATGTCTTGGATAGTTGCGTTCATGAACTTTTAATTGCCTTGATGCAAAAGTCATAATTTTTCCATGCTGATATAGAACACATCCTAATTCTTTACCGGACGCATCACAATGTACATTGAATCCGCCAGATTGATATGGTATTACAAGAATAGGTGCAGAGGTTAACCTCGAATTGAGTTCTACAAAAGCCTTCTCACATACTTCTGACCACATGAATGTTTCATCTTTACGTGTGAGCTTGGTCAAGGGTGCTGTGATATTTGAGAATCCTTCGATGAAGCGTCGGTAGTATCCTGCTAAGCCTAAGAAACTTCTTATATCTTTCACCATTTTTAGTGTCGGCCACTCGTTGACAGCTGACACCTTAGCTAGATCTACAGAGATTCCTTCGCCTGAAACGATATGTCTGAGAAATCCGACTTGATCTAGCTAAAATTCACACTTACTGTACTTGGCGTATAGTTGTTGTTGTCGTAATGTCTCCAGGACAATGCGTAAGTGCTCGGCGTGCTCTTTCTGATTCTTTGAATACATTAGGATGTCATCGATGAAGATAACAACAAACCTGTCTAAGTACTCTCGGAAAACTTGATTCATCAGGTTTATAAAAATGGCTGGTGCATTGGTCATTCCAAAGGGTATTACGAGATATTCTTAATGGCCATAACAAGTCCTAAACACCGTCTTCAGAATGTCGGACTCCTTGACCTTCACCTGAAGATAACCCGAACGAAGATCTAATTTTGAAAAGACACAAGATCCACTTAACTGATCAAAAAGGTCATCGATGCAAGATAGTGGATACTTGTTCTTAATTGTTACCTCATTCAAAACTCGATAATCCACACACTTCTTGTAGGTACCTTCCTTCTTATTTACCAGCAGCATCGGAGATCCCCAACTTGAAGTACTGGGTTGGACCCAACCTTTCTTCAGTAGTTCATTCAACTGAATACAGATCTCTTTCAACCCTTAATCGGTACAGAGCTTTGATTATAGGTTGTGCGCCAGGTTGCAAATCAATACTGAATTCAAGAGCTCGATCGGAAGTCAAACCTGATATATCTTCAGGGAAAACATCCCCGAACTCTCGAACTTCCTCTGGATTCGATCTTTCCGCTTGCAACACTGCAATCTCTGCCTTTTTTAGTTTTTCTCTGTAGATGCTAGGCTCCAAGGTCCGATCTCCGCTTTTGAAATAGAACACCGGGTGATCTGGTATTTCAAACACTACCCTCTTTTGGCGACAGTCGATGGTAGCGAAGAAAGTTCCCAGCCAGTCTATTCCCAAGACTACGTCGAAATTTGGTATGTCCAGCTCCTTGAAGTCCACATAGAATTCTCGACTATAGACGACCACTGGACACAGATCGTATCTCATGGTTGCTTTTAGAACGCCATTCCCTAAACTGATATTCCAACTGGATATGAACGGATTAACTGGGATCGCATGAGTTCTTACGAACCGTTGTGACATGAAGCAATGCGATGCCCCAGTGTCGAAGAGCGCAAGTGCAGGTAAGGTGGCTACTAAGATTGTACTTAAGTCGCATGTGATAGGTTTAGGTATAGCAAATATAGATGAATAGGATATGAAATAACTTGAAAAGAAATAGGGAAGAGATTTACCAGTGATAACCTGACCCGTAGCTTTGGCCTCTTCGACCGACATAATGATTGCTTGGCGTCGCGGCACTTTCTTCTGTGCCTGGTTAAACACTCGGCGTTGAGATTGATCGGTCAGGGTATGGGGAGCCGGTGCTGGTAGAGCTAACCGGGTAGGAGGATTTTGGATCACCGGTCTAGCTGGAGGGTTGTTAGGTCCTCGGTTCTGGGAGTATGCTCCGATAGCATGAGTAGAAGACCCACAGATTAAGAACAAGTTGTTCGCCCTACGGCAGTTCTTCACTAAATGCCATGTTCTTTTGCAGTAGTTGCAAAAGTTTGGCCTGTTGTCGGCGAACGAACCTCATGGCTTCCGAGATGGTCCGTTGAAAACTGGCCTGGAAGAGACCCGTCCTGCGATCTGGTGCACATAGCATTTCACACCGGCCTACTGCACCTTGCCCTTCTTCTTCACAACTGCCTCATATCGTCGGGCAACCTTCAAAGCAAACTCATGGGTTGGGAAATCCTCTTTAGCGAGTGCTGCTTGGATTTTAGGGTCTAACCCTTGTTGGAATCGTCGTGCCCGGATCTCAGCAGTGGTGGGAATAAGGTGTGCAACGAACCTGTTATGACCTTGTGTTAGTAGTGTTGTAAGTGAGATAGAAAAAATCTACTTGAGACTATATGTTACCTGCCGAGCATGGTAAACTCAGTATCATATTCATCCACCGACTTGACCCACATCGAGCCTTGTTATAAATGGATGAATTGCTGCTCCATGTCAAAGCGGGCAGTCTCCGGAAAGTACTTGGTATCGAAGAGGTCTCAGATTGTTCTCCATTCTATCAGTTGCGCGAGACGGCTCCCCTCATCTTTCCACCATACTCTAGCATTATCGGTCAGTTGCAATTTAGCAACTCTTACCCAAGCTATATCTGACACTTGAGCCACTGACAGATCACCTTCAATTGTTTGAGCCCATTATTCTACTTTAAGTGGGCTCTCCTTACCCGAGAAGTTCTTTAGGTGCAGTGCCCGAAACTGCTTAACTCCAGGTGCTTCGGTTTCGGGGCGGTTCATAAGAATAACAGTTTGTTGCTGCTGACCCTCCAATAGGCTCTTGATAAGCTCAAGAAGTACCGTTTGCTCAGTGATAGGAGATGCAATGGTAGGTGGTGGTGGTGGTGTAGACGGTGGAATATTGCCGTTGACGTTTGTGCTGGTATTGTTTGGAGAGTCCATCTTCTTGATATAAAAAATATGTTAGGATAGATTCAAGAAATTTAAAATGCAAGGAATGTAAATATTTGTTGAACTCATTAATTTTTATGGTATATTGTTTACGACTTCATGCAGAACTGACCTGCATGGGCCACCAATAAAACCTGTCACGCCCTGCTTCCCAGTAGACAGAAACGATAACGTGGGAAACCCGCGGCATATTTATTCAGAGAAGATCATTACCTATATCATTACCTAAATAAATATACTAAGCGTATTGAAACAATAATACATAAATGCAAGAATAAATGGAGACTGTACAATTTTCAATAAATATCTTTATTTACATTCAACTTGAAATATATACAGGTACATGAGTTTCAATTGGAAAGTAAATACAATAAGGAAAATGCCTAGACATGTGGCATACATAATCTGAAAGAAAAAGGAAGTTAAACTATTCCTGAGTGACGATCTGGTCGTAATCCTCCTCGGTAGCCTCCACTTCCTCTGTCTCGACCGTATTTGACGAACATTCTAAGAAAATAAAGGTGGGTGGAATGCCCATCAGCGAACTAGCGCTCGGTAAGTCTCAAAGGTAGAATAAGGGTGAAAAGTGACAAATATATAATAAAAGAAATAATGTAAATGACCAGTAAAAAGTGTAAAGATCTGAATATGGGTATATGTATCTATAAGTCTTTATATGATCATTATGTTAACGTTATGTTCCAAGTGTCAATGTCAACACAACCGTAGAAGTATTCACGAGCTCAAGAGTAGGGCCCCAGGAGTAAGGAAACACGGGTCCATTGCATGTGTTAGTATCGGGACTCCAAGCTGTAGAAGAGTCGACCCAACCGAGATTCGAGTAAAAAAAAGGTTAATACGAGACTCTTGAAACTCCGTTGGATTCACACAAGAAACTTTC
Source organism: Agapanthus africanus (assembly GCA_030015575.1). Lineage (NCBI taxonomy): Eukaryota > Viridiplantae > Streptophyta > Magnoliopsida > Asparagales > Amaryllidaceae > Agapanthus > Agapanthus africanus. The sequence goes on along the minus strand of JASDDO010000024.1, from coordinate 830,425,392 downwards.
CCAAACACCTCGAGTATAATATCTATTATAACTGTAAGATAGCCTTGGTTGATTTGATTGGTTGATTATAACATGACTTGATCGAAACCATAGATTGTAAAAGATGAATAATGAAGTTGAGCGAATCGAGTAAAGTGCGAGTCATGTCAATTGCAATCTTGGATCGAGTCAAGTTAGTCGAGTAGATAGAGTTCGAGTTCACATTCAAGTTTAGATTCGAGTTTGGATTCGAGTTGAGTTTGAAGTCCAGTTTATATTCGAGTTTGTGTTAAAGTTATAGATATTTCATGTGAATTGATTTAACTTTTGAAATTCTTAAGTTCGGGAGTAATCGGACAACTGCTGTATATGGACGGCAGGATTTGTGTCTTTTTCCAAGACAATTGTCATTGATAACTCCGTTAAGTTGTCTAACCTGAATAGACAAGCACTCACTTTCTCCGGCTTTCTGGGACTCAAGAAAATTGATACCGCTTAAAGCTATATTAATATAGAGTCCTTAAATATTTATTGTTGTTGTTTACATTGTATTTATATTGTTTACATTTCTCGAGGGGATTTTATGAAAAATATTTTAATATTGTTTAAAAATAAATCTCGAGGGTGATTTATAATATTTAGAGTTTTTATGAAGATATATTTTAGTTTTGGTGGTATTTTAGTGATAAAACCTAGCTTTAAAAGTTTACGGTATTTTTATGAAAACTATTACTTTTAGAAATTTGGTGATATTTTATTAAAATTTTAATCTTTCCTTTTAAAAGTATAGTTTCATAATTTGTTTGTATTGAAAATATGGTTTCATAATTTTTATATAATTTTCCAAAGTTTAATTTGTTTTAAAAATGTTATATTTCATTTAAATTGTATTTTCTTTCCTTTCGAGACCGAATTCTCCATGAGGAGCTCTGCATCTCGCTCTAATATTCCAAGGATGTGCGATAATCTGCACCATCTATTAGCGGGTCCCCTAACGAGGGTTGTAGAGACGCAATTGCAAAAGGCGGTAAAAATATCGATAAAAACGTATTTTTATAAAAGTGATGGTATTTATTTGAAAAATGTATTCTTTTAAATTAACCATACATCTAAATATCATGCTATGAATTAAAAGTGTGCATGTGGGGTAGGTCGTTACCCCGTGAATTTCCTAGAGGTATATATACTAGTTATCGAAATAAAGGTTGTACTAAAGCTCGTGGTATTTTTCTGAAAAATTCGTTATATGATTATTTCACATAGAATTTTAGTTACACAAAAAGGTAAAAGATGTGAATATTGATTTGATGTGATATTAGGGTGATTATGTGACATATTGATCTATCAAGAATGATAAAAAAAACATTTAAAAGTAAAGATTTTAAACGTTAACTCCACTTCGTCGGTATGATTTTAGAATACAATTCGAGATGAAAAGAATAGAGAGAGAAATGACCTACAGGTTTCGTAGCATTAACAAGTGGGTAAGGAAGAGAGAGGAGGTCTCCTTGGAGTCGCAGTAGCGTCAGGAAAGATCCGGTCGTCGAGATTGGATCGCTACTCCTCTTGGCTTGTTTAACTCCACTTTGCACTTAGAGAATTTTGAGAATTTTTGATAGGGATTTCAGAATGGGGGAGAGCTAGGGAAGGAGTGTAATTATAGTGAAGAATTGAGTGTATAGGAATTAAAAAATTTGAATTAAAAAGAATTAAAATGGTGTTAATGAGAATTTGAATGGTCTCTGGTTGAATGCAGAGTAATCAAACAATACAAAAGAGTAGTGGGGAGTCAAAGAGACACACAGGAATAGAATAGAGCAATTTAGACAAGATCGGACCGCTGGTGGCGGGGATCTGGCGGTTGAATTTTCGCCATCTGCCTCGAGATTCATGCCACATGCTGTATTCAGTGTTAACTCCTCATTTATTCTGTTTGATTTTTTTTGAAACTTTTTCGATTCTCCGTGTATTGCAAATGTAACTCTTGGGCTTCCAAAAATTTAAAAAGAAAAATATAAAAAATAAACGGGACTGAGGAGATTTGAACACACAAGTTATGTCACAACAGTGTAGAGGCTTTACTAATGATCTACAAGTTGTTTTTTTTATTGAACAAAAATAACTTATAACTTTTAATCAGGCAGAAATACCCTTTCTATACATTTGAATAAACTACATTTGTATAGGGATTTCAGAGTCGTTACATATTTCCGGGTCTTCACCGTAAGGTTACTTAACTTACGGCAGGATGGGGATAGAACTAACGCGGATACAAAATATAAACAACGTTTATTTATATATATATAGTATATATCACATTCGTCTCACGCAATAATATCCAATCACGGAACGAGCGGAAACAAATAAATGAGATAGATGATATACTGGGAATTCCGTATTTTCGTTTAAGCCACTTACGAAAATGCAGATTCCACGGTCGTGATGAATAGCTAAGAACCCATACCCTTAGACCTCTACGAGCGTGGCAAGCAACTCTATCAATTCTAGAATTAGGTGACTCGATCTCGGATCTCCGAGATGGTCACCCACTGGATTCTAAAACCCGGCTACTTGAGCACTCCACCTTGGGTCTATCCGAAATACATGAAATGAAAAATAATAATACAACGGTGGCTACAAGCTCAACCCAGAAGTGCCTCGCAAAAGAATAATATTATATCACAAAGAATATTATATGAATGAAAATGAAAACACTTCTCACATGTAAACCCCTCTCCCCTCCGGCTATTCAATCACAACGATCGCATCTATTCCATTCCATAACCACAACACAAGTAAGATATGTGCAACCCCTTCTAATTGACATATAGCCGATATTTACAAACACATATACAAAAGAAAAGATAATCAATCATGTTTTAATTTCGATTTTGAAACGTTCCGTGTTGCCCATATACAAAGATAATATTAGATGAAATCTAGGCAAAATCAAATAATACCAGAAACCCTAAATTCAAGTTCACAAGACCCCAGAAGAAGCACAACACAAGACTCTATGCATTGGCCTCTAGTCGCGGGAAAAAGAGAAAATGGGCGGCCAAACCAAAAAAGTTAGGGTCTCGTGCTTCCCTGGTGATCATCTAATAGCAAGTAGAGTTCTCTGCAATTGTTTAAAAAAAATTTAGAAGCTCTAAAAATTTCAATAGAAACTTGGATTCTAGGTTTTCAAATACGGAACTATTTCGGTTTCGAAACACAAACGTCTACTATTGGGTGTCTATGATACCAGAGTTAGTTGCTAGTGCTCGTGCCGCTACAACTACGGCTTTTGCGGAATCGAAAAACTTTAATTTTAAGTGCGCGCTAGAAACTAAAACCCTAGAAATCGAATCCAAACACTTAATTAATAAAAACTAAGAGAGAATAACCACTAGGTTGAGAGCTACAACTTTTGAAGATGTGTTCTTTGGATCTTGTGTGATCCTCTTCTTGAGCTTCTAGAATTGCTTGAACAAGCTTGCGAAGAAGTCTCCCACGTCAAAGATGATCCATCCAAGAATGTCGATTCAAACTCTAGCTTCTACTAGTGAACTGAAGAAGCAACTGAAAATCAAGATTTGCTAAGACTTGATGCTTAGAAATGTAGTATTTGTATCAAGATACTCTCTTTCTTTTTCTTTCAAAGCTCAAGAGAAAAAAATGAAAAATATGATGAACAAGAGAATGGCTAGCATAATGATAATCTTCTCTCTCCTTTTCTTTTTCTCTTCTTTTGTTTAGAAACCTAGTGAGTGGATTTGTGACTCACTAGTGAGTCATAAGTTCATAAACATCTTGCAAAACCTAGAAGAGATAAGAAAAAGATAGAAGCCACCTCACTTGTACACATATTCATACATATATAAACACACACACACACACATATATACAACCATAATATCCGTATTTGCAATAAATACAGATACACGTATTTCTACCAAAATACGAATACCGTATTTGTATCGAAAATACAAAATACCCATATTCATATTAAGATACAAATATATCAAGACACAAAATACCGTATTCATACAAATAGTCGTATTCATATAAATACCGTATTTGTGTTAAAATACAAATATCTAAAAGAGAGCAATATAATACTAGCTCACATATCCGGCTATCTTTGAAAGTTACTAGTATTACCAAAATGTCCGATTAAACCACGTGTTTAAAATACACGTGTTTAATCAAACACCCGAGCGTATCAGAATACGCATACTATATCGTTTCGCCTGAACCGGGAAAACCCTCTGTGTGGGACTCTAAAGACTCGACAATACGCTGGCAGTACCTTTAACCACAAGCACATCAGTGGCACTATTTGTATATAACAGCTATCTAGGTCTCCGTCGAAAGGAAGGCTTCCAAGCAAACTCGTCTATATCCCTATTGAACCTATAAGTGACAATCTCTATGCAGTCCGGTCTGTTCGTCTGAGAGTATCGCATATCAAGTCTAGGGGGTGAAAAACGTCAGATCCCTAATAACCCGATAAGTCGTGCCAATATCAAGCTCTAATACTAATCGAGAAACTACAAGTCTCACTATCAATAAATCTCATCAGCCCTGGCCAGGGACGTATGGTATTGGTCAACCATACACAGTGCGACATCGACTCCCTATACCAGAAGAGATGAGTCCCCGCTTACTGCCTCCATGTGGCTCGGGACTTTACCCAGGTAAAACCTGTTTGCACAACTCGGTACAGCCGTGGTATGGTAGCAATCAAAGCACAATGGGAACTCATATGAGACAACTGACAATCTCAGGTCGACAGACTACCTTGTACTTATGTCACCTGAGAACTGCTATCTGACATTAGGTATAGTACTATCCAGCAACTCCCGGCGAGTCCGTCCAGTGTAACTCATAACCTAATGACCACCTATATACAATCTTTGGTGCTGTACACCAATGGCTGTTGGACCGGCCATCTCCCCTGACGGGAATAAGAAATGTATACACTAGTCTAATTTGGAGTATCGATACCCAGTCTCGATAATCCTACGACTAGAGACAATTTAAGGATGTATTTATAGACTACCTAGCTCCCACAAGTATGATTGTCATCACAACGTTGGTAGTTAAGCAAGAATCCTGCGGGTTTTATCAATATGTATTAGCGATATGAAATAACTAGTACACATGTTAAAATAAAAACAAATCAAATAATATACTATCATATCGAGCAAGACTGTCCTGTACATATATATCCCCATCATCATGTACAATAAAAGCCTTTAGGGTATACATATCCTAACATAGGTCGTTGGAAGAGGGCGACGATGATGATGAAGCGGAATGGTGGACGGGATGATGGTGAAGAAAAAGAAGATGACGATGATGATGATGACGGAGGTGGTTATAGTGGAGAATTTAGGGGAGGTCAAAAAAGGGGTGATGGAGGGAGATGGAAGGGTGGTGGTGGTGGTGATGATGATGAAAGGGTGGTGGAGAGGATGATGATGAAGATGATGATGAAATAGAGGCAGAAGGTTTTGTTTTTTTATTTTTTTGATTAGTTGAAATGAATTTGTTTTGATTTGGATTAGCTGTTGGATGATTTGTACAAGATTGGATTTTGATGGGTTGTCTGCTAAATTGCTCTAAAATATACATTAAGTTTGTGAATTTTTTTTATCATCATGGATTGAAAAAGAAGAAGACGATGACCATGATAATGGTGATGGTGATGGTGGCGAATTTGGGAGGTCTAAGAAAGGGATGGTGGAGGAGGGAGGTCGATGGAAGGGGCATAGTGGTGATGATGATAATGATGATAAGCGGTGGTGAAGGGAATAACGATGTTAAGGTTGGGGAAGGGATGGGAGAGGCGGGAGGAGGGGGAGGTCTGGGAAGCTGTGAGGGAGGCTGCGGAGGAGGTCGGGGCGGTGAGGCGACGGCGAGCGGCGACGAGATGGTAGTAAGAGTTAAGGTTATGCGGTGAAGATGAGGGTATTTTGGGAATAATCAAATTTTTTGATGACATGGTAGTTACAGCTGGCATGGCGATGATGTGTACCGTTAATATTAACGGGATACCGTTAGATAGGATAGTTTTCTGCAAAAAAAAACTATAGGTTAGTTAGCTGCCACGGGCTGAAACCACGGGCGGTTTGTTGGATTTAAGACATTTTTTTTATTTGTACTTGTTTATTGGTTTTTTTGGGCTGTTTTTCTTCTTGTGGGGTTGAGGGTTGGGTGGAGGATGGAACCACGTTGAATTTGTTTAGTTGCCTTCCCTTCTAAACACACCTTATAATTTGTTTGGTTGCCATCCCATGAAAATCGGAACTAATTTATCCTTCATAATTTCTTAACATCCTGCACAATTTTTATAGGTTGCTCGTCCATTAAAATAGAAATTAATTTATTTGTTGACTAAGAATTAGATTTGTTAGTTTCATCATATTTATTAGTATGTAAGTTGATATGCTATTAACTTAGAGATTATATTATGAAAATGAGTATAACACCAAAGCTTTTAAAAATTTCTCAAAAAGATTAATTTCTTTTCGGATTTCAATTATTTGAATTGTAAACAATCTCAAACCAATTATTAATGTGTCTTTAAACCTTTTCATTTAAACTTTTATGTAGGATTTAAACTTATATTCCAAATTAACCTTATTAATTTCAAACTTCAAATTGAAACATATAGATGCAATCATATCTCAACTAATGTGGTCTGATTAATCTCCTATTATATTAATCTATGCATCTCCAAATAGATTTTGATATGCAAAATATCAAATTTTTCATTCAAAAACATGTAATTCTCATAAACTTTTCGTCCCCCATGAAATGCAAACCTGGTTCCGTGGCTGGGGGTTGGTTCTCTTAGCTTAAACAACTTACACAAGAGAACACAAAAGTTACAAATAATTAACTAACCAAACTCGCTACACCACTCAAAACATCCTTGTTACCACCATTAATCTCAAACAAAAAATTATCGATTCTATCTCAACCCTTTATATTGACTATCTGCTGGGATTTATGGCTTGAGAGAAATGCGTAGATTTTCAATGATAGATTTTGAGGCTGTGACGAGTTAGTTTTTAAGTTGATTACTTTTTCTGTTTTCGCAATGGAAAGGGGCTACAAGCTGACTTGATCTATCAAGAAGACTGAACTTGTGTTTTTGTTGGCATGAGTGACTGAACATGCATTTGTGCACCTTCATTCGATGCATTTTGTTTCGTTTTACCCGTGGAATGCCTTTGTTGCAGGATTCAGAAAGATGTGCCATCTTCTGCAAGCTAGGAACGCATGCTGTGAGATGTGGCGGCGATGGCCCTCTCAGCTCTAACATAACTAGTATAATTAAGAAGGCTTATCATCTAAATTTTTGTTTTTCGATTCCCAACTATTGTTCGGTTGTTGTTGTCGTCGACATAATTTTCTTTTAGCATATTATCTTATCTAGTATGGTACCTTGCCCGACTTCTTACTTTTTAAAAAACAAAAGATTAATGTTGAATGCTGTAAAATGATTATATTTCCTGCATCAAACGTGAAAAGCACTGGCAATTATAGGCCTGCAAAAAGTTCTAACCTAATTAACATATTTTCACCGAACTATTTTAGTTATCTAAAACTAATGCAGTTTTATCACCAAGAAAATAAAAATAAAGAAATCTAAAACTGATGCAGAAATGTGGAAAAGGAAGGAAAAAAAATACATGAAATAATTTTTAGACATGAAGTCACAAGATTGGTATGCTTTGCTCATGGTTTCCATTCGGACTTCATACAAATTACATGAGTGCTGTTTTATAAACTTACTAAACATATATAATAAATGAGCATAAAATGCAAGATGATAAGAAATAAAAAGGATGAAACAAACCAATTCCATTTCAACTCTCTCAGACAAAGCAAGATACCTGCCATTAAGCCGCAGAACCTTATGTTCCTTTGTATAACCTTATGTTCCTTTGTATAATGGTAACAACGGTCTATTGCATTGTATTCATAGCACCAACGAAAATGTTTTATTAGGCCAGGATCTTATCCATTTCCTCAGAAGAGAAAAGTAGATCACATTTTGCAGTATTGGAGGTAACTAATGATGAAAAGGCGTTTGTCATTTAATTTTGGACAATATCTTTAATTTTGGACAATATCAACCCACATCCTATAAAGAATTCTTAATATCTATTCTTAACATGTTTTATTGGTTTTAAGTTATATTCCAATTTAAAACCAATTTTATTCCATAATGTATGATGTCTAAGTCAGGGCTTGGGGATTGCGCAGGGTATTTCTAAGTTGAATTCTAATAACTATTCTCACTGTCTTGCTCTTCTTCATTGTCTAAACCCCTTCTAATTGTGTCACTTCCACACAAACCTCCAAACCCTCCCACTTCCACCAAATCTCCAAGAGGCCTATCGAACGGTAAGCTTATTCAACTATTCGCCCGTCACAATATTTAATATGACGAAACTTGGTTTGGTATTTCTCTCAATATACCCATCGCCCTCATCCTCTCCCGCCAACAGTCTGGTTCGTTCAGGATGTTCTGGAAATAAAGAGATTTAACATAACAAAATTAGGATTAGTGTCCAAGGAATATTTCAAAAAGCATTGTCTCGCCCTTGCCCAGGGGTGTGTGTTCAGTCGAAAATATTGTAATGTTTAACATAACAATTTCCTCACTTTTCTATTCATTTAAGAATGTTTGTTATAAATATAACACGTATTACAAGTTCGTCTGGAAAATATCAATTCCCACGTGTTATACATTATAATCAACATTTTTTAGGAAATTGTATGTTTATTATTTCACGCATGATATTGTATATCTCAACAATCTTTATTGAGATTTTGTACAGAAAATTATTTCAGGACAACTATCGGAATCGCAAATTCGCCGACAAAATGCAGCAAATTAAAGAATTAAAATCTGGCAGAGATTCAGAAGAGATAAAAAGATTCCAGATATCAATTATAAACCCTGAAACCAATATAAGAAGACCACAGAAAAATGAAGCTGAGATCTCACCAAACGGCCGCAGATCCGCGGCCGAGTCAGGCCGATCCGCCGTGGATCCGCGGCCGAGTTAGGGCATCCGGTGACGGTACTGTTCCAGAAGCTTCATTCTAACCACCTAGCTTGTTGAAGATGCTCCATTGTAACAATTTTGTTCTGAAAACTTTCCTACAACAGCCTAGCTTCTTAAGAAAGCTTGATAACTACCTTATTCTAGAAGTTTCCCTATAACTACCTAGCTTCGTGGGGAAGATTAACCTAGCTTCTAATAGAAGATTGATGAAGGGCTATAAAAAGGGACCTAAGTCTAAACTAAAAAGTTGTTGATGGTAGTCGATTTCTAGCACACAAACCAAAACCAAATCCAATTCAATTCCTAATCAAGATCCAAATCAAGAATCGTTGAGAACAATATCAAGCGACTACATTTAAGATCCTTTACGCGAAACCGATCGTCATCAAGAGCGTGAGATCCTCGACAGGTCCAAGTCTCACGGAGATCGAGCAAAGCGGAATTCGACGAAATAATTACCTCTTCAAAGGAGCGATCGAGAGCAATTCTTGTAACCTCGGATTGAAGGAAGTGTAATTAGAAGTTGATTAATAAATGTGATCAATTGTTAATTCTCGTTTTCTTTTAACTTTTGCATTATGAAATTTCTAATTCTTGATTCTTTTGTTTTCATGATACGTAAGTGAAATCTCCGCTTGTAAAGGATTCGAAAGAATTCGGTAGATCAAATGGTGATGAAATCCTAAACTCATCTTAACTCTTATGAGAATTATGAACTTTAGGGGAAAAAATCGTCAATGACCAAATTTGGAATGAGATCACCGTTCTTGATAATTTCTTTGCAATTTGGAATTAAATGATTGATGATTCTCTTTGCTAAAGGCTAGATTTGAATGATGATCAATGAAAAGACAAGGGATGGTGAAGGAGAAACTCTAGTTTCTCCAAAAGATCTCTAATCTTCATTCATCGCCATCGTTCTAGCTATAATTCATCAATAGATAAGATAAGTTATTATTAGTATTCATCATTGCTACTAATTCCTATCGAATCCTACAAGCTATTCTACATTTTCTTGATAACTAAAATTGATTTTGGACATTTTCTTGATTACTATATCTTAAACTCTTTCTTGATTTTTTCTTGAAAACACTTCATCTAATAAATCTTGATTCATTTTCTTGAATTTTCTTTACTATTTTCTTTCGACTCAACTAAAGCAAGAACGAATAAATACACGAATCTCAGTGGACGATCCGTAGTCATTAACGAACTACATCGACACCGTTATTGATTGCGGCTATAAATTCTTTGATTGTGATAACACTTTTCAACACATCAAGATTCAATCAATCAAATGGCACCATTGCCGGAGATGCGTGCGTAATTTGTTCGTTCTTGCTATTTGAGTTGAAATATTATTATTCCATCAAAAATTTGAATCAAAATCGCATCGTGTGCTTAACGATTAGTGTGTGAATTTTGCAAGGAAATCTGGAATCACTGCATCAGGGAGGAAATTATTCAGATCATTTCATTTAGGACAGAGGAGCAAAGGGAGCAGCAGTACAAAAAATCATTCAAAGAACTGTTCATATGACCGCAGAACCGCGGCAAGAAGCTACAATCCGCGGCGGAACCGTGGCTTTCTGGACGATTTAGGGCTCCAGAATTCTTTGGTATATTCTCTACTTTCTTATCTCCTCTCTGATCTGTCCAATAATAACTTTTCTGCAGGATTCTTTGCAAAAATTCGCCGCTCAAAAATAAAATTTGTTGCGTGTTTTGATATTGGTTGTTTTGTATATTTTAATATGGAAATTAAGGGGCAAAGATCAAATTCAGATTAGGTGGGGATTTCATTACCCTTCCTAAGCCCCAAAAATCACAAAACTAGCATCCGCATCATCCTCATTAACTAAAAAATATCTAGACAAGACTCTAAGGACCGTCGCGCTCAATTAGAACAGAAGAAGATCGTGGATAATCTATTGCTTATCCGCATTTCTTTTGTGGTGCCTAAGGCAAGTGTGTCTAAGGCAAGTGGTTACTTAATTAGGCCCGCTACTTACGTAGCGGATACCTCCCACTTACCTGACACTTACCTGGCTATAGGAAGGATAAAGAGGTAGTAGAGAATTTATCCTGCGATTTGTTTTCTGGAAGTCTAGGAGCGGTCTAGTGACTTGACCTAGGTGACCGTAGATCTAGGGTTGATTGTGCATTTTTTTGTGTGATTTTTTCTAAATCTGTCTTTTTCAAAACAAACCATAAACAAACCACTTTCTCTAATTATCACAAACGCTGTCACTTGTGCTAAACCGTTTAGTGCATGCTCAGCTTGACACGGGATTCTAGTGCTCGTCTTGTCCCCATTTCTCCTATCGACTCCGAAGTCGGTAATTCTACATCTTCTTTTTCCTCACCACAAACCACATCCACTGAGATGGACGGTTCTCCAACAAATTTTAACACCACTCTGCCACCACCTGCAGGTGCGCTGAATCTACCGCGTATGTCTCTCCAAGAGAAATGCTACCCGATACATGGTTCTCTTTCTACTTGTCTTTCTATTCCACTAGCCAATGGGGATAATTTCGAAATCAAACCTCACTATATCAATCTTTTACCTAAATTTCACGGTCTCGAGTCTGAAGACGCATACGTTTTTATTACCAAATTTGAAAACGTATGTGCTATTATGGGCACTTCACAACTTTCTGTGGATGCTATACGTTTACGTCTTCTCCCATTCACTTTGTGCAATTTAGCCGAAACATGGTTTTATAACACAGTTGCACACTCTATTTCAAACTGGGATGAATTCGTCATAGCATTCCTTAAGAAATTTTATCCCAATCATAAGACCGCCCGTTTTCGTAGTGAAATCAATCAATTTACCCAGCTTCCCAATGAACAATTTTGGAAGTGTTTTGAACGATTCAAGGATCTGCTAGTCCAATGTTCTTATCACGGAATCCATAGATGGGGTCTGTGCCGAATCATATATGAGGGCATAAATCCAACAACAAAGCAGATGCTTGAATCCATGTGTCAAGGCAATTTTATGTCTAAAGACGATGGTGAAGCTTGGAAATTTTTAGAAGATTTTGCTAAAAAACTTTGCAATAGGAGAGTGTTAGTCAACCTTCATCTAGGGGTGGTATCCATCAACTTGATGTTTCCATAACAGTCAAAACTGAAATGGCAGCAATGCAAAAGAAACTTGAAGCTATTGAACATAAATTTTTATTAGCCTCCCTAAACCAGGTCACACTCCCTAAAACCGTGTGTGGATGCTGTTCCAATCCATCACATTTGACGGAAGAATGTCCTTTGAATTCTCCGTTTCAAGGTCAAGAACACACTAATGCTGTTTTTCAGCAACGACCTAGAAACGATTCTTATTCTTCCACTTATAATCAGGGTTGGAGGAATCACCCTAATTTTGCTTGGAACCTACACCAAACTCAAAATACGGTTCCAAACCAAAATAACTTTCAAAGGGTCCCTCCACACCAACAGCAACCATTACAACTGAGTCAGCACCCCTTTCAACCACACAATTTTCAAAATCCGACCAACACTTCTGCACCGTATAAAAATTCTTTGCAATTGGCCGGTACCGATAATTCTTCTTCACTCGAACGAACCTTGGATTTATTCATGAAACATTCCATCCAAGTGTCGGCTGATATAAGGTCTTTTATCGATGATATAAAGAAGAACTCCGCCTCCCACGGTGAGAATATTAAATCGATAGAAACACAAATTGCACGATTAAATGCCGAAATGAGTGCTAGAGAGAAAGGGAAACTTCCATCGCAACCCCTACCGAATCCTGGGCATTCACAACACTACAATGTGAGTGCCATTACAACGTTGAGATCCGGAAGAGTGCTGAATAATCAAGTCGGTGAACAGATTGATATTGATAATGATGAAATAATCAATGACACCCCGGCTTCCACTTCCACTTTTGACCCTAGATCATCTTCTTGCGAGCCTATTCTCCATTTTCCCCAAGGCTCGAACCCTCCCCCACCTTCTTCTAGTCAACCAAATACGATCCCCACTCAAATTCTGGGATCTGTTCCATCCACACAACCTTCTTCAATGTCGGACCCAGCTTTTATTGCTAAAGCTCCTTATCCAAATCGGTTAAGAGGAAACAAACCAAGTCCACAAATGAAGAAAATTATGGAAATGTTTAAACAGGTTAACATAAATATCCCTCTCCTAAATGCTATACAACAAGTTCCGGCTTATGCGAAAATCCTTAAGGACTTGTGCACTAGGAAAAGGAAGACTCAAGTGCCCAAAAAGGTATTCATGACGAATAATGTTAGCACAGCTTTTACCCCACAATTACCAAAGAAACGTAAGGACCCTGGATGACCTACAATCTCTATTTCTATTGGGGGTAAAAATATTAACCGTGCTTTACTAGACCTTGGCGCTAGTGTTAACCTGCTTCCATACTCTGTCTACGAGCAGTTAAGGATTGGAGAGTTGAAACCAGCTCATTGTACTCTCCAGATGGCAGACCAATCCATCACCAAACCTAGGGGTGAGCTTGAGGATGTGTTGATAAAAGTCGGGGAATTTATATTCCCTATGAACTTTATTGTTTTAGATACACAGCCTTTAGCGAACCCACGGAACTAAATTCCGGTGATTCTTGGTCGACCCTTTCTAGTCACTTCCAACGCTGTCATTAATTGTCGAAACGGTTCCATGAACCTAACCTTTGGGAAAATGACAATTGAGCTTAACATTTACAAGATTGGAAGTCAGCCATCTGAACCCTCTGCTCACATTCTTGATGTCTGTTCTGTCCACGAGATAGCTCCCGAAAGCTGCAAGGTTGATGAACTTTGCTTTGATGATCTCGACGACATTAGCACATCATTATTTGATCTTGCACAGTATCATAGTAAGGACACCTTTGACGAGTCCACTCCTGAGTTTGAACCTTCTCACTCATCACAAAAGTCAGACACACTTTCTCAGTCTGTATCCTTTGCAGGTTATGAATTTCTTCGAGAATCCGAATGTTATTCACTTACCCTACCTTCTATTGTCTCTCCGCCAATACTAGATCTCAAACTGTTACCTTCTCATCTTAAATATGCATGTTTCCCCAATCAGAGCAAAACTCTGTTTGAATTTCAAAAATTCAAAAATTGAAGCAACGCTTCAGATTTCTTGCGCTGCGCGCCACGTGTCAAAAGCAGATACGCCAGCGCTGCGCCCAAGACAGCGCACCCAATCAGAGCAAGGCTCTATTTAAAATTAAAAAAATAAATAAAGGAAGCAACGCTTCAGATGATCTGCGCTCTGTGCTGGGAGACAATTGTCAGCGCACTTGCGCTAGCACAGTTGCGCTGCGTGACACGTATCAGCGCAGTTGCGCTGCGCTCTGCGCTGCGCGACACGTGTCAAGCGCAGGTGCGCTTGCGCCAGCTGTGCCAGCGTTTAAAACAGAAAAATTCTGGAAATATTTTTCTAATCTTATTAAAACAATAAGATTCTCTTCTGTAAAACAGAAGACCTTGGATCAAAGATCCAACGGTGGGGAAAAATCCCTAAATCACTCAGAGAAAGATCTCTTTAACTGATTTAACAAATCAATTGGCACTATATAAAGGCCCCTCGACTCCAAGTCTATAAGACACACAGAAAAAGAGAAAACACAGAATTCCTCAAAAAGATTTTGAGAAAAACTCAGAAAAAGAAAAGGTAAACCTTTTGAATAAAAGAAGAAGTTCTTCTAAAAAGACCAATGATCTAAGAACAAGATCAAAGATCTTCAATAAAAGAAATGATAATATTAATAAAAACGAAGTAATTTACTTCTTTACTAGATCTTTTGATCTACATAAAGGCATTGCCTTTTGATGAACCACTGGTTCTTGAAATTTGAGGTAGAACCTCTCTGGAAAAAGAAAAAACTTATTTTATTTGATCCAAATATTAAACAGTGCCTTGCACTTTTGAAGTTTGCACTGTTGCGCTCCTTGGATTGGCGCAAGCCACCAGGGAGCGCCACGTGTCAATCACAAAACAGCTGCGCCTTGCGCTTCTAAAGCAGAGCACTACTCTCTTAAATTGGCGCAAGTCATCAGAGCGCGCTACGTGTCAGCAGCGCAATAGCGCAGCGCACTGGCGCAGCGCACTGCGCCTGCGCTCACCAGAGCGTGACACGTGTCACCTCCACATGCGCTTGCGCTCATTAATTGACGCAAAGCGCCTGACAGGCCACGTGGCACTCTGTCAGAAAAATAAATGCTTTGCATTATCAAAGAAGGGCAGAGCCCAATTAAAAGGGCCAAACAGGCCTAATAAAATGCAATGCATTATTAAAAAAGGGGTAAAACCCAAACAAAGGTCTGTCAGACCAAAACAGATGTTGTGCATTATTTAAAAAGGGTCAGAGCCCAACTAAAGGTCTAATAGACCAAACAAAAATGCTATGCATTATTAAACAGGGACAGAGCCCTAGTAAAGGCCTAGTAGGCCAAATGCAAATAAAATGTTGAACATTTTCAACAGGACTTAGCCCAATTCTGGCCGTAAGTCCTCAAATTAAATTGACTGAGCACGACCTGCTCTCTCAAATCAAATTACACCCGGTTCAAGGGTACATCTCCGAACTCCTCTGATATTTGTTATTGTAATCCTTCAACGTCGTCAGAGAGGTGACGGGTCCCGACAACCACACATCAATATGGACTGTGGGGTCCTTAAACTCATGGACTAACGCGTCCTTAAACTCATGGACTAATGCGTCCTTAAACTAACATTCGTCCCCAAAATGGGAATGTTGGACCTCTATGTCTCTAAACTGGAACAATAGAGCCCCCAAATGCTCTTTTGTCGGATCTAAACGATCCCGTTTAAGTTGATCTTAGCCTCAAATATGGCTAACGTATCCTTAAACCTTCAGACAGACTTTAGTCCCAAATTGGACTATAGATCCTCCAAACAACTCTGGTTCAAGGGTACATCTCTGAACTCCTCTGATATTTGTCGTTGTAATTCTTCAACGTCGTCAGAGAGGTGACGGGTCCCGACGGCCATATGTGCAATGGACCACTATGGAACAATAGAGCCCCTAAATACTCTTTTGTCGGATCTAAACGATCCCGTTAAGTTGATCTTAGTCTCATATCAGACTAACGTATTCTTAACAAACGTTTGAGTTGATCTTAGTCTCAAAATATGGCTAACGTATCCTCAAACCAAAACCCCAAATCCAAATGTAAGAAAATACGGATTTGGACTAATCCACGTCCTACGGGTGACGACATAAATTAGTCTCCATATACAATCCACGGGCAACCACAAACAAAACAAACACCCACGACACGAAGTGAAATTCTGGAGAAGGAGAAAGTGGTTACCGCGACGCGGTGGCGTAATTAACTGCAGGGGCTTGCGCCTGCAGGGAAGAGCGTCCCCACAATCAAAAACCCCTCGAACGAAGGGGAATCTGATGAAGTCCGCTACATCGGCCGCATCCGTCTAAACCTCCGATACACGGTGCCATAAATCAACTTGGCATCTTCGGAGAGGTGGACGGATAAAACCAAATAGCATCTGCCCCGAATCTCAGGCAAGACGGACCTACGCGGTCGCGTCTCTGTATTCGGAGGGGAACAAATTCTGGAACGCCCGGTGGGACCTTTTCCTCTTTCCACTCCACACTTCGTGTGTCGTGTTCGCGAACGAATCGCGGTTCGCTGTGGTTGCCCGTGGATTCGAGGTACTTAGATTTGGTGTCGTGCTCCGTGCAGAAAACAGAAGATCAATGGCTTCAAACTGCACTAACTGCAACTGCAACTCTCGCTCTGTCCCATCCGGAGGAGTGACTTACGGGCCCCAAGCGGCCTCCATCTTCGCTATGCCGGTGGAACTGGTAACTCAGGCCACCACTGGGCTATTCTTCGGGACCATGATCCCACCAATGAGCTTCAACGCCCCATTACCGTCGCAAGAAGCTCCGAAGAAGTCGGTCTTTGATCGGCTTACAATTACCGCAGCCCCTCTCAACAGGTCGCCCAAGTCCAATGCCTCCGTTTTCAGCAAACTGGACCAAAGCTCAAGCGGACCCGTGAGGAAGCCCGCAATACCAGAAGGCGTCATCCCGAAGCGGATAGCTATTCCTACTCCTAAATCCACCAAGGCGTCTTCTCCAGCTAAGGGGTCAGTCTTCACAAGACTGTCCGTGTCAACTCCCGCTCCTGCTATTCAAAGGACATCAGTTTTCAACAGGTTGACACCGGCAACAGCCCCTTACCTAAACAGAGGGCAAGGCAAAGCCATCCTCACCACCGAACCAACTCCAACAGCTCGACACGCTCGCCGTCGTCACTGGCACCGGGTAAGGAAAGCTGGGGGCAACTCCCCCTCTGGAATAACTCCGCCAACTCCGATGGTGGAAATTAATGCTGCTGTTCCGACCGGGAATAGCTTTGAACCACTAAGAAGGGTGCACAAAAACTCGCCAACTGCCGTATTGAAAAAATCTCTTACACCTCTGAATAATGCCCCAAAGATGAAGCTGGAGCAGCCCCCTCAACGTCTGTCCTCTAAAATTTACAAGGTCTGGCGTCAAGTCCAAGACTCCGTAATAGATCAAGACTATCTCCGCCGACAGAAAAAAAAAATGAAGGTTCGGCAGGAGAAGGACTACTCTGTCGAGCCAGAAAAAGCAACAGCTACTTGGGTGCCCACTATAACGGCCCCTCAACTTCGACCCCCCACAAAAGAAGGAGGTCGGAGAAGATCCCTGTGTCTTTGGCGAATCGCAAGACCACTGAATCTAAACGCCCCAACTCTGGGGGCATGGTGGTGCACACTGGTTATATGGCTTCCGGAAAGGAGGAAAGCCGTGCTTCGACGGCTCACCAACCGCTCACCCGATCCGTGACAAAAGCCCAAGAGCCACAGCAGAAGCTTCAAGAGATGATGACTGCAATGGCCGCACTCACCGGAATCATCAGAGCAGCGTCACGAGCAAGAAACTGACGCTGACTTCCTACGCAGAGTCCTCGAAAAGAAGGACAGAGAAGCAGCAGAACAAGCTGCCAACATAAAACAAATGGCGCTTCTCTTCCAAGACATGGTAGGAATGATGTTACAGCCGGATCCTCCAGCTGAAGATCCTCCGATTACCCTTGAAGACAACAGAGGAGAAACGCCAGATCCACCTCCGGCTCTTTCAGCAGCCAAGGAGGAAATTATCTCCAAAGCCGCCCTAGACGACTATATAGCTCAGCAGATACGAGTTCATCAGGCGAATGAAGCGGCTGGGCAAATTGTTAGAACCGGACGACCCTATCCGGGATGGTATGACCAAATCAGTTACCCGCCGGGATATACGATCCCTAAATTCCACGTGTACAAGGGGACAGGGAATCCACATCAACATGTCGCTCAATTCAGAGCCTTATGCGGCAACACTGGAGGCGATGACAAGCTGTTGCTTCGCCAATTCGTTGGCAGCTTAACAGAAACGGTCTTTGAATGGTATTCGGAGCTACCTAACGACTCTGTCAAAACATTTGCGGAGATGGAGCTACTGTTTACACAAAGATTCACGAGTGCTAGTGAACGCACCCCGATAACAGCACTGATCAACGCCAGAATAAGGCCAGGCGAAATGTGGGTTCAATACGCAACACGATGGCAGAATCTGTGGTCGAAATGCGAATAGCGGATCGAAGAAGCACCTGCGGTAGGTATGTTCGTGGGCACTCTTGATCCGCAAGCAACCATCTTGCAATTCATGATGTTCTTCAAACCGACCATGTTCCAGGTTTTAATTGATAAGCTAGCCCAGATGGATCAAATGGGTCACAGACCGTCTCCTCCAAAGCCGGAACCCCGAAACGACAAGGGTAAAGGGAAGGCGACCTTCGTTGCGAACTCCCAACAGCAGCCCAATGCCCCAAAGTTAGCGGATCAACTGGAAGAAAGACGACGGTATTATAATGAAAAAATGAAGCGCCCTTACTCATTCCTGCGGGATAAAACGAAGAAGCTGTTCGAGCTGGCGATGCGCAATAGGCTTATCTATCTCCCGAATCCAAGGAGACCACTGCAACCCAGCGAGGTGAATAATCCCAATTATTGTCCTTACCACCAAACGGTAAGTCACCCGATCGAGGATTGTTTCATCTTTAAGGGATGGATCGAGGATCAGTACCTACAAGGCAAGTTTGCGCTGCCTAAAAAGTGGAAAATAAACCCACCACAAACGCACACTCCAAAAAAGACGGATACACCGGGGGCAACTTGTTCTTTTGTTGAAGAAGTTCCGTGGGAGGTTGTGCTATCAGCCAAAACCAAAAAGATGCTGAATGATCTCAAGACATGCCCAGCGATCAGGTGGAAGAACCCGCTCGAACCCCAGATCGTCGAAGGGATGCTGAAACCGTGCCCAACTCCAAAGATCGGTGGTGATGGCACAAGCACTCATACCCAACCGTCCAAATCTTCAAAGAGGAAGAAGAAGAGATCCAAAAAGCCCGTGAAGCCTGGCGACAAGCGCACGGATTTGCAAAAACAGATTGACGCGCTGGAAGAGTATAACCAGAAGGCGCGGATTCCAGTTACGCTCCAAGAGTTCCTCAGCCACGTCCTCGAGGACGAAAACGATGGAGAAGACTCATCAGATGAATCTGAGGACTACGTAGCAAGTTGTCGTGTAATCTCTCACTCGTCGATAGATGATAAAGAAGCTCCTTGCACCGAGAAACGGGGGGCAAGTCCTGAACCGGAACTTCTATGGCCGTCAGACGAGGTGATCGATGCCTACCTGAATGAGATTCGTCTGAAAAGTAAAGCCAATCAGGAGCGTGAGATGGCCATATTGGAAGGAGCCAAACGCCGGCGGCTAGACGAAAGAGTCGAGGAACTCCCGTCAAATCAAAAGACATCCGTTGCTGATAAAAACAAATTCAAGACGAGGAAAATGTTTGCTAAAGCCATATCAATGGGAATGAAGCTACCACTCTCTGAAGAAAACACTCTCGGTGGAGTAGAGATGCATCCTAATTACTGCTTATATTATCAAAAGATCGCACATCCTACTGAAGACTGCGACTCCTTTAAGTGTTGGTGGCAAGGGTATGTCGCTCGCAGGCAACACTTCAACAGGACAAAGCGTGAAGCTCGTAGACCACGGAAGAATGCGATAGATGAGCATAAAAGAATTGTTGGCAATTGTCATAGGATCGATCCTGAGGGACCACGAGTTCTCACCTTCGGGAGCAACTCCGACAAAAAAGTAGCCCTCGGCCCTCTCTTCAAGGAGTCAATCTCCGAAGAATTGAGGAGTTGCGAGAACATTCAGCCGTGCAATTGCACGATACCCGGAGAGAATCTCGGACCCACAAACAACGGAGCGAACAAAAAGGATAAAGGAAAGGGAAAAACGACCTTCGTCGCCAACACTCAACAACAATCGAGTGGCCCTAGACCGGTTGTTCGCCAAAACAACAAGCGGCAACCCCTCTATGAGAGATTGAAACGTCCTTACTCATTTCCCCAGGATGAAACAAGGAGGCTGTTCGAGCTAGCAGTGCGCAACAGGCTTATCACCCTACCGGAGCCAAAACACCAGCTACAACTGAATGATGTCGACAATCCTAATTATTACCCTTATCACCAAGTATTGGGCCATCTTATCGAAAACTGCTACGTTTTCAAAAACTGGGTTGAAGACCAATACCAACAGGGCAAGTTCGCGTTGTCCGAAAACTGGAAGGTGAGCCCGCCACAACCACATGCTCCGAGAAAGATGGATATGCCGGGGACATCATGCTCATTCATAGGGAAAGCCCCATAGACCGAAAAGTCAGTAAACTAGAGATTCGCCTCAAGTACGGCGACGGTGGACCGCAATGTCCTAAAACTTGCAAATGACCGAAACGTCTTTAAACTACTACCGCAGCATCCTCAAGCTGACGAGATAAAAAAAAATAAAAATATATATATATAAAAATATAAAAACGGTATGTCCATAAGCAAAATGGGCACGGATGAAAACCCGAAAGGGCTCCGTGAGTAAAAACAGCAGGGCTACCGGCGAGTGTTTGTGAAAACCCAGAAGGGCGCAACCTCGTTAGATAGAAAAAAAAGAATAAAAAAAACAAAAAAAACGGTATGTCCATAAGCAAAATGGGCACGGATGAAAACCCGAAAGGGCTCCGTGAGTAAAAACAGCAGGGCTACCGGCGAGTGTTTATGAAAACCCGAAAGGGCGCAACCTCGTTAAAAGACACTTACAGGGTCCTCTCGACCTTGT
Source organism: Agapanthus africanus (assembly GCA_030015575.1). NCBI lineage: Eukaryota > Viridiplantae > Streptophyta > Magnoliopsida > Asparagales > Amaryllidaceae > Agapanthus > Agapanthus africanus. The sequence continues at coordinate 830,404,083 of JASDDO010000024.1, read as the reverse complement.
AAGGAGTAACCACCCGCGTGAGATCCTTACGACTCACAAGGGAGCAACACACTTAGGGATCCTCACGATTCCTAAGGAGGAATTACACTTGCGAGATCCTCACGACTCGTAAGGAGAACTCTCTTATGGGACCCTCACGGCTCATAAGATTTGAAAGTCTTAAGTTACAAAGACCTGAACCTGTTCTTAAGTAACTCTCACAACCTTCGATATTGCCCTACAAGCGGCTCGATACTGACCCTTGTATACAATCCACGGGCGCGAATAAACATTTCCATAACCAAGTCCTACCCGTGACTAGGGATATGTCCATATGGCGAACAACCCTTGTAAGTCCTCTTGACTTCTAAGGAGAAAGCACTCTTGTAGGATCCTTACAACTTACAAGAGAACACACACTTAGGAATCCTCACGATTCCTAAGGAGAAAACACACCTACGAGATCCTCACGACTTGTAGAGAGAAATACCTTTGTGAGACCCTTACGGCTCATGAAGTCAAAAGCCTTAGTTGACAGGATCCTAACCCTGTTTACTAAGCCATCTTTGTTCAATATCGACAGAGGCAGATGATGATTCGCTCCTGGCAATATTCCAGTGGTAGCGGTGCTGATGCCAAAATCGGTGTCTAATCCCAAGCTTGCGGCGGAAAGACAGCAAGCCACACATGCGTACGAAATAGCCGAAATGATGGGGCAACTTGCAACAAAATTAGCAAGTAAAAAAAATGTATGCATGCAAAATAGCCAAAATGATTGGGCAACTCGCAATAAAAAGCAGCGAGTAAAAATAAAAAATAGCCGAAATGATTGGGCAACTCGCAATAAAAAGCAGCGAGTGAAAATAAATAGCCGAAATGATTGGGCACCACGAAAAATAGCCGAAATGATTGGGCAATCGTGAACTTCGCGATATAAAAGCTGAAATGATAAAGCATCACGGAAAGAAACAAAATGAAAAATACATAATGAAATTGTATGCCCTACAGGCGATAGCACAGCAATCCCTGTATACAATCCAGGGGCGCAAACAAAGAAGGAAACACATCTTCCCTCCCCATGCTCCATCAAAAAACGGAGCCAAGTCTTGACAGTAATTCATATAAAACCTGAAAGACAATCGGAGATCATCTCGCACCAGCGCGGAGTGGTCACCACCTCGACGTCCGTCTCAATACAACAGACGAGATGTCACGACAGCGTTCTTCCTCCAACGGGATTCGGACGTGACAAAGCAAATGAAGTGAAGGCCAAATTCCTAGCTTCACGGTCTTAACGGCAAGTCATATAAAGCCTGAAAGACAATCGGAGATCATCTTGCACCAGTGCGGAGTGATCACCACCTCGATGTTCGTCTCGATACAGCAGACGAGATGTCACCTCAGTGTTCTTCCTCCAACAGGATTCAGACGCGACAATCAAACAGAGGACCCACGGCAAAGTCCCTAGTTCCAAACCTCGACGGTTCACCAACAACCTAGAGACAACCGCGACATTCGTCTCGATATAGAGGACGCAATGCCAGCAAACGAAGCAAAGGCCAAATTCCTAGCTTCAGGGTCTTGACAGAAAGTCATATAAAGCCTGAAAGACTATCGGAGATCATCCCACACCAGTGCGGAGTGGTTATGACTCATCGGGGCTCTCCAAAATGAGCCTAAGCTCAAGTAAAAAGTGACATGGAATATCCCTACGCTTGCTCTTTCGACGGTAATATTACCTGGAAGATTACTTGAAGACGTCTTGTCCATCCCCCGAAGGGATCAGAGACACGACAATCGCAAGGCTACTCGAACAACAAGATCGCCTATCGAGGAATACATCAGCCAACGCGACGGTATGACGGACAAAACCCAAAGTACCATAGACCCTAATGGACCTTTTTCGTAAAGAGCAGAGGTTAACTGTGACGTTAGGATACTCTTACGAGAAATGCTCGATTCGTCTCGACTCATAAGGAAATTCGTGTCTTTACGAGAACTACTCGATATGTTTCGACTCGTGAGGAAAAGCCTTAGGCGGCAGGGATTAAAAACATGTTTCCTAAGCACTGGGACCCTGCAAGTAGGTCCAAAATGGACTCTTGCATACTATTCACGGGGCACACTCTCCAAAGTTGAATCTCGACAAGGAGGGAAACAACCGCTTACGGGTCCTCTCGACTCGTAAGAGGGAAAATTCTCTTCTAAGATCCTTACGACTTATAAGAGAAAACGTACTTAGGAATCCTCATGATTCCTAAGGAGAAAATACACCTACGAGATCCTCTCGATCCGTAGAGAGAAAATTCTCTATGAGACCCTCACGGCTCATAGAGTTGAAAAGTCTTAGGCAGCAGATCTGAACCTGCCTCCTAAGCCATCATTACCTCTTGAAGAAGCCAAGACAAGATGCTCGCTCTATCATCTGTCAACCATGTTTACTAAGGCAGCATACTGATAATAAAAGAACGAAGAAAGCACAGAAATGACACAAGACATTACAAAGAATGTATATCTTTTATTCATAAATTTGATTGAGTACAAGATATATTATGTTAAAGAATAAAAGAAGAAAATACATTTTATTTACAATTGCAAATGGTACAAAATGTTCAAGGAGAAGGAAGCGTCTTAAATAGCCCCATCAATTGCTCGCGCACTTCCTTCAATGCCTTCTCCTGATCGGCTGCCACCGCCAGTTCTGCTTCCACTTGAGCCCGCTGCTGTAGGAAGGATGAAAGCTGCTCCTCAACTGCCTGCTGCGCTGCGTTGCGACCTTGGGCATCACGCTCAGCGGCATCGAGCTTCTGCTTTAGTGCTAGCCCATCAGAAATACTTTGCAGAAGGCCCTCGAAGATAGCCTTCACCCGGGCAGCGTTCGCATCGGCTTCAGCACGCAGGCGAGCAGTCTCGCTTGAGGACTCTTGGCATTCCCTCAGCCTTAAACCTGCTTCTTGTTCCAAATGGCGGAAGTAAGAAGCGCTTTGCTCGATCCATGGCGCCCGTCGAGTGCTCGCGGCCAAGATCTCGGGGGCAGGACGCATAGACTCCAACTGATGCAGCCGGGCCTCGATCTCCCTGCAGTGATTAACCCAAGACTTGACGACGCCTTCATTATGAAAATTTACAAGCGTCGCCAGCATCGGATTAACCTCCGCAGCAAAATCTGCGGAAGATGGGCGAACGTCTGCGTCAAGCTCTTCAACGTATCCGCTCAGCATTCCCAAACTCATCGCAGCACCCTTTGAAGATGGACGTCTCAAGAAAGGGCCTGCCAGCATTATGATGTGAGGCTCGAAGGGGGCCGGAATCGGAACGACAGCTGAAAAAACAAAACACGATTAGATGACGCTTCAAGAAATCTAAAAAAAAATCATCAATGAGGGAATTTACTATACCAGCTGCAGCAGGCGGCAAAGCCGGGAGGACCGGTGGCGCAACTGATCTTTCATCTCCCCCTTCGATCTGTAACACTGCAATCAGGGCCAGGAAAAATCAGAAACAAGTTCATTATTGGAAAAAGAAAGAGTATTAATGGAAAATTATACTCACCAGTGCCACTAGACGAAGCAAGCTCCAACGGGAAGGAGAAGTGTGGGCGCAGCACCTGATAAAGGTGATCGAAAAGCAGTCCTGCAAAGACGCAATAGTACGACATTAGTACATAAATTATGCGGCCGAAAGATAAAACTAATGGGTTACAAATCCGTACCTTCCAACATTTGCGATGGCGCGAGAGAAGGTAGAGAAGTAGCCACCGTCAAGGCAGTAACTGACGGCGCTCTCTCGAGCAATGGAGTATCAGTACTGGCCGCGCCTGCGTTAGAAACAAGATAAGCACTGTCAGAAAAGTTGCAGAATAAAGAAAAAGACAGGTAACCAGAAATTTACCTGATGATGATCCAGCCGAAACGGCGGTGTCTCCCTCCATCGACATGAGACCACCTCCCGACGCCTCATCGCCAGACTCTACGGGAGCCGTCGTCGTGCTCACGTGGCCAGGAGACGGCGGAGGATCGTAGGCGGGGAGAGAAATGATCGGAGCATTGCCAGTCTCTTGAAAAAGAACGGCCGGCTTGTCCTCAGGAATCATGCCTGTCTCACCCGCTACTCCCCCGGGCTCAGCGGTCGTGGCCGTCTCATCCACCATTGCCATGGGGTTGTCGGACTCAAGCGCTCCATCCGCTGTTGCCCCAGGCTCGGTTATAGAAGCCTTCTCATTTGCCGCTACCTCGCGCTCGGCAATGGTGGCCGTCTTGGGCGCGGTAGGCATGACTGTCTCATCAGCTGCTACCTCGGGTCCAGCAACCCCAGATAGGTCACCCACCGTCGGCTCGGGTTCAGCCAGTACCTCTTCCACTGTCCCCTTAGGCTCGACGGTTTCCGCCTCCCCTTCGGTTGGACTTGGCCCTGCAAGATAAGATATATAAGAACCGATAGGTTTACAATTCTTACCACAAAGTCTCGAAGGACACATTACCTGAGGTGGATCGATCGTTGGCCTCCCGAACTGCACGCGCCGCCTGTCTATAAGCGGTAGACAAGGCGACCGGAGGCTCCTCGGAAGGAGAAGCAGCGGGAATAATGTTGCTTGGGCCCGCCCCTACAGCCAAAGCAGCTCTGCGCTCCATCGCCTCGCGCCTCAAGCGCTTCCTCTCCTCCCGGGCCGTCACGACGGACCTCTTGGAAGCCTCTATCAAGACGTCATCGTCCTCGTTTAGAGTTGCCTCCAGAGCCTTCAAGGCATCCCTCATCGGCTTTTTAAGTCAAGACTCTCGCAGCACCCCCGAAGAGACCGGGACATCGGTAGTTGGCCTGGGGAGAGTCTCCGCATCGGCTTGCACGACCCCTGCAAAGAGACAAAGAGAAGATTAGATTGGCTATAAAAAAAGAGAGAGAATAAAGACTCAGCGAGCCAAGCCATACCAACGCCCGACAGAGCGCGTTTTCTTTCCTCCTCCTGGAAAGTTTTGAGGGAAGTGGCGATAGCTTCTTCAGTGGTGACGACTGCTAAAAAAGGGGAAAAGTATTAGTCAAAGATAATGATAAAAGTACGATGAAATGACGAAGAGTGCAACTAATGATTACCTGATTGAGCAAGTTTAGCCAACCACGCTTCGAGTCTGGCTGTTCGCTCAGAAGCCGCAATAGCGGCCGCCAGATCGGTGTCTGCTGGATCTACCGAGAAGCCCTCGTTGCTGCCGTACTCGCTTATGCCTTCGGTGAGAGGGGCCTGAGGCTCTGAGCCGAGGATAGCATCGAGAGAGAGGAGCGACTTCTTTTTCCTCTTCTGCACGCGAGCCCCGGGTGCACCCAAGATCAACTTGCGCTTTGCAGGCACTTTAGGGAGGCGGGTCCCGATGTCCTTGCCCACGCTGGACTCTGGCGAGACCACATTCACCGTCTCCACTGGAGCACGGGGCGCTGGTGGCACGTCCACAGTACCACGAGGTAATCCGCGCAGAGGGCTCAACACGCGCGGTGGTCCAGCTCCAACATCTTTCAGCAGAGGAACGACATGAGTCCTTGGCTTCAGGGGAGCCTTGCGGTCGCTGCCGGGAGGCGCACCCTTGCGGTCAACCAACATGCGCTTCTCTTCACGGATGACTGCATCCATTGCGTGCGCGTACCAAGCCACGTACGCGTGGAGGACCCGGGGGACGCAGCTCGGCTCGCTGATAAAAAAGTGGGAGCCCGTGTTCAGCCGCATGAAATGATGCATCGCGCTCCGTATCCCCTCCATAGTGGCTGCGGGCTCTTCTAAAAATGCCTCCAGTGGGACCCCCTGGTTGTAGCTTGATTGTTGGGCAAACCGTTAGGGGTTGTACCTCATGAAGAGCACCATGTCGTTCTTCCTGAACACCAGGAAGCCCGGCCGGATGGAGTAGAGGTGAAGAATCTCCCGGGCTTTCAATACGGAGGCCCCGTCCTTAAAACCATCACGCAGCGCCAACACTGCCTTGGAGGTCTCCGAGCCGATAGTCACGACTTTGTCCATAAAAGAAATCCTCGCTCCAACCAGGTGCGGATGAAGGAGCAACCTCCTAGCCTCCCGCGGGGGCGGATTCACAATCGAGGTGCCGATCAGCCGCATGACTCTTGGGAGTCTGCACCTCTCAAAAAACGAAGGGCTCTTATGGATGCTGAATACCCCGAGCACATGCATTTCCATCCATGAAGTGAAGTAGTGCATCGGGAAATTGGCAGGCTGCACCCCAGGTTCATTAGCGTCCGCCGCCACGCTGAGTCTATTGTATAGGTGAGCCAACCCCGTGATTCCTATTGACAACTGTAGGCCAGCCACCATCCGATGCGCTGGGTAGAAAATGGACGGCCGCATGTAGCGTGGGTGCATGGGGAGCGCGAAGTAGCACAGCCACAATTCCAGAAACCCTAAAAAGAAGGTCTCCTCATCAATGCCCGGGGCGGCGATTTCTGACAAGGGCATGATGGCGGCATCGGGGAGATAGAAATCCTTTTGATCGTCTTCCGATATTGGTCGACGATCTAAGCCGAAGCCGAAAGGGTCGTCGAGCTTGGCGAACTTTTCACTCCGCTGCGATAAAATCTCCGGTCGAAGGAAGCGGGCGATAAAGTCTGCAAAACTAACTCCCCGGACCCCCGATTCCAAATAAAGACCTTCATACTTGTTCAGCACCTTCACCAGACTCGGAAACTGGTGCCGAATAGCATTCTCCGGCGTCAAATCAAATACCAGCGGCTTGGTGGCGAAGACGTACTCATCTGGAGGAAGCAGCTCTTCATAATGCTCCCCCCTCACCGGCAAACCCGAGATCTCAGCGAACTCTTCCAGGGAGATGGAGACTTCCCTGTCCGATAGAAGGAAGGTGTGGGTGGGGATGTTCCATTGTTCTATGAATGCCTTAACCCACCACGTCGGAGGAACAGGGTACTCAAACAGTGAGACGTAGACTGCGGAGTACAGACCAATTTTCATCAGATGCATCCTCTTCGCTGATAGGATATATCTGGCCCACTGCAGATATCCGGCCGGTTGTCGAGGGGTCAATCCAATATTATAAGCATGTCCCCAAGGGCGTGCCTCATCCTGACATATGCGTCGCTGATTGAATGATTTAGCGTGCTTGCGCTTTCTAAAAGATAGATCAAAAATATTTGTAACCGCAATCAAGAACGGCGTCGCATGAAGCTAGCCGGTGAGTACGGGTCGGTCCACAGGGATGTTGTGAATCTCCGATTCGCTCTAACGAGTTAATTCCGAAGGGTGTTCGGATTTCTTATTAAATCTAAAATCTAAATTATTCTAGAAACTAAATTAATCTAGATCTATTCTTGCTAGGGTTAGCTTTAGGGTTGGTTTGGAAATGCACGTAAATCTCAACGCTTTCATACCTGAATGAAGATCTATGAGGAGTTATGGTAATTATCAATAAAGGGGATTAGATCCATTCGGGAAGGTGTTCCTTCCTCTAGGTTCTTGTCCTTCCTTTAGAGATCCTTACCCTAACCTCCATGGAAAACGCGCGCAACCGGGTCTTTACACTACGGTGTCATCGTTACCTCGAGGGGTAGGATGCCGTAGGGCGTGGTGTGTGCGTGTATGCATGGAGTCCTATTGTAAATATTTGGTGGGTAAGAAAGGGATGAGAGATCTCATCTCTCAAAATCCTTCCCCAAAGCTAAACCCTAAACAAGTTCCTAGGGCATGAAATTGAATCTACCTAGGGCAAAAAATTGAAATCTAAACTAGAGCGAGAAATTAAATCTACTTACAGATGCATCCCTCCAATCATCCATGCAGGGTTGTCAGATCTGAATTTCTGAATGGAAAGGAAACACCGATGCTCTCCAAAAAGAGATCTGAATTTTATTTCATTAAAAGGAGGCATAAATTTTACAATGTTTACAGTTCCTATTTATAGAGAATAGGAAACCTTAGGTTACATCTGATTCGCATGTCTACAATTACAAAAATAGCCCTATAAAGACCAGTCAACGTCGCCTCAAAAATATGGTAAAAATATTTTCTCCTGATTGCACTACACTGCCGCGGAACTGCGGCCCAAGGCCTGGTTTGGCCGCGGTTCCGCGGCCAAATGTTGGAGTTGGGCTGCACAATTTTGTGGTCAGGTTCTGGTCCTTTTTATCTTCTTATTTCTTTATATCTTTTCTCAATTTGGCTTCCGGTTCTCTTCCAGATTTTCCAGTGAACATTGTTGTGGACTTTAACCGTGGCTTTGTGTCGACGTCTTGAACCTTGGCTTGTGAACTGTTTCTTATGTAGGCTTGATCAAGAGTATTCTGTTGTTGGTCAAAAGTCCATATTTTCATCGTCTTTACATCGTTTTCACTGTTTCCTGTCCAAGAACCTATAACCTGTAACATGTAGCAGACATGCGTCAAAAGCACATGTTTATTTATAAAAAGAATAAGAATGGGGAATATAATAAAGCAATATTATGGTCTGAACAGTCGCCCCAGAACGTCCACGGCCGGCTGCGGCTGCACGGGAATGGCAGCAATCGAAGGCTGGAGAAGGTCCTCCGAATTCCAGTTCACGACCTCGACGGCATACTTCACCGGGGGTTCATCCGCATAGGGGATCGACGAGATGGACTCAGACGGCGTCGCAGAACCAAAGCTTCGGCGACCCTTGATGATTTCATTATACCACCTACCCCACAGGTGAAGGTTCTTGTGCTCGGGGTCATGATCTTTAATGAGAGCGAGCACCTCTCGGTCCACCGGCGCCTCGGAAAACCCTTCCTCTGAGCGAACAAACGGGAAAGACAGATCAGCAGACATGATTGCCTGCAAAGAAAAACGAGATTCAGCCGTCAGTATCTTAATTTAATTTAAAAAAAAGCCTGACACTTGAAACTTCAAGATTTGTACCACACTGCAATGCAGTGGATAGGGGACCAAAGGGGGACCCACAAAATCTAGATGACAATGCATCAGTTGATAAGACAGCCCCATCATTGGATGAGACTGTCAATTAATGAGGAGATCCCCAAAAGAATATTCTCATTAATGAGAAATCCCTAGAGACAAGGAGAAAATCTCCTCTTTCAGAGTAAAGCTCTGTCACAGAGTGACACTTGTCAAACTCTGGTCTCAAGGGAATAAAATTCATCAAAAGATTAAAAGAGCCTAGCTCTATGATAATGATGGAAATATCCATCAAAAGGAAAATTAATTCTTAAAAATTGGAAATTAAAAAATTTTGGGATCTTAAAGATCCATGAAAACTCTTAAGAGTTCTTCATTTTTAGATCAAAAGATCTATGTTTTGCCAAAGAGCAATGCTCTGTTCATAGGTTAAGAAATCCTGAAACAGATTTTTGAGAGCAAGGCTCTGTTGGTGAAACCCCAAAGGGGTTTTCTTTAGATCAAAAGATTTATGAGAGCAAGGCTCTATTAATTAAAATTAATTTAATTTAAGATTAATTTTTACCTAAAAGTTTTTCTAAAAAAGTTCTGACTTTGGAAATGAGAGCAAGGTTTTGAAGTTCTTGAAAACAAGAGCAAGGCTCTGAAAATCAAATTCTTGAAGATGATGAACATCTGTTGAGGACCAAGGGTCCTATTTATAGGCGCATGTGCGCCCCTTCAACTCCTGAGTTGATCCGACGGTTGGGATCTTGCCACCGCTGCACTCACGTGTGCGCCACGTGAGCGCAACGGTGAGAGGGCATTTGTTTCCCCAATCAGAGCAAAGCTCTGTTTGAATTTCAAAAATTCAAAAATTGAAGCAACGCTTCAGATTCCTTGCGCTGCGCGCAACGCGCCATGTGTCAAAAGCAGATACGCCAGCGCTGCGCCCAAGACAGCGCACCCAATCAGAGCAAGGCTCTATTTAAAATAAAATAAATAAATAAAGGAAGCAACGCTTCAGATGATTTGCGCTGTGCGACACGTGTCAGCGCAGTTGCGCTGCGCTCTGCGCCGCACGACACGTATCAGCGCAGTTGCGCTGTGCTCTGTGCCGCGCGACACGTGTCAAGCGCAGGTGCGCTTGCGCCAGCTGTGTAAGTCTACGGTAGCGCCCCGGCCGTCTTTCAGACGCCAAAATGCGGAACAAAAACTTTTATAACTGGCGCTATCGCAAACTATAACCCGGATCTGCCATTAACGCTAAACTAACAAACTGTAAAGAGGGTAGAAAGGTTATACCGAACGATCTGAGTCCTTCATTCTTCAACCATCATCTTACGCTCCGTTGCGGCTGCTCCGATCTTGTCGATCTCCGATGTCCTCGTCCAGGTGGCACCACGTCATTGGATCTTTAAACGGGCTCCCGCCTCTGACTCGAGGCAACTCGGTCATCAAGTTTGCTAGAAGAGATGACCAAGATTGATGTAGAGAATGAGTAGAACACTTTGTCTTGTTACGTCCAAAGCTATGGACGAACGGTTAATGAAGTTGCCTTTTGGATCGATATGAAAAAGAGATATGAATATGTTAATTTCCATACATCCAAAACTCTATCTTTTTTTCAACAACCATGATATCTTCTCTCAAGAAGGTGGCCGGCCAAATATAGGAGGGGGTGAGTGTAGGAGAGTGGGGGTAACCATAAGGATAAAGATCAAGAGAAAATATCCTTAGGTAAACAAGAAACATTAAAGATAAAGCATGAGTCACAAAACACCTCATCTCTCATTTAATGCTAACAATGAATCATCAACTAAGTCACCTTCCATGAAGCTTCCTCTCATCATCTAGAATCTTCTAGAACCATGACTCACCCAAGAAAAGATAAATCCGCATTTAACCGAATGTTAAATACGGCTGATAAAAAACTGGAAACTGGCAACTCCCAAAAGTGATCCTGAAACGAATTTCAGGATAACCCCGTAACTGTATAAATATACCCGCATTTGTATTACGACCGAATACAAATGCAACTGAGACAAAGATATTATATCTACTCTGTATAATACATGGATCCGGCTTAAACCAAAGCCCACCAGTATTATCTGCCCAAAAAATAACACGTGCGTAAACGCACGTGCATTTTCCGAACCCTGCCATAATACCATACGGCCTCTACAACGTTTCGCCCGAACTTGGAAAACTATCTGTGGGGGACTCTAATGACTCATCAGTACCCTGGCAGTGGGTTTAATCACAAACTGTCAGCGGCATTAGCTGTGCGTAACGGCTGCCCATGGACTGACCTCAAGGGAGGCCGATGAGTGAACTCATCCGGAAACCCTACTGAGCCTGACAGTGACCATGTATATACAATCCGGTCCGTTCGTCTAAGAGTATCGCATATCCGGCCTAGGGGGCTAGTAACGTCAGACCCCCAATAGCTGTATAAGTTATGTAGGAGACAAGCCCTGAACACCCTGAGATACTACTGAAGTACCTACCAGTAAATCTCACATGCCTTGGCCAAGGACTTGGTGTAATGGCTTTCCTAGACACAGCACGATCTCAACCCCCAATACCGGGAGAGACGAATCCCCTGACGATCCGCTCACGTACCTCCATGTGGCTCGGGACTGTACCCAAAAACTACCTGTTTGCACGACTCCTTTGAGCCGTGGTAGGGTAGAAATCAAAGCACAGTGGGAACTCACACGAGACAAATGACGACCTCAGGTCGATGAACTAACCTGTACACATGTTACTAGGGAACTGCTATCTGACGATAGGTATAATACCAACTAGCAGATTCCCGGCGAGTCCTGTCCGGTGTACTCATAACCCAATGAGCACCTGTATACATCTTAGGTGATCCAACTGACACCAGTGGCTTGTGAGACCGGCCACCGCCCCTCGTCGGGGTCTCGACTGTATACACTAGTCTACTCCGGAGTATCGATGCCCTGTCTCGAAACTCCCACGACTAGGGACCACTTTTAAGGAAATGCTTACAGACCATCCAACTCTCACGTATATGATCGCCCTCATACTGTTAGTAGTCAAGCAAGATCCTAAGGGCTCTATCAAAGTGTAATCGTGATCAGTCACTTGAACCTATACACGACTGATAAAGGCAAACCAGATAGCATACTATCATCTCGAGTAAGACTATCATACCGGCATAGGTCCTCCTCAATCATTGCAATCACGTACCTGCGATCCAATAATTGACTTTGAGGGCACTATATCCAACAATCTCCCACTTGCACTTAAGGCTAATTATTGCGATGTCGCGTACTCACAGCCCGTGTGAAACCAACACCCAACTCCTCTACTAATCAGTTTCACAAAGCCCGTTTGTAAAACTATTGTGTTCGAGAAATAGCCTCAGTGAGTGGATCCGCCCTGATGTTTCTTTCTATGTCTCTCTTAATCTCAAGTTCGCGGAGAAAGCCATCTCCCGAATTGAGTAATACCTGTCTTAGAATATGTCTGGATATCTGATGGGACCTAGTTCATAAATGAACTCCAAATCCAAACTTCTTAGACTGTATCGATAACTGAACCTAATCAGTATCCTGCACCAATCCTCCCACAGTATCCTCTTGGACCACCTGTCCATAATACTGCCCCCTTCATCAGAGGGAAAACTATAACTCTGACAATCACTCTGTCATCCATGTCACCTTTGAAGCCTGAAATGATAACCGTCTCCCGAAGGAGGCTGCCGTCATCAAATCCGTAGAACATGCACTTATGTTCTAAAACTGCTTCCTTATGTTTCTCCAGGATTGGATTAATACAAACTTTTTGCATCTAGTGCAAAAACAACATCTGGTGTGGTACTTGACATCTCATGATTGACTCAGTTGCCTAAGCAAGTGATCTGCCAATCATGCACATCCCTCTCCCCTTTAGTCTGTAAGACACCTTTAGAGAGGGTGACTGCATCACCTGCAGGTACACCACCATGCCAGGAGTCATCTATTCTAAAAACCATTAGAATACTATCAAAGTACCCATATTGGGAAACTACCCAAATCCAGATCTAAAACCATAGATCTAGAAACCAAAATGTCAGATATTATATCCATATCCTGTCTGGAGAAACAACTGTGTAACGACCATAGTACAACCGATCGTAGTATAGGAATTTTACTTCCTACTCTGTGTATGTCATTCAAATACCAGGACATCACACCCTACTACCTTCTTAACAGATCCATCCCCTATTCTGATGAAGTCAAACCCATGACTGTCACATCAAAATTAGATGATCAATCTCCGCTACAACTGCTCAAGTCTATAAGCTACTTGCCCACTATGCTTCCGCTGCTCCCACTGACCACAACAACCCTCCTACCGGGTCTCATAGCCTGGAACAACAGTAGTGTCAAGTCTGGGTAGATAAGAACCTCCCTGTCACCGTCCTTGAGGCTACCGGAGTACCTCTCGGGTGTCTGAGGTTACCCACCATATCTGCGGAGTGGCTAATGGAATGTCAAACCTGAATGAATCTATAGGTCCTATTAAATTTTCCGTAATCGTTTGCGGTTCTGGAATCACTTCCAGTTCTACCATACTCCCACTGCTGTTTTCTGAAAAAATCCATTTTACTAAAACTGTGGCGAGTCAAGAACAATATCACTATTGATCTTCCAGATGGTAGAAAATCAACCCTCGACATAGCCCGGGCCAACCCACAAACTGCCATTACAGAAACGTGCCCTGAGTTATCCAGAGTCTGGTTTTAAGCATAAGCCGGACAACTCACCTATATCCAATATAGAAACTTTGGCACTTATTTAATTGGAACCAGATTCAAAACATGCAGCTGTCCCCAATGCATATCAACTTAATGGAGAGAGGCTAATCAGCATTACTCAACTTAGGAATACATCCAATTATGAGTAACCTAAAAGAGAAACAAGTTTCTCAAAACTATCACTATCAAATGAATACCAATCATAAGTATCTACATCTTCGATCTCTTTGAAGAATCCTGATACTTGCGATATCTGGTTCTCTACTTTATTCTTATACCCATAACTTCTCAAAACTTAGACCTTGTATTTCTACGAAACACTTGTCTAAAAACTAGAGAAGTCATAAGTAATCAGAACATAGTACGAGGACCTACCCCTTTGTCCTCATGGACACTGGACAACATACAATACTCTGTATAAGTCTGCTGAGTTGAATAACTCAAAACCTGTGCATCGTAGGTTGAAAACTGTACTTATGGTTAAGAACTACTCCGTTGTTCAATGCTCCTTACCCAATCGTCAACTGATGTAGGTAAATGTCATCGACATAATATCAAAAAGTTATATCTCACTTTATAAAAATAAACGTACAGATATATCATTTTGAAATTGGTGCACAACAACGGATACTCAAAACCAAATACATGCATGCCGGCAATAACCCAGGCGACTTCCTCAAATATCACCAATTACAACGAATTCCGATATAATGAGGATGATCACCTAATTCCCAATAACTTCCTCCCACTCATCATCTGTAAAACCATACAGATGTGAGAATGAAACCTCGTAAATACATACCCTGGAGTAAGTATCTAATCGGGAAAACAGTTTTCTATTAACAATGCACTGAAACATGAAAATGTTTCGTAGGGGTATCCTGGTATTCATAGTAATGTCTCTTCCATAATCCAATTCATGACTTTAACCGTATATTTCTTTGCCATCTCTCCAAATCCCTTTATTTGTCTTTAGTCATTACCTTCTGTACACCATCGTTAGGCTAAATGGTTTTCTTCCTTCCCTACCGTTCGGCACCAGCCTATGGTTTGGAAGAAGACTATCCAGTAAGCATAATAGGTGTACCCTCTTAAATCAAGGAGTACTCGTAACTTGAGAGAAGGTGATGATAAAAGAAAACTGAATAATACCTTATTCTTTTAAAGGTGAAATAGGAGTGGCGATGAAGTAGGCGGTTTGGTCGTGAATGATAACAGTCGCAATTTACTTTGCCCTCTTTCTAATCCCTTTATTTTGTCTTTACATATTACCTTCTGTACACCCTACTTAGGCTAACTGGTTTTCTTCATTCCCTATCTTTCGGCACCTGCCTATGGTTCGGAAGAAGACTATCCAATAAGCGTAATAGGTGTACTCTCCTAAACCAAGGAGCCCTCGCAACCTGAGAGAAGGTGATAATAAAAAGACAACCGAATAAACCAATTCTATTTCTCCTGAAGCTTGATCCATCCTCGAAGAAGTCCCTTCGAGTTCGTATATAACCATACGATGGATCTATCCAATGGAAGTGGATGTCCGTAGTAATACGGGGTGTTCTGAGAAATACAAAGGGTAAAAGAAGGAGTGGCAATGACTTATGCAACTCAGACAATCCAAAAGCCAGTATTTTAAGAAGGTTCGGTCAACTTGGTCACTGAGTCATAGTCTAGGGTCGATCAAAGGTCGCTGCCAAAGAGAGAGAGAAAAGAAACACTCTGCGTGCACTCTAACCTATACCAGAATGGTTATCATTTTATCTAATCCGGAAACCTCCCACTGTACTGTCAAATTCTCCTCCAAACCTGAAAGAAGAATCAATCGGGATCACCCGAAGAGTAAACCAACTCATCAGTGGGAATCGGGATCCAACTCTCATCGCATGATAACGTGATGGAATCCACTCACGTTATCACACTCCAGAAGGTATGCGCATGCCTGGCAAGTTTCAGTTTCTTTAGAAACTCCCGATATGATTTTTACCCCATGTTCTTATGACCTTGACGAAAGCCAACAAATCATAAGTCACATGTCAAGTTCTGCCCGTCATATTCTTGTCAATTTGAACACACCCGTACATACCCTTGACGAAAGCCAACAAGGTAATACGACTGTCCTAAACCAACACATCTATCTACGCAACAAATGAATACCCCAGCAGCTACCAAACACTATGCCTTGACGAAAGCCAACAAACATAGCTTGAATACTACTGACCATCCATAAGACACGACGGAGGGCTACGGCTGGTTTTTGGCGAAAAACCTTTAACGTAATGAACTTGATCTTGTTGAAGGAACTTGATAGCTTTTTATAAAAATATAGTGGCGAAAACCTTTTGCTAAAGAGGTCACTCCCGGCGAAGGGATCTCGGCTCTTTCCTCGTGGAATGAGGTGTAGGATATTCCACTGAATACCACGATGCAAAGCAACATGTAATCGACTATAGTGAAGTTATTACCCTGACGCAAACTTCTGCCCAAGGGGTCTTTCCTGGTGAAGGGATATCGGCCCTTGCCCCGTCGAATGAGGTGCAGGATATTCCACTGAATACCACTATGCATAACAAAAGGAAATATCTTTGTAATAACACTTTTTAAATTTGTTCCAACAACATCCAAACAGGTTTGTTTTCCTTTGCATTGATCAGAATCAACGCAGTCCCATCAATCAATCACACCAGAAAAGAACAAAAATAAAATGTACGTATATGCCATCCGCATTCGTCACTGGGTCCCGTCATAACCCGTTAGGTTACTTAACTAACGACAGAGCGGGGACTGGACTAACGCGGGTGCAAAACATATACAACATCTAATAGTATATATACCAATATACAATAATCGTTCCAGGCGTGATAATATGCAACATTACAGAAAAGTAATAAGCATCACAGAACAATACAGATAATCTGGGATCCCCGGGTTTCACAGAGCCGCTGCTGAAACCCATCGTTCCACTGGTCCTGTGGATAGCCTGTGCAATGAAACCTAGACCCCTACGGGTGCGGCAAGTTACCCGCCAAAACCTGAAGCGAGACAGCCCTCTACAGCAAAGTGAATGGATCACCCTGCACTTCACGGAATCCGGTAGCTTGAGCACCCCTCCTTGGGTCAACCTGTACCCCCTACAAGTGCGGCGAATAGTCTGCCAATACTAGAGTGAGGCCCCTCTGCCTCTCAAAGCCATGAGATGCGGACCCGTTGCCCTCCAGAACCCGGCTATCCGTGCACTCCGTCGCGGTGTAAAACCTAGTACAGAAATGAAAAATATGTACAACGGGTACATCGACCTCGACCCGGTCGTGCCCCAAAAGAATATTATACAAACAGACAGTGACGGCAGTCCACATGTTGGACGCTCGCCCCGCAATATCAAATATACAAATAAACTCAAACTGCACTACCATTGCACACTGCTATCCACCACGACAAATCCGCAATATCACAGCACAACACAGAACATCAACGCGAATGTCACGTTCGCAAAGCCGTCTAAAAAAACTATAGCAATCAGATGCGGTTTACCGATCAAATGACATTCACGGTCGGAGATATAATGTAAGTACTGTAAACTAACACGTTTAAATTTCGATCGATAAAATTTCCCGAATTGGACCCCACGCAAATCTGCTGTACAGTAAAAAACCCTGGGCCCAAAAGAACAGTTCTAGAGACCACAATTTCCAACATAGAATCCACTGTAGAAAATTGACCAATTGATCTCACTTTCCTGCGGCGGATCCACGGCCACACCCTAGCTTGGGCCGCGGATCCGCGGCGGAACAGTGGAATCACTTCGTCGAATTTCTCCAGTATTTCTAAAAAACCCTGCTTGATTTTCTGGTATGGTCAAAATGATTTTTCGACTAGTTTGAAAATTAACAGAAACTTTAACACTAGAAATTGCGATTTTCGAAAATCCGTTCGATCGATCTTTTAAACGCGTTAGCACAAGTTAGTAAAGCTTAATGGCGTGGCTCTGATACCATGTAAGTCTACGGTAGCACCCCGGCCGTCTTTCAGACACCAAAATGCGGAACAAAAACTTTTATAACTGGCGCTATCGCAAACTATAACCCGGATCTGCTATTAACGCTAAACTAACACACTGTAAAGAGGGTAGAAAGGTTATACCGAACGATCCGAGTCCTTCGTTCTTCAACCATCATCCTACGCTCCGTTGCGGCTGCTCCGATCTCGTCGATCTCCGATCTCCTCGTCCAGGTGGCACCACGTCATTGGATCTTTAAACGGGCTCCCGCCTCTGACTCGAGGCAACTCGGTCATCAAGTTTGCTAGAAGAGATGACCAAGATTGATGTAGAGAATGAGTAGAACACTTTGTCTCGTTACGTCCAAAGCTATGGACGATCGGTTAATGAAGTTGCCTTTTGGATCGATATGAAAATGAGATATGAATATGTTAATTTCCAAACATCCAAAACTCTATCTTTTTTTCAACAACCATGATATCTTCTCTCAAGAAGGTGGCCGGCCAAATATAGGAGGGGGGTGAGTGTAGGAGAGAGTGGGGGTAACCATAAGGATAAAGATCAAGAGAAAATATCTTTAGGTAAACAAGAAATATTAAAGCTAAAGCATGAGTCACAAAACACCTCATCTCTCATTTAATGCTAACAATGAATCATCAACTAAGTCACCTTCCATGAAGCTTCCTCTCATCATCTAGAATCTTCTAGAACCATGACTCACCCAAGAAAAGATAAATCCGCATTTAATCGAATGTTAAATACGGATGATAGAAAACTGGAAACTGGCAACTCCCAAAAGTGATCCTGAAACGAATTTCAGGATAACCCCGTAACTGTATAAATATACCCGCATTTGTATTACGACCGAATACAAATGCAACTGAGACAAAGATATTATATCTACTCTGTATAATACATGGATCCGGCTTAAACCAAAGCCCACCAGTATTATCTGCCCGAAAAATAACACGTGCGTAAACGCACGTGCATTTTCCGAACCCTGCCATAATACCATACGGCCTCTACAACGTTTTACCCGAATTTGGGAAACTATCTGTGGGGGACTCTAATGACTCGTCAGTACCCTGGCAGTGGGTTTAATCACAAGCTGTCAGCGGCATTAGCTGTGCGTAACGGCTGCCCATGGACTGACCTCAAGGGAGGCCGATGAGCGAACTCATCCGGAAACCCTACTGAGCCTGACACTGACCATGTATATACAGTCCGGTCCGTTCGTCTATGAGTATCGCATATCCGGCCTAGGGGCTAGTAACGTAAGACCCCCAATAGCTGTATAAGTCGTGTCGGAGACAAGCCCTGAACATTCTGAGATACTACTGGAGTACCTACCAGTAAATCTCATCTGCCTTGGCCAAGGACTTGGTGTAATGGCTTTCCTAGACACAGCACGATCTCAACCCCCAATACCGGAAGAGACGAATCCCCTGCCGATCCGCTCACGTACCTCCATGTGGCTCGGGACTGTACCCAAAAACTACCTGTTTGCACGACTCCTTTGAGCCGTGGTAGGGTAGAAATCAAAGCACAATGGGAACTCACACGAGACAAATGACGACCTCAGGTCGATGAACTAACCTGTACACATGTTACCAGGGAACTGCTATCTGACGATAGGTATAATACCAACTAGCAGATTCCCTGCGAGTCCTGTCCGGTGTACTCATAACCCAATGAGCACCTGTATACATCTTAGGTGATCCAACTGACACCAGTGGCTTGTGAGACCGGCCACCGCCCCTCGTCGGGGTCTCGACTGTATACACTAGTCTACTCCGGAGTATCGATGCCCTGTCTCTAAACTCCCACGACTAGGGACCACTTTTAAGGAAATGCTTACAGACCATCCAACTCTCACGTATATGATCGCCCTCATACTGTTGGTAGTCAAGCAAGATCCTAAGGGCTCTATCAAAGTGTAATCGTGATCAGTCACCTGAACCTATACACGACTGATAAAGGCAAACCAGATAGCATACTATCATCTCGAGTAAGACTGTCATACCGGCATAGGTCCTCCTCAATCATTGCAATCACGTACCTGCAATCCAATAATTGACTTTGAGGGCACTATATCCAACAAGTTGTGCCAGCGTTTAAAACAGAAAAATTCTGGAAAGATCTTTCTAATCTTATTAAAACAATAAGATTCTCTTCTGTAAAACAGAAGCCTTTGGATCAAAGATCCAACGGTGGGGAAAAATCCCTAAATCACTCAGAGAAAAATCTCTTTAACTGATTTAACAAATCAATTGGCACTATATAAAGGCCTCTAGACTCCAAGTCTAAAAGACACACAGAAAAAGAGAAAACACAGAATTCCTCAAAAAGATTTTGAGAAAAACTCAGAAAAAGAAAAGGTAAACCTTTTGAATAAAAGAAGAAGTTCTTCTAAAAAGATCAATGATCTAAGAACAAGATAAAAAATCTTCAATAAAAGAAATGATAATATTAATAAAAGAAGAAGTATTTTACTTCTTTACTAGATCTTTTGATCTACATAAAGGCATTGCCTTTTGATAAACCACTGGTTCTTGAAATTTGAGGTAGAACCTCTCTGGAAAAAGAAAAAACTTATTTTTTTTATCCAAATATTAAACAGTGCCTTGCACTTTTGAAGTTTGCACTGTTGCGCTCCTTGGATTGGCGCAAGCCACCAGGGAGCGCCACGTGTCAATCACAGAACAGCTGCGCCTTGCGCTTCTAAAACAGAGCACTGCTCTCTTAAATTGGCACAAGTCATCAGAGCGCGCCACGTGTCAGCAGCGCACTGGCGCAGCGCACTGCGCTTGCACTCACCAGAGCGTGACACGTGTCACCTCCACATGCGCTTGCGCTCATTAATTGGCGCAAAGCGCCTGACAGGCCACGTGGCACTCTGTCAGAAAAATAAATGTTCTGCATTATCAAAGAAGGGCGGAGCCCAATTAAAAGGGCCTAACAGGCCTAATAAAATGCAATGCATTATTAAAAAAGGGGTAAAGCCCAAACAAAGGTCTGTCAGACCAAAACAGATGATGTGCATCATTTAAAAAGGGGCAGAGCCCAAATAAAGGTCTAATAGACCAAACAAAAATGCTATGCATTATTAAACAGGGGCAGAGCCCTAGTAGGCCAAATGCAAATAAAATGTTTGAACATTTTCAACTGGATTTAACCCAATTCTGACCGTAAGTTCTCAAATTAAATTGACTGAGCACGACTGCTCTCTCAAATCAAATTACACCCGGTTCAAGGGTACATCTCCGAACTCCTCTGATATTTGTCGTTATAATCCTTCAACGTCGTCAGAGAGGTGACGGGTCCCGACAACCACACATAAATATGGACTGTGAGGTCCTTAAACTCATGGACTAACGCGTCCTTAAACTCATGGACTAATGCGTCCTTAAACTAACATTCGTCCCCAAAATAGGAATGTTGGACCACTATGTCCCTAAACTGGAACAATAGAGCCCCAAATGATCTTTTGTCGGATCTAAACGATCCCGTTTAAGTTGATCTTAGCCTCAAATATGGCTAACATATCCTTAAACCTTCAGACAGACTTTAGTCCCAAATTGGACTATAGATCCTCCAAAAACCTCTGGTTCAAGGGTACATCTCTGAAATCCTCTGATATCTGTCGTTGTAATTCTTCAACGTCGTCAGAGAGGTGACGGGTCCCGACGGCCATATGTGCAATGGACCACTATGGAACAATAGAGCCCCTAAATGCTCTTTTGTCAGATCTAAATGATCCCGTTAAGTTGATCTTAGTCTCATATCAGACTAACGTATCCTTAACAAACGTTTGAGTTGATCTTAGTCTCAAAATATGGCTAACGTATCCTCAAACCAAAACCCCAAACCCAAATCTAAGAAAATACAGATTTAGACTAATCCACATCCTACGGGCGACGACATAAATTAGTCTCCGTATACAATCCACGGGCAACCACAAACAAAACAAACACCCACGACACGAAGTGAAATTCTGGAGAAGAAGAAAGTGGTTACCGCGACGCGGTAGCGTAATTAACTGCAGGGGCTTGCGCCTGCAGGGAAGAGCATCCCGACAATCAAAAACCCCTCGAACGAGGGGGAATCTGATGAAGTCTGCTACATCGGCCGCATCCGTCTAAACCTCCGATACACGGTGCCATAAATCAACTTGGCATCTTCGGAGAGGTGGACGGATAAAACCAAATAGCATCTGCCCTGAATCTCAGGCAAGACGGACCTACGCGGTCGCGTCTCTGTATTCGGAGGGGAACAATGCATATTTAGGTAAGAATGAGTCTTTGCCCATGATTATATCCGCTTCTCTAGCCTCAGAGGAAGAGAACGCTCTTTTGATGGTCTTGAGATCTAATAAGCAAGCCTTTGGTTGGACAATGGCTGACATCAAAGGGTTTAGTCCCTTAATTGTTGAACATCATATACATTTGATGGATGAAGCCAAGCCAACCCGAGAACCACAAAGACGGTTAAATCCTGTCATGAAGGAGGCGGTAAAGAAAGAAATTTTCAAATGCCTTAACAGTGGTATCATTTACCCAATCTCTGATAACCAATGGGTAAGTCCTATTCATGTAGTCCCTAAGAAGTCTGACATTACGGTCATAACTAATGAGGCTAATGAGTTGATCCATACACGCACTCAAACTGGGTGGCGTGTATGTATTGATTACAGAAAACTCAATGCCGCAACGAGGAAAGATCACTTCCCTCTACCTTTCATTGACCAGATATTGGAACGATTAGCTGTACATGAATATTATTGTTTCATGGACGGATACTCTGGCTATAACCAGGTCTCTATTGCCGAAAAGGATCAAGATAAAACCACATTTACTTGTCCTTTCGGTACTTTTACTTATAGACGCATGCCCTTTGGGTTATGCAATGCTCCCGCTACATTTCAGCGGTGTATGATGGGGATATTCTCGGACATGGTCAAGAATTTTCTGGAGATTTTCATGGACGATTTCTCGATATTCGGGGACTCTTTTGATGATTGCCTATCTCATCTTGACACAATTCTTACTCGTTGTAAAGATAAGAACTTAACTTTGAATTGGGAAAAATATCATTTCATAGTCCAAGAGGGTATTGTGCTTGGACATGTCATTTCACGGAAAGGCATTGGGGTCGACAGAGCTAAAATAGATGTCATTCATAACCTTCCTCATCCCAAATGCATCAAAGATATACGATCTTTCCTTAGTCATGCATGATTTTATAGAAGATTCATTAAGAATTTTAGCAAAATTGCTAGACCCCTAACTCTTCTCTTGGCCAAGGATACAACATTTCACTTTGATTCGGACTGTGAGGCTGCTTTTGAATCACTTAAAAGATCCCTCACTACAGCCCCCATTTTTTCATCTCCTGATTGGAACCACCCGTTTGAGCTAATGTGTGATGCATCAGATTTTACTGTTGGTGCAGTCTTAGGACAGCACATTGATAAGATGCCACATGTGATTTATTATGCAAGTAAGACCTTGAATGATGCCCAAATTAATTATACAACCACCGAGAAAGAACTCTTGGCAGTTGTATTTGCATTAGAAAAATTCAGGCCTTACTTGATTGGCTCACCGATTGTGGTTTACACTAATCACTCCGCCCTAAAATATCTTTTATCGAAGAAGGATGCTAAAGGCAGGTTAATATGTTGGATCATATTATTACAAGAATTTGATCTTGTCATTCGAGATAAGAAAGGATGTGGAAAACGTAGTAGCCGACCATCTTTCGCGAATCTCTTCTTCACCTACTGTGACCCTGCCAATTAATGATTCTTTTCCGGACGAACGGCTATTGACCATATCCGGTGAACCTTGGTTCGTGGATATTGTGAATTATCTTGCAACGGGACTTATTCCTAGTGAATGGTCTAAACAGGACAAACATCTATTTCTATCCCGAGTAAAGCATTTAACTGGGATGAACCTTATTTGTTTAAGCATTGTCCTGACTAAATCATTCGCAAATGTGTCCCCAATGATGAATTCAAGAGTGTTTTGTCTTTCTGTCATGATCAGGCATGTGGAGGTCACTTTGGTCCACGTAAGATGGCCGAGAAGGTTTTGCAATGTGGTTTTTACTGGCCTACATTATTCAAAGATGCATTTGATCATTGCAAAACCTGTCCACAATGTCAACACACGGGTCGGATTTCTCGAAAAAATGAGATGCCATTTCAACCGATCTTGGTTGTTGAAATTTTCGATATTTGGGTATTGATTTTATGGGTCCTTTTCCCAATTCTTTTGGGAATTTGTACATCTTGTTAGCGGTTGATTACATCTCGAAATGGGTGGAAGCAATTCTATATCGCACTAATAACAACAAGATTGTCATTAAGTTCCTTAAAGAAAATATCTTTTCGCGATTTGGACACCCTCGCGCTATCATTAGCGACAACGGGACGCATTTCTGTAATCGGTTTTTCGAGACTTTGATGCGAAAATATGCAATCAACCACAAACTTTCCATGCCCTATCATCCCCAAACGAGCGGGCAAACTGAGATTTCAAATAGGCAGATCAAACTAATTCTGGAGAAGACAGTTTCTAAAAACTGGAAAGATTGGTCAACCAAATTGACGGATGCTCTTTGGGCATTTCGTACCGCTTATAAGACCGATCTTGGTATGTCTCCTTACCGCTTAGTGTTTGGAAAGGTTTGCCACCTTCCTGTCGAGATTGAACATAAAGCAATGTGGGCCATTAAAGAACTTAACTTCGATTTAAATCAAGCCTGCAACTTTCGGAAGCTGCAATTAAATGAGTTAAACGAACTCCACGATAAAGCTTACGATAATGCGGTGATTGTAAAGAATCGGACTAAGGTATTTCACGATAAAAATATTTTGAGAAAAACTTTTACCCCTGGACAACAAGTCCTTCTTTACGATTCCCGTCTCTATCTTCATGCGGGTAAGCTCCGATCTCATTAGAAAGGACCATTTGTGGTGCGGTATGTATACCCGCACGGGGCAGTTGATATTGAAAATAGAAATAACGGTATAATTTTCAAACTGAATGGGCATAGATTAAAACCGTAATTTTCCACTGACCCCACGAAGGAGCTCCTGTTTTTACAGGAGCCGATTTATAATGACTAATTCTCCTCCACCTCACCCCATGTCTCGGTAATATTGTCTCATCTTTTGAATGGAGGCGAGTAAAAAAAAATGCAAAATTGTACATAAATAAAAAAAATATAAGTTTGGGGGAAGATTTTCACTTTCATTCTTGTCCCCGTTAATAACCTTTCCTTCCAAGTCTACAGGTTTTTGAGATTTAAATGATAACAGCAGTGAGGACACTGCTGTAAACAGGTTTGGGGGAGGTTTGTGCTTATTTACGCATTACTCTGCATCATACATTGCATAAGCACAAAATTTTAAAATTTTCTTTTATAATAAAAGATTAGAAAGTGAAAAATTACATTTAAAAGATTGGAAAAGTTAAAGAAAACCAAGAAAGTTAGATGTTTTTTTAAACGAAACTAGTAATAAGTAGTTATGAGCCGTTGTCCCAAGGGTTAGTAAGATGAAGGAAGTCACTAATATGAGGATAAAAATAAGTCTGAAAAATAGTTCCTATTCTGGAAGCCAAACATTTGAACGTTGATACCCTACTATAGCACTTACACACATCTTGAAACTCGAGATAGTAGAGGATACCTTGAAATGCTCTTGTCTAAAAGCCAAAGTATGAAGAAAATAATAAATGAAGCATAAAAGTATAAAATGGTGAAGAAAAATGAACACTGGTTTTGTAATCACCAAGGCAGCATAAAAAAAATATAGCTAGAGTGCTTCATCACCTAGTGTTTTACACCAACTGGTTTGGGAGTCACTACTAAGCCTTAAGTGTTGCAACACGAGGAAATTATTAATTACGCCTAATATGTGAGCACATTGAGTAATCGGTCGGTTAGTACCTCAAGAAGTATTCACGGTCGCATGAAGAATGTGTGAGCAATTCCATCTAAAATATTCACCGACTAAAAAGTACTAAGGTAGATGGACAAGAGTATGATAGCTTGAATTGAATTCTCCGAATGTAGGGATGTCTTTTACACACACGTAGGGGTATATGATCGGTGTTTGGAAGAAAGGTAGGGATGAAGAATAAATGCGATGTTTTATTGAGAGATGATTTGATTTCTAACATCCATTCATGACTATTAAGATAGGGCTCATGACAACCGAAAAGCTAGTGTAGTTGGAAACTCTGATTTCAAAGTCTTTCTTTTATAATTCTTATCTTTATATGTAACTTTCACATTCTTTCTTTTATTATGGGATTTTGTGGGTGCAATCCGCTGAAAACCCTTAGGAGACAACACTTCTCCTACTAGAGACACCTAGAGGTTTAAACGCTTGTTGCACGTGCTCAGTACAATCGTGTTGCCTACGGAAGTGTGCTAGTTAGTTTTTCTTTTTCTTTCTATTTTCTCCTTCTCTTAGATAAAAGAAGTTTGCTCGAGACGATCAAAGTCAAGTTTGGGGGAATTTGTTCAGTCGAAAATATTGCAATCTTTAACATAACAATTTCCTCGCTTTCCTATTCATTTAAGGATGTTTGTTATAAATATAACACGTATTACAAGTTCGTCTGGAAAATATCAATTCCCACGTGTTATACATTATAATCAACATTTTTTAAGGAAATTGTGTGTTTATTATTTCACGCATGATATTGTATATCTCAACAATCTTCATTGAGATTTCGCGTAGAAAATTATTTCAGGACAGGTATCGGAATCGCAAATTCGCCGACAAAATACAGCAAATCAAAGAGTTAAAATCTGGCAGAGATTCAGAAGAGATAAAAAGATTCCAGATATCAATTATGAACCATGAAACCAACATAAGAAGACCACAGAAAAATGAAGCTGAGATCTCACCAAACGGCCGTGGATCTGCGGCCGAGTCAGGCCGATCCACCGCATATCCGCGGCCGAGTTAGGGCATCCGGTGATGGTACTGTTCCAGAAGCTTCATTCTAACCACTTAGCTTGTTGAAGACGCTCCATTGTAACAATCTTGTTCTGGAAACTTCCCTACAACAGCCTAGCTTCTTGAGGAAGCTTGATAACTACCTTCTTCTAGAAGTTTCCCTATGACTACCTAGATTCTTGGGGAAGATTAACCTAGCTTCTAATGGAAGATTGGTGAAGGGATATAAAAAGGGACCTAAGTCTACACTAAAAAGTTGTTGATGGTAGTCGATTTCTAGCACACAAACCAAAGCCAAATCCAATTCAATTCCTAATCAAGATCCAAATCAAGAATCGTTAAGAACAACATCAAGCGACTACATTCAAGATCCTTTACGTGAAGCCGATCGTCATCAAGAGCACGAGATCCTCGACTGGTCTAAGTCTCACGGAGATGGAGCAAAGCGGAATTCGACGGAATAATTATCTCTTCAAGGGAGCGATCGAGAGCAATTCTTGTAATCTCGGATTGTAGGAAGTGTAATTAGAAGTTGATTAATAAAGGTGATCAATTGTTAATTCTCGTTTTATTTTAACTTTTGCATTATGAAATTTCTAATTCTTGATTCTTTTGTTTTCATGATGCGTGAGTGAAATCTCCACTTGTAAAGGATTCGAAGGAATTCGGTAGATCAAATGGTGATGAAATCCTAAACTCATCTTAAGTCTTATGAGAATTATGAACTTTAGAAAAAAGAATCGTCAATGACTAAATTTGGAATGAGATCACCGTTCTTGATAATTTCGTTGCAATTTGGGATTAAATGATTGATAATTCTCTTTGCTAAAGGCTAGATTTGAATGATGATCAATGAAAAGACAAGGGATAATGAAGGAAAAACCCTAGTTTCTCCAAAAGATCCACAATCTTCATTCATCGCCATCGTTCTAGCTATAATTCATCAATAGATAAGATAAGTCATTATTAGTATTCATCATTGCTACTAATTCCTATCGATTCCTACAAGCTATTCTACATTTTCTTGATAACTAAAATTGATTTTGGACACTTTCTTGATTACTATATCTTAAACTCTTTCTTGATTTTTTTCTTGAAAATACTTCATCTAATAAATTTTGATTCATATTCTTGAATTTTCTTTACTATTTTCTTTCGACTCAACTAAAGCAAGAACGAATAAATACACGAATCTCAGTTAACGACCGTACTCATTAATGAACTACATCGATACCGTTATTGATTGCGGCTATAAATTCTTTGATTATGATAACACTTTTCAACAAATCAAGATTCGATCAATCAGTGTGTGTCTATATATATATATATGAAATTGATCACATGGCTTTTAATTAATTATGTTTGAATATCTGATTTCCCCCCTTATAACCTGGCCCTTTATACATATAATATTTCAGTATCTTGATGAACATCGCGGTCACCATCGACAGCCCTATCTCGAAGGCGAGGGTTGTGGAGGATCTCACTAGCCATATTCCACTCCATCACCTCAACTTTCTTATTGAGTCGTTTCGAGGACGGTGATTGGTCTCAAAAACTATCTATAACCGCAATCAAGAACGGCGTTGCATGAAGTTAGCCGGTGAGTACGGGTCGGTCCACAGGGATGTTGTGAATCTCCTATTCGCTCAAACGAGTTACTTCCGAAGGGTGTTCGGATTGATTATTAAATCTAAAAACCTAATTATTCTATACTACAATTATCTAGATCTAGTCATATTAGGGTTAGGTTTAGGGATGGTTTGGAAATGCAAGTAAATCTCAACGCTTTGTATACCCAAATGAAAATCTATGAGGAGTTATGGTAATTATCAATAAAGGGGATTAGATCCATTCCGGAAGATGTTCTTTCCTCTAGGTTCTTGTCCTTCCTTTAGAGATCCTTACCCTAACCTCCATGGAAAACACGTGCAACCGGGCCTTTATACTACGGTATCACCGCTACCTCGAGGGGTAGGATGCCGTAGGGCGCGGTGTGTGCGTGTATGCATGGAGTCCTATTGTAAATATATAATGGGTAAGAAAGGGATGAGAGATCTCATCTCTCAAAAGCCTTCCCCAAAACTAACTCTAAACAATTATCTATGGCAAGGAATTAAATCTACCTAGGGCAAAGAATTAAAATCTAAACTAGAGCAATTAATTAAATCTACTTACAGATGGCTCTCTCCAATCATCAAAGCAGGTTTGTCAGATCTGAATTTCTGAATCGAAAAGAGGCACCGATGCTCTCCATAAAGAATTCTGAAATTTATTATTAAAAGGAGGCATAAGAAAATACAATTTTTAGAGTTCCTATTTATAAAGAATAGGAAACCCTAGGTTACATTTTGATTCGCATGTCTAAATTTACAAATATGCCCTTAGGTTAACTTTCCAGCGCCGACACAACATTTTACTAAAAATTTCTCCGAGTACGGGCATTATACGGCCGCGGAACCGCGGCAATTGCGGGCTTGGGCCACGGTTCCGCGGCCCTTTGGAAGGTTCACGTTCTGAAACTTTTGGGTATGCTTCTGGGTCATTTTGGGCTAGTGATTATTTGGTTCTTTTATCAATTGGGCTTCTACATTGGTTCCAGATTTTCAGTGAACAATATGCAATGGATTTTTAACCGTTCGCTTTGTATTCTTGGACCTTGCGTTGCCTTGTTCATTGTGAACTTTATCTTTGATGTAGGCTTGATCAAGAGTCTTCTATTTGTTGGTCAAAGTCCACTTTTGCATCGTCTTTTCATCATTTTCACTGTTTTCTGTCCAAGAACTTGTAACCTGTAATATGTAGCAGACATGCGTCAAAAGCACCTATTTATTTATAAAAAGAATAAGAATGGGGAATATAATAATGCAATATTATGGTGTGAACAAATACCCCCAAACTTATCTTTTGCTCGTCCTCGAGCAAACTTATTTTTTATTCACTAAAATCCTAACCACACTTTCGCAGGGAAACGCGATTGCACTGAGCTCGTGCAACAAGCCGTTAAACCTCTAGGTGTCCCTAGTAGGAGGAGTGTTGTCTCCTGAGGGTTTTCAGCGGATACTACCCACAAAATCCTATCAATTTGGCTTTTCAACTTTTGTTTTCCAATTAGGTTTCTAACAAGGAATTCTATTGTCTTCGACTTGCAAATTATCCACCCGTATTCTTCACACTTCCTCATTATTTAACTTAAGATTATATAAGTTCTATAGACTTACCTAGCTTTCGGCATCTCTTAAGTTTTCCTTCTAGGGTTCCATCTCCAATTAGGAATTTCTATCAACTCTACTAAAGATACAAGTTCTATTCTTCACTCTTTTCTCTCCTCTAAACTCCAATCACATATCCCCACGTGTGTGTATAAATCACCCCTACACTTGGAAATTCAAATCAAGCAATCATACCATTGTCCGTTGTCCAAAGTACTTATTAGTAGGTGAATTTTTAATTGAATTTTGCTTACACATCCTTCATGCGACTGTTAATACTTCTTGAGGTACCAACAACCGATTACAAGATATGTTTGCACTTTAAAGCGTAATTCCTAGTCTTGCAACACCCAAGGCTTTAGCAGTGACTCCTAAACCAGTTGGTCTAAGGCACTAGGTGATGAAACACCCTCACTAAATATTTTTCTATTTTTACAGCCTTAAGTAATCACAAAAACCAGTGTTCATTTTTTTTATTCACTCTCTTTTTTTTTCTTTTATTTTCTTCGTACTAAGGACTTTAGACAAGAGCATTTCAAGGTCTCTTCTACTATTCCAAGTTTTAAGGTGCGTGATCGTGCAAATTGTAGGGTATACGTTTTCAGAATCTAGACTTAAGCTAAAAATTATTTTTCAAACTTATACTCTAATAAGAACATCAATACTCTTCCCTTATTTTGACTTAGCCCAAGAAGTGAACTCAAAATTTGCCTATTTCTAAATAAACTACAAAGGCATATACTTTCTACCGTTAAACTTTAAGGAAGGTTATTTTTAGGGTTTTTAATTTACTAAGTCTAAGATCTAGTTGTTCCTAACCAGTTAACCTATTTGTCAAACTCAAGTCAATTAGCCAAAATCGAATACAATAATTTTTTATAATTTTTTGAAATTTTTCAATTTTTATGGGTTTTCAAATAAGTATGCAAATGCAAAAATATGTACAAATGAATGCGAAGGAAGAAAACGTACCGAGCATACCCCCAAACTTAAACTTGACAGTGTCCTCACTGTCATGCTACACCAAGAGGGTCAAAAATACCGGCACTCCCCTGTTTATTTATTTATAATTTTTTTTTTATTTTAATGTTTTGAATTTTTATTTTTTTTTAGTTTTTATAGAAAAAGAAAACAAAAATATATATACATATATACAACAAGGTTCCCCCCAAACTTAAGCTTGGCCTTACACAAGCCAAAGATTAGCACCAACCATTCAAAAATCTTATCATGGTAATGGCTAAGTTGGTGAAATAATGGGGTGTAGAAGAAAGAAATGAGAAACACGCAAGACCGTGTGGAAAGAAGAATGGTAGAATATGGTCTCGGTGGAGGAGCAGAATGGCGGAAAGAAGAAAGAAGGGTCGCGCGATCTTGAGGGTGTAAATCGAGTGAATAAATTAGTGCAATTTGTGATGATCGATGTGTTAAAAGCGATTGCGCTAACCTATCAACCCGTCGAGAAATGGGATCAAATCCCTCAAGATTCGCAAGAAAACATGGGTACGCCGAACTTGGTATTGGAGATGAAAGCGTAACGGTCTCTTGTACGGTCGGAACAATGGGAAAAACGAAAGGAAGTGAACTAGGGATAGTATCATTCTCACCGTAGTAAACTGTCTCGAACTTGAAAGATTCCATTAATGGTTCGAAACTACTGTAAGCACCCGAGTCTGATGGTTCAACTAACTCATCTGAAAATGTAAAGGACTCAAACTCGGGCGGTGAGTCATCAATATCGTCCGAAAAAGTAAAACACTCGTACGTGTTATCGGCTGTGAGAACTGTGTCAGATTCAAAGGAAAATTTTTCAAGCTCACAGTCTTCAAGCGTGGTCGGAACGATGGAAAGGAAGGAGGGTGATATAACAGTCAAAGGTTCAGGAGGCTGAATTGGAAAATCAGACATATCAAACAAAAATAGTTCAACCTCAATATGATCCTCAAAACTCTCCTTAATACTATCCTTATAATTCTCCTCAAGATTCAACTCATCCATACCATTATTATCAAAGTCAAGACGCATATGAGATTCGGGAGAAACATTTAATAACTCGGGATGACGATTTGAACATAAAATCTCAATTAAATCGACAGGTTCATCATCCGAAATATTCCCGGCGTCTATATTCTCAATCAAGTGAAAATCAATTTTCTTAGACACCTCATCAAAAGCATGGATATCTATCGATTTAGGTTCTAGATGGGAGGTGTAAAGATCGAAAGGATTAGGTGCGGTTTCACTCGAAAGGGGTTCCTCACAATTTGGCAAATCAAACACTACAAAATCACACAACTCGTTTTTATTTTGAACTTGTGAATCATTTAGGACATTCGATGGAAAACTGGAGTTGTGGGCTTCAATTGGGTAAGGGTAGGTTTGATTTTGAAATCCTCTCTCATTCTCACTCTGTCCAACTGCCTCCTTATACATTGAAAATTTTAGAGCTAGCGGGAAACTAACTACCGGTTCACTAGGTTGCATAAGGGCGGCCAAGGATGCTTCCACATTTCCAGTCATTTTATTTGTTGCTACAATATAAGTCTCCAACGACTCTTCCAAACTAGACTTGGATGGTGAGGGGGTTTCGATAAAAGATTCGAAATCGTGTGGATATGCAAAACTCCCAACAGGCTGTGTAGAAACATTGTCTAGTGAAGGTGGGAAGGTCGGGTAGGACTGGTAGGAAGTGGGTGGTTGGACAGGTGTAGGGTCAACATGTGGATAGAAAGGTGAATAATCGTGCGGATCTCTAGAACTAGATGAGTGGAGAGGGGTGAAAGATCGGCTGCAAGATTGAGCAATATGCTCAGCAATGGACATCGGCTTAGGAGTGACAGAAAGACTTGAAAAAGTGGTATCAACATATGGAGGTGGTAAAGGTTGACTTGGTTGACACAAAGTGGGTTGAAAAGTCAAACTGTTTCTCCTAGACGCCTCTATTTGATCTTTCAAAGATTTTTTAGGCAAGGAAGGATCGTCCTTAAATTGATCGAACAAATTGACGTACGACGCAAAATTAGGTTCAGGATACCAAAGTTCGGCAAGTGATTTATTATGTGGGGTACCCATGTTATAAGAAGAAAGGTGACAAGAAGGAAGGTTGGGTGGTGCAAGGATTTATTTGCGGCAA
The DNA here is from genome assembly GCA_030015575.1 of Agapanthus africanus. Lineage (NCBI taxonomy): Eukaryota > Viridiplantae > Streptophyta > Magnoliopsida > Asparagales > Amaryllidaceae > Agapanthus > Agapanthus africanus. Next base: position 830,371,164 of record JASDDO010000024.1, on the reverse strand, counting down.
AAGTTAGCAAGTTTTGTAATAAAATTTTCCTTTTTCTTTTTATCTATATTTGGAAAAATTGTTGCAAAAAGATATTCGAGAAAAGATATGCAACAAAAAAGATTACTTGCAATCAATTTCTATGTTAAGCGAGTCGCAAAAATCCTGCACAAGATTGTTATTTGGAAGGGAAAATATTTTTATAACGCACGGAATCCTGCAAGAATTTTCAGAAAAGATATTTCAAAAATTACAGAGGAAGAACAGAGGAAGCTTACAGAGCAAATTCCACGAACAGAGGACACTGTTCAGCCGCCTTTCCGCGGTATAAACGCGTTACTGCCGCGTTTTCGCGGCAGTCTAGTCAGCACGAGTCCCCAGAAATTTTCTGATGCTCTGATTCGACAAGACGGCCGCGGATCCGCGGCCTAAGGTAGGTTTTGGCCGCGGAAGGGCGGTGGGATGGGCAGTTTGAGACACCAAATTTTTTCTGCTGTTCTGTTGTTTAAAATCTCTTCTGTTCCGATATCCCGTTTTCTGTTTCGCTTTCTGGAAATTTCCAGATCTGTCTCGATTGTTCCTGCAAGATTCACACAACAAAGTACCCTTTCCAAAAAATAACAATTGATATATTTTTATAAAAAAAAAATTTGGATTTTTTAGATTTTTATGAATTTTTTAATTTTGATTAACCCGAAATTGCAAAAAGGAAATAACACGCCGTCCCCGGCAACGGAGCCATTTGATTGGTCTCAAAAACTATCTATAACCGCAATCTAGAACGGCGTCGCATGAAACTAGCCGGTGAGTACGGGTCGGTCCACAGGGATGTTGTGAATCTCCTATTCGCTCAAACGAGTTAATTCCGAAGGGTGTTCGGATTGATTATTAAATCTAAAAACCTAATTATTCTATACTACGATTATCTAGATCTAGTCATGTTAGGGTTAGGTTTAGGGATGGTTTGGAAATGCAAGTAAATCTCAACGCTTTCTATACCCAAATGAAAATCTATGAGGAGTTATGGTAATTATCAATAAAGGGGATTAGATCCATTCGGGAAGATGTTCCTTCCTCTAGGTTCTTGTCCTTCCTTTAGAGATCCTTACCCTAACCTCCATGGAAAACACGCGCAACCGGGCTTTTATACTACGGTATCACCGCTACCTCGAGAGATAGGGTGCCGTAGGACGCGGTGTGTGCGTCTATGCATGGAGTCCTATTGTAAATATATAATGGGTAAGAAAGGGATGAGAGATCTCATCTCTCAAAAGTCTTTCCCAAAACTAACTCTAAACAATTATCTATGACAATGAATTAAATCTACTTAGGGCAAAGAATTAAAATCTAAACTAGAGCAATTAATTAAATCTACTTACAGATGGCTCTCTCCAATCATCAAAGCAGGTTTGTCAGATCTGAATTTCTGAATCGAAAAGAAACACCGATGCTCACCATAAAGAATTCTGAAATTTATTATTAAAAGGAGGCATAAGAAAATACAATATTTAGAGTTCCTATTTATAAAGAATAGGAAACCCTAGGTTACCTTTTGATCCGCATGTCTAAATTTACAAATATGCCCTTAGGTTAACTTTCCAGCGCCGACACAACATTTTACTAAAAATTTCTCCGAGTACGGGCATTATACGGCCGCGGAACCGCGGCAATTGCGGGCTTGGGCCGCGGTTCCGCGGCCCTTTGGAAGGTTCACGTTCTGAAATTTTTGGGTATGCTTCTGGGTCATTTTGGGCTAGTGATTATTTGGTTCTTTTATCAATTGGGCTTCTACATTGGTTCCAGATTTTCAGTGAACAATTTGCAATGGATTTTTAACCGTTCGCTTTGTATTCTTGGACCTTGCGTTGCCTTGTTCATTGTGAACTTTATCTTTGATGTAGGCTTGATCAAGAGTCTTCTGTTTGTTGGTCAAAGTCCACTTTTGCATCGTCTTTTCATCATTTTCACTGTTTTCTGTCCAAGAACCTGTAACCTGTAATATGTAGCAGACATGCGTCAAAAGCACCAGTTTATTTATAAAAAGAATAAGAATGGAGAATATAATAATGCAATATTATGGTGTGAACAGACGGGCAGGTGGTCGAGAGCCGCCAGGAGGTGCTAGAAGGTGGAAAATTGGAAGATTCTTACTATTACATCGCCTAATGATATACTTTAGATACTGGCTGGGTGATATATATATATATATATATATATATATATATATATATATATATATAATAATAATAATAATAATAATAATAATAATAATGGAGGAAAGATGCCATAGGAGGGAATTTCCTCCTATGGCGTCGAAAAAGTATGCCCTCCCTCATTTTTTCCGACGACCGACATCAATCATCTTCAGTGTTATTATCTAAGATATGGGTACACCAAATTTCATGTGATTCTACAACCTTTTCACCGTTGATTTAGTGGGTTCAAAATTAACGATTTACTGACAACAGAACTTTTTACATTGCTATATCAACGGTGAAAAAGTTGTAGAATCACATGAAATTTGGTGTACCCATATCTTAGATAATAACGATGAAGATGATGGGTGCCGATCGTCGGAGAAAATAAGGAAGGGCGTATTTTTTCGATGCAATAAAAGAAAATTCCCTCCTATGGCATCTTTCCTCCATTATTCTCATATTTATATATATATAAAACAAAAGAGAACAGTAATTAATAACAGAATTGAAGCTTTTATGGAAAAGACATAATGAATGAAAAGGATTTTAGCCCTATTAGTTAACAAAATTTAACAAAACTACAAAAAGTTAATGAAAATTATATTCAAAATCAGAGAAACTCTGATCATCTTTCTTTTCTCAGAGTGGTTAGTCAATTGGAACAAAAAAATTAGAACTGGAACATACCGGGACAATATATTAGTTAGTGTTATTCAATTAGAACTGAAATTTAAAGTTCTAAATTTGGTGTTAATCATGAATAGAACTGGAACTGGAACTAAAATAAAAATTGTTCCAACAGGAACTTTTTTATATAATAAAATTAGTGTTCTGTCTTTAAAAATTATCACGTCTATTTAGAAGGAACAAAATCATAAATCGGAACCATCAAACCCTAGTCTCCACTATCCCCCTTTCCCGGTCTTAGTGTATAGTCAAAAATAATATTCAACATGGTGCTTTCTTAACATTAACATGAAGAACTACACATGTAGACCTGAATCTGCTAAAAAAATCTAAAATTAAAATCCCATTACAAAAATAAAAGAATGCGGTCATATTAGAGCAAGGAAACACTCATTTTGCAAATAAAAATAAAAACTAAGGGCATTTATTTGCAATTTGATTAATTAAGCTTGTTTCCTTGCAATCTCAAAATGATTAGTTTAAGGGATCGTTATGAAATCTAGGCATAAGAATGTACTGGACCCATGGGCCTCAGTGCGTACACAGGAATGGCCCGCTGACGAAAATTAACTAATTTCGGAAAGAGCAATCCTATTTCTACCCTCCCTATTCTCATTGAATAGAGTGAGACATCATATCCATTACCAAGATGGTTGTACTCTTTATTCCATCTTGTATCCAATAAGAGACTCTGTATTTGTTTCTGTATATTATGTGGATTTAGATTATATCAGTAGTTTAAGTATTTCTCTTCTGCAGGTATCCCGTAAAACACAGAAACAAAGAAAAGGGTAATCCAAACATGCCCACTAAAACAATAATGTTTTGAAAAACATCTCGGAAAACTTCGTGATTTTAAAAACAACTTGTAAAACCATTCCGTTAACTGGATCTACTCGTCTGTTATGTTGACTGGTGTTACACTTGGGTTAATCGAAACCAGGATGACTTTGGACAAAATAATGCCTTTTGTGGATCCCGATTCATCTTTCATTCCTCCCACCTCATTCAACTAATACTCCTCTCCAGAGGTGTCAAATAGCCGGGTCGGGTCATCTGTGGGACAGTCGTTACCGGCGGCGGGTAAAAATGCCCCGATTAATTAATCTATTGCTCCAACTCTTATATGGGTCGGTTTTGAAGGCAACTCCTGCAGGGATAAAAGGGTCATTAATGAACAAGTTGACTGCTTAATAGGTAATTTACTTTAATTTGTTTTATGGCTGTTGTGAATATGGTTTGCAATTTAATGCAAACAATTTGTTGTTTTTACAGATTTTTTGAGGTTTAAATAGATTAATTATCACAACTCAAAATGATATAGCATTTGAATGTATATTCAAAGTTGTATTCATGATATAAAACTTTATTGAAAATGATTAGAAAAATAGTACGATAGGTTGCTCGATTTTTTATTTTTAATTCGTACCGGTAAACCTATAAACCAACCAATCGGGTCACCGGGTAGGAAATCCACAAAACCGCGGGCCAGATCGACCCGATGATACTGTTAAACAAATGGGCTGGATATAGATTGTTTTTAAACGCATTGTTAATTTTTTGTCCAAGGATCGCTGTTTTTGGGTTACGAGACTCCAAGATTCTATTTTAAACACCAAAAATCATTCCCATCCACCCTCATATTGTATTCTCTCAAAACACCGTTTAAAACTTTATTTAAACTTAACTCCAACATTCTTAATTGTTAGCTATGCCATGTTTGGAATGGTTTTTCGGAGTTCCAAAAACCATAACTATCTAAACTCCAAAGTTAAGATAACATTAACACCCAAGGAAAGTTGTATAAACTCCAAAACTTATAAAGAAAATGCTCGATCATTTTGAAGTTCACATAATTCTAATACATGGCTTTGAAGTTTAGATAGTTACAAAGCCAAACATCCTATCAAACTTAAAAGTTTCAAATGAAGTTTAATTAGGGCTTGCAAACCTTTGTTCGCATACTCTCTACCTCCATCTGAAAATAAACTAGAGTTAATCAAACTCTATACCAAAACAGGGCATAAATAATTAGCAATTTTCCATATTAGCATTTAGCACGTGCGATGCACGTGTATATATTAAAATGCGTATGAAACATAAGCATAAAATACATATGCATAATTATTTTTTAACATATGAACTCTAATTTTCATAACAAATAAGTATTTTTGTATTTTTATGATCAGTTATGTTCTTGGTAACCGTAACAAATATCTAGATTAACACCAATTTGATTTTTCAGAATTATTATTTTGCATATTGTAGACGGAAATGGAATGATGGACGCATATATCTTTAGAAAAGTTTTATCACGAATGTAATTACATAAATACATAGCTTTAATTAAATATAAGGTATTTATATTACTTTTAAGAATTAATATGATTCATTTCTAAGTTATGTAGAAATATTTGTTATGCGGTAAATTTGTTTAAACTATTCTTTACAAATATGTAAATTATTAGGGTTCTTCTCATTTTGAAATTTAAGTGTATGGGTTGGTATGCTTTCCGAGTTAGAGTTTCGTGAGAGAATTTTCTCAATTTTTTGAATTATCTTATTAAGAAAGTGGAGAATTTTTTTGGGGTTAAACTCATGTGTTTTGGTCATAACGGTAAAGATTCTAAATTACATTAACTGTTTTTGCAACAAATAAACAAAGCTTATATAAACCAAGAGCAGATAAAAAAAACGTTAATTTTTCACCCCCACAGCCGCCATCAAACGGTCGTACGCCATTAACCACCAACCAATCTCAGCCGTTCATTTCAAAATCCCCGCCTGGTGCTTTGCAGAGAGCCCGTACCATTCAAAACGACCACCCACAAAACAAAAACAAAAACAAAAACAAAATTCAAAACCACACCCCTCTGTGGGTCCCATGCTCTGTTAATTAGCGGGTGCATATCATAAACTTCCAGAAGCAACCGTTTTGTCTCTTTCCTCTCGCCCCTTATAACTCTCTCAGCAGCAGCGAGAGCTAACGAGGAGGAGAGACTAGAGCGAGAGAGAGAGAGAGAGAGAGAGAGAGATGGCGACGGGCGGCGGTGACGAAAAGAAGGCGTCGGCGGAAAGCAAGCTAGAGAGAGACAGAGAGAGGACGAAGCTTAGAGAGAGAAAGAGGAGATCGATCACGAGAAAGATCTTGGAGGGTTTGAGAAAGCACGGGGGCTACAGGCTCCCGCCGCGCGCCGACATCAACGACGTCCTTCGAGCTCTCGCCACGGAAGCGGGATGGGTCGTCGAGCCCGACGGCACTACGTACCGCCTCCATGCTAACTCTGCTGCTAGCACGGTACGTTCATTCATTTTGATTTTTCTTAACTTGCAAAATGTTATTTAGCCAAATGAGTGTTATATATATATATATATATATATATATATATATATATATACATTTTTTGTTTTTGTTTTTTGTAATGAGGTTTTTGATATTAGAATTTTTTTAGTCATGTCCTTTGCATTAATTTTCTATTAGGTTAAGGTCTATATATGTTAAAGTTTTTTTGAAAATTTATCATCCATTAATATATATATATATATATATATATATATATAAGGAATCAGCACCTGCAAAAAGAAAGATGAACATATGGTTCCCTGGTCTGTTAGTTTATAACGGTCTTCTTTATTTCCCTAATATGTAATTTTCATCAAATTAATTTCTATATTTTTCGTAATACGGTTTAACACAATAAATCAAGATAGTTAGACAGGATCCAGGAGTTAGAGAGCTTCATTTAAGTTGTTAATTGATTACTTTTTCTTTTATTTATTTTAAATTGTCAATACAGTAGATTTTGCATATATCATAATTATTCGTTCGAAGCGAAGTAAAAGGAATTCAGGAATGCATAAAATGCCAGCATTCAAAGAATATACACGAGGACGCAAGTTTTCACTTTGTTTTCAGGAGCTAGGTAAAACATTAAACTCCAAAAATACTACTATATATTTTGTGATTTTTTTATATATTTTATTTTCACTGCAATTATTATTATATGAAGGAGCTGTGTACCAAAGCTTGAGCTTGCTGGTCTCCATTCCTCCGGAGCACTTATTGTTTCGTACCGTTTATTATTCCATTTTCTTTTCCAAGAAAGATATCCCATTTATTTTGTGTGGTAAAAATTTCCTGCTAAAAATTAAAAGAGATTAATGCAGAGATTTTCTTTAGTGGTCAACGGTCTTCGTTTGACCATTGACTGAACTCTAATCGTTTTGTGAATCAGCCGCAGGACTTCCGCCACGTGTCGCCTTCCTGCTCGCTTCAGACCTTCGCCACCACGCCTGTCGACGTGGCACTCGTCGGGCCCACGGCTTGCGTCGGAGGTGATGATGTGGCGTCTTACCTGGCATCTGGTGGGGACTACTGGGGTTGGAGGGCCCTACAGTGAGAATTTGGTACCTGGAAATGGCTGAAGAAGAAATTTAGATTTTTTCTTTTCTTTTTTTTTTAAATGAAAAAGAGTACAATTTGTCATTTTGCTTTTATGTCCACTGTCCTCAAATTTTGAGATTGGAAAGATTTAACTTATTGCGCCGGGGAAGTAAAATGGTTTGATCGGAGGATTTTACTGGGTAGCATTAAGACAGATAATTATAGCAATTGACTGATTCGTCTATCAGAAATCTTTTTTCTAATGAATTTTGATTATGAGTAACTCCATGGTTGAACAATGTGCAGTATACTGAGCTTTATGTCATACTCCGGTGAAAACAATCTTTTGAAGGATGTACTAACCGATCATTATTTTTTATAAACGAAACCTATACCACATTAGCGACCTGATTGGTATGGATTTTGCTACGTTGTACTAATTTTAAAGATGCCGCAATCAAGAAGGTGTCGTATGTAGCTAGCCGAGATGATTACGGGTCGTCCTCAAGGAGAAGGTGCGTTTTTACTTCTTGTTCTCACGAGTTAAGTCAAAACGTCAGAATGTTCGATTCTATCATAAGTAGTGTATATTCAAAAAAACGCTTTTTAGGGATAGAGTTAGATTAGTTTAAGTTAGAAAGATCCGTATATTTTTCTTTGTATCTCACTTGACTATTGATATTAGGGTAATCGGCAACAACGTATATTAGGATGCTTAAATACGGTATTTGCGATTGTGCGTAAAATCCGTAATTATCGACCATTGCTCTTCCGTTCTTATCTCTTAACCCCCGTCTTTGGCCAAGCCAAATGCAACTAGTCATAATTAGAAATCATCGCTATCGTGATAAGATAGAGTGTCTAATGGAGCGGATTGCGTGAGTTTTGGACGGAATTCAATTTGCAAGGTGTCGGGCAAACCAAAGAAGTAAAGAAAATCCAAACTTAAACATAACCCTTCTCTTTCCCTGATAAGAAGGAAAATTATTCACAAACCATCACAAAAATAAAAAGGAAACACAAGAGAGAAGACATCAAAAAAAACATTGCAAGTAATTAAAACTAAGAAGATGTTAGGAACCAAAGTGCAACGAATGAAAACTTCATTAAAATTCAATACAAGTACAAGATAATGAATTCAAAATACTAAATCTAAACTTGCAAGCACAGTTAAGAGATTGCAAGATCAGATAAAAATAAAGAACTTAAGATTAAACCTATCTGCTATCTACAAAGCTTGAACTAAACATTGTATTCTAAGTTGCAAAAGTCGGATCCAAGCTTGCTCACCGATCTGATATTTAAAGGCACTTCATCAACAAAAACAAACTATAAAAATGAAGTGATGTGACTGTGAGTGTTTTTCGTCACCCTATTGAGATAGAAATACGCGTCGCTTGTCAGGCGTATACAGATTCCTCCTGCTTGGGGGAGGCTGGTGTTTATTGATTGTGGGGATCCAAATATCGGGCAGCCGCGGATGAAACTGTCGTTAATTACCCTTCGTTCTTGGGAGCGAGTGAACCTCCGATTAACAGGTCAAACAGATCATGCAAACTCAATGTGCAGTATGCGTATGTGTGTGTCTTGAGAGTGTTTTGGGCATATCGAGGGCCTCACAGAGTTTACGGAGGTCCCGCTACCCGGATAGCAGGTTGGGGGTCAAGGGGGCTAGCAGCCTACTTGCGGGATGCGCGGAAGCATTCCGTTAGAAATTTTTCTAAGGGGAGAAGGATTTTGAATGTAGAGCGTGTCTATTTTATTCATTTTTTTATTTGGTATAAGAAAAACAGAAGTGAGGGATGCGTGTGTGCCACATGCACGCTTAGTAAAGTGAGCACGTGGTAAGGTGTGCACGTCAAAAGGTACGCACCTGTCGAGATGCACACCTAGCAAGGTGAGCACGTGGCAGGACAATAGAGAGCCGTTCCACTGCAGATTTACGCTTTGTAGCTTTGTAGCCTGACTGGGATGCTTTGTAGCTTGACCGAGATGCTTGTCAAGGGCACCGTCTGAGCCTGACTGAGACGCTTTATTGCTTTATTGGTGTTGACGGCCTTTTCCCAAGCCAGGACAATGGGGAGCCATTCAACTACAGATTTGTACTTGGGGTGGGGTGCCTTTGCGACTATGACATTCGACCTCCTGCCTCTTGAGGTCGATTTAGCCACTTGGTTTGCCGGGGTTTCCGCCAGATGAGCGCTTCCGGTAGGGTAGATGATGACAGAACCTAATTGACATGGCGATTCCTCCCACTGCCGACTGAAACTTGCGGGAGGATCATATGCGTGTTTGTTTAGACCACATATGAGATCGGAGTCGCCTCAGAGATTGAACCGGTTCTTGGAGACATTCTCACCGAGTTTGCAAATTGCGATTGAAAATATGGTATCCTGCACAAAGAAGCATGATTTTAGTACAGGAAATCGATATATATGTTGATTGAGTTCACATGAATGCTTAACTCAAAATAAGGGAGGAGAGAAAAGGTGCCACCGGGCGTGCCAAAATCTGTAGAGTGTTTTTCGTCACCCTATTGAGATAGGAATACGCGTTGCTTGTCAGGCGTATACAGATTCCACTTGTCTAGGACATGCTGGGGTTTATTGATTGTGGGGATCCAAATCTTTAGCAGCCGTAAACTAAGCTGCCGTTAATCACCTCTCGTTCTTTGGAGCGAGAGAACCTCCGATTAACAGGTCAAACGGATCATGCGAACTCAATGTGCAGTATGCGTATGTATGTGTCTTGAGGGTGTTTGGGCATATCGGGGGCCTCACAGAGTTTACGATGGTCCCACTGTCTGGATAACGGACTGGAGGTCAAGGGGGCTAGCAGCCCCCTCGCCGGGTGAGCGGCAACGCCCCGTTAGAAATTTTTCTAAGGTGAGAAGATTTTTGAGTATGAGGCATGTCTATTTTATTCATTTTTTATTTGGTAAAATATTTATTAGAAAGATAGAAGTGAAGGATGCATGTGTGCCACATGCGCACTTGGTAAAGTGAGCACGCGGTAAGGTGCGCATGTGAAAAGGTGCTCATTTGTCGAGATGCGCACCTCGCAAGGCGCACACCTGGAAAGATGCGATCCTGATGAGGTGCGCACCTGGCAAGGTGCTCATCTAACCCGGTGAACACTTGGCGAGGTGTAAGAGAGGTAAGGGCCAAAGGGTCCCAAATGGGCTAAAAATTCCAATGATGTGTGCACTTAGGGAGGTGCACATCTATCGAGAAGCGAGAGTTAGGGGCCAAAGGGTCCCACATGGGACAAAAGGTCCACTAAGGAGCGCAGTTAAGGAAGTGCGCATCTATCAAGATACGAGAGTTAGGGGCCAAAAGATCCCAAATGAGCCAAAATGTTCAGTAAGGTGCACACTTAGAAAAATGCGCACATAGCGAGGTTCGCACCTGGGCTGGTGCACACCTGGTACGATGTGCACCCAATGGGGTGCGCATCTAACCAAATGGGCACTTAACGAGGTGCGCACCTAGCACGGTGCAAGAAAAGGTCGAAACCTAATGGAGCTACAGCCCCATAAACAAAAATTTAGATTTTTAGAAGATCAATGGGGGTTCTCTTCCCCTTCCACAAGGCTTCAGGACATGCACAGATGGGTTTTCTCCTCTTCTCTGTTGGATCTTGTGGAGAGATAAAAAAATGGTTACTCTTTTGGTGATTTCAATGGGAGATCCGAATTCCTTTGAATGGGTTAATGGCCAAAATCGATTTTATTTTTGAAGAAAGAGGGGATTCACCTTGGATTTAATTAAAAAAAGTAAAGAAGAAGGAGATCTTGAGAGAGAGAGAGAGAGCATCACAAAACCCTATATCTGTTTTTAGGGAATAATCAATCCTTATTATTGAGTCATCATGGGGGGCCTTTTTATAAGCCTACATCTTTTCATATAACCCCATGGCTTTTTACAAAATTTGCTTTTGTCTATTTAATTTAAAAAAACAAAAATTACATTTGACTATTCTCTTCTTTTTTCTTTCTTTCTCAGCCGACCCCATCTTTATGCTTGAGCTTGACCAGGGTTCGGGCCCACTTGGTTCTGGCTCGGGCTCGGGCTCATTTTTACCTTTTGACTTTGATTTTGGTTTTGTCTTTGATTTTTTATTTTGGCGATTGGGTGCAATTTTTTACCCCAACAAAGTGCCCCATCAATAAATGCACACCGCATGTATGGGTTGTGTGCATGAAATTGATGGACTTTGTTCTATATGGAGATTGATTTAGTTTGGTTTCCTTTTGATGACTTGGAGGGTCGATGCTGCCATTTTTGTGACTTGGACGGTCGGTGCTGCCATTTTTGCGACTTGGAACTGCCATTTTTGATTTGACTTGCTCCGCTTCTTGCTGTGTCAGGGTTGGGTTTGACTTGCTCCGCTTTCTGCGGTGCCGAGATTTAATTTGTCTTGGAGTTTCTTGCTCGTTCCGCCAGGCTTTTTAAGCTTGGAAGCACTGCCGAGTGGGACGTCGATTTGATTTGTTTGATTTCTGTCTTATTTGGCAGGACTTTTGAATTTGAGTGGGACTTGGAATATGGATTTTGTTTGGCATTAGTATCGTTACACAGGAATAGTGCCAAGAGCAACTCATCATTTGCCATGAGAGGACTTGGCATTTGGGTTTCGGGACAACATCAGTATCACTATGACTGGAGTGTAGCGCAAGGAGCGACTCATCACTTGCCTTGGAAAAACTTAGGATTTGGGTTTTGGGTCAGCATCAACACCGCTAATACTGAAGCGTAGAGTCAGAAGCGACTCATCACTTGTTGTCGCCCGTTGGGGAGCGATAGCTTAGTAGACAGTTTTATGTCCCTGTCACCTAAGGCTTTTTCCATTTTATGAGCCATAAGGTTCTCATAAAAGCATTTTCTCCCTACGAGTCGAGAGGATCTCATAGGTGTATTTTCTCCCTAAGGGTCGTGAGGACCCCCAAGTGTGTTTTTCCTCTGTGATTCGTAAGGATCTCATGCAAGAATATTCTCCTCACAAAGTCGAGAGAACTTTGTGAGTGTATTTTCGTCTCTTTTCACGAGTTTGCGCCTTTTTGGGTTTTAACAAACTCACCGGTAGTTCTACTGTTTTTACTCACGGAGCCCTTTCGGGTTTTCATCCGTGTCCATTTTGCTTATGGACAAACAGTTTTTTTTATTTACGACCGCCTCGTTGGTGGAGCTTCATCACCGGTGGGATTTCAGATATAGCCTTGTTGGTGGGACTTGGAGAGATAGGGGTCGTTTATGTCCGTGGATTGTATACGGTTTTACGGGATGCATGATCCAGACTGTAGGGCCGGTGTGCTCAATTTGTCTACGACCAGAAGCATTCACGCGTAGTATTTCTTGAGATATTGGCCATTGATGGGTAGCATAGACCTTTCTCCCTCGGCACTTATCAGCTGGTAGGATCCTCCGTCAAACACTTTCTCGATGACGTATGGCCCTTCCCAATTTGGCTCGAATTTTCCTTTGGCATGTCGATTGGAGATGATTGGTCATTTGAGGACCAACACCAACTCGTCTTTCTTGAAAGCACGGAGACGAGGTCATTTTGTCATAAGCCCATAACATTTGGGCTCGGTACAGCTCTAGATTTTGTTGTACTGCGAGTTTCTTTTCTTCGAGGGCGTCGAGCTCTTCGAGTCGAAGGAGTGCATTTTCCTCGCCTGTCAAACCATGCTGGACGGCCATCCTGAGGCTTGGAACTTCGACTTTGAGGAGGAGCATCGCCTCCACTCCGAAGAGTAGTGAGTATGGAGTGGATTGAATTGGAGTGCGGTGCGTGATACAATATGCCTACAACGGCTCGTGGAGCTTAAGAATCCAGTCTCTTTTGTTAGCTGAAGCATTTTTCCTCAGGAGCTTGCATAAAGTTTTATTAAAGCTTTCGGCTAGCCCATTGGCTCTTAAATTATAAATGTAGAAATATTTCCAGTCTATCTTGTATTGAGTAGCAAACCTTGAGATTTTGAAGCTCTTGAAAGAATGCCCGTTATTGGAAATGATTTTTCTTGGTAAACCGAAACGGTATAGAATATTATGCCAGAAAAATGTCAAAATATCCTCTGTCTTAACTTCTTTTAGCGGGACTGCTTCAGCCCATTTAGAGAAGTAGTCGATTATGGACAATATGAACTGGTGACGTTTGGATGACGGAGGATCAATGGGGCCAACTATATCGATGCCCCAGACTTCGAAGGGCCATGAGGCCACCGTAGGATGCAGCGGATTGGGATGCTTATGGATGAAGTAACTGTTGTTTTGGCAGAGATGTCACTTCTTCGCATGCTATTTGCAATCCTGTATCATGGTAGGCCAATAGTATCCAAGCCGTTTGATTTGAAGCCGCATTTTGGGGCCGGATTGGTGAGCTCCGCAGACGCCCGAGTGAACTTCTTTCATGACCTTTTGGGCTTCGGTTGAGGACAAGCACCTGAGCCAAAGTTGGTCGTATGATCTGCGGTATAGCATATTATTTACAAACACATATCGGAGAGCTCTCTTCTTCAGCTGAACCCTCACAGGTTTTTCTTCGGGCAGCTTATCGTATCGGAGGTACTCTATGAAGGGCTTTCTCCAACCTGGTTCGTCTTGAATGATTAAAATTTCTTCGGCAGGATTGTTTTCTTGTTCTATGCTTTCTTCTTCTCGTAAAGATACCGGAGGCAGAATTTTTCGGCTTCTGATTGTGATCGGGATTTCATTTATGTCGGGATCAGCCATCTCTTTGGCTAGGTGAGCGAGTACGTCAGGTTTTCCGTTCAATGCCCTAGGAACTCTCATTAGTTCAATGTGGGTGAACTGCTTCATGAGTTCTACCACCCGACTTCTGTATTGAGATAACTCGGGCTTATTTATCTTGTAGTTGCACTTGGTTAACGATAAGCCGGGAATCACTGTAGAGCCGAAGGACCTCCATTTGCATGGCGAGCTCCAGGTCGCCTATCAGAGCTTCATACTCAGCCTCTCGTTGTTTGTGCGAGGTTCGGTAAGAGCGAAGGAACGTCGTAGGGTTCCTCCCCTGGCGTGATGAATACCAACCCCATTCCTGCTTGTATCTGCGGGATGCTTGATTTGTTGGAGGACCTTATTAATGAGACTCTATCGAATTAGAGCTCCCAACATGGCTCGTTATACTCGAGGTGCATCACTTGTTCGTCGGATAACTCACAACTTAGTGGTGACCCTTCAGGAATGGGGTGAGCAGCGAGAAAGTCGGCGATGACTTGTCCTTTTACTGCTTTCTGAAGAGTACAGACTATGTCGAACTCAAGCAGCATGACAGCCCATCTTTCCATTCTACCGGCAAGACTTGCTTTGGTCATTAACTGTTTAAGCGGGCCGACCTTGGAGATCAGCATAACCCGATGAGCTAGCAGACGGTACTTGTTCAGTCGAAAATATTGCACATTTGATTGAACATTTTCCTTACTTTTGTTAAGTACTTAAAGGTAATTATGGTACATATGTGGGTTTATCTACAAAATACTCTTTATCATATGTTTATACACTATACTTAACATTATGAAGGAAAATATATGCATATAATATTTATATAATATTTTAGTAATTTAAATATGCATGTCATATCGAATATCCCTAATCAATATTCTTAAAATATCATATCATATAAAATGATTAGGATAATATCTCAAAATAAATAACAAATATTACTAATACTATGAATTGAGATATTGTGCAGATTTAGCTCAGGTCTGGAGATCGAGATATCTGAGATGTCGGGAATGAAATCTGCCGATAAAATTGAATCAAATCGTAAAATCATGAATGGCGGAGACTCAGAGAAGATTTAAAGATTCCAGACATCACAAAGATCTCCACGTGTCAGCACCAAATAGCAGAAGAAATTTCAAACCCTAATCTCCCCAATCCGCTGCCCAACCGCGGCCAAACCCCTACATTTGCGGCGGATCCGCGGCCATATTGTGGCTGTTAGATATGGGATTTTGTAGGTATGATCGTATCAACAAATCCTAACACATGGGATCTAGGGTTTTCTGCTTGCATGACTATCTAAAGGACCGAGAACTTCATACGAAAAATCATCAATCCGAAACGATCAAGAGGTCCACAGCGATCCACGAATCCAGGAGATCAATCGACGCATCATCTACTTCCTACGAGGCAGAGATCGGGGGCATAAACTAGGGTTCTTATACTCTAAATTCGACAGATTTGTAAATGATAATTAATTAATAAAAAGGTAGATCTTTAGTTTAGTTCTTTCCATTTTACTTTCTGCATTACTTCTGCATTTACAATATGATCTCCATCTTCATCTTCTCTTCTATCTCAACCATGCGTGAGTAATTCCGAGCTTGCTAGGGTTCGTAGGATTATGGTAGATCAATGGATGATAAAATCTTTTAACTTCTTTTACATCTTTTAAAGTTTATAAACTTTAACAAAATAAATGTTAACATTCTTATCAGGCGCGCTACCAATTTATTAATAGTCTCGATCGCGATTTGAGATTAGATTAACAATTGTTTTGGTAAAGGCTAGACATGAATAAAGGTCAATGAAAAGATAAGGGTTAAGAGCGGGAACCATATTTTCTCCAAAACCCTAATCTGCATTCACTACTATCGATCTAATTTTAAATCTATTGAAAGATAAAAAGAGTCATCTTTAATTAATCATCCATTACTATTAAATTCTATGAACCCTACAAGACTCTTCTTCAAAAAATATATATCCGTATATCATAGATCTACAACAACTCAACCATATTTCAATCAACTCGTCTAAAGGAAGATAAAGGTTCCATGTTTTCCTGAGGACGACCCGTACTTATCTCGACTAGCTATTTGCGACACCGTTGTTGATTGCTGTTACTACTTATTACAAAACACTTCTTTTACAAATCTATCACCAATCAAATGGCGCCGTTGTCGGGGATACGTGCGTAAATTTTTTTTGCTATTCGTGTTGAATTTTTATAAAATCCAGAAAACATATTATAAAAAAGAACCAAAACCGCAACTTGCATATTTAATGACTATTGTGCGAATTTTGCAAGGGGATCTGGAGTCACAGGAACGAGAAATTAGAGATTCAGAAATTTTCATCAAAGGCCAGAGAAGCATTGGAGGCTACTGAAGAAAAATCGGCAAAAGAACCAATCATTGCGCTGCGGAACAGCGGCAATTGCATGCATTTGGCCGCGATTGGGCGACGGCTTTGAGGAATCGTGCCTCCAAAATCCTCTGGTAATTTCCACATATCTTTCTCTCTCCTCTAGAAATCCAATAATATAATTTTCTGCAGGATTCTTTGCAAAATATTGCCGCTCAAAAATCTTTTTGCGTGTTTTGATAATTGGTTTGTTTGTGCATATTTTAACCGGACTTTAAGGGGCAAGACTAAAAATTCAGATTAGGTGGGGATTTCATCACCCTTCCTAGGCCCCACAAATCACAAAACGAGCATCTGCATAACCCTACATTAATAAAAAAAATATATCTAGACCAAGACTCTAAGGACCGTCGCGCTCAATTAGGACAGAGGAGGGTCATGGGTAATCTATCGCTTATCCGCAGCTCTCTCGTGGTGTCTAGGCAAGTGTGACTAAGGAAATTGTTACTTAATTAGGCCCGCTATTTTCGGTGATTCGTATAGCAGATACCTCCCACTTACCTGGCACTTACCTGGCCACAAGAGCGATAAAGAGGTGGTAGAGGATTGATCTTGCGACTTATCCTTTGGAAGCCTAGGAGTGGTCTAGTGTTGACCTAGATTACCTTAGTTCTAGGGTTGATTGTGCATTTTTTGATTTGTTGAGTCAATTCTCACGTCCGACACTTTTTCAAAACAAACAATTTAAATCGTTCTCATACACGTTACCACTTACGCTAAACCCGCTTAGTGCATGATCGGCTGGACATAGGATTTTAGTACCCGTCTTATCCGCGTTTCTGCTATCGACTCCGAAGTCGGTACTTTTTCATCTTCTTTTTCCCTCCACCCACCACATCGACCGAGATGGACGGTTCTCCATCAGATTTTACCAACACACCTCTGCTGCCACCCATAGGTGCGCAGAATCCACCGCGCATCTCTCCAAGAAAGATGCTACCCGATACGTGGTCCCCTTCTTACTTGTCTATCTATTCCACTAGCCAATGAGGATAATTTTGAAATTAAACCCCACTTCATCAACCTGTTGCCCAAATTTCATGGGCTTGAGTTTGAAGACGCATACATTTTTATCACCAAATTCGAAAACGTATGCACAATGATGGGCACTACACAACTTTCTATGGATACTATGAGATTATGTCTTCTCCTTTTTACCTTGTGCAGACTAGCAGAAAAATGGATTTATAGCACTGCCGCACATTCTATCACCAAATGGGACGAATTCGTTATAGCATTCCTTAAGAAATTTTATCCCAATCACAAAACCGCCCGTGTTTGAAGCGAGATTATCCAGTTTACCCAACTTCCCAACGAACCATTCTGGAAATGCTTTGAACGGTTCAAGGATCTTCTTTTACAATGCCCCCATCACGGAATTGATAAATGACAACTTTGCCGAATTATATATGAGGGTATTAATCCTGCCACAAAATAGATGCTTGAAACCATTTGTCAATGTCATTTCATGTCTAAGGACGATGGGGAAGCTTGGCAATTCCTGGAAGATCTCGCTGAACAAATTTTACAGTAGGAAAGCGTTAGACCAATATCGTCTAGGGGAGATATCCATCAGCTCGATGTTTCCATCGCAGTAAAAGCCGAAATGGCCGCGATACAAAGGAAACTCAAATTTATAGAAACCAAAGTCTCTTCAGCCTCCCTAAACCAGGTTACGCTTCCCAAAACCGTGTGTGGTTGCTGTTCCGACCCATCACACTTAACGGAAGAATGTCCTTTGAGTCCACCGTTTCAAGGTCAAGAACAAATTAATGCTACTTTTTAGCAACGACCTAGAAACGATTCTTATTCTTCCACATACAATCAGGGATGGAGGAATCATCCTAATTTTGCTTAGAATCAAAACCAAATTCAAAATCAAAACCAGTTTCCAAGCAATTATCAAAGACCTCCTCCACAGCAACAACAACCACCACAACAAAATCAGCACCCCTTTCAACCGCAAACTTTTCAAAATCCGACCAACAATTTTGCACTTTATAATAATTCTTTCTAAACGGCCGGTACCGATAAACCTCTGCACTCGAACGTAACTTAGAAACGTTCATTAACTAATCTACACAAACGACGGCTAATTTAATGTCTTCTATCCAAACGTTAGTGAAACACACCGCTTCCCATGGTGAAAGTATAAAATCGATAGAAGTACAACTTGCACAGTTAAATGCCATGATGAGTGAGAGAGAAAGGAAAATTTCCATCTCAAGCTCTACCGAATCCTGGCAACTCACAAAGTCATAATGTGTGTGCCATAACCACGTTTAGATCGGGAAGAGTGCTGAATAACCAAGTGGGTGAACATGTTGATGTTGATGATATTGATGATACCCCGGCTTCTACTTCTAATCCTAATTCGTCTAGTCCGCCACCTTCTTCCGAGCCTATTCTCCGTTTTCCACTAGGCTCGAACCCGTAGCCCATTTCCTCGAGTCAACCTCAAACGATCCCAACTCCAATTCTGGGACCTATTCCATCTCCACAAACTTCTCCACAAATGCTGGACCAAACCCTTATTGATAAAGCTCTTTATCCACATAGGTTAAGAGGAAACAGACCAAGTCCACAAATGG
Source organism: Agapanthus africanus (assembly GCA_030015575.1). Lineage (NCBI taxonomy): Eukaryota > Viridiplantae > Streptophyta > Magnoliopsida > Asparagales > Amaryllidaceae > Agapanthus > Agapanthus africanus. Next base: position 830,352,155 of record JASDDO010000024.1, on the reverse strand, counting down.
AGAAGATTGTGGAAATTTTTAAGCAAGTTAACATAAACATTTCTCTCCTAGATACTATCCAACAAGTTCCGTCCTATGGGAAAATTCTAAAGGACTTGTGCACTAGGAAAAGAATAATTCAAGTGCATAAAAAAGTTTTCCTAGCGAGTAATGTGAGCACTGCTTTTACCCAACAAATACCCAAGAAACGAAAGGACCCCGGGAGTCCTACATTATCTATTGCTATTGGGGGTAAAAATATCAATCGTGCTCTACTCGATTTAGGTGCTAGTGTTAACTTGCTTCCGCATTCTGCCTATAAGTAATTAGGCATCGGAGAGTTAAAACCGGCGCACTGTACCCTTCAGATGGCCGATCGATCTATCACCTAACCTAGGGGTGAGCTAGAGGACATGTTAATCAAAGTCGGGGAATTTATATTCCATGTGGACTTCATAGTTATCGATACACAGCTTGTAGCAAACCCACGAAGCCAAATTCCAGTGATTCTAGGTTGGCCTTTTCTAGCGACTTCCAACACAATAATCAATTTTCGAAATGGTTCTATGACCCTATCTTTCGGGAAGACGTCAATTGAGCTTAGCATTTACAAGTTGGGAAGTGAACCCTCCGAACCCTATGCTCAAGTATGTTATGTCAAAATGATAGATTCCGACAGCAGTGAACTTGAAAAGATTCACGATACTTATCTCGACTCCACTACTGCGTTGTTGTTTGATCCGACTATTTATTATACACATGAGGACCCTTCTATCGACAAGTCCACACCCAAGTCCGAATCCTTTGACTTGTCGAATAAGTTAGTGGAGCTGTTCGGGTCAACATCTAACGCTAAATATGAACCTTTTATGAAGTCCGAGGATCATACCTTTCTTTTCGATGAGATTATCATTCGGAATATCGATGAAAGCTTTGAAGACATTTTCTCCGAAGAACTCACATTCTTAGAAGACATGGGAGTTGTGATGAATCAACCCCAACCCAAAGAAGTTGAACCACCACCTCTTCTTCTTATCAAGAACGAGAATGCGAGTAATTCATCATCATTGTTTTGTCTCTACAAACCGAGACGTAAACCCATTCTATTACACTTCTTATCTCCTCCCCACTTCTTCACGTCTATAGGTAATATGATCTTCTACCAACCAGTGCGTTACATCGATAAAATATTTGAATGGTTAGTGTTGATTTTTAGTCTTTGCAAAGCTTTATATCGAGCAATAACTTTACCCCCTCTTTAAAATTTAAAATGCTTAATACTGTTTTACTTAAGTTTGGGGGGCGGGGGAGAAAAATATTTTGGCTCTTGAAAGAAAAATAAAATTTTTACAAAACTGTGAGCCAAAAATAAGTTTGGGGGAGGATTTCACTGTCAATAATTCATGTCCCCGTTACTAACTTTTCCTCCCAAGTCTATATATTTTTTTTAAAGTTTAACAGATGACATCAGTGAGGACACTGCTGCAAACAGGTTTGGGAGAGGTTTGTGCGTATTCACGCATCATTTTGCATTATACTACATAAAAGCACAAAATAAATTTTTTTGATAATAAAAGTTAGAAAGTGAAAATTTACATATGAAGGATAGGAATAGTTTGAGAAAAGCAAGAAAGTTAAATATTTTCTTAAACGAAACTAGTAATAAGTAGTTATGAGCCGTTGTCCCAAGGGTAAGTAAGATGAAGAAAATTACTAATATGAGGATAAAATAACTTTGAAAAATAGTCCTTATTCATGAGTCCAAACATCTGAACGTTGATACCCTACTATACACACTTGTAAACATCTTGAAACTTGGGATAGTAGAGGATGCCTTGAAATGCTCTTGCCTAAAAGCCTTAGTATGAAGGAAAATAAATGTATAAACAAAAAAATAAAAAAAGAAAAAAATGGTGAAGAAAAATGAACACTGGTTTTGTAATTGCTTAAAGAAGTATAAAAAATATAGCGAGGGTGCTTTATCACCTAGTGCATTAGACCAACTGGTTTGGGAGCCACTGCTAAGCCTTAGGTGTTGCAAGACGAGAAAATTGCTAATTACGCCTTAATAAGTGAGCGCATTTAGTAATCGGTTGGTTAGTACCTCAAGAAGTATTAACGGTCGCATGAAAAATGTGTGAGCAATTCCATCTAAAATATTCACTAACTAAAAAGTACTAAGGAATATGGACAAGAGTATGATAGCTTGAATTGAATTATCTAAGTGTAGGGATGTCTTTCACACACACGTAGGGGTATATGATCAATGTTTGGAAGAAAGGTAGGGAGGAAAACTAAAGGTGATATTTTATTGAGTGATGATGCGATTTCTGACATCTTTTCATGACCATTAAGATAGGGCTCATGGCAACTGAAAAGCTCGTATAGTTGGAAACTCTTCTTTCCAAGTTCTTTCTTTTATAGTTCTTATCTTTGCATGTAACTTTCATCTTCTTTCTTTTATTATGGGATTTTGTGGGTGTAATCCGCTGAAAACCCTCAGGAGACAGCACTCCTCCTACTAGGGACACCTAGAGATTTAAAAGCTTGTTGCACGTGCTCAGTGCAATCGTGATTGCCTACGAAAGTGTGCTAGGTTTTTCTTTTTCTTTTTCTCACTCTCTTGAATAACTAGTTTGCTCGGGACGATCAAAATTAAGTTTGGGGGTATTTGTTTAGTCGAAAATATTGCACATTTGATTGAACATTTTTCTTACTTTTGTTAAGTATTTAAAGGTAATTATGGTACATATGTGGGTTTATCTGCAAAATACTCTTTATCATATGTTTATACACTATACTTAACATTATGAAGGACAATATATGCATATAATATTTATATAATATTTTAGTAATTTAAATATGCATGTCATATCAAATATCCCTAATCAATATTCTTAAAATATTATAACATATAAAATGGTTAGGATAATATCTCAAAATAAATAACAAATATTACTAATACTATGACTTGAGATATTGTGCAGATTTAGCTCAGGTCTGGAGATCGAGATATCCAAGATGTCGGGAATGAAATCTGCCGATAAAGTTGAATCAAATCGTAAAATCATGAATGGCAGAGACTCAGAGAAGATTTAAAAATTCCAGACATCACAAAGATCTCCACGTGTCAGCACCAAATAGCAGAAGAAATTTCAAACCCGGATCTCCCCAATCCGCCGCCTAACCGCGACCAAACCCCTACATTTGCGGCGGACCCGTGGCCATATTGTGGCCATTGGATCTGGGATTTTGTGGGTATGATCGTATCAACAAATCCTAACACATGGGATCTAGGGTTTTCTGCTTGCATGACAATTTAAAGGTCCGAGAGTTTGATACGAAAAATCATCAATCCGAAGTGATCAAGAGGTCCACAACGATCCATGAATCCAGGAGATCAATCGACACATCATCTACCTCATACGAGACAGAGATCGAGAGCATAAAATAGGGTTCTTGTACTCTAAATTCGACGGATTTGTAAATGATAGTTGATTAATAAAAAGGTAGATTTTTAGTTTAATTCTTTGCATTTTACTTTCTGCATTTACAATATGATCTCCATCTTCATCTTCTCTTCTATCTCAACCATGCGTGAGTAATTCCTAGCTTGCTAGGGTTTGTAGGATTATGGTAGATCAATTGATGATAAAATCTTTTAACTTATTTTACATCTTTTAAAGTTTATAAATTTTAGTAAAATAAATGTTAACATCCTTATCGGGCGCGCTGCCAATTTATTGATTGTCTCGACTGCGATTTGAGATTAGATTAACAATTGTTTTGGTAAAGGCTAGACATGAATAGAGGTCAATGAAAAGATAAGGGTTAAGAGTGGGAACCGTATTTTCTCCAAAACCCTAATATGCATTCACCACTATCGATCTAGTTTTAATATTGAAAGATAAAAGGAGTTATATTTAATTAATCATCCATTTCTACTAAATTCTATGAACCCTACAAAGTCTCTTCTTCAAAAAATCTACATCCATATATCATATATCTACAACAACTCAACCATATTTCAATCAACTCGTCTAAAGCAAGATAAAGCTTCCACGTTTCCCTGAGGACGACATGTACTCATCTCGGCTAGCTATTTGTGACACCGTTATTGATTGCAGTTACTACTTATTACAAAACATTTCTTTTACAAATCTATCACTAATCAGTACCTCATCTTCTTTATGGCGAATATCAGGGCTAAGCATTGCTTTTCAATCGGGGAATAATTATGTTTCTCCCCGACTAATGTTTGACCGAGATAGTAGAGGGCATTTTCTTTTCCCTCCTCGTTATTCTGAGCAAGGAGCACGCCGAGTGATTCATCTAACGCGGCAGTGTAGAGAATCAGTGATTTATTTGGAATGGGAGCAGCAAGCACTAGAGGGTGCAATAGGTACCGTTTGATACTTTTGAACGCTTCTTAACATTCGGCGTACCAGACAAAATGGGACCCTTTCTTCATAAGCTTTGAGAAGGGCCTTCATCTTCCCTGATAGGTTCGAGATGGACCTTCATATATAAGCAAGCTTTCTTTGAAGGGATCTTAGTCGTGTCAGATTCTTTGGAGGGGGCATCTCCATGATGGCCTTTATCTTCGACAGATCAACCTTGATCCTCTGATGTCGGACTATGAAGCCCAAAAATTTTCCCGACAACACGCCAAAAGCGTACTTTAGGGGATTCATCTTCAGGTCGTATTCCCTTAGTCTAGTGAAAACGGTTCTGAGATCTTGGATGTGATCGGCCTTGGTTTTAGTCTTGACGACCAAATCATCAACATAACATTCGACGACTTTATGGATTAAGTCATCAAAGATCTTGGTCATTGTCACGCCCCGCTTCCTAGTAAACAGAAACGGTGACGTAGCATGCCCGCAACATATTTACTATGAAAATACGTTAAGAGTAATTAAGCAATATAATAATGTGTAAGAATGACAAGAGTAAAAAAATGAAACATAAATTTTATTTACATTCAACTTTATATACAGCTGTCTGGAATAAAAAGATACAGTGATAAAAACAAATGCCTAAATAATGGCATATTGAAAGTAAATGCAGGCGGGAGCTAGTAGTCAGGCTGAGCGGCAAATTGGTCCAAGTCCTCCGGGCTCGGCTTTATCTCCTATGAGTCCGGTCCTTCTGACGAACATTCCAAAGAAAGAAACAGAGAGGAATATCGTCAGCGAACTAGCGCTCGGTAAGTCCCCAAAAGAAGTAATAGAAGATAACTGAATGGTATATAAAGTGAATAGAAACCAAGTAAATGTGAACATGTAAGGTTGTATATGAGAGTATCTAAGCATGATCATTTACAGGTATGAGTTAGCTATTTTAACGTGGTTGTTTGTAGATCGGTAAAGAAGGTATTCATGCATACGAGAGGAGTCCATCTTACCCCGTGGACTATGGTAACATGTAGTACAAGGCCCCGTCATAACTAACAGGACAACGGCATGTGAATTTATGTAGGTGTATTTTAAAGTGACCTCTCGTAGCACGATATACGTTCCGTACCAATCTACCCCTTATCCCCACGTATTGTAGTGTATAGTTCAAGTTAACAGGTCTTGGCCGAATCCATGAATATAAAATGTACAAGTTCATTTTCAAGTTGTAATCATGTGTTCAGGTATTAATGTCAAGTTCATGTCAAGTTATATTCATGGTTCGATCAAGTCAAGTATGCAAGTTCAAGTTTGGATATTCGAATTCAAGTGTTCAGTTTCAAGATCAAGTGTTCAAGTTTGGATTTGAGTTGGATTCGAGTTTGAGTTTGTATTCAGGCTATAGTCAATTTCTTATGAATGTATTTAACTATTGAAATTCTTAAGTTCGGGAGTAATCGAAAAACTGCTGCATATGGACGACATGATTTGTGTCTTTTTCCAAGATAATTATCATTGATAACTCCGTTAAGTTGCAGTGTTGTATAATATGAGTAGGTAAGCACTCACTTTCTCCGGCTCCTTGGGGCTCAAGAGAAATAATACCGCTTAAACCTATTTTAATCTATTGTCCATAATTTTTTTCTTCTTGTTATTAACTTTGTTTGCATATCTTGAGGGATTTTTTATGAAAAATACTTTAATATTGTTTAAAAATAAGCATCGAGGGTGATTTATAATATCAAGAGTTTTTATGAAAATGTATTTTAGTTTTAGTGGTATTTTAGTGATAAAACTTAGCTTTTAAAAGTTTATGGTATTTTTATGAAAACAACTACTTTTGGAAAAATTGGTGGTATTTTATATAAAATTTCAATCTTTCATTTTTAAAAGATAATTTTCATAATTTTTTTTATTGAAAATACGGATTCATAATTTTATATAAATTTTCCAAGGTTTTAATTTGTTTTGAAAAGTCTTATTTCATTAAACCGTATTTTTTTTTATTTCTTTTCGAAACTGAATTCTCAGTGAGGAGTTCTGTATCTCACTCTACTATCCTAAGGATGTGCGATAACCCGCACCATCTGTAGATGGGTTCCCCTAAAAGGATTGTAGAGGGGCAGTTGCAAAGGATCTAAAAAATATCGATTAAAAACATTTATTTGTAAAAGCGATAGTATTTTATTGTAAACCGTATTCTTTAAATTAAACATACATCTAAAAATTTTGTGCTATGAAACCATAGTGTATGTGATGGGGTAGGTCATTACCCCGTGAGTTTTCTAGAGGGATTTATGTTGGTTATCGATTAAAAGGTTGTATTTAAAGTTCATGGTATTTATATGAAAAAATTCGTTATATGTTTATTTCGCATGGAATTTTAATTACATAAAAAAGAAAATAATGGGAGTAATATTTTGAAGTGATATTATGGTATTTGTGTGACATATTGACCTATCAAAGATGCTAAAAATATTTAAAAGAAAAGATTTTTAAGGTTAACTCCACTTTATCGATTTTGTTTTAAGAAATGTTTTGAGGTGGAAAGGAAGAGAGAGGAAGGGACTTACGGTTTTAGAGAGTTAACAAGAGAGGGCAAGAGGGAGTGGAATCCTTCGGAGATTGTGGTATCGTCGGAAAAAGGCTCCGGACTTCAATGGAATGGACTTGATTGCTAACTCCACTTGAATAGCCTTAACCCTTCTTGAACTTAGAGAATTTTTAAGAAATTTTCAAAATAAGGGAGAGCTAGGAAATGGTGTGGTATTTATAAGGATGAATATAGGTATAGGGTGAATTAAAAAGAATTAAAAATGAGAGTAAAAAGAGTGTAAATGGGTAGATGAAGGGATGGAGTGCGCTCTGTTTAATAGCAAAGAAATTAAACAAGAAAAAAGGGTAATACTAAAAATTTTCTAAGGGGAGAAGGCTTTTGATTGTAGGGCGTATCTATTTTATTTATTTATTTTTTAGAAAAATATTTACAAGAAAGATAGAACTGAGGGACATGTGTGTGCATCATGTGCACTTGGAATCGTGAGCAGGTGGTAAGGTGTGCACGTGACAATGTGCTCACTTGTCAAGACGCGCACCTGGAAAGGTGCGACCCAGACGAGGTGCACACCTGTCAAGGAGTGCACCAGGAAACGTGCGCATCTGTCATGTCCCACTTGCCAGTGTACGGAGACGGAGACGTGGAAGGCACGCGATGTATTTACTCAGAAATAAATCCGTTAAGCGTAAATAAGCAATATATAAAATGTACAAGAAATGACAAGAGATATAATATGAACAACAACTTTTATTAACAATCATCTTTACAATACACTGCTTTGAAAAGGAAAGTACAAAGATATAAAGCAATGCCTAAACAATGGCATATGAAATGAAAAGTAAGTACAAGGAAAAGCTAGAAGTCTTGCTGCTCGGTGAACTGGTCCACATCCTCCTGGTTAGGTTCGATCTCGAGAGAGTCCGGTCCTCCTGACGAACATTTCAAAGAAAGAAAATACAGGAATGTCGTCAGCGAACTAGCGCTCGGTAAGTCCCAAAAGAAAGACATGACTATAGGAAGTATTGAGAATTAAACTTTTAAGGTGTACAGGTATAAAATTGCTATTCTAACGTAGTTGTTTGTAGATTGGTACAGAAGGTATTAATGTATAAGAGAGAAGTCCATCTTTCCTCATGGACTATGGTAACATGTAGTACAAGGCCCTGTCAAAACCCATGGGACAACGGCACGAGAGTTCATGTAAGTGTCTTTTAGTGATCATCTCGTGCCACTTTTAATACATTCCATACCAATCTACCCTTTAACCCCATATAATGTTTTGTATAGATTATAAGGCTTGCCGAGACCATGGGTACAAGTTTTTCAAGTAGTTAGGTTCAGGATATAATCTTGTAGTCATGTCAAGTTATAGCCATGGTTCGGTCAAGTCAAGTCTTGTATTCAGGTTTGATATTCAGGTTCAGGTTCAAGTATACATGTTAGAGTTTGGATTTATGTTTGAATTGGATTCTGGTTTGAGTTTAAATTCAAGTTTTATTTAGACTCAGACTTGAGTCAGACACTTAGAACTGATTTGGATCCTGAATTATGTTCAGGAGTTATCGGTAACTGCTGCATATGGACGGCAGGATTTGTGTCTTTTTCTAAGACAATTACCATTGATAATACCGTTAGGTTTTCTATCTTAAATAGACAAGCACTCACTTTCTCCGGCTCCTTGCGGCTCAAGAGAATTGATCCCGCTTAAACCTATATTTACTAAAATCCTTAACAGTGTTTTATATAGCTCGAGGGGTTTTATGAAAAATATTTTTTTATATATAGTTTCAAAATAAACCTCGAGAAGTTATTTATTTTATTAGGGTTTTCATGGATATGAATTTTTAAGGGTTTGAGGTATTTTAGTGATAATTACCTTAACTTGAATAGTTCATGGTATTTTACTGTAAGCTTGTTTTTTATTGATAGTTGATGGTATTTTAGTGAACTTGTAATTCTTTTATTTGAGAAAAATATAAAGTTATTATATTTTGAAAATATATGGATTTTTAATATTTATATAATTATAAAAAATTAATTTTATTATTAAGTAGAAAATGCGTTTTTCTTAAAAACCGTATTTAAAAACCTTTCGAGACCGAATGCTCCGTGAGGAGGTCTGCATCTCGGCCTACTAACCCAAGGATGTGTGATAATCTGCACCATCCAATAGCGGGTCCCCTAAAAAGGGTTGTAGAGGCTTATTTGCAAAGGAATTTTAAAATACAATTCCAAAGAAAACCGTTTTTATAGTAAATAGTATTTTAATGAAATATTGTGTTCGTAACTAAAAATACGCTCGAAGAGTATCGTGCCATGTGTGTATGTGAGGGGTAGGTCGTTACCCCGTGAGGTTTTCTAAAGGTATAATTAAGCAAAACAAGGTAGATACAAAGTTCATGGTATTTTAATGTAAAAGTTGATTTAAAGTTACGTTTCATGATATTTTTGAGTGAAAATTTGTTCTAAACATTGGTTTTATGTTAACAAGTAAGGTGTAGAAATATGAATGAGCAATGCTTAAGAAAAAGTGTAATTTCTAGGGTTTAGAATAAAATGTCGGTATCAACTCCACTTACCGATATGTTTTGAAAAAAAAACTTTTTATGAAGAAAGAGAGGGATAGGAAGGGACTTACTAGCTAGTTATCCTAAGAAAAGGTAGAAGAGAGAGTGTTGAACTTCGTGGCGTCGCGGGTAGCCGAAACTTGCTACGATCCTCGCCGGAAGTTGATCTCTTTCTAACTTCACCTGTGCTCTGCTTGTACTTAGAAAACTTTAAGAATTTTGGCTATAATTTTCAGAATGTGGAAGGGCTAGGGTATGTGATAGTATTTATAGTGTGGAATTAGGGTTTTGGAATTAAAAAGATGAATTAAAATGTATTAAAAAGATGATAAATGGAGAATTGAGGGGTCTCTGTTTGATTGCAGAGTAATCAAACAGTGCAGGGGAGTTAGAGGTAGGCCAAGAGACTTGTGTGCAAAGCCCGGGGCTTATTGCCCACTGTTGGACCGTCCCTGTCGGCCAAAATGATGTTTCCGCCGGTCGATTGGTGAGGGAGAGACGGTGGATTTTGGACACGTGTACTCGTCTGTATTAATACCCTTTTGCACATGTTTATTTCTTCAGACTTTTCATTTTTATGTGCATTGCACGTGTAAAATTTTGGGCTTCCAAAACGTTAAAAAGAAAAATCAGAAAAAATTTAATGTGTCTGATGTGGTTCGAACACAGGGGCTACGTCACAGCAGTGCAAGGCTTTACCAGTGAGCTACAGGTGGTTTCTTGCTGTTCTTAAACAAAAATTAACTTTTAAATTGTACTCAGGCTTGTAAACTCCTTTCTGTACATTTAATTGAAAAAATTTCGTACAGTAAATTCAGAGTCGTTACATTCTACCCTCTTTATAAAAATTTCGTTCTCGAAATTTACAATTACATAAGGACTAGTTTACAAATAAGTAAGGGTATCTTGCACGCATGTCATCTTCTCATTCCCATGTTGATTCTCCTGGTGAATCTTTTCTCTACATCACTCGGACCAAGTTTACTTTCTTGTTCCGCAGTGTCTTCACTTTTCGATCCAGGGTCTCAACGGGTTGTTGCTCACAAATTAGGTCAGTCTGTACTGTGAGCTCGGAGTGATCAAGGATGTGGCTGGGGTCGCTCACATATTTTCGGAGCTGGGATATGTGGACCACGTTGTGCACTCCTTCCAATAAGGGTGGTAGTGCTAAACGATATGCCACTTCTCCGACTCGTTCGAGAATGTCGAACGGTCCTATATACCTCGGACTGAGCTTACCCCTCTTTCCAAAACGGATTACTCCTCACTTTGGAGAGATCTTTATGAAAACATAATCTCCAGGTTGGAACTCCAGGTGTCGATGCTTTGCATCAGCCCAATGCTTCTGTCGGTCTTGGGCTATGCGCATTCTTTTCCTGATCATGCGAACTACATCCACAGTTGCCACCATCATCTCTGGTCCTGGGAGTTCACGATCTCCGATGTCTTCCCAACTTAGTGGTGAACGACACTTTCTTCCATAGAGAGCTGCAAATGGTGCCATTCTCATGCTTTCCTGATAGCTGTTGTTGTATGAAAACTCCATAAGGTGTAAGTGATCTTCCCACGAACCTCCGAAGTCTAACATACATGCTCTTAGCATGTTTTCCCGAATCTGAATTTTCCGCTCAGACAGTCCGTCTATTTGTGGATGGTAAGCCGTGTTGAAGTTCAGACTCATTCCCAGGCTAGCTTGCAGACTCTGCCAAAACTGTGATTGGAATCTGGTGTCACAATCGGAGACGATGCAAATCGGTACTCCATGTAATCTCACGATCTCCTGCATGAGTTCATGGGTATCAAAAATAGTACACTTTGAGGTTAAATCTTACTTTAGATTCATACTTACCTCCATGTACTTCTTTGCTAACGTCTCGGTAGATTGGTCAACTCGAAAGGGAATAAAGTGAGCCGACTTGGTGAGTCGATCCACAATAACCCATACTGCATCGTTACCCTTCATGCTGTGAGGAAGGGCAGTCATGAAGTCTATGGTAATGTGCTGCCATTTCCATTCTGGGATTGATAACGATTGAAGTAGATCAGCAGTTCTGTGATGATCGGTCTTTACTTACTGACACATCAAACACTTGGCTATGCTTTTGGCTACTTCATGCTTCATTATATGCCACCACTAGTGTTGCCATAGATCCTTATACATTTTGGTACTACCAGGGTGTACTGAGTAAGGAGAGATGTGAGCTTCTTTCATCAACTCTTCTCGAACTGTGCCGTGTGGTACATACAATCTACTTCCATATCTCAAGGATCTGTCTTCGTGGATGATGAAGTTTGTTCGAAGTCCACTTTCTACTTGTTCTCGGATCTTTTGTAGCTTGATATCACTTACTTGAGCTGTTTTGATCTGATTGACAATAGTGGACTGACTTGTAAGTTCATCAAATACGAAGCGTTACCTGGCATAACTACTTCGATTGCCAATCTGTGTAATTCATGCTGTAGCTTCCATTGAGCGGTGAGATTCATTGCTAATGGATGGTGGCTAAGTGCACCAGGAATTACATTCACCTTCCCTGGATGATACTTTAGGTTGATGTCGAAGTCCGCCATGAGTTCTAGCCATCTTTTCTGCCGTATGTTCAATTCCTTCTGAGTAAATACATGCATCAGACTTTTGTGGTCCGTGTATATATCCACTCGTTCTCCCAGAAGATAGTGGCACCAAATCTTAAGTGCAAAGATAACGGTTGCCAACTTAAGATCATGTGTTGGATAGTTGCTCTCATGAACTTTCAGCTGTCTTGATGCAAAGGCTACAACTTTTCCATGCTGGTGTATAACACATCCTAATCTCTTACCGGACGCATCACAATACACAACGAAACCTCCAGATTGATCCGGTATTACGAAGATAGGAGCTGAAGTTAACCTTGATTTGAGTTTTACAAAAGCTTGTTCACATGCTTCTAACCACACGAATGCTTCATCTTTACGTATGAGCTTTGTCAGGGGTACTGCAATCTTCGAAAAACCTTCAATGAATCTTCGGTAATATTCTGCTAATCCCAAGAAACTTTTAATATCCTTCACCGTCTTTGGTGTCGGCCATTCGCTGACAGCTGACACTTTAGCTGGATCTACTGAGATTCCTTCGCCTGAAATAATATGTCCGAGAAATCCGACTTGATCTAGCCAAAATTCACACTTGCTGTACTTGGCATAGAGCTGATGCTGTCGCAATGTCTCAGGACAATCCGAAAATGCTCGGAGTGCTCTTTTCGATTCTTTGAATTCACCGGGATGTCGTCGATGAAAATAACAACGAACCTGTCTAAGTACTCTCGGAAAACTTGGTTCATCAGATTCATGAATATAGCAGGTGCATTGGTCACTCCAAATGACATCACAAGATATTTGTAATGACCATAGCGAGTCCTAAACGCCGTTTTCGAAATATCAAACTCTTTGACCTTCACCTGATATTAACCCGAACGAAGATCTAGCTTTGAAAATACACAAGACCTACTTAGCTAATCGAAAAGGTCATCGATGCGAGGTAGTGGATACTTGTTCTTTATCGTCACTTCGCTCAGAGCTCGGCAATCCACACACATCCTGTATGAACCTTCTTTCTTCTTCACAAGCAAAACTGGAGATCCCCAACTTGAAGTACTGAGACGAATCCAACCTTTCTTAAGGAGTTCGTTCAACTAAGTACGGATCTCCTTCAATCCCTCAGGACTTAACCGGTATGGAGCTTTGATCACTGTTCATCACGAAAAACTGCATTTCAATACCGCTCATTCATTATCAATTTTGTGATATATCGGTACTATTAATCCATGTCTGCTCAATAAATACAGATTATAGGTATTTATAACAAAACAATGGAAACACACTCAAAAGCATGGATACGACATTTGTGAGCCGGCACTGCAACCGGAACAGAAAACCGATCAATATTCAAAGAGTTCTTTTTGCAACAAATAAAGTGTACACATTTTATGCAAAATGGTCCAACACAATTCAAGTGTGAACACAAGCTCTTTGATTCATGATGTTGGCTATAGTGCCCTTAAGGCAATTATCATAGTCGTGGACAGATGATTATGATGATTGAGGCATGACCTATACCGATAAAACAGTCTTACTCAAGATGATAGTATGCTATCTGGTTTGTCTTTATCATCATGTACATGTTGATAGAGCCCATATGATTCTTTCTTGACTGCCAGCATTATGATGGCGATCATATATGTGGGAGCTGGGGTCTATAAGCACATCCTTAAATGTCCCTAGTCGCAGGAGTATCGAGACCGGGCATCGATACTCCAGTGTAGACTAGTGTATATTGATCGAGACCCCGACGAGGGGCGGTGGCCAGGTCTCATAAGCCATTGGTGTTAGTTTGTTCACCTAAGATAGTATGCAGGTGCTTATTGAGTTATGAGTACACTGGACGGACTCACCGGGAACCTGCTAGTTGGTATTATACCTATTGTCAGATAGCAGTTCCCAGGTGACATGTGTACAGGTTAGTCTGTCGACCTGAGATCGTCATTCGTCTCGTGTAAGTTCCCACTGTGCTTTGATTACTACCCTACCACGGCTCAAAGGAGTCATGCAAACAGGTTTTAGTTGGGTACAGTCCCGAGCCACATGGAGGCAGTGATCGGATTGTCGGGGATTCGTCTATCCCGGTATTAGGGGTTGATGTCGCGTTATGCACAGGTGGCCATCACCAGAAATCCATGGCCATGGTGAACAAGAATTACCGATCCAGCATCGATAGTTTCTCAGGTGGTGATGGGTTACATGCCGACACTAAATATCGTGTTGTTAGGGGTCTGACTTTATCCACCCCCCTAGACTCGATATGCGATACTCTTAGACGAACAGACCGGACTGTATGGATATTGTCACTGTCAGGCTCAGTAGGGGTTCAGGATGAGTTTGCTCGTCGGCCTTCCTTTCGCTCAATACCTGGGTAGCCGTTACGTACAGCTAGTGCCGCTGCCGTGCTTGTGGTTAAACCCACTGCGAGCGTATTGACGAGTCTTTAGAGTCCCACACAGAGGGTTTTCATGGTTCAGGAGATATGGTGTAGATCACGTATGTTGATACATACAGGTGTCCGATTAAATATGTGCATCTGCGGCACAGACTTTAATCGGACGGTTGATAATACTAGCGGCTTAGGATTAAGCCAGATTATTAAATCAGGTTTTGATTAAATAATTTGCATATGTATTTATATATATGTATTCTAGTATTATTGTTCGCTATTTATTTTCTCTCTTGGCTATTCGTATTTATGTACGAATACGCGTATATGTATTTCGATACATGTACCGGAAAGTATTCCGAATTTTCTACGGAATAGCTTCTAGAAGGTGCCACCTCATTTGTATGAATTTCCATTTATGGAAATTCATTTGTGTAACAAATGAGGTGGAGGGTGTGAGGTGGCACAAGCATGGGTTTGTGCATGTTCATGGCATGGGACAAAGTATGGTTGCTATTTATTTATTGAAAAAGGAAATTGAGATTTTTTTGATGGGAGAGAGAGGAGGGGCCGGCCACTTCTAGTTGGGATTGATTTTCATTTGGAAATTATTACACACATTAGCCCACTCTCTCACTCTCTCAAGTTCACCAAAAGACTTAGCCATTTTCTTTGTTCTTCATGCCAAAGCTTCCTCACTCCATTCTTCTTCTATGGTTGCTCTCATGAGCACATGAGTTGAGAGAAAATAAAAGTGACACACTCATACACCTCTTCCCTCCATTGCTAGCAACATTGGAGCGTCGGTTACCTCGTTCGACGAGGTTGGAGCTTGCACCGTTTCCGTCAGGTGGATCATCGGAGATGGAGGAAGACCGGCAACCAAACACCATCAAAGGATCACTAGGTGTTTGGAATGAAGACCGAAGGACACAGATCAACTCGGTATACCCATTCTAACTCTTAGATTAGATTGCTAGCTTAGGGTTTAAGGTCGATCCGGGATTTGGGTAACGGTAGCGCCAGTTCAGAAATTTTTGTTCCGCATTTTGGTCGCGTTTCGATGGCCGGGGCGCTGCCGCAACCCTTCACATGAACCTTGGTGGGGTTGCCTTGCACAAGTGGGCACACTCAAATTATGACTTATGCAAGTTGTGAGTCAAGTGGGTGTGTGATGATTGAATGGAAAAGTTATGATGTGATTTAAAGACATTGTTTCCCTCCAAATCTACTGAGTGCAAACCAGGGTTATATAGACAAACCAAACATCACCAGAGATCTCATGGAGAGCTCACAAGATCACTATACAAATACGGGCTCCACACTCAATGAGTCAACCGACGAGATCCTCAAAAAGCCCGGCGCCGCCGGCCCCACTGGCTCCAACTTACCATAATTTTCTTCTAGTCATTTATACTCATCACACCATCCTATTTTTATTGTTTGTTTATTCTAATGTGGTGCCTATAAATACCAGAACAGATTTAGAGAGATATCCAATATATACCTAGTTCATTCTTTAGTGCTAGTTTTAGTTTTTAGTTTCAGTTGTGAAGAGAGTTGTGTGGAGCTTAAGTTTGGTTTTCTTTTTCTTCTTCCCTCTTGAAGCTTTCTTTTGAGAGCTTCATTATGGAGCTTGAACAAGTAAGCAACATCATGTATCTCAACTCATTCATTTGTTAATACAATTGTTCTTTTATTTGTTATTTTCTTCTTTTGTGTTTTTCATTTCCTTTTATGATGTGTGAGTAATCTTTTGGTTGTGGTGATGATGAGGATGTGAGATGAATGACTTTGTCTTCCTCCTCCTCTTGTGAATGTTTAATATGCTCAAATTGATTATAACCTTAAGATTGTAACTTTGATTGGTTTGATATGATATGTGATTCTATGGTTACTTGGTATCCTCATCACATACCATATTCTCTCCAAAACCCCATGTTGCAAGCCTAAGGTTAGAATCAATTTAATATTAAGGTTGCTAAGCATTAGATATGGTATTTTTTTAACAAATTGATTGACACACTTCTTGGTTTCATATACCCTATACTGTCACAAGCCGCTTAGCAAACTTAACACTAAAACTACTTACTTTCACATACCAATTTGTGTATTTGATGTTGATGTATGCTTTCTAACCCTTGTACTTAGTGTTGATATTTCAAGCTTGGACATACAAATGGTAAGTGAGACAAGACGGATTCGTTTCGTCTCTTGTGTCGAATATCGGCAACTTGATGATTTGTGCTTCGCAAATGCCTTGACAAGTCATACTTCACGTCGGGATCAACACAAGGACATACAACTCATGATCAAGAAAGCGTCGAAGAATTCGCTGCGATTCAACCATCCGAACCAAAGCCACAACCACTTCCTTTAACTTATTTTCTATATTTCCGTATTTTCTATTTTTATGACAAAAACCTAAATTCTTTCTTCTGGAGTCTTAAGCAATAATCACTAATCACCAATTCCCTATGGATCGACCAGTGCTTGCCGGCTCGCTACAACGAGCCGTGCAATTGCGGTTTATAAATTTTAAAATGAGACCGAGCTCGCATGCGCACCATTTCCAAAACCAATTCTTTTCAAAACCTACAAAAAGGCACGCGGGTGAAGTCCCAACAAGTTTTTGGTGCTGTTGCCGGGGACGCGGTAGTCATTAGGGGTTGTTATTTATGGTTCAAACTAACAAACTAATTATTAACTAAATTTTCTTCACAACTAACCAAACAAACATTTCTAACTTTGTGACCTGCTAACACTCTATGATTAAACTAAAATATCAAAGTATACCATTAGAATACTAATATAACCTAGGGAACCCACACAAAATTTCGGCACCCAAAGTTTTACTTTGGCCGGCGAGTTCCTACAATTTCCCGGTGTCGCCGGCCCCATTTGGGCTTTTTTGGATTATTTCTTTTTGCTGTATCTCCAGTATTTTGTTAGTATTCTATTGGTATTGTTTGATTTTTATAATTATGTGTGTGCAAGAGTTTGGGCAGATATATCGCTTTTGGCACTAAATATCATATTTTCCGACATTTTCAGATTTTAGCAGAATTACGAGCAGCGATTGTGCGGAGCAAGGTTCAAATTCAACTTGCAAAACATTAGTGAAGTACAGTGCCAAACATCCGGATGGTTTGACCCGCGCAAGCAAACATTCAAAGACTCATGTACACTTCAAAGGGGGATTCTTAACCCAAATCACATCGGTACGTATTTTTCTAACACCTTCGCTCAAATCCGACGCATTCCACTATTATATCTTCTGCAGGATTCTTCGCACAATTTTCCGCCAATTAAACAGAGAACTAACCCATATTTGTTGCAGTGCTTAAGCCTAAAACGAAAATGATTTGCTTGCTTGATTGAATTGCTTAAACTCTTTTCTTGATTTGCGCATTTGTATCTTAATACGGAGATTAAGGGCATGAGAATCAAACAAGTTACGGTAAAAGATTTTATCACATTTTTCCATAGCCCACAAATCACAAAACTGCATTCTTGTATACCCACAGTAATTTTAAAATCAATTAGAACTCTGACTTTAAGGATTTCACGTTCATTAGGAGAAGTTAACTGTGTTTAGAACACCGCTTAACGGTATATCGTTCACGAGGTGTCTAGGCAAAGTGTTCATGGAGAAACCGCCAAAAGAGAAAGGGTTATTCTAATTAAGGAATTTCGTGAAAGCGTTGGACAACCTCCCCTTATCTCTGCACTTACCTGGCTTTGTGATCCGTATATCTTGAGCCCGTTTCTCGACATAGTTTTACTTCGACAATCTGGTTCATGAGCAGGTCTAGTTGACTTAGCATAACATAAACTGCCAGGGGTGTGATATTCTTTGTTTTTGTGATTTTGTAAGTACTTATTGTTATGGGTGATACACAGTTCGATTCGATTTTTCACGATCCTTATTCTTTTGTTTATACTCATTCCCAATTCGTTTGTTCAAATTGCCGCGATTCTTCCCACATTCATGAAAACTGTTGTTCCCCTCCGAATGACGGCCAAGACTGAACGTCTTGCCTGAAATTCGGGGCAGATGCTAATAGGTGCTATCCGTCCACTTCTCCGAAGATGCCAAGTTGATTTATGGCACCATGTATCGAAGGTTTAAACGGATGCGTCCGATGTAGCAGACTTCGTCAGATTCCCCCTCGCTTGAGGGGTTTTTGATTGTGGGGACGCTCTTCCCTGCAGGCGCAAGCCCCTGCAGTTAATTACGCTACCGCATCGCGGTAACAACTTTCTCCTTCTCCATGTGGTCACTTCGTGTCGTGTTTGTTTGTTTTGTGTTTGTTTGCCCGTGGATTGTATATGGAGACTGAGTTATGTCGTCGCCCGTAGGGCGTGGACTAGTCCAAATCCGTATTATCTTAGATTTGGGTTTGGGGGTTTGGGTTTAAGGATACGTCAGCCTCGTTTGAGACTAAGATCGACTTAAACGTTAGTTAAGGATACGTTAGTCTAGTTTTTAGACTAAGATCAACTTAACGGGATCGTTTAGATCCAACAAGAGAGCAATTAAGGGGAGGCCCTGTTGTTTAGTTTAGTGTCATTGCGGTCAATAGCTAGTTTAAGGACATTGCGGTCCAATGTTAGTTTTAGGACATTGCGGTCAAGGTTAAGGACATCATAGTCCGAGGATTTAAGGACTCCACAGTCCGACGTTAGTTTTAAGACATCACGGTCAAGGTTAAGGACATCATAGTCCGTTGTTAGTTTTAAGACATTCCGGTCAGTCCGAGGATTTAAGGACTCCACAGTCCGGTGTTAGTTTTAAGACATCCCGGTCAAGGTTAAGGACGTCATAGTCCGTTGTTAGTTTTAAGACATTCCGGTCAAGGTTAAGGACGTCATAGTCCGAGGATTTAAGGACTCCACAGTCCGGTGTTAGTTTTAAGACATCCCGGTCAAGGTTAAGGACATCATAGTCCATGAGTTTAAGGACCCCACAGTCCGTATCAAATGTGTGGTCATCGGGACCCGTCACCTCTTTGAAGACGTTGAGGGATTACAACGCCAAGTATCAAAGGAGTGAAGAGATGTACCCTTGAACCAAGGTAGATTAAATAGTCTTTGGCCCAATTTGGAACCAAGACCAATTAATTATGTTATGAGCCCATTAGCCCAGTTAAGTTTGAATTGAGGACTTATGGCCATCTTGGGCTAAGTCCAATCATGTTTAGAATGTTGGCCCTTTGTTGGTTCATTGAAAGAGATGCTTTGCATATAGAAACTTAGCCAATTGGGCTAAAACTAGTGTTAAATAATAAAGACTAACAGTGTTGAGCACTGGGATCAAGATTAGCAAGTTAGTGTTGAACATTAAAAAGATAATCAGTGTTAAACACTAGCAACAGGGCTTTCAAATTAGTGTTAAACACTAAAGCAAATCAGTGTTAAACACTGGAAATAGGGATTCCAAATTAGTGTTTAACACTAAGGCAAATCAGTGTTAAACACTGCAAATAGAATTTTTCAATTAGTGTTAAACACTAAGGCAAATCAGTGTTAAACACTGGAACTAGAGTTTTCCAAGTTAGTGTCAAACACTAAGAAAATCAGTGTTAAACACTGGGGACAAAGTCTTCAGATTAGTGTTAATCACTAAGGAGAGAGAGGTCACGTGTGGACACGTGAGAGCGCCCTGATTCTCCTTATTTTATTCTGCAGATCAGTGTTTAACACTTTTAGTTCTGACGGCCATCACGTGTGAGCACGTGATGGATGCCCATGCTCTGGTCTGTTAGAATGTACATTAGGGGTCACGTGGTGACACGTGAGGGCGCCTTAGAGCTCTTTTCTGTTTCTTTTGCCTTTTTCTCTGTGTGCTTCAAGGGTCACGTGGGGCACGTGAGGCATTGCCTCAAAGGTCTTTTCCGCGGATCTTTATAGGGGTCACGTGGTAGCACGTGACCTTAGTTCTTTGCATATTTTAAAGATCTGTTCATCTTTTAAGAATTAAATTCTTCATAGGGTTAAACCCTGGCAATAAACTTTAGAGGAATTAAATTCCTATTTTCTTCTGAAGAATTATATTCTTAGATAGGGTTAAACCCTAATTTCTTTTCTGTAGGAATTAAATTCCCCATATATGTAAAGAATTAAATTCTGGCATAGGGTGAAACCCTAATTTCTTTTTTTTAAGGGAATTAAATTCCTGTGAGTTGTAGAGATTTAAGTTCTCAATTAGGGTTAAACCCTGGTTCTGTCCATTTTTAAGGAACTAAATTCCTATGATGTAGGGTTAAACCCTAACTTTATCTCAAAGGAATTAAATTCCTATAATTCTATGAGAATTAAATTCTCAAAACTCAATTCCTCCTCTATGTTTTAGATCTGCATGGCAGGATCTCAACCCAATGAGAATTAAATTCTCAATTTATGGGGAGATGTGCACTTTGCAGATCCTCCACTAGAGAAAGAACTAAATTCTTTTCTTTCTATAAGAGTTAAACTCTTTTGAGAATTAAATTCTCCTTTGAAGCCTCTCTTTTCTTACCTAGGGTTTTTCTTTACAGAGAATCAAATTCTTTCTTCTGAATTTTCAAGATTCCAAGGCTTTATATCTCTCTCTTTGTATCTGTCTTTTTTTTCAAAACTCTCTCCTTTGGCTTCTATTTATAGAAGAAGGAAAAGAATCAATCTGTTTTAGTGAATCTTTCATTGAAAGATTTGATTTGTTTATTGAGAGATTTGATTTATCTTCATCATTAATCTGGGCCTTTAGATTATCAGGTGAATTTTATTCACCATTGGATTTTAAATCCAAAGATATCTATTTGTTATTTCGGTTAGATTTAGGGGGGAATCTTTCCATGTCCAAGATTTTTCCATAAATTGGTGATATTTAATCACCTTCAGATTCTTGATCCAACGGTTTCAGATAATTCTTCTCCATTTTGGAAAGATTTGAATGATCTCTCCTCAGAATTTAATTCTGTTAAAGAATAAGGCTTTTAAAGCTGGTCACGTGTGGCCACGTGACCGTTGGTCACGTGTGGCCACGTGACCGTTGGTCACGTGTGCGCACGTGACCCCTGGTCACGTGTAAGCACGTGACCCCTGGAATGGGCTTCTCTTCTTCTGCGCTCTTTTTTCTTGCCGTTGCTTAACCATCACGTACCAACACGTGACCATTGGTCACGTGTGAGCACGTGATTCCCCTTCTGAAGCTTCTTCTTGACTTTTAATTAGAGAACAAATATGCTCTGTGCCGCTGCTTAACCATCACGTGCCAACACGTGACCACTGGTCACGTGTGGGCACGTGATGCCTCTTCTGAATCTTTTCCTGATTCTTAATCAGGGAACAAATGCCCCCACAGCGTTGCTCTCACGTGTCTGCACGTGAGTGCAACGCTGTCACTTTTGTGACCGTTGGATCCATCTAGGGAATCGGGGAGTAGGGTAGATGAAACGTTTTCTATCCCATCCTATAAATGGAAGGGTCTCTTCAGAAGCGCCTCCGCTCTTCATCTTCTTCCTTTGATAACTTTTCTCTTGAGAATTTAATTCTCGTTCTCCAGAGCTTAGTTCTCTGCTTCAAACATTCTCCAGAGTTTAACTCTGTTGAAGGATTCCCTTTTCCTCAGGTAATACTCTGGAACGAACGAAGAACTTTCACAGAAATCACCATAGGATTTTAAATCCACACCAAGGGTTTTCCCTTGAACAAGAACACACCTTCTTTTATATTAGGTTCTTTAAAAAGGAACATCTCTCAATTCTTAAACGACAGATCTCGCTAAGGTTTCTCTGGCCTTCAGGGGGCTAATGATGGCAGTTCTTTTTTTTCCATGGAATTTAATTCCATCTCAGAAATATTTCTGGGGAATTTAATTCTCCTTTTCAAAAGGAATTTAATTCCTTTGAAGAAATTAGTTCTTTCCAGAGAACTTCATGGGTTTTCCTTGCCCTGAGCTCTCTTTCTCAACCGGGAAGAAGAAGTTTGTAATGAATTTTCATGATCTTTATTTCAGGTATTATGGATGCCCATATGTACGATCTTGACGAAATCATTTCTTATGGGAATATTCGTGCACTGGGCCGTAGCCAGAACCAGGAGTTCACCAACGCTCAATGTGCTGAGATCATGAGCCGTTTTGACGAGTACAATGGTCGGCTACTCCCTCGCCGCTCTTCTTTTCTGAGACTCATCTTGCTGGCGATCTGGGAGGCGCTCCCTCTCTTTTGCACCGGCGTGCCGCTCAGGGCATTGGACGCCGCCGAGGATAAGGTACATTCGGTGTACCTGATGAGCCTAATCTCGAAGAGGAGGCGAGACAACCTCATTGATCTCTTGCACCAGGCTTTTCAGCAGTCGGCCATACTTGCTGCTTATCGGAGGGTAGAAGACATTCGTGAGGACCCCGATGCTTGTGACCGCGAGAGAAAACATACTCGGATGGTTCGAAATGCTTGGAGGATCTTGGACAAAGCCAAGTTTGAGTTTCTTAATCCATGCCCCGCGTCTGAGGTCTTGCCTTTGTAATCGTTTTTCCCTTTTTTTTTTATTTTGTATGAACTTTTTAAAGTATGAATGATAAATTTTATCGTGCCCTTCTGTGTTTACATGCCTTCTTCATGGGATTTCATCATTTTGTCATTGTTGCTGCTGATGTGTTTGGCGTGTGAGGCACTATTTCACTTTTCAGTGTATATCAAATGTGATGCTCATGTGCTCCGCACGTGGGGCCATTTTGATGGTGTTGTTTAATTTTTCATGCCATATTTTCTGTGCACAGCATTAGATGCTGAAAAGGAGCCTTGGAAATAGTTCCATCTCCTTGATTTCCAATGCTTTCCCTTTTTTGGACCTTGGAAATAGTTCCACCATGCAGGATTCTCCGTGCGCCGCTTTTAATGCCTCTCTTTATAACCTGAGGCCATGGCCTTCTTTCTTCTTCACAGAGAAATTTATTCTCAATTTAGTGCGATTTATCTTGAGGAAACAACTGGGTGCCATGGCCTGCAACCGCCCTCATGCTCGTCGACAGCCATGGGAAGTTCCTATCGAGGAGATGATCCCCCGCTTTGCCGCACGATAGGTGGATCCCCTCTTTACCGACGACGAATGCGACTCAGCGGCATATGAACTCTCGATTCGCAGGGGGTCTCCCCTCCCAATGGGCTCCCTCTGGCTCCGGATGATTCTTGCTGCTGTGCTTGCCGACATCCCTCCTCACCTGGCGGAGATGACCCTGGCGATGCTTGACGCGGCTGAAGAAAAGCTCGAGGGTTTTCACGAAGCGTGCCTGATTACTCAAGCTTTGAAGGATTTCTCGATTCACCTGTTGAGCCAAATAAGAGCTCGACGGGCTATCATGTCTGCTTTTGCGGACGAACATGGCGCCAATCGATGGGGAGCGACTCCTCACGAGAATCGTCGCTTCGATGTGTTGGAGAAAGCAGAGAGAGAGATGGAGAATTTTGTTCTTTATTTTGTTAACCCTTGTGCTACTGATCTCGTGTTTGGTGACCTTTTCCCGCTAGCGTAGTATATTCACATTAGTTTTCGCATGCTTTATGTTGAATTTTTGTGTGTGCTGGGTACTCGTATGTATGTCTTGCTTGCATAAATGAGCTTTGTATTCTTCCCATGAGAACTTTCTTTAATTGCGAACATTATCATTATGTTGCGTGCACATCAGAGCTTCGGGTGTCATTTCTTTTCGAATATTCATATAGTTGCAAATGCATGCTTGATAGAATACACATCGGAAATTTTTCTTGTTGCTTCCCGTACCACGTGATGCGCGCACTTTAGATCAACTATTGCCGTCGAATGGAGGCTTGTTCATACGGTCTTGAGCGTACATGTCCTATTTCAAAGGCTGCGGCTGCGAAGGCGAGCTTGCGTGGTCTGATAGAGCGATGTGCGGCAACTTGGTGTCGTGCGAGAAGAGGCTTGGCCGCAAATTCTCGGAAAGGGAGTTATCTTCCAAGGCATTGAGCGAGCTTCAAGCTAGCCTTACAGCCAAAGCCAATAAAGCGTATGAACTCTGGCGGGTGCTTCAAGAGTCTATCAAAGAGGTGGTGGCTCTTGATAAGGCTGCCGTGTTCACTCACGAAAGGGTCGAGGCTCACAAGGCCACTGAGCAAGAGCTCGAAGGCCGGCTCGCCTTGTATCAGGCCCAGCAGGCTCAGGCAGAGGCCCGTCTTCTGGCAATCCTGAATCATGAAGCTGTGGCCCAGCAAAAACAGGATGAGTTAGAAAAATTGCTAAATCGCCCGCCGGCTTGAAAACTTGTATCTTTTCCTTTCTTTTTGTACATACTCCTGAATGAGAGTACTTTCTTTTTGTTCTTTCATGAATTGTACTTTGTATCCATTTTGGTTTATGAATAAAAGGCATATATTTTTTCAATGGTCTGTCCCTTTTTATTGAATGTATTCTGCGGATAGTCTTGATCTCCTTGCAGGGCAGCGATGGCTTAGGACTCAGGGTTAAGATCCGCCTCCTAAGACTTTTTGAGCTTTATGAGCCGTGAGGGTCTCATAAAGAGTTTTTCTCCCTACAGGTCGAGAGGATCCCGTAGGTGTAAGTTCTTCTTAAGAATCGTGAGGGTTCTTAAGCAGGTTTTCCCTTGGGAGTCGTAAGGATCTCTCAAGAGAATTTGCTTCCTTACGGGTCGTGAGGACTGTTTACCTCAATCAGAGCAAAACTCTGTTCAAATTCCAAGACGGGAAACGAAGCAACGCTTCTGTTTTCCCCAATCAGAGCAAAGCTCTGTTTTGAAAAATAAAATTAAATTAAAAGAAGTAACGCTTCAGCCGACTTGCGCTCTGCGCTGCGCGCCACGTGGCAGCGCAGTTGCGCCGCGCTCTGCGCTGCGCGCCACGTGGCAGCGCAGTTGCGCCGCGCTCTGCGCTGCGCGACTCGTGGCAGCGCAGTTGCGCAAGCACAGCTGCGCTGCGCTGGGCGCTGCGTGACACGTATCAAGCGCTGGGGGCGTTTGCGCCAAACAGAATTAAAATTCCAGTAAGATCTTTCTGTTCTTGTTAAAACAAGAAGACTGTCTTCTGTAAAACAGAAGCCCTTGGATCAAAGATCCAACGGTGGGGAAAATTCCCCAAATCACTCAGAGAAAGATCTCTCTAACCAATTTAACAAACTAATTGGCACTATAAAAAGGCCCCTAGACCCCAAGTCTAAAAAAACATCAACACAGAGAGAAAAACAGAGAATTCCTCTAAAGAATTTTGAGAAAAGATCGAAGAAAGAAGAAAGGTAAAAACCTTTATAAAAAGAGAAGAATTTCTTTTGGATAGATCATTGATCTAAGAACAAGATCAATGATCCTCAATAAATAAATAATAACAGTGCCTTACATTTTTTTTTATGAACCACTGGTTCTTTGAAAACAAGAAAAACTTGTTTTCTTTGATCTAAAATTGATCAAAATATAAAACAGTGCCCTGCACTTGCAAAACTGCATTTCTGCGCTCCTGGGTTGGCGCAAGCCACTAGAGAGCGCCACGTGTCAGCTCCAGAATGATCTGCGCTATGCTCTGTTAAAATAGAGCACTGCTCTCATGAATTGGCGCAACCCACCAGAGCACGCCACGTGTCAGAAGCGCAACAGCGCAGCGCACTGGCGCAGCGCCTTGCGCTTGCGCTCAACAGAGCGTGACACGTGTCACCTCCTCTAAACTTGCGCCTTGCGCTCCTCAATTGGAGCAAAGCGCATGACAAGCCACGTGGGGCAATGTCAGAACATTAAATGCACCGCATTAATAAAAGGGTAGAGCCCAATAAAGGAAGGTCTATCAGACCAAACAAAGTGCTATGCACTATTAAAAGGGACAGAGCCCAAATCAAAAAGGCCTTACAGGCCAAAATAAAATGCAGTGCATTATTAAATAGGGGCAAAGTCCTAGCACAGGCCTAATAGGCCAAAGATAAAAAACGTTGAATATTCTCAACTGGACTTAGCCCAATTATGGCCGTAAGTCCTCAAATTAAATTGACTGAGCACGACTGGTCTCTTAAATCAATTTACTCCTGGTTCGAGGGTACATCTCTGAACTCCTCTGACACCTATCGTTGTAATCCTTCAACGACGTCAGAGAGGTGACGGGTCCCGACGGCCATACATCCAACGGACCGCAATGTCCTTAAACTACCAATGGACCACCACGTCCCTAAACTGGAACATGGACCACCACGTCCCTAAACTGGAACAATAGAGCCTCCAAACGCTTTTTTGTCGGATCTAAATGATCCCGTTTAAGTTGATCTTAGCCTAAAAAATGGCTAACGTGTCCTTAAACTTTCAAACAAACTCTAGTCCCAAACTGGACTATAGATCCCCCTAATCTACTTTGGTTCGAGGGTATATCTCCGAACTCCTCTGACACCTATCGTTGTAATCCTTCAACGACGTCAGAGAGGTGACGGGTCCCGATGGCCATAGGTCAAATAGACCACTACGTCCCTAAACTGGAACAATACAGCTCCTAAATGCTCTTTCCGTTAAGTTGATCTTAGTCTCAAATCAGACTAACGTATCCTTAACAAACGTTTAAGTTGATCTTAGCCTCAAATATGGCTAATATATCCTTAAACTAAAACACCAAACCCAAATCTAAGAAAATACGGATTTGGACTAATCCACGTCCTATGGGCGACGACATAAATTAGTCTCCGTATACAATCCACGGGCAACCACAAATAAAACAAACACTCACGACACGAAGTGAAATTATGGAGAAGGAGAAAGTTGTTACCGCGATGCGGTAGTATAATTAACTGCAGGGGCTTGCACCTGCAGGGAAGAGCGTCCCCACAATCAAAACCCACTCAAGCGAGGGGGAATCTGACGAAGTCTGCTCCATCGGCCGTATCCGTCCAAACCTCCGATACACGGTGCCATAAATCAACTTGGCATCTTCGGAGAGGTGGACGGATAAAACCAAATAGCATCTGCCCCAAACCTCAGGCAGGACGCCCATGTCTCGGCCGCCGTTCGGAAGGGAACATATTCTGGCACGCCCGGTGGGACCTTTTCCTCTTTCCACTCCACACTTCGTGTGTCGTGTTCGCGAACAAATCACGGTTTTCTGTGGTTGCCTGTGGATTCAAGGTACTTAGATTTGGTGTCTTGCTCCGTGCAGAAAACAGAAGATCAATGGCTTCAAACTGCACTACCTGCAACTGCAACTCTCGCTCCGTCCCTGCTGGAGGAGTGACTTACGGGCCCCAAGCGGCCTCTCTTTTCAAGATGCCGGTGGAGCAGGTGACTCAGGCCACCACTGGATTGTTCTTCGGGACCATGCTCCCACCGATGAGCTTCAATGCCACAATGACGTTGCAAGAAGCCCCAAAGAAGTCGGTCTTTGCTCGGCTTACCACTGCCGCGACCCCTCTCAACGGGTCGCCCAACTTCAATACCTCAGTTTTCAACAGACTGGGCCAGAACGTCTACAAGCCCGCGATACCCGAAACTGCCATCCCAAAGTGGATAGCCATCCCGGCTCAAGCGGACGAAATTATTGGAAAGGCTCCTCCCTCTAAGAAGTCAGTTTTTACAAGGCTGGCCATTCCGGTTGCTGCTCCAGGCGATGTCCTCAAAGCTGCTTCCCCCGCCCAGAGGGGGCACGACGAAGTCACCCTTATAGCTGAAACAACTCCATCTGCAAGACATGCTCGACGTCGCCACTGGCGCCGAGTGAGGAAGGCTGGGGGCAACTCCCCCTCTGGGATAACTCCGCCAGCTCCAACGGTGGGGATCGACGCCGCTGTTCCAACCAGGAACAGCTTTGAATTGCTGAACATGGTGCGCAGAAACTCTCCTACTGCAGTGTTGAAACGAACTCCTTCACCTGTGGAGAATACTCCAGAGAAGAAGCTGAAGCAGCCCCCTCAACGGCTATCCTCTAAAATTTACAAAGTCTGGCGTCAAGTCCAAGACTCGGTTGTTGATCAGGACTATCTCGGCCGACAGGAAAAGACGAAGGTTCGGCAAGAGAAGGACTACTCTGTCAAGCCAGAAAAAGCAACAGCTTGCTGGGTGCCCACTGCAACGGCTCCTTCAATGTCAATCACTCAAAAGAAAAGGAGGCCGCAAAAAGCCCCTGTGTCTTTGGAAAATCGCAAAGACACTGAATCTAAACGCCCCAAGTCTGGGGGCATGGTAGTGCACACTGTTTATATGGCTTCCGGAACGGAGGAAGGCCGTGTTTCGACGGGTCGCCGGCCGCTCACCCAATCCGTGACGAAAGCCCAGGAGCAACAACAAAAGCTTCAGGAAATGATGACTGCAATGGCTGCACTTACTGGGCCGAAAGAGAGCTCGGAAGCATCATCAGAACATCGTCACGAACAGGAGACTGATGCTGATTTCTTACGCAGAGTCCTCGAAAAGAAAGACAAGGAAGCCGTAGAGCAAGCGGCTAACATAAAACAGATGGCGCTTCTCTTCCAAGATATGGTAGGGATGATGTTACAGCCGGACCCCCCAGCTGAAGACCCTCCAATCATTGTCGGAAACGACAGAGAGGAAACATCTAATCCTCCTCCAGCCCTTTCAACAGCCAAGGAGGAGACAATCTCCAAAGCTGACTTGGACGAATATATAGCTAAGCAGATACGGGTTCATCGGGCAGATAAAGCGGCTGGGCAAATTGTTAGAACCGGACGACCCTATCCAAGCTGGTATGACCAAATCAGTTACCCGCCGGGATATACAATCCCTAAGTTCCACATATATAAGGGGACAGGGAATCCGCATCAGCATGTCGCTCAATTTAGGGCCTTATGTGGCAATACTGGAGGAGATGACAAATTGTTGCTTCGCTAATTCGTCGGCAGCTTAGCAGAAACAGCCTTTGAATGGTATTCGGAGTTGCCTAACGACTCTGTCAAAACATTTGCGGAAATGGAGCTACTGTTTACCCAAAGATTCGCCAGTGCTAGTGGACGCACCCCGATAACAGCACTGATTAACGCCCGGATAAGGCCCGGCGAAACGTGGATCCAATACGCAACACTTTGGCGGAACCTATGGTCAAAATGCGAACAACGCATTGAAGAAGCACCGGCAGTAGGTATGTTCGTGGGCACTCTTGATCCGCAAGCGACCATCTCGCAATTCATGATGTTCTTCAGGCCGACCACCTTCCAGGCCCTGATCGACAAATTAGCCCAAATGGACCAGATGGGCCATGGACCGTCTCCTCCAAAACCAGATTCTCGACATGAGAAAGGGAATGGGAAGGCGATCGTCGTCACCAATGCTCAACAACAGTCGATCAACTCAAAACCGGTCGTTCGCCAAAACAACGTGCGTCCACGCCCATCCCTCGAGGAGAGACTGGGACGTCCTTACTCGTTTCCTCAGAATAAAACGAGAAGACTGTTCGAGCTGGCAGTGCGCAACAGACTCATCAATCTGCCGAGTCCAAAACGCCTGTCGCAACCAAGCGATCTCAATAATCCCAACTATTGCCCTTACCACCAAACGGTAAGTCACCCGATCGAGGATTGTTTTGTCTTTAAGGGATGGATCGAGGATCAGTACCTACAAGGCAAGTTCGCGTTGTCTGAAAACTGGAAGGTAAACCCACCACAGCCGCACACTCCAAAGAAGACGGACGTGATGGAGGCAGCTTGTTCTTTTGTCGAGGACAAAAACGATGGGGAAGACTCATCAAATGAATCCGAAGACTACGTAGCGACTTGTCATGTGATCTCTCACTCGTTTGCGGATGATAAAGAGGCTCCTTGCGCCGAGAAAGCAAGGGCAAACCCTGAACCAGAAATTCTGCGGCCGTCAGACGAGTTGATCGATGTCTTCCTGAATGAAATTCGTCTGAAAGTTAAAGCCAATCAAGAGCGTGAGATGGCCATACCAGAAGGAGCCAAGCACCGACTACTAGACCAAAGAGTTGAGGCACTTCCGTCGAATCAAAAGTCATCCACTGCGGATAAAAACAAATTCAAGACGAGGAAAAGGTTCGCCAAAATCCTATCAGTGGGAATGAAGCTACCGCCCTCTAAAGAAAATACTCTCGGTAGAGTAGAAATGCATCCTAACTTCTGCTTATATCATCAGAAGATCATACATCCTACCGAAGACTGCGACTCCTTTAAGTGTTGGTGGCAAGGATATGTCGCTCAAAAGCAACACTTCAACAGGACAAAGTGTGAAGCTCGTAGACATCGGAAAAATGCGATAGATGAGTGCAAAAGAGCCATCGACGACTGCCATATAGCTGATTCCAAGGGATCGCAAATTATCACCTTTGGAAGCTACTCTGACGAAGAAGTTGCCCTCAACCCTCTCCTCAAAGAATCCATTTCAAAAATGAAAGAGTTGAGGAGTTGCGAGAACATTCAGCCGCGCAATCGCCCGCTACTCGAAAAAAATCTCGGCCCCGCAAACAAAGGACCGAGCAAAAAGGATAAAGGAAAGGGAAAAATGACCTTCGTCGCTAACACTCAAAAACAGTCGAGTGGCTCTAGACTGGTTGTTCATCAAAACAATATGCGTCCACGCATATCCCTCGAGGAGAGGCTAAGACGTCCTTACTCATTTCCCCAGGATGAAACAAGGAGGCTGTTCGAAGTGGCAGTGCATAACAAGCTTATCACTCTACCGGAGCCGAAACACCAACTACAACTGGATGATGTCAACAGTTTTAATTATTGCCCTTACCACCAAGTATCGGGCCATCTGATCGAAAACTGTTACGTCTTCAAAAACTGGGTTGAAGACTAATACCAACAGGGCAAGTTCGTCATCTCCGAAAACTGGAAGGTGAACCCGCCATAGCCGCACGCTCTAAGAAAGATGGATATGCCGGGGCATCATGCTCATTCGTAAGGAAAGAAGCTCCATAGACTGAAAAGTCAATAAACTAGAGATTCGCCTCAAATACGGCGATGACGGACCGAAACGTTCTTAAACTAATGATGGACCGAAACGTCCTTAAACTAACGATGGACCGCAATGTCCTAAAACTTGCAAATGACCGAAACGTCTTTAAACTACTACCGCAGCATCCTCAGGCTGACAAAAATAAAAAAATAAAAAAAAGAATAAAGAAAAAAAAATTAAAAAAATAATAAAAGACGGTATGTCCATAGGCAAAATGGGCACGGATGAAAATCCGAAAGGGTTCCGTGAGTAAAAACAGCAGGGCTACCGGCGAGTGTTTGTGAAAACCCGAAAGGGCGCAACCTCGTTAAAAGACACTTGCAGGGTCCTCTCGACCTTGTAAGGAGAAACCACCCGTGTGAGATCCTTACGACTCACAGGGAAGCAACACGCTTAGGGATCCTCACGATTCCTAAGGAGAAATTACACTTGCGAGATCCTCACGACTCGTAAGGAGAACTCTGTTATGGGACCCTCACGGCTCATAAGACTTGAAAGTCTTAAGTTACAGAAACCTTAACCCGTTCTTAAGCAAGCCCCCCTACAACCTTCGATATTGCCCTACAAGTGGCTCAATACTGACCCTTGTATACAATCCACGGGCGCGAATAAACATTTCCCTAACCAAGTCCCATCCGTGACTGGGGATATGTCCATACGGTGAACAACCCTTATAAGTCCTCTCGACTTATAAGGAGAAAACCCTTTTGTAAGATCTTTACGATTTGCAGGGGAACATGCACTTAGGAATCCTCATGATTCCTAAGGTGAAAACACACCTACGAGATCCTTACGACTTGTAGGGAGAAATACCTTTGTGAGACCCTTACGGCTCATGAAGTCAAAAGCCTTAGTCGATGGGATCCTAACCCTGTTCGCTAAGCCACCTTTGTTCGACATCGACAGAGGCAAATGATGATTCGCTCCTGGCAATTTCCCAGTTGTAGCGATGCTGATGCCTAAACCGGTATCAAATTCCAAGTCCTATCATGGCCAATGATGATTCGCTCCTGGCAATATTCCAGTTGTAGCAATGCTGATGCTGAGATTGGCACCAGATTCCAAGTTCCACACTCGCGATAAAAAATCAGCGAGCTAAAAATGCATATGAAATAGCCGAAATGATTGGGCAACTCGCAATAAAAAACAGCGAGTAAAAACAAAATAAATAGCCGAAATGATTGAGCAACTCGCAATAAAAAACAACGAGTAAAAACAAAATAAATAGCCGAAATGATTGGGCACCGCGAAAAATAGCCGAAATGATTGGGTAATCGCGACCTTCGCTATATAAAGCTGAAATGATAGAGCATCGCGGAAAGAAAAAGAAAAAAAAATGATGATGAAACTTTTGCCCTACAGGCGATTCACATCAATCCCTGTATACAATCCAGGGGCACAAACAAAGAGGGAACCATACCTTCCCAACAGGCTCCACCAGAAAGCGAAGCCAAATCTCGACGGTTCATAGACAACCTTGAGACAATCTCGACATTTGTCGCAATATTGCAGATACAATGTCAACAAACGAAGCAAAAGAAGATCCCTAGCTTCAGAATCTCGATGGCCACATCTACAGCCTGAAGACCAACAACGGTGTGCCTCCTCATTCCAGCATAACACAGAGGTTACACCATCAAACAGAGCGACGGCAAAATCCTAGCTCCACTTCAGCATTCGTCTCGTTACAGCAGACGCAATGTCAACAACGACGTTCCTTCGTAGTTCATCAAGATGCGGATACAACGCCAACAAAAGACCTCGCGGTCGAAACGAAGCGACAGCAAAATTCCAGCTTCATCTCAACAATCGTCTCGATACAGCAGACGAGATGTTAACAAAGGTTTTCCTTCGCAATTCATCAAGATGCGGATACAACGCCAACAAAAGACCTCGCGATCAAAACAAAACGAAGCGACGGCAGAATCCCAGCTTCATCTCAACAATCGTCTCGATACAGCAGACGAGATGTTAACAAAGGCGTTCCTTCGCAGTCCATCAAGATGCAGATACAACGCCAACAAAAGACCTCGCGGTCAAAACAAAACGAAGCGACGGCAAAATCCCAGCTTCATCTCAACAATCGTCTCAATACAGCAGACGAGATGTTAACAAAGGCGTTCCTTCGCAGTCCATCAAGATGCAGATACAACGCCAACAAAAGACCTCGCGGTCAAAACAAAATGAAGCGATGGCAAAATCCCAGCTTCATCTCAACAATCGTCTCAATACAACAGACGAGATGTTAACAAAGGCGTTCCTTCACAGTCCATCAAGATGCAGATTCGACGCCAACAAAAGACCTCGCGGTCAAAACAAAACTAAGCGACGGCAAAATCCCAGCTTCATCTCAACAATCGTCTCGATACAGCAGACGAGATGTTAACAAAGGCGTTCCTTCACAGTCCATCAAGATGCAGATTCGACGCCAACAAAAGACCTCGCGGTCAAAACAAAACGAAGCGACGGAAAAATCCCAGCTTCATCTCAACAATCGTCTCGATACAGCAGACGAGATATTAACAATGGCGTTCTTTCGCAGTCCATCAAGATGCAGATACAACGCCAACAAAAGACCTCGCGGTCAAAACAAAACGAAGCGGTGGAAAAATCCCAGCTTCATCTCAACAATCGTCTCGATACAGCGGACGAGATGTTAACAACAGCGTTCTTTCGCAGTCCATCAAGATGCAGATACAATGCCAACGAAAAGCCCCATGGTCAGTAAGGCGGAGTGACGGCAAAACCTCAGCTCCACCTCAGCATTCGTCTCGTTACAGCAGACGCAATGTCGACAACAGTGTCCTTCCTCCAACAGGATTCGGACATGACAAAACAAATGAAGCGAAGGCCAAATTCCTGGCTTCGAAGTCTTAACGGCAAGTCATATAAAGCCTGAAAGACAACTGGAGATTGTCTCACACCAGCGCGAAATGGTCACCACTTCGACGTTCGTCTCAACACAGCGGACACAACACAATCAAACAAATGGAGCCACGGCAAAATCCCTAGTTCCAAATCTCGACGGTTCATCAGCAACATAGAGACAACCGCGACGTTCGTTTCGATACAGCAGACGAGTTGCTACCTCAGCGTTCTTCCTCCAACAGGGTTCAGACGTGATCATCAAATAAACGGAGCCACGGCAAAATCCCTAGTTCCAAATCTCGACGGTTCACCAGCAACCTAGAGACAACCGCGACGTTCGTCTCGATACAGCAGACGAGTTGTCACCCCAGCATTCTTCCTCCAGCAAGGTTCAGACGCGACAATCAAACTAACGGAGCCACGGCAAAATCTCTAGTTCCAAACCTCGACGGTTCACTAGCAACCTAGAGACAATCGCGACATTCATCTCAATACAGCAGACGCAATGCCAGCAAACGAAGCAAAGGCCAAATTCCTAGCTTCAGGGTCTTGACGGCAACTCACATAAAACCTGAAAGACTATCGGAGATCCACACCAGCGCGGAGTGGTTATGACTCATCGGGGCTATCCAAAATGAGCCCAACCTCAAGTAAAAAGCGGCATGGCAAATTCCTAACGCTTGCTCTTCCGACGGTCAAACTGCCTAAGAAGATTGCTTGAAGACGTCTTGTCCAGCCCCTGAAGGGATCAGAGACACGACAGTCGCAGGGCTACTCGAACAGCATGATTGCCTATCGAGGAATATATCAGCTTATGCGACGGTACGACGGCCAAAACCCTAAGTACCACAGACCCTAACGGACTTCTGTCGTAAAGAGCAGAGGTTAACTGTGACGTTAGGATGTTCTTGCGAGAAATGCTCGATTCGTTTCGACTTGTGAAGAAATTGATGTCTTTGCAAGAACTTTGTTCCCGCCAAAAATTTCTGCGCAAAAGAGTCCAAGGTATCAAATGGCAGCGATACACTTAAGAAAATGTGAACTAGTATCTTCCAGCCTGTATTTTGATAAACTCCCCAATGAGGAACTATTAAATTATGATGGTATTGAAAGCATCTCGAAAAAACCTTCGATTTGATATATTATGGGCCTCATAATTCATCCGGGATCAAAAGTTATGAGTAATGTGTTATGCACATGTGATCTAAGAAAGAAGATGCGAACCAGTATTTTCCGAGCTGTATTTTGACAAACTCTGGAATGAGAAATAGCTAAATTCTGATCGTATTGAAAGCATCTTGAAAAGACCTTTGATTTAATATATTATGGTCCTCATAATTCATCCGGGATCAAAAGTTATGAGCAAATGTCTATGCACATGTGATCTAAGGAAGAAGATGTGAACCAGTATTTTCCGAGCTGTATTTTGATAAACTCCGGAATGGGAAATAGCTAAATTCTGATGATATTGAAAGCATCTCGAAAAGACCTTCGATTTGATATATTATGGGCCTCATAATTCATCCGAGATCAAAAGTTATGAGCAAATGTGTTATGCACATGTAATCTAAAGTAATGCTCTACTACATGGGGAATGCATTTTTTAGTCCCACATCGGGAAAAGGAGAAATGGCTTCTCTACCACTCCCATATAAATAAGAGGGGATACCTCTTAGAAGTGGTAGAGTTAAATTCTCAAACGATTCAATACTCAAAGGAGCTTAGTTCTCCAAGATAGGAGCATGCTCCTCCCCATAATGCGCATATGCGCAAGCGCCATGTGCGCTACGTGCAACGCACGTGTGCCCGCCATGCGGCACCACGTGCAACGCACGTGCGAACCACATGAGAACATTTAATAATATTAAAAGGAGCATGTTCTCCATATATAGAAGCCCTGCTTCTCCTCATAATGCGCATGTGCGCCACGTGCAACGCACGTGTGCCCGCCACGCGCGCACCACGTGCAATGCACGTGCGCACCACATGAGAATATTCAATTAAAAGGAGACTCGTTCTCCATAGGAGCTTGCTCCCCCCCATAATGCGCATATGCGCAAGATCCATGTGCGCTACGTGCAAATATGAGCGCCCAACACGTGCGACGCACGTGCGCGAACGCAAAGAAACCCTTTTCAGCAGCGAGAAGCTTAAGCTCCAGCCTGTTCTTCCCCCCTAATGAGTGAGACATGGTTCAAAGGGTACATCCCTCCACACCTTCGATATATGGCACCGTAATCTCTCAGTGTCGTCGGAGAGGTGGTGGGTCCCAACGAACAATGATCCTTCTTTCTAAAATAAAAAAAGAGAAGAAGAGAGAACATTGACAGAGAAACAGAGAAAGAATTCAGAGGACTTCTAAAAAGAAAGTTTGAGAAGAAATCAGAAAGAAAAGAAGGTAAACCTTTGAAAAGAAGAATTTCTTCTGAAAAGATCAATGATTTAAGAACAAGATCAAGATCTTAAAATAAAAAGAAAAGATCAAATAATAAGAATAAAATGAGAAGTAATATACTTCTTTATTAGA
This sequence comes from Agapanthus africanus, assembly GCA_030015575.1. Classification (NCBI taxonomy): domain Eukaryota; kingdom Viridiplantae; phylum Streptophyta; class Magnoliopsida; order Asparagales; family Amaryllidaceae; genus Agapanthus; species Agapanthus africanus. The sequence continues at coordinate 830,315,394 of JASDDO010000024.1, read as the reverse complement.
TCATTTGATCTACACAAAGGCATTGCCTTTTGATGAACCACTGGTTCTGGAATCTTAAAAAGATTCTTTTCTTGAATCCAAAATTGAATCAAGATATTAAAACAGTGCCTTGCACTTGTAAATCTGTACTGTTGCGCTCTTGGATAGGCGCAAGCCACCAGAGAGCGCTACGTGTCAGCTCCAGAACAACTTGCGCTATGCGCTTTTCAAATAGAGCATTGCTCTCTGAAATTGGTGCAACTCACCAGAGCGCGCCACGTGTCAGCAGCGCAGCGCACTGCGCTAACTGCGCTTGCGCTCACCGGAGCGTGACACGTGTCACCTCCACATGCGCTTGCGCTCATTAATCTAAGAACAAGATCAATGATCCTCAATAAATAAATAATAACAGTGCCTTACACTTTTTTTTTATGAACCACTGGTTCTTTGAAAACAAGAAAAACTTGTTTTCTTTGATCTAAAATTGATCAAAATATAAAACAGTGCCCTGCACTTGCAAAACTGCATTGTTGCGCTCCTGGGTTGGCGCAAGCCACCAGAGAGCGCCACGTGTTAGCTCCAGAATGATCTGCGCTATGCGATGTTAAAATAGAGCACTGCTCTTATGAATTGGCGCAACCCACCAGAGCGCGCCACGTGTCAGAAGCGCAACAGCGCAGCGCACTGCGCTTGCGCTCACCAGAGCGTGACACGTGTCACCTCTTCATGGACTTGCGCCTTGCGCTCCTCAATTGGCGCAAAGCGCCTGACAAGCCACGTGGGGCAATGTCAGAACATTAAATGCACTGCAATAATAAAAGGGCAGAGCCCAATAAAGGAAGGTCTATCAGACCAAACAAAGTGCTATACACTATTAAAAGGGACAGAGCCCAAATCAAAAAGGCCTTACAGGCCAAAATAAAATGCAGTGCATTATTAAATCGGGGCAAAGCCCTAGCACATGCCTAATAGGCCAAAGATAAAAAACGTTGAATATTATCAACTGGACTTAGCCCAATCATGGCCGTAAGTCCTCAAATTAAATTGACTGAGCACGACTGGTCTCTTAAATCAATTTACTCCTGGTTCGAGGGTACATCTCTGAACTCCTCTGACACCTATCGTTGTAATCCTTCAACGACGTCAGAGAGGTGACGGGTCCCGACGGCCATACATCCAACGGACCGCAATGTCCTTAAACTACCAATGGACCACCACGTCCCTAAACTGGAACATGGACCACCACGTCCCTAAACTGGAACAATGGAGCCTCCAAACGCTCTTTTGTCGGATCTAAACGATCCCGTTTAAGTTGATCTTAGCCTCAAAAATGGCTAACGTGTCCTTAAACCTTCAAACAAACTCTAGTCCCAAACTGGACTATAGATCCCCCCCAATCTACTTTGGTTCGAGGGTACATCTCCGAACTCCTCTGACACCTATCGTTGTAATCCTTCAACGACGTCAGAGAGGTGACGGGTCCCGATGGCCATAGGTCAAATGGACCACTACGTCCCTAAACTGGAACAATACAGCTCCTAAATGCTCTTTCCGTTAAATTGATCTTAGTCTCAAATCAGACTAATGTATCCATAACAAACGTTTAAGTTGATCTTAATCTCAAATATGGCTAACGTATCCTTAAACTAAAACACCAAACCCAAATCTAAGAAAATACGGATTTGGACTAATCCACGTCTTACGGGGGACGACATAAATTAGTCTCCGTATACAATCCATGGGCAACCACAAACAAAACAAACACCCACGACACAAAGTGAAATTATGGAGAAGGAGAAAGTTGTTACCGCGATGCGGTAGCGTAATTAACTGCAGGGGCTTGCGCCTGCAGGGAAGAGCGTCCCCACAATCAAAAACCCCCCAAGCGAGGGGGAATCTGACGAAGTCTGCTACATCGGCCGCATCCGTCCAAACCTCCGATACACGGTACCATAAATCAACTTGGCATCTTCGGAGAGGTGGACGGATAAAACCAAAGAGCATCTGCCCCGAACCTCAGGCAGGACGCCCATGTCTCGGCCGCCGTTCGGAGGGGAACAAGGACCCGCAAGTGCTGGGTGCGGTCGCCCTTATCCGTATTTCACGGGGTCAGGGGTTGCTTTGGGATGTTTTTCAAGGTACCGTAATTTAAAGACATTGCGGTCAAGGTTAAGGACCTCATAGTCCGTGGGTTTAAGGACTCACAGTCCAACGTTAGTTTTAAGACATCACGGTCAAGGTTAAGGACATCATAGTCCGTGGATTTAAGGACACCACAGTCCGATGTTAGTTTTAAGACATCACGGTCAAGGCTAAGGACGTCATAGTCCGTGGATTTAAGGACTCCACAGTCCAATGTTAGTTTTAAGACATCACGGTCAAGGTTAAGGACGTCATAGTCCGTGGATTTAAGGACTCCACGGTCCAATGTTAGTTTTAAGACATCACGGTCAAGGTTAAGGACGTCATAGTCCGTGGATTTAAGGACTCCACAGTCCGATGTGTGGTTACTGGGACCTGTCATCTCTTTGAAGACGTTGAGGGATTACAACGACAAATATCAAAGGAGTGAAGAGATGTACCCTTGAACCAAGGTAAATTCAGTCTAGAATCATGGTGGTTGATTGTTAGTTTTAAGACATTACGGTCGAGGTTAAGGACATCATAGTCCGTGGATTTTAAGGACTCCACAGTCCTGTATTTGCTCTGGATGCTTCACACGGGTTTACTGCCGTGCTTGGCGAGGACCAGGCTCCGCTCTGGGCATTTTCCGCGGGGTCAAAGAGTGACGTTATCCGCGTTCCACGTGACCATGAATTTTGCACTAGATGCTTCACACGGGTTCACTGCCGTATTCGGCGAGGACTAGGCTCCGCTCTGGATGCTTCACACGGGTTCACTGCCGTGCTCTGCGAGGACCAGGATCTGCTCTGGACGTTTTCCACGGGGTCAAAGAGTGACGTTATTCGCGTTCCACGTGACCAGGAATTTTGCACTAGATGCTGCACACGGGTTCACTGCCGTGTTCGGCGAGGACTAGGCTCCGCTCTGGATGCTTCACACGGGTTCACTGCCGTGCTCTGCGAGGACCAGGATCCGCTCTGGACATTTTCCATGGGGTCAAAGAGTAACGTTATCCGCGTTCCACGTGACCAGGAATTTTTCTCTGGATGCTTCCCACGGGTTCACTGCCGTGTTCTGCGAGGACCAGGCTCCGCTTTGGACGTTTTCCACGGGGTCAAAGAGTGACGTTATCCGCGTTCCACGTGACCAGGAATTTTGCTCTGGATGCTTCCCACGGGCTCACTGCCATGTTCTGCGAGGACCAGGCTCCGCTCTGGAAGTTTTCCACGGGGTCAAAGAGTGACGTTATCCGCGTTCCACGTAACCAGGAATTTTGCACTAGATGCTTCATACTGGTCCACTGCCGCGTTTGGCGAGGACTAGGCTCCGCTCTGGACGTTTTCCACGGGGTCAAAGAGTGACGTTATCTGCGTTCCACGTAACCAGGAATTTGTTGATTATGTTCGCATTTCACGGGGTGGGGATTTGACTCTTGGTGATCTGTATATCGCCGAGCCATGGAACTGGGAGTTGCCGCTGTTCCGCTTTGCTTGATACTGTGTCCGTTGCAACGAGACGAACGTCGAGATGGTCTCTAGGCTATCTGCGACTCATCGAGATTTGGCTTCTTCTTCTGATGAAACCTGGGACAGGAGGAGTGCGATTCCTTCTTTGTTTTCGCCCCTGGATTGTATACAGGGATAGATGTAACATCACCTGTAGGGCGTAAATTTCATTTTTATTTTATTTCTTTTTCCGCGATGCTCTATCATTTCAGCTTTTATATCGCGAAGGTCGCGATTGCCCCATCATTTCGGCTATTTTTCGCGGTGCCCAATCATTTAGGCTATTTATTTTATTTTTACTCGCTGCTTTTTATTGCGAGTTGCCCAATCTTTTCGGCTATTTTTCATGCATACATTTTTACTTGCTCCTTTTTATTGCAAGTTGCCCCATCATTTCGTCTATTTATTATGCATGTGTGGCCCGCTGGCTTTTCGCTGCAAGCTTGGATTTAGACACCGATTTTGGCATCAGCACCGCTACAACTGGGATATTGCCAGGAGCGAATCATCATTTGCCTCTGTCGATGTTAAACAAAGGTGGCTTAATAAACAGGGTTAAGGGTCCTGTCGACTAAGGCTTTTGACTTCATGAGCCGTAAGGGTCTCACAAAGGTATTTCTCCCTACAAGTCGTGCGGATCTCGTAGGTGTGTTTTCTCCTTGGGAATCGTGAGGATTCCTAAGTGCATGTTCTCTTGTAAGTCGTACGGATCTTACAAAAGGGTTTTCTCCTTATAAGTCGAGAGGACTTACAAGGGTTGTCCACTATATGAACATATCCCTAGTCACGGATGGGACTTGGTTAGGGAAATGTTTATTTGCGCCCGTGGATTGTATACAAGGGTCAGTATGAGCCGCTTGTAGGGCAATATCGAAGTGTGTGGGGGTTGCTTAAGAACAGGTTCAGGTCTCTGTAACTTAAGACTTTCAAGTCTTATGAGCCGTGAGGGTCCCATAAGAGAGTTTTCCTTACGAGTCGTGAGGATCTCGCAAGTGTAATTTCTCCTTAGGAATCGTGAGGACTCCTAAGTGTGTTGCTCCCTTGTGAGTCGTAAGGATCTCACGCGGGTGGTTTCTCCTTACAAGGTCGTGAGGACCCTGCAAGTGTTCTTTAACGAGGTTGCGCCCTTTCGGGTTTTCACAAACACTCGCCGGTAGCCCTGCTGTTTTTACTCACAGAGCCCTTTCGGGTTTTCATCTGTGCCTGATTGATCTCAAAAACTATCTATTAACCGCAATCAAGAACGACGTCGCTTGGTAGCTAGCCGGTGAGTACGGGTCGGTCCACAGGGATGTTGTGAATTTCCTAATCGCTCTTACGAGTTAATTCCGAACGGTGTGAATGGATTAATTAAATCTAAAAACTAAATTAATCTAGGGCAATTGAATTAAAGATCTAACTATCTAACTAGGGCAAGGAATTAAATTTATACTAGGGCAGAGAATGAAAAATTACCTAGGGCAAGAATTGAAATTAATTACTTACTTTACAGATGGCTCTCTCCAAACATCAACACAGGGTTGTCAGATCTGAATTCATGATATGAAAAGAGGCATCGATGCTCTCCAAAAGATTTCTAAATTTTATTCATAGAAAGAGCCATAGGGAGGCATGAAAAGAATACAATGATTTGAGCTTCTATTTATAAGACACAGAAACCCTAGGTTGCAATTGATTCGCACGTCTGCATTTACCAAAATATCCTTAGGAAGACTAGTCAAAGTAGACTCCAAGCTTTGGTAAATTTTATGTCTGGAAATTTTGGAACTGATTCTGGGCTTCTTGGGCTTTTTATTTCTTTGGATCTTTATTCAATTTGGCTTCTCTATTTCTTCCAGATCTCCAGTGAACAATTGCAGTGGACTTTTAACCGTTTGCTTTATAATCTTGGACCTTGCGTTGCCTTGTCCTAATCTTTTGTGTAGGCTTGATTAAAATCCTTCTATTTGTTGGTCAAAGTCCCTTTTTTGTGTCGTCTTTTGTCTTTTTCACTGTTTTCGCTCCAAGAACCTGTAACCTGTAATATATAGCAGACATGCGTCAAAAGCACCTGTTTATTTATAAAACGAATAAGAATGGGGAATATAATAATACAATATTATGGTGTGAACAGTGCCCACTTTGCTTATGGACATATCGTTATTATTTTTATCTTTTTTTTTATTCTTCTTTTTTTCTCTATCGGTTTTGGGATGTCGCAATCCACCGTAATTTATCGACATCTCGGTCAACAGCTATTTGTAGGATATAGTGGCTCATTGTTAGTTTAAGGACGTTTCGGTCCGTTGTTAGTTTAAGGACATCTCGGTCCGCTGTTAGTTTAAGGACATTTCGGTCCGTTTTTAGTGTAGGGATATTTCGGTCCGTTGTTGAAGAAGGCCGGTTACTACTTATAGAGTTCGGGCTTAGGAAGATAGCGAGCGGACATAGTCATCGTCATCTATCATTGACCCAGGCCTTGGCCTATTAAGCGTAGTATTTCTTCAGGAAGCGACCGTTTATTGGTCTAAAAGGTCTTTCACCGTGCATATCCATGAGTAGATACGCTCCTCCTTGGTAGACCTTGTCTATGATGTACGGGCCTTCATAATTCGGCTCGAATTTTTCCCGCTTGGCGCGATTGGGGATCATAGGTCTTTTGACCACTAGCACGAGTTCGCCTTGGCGGAATGTCCTCGGCATGGTCAGTCTTTCATATGAGCGCGTCATCTTTGCTTTATAAGCCTCCAGATTTTGTTGCGCTATGAGCCGGGTTTCATCAAGGGCATCAAGCTCCTCAAGCCGAAGGTGAGCATTTTCTTCGTCCGTCAGCTCGTAGTGGACTGCCACTCGTAGAGAGGGTAACTCTATCTCGAGGGGGAGTACCGCTTTTGTACCGAATACCAATGCGTATGGCGTTGTGTTCGTGGCCGTTTTGAATGTAGTTCGATATGCCCAGAGAGCTTCTTGCAGTCTCTCGTGCCAGTCCTTCTTATTTCGGGACACCGTCTTCTTCACAATCTTCGTCAAGGTTTTGTTGAAAGCCTCGGCTAGACCGTTAGCTCGGTGATTATACACTGAGGAATATCTCCAGTCTATGTTGTGTTGTTGCGCGAAGCGGCTGATCTTGTGGCTTCTGTAGGCTGGCCCATTATCGAAGATGATCCGTCGCGGAGTTCCGAACCGATAAATGACGTGCGTCTTGAAGAAATGGAGGATATTCTCCGTCTTCACTTCCCTCAGCGGTACTGCTTCTGCCCATTTGGAGAAGTAGTCAGTGGTCGCTAGGATGAAACGATGTCCCCTGGACGATGCTGGTTCGATAGGGCCGACTATGTCAGTTCCCCACATCTCGAATGGCCAGCTAGCCACCGTCGGATGTAGTGGATTTGGATGCTGATGGATGAAGTCCCCATGGATCTGGCACGAGTGGCATTGCTTCGCATATTCGAGGCAGTCCTGAATTATCGTGGGCCAATAGTAGCCCATCCGTTTAATCTTCAACTTCATCTTTGGGCCTGCTTGATGAGAACCGCAAAGTCCGTCGTGAACTTCCTGAACGACTCTTTTCGCTTCGTCAGGTCCCAAGCATCTCAACCACAGAGAGTCAAATGACCTCTTGTACAGAGTATTATTGACGAAGGCGAAGGACAGAGCTCGTTTCACAAGCTGATGTCTTGAGGACGCATCTTCAGGTGTTCGACGGGATTTGAAGTAGTCTATAAAGGCTTCTCTCCAATCCCCAACCTTTTCCTGGTCTTTTACTTGCAGAGCAGTTTGCTCGGTCGCTCCCTTTTCTTCGGACGACTCCGGAGATATTTCTGCCAGTGCAAGAACCCGACGGCTCTGTACAATGATCTTCACGTCATCGAGGTTCTCGTCAGCTAGTTCTTTAGCGAGCTTGGCTAATGCATCCGCTTTGCTATTTTCTGCACACGGTATGCTTTCCAAGGCGTAGGAAGGTATTTGGGTCAGCAGTTGCTGTACCCTCTCGCCGTACTTCACCAGTTCTGGTTTGTACGTTTGATAGTCGCCGTTTACTTGACTAACGACCAATTGGGAATCTCCGTATATAAGGAGGTTTTCAATTCCCATGTCGATGGCGATCTCGAGACCTGCTATCAACGCTTCATACTCGGCTTCATTGTTTGTTCTCGGCTCTGTTAAGGATAAGGCAAAGCGCATTATCCCTCCTTGTGGGGTTACGAAGATGAGGCCCACCCCCGATTTGATTATAGGGGTGCTTTGTTTGCGCTTCTTCATGGAAGACGCTCCATCAAAATAGAGTTCCCATCGGATATCACTACCGTCGATCGCATCAAACGCATGTTCGTCTGGCAGCTCGCAATTCAGAGGAGAATCGGCAGTTATCGGATGCTCAGCGAGGAAGTCGGCGATGGCCTGGCCTTTCACTGCCTTAAGAGTTTGATAGGTTGTTGAAAACTCCATCAAGAGCAGGGCCCATTTAGCGAGTCTCCCTGTCAATATGGCCTTTGACATCAGATATTTGAGGGGGTCCACCTTTGATATAAGACGGACTTCATGCGCCAATGCATAGTGTCTGAGTTTTGTTACCACGAAGATCAACGCCAGACAGTGTTTTTCGATGGGGGAGTAATTGCTTTCTGCCCCCAGGAGAACTCGACTCAAGTAATAGAGAGCTCTTTCTTTCCCTTGGTCGTTCTCTTGTGCCCATAATGCGTCTAAGGAACCTTCGAGGGCTGTGGTATAAAGAATAAGAGGCTTTCCCTTGACTGGAGCAGCTAACACCGGCGGGTTCTGTAGGTATTGCTTGATCTCGTCCAGCGCGCCTTGGCATTTGTGATCCCAGACAAACGGGGTTCCCTTCTTCATCAGGTGACTGTAAGGGCGGCACTTTCCTGAAAGGTTGGCTATAAATCGCCGGATGTACGTGAGCTTCCCTTGGAGAGACCGCAATTGCTTGTGAGTCCTTGGCGGAGGCATTTCCATGATCGCCTTGATCTTTGACGGATCTATCTCGATACCTCGGTGTCGGACGATGAATCCTAGGAATTTGCCCGAGGAAACTCCGAATGCGCACTTGAGAGGGTTCATCTTCAAGTTGTATTGTCGAAGGCGTTGAAATACAGTCTTTAGTTGCTCGAGATGTTCCTCGTATGATTTGCTTTTAACCACGAGGTCGTCGATATAGCATTCGACGATCTCGTGTATAAGGTCATCGAAGATCTTTGTCATGGCCCTTTGATAGGTGGCACCGGCGTTCTTTAGACTGAAGGGCATCACCTTGTAGCAGAATATTCCCAGGGAGGGGTCCGGAAAGCGGTGTGCTTCTGGTCTTCGAGGTGCATCTTTATCTGATTACACCCTGATGAGCGGTCCATGAAAGAGAAAACCTCGTGAGTGGACGTATTATCTATCATCAGCTCGGTGACCGGTACTGGGAAATCGTCCTTCGGGAAAGCTTTATTGAGATCTCGGAAGTCTACGCAGATGCGCACTGTCCCATTTTTCTTCATTACTGGGACGATGTTGGCGATCCAATCCGGGTACTGAACTTCCTGGATAAACCCAGAGTCGATCAGCTTCTTGACTTCGGCGTTGATGCTCATCTCAAGCTCGAGCCGCATTCTTCTCGGCGCCTGTTTAACTGGCTTGATGTCCGGGGATATTGCCAATTTATGGACAGCTATTTCTGGATCTAGTCCTGGCATTTCGGAATAGTTCCATGCGAAGCAATCTCTATACTGCATAAGCACGTCTTTTAGCGCAACCGCCCTTTCATCAGATAGCAATTCGCTGACGAATGTCGGTGGCGGGTCGTTTGCCGTTCCTAACTCAATCTTCTTGAGGTTATCTGCAGTAGTATGTATGCCATCTTCCAGCTCTTTTGGCGCGGGCGGAAATTCTGAGATTACTTCGTCGTCATTGCTGTTTTCAAAGCACCAGGGAAGATCATTCCTGTTCTCGGGCTCTTCTTTTGATACCGTTATCATATGACAGGTACGAGTTCGCTTCCAAGACCAACGTGGATCTGGTTCTGCTCTTGTGGCTTTGGGTTCGTGCTTTTGTGGCGGCGTTACCCTCCAGTTGCTGGATAGAGCAAACCTGCCTTGCTGGTACTGGTCTTCGACCCAGTTCTTGAAGGTGAAGCAGTCTTCGATAGGGTGCCCTATGGCTTGGTGATAAGAGCAGTAGCCCGGATGAGAGACCTCGTTAGCTTGCTCGGGGTGCTTAGACTCCGGCAATGTGATCATTCGATGTTTTAAAGCGCGATCAAGTATCTTCTCCGTCTTGTCTCGAGGAAAGGAGTATGCTCGACTCATCTTCTTCATGAGGGACAAATCCGGACCGCCCAATTCCCGATTACGTGACTTTCTAGTCATGCTTTGTCGTTGTCGAACGCCTTTTTCGCTCCTTGACTTATTTCTGCCTCTGCGTCGGGCCTTTTGCACGGCAGGTTGACAGGGAGGAGGATTTTCGTCTTTCGCAGCCTATTGAAAAAGACGTTGCGTCCTGGCTTTCTCGTAGATGGCCATTTCGCGATTATGGTCGTCCCGAGCTTTTTGACCCGCTTTCCTGATAAGCCTGTCCATTCTTTCTTCAAATGACGGACTCGGCATTTTGATTGCGGGATCTTGTCTTGACGCGGGATCGGCATTTTCCGACAGGGCGTCCTCTTCTTTATCGACGTTATATATGGCGTAACTACCATGGACTCGTTCCCGTTTCCCGGATCTCACATATCCAAGCCCAAGCGTTTCCATTCTCCCGTTGGGTAACTTGCGTTGAGTCCCAGGGACATCCTAAATCCTGTTGTAGAACCGAGCTTGCCGAATAGTCTGTTTTAAGGGTACCCCTTGGCGCTTCAATAGCCTTTTTAATCCGTTTGTGTAATTTCTGGGAAAACGGATGGGTTGGATCCTGTCGAGTGTAGAATCCGTGCCGTGCCAGATTTCTTTCTCCACTCTTGTTTCCGTGGACCGGTAGAAAAGGATCGCCCTTTCACCTTTTCGCCTGGGAGGGACGTAAAACGTCTGCAGGTTTTGCACACTGTAAGCTTCAAGTGCGTCAAGATCTTTGTAGTGCTCCCGTGGAATCATGGTAATTTGCAAACTCTGATCACCACCTAGGAATTCTCGTATTGACGGCCGACTGGAGAACACAACATTCACCTCATCTTCCGAGTCGCTTCCGAAGATCAACATGGGGCCGGAAGGTCCCGAGTTGTTGCGTCGAGATGGCCCAGCGTAAACTATCTCTTCTTCGTCTTCGGTATCACTCCCGAAAACAGGAATGGCGGCGGCGGCTTTGTTCTCCGGTGTGCGACACCTCTCCGTGTCCTCGAAATCTGGCAAAAAGTACTTTGCATCTTCGTACTTGCGGATTTCATTCATGGAGAACGGGTTCAGCTCACCTGTTACGGTATACTCGAGACCATCCTTGAAATACTTCATACACTGATGTTGTGTAGAAGGGATGATGTTGTACTCGTGTAACCAAGGTCGGCCGAGCAAAGCATTGTAGCATGTCTTGGCGTCTATGACGTGAAACTTAATGTCCGTGACGAGTAGCCCAAAGCGTAGCGTGAATATCACAGATCCAAGAGTTCGTGATGACTGGGAGTCGAAACCGGAGATGGTAATTTTGTCCCGAGCGAGGTGCTGAACGCTCATGCAGATTTCCTTCAACACCCGAACATTAAGGAGATTGACGGAGGACCCATTATCCACCAGGATTTTGCCTATCTTGATATCGTGGCAGTATCCAGAGGCATATAGGGGACGGTTGTGGTCGCACGTCCCGAGGAGAAGGCCTTTGTCACCGAAAGTGATATCGGCCGTGTGTACTTCTTCAAGTTCATCCTTCATCCTTTCTTTGGTGAGGAAGGCTTGGAATTGCTCGGGCTCTTGTAGCGCCTTGATTAATGAATCTCTCGCTTCTTTTGATAATAAGAGGGCGTCGAGAATGCTGAGCTGCGAAGGTAGCTTCCTCAAGTGCGCTAGGATGTTGTAGTCCACCTTACTCTTCTTAGGCGGGTCCTTGGCAGTCAGCTCTTTCATGACTTGGTCATCTAAGGCGGTATCCTCGGCGACCTTTTCCTTTCCCTTATCTTTTCTAGTTGCGGGTCCGAGATTCTTTTCCGGGAGCGTGCGATTGCGCAGCTGAATGTTCTCGCAGGCCTCCGGTTCTTCCTCTCTCCCCAAGACGGATTCTTTAAAGAGAGGGCCCAGAGCCATTTCCTCATCAGAGTCGCTCCCAAAGGTGAGAACTTGTGATCCTCCGGCGTTGACCGTGTAACAGTTGCCGGTAGTTCTTTTGTGCCTGTTGGTTGTATCTCTCTGCTCCCGACGAGTTCTGCGTTTCATTTGCTTAAAATGTTGTCGGTGAGCAACATACCCCTGCCACCATATCTTAAAGGCGTCGCACTCCTCAATAGGGTGTGAAATCTTCCGATGATACGAGCAATAATTAGGGTGCCTCTCCGTCCCATTGAGCGTGTTTTCTTTCGAGGGTGGTAGTTTCATTCCCAATGACATGGCTTTGGCAAACCTTTTCCTCATCTTGAATATGTTTTTATCCGCATCGGATGTTTTTTGACCTGGCAGAAGTGCTTCGCATCTTTCGTTTAGACGCCTACGTTTGGCTCCTTCCGATGCAGCCATCTCACGCTCCCGATCGGCTTTAGTTTTCAGACGAATCTCATCCAGAAAGGCGTCGATCATTTCGTTTGTCGGCCACACAAGTTCTGGTTCAGGCTCTACCCCCAGCTTATCAGTGCCAGGAGTTTTTCATCGTCCGTAAACGAGTGGGAGATCACATGGCAACTCGCCACATATCCCTCGGATTCATCCGACGAGCTTTCTCCATTATCTTCTTCCTGGAAGACGTGGTTGAGGAACTCTTGGAGTGTGACGGGAGTCCGCGCCTTTTGATTGTACTCCTTCAGCGCGTCAATCTGCTTCTGCAAGTCCGTGCGCTTGTCTCCAGGCTTCACGGGCTTCTTGGATTTCTTCTTCTTTTTCTTTGAAGATTTTGACGGTTGGTTGTGAGTGCTCGGGCCATCACCACCGATCTTTGGAGTTGGGCGCGGCTTCAGCATCCCTTCAATGATCCGGGGTTCCAGCGGGTTCTTCCACCTGATCGCCGGACATATCTGGAGCTCATTCAGCATTCTTTTGGTTTTTGTCGAAAGCACGATTTTCCATGGAGCTTCTTCAATGAAAGAGCAAGTTGCCCCCGGTGTGTCTGCCTTCTTGGGAGTGTGAGCTTGCGGCGGGTTCACCTTCCATTTTTCGGACAGCGCAAACTTGCCCTGTAGGTATTGATCTTCGATCCATCCTTTGAAGACGAAGCAATCCTCAATCAGATGGCTTACCGTTTGATGGTAAGGGCAATAATTGGGGTTATTCACCTCACTGGGTTGCGGCTGTCGCCTTGGGTTTGGCAAGTTGATAAGCCTGTTGCGTACCGCCAGCTCGAATAGCCTCTTCGTCTTATCCTGCGGGAATGAGTAGGGGCGCTTCATTTTCTCATTATAATACCGCCGTCTTTCTTCCCGTTGGTCCGCCAGCTTTGGGGCACTGGGTTGTTGTTGAGCGTTGGCAACGAAGGTTGCCTTCCTTTTACCCTTGTCATTCCGAGGTTCCGGCTTCGGGGGAGACGGTCTGTGACCCATCTGGTCCATCTGGGCCAACTTGTCGATCATAGCCTGGAACGTGGTCGGCTTAAAGAACATCATGAACTGTGAGATGGTTGCATGAGGATCTAGGGTACCCACGAACATGCCCACCGCTGGTGCTTCCTCAATGCGTTGTTCGCATTTCGACCACAAGTTTCGCCAGTGTATAGCGTACTGGACCCACGTCTCGCCTGGTTTCACCCTAGCATTAATCAACGCTGTTATCGGGGTGCGTTCGCTGGCGCTCGCGAATCGCTGTGTAAATAGCAGCTCCATCTTAGCAAATGTCTTAATAGAGTCGTTTGGGAGCTCGGAGTACCACTCGAACGCTGTTTCTGACAAGCTGCCGACGAATTGGCGAAGCAAGAGCTTATCGTCGCCACCAGTGTTGCCACAAAGCACCCTGAACTGGGCAACATGTTGATGGGGATTGCCAGTCCCCTTGTAGATGTGAAATTTCGGGATCGTGTAGCCCGACGGGTATTTGATCTGATCGTACCAGCTCGGATATGGTCGTCCCGTTTTTACGACCTGACGAGCTGCCTCAGTTGCCTGATGGACCCGTATCTGCTGAGCTATATATTCGTCCAAGTCAGCTTTAGAGATTGTCTCCTCCTTGGCTGTTGATAGAGCCGGTGGAGGATTTGACGTTTCTCCCCTGTCGTCTTCAAGGACGATGGGAGGATCTTCGGCAGGAGGATCTTGTTGGATCATCATTCCCACCATGTCCTGGAACAGGAGGGCTATTTGCTTTATATTGGCTGCTTGTTCAGCAGCCTCTTTATCCTTCTTTTCCAACATCCGGCGAAGGAATTCAGCGTCAGTTTCTTGCTCCTGGCGTTCATCCGAGGACGCTTCGGGGCTTTCTTTTGGCCCAGTGAGTGTGTCCATCGCGTTCATCATTTCCTGGAGCTTCTGCTGTTGCTCCTGAGCTTTGGTCACTGACCGTGTAAGCGGTCTATGACCTATAGATGTACGGCTGTCCTCCTTCCCAGATGCCATGTAAACGGTATGCACTACCATGCCCCCAGACTTAGGGCGTTTAGGCTTACTGTCTTTGACATTAGCTGTAGGCATGGGGACCTTCTCCGGCCTTTCTCTCTTTTGAGTAGTCGACGTGGAGGGAGTCGTTGCAGCAGGCACCCAAGTGGTTGTCGTCCTTTATGATTTGACAGGACGGTTCTTTTCTTCCTGAACTTTCACCTTCTTCTGCCGGTGAGAGTGATCTTGAATGATTACCGAGTCCTGAACCTGTCGCCAGACCTTGTAAATCTTGGAGGACACCCGTTGAGGAGGCTACTCCGGCTTCGCTTTTGTAACCCTCTCCGCAGGTGGAGGAGATCTTTTTAGCGTAGCAGTTGGAGAGTTCTTACGTACCCTCCTAAGTGGTTCAAAGCTGTTCCCAGTTGGAACAACAGCATTAACTTCCACCACTGGAGCAGGTGGAGTTATCCCTGAGGGGGAGTTGCCCCCGGCCTTCCTTACCCGGCGCCAGTGGCGACGTCGAGCGCGTCGAGCTGTTGGGACCGGCTCGGCGATAGGGATAGTTTCGTCTTGCCCCCTGTCTGGATGAGGCGCTGCTGGTGCCAGCCTCTTAAAGACTGATGTTGTCTTTTGAGTAGCGATGTTTAGTCTGTCAAAGACAGACCCTCGAGCAGGAGCAGAGCCGGAATAGTCAGCCTTGAAAAGACCGACTCTTTAGCAGGGGAAGCCGCCTTGACGACTTCTGGGGCAGGGGTGGCTGTCTTCCTCGCGATGGCCATTTCAGGGTTCATGGGCTTCTTGGCGGGCCTATCAGAGTTCTGGTTCAGCCTGGTGAAGACAGAGGCTGCCGGTTTGATATTGGACGACCCGTTGAAAGGGGCCGTTGTAGCAGAGAGCCGATCGAAGACCGACTTCTTGTTCGCCTTCGGTACGGGCACTGGCATGGTGAAGCTTGCAGGCGGGAGCATAGTCCCAAAGAACAGACCGGTGGTGGCCTGAGCCACCTGTTCCACCGGCATGGCGTGGATGGAGGCCGCTTGAGGCCCATAGGATACACCTCCAGGTGAGGCGGAGCGTCTGTTGCACTTGCATTTCGAGCAGCTCGAGCAGTTGGATGCCATTGATGCTTGATTTCTGCGCTAGGCAAAAGTCCAAATCTTAGTAACTTGAAACACAAAGGCAACCATTAACAAACCGCGATTCGTTCGCGAAGACGACACACGAAGTGTGGAGTGGAAAGAGGAAAAGGTCCCACCGGGCGTGCCAAAATCTGTTCCCCTCCGAATGACGGCCAAGACTGAACGTCTTGCCTAAAATTCGGGGCAGATGCTAATAGGTGCTATCCGTCCACCTCTCCGAAAATGCCAAGTTGATTTATGGCACCATGTATCGAAGGTTTAAACGGATGCGTCCGATGTAGCAGACTTCGTCAGATTCCCCCTCGCTTGAGGGTTTTTTGTTTGTGGGGACGCTCTTCCCTGCAGGCGCAAGCCCCTGCAGTTAATTACGCTACCGCATTGCGGTGACAACTTTCTCCTTCTCCATGTGGTCACTTCGTGTCGTGTGTGTTTGTTTTGTGTTTGGTTGCCCGTGGATTGTATACGGAGACTGAGTTATGTCGTCGCCCGTAGGGCGTGGACTAGTCCAAATCCGTATTAACTTAGATTTGGGTTTGGGGGTTTGGGTTTAAAGAGACGTCAGCCTCGTTTGAGACTAAGATCAACTTAAACGTTAGTTAAGGATACGTTAGTCTAGTTTTTAGACTAAGATCAACTTAACGGGATCGTTTAGATCCAACAAGAGAGCAATTAAGGGGATGCCCTGTTGTTTAGTTTAGTGACATTGCGGTCAATAGGTAGTTTAAGGACATTGCGGTCCAATGTTAGTTTTAAGACATTGCGGTCAAGGTTAAGGACATCATAGTCCGAGAATTTAAAGACTCCAAAGTCCGGCGTTAGTTTTAAGACATCACGGTCAAGGTTAAGGACATCATAGTCCGTTGTTAGTTTTAAGACACCCTGGTCAAGGTTAAGGACGTCATAGTCCGTTGTTAGTTTTAAGACATTTCGGTCAAGATTAAGGACGTCATAGTCCGAGGATTTAAGGAATCCACAGTCCGGTGTTAGTTTTAAGACATCCCGGTCAAGGTTAAGGACATCATAGTCCATGAGTTTAAGGACCCCACAGTCCGTATCAAATGTGTGGTCATCGGGATCCGTCACCTCTTTGAAGATGTTGAGGGATTACAACGCCAAGTATCAAAGGAGTGAAGAGATGTATCCTTGAACCAAGGTAGATTAAATAGTCTTTGGCCCAATTTGGAACCAAGACCAATTAATTATGTTATGAGCCCATTAGCCCAGTTAAGTTTGAATTGAGGACTTATGGCCATCTTGGGCTAAGTCCAATCATGTTTAGAATGTTGGCCCTCTGTTGGTTCATTGAAAGAGATGCTTTGCATCTAGAAACTTAGCCAATTGGGCTAAAACTAGTGTTAAATAATAAAGACTAACAGTGTTGAGCACTGGGATCAAGATTAGCAAGTTAGTGTTGAACATTAAAAAGATAATCAGTGTTAAACACTAGCAACAGGGCTTTCAAATTAGTGTTAAACACTAAAGCAAATCAGTGTTAAACACTGGAAATTGGGATTCCAAATTAGTGTTTAACACTAAGGCAAATCAGTGTTAAACACTGCAAGTAGAATTTTTCAATTAGTGTTAAACACTAAGGCAAATCAGTGTTAAACACTGGAACTAGAGTTTTCCAAGTTAGTGTCAAACACTAAGAAAATCAGTGTTAAACACTGGGGACAAAGTCTTCAGATTAGTGTTAAACACTAAGGAGAGAGAGGTCACGTGTGGACACGTGAGAGCGCCCTGATTCTTCTTATTTTATTCTGCAGATCAGTGTTTAACACTTTTAATTCTGACGGCCATCACGTGTGAGCACGTGATGGATGCCCATGCTCTGGTCTGTTAGAATGTACATTAGGGGTCACGTGGTGACACGTGAGGGCGCCCTAGAGCTCTTTTCTGTTTCTTTTGCCTTTTTCTCTGTGTGCTTCAAGGGTCACGTGGGGCACGTGAGGCGTTGCCTCAAAGCTCTTTTTCGCGGATCTTTATAGGGGTCACGTGATAGCACGTGACCTTGGTTCTTTGCATATTTTAAAGATTTGTTCATCTTTTAAGAATTAAATTCTTCATAGGGTTAAACCCTAGCAATAAACTTTAGAGGAATTAAATTCCTATTTTCTTCTGAAGAATTATATTCTTAGATATGGTTAAACCCTAATTTCTTTTCTGTAGGAATTAAATTCCCCATATATGTAAAGAATTAAATTCTGGCATAGGGTGAAACCCTAATTTCTTTTTTTTAAGGGAATTAAATTCCTGTGAGTTTTAGAGAATTAAGTTCTCAATTAGGGTTAAACCCTGGTTCTGTCCATTTTTAAGGAACTAAATTCCTATGATGTAGGGTTAAACCCTAACTTTATCTCAAAGGAATTAAATTCCTATAATTCTATGAGAATTAAATTCTCAAAACTCAATTCCTCCTCTATGTTTTAGATCTGCATGGCAGGATCTCAACCCAATGAGAATTAAATTCTTAATTCATGGGGAGATATGCACTTTGGAGATCCTCCACTAGAGAAAGCACTAAGTTCTTTTCTTTCTATAAGAGTTAAACTCTTTTGAGAATTAAATTCTCCTTTGAAGCCTCTCTTTTCTTACCTAGGATTTTTTTTTGCAGAGAATCAAATTCTTCCTTCTGAATTTTCAGGATTCCAAGGCTCTATATCTCTCTCTCTGTATTTGTCTTTTTTTTCAAAACTCTCTCCTTTGGCTCTTATTTATCGGAGAAGGAAAAGAATCAATCTGTTTTAGTGAATCTTTCATTAAAAGATTTGATTTGTTTATTGAGAGATTTGATTTATCTTCATCATTAATCTGGGCCTTTAGATTATCAGGTGAATTTTATTCACCATTGGATTTTAAATCCAAAGATATCTATTTGTTATTTCGATTAGATTTAGGGGGGAATCTTTCCATGTCCAAGATTTTTCCATAAATTGGTGATATTTAATCACCTTCAGATTCTTGATCCAACGATTTTAGATAAGTCTTCTCCATTTTGGAAAGATTTGAATGATCTCTCCTCAGAATTTAATTCTGTTAAAGAATAAGGCTTTTAAAGTTGGTCACGTGTGGCCACGTGACCGTTGGTCACGTGTGCGCACGTGACCCCTGGTCACGTGTAAGCACGTGACTCCTGAAATGGGCTTCTCTTCTTCTGCGCTCTTTTTTCTTGCCGTTGCTTAACCATCACGTGCCAACACGTGACCATTGGTCACGTGTGAGCACGTGATGCCTCTTCTGAAGCTTCTTCTTGACTTTTAATTAGAGAACAAATATGCTCTGTGCCGCTGCTTAACCATCACGTGCCAACACGTGACCACTGGTCATGTGTGAGCACGTGATGCCTCTTCTGAATCTTTTCCAGATTCTTAATCAGGGAACAACTGTCCTTTCTTAGGGGGTGGCCAACCGTCCCAGAATTTTGATACCGGTCACCCACCTAACACTCTTGAACCCAGTGATGATTGAATGATTGCAAACTTAGAGAAAGAGGTCGACAAGATGACTTCTTTAGCATCACTACCGTCACAACCCTCCCTTCCTAAAATAGTTAACACATAGATAGGGTATGATAGCGAGATGGATGCTAGGTTGACTGCTTTAGAGAAATGTATTGAAGTGATGATTGCATTCGAGAATCAAACAGTTTCGACGCTAGCCATGTTCATACAACAATCTGATCAATTGTTCCACGCTCAAGCTCAATCATTGGCTAGAATCGATGAACAAGTGAAACATTTAGCTGTGAGGATTCTAGGGAGTGAACATAGTCAAATTGAACCCAATAAAGCCAATATCTGTCATCTAGGAAGTCAGCTGGGTGAGATAAAAGATCAAACAAATTGTGATGATTTCATAGATGATGATGATGTAATTAATTGGACCGAGTGTTATCAGGACAAGCAAAAAAACCCTCTGAGTTAGTCCAACACTAGCCTTCAGGAACCAAATAGGCCTCTTGTCACTTGTGACAATGAGGATGATTTAGCCGATATACTACTTGAAGATGAGATTCTTGCACCGACTAATTTTTGCGCTAAAATTTTAGAGGAGGGAGCTTGTGAATTTGACGGGTATGGTATCGATATAGTGTTTGATATAATACACAATCAGGAACCCATAATTTTGGTATCACCTACTGATATAGTTTTGGAAGAAACGTTAGTATGGGAACCTACTTTTTTAGATGACATGGATCTACCCATTGTTGGGGTAAAAATTTACACCCCGGTTGACCGAGTCAAAGTCAAGGTCAACCCCCAACCTAGGTGGGCTCAAGCCCAGGTCAAGCGGGCCCATGCCCAAGTCGAGCCCACGGCCAGCCTCCTAATGCCAACAACAAAATCATGTAATAAATAATTTTTATGTAATTGTTTATGCATGAATGTAAAC
The DNA here is from genome assembly GCA_030015575.1 of Agapanthus africanus. NCBI lineage: Eukaryota > Viridiplantae > Streptophyta > Magnoliopsida > Asparagales > Amaryllidaceae > Agapanthus > Agapanthus africanus. The sequence goes on along the minus strand of JASDDO010000024.1, from coordinate 830,295,631 downwards.
AAAATGGGCATAAAGCCAATATTTTGTAAGCCCATGGTTTATGTGCAAAAATGAAATGGCACATGAGCCATGGGATAGGCAAAACGCCATTTTGTAAAGCCCAAGGGGCTATATGTAAATATGTAAGCCTATAAAAGGCAACATGATGATGAATAAAAAAAATACTTTTTCATTCCCCCAAAAACTAGGGTTCTTTGTGCCTCCTGCTCTTTCTCCAAGGTTCTAAACCTTCTCAATTCTTTTGAATTAAATCAAGAGTTTTATTCTTTCTTTTCCAAAAACTAAGTAGTTTTCCACCACAAAACCCACAAAGGGGAACTCAGATCTCCCATCAGATCTCAAAAAGGAGTGATTTTTAAAATCTCCTACTTCTTGATCTTCAAGATCCGGCCAAACAACAGAAGGAAGAAGAAGAACCCCCTTCATCAGCTTCAAAACATCCTACGAGTTTAACTCCATACATATATACATAACAAATATTTCCTTTTTGAAGCATAGCTTCTGTTTCTTAGGCTAAAAGCCACTTTTTCTCGTCGGCGCTCAAGTGCAGAGCCCTCGCGTGCCGACATGTGGCGCGCTTGCGCTCAAGCGCAAGCGCCCGAGCGCAAGTCGCCCATGTGCCGACACATGGCGCGCTTGTGCTCAAGCGCAAGCGCCCGAGCGCAAGTCGCCCTGGTGCCGACACGTGGCGCACTTGCGTTCAAGCGCAAGCGCCCGAGCGCAAGTCTCCCCCGTGCCGACACGTGGCGCGCTTGCGCTCAAGCGCAGGCACCCGAGCGCAAGTCTCCCCCGTGCCGACACGTGGCGCGCTTGCGCTCCAGCGCAGGCGCTCGAGCGCAAGTTGCCCCCGTGCCGACACGTGGCGCGCTTCCGCTCAAGCCTTAGCGCTCAAGCGCAGAGCGCCCACGTGCCGATACGTGGCACTCTAGCGCCTGAGCGCACAGCACCTAGACGCACAGCGCCCAAGGTGCTGCCCCCCACGCATCCTTTGGATGCCTTTTTCCCCTCTTTTTTTTTTATGTATATACATACATATATATATATATATATACATATGTACACATATGCATACATATATGCACACACACATACACCACGACACTGTCCCCATAAAAACTCTGCGTGGCTCCCAATATATCCAAAACCCCCCTTTCAAAACACAACACACGCACACTGCACATTGAGTTTGCATGACCAGTTTAACCCGTTAATCGGAGGTTCCTTCGCTCCAAAGGCGAGGGGTAATTAACGACAGCTTAGTCCGCGGCTGCCGGAGATTCGGATCCCCACAATCATTAAACCCCGGCCTACCCTAGGCAGGGGGAATCTGTAGTACGCCTGATAAGCGCGCGCGTATTCCCATCTCAATGGGGTGACGAAAAACACCCTACAAATTCTGGCACGCCCGGTGGGACCAATCTCTCCTCCCATATCTCGGGTTAAACGTTCATGCGAACTCAATCAATTTACATGTCTATATTTATACTAAAATAATGCTTTTTCGTGCAGATTTTCAAGCAATCATCTTCCGACGATGTCTTCGATGATGAACTCAGCTCCCGTCTCCTACACGATGAGGATAGACTCTAGGACGGTCCTTCCGGCCAGTCTCGGGCGACAATGGGAGGAGCCGCTGCTACCTTTCGGCTCTATTATGTTCATGCCTCTTGGCTCCGTCCCAGCTCCTCAAGCCCCGGTGGCAGACAAACCGGTCTCGAAAGGCAAAAGGCCAAATGTGGTGGTCGCGAGGGCACCTCAGCCCAAGCGCAAGTTCGTTCCCGAACGACTCTCCATGGCTCCAGCTGGGGGCAAGGCCATCGACACCAACAAAGCTGCAATGCGTTTTGAGCAAGCTCCAGCAGCGCCTCCGACAACTGCTCGATTGAGTGTCTTCTCAAGCCTCCCCATCACTCAGCTTATGGCGGCTCCCCGAAGAGCAGAAGCCTGCCAAGCGCTTAAGGCAAAGAAGCTGAGGCAGAAGCGGCTCAGATATAGAGCCAACAAAAGGGCTAGGGCTCTGGCCATGTTAAAATTTATGAATTTCCAAAGCCCGGACCGCTCCGCGAAACCAGCTGCCAGTGGTGAAAGAATGGCTGAATGTGTTATCCACACTGTCTACATGGCCGGACATGAAGAAACGAACCCTCCTCTTCTTCACAGCCATGGTGATGATATGGTTGACGCTACCCAGCATCGGCTCGATCTAAATGATGAAGAGCCCGCTCAGGCCGATAAGCCTGAGGAGCCCATGGTGCCTACGGAATTAAGCTCAGGCAATAAAGATTACCCGGTTGTCATAGCCGGAACTACAGAACAAGCATTATTCCAATGGCTTCAAAGGCAATTTCAGGACAGGGATGAGAAGTTGGCCGAGGTCTATTCCAAAGTCGACGAGCAGGCAAACGTCGTGGCAGATCTCGCGACCCAAGTCGCCCGATTGCAATTACAGCAAAATCAAATTTTGGCTCATGAGCCAGGGATTGATACCCGGGGGCAGCCAACTGATATCCCTTTCAACCTAAAAGCGGAGCGCCTTCGTGAAAAACGGCCGCAATCAGCCTCCAGTCCCTCCGATACATACACCGGGGCGGAATCGCCTCTGAAAGAGAAGCTGGAAAAGGTCTATTCCTTCAAGAGGGAAAAGGTCCACAAGATATTCAGGGACGCCCTAAGAAACGGTCTACAACTGCCAGAATCAAAGAGACCGCAAGAAGAGAATATGACCGACGACCCAAAATATTGCCCCTATCACAGGGTGATAGGTCATGCCATTGAGGACCGCTTCGTCTTCAAAGATTGGGTCGAAAGGCAATACAAGATGGGAGAGATAGAACTGTCTAAAGGCGTGTTAGCAAACAGTCAAGCTACGATCGCCGATTTCATGCAAATGGAGACCGAAACCTTTCGGGAACCTAATCCTCCCAGACATGTGCCTCGAGGACCGGCATCAGTAAAGGCACTTACTCCAATGGAGAGAAAGAAGAAGGTATACTCCTTCAGGAGGGATGAAGTCCGCAAAATATTCATGGACGCCTTGAACGGCGGTCTGCAACTGCCTGTTCCAAAGAGGCCACAGGAAATGAACATGACCGGCAATCCCATATACTGCCCATATCATAGAGTAGTGGGTCATACCATCGAAGACTGCTATATTTTCAAAGATTGGGCAGAGGATCAATATGAGCTTGGAAAAACCTCACAATCCTCGGATGTATCGGCAAGCCACAGAGCTAGGTCATCAACACAGCTCCGCCAAGATCAAAGTTCAAGGAGCTGGGATAAGCAAAAAGGACCGCTAAGTCGTTAAACTGGGCACAGATGACCTCCAAGTCGTTAAACTGGAAACAGATGACCACCACGTCGTTAAACTGGAAACAGATGACCTCTAAGTCGTTAAACTGAAAACAGTCAACCTCTAAGTCATTAAACTGGGAATAGTCGACCTCTAAGTCATTAAACCGGATAGCGGGACCCCCGTAAAAACTCTGCGTTGCTCCCAATATATCCAAAACCCCCCTTTCAAAACACAACACACGCATACTGCACATTGAGTTTGCATGACCGGTTTAACCCGTTAATCGGAGGTTCCTTCGCTCCAAAGGCGAGGGGTAATTAACGGCAGCTTAGTCCGCGGCTGCCGGAGATTCGGATCCCCAAAATCATTAAACCCCGGCCTACCCTAGGCAGGGGGAATCTGTAGTACGCCTGATAAGCGCGTGCGTATTCCCATCTCAATGGGGTGACGAAAAACACCCTACACCCATATGTGAATGTGATGAGAGAGAACGTGTTTTGGGAGATGTGAGCTATAACAACGAGAGTAGGATTGTGCAGAATCATAGGGAGGAAGACAGACATGAGAAACATTCTTTCATACCGAGTTTTGAGGAGACATTTGCGGATGAACTTGATATTCTTTGTGAGTTTGAGTCAGGATCAATTTGGGAATATCCTACGGAACATTCTTTTGCAGAACTATTTGAGGATGAACTCCAGTTTTTAAACAAACCTGATCTCGTAACTCAACACATGCTTCTTGAACATACAAATCATTCAGGAAACAATTTTTTGACTCCTTCAAAACTTCATCTTCGCATTAAACGTTTTCTGATCCCTACTTTCACGCACCCATGGCCTTTACTAACATCTAACTATACCACTAACATGTACATTTTCTGTTTCCTTTTCATATACTTTTTCTTTTACCAGTCCTGGCCTTATATCGACAAAATTTTTGAATGGCTTGTATTAATTTCTGGACTAACACAATCTCTTAACTCGTGAATACTGTAATTAGCTCTTAGAATTTTCTTTTTGTGAATAAAATCTCACCCTGATGTCTAAGTCTAGCTACCAGAGACGCGGGCAACAATTAGGACATCGTAAAACTCAGGTTTGGGGATGAGCACTGCATTTTGGGATAGCACATCGTAAAACTCAGGTTTTAATGTATGAAAAAAGAAAAGAGGGGGTTTCTTTTGAAATGCTTTTTTTTTTGTAAAAACAACTTCTTATAACACCCAAACTCTGACCCGAGCCACATTACAATACCCTCAAACAATATTTTCTTCATTATTTCCTCGTTCCCAAACCAACAAAGAAACCCTACCTCCAATTTCCCCAAATCGACCGGCGAAACTCTTGAAAAACCCGGCACCGCCGGCCTTCCTCTCACCAATCGACGATTTTCTTTCTACTCACTGTAAGATTCTCCCTCTCGAAACTCCCCTGTTGTTTGATTTTTCTGTAAAATTCGAAACCCACTGTGATGGCTCCCTTTGATTGCGAGAAAAACTTTGTCGATGTTTTCACCCATGAGGTGTATGGGAGCTATTAATGTAACAACCCTAAATTCCCTGTACAACTTTCTGTGCAATTTTTTCAAAATTTAAAGAAAGGGGTACTTTTGCTTGAGTACAAGTTAAATGTTTGTTTTGCTAATTAATTACAAGAAAGAGCTTGTAGCTCATTGGTAATATCTTGCACTGCTGAACCAAGCCACTAGAGTTCAAATCCCATACCCCACATTATTTTTAATATTGATTTTTTTAAAACCTTTAGAATACCAAGGGTTCACACGTGCATATCTCACAAAAACTCCACTACACCCAAAAATGTAACATTTCTAGAGGATAGATGAACCGTCGGGGGGATTCCGGCCGCCTGACTCGGCAGGAAATCGGCCAACTCGGCCTCGACTCGGCCGACTCAGGCCTCCGACCGAGTCACGGACGAGTCACGGCAGGGTCGGCCGATTCCGGCGACAACCCCAACACAAAAAATGTGTCTTTTGGTCTCCCCTGTACACCTGCAAAATTTTGTCATCAGACCATTTCCAGAGCTCTTTTAAAACCCTAATTACTCCACTTTTAATACATTTTAATATAATTTATTACATTTTTTTCATTTTAAGTTTTCATCTACCCTAACCCTAGCCTAACCCTTTAAATACAATCCCTAAACACTACCCCATCACCCCAAAATTCTGAGCCAACTCTCAAGAAATTCCTAGAAACCCTAGTGTGCATTTGAAGTGAGCAAAGGGGCGAAATTCCGGCGAACTTTCGACGGCGATACGAGGAGTTTCCGGCGATGAAACGATACACCGACGATTTCCCTCTCTACCTCTAACCTCCCTCTTTCTTGTTAACCCGTAAGTCCCCATCCCTCTTCTCTATTCTTTTTTCTAAAAATACGGAATTTCAAAACCCGACGGAATCGGAGCAAATCCGATTTCCGATTCGGTTTCTTTCTAAATCTCTCACTTTTCTTTAATACAATCATGTTAAACCATTACATGTTGACTATTAAACACTAACTAATCATATTGAATAAGTTCCATATCAAAAGAAATTGCTATTTCCATTTTACCGTACTTTTTCATTAAAATACCATATAGTTTCATTTTCAACATTTGAACATCACAAACTTGCTATACCTTTAAGTAGATCACGAGGTAATAACCTACCTCCTCACAATACTCATATGCAACATAGCACAAAACTTTCGGGAATAAAGAATACGGGAAAATGAAACATTTTAAATAAATACCATTACTATTAAAACCGTTTTCTAAAAGATTAGTATTTTACACAAATCTTTGCAAAGCGCCGCTACAACCCATTTTGGGGAACCCGATTGGGATGGTGCGGATTATCGCACATCCCTGGGCTTAGTAGTGCGAGATGCAGACCTCCGCAAGGAGCATTCGGTATCGAAAGATTTACAAAATACAAAATCTTAAGAATATGAGATTTCTAGAAATATAATATATATTAAAAAAATTATTTTTATATAAATATAAATATATATGTATCATTAAAATATCTATTTTGTGATAATATAAATATTCCAACTCTTTTAAAAAATCACAAGAATGACTTTTACATTAATATACCATTAATTCCATACAAGTCAATATTACAAATAAATAATATTTATTATGAATTTAAGATATTTTCACTAGAAATATCACAATTACAAAATCTACATTCATGATAACTCTAAAGACGATAACTAAATATTTGTGGAGTATTTTGAAAAGTATATAAAAGTATTTTTACATAAAAACCCCTCAAGTTCTATAAATTACCCTAAGGACCCTAGTAAACATAGGTTTAAGCGGGACCAATCTCTTGAGCCTCAGGGAGCCGGAGAAGTGGGTGCTTGCCTATCTAAGGTAGCCAACTTAACAACGGTGTTATCAATACGGTAATCATCTTTGAAAAAGACACAAATCTTGCCGTCCATGTGCAGCGGTTACCGATAACATCAAAACCATCAGGACTTCAATTTACTTTTCTAATTATCTGACTCAGATGAGTCTCTTTATAATCTGATTTGAATATGATGCAAGTACAATCTACAATCTACAATCTACAATATTACAATTCAACATGAATCCATGAATCCAATTATCAACTTGACTTAACCGAACCATGGATATACATTTACATGATCATCCAGTTTACATGATTCTACAGTTACATCCGTTTACTGATATCATGGTTTCGGTCAGTCATCCAATTATACAATCAATACAATTTACAATATAAAACAATACAAACAAGATATCTCGGGGTTTAAGGGGTAGATTGGTACGGAAGGTGTTAGAAGTGGCACGAGACAGTAAGACTTAATACACCTAACATGAATCCAGTTGCTGTTGTACCGTGGCATAAACGGTTCCTTGTACTATACTTGCATCTAGTCTCTGGCATATAGAGACTCCTCTCGTATACACTGGCATCCTTCTGTACCAAGCTACAAACAATATCGTTAACATAACAATATAATACAACTTTAAAAGATACTTTCTTATTCTGTCTATTCTATTTCTCCCTTATCTTTGGGACTTACCGAGCGATCTGTTCGCTGACAACATTCTCTTTCTTTATTCTTTGAATGTCGTCAGGTGATCCGGACCCGTCAGAGATCGAGCCCACTGCTGAAGACTTGGACCAGTTCAGTGAAGACCCCGAGCTCTAGTCATTGTACACTTTCCATTTTAGTACTTTTCTTTTCTGTTATGCCATTGTTTAGGCATTGCTTTTTATTTCAGTTGTATTTACTTTCCATGTATTGTACAGAAAGAATGTGAATAAATAAAGTTGCTGTTTTATTATATCTTATCTCTTGTGCTTTACTTTTATATTGCTTAGATATGCTTAGCGTATTTACTTCACAGTAAATACGTAGCGGCCTCGTCGCGTCCTCTGCCCGTATACTGGGAAGCGGGGCGTGATAGGTTTTGTTGGTGGCCCATGCAGGTCAGAGCTGTATGGAACACTACCATGCAGTTCTGTTCTGCGTGAACAACCTAAGCAATATAACACAAGAACCAGCAACTAAAACATTCATTACAATTCCTTTCCTTAAATCTTACAAATTCATATTCCTTGAATCATATATTTTGAATCCGTCCTAACCTAAATTTTTCATTTAAGGTTATGGATTCCCCAAATAACACCAGCACCAATGTCAACAACACACCTCCACCACTACCACTCACACCTGCCGTTCCTGCTCCACCCAACGAGCAAACGGTTCTGCTCGAGGCAATCCGCAGCCTCCTAGAGGGACAACAACAGCTCTTGAACCGTCCCGAGGCTGAAACACCTGGGGTGAAGCAATTTAGAGCTTTACATCCCAAACAGTTCTCCGGAAAGGGGAGCCCACTAGAAGCTGAAGAATGGGCACAAAGTATAGAAGATGATCTGGCAACGGCACAAGTGCCAGATATAGCTTGGGTTCGTGTGGAAAAATTATAGCTCACGGACAATGCACGGAACTTGTGGAAGGCGGAAGAAAGCCGTCTTGACCAACCTATCGAATGGAAGACTTTCCGAGACATGTTCGACGCAAACTACTTCCCTGAGACTTCCAGGTTCGACATGGAACAACAGTTCATCCATCTGCAACAAGGTTCGATGTGGACCATGTCGGTAGATGAGTATGACGCTGAGTTCACTATGCTCAGCAGGTAAGACATGTCTTAGTGTTCAATTTTAATATCACATACTACACAGCTAACACAAGATCGTAACAGGTTTGCGGCCCATCTCATACCGACTGCTGAGATCAGGGCTAGAAGATTTCAGCAAGGGTTGGACCCGGAAATCCAAGCTGCTCTAGCTACAGGGGATTTCCCAACCCATGATTTGGTTTTGAAGGTTGCCCGAAGATATGAGGCAATAGTAAAGAAGAAGGGCAGACCTCAATCTGCCGGAGTGAAGCGCCCTGCCAATCAGATGGCAGGAGGAGCCTCTTCAAGGCCAACTGTTGAACTCAGAAGACTGGAAGAAGCCAATGATCAGCCAAGTCCCAATTTTTGCTTTTATTGCAAGAGGGAAGGACACTTGTGGAAGGACTGTAGGCGCGCTAAAGGCCTATGCTTAGTTTGTGGCGTATCCAATCACGGAATTGGAAACTGTCCTTATAGACGCAACTCAGCTCACACACCCACCCCGCAGCGGCCAACTATCCAGGGTCCTGCAACTCGTCCTGCACTCCCAGCACCACCTCCACGTGGATTTCCTGCACAGGCAAATCGCCAATTCCATCAGGCACTGAGGAACATGCCTCGAAGACAGAGGATTGTGCCTCCAACTAGGAGGAACGTGCCACGGCGACAGGCTTACACCTTAGCAGCCATAGAAACCAAGACATTTGACCAAGATAACACTAGTAAGTCTCTTTCACATTTTTAAAACCCTTGCACCACCTTGTTATTTTTCATACACTATCAGTACTACAGTCACCAAACTTTTCTTGAATCTGTTACACTTTCCTTTTACAAATTTCGAGGACGAAATTTTTTTAAGGAGGGTAGAATGTAACAATCCTAACTTCCCTGTACAACTTTCTGTGCAATTTTTTCAAAATTTAAAGAAAGGGGTACTTTTGCCTGAGTACAAGTTAAATACTTGTTTTGCTAATTAATTACAAGAAAGAGCTTGTAGCTCATTGGTAATACCTTGCACTGCTGAACCAAGCCACCAGAGTTCAAATCCCATACCCCATATTATTTTTAATATTGATTTTTTTAAACCTTTAGAATACTAAGGCTTTACACGTGCATATCTCACAAAACCCCACTACACCCAAAAATGTAACATTTCCAGAGGATAGATGAACCGTCGGGGGAGATTCCGGCCACCAGACTCGGCCGGAAATCGGCCGACTCGGCCTCGACTCGGCCGACTCAGGCTTCCGACCGAGTCACGGCCGGGTCGGCCGATTCCGGCGATGACCCCAACACAAAAAATATGTCTTTTGGTCTCCCCTGTACACCCGCAAAATTTTGTCATCAGACCATTTAGAGCTCTTTTAAAACCATAATTACTCCACTTTTAATACATTTTAATATAATTTATTACATTTTTTTCATTTTAACTTTTCATATACCCTAATCCTATAAATACAACCCCTAAACACTACCCCCTTACCCCAAAATTCTGAGCCAACTCTCAAGAAATTCCTAGAAACCCTAGTGTGTATTTGAAGTGAGCAAAGGGGCGAAATTCCGGCGAACTTCCGACGGCGTTACGAGGAGTTTCCGGCGGCGAAATGACGCACCGGCGATTCCCCTCTCTACCTCTAACCTCCCTCTTTCTTATTAACCCGTAAGTCCCCATCCCTCTTCTCTATTCTTTTTCTAAAAATACGGAATTTTAAAACCCGACGGAATCGGAGCAAATCCGATTTCCGATTCGGTTTCTTTCTAAAACTCTCACTTTTCTTTAATACAATCATGTTAAACCATTACATGTTGACTATTAAACACTACCTAATCATATTGAACAAGTTCCATATCAAAAGAAATTGCTATTTCCATTTTACCGTACTTTTTCATTAAAATACCATATAGTTTCATTTTCAACATTTGAACATCACAAACTTGCTATACTTTTAAGTAGATCACGAGGTAATGACCTACCTCCTCACAACACTCATATGCAACATAGTACAATACTTTCGGGAACATAGAATACGGGAAAACGAAACATTTCAAATAAATACCATTACTATTAAAACCGTTTTCTAAAAGATTAGTATTTTACACAAATCTTTTCAAAGCGCCGCTACAACCCATTTTGGGGAACCCGACTGGGATGGTGCGGATTATCGCATATCCCTGGGCTTAGTAGTGCGAGATGCAGACCTCCGTAAGGAGCATTCTGTCTCGAAAGATTTACAAAATACAAAATCTTAAGAAAATGAGATTTCTAGAAATATAATATATATTAAAAAAATTATTTTTATATAAATATATATATGTATAATTAAAATATCTATTTTGTGATAATATAAATATTCCAACTCTTTTCAAAAATCACAAGAATCACTTTACATTAATATACCATGAATTCCATACAAGTAAATATTACAAATAAATAACATTTATTATGAATTTAGGATATTTTCACTAGAAATATCACATTTACAAAATCTACATTCATGATAACTCTAAAGACGATAACTAAATACTTGGGGAGTATTTTGAAAAATATATAAAAGTATTTTTACATAAAACCCCCTCAAGTTCTATAAATTACCCTAAGAACCCTAGTAAACATAGGTTTTATCGGGACCAATCTCTTGAGCCTCAGGGAGCCGGAGAAGTGGGTGCTTGCCTATCTAAGGTAGACAACTTAACAACGGTGTTATCAATACGGTAATCGTCTTTGAAAAAGACACAAATCCTGCCGCCCATGTGCAGCGGTTACCGATAACATCAAAACCATCAGGACTTCAATTTACTTTTCTAATTGTCTGACTCAGATGAGCCTCTTTATAATCTGACTTGAATATGGTTCAAGTACAATCTATAATCTACAATCTACAATTTATAATATTACAATTCAACATGAATCCATGAATCCAATTATCAACTTGACTTAACCGAACCATGGATATACATTCCATTTACATGATCATCCAGTTTACATGATTCTACGGTGACATCCGTTTACTGATATCATGGTTTCGGTCAGTCATCCAATTATACAATCAATACAATTTACAATACAAAACAATACAAACATGACATCTCGGGGTTTAAGAGGTAGATTGGTACAGAAGGTGTTAGAAGTGGCACGAGACAGTAAGACTTAATACATCTAACATGCTGTTGTACCGTGGCATAAACGGTTTCTTGTACTATACTTGCTCTACTCTCTGGCATATAGAGACTCCTCTCGTATACACTGTCATCCTTCTGTACCAAGCTACAAACAACAGCGTTAACATAATAATATAATACAACTTTAAAAGATACCTTCTTATTCTGTCTATTCTATTTCTCCCTTATCTTTGGGACTTACCGAGCGATCTGTTTGCTGACGACATTCTCTTTCTTTATTCTTTGAATATCGTCAGGTGATCTGGACCCGTCAGAGATCGAGCCCACTGCTGAAGACTTGCACCAGTTCAGTGAAGACCCCGAGCTCTAGTCATTGTACACTTTCCATTTCAGTATTTTTCTTTTCTGTTATGACATTGTTTAGGCATTGCTTTTTATTTCAGTTGTATTTACTTTCCATGTATTGTACAGAAAGAATGTGAATAAATAAAGTTGTTATTTTATTATATCTTGTCTCTTGTGCTTTACTTTTATATTGCTTACATACGCTTAGAATATTTACTTCACAGTAAATACGTAGCGGACTCGTCGCGTCCTCTGCCCGTATACTGGGAAGCGGGGTGTGACAATTTTTATGAGGCGATCCGTCAAATGAGTTGGGAATTTTTGTTATATAGGGATGAGGGGCTGTGTGCTATTGAACCTTTAGTTGATGAGAAGAAAGAGAGTATTTTCTGCGGAAACAATTTCAAATGTCACCAACATCCCAACCCGACCAGCATTCCAATATCTGTTAGAACTCGCTGAATATAGAACAATTGTTGGATCAAGATGTGAATTACGAGATGCTGGGCTAAACGCCCAATAAATGTATCGAAATGTCTATACTGCTTGCCGCTGGGTGTACAGAAATGTCAAATGGCTCATTCGAGTTTCCGCTTTTCCGGCGATTGTGGGTCATGTCGTCCACAGCTTAATGATGAGGAATTATCAATTCTGCATTGTGAACTTGTTGTTCACAACAATCATGGAGGATGCCACAGGGTACAAACAACTACTTCAAGTCCTTATCACTCATATCTGCTATTACTACATGGAGGAGGACGATATCGATTCATGCATCATGATGTACGTCACTGTCCCAGTCGAGATTGAGAGGATCTCATCGGGATATACTGATACTAGGAGCGAGCAGTAGATCTGGTCACCTTATGACCCTAGCGAGCATGCGGCTCCGCAGACATCATCCGAGATCTACTTGGGCATGGATATACCGACTGATCCTTATGAATTACACAGGATGGAGGTCCGCGGTATCAAGACGCTGATCCGGCAGAACAAAGAAATAAAGCAGCAGTTGAGCCAGATTTTAGCAAACCAAGATGAGGCAAGTGGAAGCAGCAAGAGCAAAGGAAAGGGAAAGGCCAAACGACGATGAGGACATCGTCCACTTCAGTTTGGGGGTGAATTGAGATGGTTTTATCTTGTATCATCATATAGTTTTGCATTTGCATATTTCCTCCATTTCAGCATTTCATATCATGTATATTTTCTTTTTTGCATATAGTTGCATTTCATGTTTGCTTTTGTATTGCATTCTGCCGTTTGTATTAAACTGAAAAAACCATAAAAAATTGAATTTTTTTCCAAAAACATAAAAACTTTGTCGTCATGTTAGCGAGCATGGAAGCTTAGACTCGAAATCTGACGGTTCGGTTGATAAGATAAAAACACCTAAATCCTTTTCGAGAGATTGAAAACCTGAAAGATAACCCTCATTTGAGTTTAGCCGTAGCTAATATATGTCTTTTATATCACTTTACACGTGTCATGAGTTTTTGAAAATTAGATGAAAGGTCTGATATGTCTTTAAACTTTTTGAAAATTGATAAACATCTTTAGGATCAAAATAAGTTTTTTTTGAATTAAGTAATATCAAGAATAGTTCATAAAGTGAAGTGGATATGAAGGATATAATTGATGTTTTAATAGAAGCTAAAAGTTTGAAAAATAACCCATCTGGAACCCTGTTGGAGTGATTACACACATTATCCACATGAACACGTCTTCGGGATTAAAAAGAAAAGCTGGCTATATCTCCGTTCGCACTACTTTTAGAATATTTAAAAACGCAACAAAATGAGTCTTTTGCTTTGTGTCTTTGGTAACTTGGGCAATTAAGTCTTAGGGGTGTCTCCACACCTAATGTCTTAAAACCATCTGGTTTGGGAGTCAGTCTGTCTCGGTCTTTATTTTGTAACATTAGGACCCTAATCGAAATTCTTAAAACTTTACGACACTATTCGCACAACCACGTAAGGACGTATATGAACTAATGTTAAATAAAATACGAGGAGTGAAAAATAAGGGTTGGACGTTTCTGACTAGGTTGATAGAACTTCTACCTTTGATACTTAACTTAAGATTAGAATCAACTGTTATCTCACAAAACTAACTTGATAGGATTTTGTGGGTGCAATCCGCTGAAAACCCCAGGAGACAACACTCCTCCTAATAGGGACACCTAGAGGTTTAATGGCTTATTGCACGGACTCAGTGCAATCGCGTTCCCTGCGAAAGTGAGGATATGATTTTGTTTTGCTCGGGACGAGCAAAAAATAAGTTTGGGGGTATTTGTTCATCACGAAAAACTGCATTTCAATACCGCTCATTCATTATCAATTTTGTAATATATCGGTACTATTAACCCGTGTCTGCTCAATAAATACAGATTATAGGTATTCATGACAAAACACTGGAAACACACTCAAAAACATGGATACGACATTTGTGAGCCGACACTGCAACCGGAACAGAAAACCGATCAATATTCAAAGAGTTATTTTTGCAACAAATAAAGTGTACACATTTTATGCAAAATGGTCGCTCTTTGATTCATGAACCTTGGTGGGACTGCCTTGCACAAGTGGGCACACTCAAATTATGAGTTTTGCAAGTTCCGAGTCAAGTGGGTATGTGATGATTGAATGGAAAAGTTATGATGTAATTTAAAGTCATTGTTTCCCTCCAAATCTACTGAGTGCAAACCAGGGTTATATAGACAAATCAAATATCACCAGAGATCTCATGGAGAGCACACAAGATCACCATACAAATACGGGCCCCACACTCATTGAGTCGACTGGCGAGATCCTCAAAAAGCCCGCCGCCACCGGCCCCACTGGCTCCAACTTACCCTAATTTTCTTCTAGTCATTTATAGTCGTCACATCATCCTATTTTTATTGTTTGTTTATTCTAATGTGGTGCCTATAAATACCAGAACAGATTTTGAGAGAGATATCCAATATATACCTAGTTCATTCCTTAGTACTAGTTTTAGTTTTTAGTTTCAGTTGTGAAGAGAGTTGTGTGGAGCTCAACCTTGGTTTTCTTCTTCTTCTTCCCTCTTGAAGCATTCTTTTGAAAGCTTCATTATGGAGCTTGAACAAGTAAGCAACATCATGTATCTCAATTCATTCATTTGTTAATACAATTGTTCTTTTATTTGTTATTTTCTTCTTTTGTGTTTTTCATTTTCTTTTATGATGTGTGAGTAATCTTTTGGTTGTGGTGATGGTGAGGATGTGAGATAAATGGTTTTGCCTTCCTCCTCCTCTTGTGAATGTTTAATATGCTCAAATTGTGATTATAACCTTAAGATTGTAACTTGGATTGGTTTGATGTGATATGTGATTCTATGGTTACTTGGTAACCTCATCACATACCATATTCTCTCCAAAACTTCATGTTGCAAGCTTAAGGTAAGAATCAATTTAGTATTAAGGTTGCTAAGCATTAGATATGATATTTTGTTAACAAGTTGATTGACACACTTCTTGGTTTCATATACCCTATACTATCACAAGCCACTTAGCAAACTTAACACTGAAACTACTTGCTCTCACATACTAATTTGTGTATTTGATGTTGATGTATGCTTTCTAACCCTTGTGCTTAGTGTTGATATTTCAAGCTTGGAAATACAAATGGTAAGTGAGACAAGACGGATTCATTTCGTGTCTTGTGTCGAATATCGACAACTTGATGATTTGTTCTTCGCAAACGCCTTGACAAGTCATGCTTCACGTCGGGATCAACACAAGGACGGACAACTCATGATCAAGGAAGCATCGAAGAATTCACCGCGATTCAACCATCCGAACCAAAGCCACGGCCACTTCCTTTAACTTATTTTCTATATTTCCGTATTTTCTATTTTTGTGACAAAAACCCAAATTCTTTCTTCTCGAACCTTAAGCAACAATCCTTAATCACAAATTCCCTGTGGATTAACCCATGCTTGCCGGCTCGCTACAACGCACCGTGCACTTGCAGTTTATTAATTTTAAAACGAGACCCAGCTCACGTGCACACCATTTCCAAAATCAATTCTTTTCAAAACCTACAAAAAGGCGCGCGGGTGAAGTCATAACAATCACCGGTTGCCCACCAGGTAGTAAATTAATGCTGAATTCAAGAGCTCGATCGGGATGCAAACTTGAGATTTCTTCAGTGAATACATCCTCGAACTCTCGAACTACCTCTGGCTTTTCTTCTTTTGCCGGTAGAGTAAACACTTCTGTATTCATTAGTTTAGCACGGAAGATTCCTGGCTCCAAAGTGCTGTCTCCACTCTTGAAGTAAAAGACTAGGTGATCTGGTATCTCAAATACTACCCTCCTTTGACGACAGTCAATCTTAGCATAGAAAACTCTCAGCTAGTCCATTCCCAATACAACATCAAAGTTTGGGATGTCCAGTACTTTGAAATTTGTGTAGAATTCTCATCCGCAAACTACAACTGGACACTGATCCAATCCCATAGTTGCCTTCAATACTCCATTCCCGGAACTGACATTCTAGCTTAAAATGAGCGGCTTGAGGGAATCACATGTTTTCTCACAAATCGTTGGGATATGAAGCAGTGTGACACTCCAGTGTCGAACAGTGCTAGTGCAGGACGGGTAGCTACTAATATAGTACCTAAGTTGTCTGAGGTTAGTTTAGATACAGGAAAAATATAGAGATATACAAGGATTGAAAAGATGAAAGGATTGGAAATTACCGGTGATAACTTGGCCAGTGGCCTCGGCTTCCTCAACTGTCATGGTGACAGTCTGATGCCGGGGTACATTCCTCTTTGCTGGTGGCACATTCCTTTATCCCTGGGGCATGTTCTTCTGCCCTTGAGGCATGTTCCTCTAGGCCTGATGGAACTGACGAAGAGGCTGTGCCGGAGGTCCACGTGGAGGTGGAGCAGGTAGAGCAAGACGAGGTGCAGAAGCCTGAATAGCTGGCCGCTGTGGAACAGTGATTGCGGGTCTAGGTAATGGAGCTGGGTTGAGACGATATGGACAAGTTCCGATGGCGTGAGTGGATGCGCCACAAACTAAGCACATGCCATTTGCACGCCTGCAGTCTTTCGCCAAGTGTCCTTTCCTCTTGCAATAGAAGCAAAAGTCTGGACTGGGCTGGTTAAAGGTTACTCCCAGTCTCTTGAGTGCAAAAGTTGGCCCGGAAGAGGCTCCTCCTACAATCTGAGTGGCAGGGCATTTCACACCGGCATTCTTAGGTCTGCCCGTCTTCTTCACCACTGCCTCATAGCGTCGGGCAACCTTCAGAGCAAGATCATGGGTTGGGAAATCCTCTGTAGCGAGTGCAGCTTGGATTTTCGGGTCCAACCCTTATTGAAATCTTCATGCCCGGATCTCAGCAGTCGGGATCAGTTGTGCCGCGAACCTGTTATGACTTTTTGTTAGAAGTGTAGTATGTGAAATCAGGAAATTGAATATTAAGACAATATCTTACTTGCTAAGCATGGTAAACTCAGTATCGTATTCATCCACGAATTTTCTCCACATCGAGCCTTGTTGTAAGTGGATGAACTGCTGTTCCATGTCGAAATGGGCATTCTCAGGGAAATATTTCGCGTCGAACATATCGCGAAACGCCTTCCATTCAATCGGTTGGGCGAGTCGGCTTTCTTCAGCCTTCCACCAGACTCTGGCGTTATCTGTTAGTTGCAGCTTCGCAACTCTCACCCAAGCAATCTCTAGTACTTGTGCTGCTGCCAGGTCGTCTTCGATAGACTGAGCCCATTCCTCTGGTTCTAGTGGGTTCTCTTTCCTAGAGAAATGTTTCGGGTGCATTGCGGGGAATTGCTTGACTCCGGGTGCCTCGACCTTTGGGCGGTGCATGAGAATAGCAGTCTACTACAGCTGACCCTCCAAGAGACTCTTGATTGCCTTAAGTAGTACCGTTTGCTCGTTGATGAGAGATGCAACGGTAGGTAATGATGGTAGAGTAGGAGGTGGGGTGTTTCCATTGACGTTGGTACTCGTGTTGTGGGAGAATCCATGACCTTGATAGAAAAAGAAAGGTTAGGATGGATTCAAGGAATTTGAAATGTAAAGAATGTATAGTTGCTGATTCTTATTATTCTTGTGATATATTGCTTAGGATTCTATGCAAAACTGACCTGCATGGGCCGCCAACAAAACCTGTCACGCCCCGCTTTCCAGTGTACGGAGACGGAGATGTGGCAGACACGCGACGTATTTACTCAGAAATAAATACGTTAAGTGTAAATAAGCAATATATAAAATGCACAAGAAATGGCAAGAGATATAATATGAACAACAACTTTTATTAACATTCATCTTTACAATATTTGAAAAGGAAAGTACAAAGATATAAAGCAATGCCTAAACAGTGGCATATGAAATGAAAAGTATATACAAAGAAAATCTTGAAGTCCTGCTGCTCGGTGAACTGGTCCACGTCCTCCTGGCTAGGCTCGATCTCGAGAGAGCCCGGTCCTCCTGACGAACATTCCAAAGAAAGAAAAGACAGGAATGTCGTCAGCGAACTAGCGCCCGGTAAGTCCCAAAAGAAAGACAGGAATATAGCAAGTATTGAGAATTGAACTGTTAAGGTGTACAGGTATAAAATTGCTATTCTAACGTAGTTGTTTGTAGCTTGGTACAGAAGGTATTAGTGTATATGAGAGAATTCCATCTTTCCCCGTGGACTATGGTAACATGTAGTACAAGACCCCATTAAAACCCAAGAGACAACGGCATGAGAGTTCATGTAGGTGTCTTTTAGTGATCATCTCGTGCCACTTTTAATACATTCCGTACCAATCTACCCCTTTAACCCCGTGTAATATTTTGTATAGATTATAAGGCTTTCCGAGACCATGGATACAATTTGTTCAATTAGTCAGGTTCAGGATATAAGCTTGCAGTCATGTCAAGTTATAGCCATGGTTCGGTCAAGTCAAGTCTTGTATTCAGGTTTGATATTCAGGTTCAAGTTCAAGTATACATGTTAGAGTTTGGATTCATATTTGAATTGGATTCTGGTTTGAGTTTGAATTCAAGTTTGATTTAGACTCATACTTGTGTCAGACACTTAGAACAGATTTGGATCCTGAATTATGTTCGGGAGTTATCGGTAACTGCTGCACATGGACGACAAGATTTATGTCTTTTTTCAAGACAATTACCATTGATAACACCGTTAGGTTTTCTATCTTAAATAGGCAAGCACTCACTTTCTCCGGCTCCCAGGGGCTCAAGAGAATTGATCCCGCTTAAACCTATATTTACCAAAGTCCTTAACAGTGTTTTATATAGCTCGAGGGTTTTTTATGAAAAATATTTTTTTATATATAGTTTCAAAATAAACCTCGAGAAGTTATTTATTTTATTTAGGGTTTTCATGGATATGAATTTTTAAGGGTTTGAGGTATTTTAGTGATAATTATCTTAACTTGAATAGTTCATGGTAATTTACTGTAAGCTTGTCTTGTATTGATATCTTGATGGTATTTTTGTGAACTTATAATTCTTTTATTTGAAAAAAATATAAAGTTATTATATTTTGAAAATATATGGATTTGTAATATTTATATAATTATAAAAAATTAATTTTATTATTAAGTAGAAAATGCGTTTTTCTTAAAAACCGTATTTAAAAGCTTTCGAGACCGAATGCTCCGTGAGTAGGTCTGCATCTCGCTCTACTAGCCCAAGGATGTGCGATAATCCACACCATCCAATAGCGGGTCTCCTAAAAAGGGTTGTAGAGGCTTATTTGCAAAAGAATTTTAAAATACAATTCCGAAGAAAACCGTTTTTATAGTAGATGGTATTTTAATGAAATATTGTGTTCGTAACTAAAAATACGCTCGAAGAGTATCGTGCCATGTGTGTATGTGAGGGGTAGGTCGTTACCCCGTGAGATTTTCTAAAGGTATAATTAAGCAAAACAAGGTAGATTCAAAGTTCATGGTATTTTAATGTAAAAGTTGATTTAGAGTTATGTTTCATGATATTTTTGAGTGAAAGTTTGTTCTAAACATTGGTTTTATGTTAACAAGCAAGGTGTAGAAAGATGAATGAGCAATGCTTAAGAAAAAGTGTAATTTCTAGGGTTTAGAATAAAATGTCGGTATTAACTCCACTTACCGACATGTTTTGAAAAAAGAAATTTTCAAGAAGAAAGAGAGGGATAGGAAGGGACTTGCTAGCTAGTTATCCTAAGAAAAGGTAGAAGAGAGAGTGTTGAATTTCGTGGTGTCACGGGGTCGCCGGAACTTGCTTCGATCCTCGTCGGAAGATGATCTCTTGCTAACTCCACCTGTACTCTTCTTGTACTTAGAAAACTTTGAGAATTTTGGCTATAATTTTCAGAATGAGAAAAGGCTAGGATATGGGGTAGTATTTATAGTGTAGAATTAGGGGTTTGGGTAACCGAGCTACAGGCAAAACCCCAACACCAGACACCTACATTTGGCCGGCGAGGAAGCCAATTTACCCGGCGTCGCCGGTTCTCAGGTGGAGTTTTTGTCTCGTACTCCGGTAGTGGTCTTCTAGTCATCCTATTAGGTCAATGTACTTGTTTGATTTTCTTATAAACATCCCAAGTTGCTCCAGATTCCCTGTAAGTCCTCAAAACTCCACAAAACCGACACGGGAAATTCTAAGATCGTGTATTGGTTTCTAGTCTCAGGTCTAGGTCAGAAAAAACATCACTAAGGCCTTATAAACACACACTACAGCTCAATTTACCACTTACAAGACCATTCATCTACTAAGCATCAACCTAGAACTTTCCAAGATCACAAACATGCACAAGTTTAGCTTTAAACCACTATAAGATACAGTAAACACAAATAATCTAACTAAAATTATAGGGATTACCTCATTTGGAAACTCAAGAAAATTCTTGGGTTGCCTAAAGTGCTCAAAATCCAAACTTGGTCTTGCTTGGGGGTGTAGGATGAGATTGTGTATCTATTTAATGAAGGGAGTGTGGTGTTTTGATGAAGATTTTGGGGTGGTTGCCATGGGGTAGAGGTGGTGGACGAAGTGAAGGAGAAGATGAAGAAAATGAAGGAAGAATGAAGAAGGAAGAAAGAATGGATGAGGGTTAAGTGTAGGAGCAATACCCCCGCTCTCTCTCTCATTCTCTCTGATGGCATGTCCATGCCATCATGTGGCCCCCTTCTCTCTCATCAATTATGCCATCTCTTTTCTTTACTTTTTTCTCTCTCACAATTAAACCAAATACAATGAAACAACATGCAATAAAAATGCAATATGACATGGTGCACTAACCATGGATAATTAAAAAATACGGATTTGGCCTAATCGTGATTAGTAGTGCACTAATCAAGTTTAATTTAAACTTGCTTATAAATAATTATAAAATGCCCAAATCCGATAAATATCTTTAAAATAAATAAACCATATAAATCTCTAATTATTTTCCAAATATTGGTATATACTTATACCATTTTACGAAAACCTAATTCGCAAATCGAATAGTTTTCGTGAAATATATTATTTTAATATTTAATTTCCAAAAAATAATATTTTATTTTTCTGAAATGTTACATAAAGAATGAAGCCATGGTTATAAATATGGACAAGTGTTGCAATATGATATGTTGCATGTCATGATACATAAACATGGTTAATACATAATTAGTGACATATTAATCGAGTTTAGTGTAAACTTGTATGTAAATAATTGTATAATAATTTATAAAATATCCAAATCCAATAAATGCCTTCATAATCAATAATTTATATTAATTTCCAAATATTTTCCAAAATATAGGTATATAATTATACCATTCCATTAAAAACAAATTTCCATACTTTTATAATATTCATAAAATTTATTATTTTATTATTTAAATTCCGAAAATAATATTTTATATTTTTGAAATGTTGCAATCTTCATCTCTTAAATAAATTCGGTCCTCGAATTTAAATTTAAACCTCCCAAATACTAAAACATTTATGTAAATTAATCAAATCAACGGGGCTCCGAAATCACAAATACGTAAGATATATCATATCGCAACGTATGCGCATGAAAACGAGTGCAAAAATCAAAATCGAAACTCCGTCAAGCGTCACGCAATCATGGTAGTGATGACGAAAATACAAGTTTCAAAATTTTTTAGTACAACTTGGCCATCTCCCCGTCCTTGCTTAGAAGCTGTTTTCGGAGCTCTTGAAGCAACTCCTGCTCTGCGGTCCTGGGACGGAAAGCCGTCTCTTCTTTGTTGTTCAAACTTGAATCCGCATGGACTGAATGGTCTTTCTGCCTATTGGCCTCATCGAGAAGGTTTTCATCATCCTGCGGAGGCGGCTGATCTTGGAAAGTGGCAGCCACATTCATGCTAGATTGGGCTTGGGATGCGGCAGTACCATCTTTGCTCTTTCTACGAAGATTGTCATTGTGATGCGTGTAAGTCCACGTTACTCACCCCGGTTCTTACGGGGAGGCGGAAACGGCGAAAAACGATATTGGGCGCAAAGGCAACATGGACTAAAGCATGGATCTTTGCTAAACTAGAAACTAGCAAACTACAAGAGGTGTTAACTACTATGCCGTAGAAATTATACCTCACGAAACCGGTCCTTCGGGTCTTCATTCCGCTGTCCTTCTCGTCCATCCACGCTCCGAGGATCGATCCGGATCTTGGTCACCTCCGCGGCCTTCTTGAGTCGAAGACGATCCACCCGAGAGTTATACACCGAGCTCCACCTCGAGCCGAGGCAACTAGGGCAACAAGATCGCTAGTCTTGATGTCCTAGGTTGTGTAGAAGAGGTTGATGGAAGTGTTTGTCTATTTGGATTCTTTTTCTCTCAACACATGAGATCAAAAGAAGAAATCAAGAGGAGGAAGAAGGAGGAGCACTAGCAACCATGGAGCTTTTTCTTTCTTCTCACTTGCAAGAGAGAGAGTGAGAAAAGAGAAATGAAAATGATAACTAAAGAAAAAATGAACTATGGTTGCAATAATACTAAACATCATCATTACTAATCCTATCATGATAAAGTTGATGGCTACATTGACATGACCATTTTCATAATCCAAAATGAAAAAGAAAACCAAAGAAGAGTGCAGACCTCTCATGAAGGTCAATGTCAACTTTGGTCAACTGATCAACAAAGTCAAGAGTGGTCAAGGTGGTCAAAGCAATTAGCCATCATATAATTATCACTAAAAGGATTAGTAAATAATGTCCGCGGCTCATAATGGTTTTGACCGAACGAATTGCCAAAACCCTAATGAGCCTGCCACATAGCGGTTTTGGCCGAACGAACTGCCAAATCCCTAATGAGGCACCTCCTCCTTCATCGCTCCTCAAAACTGTGCATACACACCCGCATCCGCATTCCGTAGAATGCGAATGCACAGAAGACAAAACAAATCCATCCGTGCAATGCTAGGATCTGGCTTAAACCAAAGCCCACTAGTATTGCCTGCCCGAACAGCATACGCACACAAGTGTACGTAAGTGATCGCAGCCCTGCCGTAAAACCATACGGCCTCTACACGTTTCGCTCAGTGCAGGGAAACTCTCTGTGTGGGACTCTAAAGACTCGACACTACGCTGGCAGTGGGTTTAACCACAGACCGCAAGCGGCACTAGCTGTACGTAACGGTCCCCAGGTAGATGTCGATAAGAAGGCCGATGAGGTAAACCCATCCGAACTCCTACTGAGCCTGTATGTGACAATCTCCGTATAGTCCGGTCTGTCCGTCTGATACATCGCATGGCGGGCCTAGGGGGTGGAGAACGTCAGTCCCCTAATAGCGGTACAAGTCGTGTCGGAGTGTAGCCCATAACACCCTGAGATAACACTGGAAACCTACCAGTATATCTCGCTTGCCCTGGCCAGGGACTACTCGTGTAATGGCTCTCCTAGACACAGCGCGATGTCAACCCCCAATACCGGGAGAGACGAATCCTGTCTAACCGTCACTGCCTCCAAATGCTTCGGGACTGCACTCAACTACTACCTGTTTGCACGACTCCTTTGAGCCGTGGTAGGGTAGTAATCTAAGTACAGTGGGAACACACTCGAGGCGAAGTGACAGTGTCAAGTCAGCGGACTAAGCTGTACTCATGTCACCTGGGAACTGATAACTGACGATAGGTATAATACCAACCAACAGTTCCCGACGAGTCCTGTCCAGTGTACTCGTAACCCAACGAGCATCTGCATACTATCTCCAGTACGACGTACTGACGACTGTGGGACAGACCATCTCCCCTGCTGGGATGAGAAGCGCATACGCTAGTCTACTCCGGAGTATCGATGCCCTGTCTCGATAGTCCTACGACTAGGGACCAGTATAAGGATGTGCTTATAGATTACCCAGCCCCCACGAGTGTGACTGCCATCACAACGCTGGTAATCAAGCAAAGATCTTAAGGGCTCCACTAATATGTATATAAGCGATATGCTAAAAGAAACACATGCACATATTGAAGTAGAGACAAACCAAGTAGCATACTATCATTTTGAGCAAGATTGTCTATACAACTGTGAATATCCCAAGCTTCCATTAAGTAATATACAAGCTAGTATGATACAGTAATGGCCTCTAGGGCATATACACTAGCAATCTCCCACTTGCACTAAGGCCATGTACTGGCGTATCGAAGACCTATCATCTCGATCAGCCGCTCGAACTGAGTCTGGGGTAGGGCCTTCGTGAGTGGATCTGCAGTGTTATTCTCCGAATCTACTCTCTTCACCTCGATCTCCCGGCGATCAATGATCTCCCTGATCAGGTGGTACCGCCTTAAAATGTGCCTGGACTTCTGATGGGACCTGGGTTCCTTCGCTAAAGCTATAGCGCCGTTGTTGTCGCAATACAACGGTATTGGATCAACAATGGTAGGAACCACCTGAAGCTCCGTGAGGAACTTTTTCATCCAGACAGCTTCCTTTGCGGCATCGCAAGCAGCTATGTACTCCGCTTCCATAGTTGAGTCAGCAACGGTCTCCTGCTTGGAACTCTTCCAGCAAACCGCCCCTCCATTGAGGGTAAAGACATAACCCGACATGGACTTGGAGTCATCCTTATCACTCTGGAAGCTGGAGTCAGCAAAGGCCTCGATCTGGAGGTCTTTTCCGCCATACACCAAGAACATCTCCTTAGTCCTTCTCAGGTACTTGAGAATGTTCTTTACCGCTATCCAGTGTTTCTCCCCTGGGTTCGACTGATACCGGCTTACAACACTCAATGCGTATGCTACATCTGGTCTGGTACATAACATCGCATACATTATAGAGTCTACCGCAGAAGCGTAGGGTATAATAGACATGCGATCCCTTTCCAAATCAGTCTTGGGAGACATCTCTTTGGAGAGGGTGATCCCGTGACAAGCCGGTAAATTACCGCACTTGGAATCTTCCATACTGAATCTTTTCAGTATGGTGTCGATGTACCTGGACTGTGAAAGTCCCAACATCCTCTTAGATCTATCACGATAGATCTGGATCCCCAGAATGTAGTTGGCATCGCCCAGGTATTTCATGGAGAACCTCTGCGACAAGAATCCTTTGACTGACTATAGTATAGGAATATCATTTCCTATTAGGAGAATGTCATCCACGTACAAGACGAGCAATACCACAATTCCCCCTACAATCTTACTGTAAATTCATGGTTCATCTGGGTTTTTGATAAAGTCGAATTCTTTGACAGTATCATCAAAGCAGATGTTCCAACTCCGCGATGCCTGTTTCAGTCCATAGATGGACTTGAGCAACTTGCACACTTTACCGCTGCTCCCACTCTAATTGAATCCCTCTGGCTGATCCATATAGACCCACTCTTCTAAATTTCCATTTAGGAAAGCCGTCTTTACGTCCATCTGCCAGATTTTATAATCGTGGAAAGAAGCAATGGCAAGAGGGATCCGAATGGATTTGAGCATAGCCACTGGAGAAAAGGTCTTGTCATAGTCCAAACCAAGTCGTTGACGAAAACCCTTTGCTACAAGTCTAGCTTTATAGGTCTCAACCTGCCCATCTACACCAATCTTCTTTCTGAAGATCCATTTGCATCCTACGGGTTTTACCCCTTCTGGAGCAAAGTCCAAAGTCCAAACTTTGTTGGTGTACATGGACTCCATCTTGGTCCGCATTGCATCCAGCCATTTTACCGAGTCACCGCTCTGAATGGCTTGCTGGAAGCTAGTGAGCTCACCATAATCCATAGTGCAATCCTCTCTATCCCCGTCTATGAGAAAACCGTAGTATCTCTCGGGCGGATGAGACTGCTTACTACTCCTGCGGAGTGGTGCTGGAATGTCCTGTTCTTTTGAACCTTCTGGTTCCACTAAGGTTTCAGTAATAGCTCGTGGTTCTGGAATTTCTTCCAGTTCTATTGCGCTCCCACTTATCTGATTTTCCAAAAATTCAGTTTCCAAGAAGCGGGCATGACGAGAAACAAAAACCTTTTGTTCCTCTGCGTAATAGAAAAGATACCCCTTGGAGTTCCTTGGGTATCCCACAAACTTACACTGTACTGAGCGTGCCTCGAGCTTGTCCGCATGCTGCTTTTTTACAAAAGCTGGACATCCCCATGTCTTAAAGTGTTTAAGATAGGGTTTCTTCCCACTCCACATCTGATATGGTGTGGTAGGCACTGACTTAGTAGGAACTTGGTTCAAAAGATGTGCAGCTGTTTCTAGTGCATAACTCCAGAAGGATCGCGGCAACTCAGCCTTACTCATCATGGAACGAACCATATCCAATAGGGTTCGATTCCTCCTTTCCGATACACCGTTGTGTTGTGGTGTGTATGGAGGAGTAAGCTGAGAGAGAATTCCATTCTCTTTTAAGAAGCCCAGAAACTCGGCACTCAAGTATTCACCACCTCGATCAGATCTCAGTGTCTTGATACTTTTGCCTGTTTGTTTTTCAACTTCATTCTTGTATTCCCAAAATTTCTCAAAGGCCTCTGTCACGCCCCGCTTCCCAAAATGTGGAATACGAGAAGCGACGAAGGCCAGCCGTGCTACCTACGGTAAGGAAAAGTCCTTCCATAGTCACATAAGGCTGTCTAGATTAACCTGTCAAAAATAAAATCCAATACCAAAAGAAATAATACTGATAATCATGCTGCAATGAAACCACAAGAAATCCTAAAAATGGGTCCACTAGATAATTGATGCAATTAAAGATCCAAAACAAAAGATTCGGAATAAAATAAGATCCGAAAGAGATACAAAAGTCCTAATGTCCCATAAGGGCGCACATGCTAAAGGCTAAAAGTAAAGGAAAATAAACCTACGATTACTGATCTTCAACAAAGTCCTGGTAGCCGCTCTGATCCCGCTCAGCCTAAAAACATGTCTCTAAACCTGAGATGGCAAATCTCAGGGATGTCAGAACACCCCAGCAAGTACTCAACGTATAAAGTGTGTGTAGCATAATAACAAGAATATATAAAAGTGAAGCCCGGTGCGCAAGAAAACATGTATATAAGTAATTAAATGCACTAACACTATGAAACATGTAAGGGATCATGTCATAACCTAACTGGCCACTAAAAGGTAAACTATCCTATCGTAAGCTTGAGTGTATGCGTCAACCTCTGCAGGAGTATTCCTAACCCAAGAGTGGTGCCCCAGGGGCTAGGAAACACGGGCCCAACTGTGGAATGAACAAGAGACCGCTATAGCCCGGTACGAGCTGTAAACATGTGACCGCTATAGCCCGGTACGAGCTGTAAATATGTGACCGCTATAGCCCGGTACGAGCTGTAATCATGTGACCGCTATAGCCCGGTACGAGCTGTAATCATGTGACCGCTATAACCCGGTACGAGCTGTAATCATGTGACCGCTATAGCCCGGTACGAGCTGCCGGCATGGGACTCCTGAGATCCTGTTGTACAACGCACACTCAAACTACCCCAACACCCACGTATTTATAGCTGCTATGGTAAAGACTAGAGCACTAAATAAGAATGCTGAAAAGACAGGAACTTGTAGTATGGTAATTGTATGGAAATAAAACTAGTGAATAGTGGTGTCATGGCATGTAGTCCAGCATTCTAATTAATGATTTCATTTTAATATAAATAACAAGGATCATGAATAGGCATGTCAAATACAATAGTTATAAAATGATAGTGTCTATAAACAAGAATAGCATGTTAAGGTTTCTCAATCATGCCGACAATGATAGTCTCAAGTAAAATATTAAATATAGATGATAGAATATAATAAGCTCAAAAATGTAAACACTCAACATAAATATGCAAGTATCTGTATTTAACATCCGAGTTTATTTATTGAAAAGAATAATAAATTGAAATATGGTTTTAAAGGGTTAATATAGTTAAATGAGAATGACAAATTACAGATGCGTAAAGCGGGTGGTGGTAATAGTATAATTACGAGATAATAGTAAGTAAGATAAAAATAAATGACAGATTGACTAGTTATCATGTAAGTGCTAATAATAAGTTTTATAATCATGTGATAATAGAAAATATTAATACAAATTATAGTATCAAAATAATTTATATGACTAGGACGCATAGAGTGCAGCGATATTATAAGGAGTGATAATATAGAAAGTTTAATTTATATATATAAAATATTAAGCCCAAAGTGTTTATTGATTAACAGTAATAATGGTATATTTTTATGTTTTAGATTATGATATAAGTATTGATATTTTGCATGCTAGTGTATACCAATATTGTTGCAACAGAAACATATAATTACTTATAAAGCTTTTTATATATTAAACCACATTTACATGTTAAAAGTTATTTTATTACGTTTGTATTTTTACAGTTGTTCACTTGATGAAATGATTAATAGATATTCTAGATCCTAGGGTTTTCATCATATGTACAAGTATTATAAAATATATTAATAAAGAAGCAAAATATTACAATTTTATTTAAATATTGTAAGTTAATAATTTATTTAGAGAATTCCCGATGTTGCATTGACTAAAAAAATAAAAGAGTAAGAGTACTTGCCTCGGAGACAGATAAACACGACGACACGAAGAACAACTCCAAGGTTTGATTGCTCGGCTAATTTTGAAGAAGAAGAAAATATTGTGATGGGAAAAAGAGAAGGTTGATTTATATGAGAAGAGGAGAGATGATAATAATTAGGTTGTTATTTATAGAGAAGAGAGAGATTGTTTAAAGATTGGAGAGATTATTATAATTGGAGAGAGAAATATTCTGATGAGATGAGATTTGGATTTGATTTTATAAAAGAGAGATATGATGGGTTGTTATAAACTTTTATAAGATATTAGAAAAGTTGTATATATACATATTAGTTTGTATATAGTTAGAATAATAGAAAAGTATATGTATATATACATATTAGTATATAGTGAAAATATATGTAGATATGTATATAGTTATGGGTTAATAAAAATAAATACAATCAGTTATATATATAAGATTTTATGATATCAAACAACTAAAATATATTTTCAGTTAAACTATCATAACAAAATATCTTCAATTATATATATGTATGTATGTATATAGATTTGTAGAAAAAATAATTAAAGAGAGTAGATTTGAGAAAGAGAACCTGCTGAGAGAGATTAGATGAGCGATTGTTAGGACAAGGATTAATAAAAGATTTAAAAATATATTTGGTTTGATAAAATTATTTAGTTTGGAGAGAGAAAATATTTGTTTTAAAAAGAATCAAGTTATCAGGTGAGACATATATGGTGATTGGAGAGAGAAAATTGAGTTGTTAGTTTAGTAAAAATATTTATATGGTTAAAAGATTTAACATGGGCTCTCATGACTTTTCAAAATTAAATATTCTAACCAAATAAATATCGTAAGACAAAATATCTTATAAATAGAATTTAAAAAATGGGTAAAATCTTATGTATATGTATTGTTTAAAGAAATACCAAATAAAATATCTTTTGTTTAAATTATGATACTAAAATATAAATATGGTTATAAAATAGTGTTAGACAAATAAATATTTAAATACTAATAATATGCATATTTAACAAACTTGAAAAAACCATAATTGTATGCATATATCTTAATTAAAAGTATTAAACTCCAAATTATAATAATAAAAAAACAAAGCCCAATATATCCAAAAAGAAAAGGAACGTACGATCGGACAAGGGTGTTACAGCCTCAGATTTGTGCTTCATTAGGAAGACATGTCCATACCTAGAGAAATCATCTGTGAAAGTAATGAAGTATGAATAACCACTTCGTGCATGTGTAGACATTGGACCACACACATCACCGTGTATGAGTCCCAAAAGCTCGCTTGCTCTTTCTCCGTGTCCAGTGAACGGAGTCTTTGTCATCTTTCCCATGAGACAAGATTCACAAGTGGCATAAGACTGGTACTCGAACGGATCCAAGTATCCTTCTTTATGTAACTTTGTCAACCGTGTCTCATTAATGTGACCTAGTCTACAATGCCATAAGAAAGCCTGATTTAATTCCGGAGACTTTCTTTTAGGTGTGTCCTGGACACTGAAAACCTGAGCTTGATTCAGTACGTATATACCGTTTTTCAATGTACCTGACCCAATCAGAACTTGATTTAGGTGGATGTTCACTACATCGCTTACAAAAGTAAAATCATATCCTTCCTTAGAAAGTAAGGATACAGATATGATATTACAAGTCGCACCTGGTACATAAAAACAGTTACGCAGAATCAATATTTGCCCAGTTGTCAGTCCAAGATGATATTCCCCTACGGATTCAGCATACATGCTCATTCCGTTAGCAACCCTGAGAGTCATATCACCTATCTTGATAACCCTACGGTTTCTCAGAGCCTGTAATGAATTACGGATGTGAGATCCTGATCCGGTATCCAATACCCAGGAAGTAGGGTTAACTGACATACAGTTCTCTATTACAAACACACCCGAAGCCGAAGCCACAACATGCTTCGAATTCTGGCTACTGGCTTTGCTAGCCCTGCAATCCTTCTGCCAATGTTCATTCCCGTAACAATAGGAACGTCCCTTTTTTACTACATCCAGCCCTAAAATTTTGGCCCTTCCCTTTCCTTCTACTTCCCTGGTTTCTTTCAGGGTAGAAGGTAGAGACTGCAGAATCAAGTCAGTACCTGACCCGTTCTTCAACGTGGTCTTCAGGTCCGTGAGCTCAAAATAGCTGGTCTCTGTAAGGATGTTGCCCCTTACAGATGACCCGATAGCCAACCTCGCTGGAAGCAATTCGTTCGAGGTCTCATATCTTGCGATACGAGATTGCTCTCCATATAAATTTTTGTTATGGAGGAAGATAGAAACTAAGTCCATCTTCTCGTGCTGCCTCTGGTATGCACCATCAACTGAGGCTAACACGAGGCACTTGGCTTTCGCACAGTCTTTTTCCGATGTCCTACGGATATCAATAACCAAGACAGGGGAAACTGGACCTGAGACGGCAGGGGCTGGATTAGTTAGGAGGTGTTCCAGCTTGTCATGGGCAATGGACATCTGGACAGACCTTTGCCAATCATAACAGTCAGATTCAGTCATTTTATTATCTAGATGTAACCTATGTCTGGTCACTGGATCGCTGCAATTAAGAGAGAGAGAAGAAAACACTTAGCATGATGCTCTTGCAAGTGTGTTGGAAGAGTTCCAAACAGGAAACCGTTGCTGACTCGACGATGGAAGCGGAATATGTCGCTGCTGCAGATGCCACAAAAGAAGCCGTCTGGATAAAGAAGTTCTTGACAGAACTTCAGGTGGTTCCGTCCATTATTGATCCAATACCTCTGTATTGCGACAACAACGGGGCTATAGCTTTAGCGAAGGAACCCAGGTCCCATCAGAAGTCCAGACACATCTTTAGGCGGTATCACCTTATCAGGGAGATCGTGGGTCGCCAGGAGATCGAGGTTCGGAGAGTTGCTACGGAAGATAACACTACTGATCCATTCACGAAGGCCTTACCCCAGACCCAGTTCGAGCGGTTGATCGAGATGATAGGTCTTCGATACGCCAGTACATGGCCTTAGTATAAGTGGGAGATTGTTAGTGTATATTCCCTAGAGGCCATTACTGTATCATACTAGTTTGTATATTACTCAATGGAAGGTTGGGATATTCACCTTGTATATACAATCTTGCTCAAAATGGTAGTATGCTACTTGGTTTATTTCTGCTTTAATGTGTGCATGTGTTTCTTTTAGAATATCGTCTTTATACATTAGTGGAGCCCTTAGGATCTTTGCTAGATTACCAGCGTTGTGATGGCAGTCACACTCGTGGGGGCTGAGTAATCTACAAGCACATCCTTATGCAGGTCCCTAGTCGTAGGACTATCGAGACAGGGCATCGATACTCCGGAGTAGACTAGCGTATGCGCTTCTCATCCCAGCTTAGGAGACGGTCTGTCCCACAGCCGTCAGTACGTCGTACTTGAGATAGTATGCGGGTGCTCGTTAGGTTACGAGTACACTGGACAGGACTCGTCGGGAACTGTTAGTTGGTATTATACCTATCGTCAGTTATCAGTTCCCAGGTGACATGAGTACAGCTTAGTCCGTTGACTTGACACTGCCACTTCGCCTCGAGTGTGTTCCCACTGTTCTTTGATTACTACCCTACCACGGCTCAAAGGAGTCGTTCAAACAGGTAGTTTTTGGGTGCAGTCCCGAAGCACTTGGAGGCAGTGACGGTTAGACAGGATTCGTCTCTCCCGGTATTGGGGGTGGATATCACGCTGTGTCTAGGTGAGCCATTACACAAAGTCCCTGGCCAAGGCAAGCGAGATAGACTGGTAGGTTTCCAGTGTTATCTCAGGTGTTCTGGGCTACACTCCGACACGACTTGTACCGCTATTAGGAGACTGACGTTTACCGCCCCCCTAGGCCCGCCATGCGATACTCTTAGACGAACAGACCGGACTGTACGGAGACTGTCACATTCAGGTTCAGTAGGAGTTCAGATGGGTTTAACTCGTCAGTCTTCTTATCGGCATCTACCTGGGGACCGTTACGTACAGGTAGTGCCGCTTGCGGTCTGTGGTTAAACCCACTGCCAACGTAGTGTCGAGTCTTTAGAGTCCCACACAGAGGGTTATTCGCCTTTAGGCAAAACGAGTAGAGGTCGCATATTTTTGCGATAGGGTTCGTTCACATCCGCGCACTTGTGCACGTTTGGTGTCCGGACAGCTTATACTAGTGGGCTTTGGTTTAAGCCAGATCCTAGTATATGTTTCGGGATTGGTTTTATCTCATTGTATTCGTGTTCCTCGGAACACGGATACGGGTGTGTATGCACAGTTGACTGAGCCAGAGGCAGAGGACTTTTATTAGGGTTGATGACCATTGTCTTTTTCTTAACCCTAATGTTTATGTGTGAAATATGATTTATTAATATTAGTTAATTATAATTGTGTATGGTTAGGGTTGTTGACCATTTGACTAGGGTTGGCATGTTGACCTATGTTGACAATTTGACCATCATCATTTCATATGAAAGATGCTCTTTGATCCTTGCAAAAGTATTTAATGTGAAATGATAATGGTCATTTCATGATTAACCATCACAATTATCTTTAGCTAATTATTTATTTATCGTAATTCACATATATGTGAGAAGGTTGGCATTATTCTTCTCATTCTATCATTCTCATTCTCTCTCCTCCTCTTCCTCTCTCTCAAAGCTCTTCCTCTCATGAGTTGAGAACCATTAAGTTTGAGATAAAACATTCTAAATTACTCTCTACTCTTTCTAAGGTTCTAGGTTTAGCACACCAAGCACCTTAGTTACTTCTAGTTTGAGGTTGGAGCCAAAGGTAGAGGCCCTCGGGTGGATCTTTCTTCGGCAAGAGAAGGCGATGAGGACAACCTGTTCATCACACTCCAAGGAGCAAGAAGAGAAGGACTTGAAGACCTAGGTATAACCCCTTAACCGAGTAGCTAACTCTTTTAGCTTGGTAGTTAGTTTATGTTTAGCAAAGATCCCTCCTTTTGTGTAGTCCATGTTGCCTAGTGTTGTAAAAATCGAATTTTTCATAACGTTTCTGCCTCCCCGTAAGCACCGGGGTGGGCAACGTGGACTTACAGTGGTATCAGAGCCTAGCTAAACACAAACTAGCAAGTTAGCAAAGTATATAGAACTTCGATCGGAAAAAATCGCAAAACACGTTTTCAAAACCCTAACTTTCTGCCGATTTTTAAACCTGCTTTAAAAATAATAAATCATACCTTAAAAATCGGCTCAGGCTTTTTAGAGAACAGGCAAGAAAAACGACCCAGTGAACCGACCAACTCACCGCGGTTCCGCGGCAAGAGCTTGCTCCTGCCGCGGATCCGCGGACGAGTTGACTCGGCCGTGGATCGTTTCTCCTACAGTTTTCTTCTGGTGGTGTTTTGTGATTTTTGAGATGGTTTGTTTCTGCCCAGGTTTTCCAGAGAACAAGTTAGTTTTTGGGGTGGTCACAAATCCGTATTTTGATCGAACTTCTTTATACTTTGGCTAATGGGTTATATCTGTGATGTGATATATGTATTGAACGTCTGCTAATCGCTATACGTCGATTAGTGGGGGTTATACATATCTGTGATCTGTAATGTTGATGGTTTGTGTATATGAATTCGTTGGATTGTCGCGGATGAATAGCCGGGGGGGTTGTGAGATGAGAGTTTTCTTATTCTTTCATTTCTTGTAATATGTAAATTGATGTAATATTATTTATATGGCCGTACAACCGGGATGGGGTTGTAGCCGTCATTGTATAATTTCTTTTTACTGTTTTTGCTCCTAGGATAGACCCAAGGTGGGGTGCACAAACTACCGGGTATCTCGAAGTGCCGAGTGGCCTACTCACGTCGTTGGGGGAGGTTGCTTCGCTTCGGGTACTTGGCGGGTAGTTTGCCACACCCGTAGGGGTCTAGGGTGGGGTTTGGCTATTCATCGCGACCGTGTAATCCGTTCTTCGTTACAGGATCGTACGGAGTGCGAATTCCTAGTATATCCAATGTATTCATCTGTGATCTGGAATGGCTATCATTGCATGTGACGAATGTGTATATATCTATATATGATATCTATTTAGGCGTTGCTTATGTTTTGCATCCGCGCTAGTCCAGCCCCCGCTCTGTCGTTAGTTAAGTAACCTAACGGGTGATGACGGGACCCCGTGGCGAATGCGGATGGCATAAGCGTACGTCATATTTTCGTTGTTTTCTGCAATGGTAGGATTAATTGATGGGACGCATTAAAATTAATGCAAGAAAAATAAACCAAGTAAAAGTCGTTGGAACACTTTCAAAACCACTCGGTTCTTTTCAAAACCAACTTTTAAATGCGGAGCTTGAACCACTCCTTTTTGAAAGTTATCTCGTTCCTTCGATTATATCAAGTTCACCACGTTCACGGTTTCGCCAAAACCATTCGTAGCCCTCCGTCATTTCACATGGATGGTCAATAAGTATTCAAGCTATGTTTATTGGCCAAAGTCAAGGCATAGTGATTGGTAGCTATTGGGTATTCATGTGCAGCATAGATAGATGCGTTGGTTTGGGACAGTCGTACTGCCTTGTTGGCCAAAGTCAAGGGTATGTGCGGGTGGGTTCAAATTAACCTGGAGAATGACGGGTAGAACTTGACATGTGACTTATGATTTGTTGGCCAAAGTCAATGTCATAAGAGCATGGGGAAAAAATCCACATCGGGAGTTTCAAAAGAAACTGAAACTTGCTAGCGCTGCATACCATTTGGAATGTGATGATTCTGGTAGGATTCCTTCAGTTTTGTCACGCGATGATATTTGGATCCCGATCCTACTGTGAGTATATGCTACTCTTCGGGAAATTTCTCACTTAACGATCAATGCTATAAACCAAGTAGGTGTCTAGAAAGGTGTTAGCGGGGCTACGCCCACAGGGAAAAGATGTTACTTAATTAAGGAACTTCGCGAAAGCGTTGGAAAACCTTCCTCGAAGTACCGACACTGGCCTGGCTGAACGGTTAAGCAAGTATTGTACGGTGAGATTGATCCTGACTAATTCTTTTTTTTTGGTTTGAGGAGGGATTCAAGAGACAGTGGGAGCCATCCTGTTTAGACAAATTAAAAACCACTCTAAACTTACAAGAGCATCATGCTAAAGTGTTTCTTTTCTCTTTCCTAATTGCAGCGACCAAATATCATGACTGAACTTAAGTTACTGTTAGATAAAAATATACTGACAGGGCCAAACTACAAAGATTGGCTCAGGAATGTCAAAATGGCAATCACTTATGACAAGTTGGGGTATCTCCTTACCACCAAAGCTCCCCCTGTCCCAGGTCCCAAAACCAGCGTCGCGGATAGGGAAATCCGTAAGACCTGGGAAATCGACTGTGCGAAGGCCAAGTGCCTCGTGCTTGCCTCTATGGGCAATGAACATCAGAGGAGGCACGAGAATATGGACCCCGAGTCCATATTTCTTCATACAAAAGAACTGTATGGAGAGCAATCTCGTATCGCCAGATACGAAGTGTCGAGGAAGCTGTTTTCGGCAAGATTGGCCGTCGAATCATCGGTAGCGGAACACGTGCTTAAGATGATTGGCTACATAGAAGAGCTTGCGGACCTTGGGACCATGTTGGAGAATGAGCTCTATACGGACTTGATTCTCCAGTCCCTTCCTTCCACTTACGCCCAGTTTATCCTGAACTTCAACTTGTAAGAAAAGGAAGTTGAACTTTCAGAACTCCTCAACATGCTGAGGAGTGCAGAGAGCACCCTACAGAAAGGTAGGGAAACATCCACTTTGTTTGTAAGAGGATCTTCCTCTTCTAGGTCCAAGGCGAAAGCCAAGGGAAAGAAGAAGAAAACCCCCGCCAAACCAAGGGGCGGTGTTAGTAAAGTGGATACGAAGGGGAAGGCAAAGGCAACAAAGGTAGTGGGAAAGCTTGTGGGGAAAGAAGAGTGCTTTTACTGTCACAAGAGTGGACACTGGAAGAAAGATTGCAGGGCTTGGAAGACCAGAAACCAGGATCTGAAGCAAGTTGCGGCTTCAGCTTCAGGTGTGTATGTTATTGAAAACTGTCTATCAATAAACTCTACTTCCTGGGTATTGGATACCGGGTCAGGATCTCATATCTGTAATTCTTTGCAGGCATTGAAAAAGCGTAGGTTTTTGAAGACAGGTGATATGACCCTCAAAGTTGCAAACGGAGCTAGCATGGATGCTGAGGCCGTGGGGGACTATCACCTGGGAATGTCAGATGGACATGTTTTGGTTTTACGTAATTGTTAATTTGTACCCAATGCAACTTTTAATATCATTTCTGTATCTTTAATATCTAAAGAAGGTTATGAATTTGCATTTGTAAGTAATGTTGTAAACATTCACCTTAATCAAGTTCTGATTGGGTCAGGTACATTAAACAATGGTATATACGTACTAAACCAACCACAAATTTTCAATGTCCAGAATACACACAAAAGAAAGTCTCCGGAAACAAATCAGGCTTTCTTATGGCATTGTAGACTGGGTCACATCAATGAGAGAAGGTTGACGAAATTACATACAGAAGGATATTTGGATTCATTCGAATATCAATCATATGCAACTTGTCAATCCTGTCTCAAAGGAAAGATGACAAAGACTCCGTTCACTGGACACGGAGTAAGAGCGAGCGAGCTCTTGGGACTCGTACACAGCGACGTGTGCGGTTCAATGTCTACGCATGCGCGAAGCGGTTATTCTTACTTCATTACTTTTACGGATGACTTTTCAAGGTACGGATATGTCTTCTTAATG
This sequence comes from Agapanthus africanus, assembly GCA_030015575.1. NCBI lineage: Eukaryota > Viridiplantae > Streptophyta > Magnoliopsida > Asparagales > Amaryllidaceae > Agapanthus > Agapanthus africanus. The sequence continues at coordinate 830,257,958 of JASDDO010000024.1, read as the reverse complement.
AAACATAAATCCGAAGCCTTTGGAAAATTCCAGGAATATAAGAATGAAGTAGAAAAACAAACAGGCAAAAGTATCAAGACACTGTGATCTGATCGAGGTGGTGAATACTTGAGTGCCGAGTTCCTGGATTACCTAAAAGAGAATGGAATTCTCTCTCAGCTTACTCCTCCATACACCCCGCAACATAACGGTGTATCGGAGAGATGGAACCGGACCCTATTGGATATGGTACGTTCCATGATGAGTAACGTTGAGTTGCCGCAATCATTCTGGGGATATGCACTAGAATCAGCTGCATACCTTTTGAACCGAGTTTCAACTAAGACTGTGCCTACTACACTATATCAGATGTGGTGTGGGAAGAAACCATATCTTAATCATATTAAGACATGGGGATGTCCAGCTTTTGTCAAAAAGCAGCATACGGACAAACTCGAGGCACGCTCAGTACAGTGCAAGTTTGTGGGATATCCAAAGAACTTCAAGGGATATTTCTTCTATTGCAAAGAGGAACAAAAGGTTTTTGTTTCTCGTCATGCCCACTTCTTGGAAACTGAGTTTTTGGAAAATCAGTTAAGTCGGAGCGCAATAGAACTGGAAGAAATTCCAGAACCACGAGCTATTGCTGAAAGCTTAGTAGAACCAGAGGGTTCGAAAGATCAGGACATTCCTGCGCCGCTCCGCAGGAGTAGTAGGCAGTCTCATCCGCCCGAGAGATACTACGGTTTTCTCATAGACGGGGATAGAGAGGATTGCATCATTGATAGTGATGAGCCGACTAGCTTCCAGCAGGTCATTCAGAGCGTTGACTCGGTAAAATGGCTGGATGCAATGCGGACCGAAATGGAGTCCATGTACACCAACAAAGTATGGACGTTGGACGTCGCTCCAGATGGGGTAAAACCCGTAGGATGCAAGTGGATCTTCAAAAGGAAGATTGGTGTAGATGGACAGGTTGAGACCTATAAAGCTAGATTTGTTGCAAAGGGTTTTCGTCAAAGACCTGGTTTGGACTATGACGAAACCTTTTCCCCAGTGGCTATGCTGAAATCCATTTGGATCCTTCTTGCCATTGCTGCCTTCCACGATTATGAGATTTGGCAAATGGACGTAAAAACCGCTTTTCTAAATGGAAATTTAGAGGAGTGTGTCTATATGGACCAGCCAGAGGGTTTCATTCAGAGTGGGAGCAGCGGAAAAGTGTGCAAGTTGCTTAAGTCCATCTATGGACTAAAGTAGGCATCGCGGAATTGGAACATCTGTTTTGATGAGACGGTCAAAGAATTTGGCTTTATCAAAAATCCAGATGAACCATGCATCTATAGTAGATTTGTAGCAAGAACTGTCGTATTCCTCGTTTTATACGTGGATGGCATTTTCTTGATAGGAAATGACATTCCTATGCTACAATCTGTCAAAGGGTTCTTGTCACACAGGTTCTCCATGAAAGACCTGGGTGATGCCTCATACATTCTGGGGATCCGGATCTACCGTGACAGATCCAAGAGGATATTAGGACTTTCACAGTCCAGGTACATCGACACCATACTGAAAAGATTCAGTATGGAAGATTCCAAGCGCGGTAATCTACCGGCTTGTCACAGGATCACCCTCTCCAAAGAGATGTCTCCCAAAACTGATTTGGAAAGGGATCGCATGTCTGTTATACCCTACGCTTCTGCGGTAGGCTCTATAATGTATGCGATGTTGTGTACCAGGCCAGATGTAGGTTATGCACTGAGTGTGGTAAGCCGGTATCAGTCAAACCCCGGGGAGAAACACTGGATAGCGGTAAAGAACATTCTTAAGTACCTGAGAAGGACTAAGGAGATGTTCTTAGTGTATGGCGGAAAAGACCTCCAGATCGAGGCCATTGCTGACTCCAGCTTCTAGAGTGACAAGGATGATTCCAAGTCCATGTCGGGTTATGTCTTTACCCTTTATGGAGGGGCGGTGTGTTGGAAGAGTTCCAAACATGAAACCGTTGCTGACTTGACGATGGAAGCGGAGTATATCGCTGCTGCAGATGCCGCAAAAGAAGCCGTCTCGATAAAGAAGTTCTTGACAGAACTTTAGGTGGTTCTGTCCATTATTGATCCAACACCTCTGTATTGCGACAACAACGGGGCTATAGCTTTAGCGAAGGAACCCAGGTCCCATCAGAAGTCCAGACACATCTTTAGGCGGTATCACCTGATCAGGGAGATCGTGGGTCGCCAGGAGATCGAGGTTCGGAGAGTTGCTACAGAAGATAACACTGCTGATCCATTCATGAAGGCCTTACTCCATACCCAGTTCGAGCGGCTAATCGAGATGATAGGTCTTCGATACGCCAGTACATGGCCTTAGTGCAAGTGGGAGATTGTTAGTGTATATTCCCTAGAGGCCATTACTGTATCATACTAGTTTGTATATTACTCAAAGGAAGCTTGGGATATTCACCTTGTATATACAATCTTGCTCAAAATGGTAGTATGCTACTTGGTTTATTTCTGCTTTAATGTGTGCATGTGTTTCTTTTAGCATATCGTCTTTACACATTAGTGGAGCCCTTAGGATCTTTGCTTGATTACCAGCGTTGTGATGGCAGTCACACTCGTGGGGGCTGGGTAATCTACAAGCACATCCTTATGCAGGTCCCTAGTCGTAGGACTATCGAGACAGGGCATCGATACTCCGGAGTAGACTAGCGTATGCGCTTCTCATCCCATCTTGGGAGACGGTCTGTCCCACAGCCGTCAGTACGTCGTACTTGAGATAGTATGCGGGTGCTCGTTAGGTTATGAGTACACTGGACAAGACTCGTCGGGAACTGTTGGTTGGTATTATACCTATCGTCAGTTATCAGTTCCCAGGTGACATGAGTACAGCTTAGTCCGTTGACTTGACACTGTCACTTCGCCTCAAGTGTGTTCCCACTGTTCTTTGATTACTACCCTACCACGGCTCAAAGGAGTCGTTCAAACAGGTAGTTTTTGGGTGCAGTCCCGAAGCACTTGGAGGCAGTGACGGTTAGACAGGATTCGTCTCTCCCGGTATTGGGGGTGGATATCACGCTGTGTCTAGGTGAGCCATTACACAAAGTCCCTGGCCAGGGCAAGCGAGATAGACTGGTAGGTTTCCAGTGTTATCTCAGGTGTTCTGGGCTACACTCCGACACGACTTGTACCGCTATTAGGGGACTGACGTTTACCGCCCTCCTAGGCCCGCCATGCGATACTCTTAGATGAACAAACCGGACTGTACGGAGACTGTCACATTCAGGCTCAGTAGGAGTTCAGATGGGTTTATCTCGTCAGTCTTCTTATCGGCATCTACCTGGGGACCGTTACGTACAGCTAGTGCCGCTTGCGGTCTGTGGTTAAACCCACTGCCAGTATAGTGTCGAGTCTTTAGAGTCCCATACAGAGGGTTATTCGCCTTTAGGCAAAACGAGTAGAGGTCGCATAGTTTTGCAACAGGGTTCGTTCACATCCGCGCACTTGTGCACGTTTGGTGTCCGGACAGCTTATACTAGTGGGCTTTGGTTTAAGCCAGATCCTAGTATATGTTTCGGGATTAGTTTTATCTCATTGTATTCGTGTTCCTCGGAACACGGATACGGGTGTGTATGCACAGTTGACTAAGGCAGAGGCAGAGGACTTTTATTAGGGTTGATGACCATTGTCTTTTTCTTAACCCTAATGTTTATGTGTGAAATATGATTTATTAATATTAGTTAATTATAATTGTGTATGGTTAGGGTTGTTGACCATTTGACTATGGTTGACATGTTGACCTATATTGACAATTTGACCATCATCATTTCATATGAAAGATGCTCTTTGATCCTTGCAAAAGTATTTAATGTGAAATGATAATGGTCATTTCATGATTAACCATCATAATTATCTTTAGCTAATTATTTATTTATCATAATTCACATATATGTGAGAAGGTTAGCATTATTCTTCTCATTCTATCATTCTCATTCTCTCTCCTCCTCTTTCTCTCTCTCAAAGCTCTCCCTCTCATGTGTTGAGAACCATTAAGTTTGAGATAAAACATTCTAAATTACTCTCTACTCTTTCTAAGGTTCTATGTTTAGCACACCAAGCACCTTAGTTACTTCCAGTTTGAGGTTGGAGCCAAAGGTAGAGGCCCTCGGGTGGATCTTTCTTCGGCAAGAGAAGGCGATGAGGACAACCTGTTCATCACACTCCAAGGAGCAAGAAGAGAAGGACTTGAAGACCTAGGTATAACCCCTTAACCGAGTATCTAACTCTTTTATCTTAGTAGTTAGTTTATGTTTAGCAAAGATCCCTCCTTTTGTGTAGTCCATGTTGCCTAGTGTTGTAAAAATCGAATTTTTCATAACGTTTCCGCCTCCCCGTAAGCACCGGGGTGGGCAACGTGGACTTACAATTCTTTGTATCTACTCTCCGAATCTCGATTTCGTGGCGACCAACTATCTCCCGGATTAGATGATATCGCCTGAGAATGTGTCTGGATCGTTGATAGGACCTGGGCTCTTTGGCCAACGCCATAGCCCCATTATTATCACAATACAAAGGTATTGGATCAATAATGGTTGGAACTACTCCAAGCTCCGAGATGAACTTCCTCATCCAGACGGCTTCCTTGGCAACATCATTTGCAGCAATATACTCAGCTTCCATCATGGAGTCTGCAGCGGTATCCTGTTTGGAACTCTTCCAACATACCACCCCTCCATTGAGGGTAAATACTAACCCTGAGATAGATTTGCAGTCATCCTTATCACTCTGGAAGCTCGAATCAGTAAAGGCCTCCATTTGGAGATCCCCGTTACCATACACCAAGAACATTTATTTAGTCCTTCGCAAGTACTTAAGAATGTTCTTCACAGCTGTCCAGTGATTCTCCCCTGGGTTGGATTGATACCTGCTTACTACACCTAGTGCATAAGCTACATTAGGGTGTGTACAAAACATCGCACACATTATAGATCCTACAGCTGAAGCATTGGATATTGTAACGCTTTGAAAATCGTTTCGGTGAAATTTCAAAACAATCGGTAAAATAAGGGGGTTTTCTGTAAAAAGTCAAAATGCAAATATCTTATTATAAAAATTAAATATACATATTCTAGCTATGTAATTGCTATTATTTGGTGTTTATTGAGCAGCTGGTGAAATTTCAAATTTTCTGAAAAAAATATTATTTTATTATTATTTAAGCCGTCACTAATACATTTAATTAGGGAAAATTACAAATTGGAATGAGTTGAAACAAATTTTGTGCATCATAAAACATTAAATAAAATTTTATCATGTGGTTTTTGGAACGAAATCATTTGCCAAAACGGTTTAGAAATTATTGAAGAAAAAAGGCTTTTTTTTAGCGTAAATGGATGCTTGGGGTATTGTATTTATCATTTTTCATCACCCCACACCCGTACCCACACCCACACACACCCACTTACTCCTCCCCATGGCTGAATTCAGCAGCCACCCTATTTTTCCCCACTTGATTTTCAAATGAAAGGAAATGAAAGAAAAGAATAGAAAATGGATAAAGTAGTTAGACTTTTGACTTGCTTTGACCTTGACTTTGTCCCCCCCCCCCATTTTCTCTACCTTCCTCTCTCTCCTCACTCCCATTTCTGGCCGAATCCTTCTCCCCACAGCAGCAGCCCTTCCCCCCCCCCAAAATCCACACTATTTTGCTTCAAAAATCCACAAAAAAGCTTCAAAATCCATACAATTTCAAAGCTTTTTCCAAATCGAACCCTTACCCATTATTTCTTGCCCAAGCAAGCATGGATCTAGGAGCTTGGAGGCCATTTTGGGAGGCTAGATTTCAAGCTTGGTCTCTTGATTTTGTGAGGTATAAATCCCAAGCCAAATTTAAATTGTTGGATAGTTTCTTTCATCAAGGTCTATTAAGTTTAAATGCGATTCTAATTGGGATTTAGTTTGTAATGGAAAGAGTTTGAGATCAAGTTAGGTTGTGATCATGTGTTCATGGTTGTGTGATGTTCTTTTTAGCATCTTAAGCTATGCAACTTAAATTTGTTACTTATTGCCAATTGTAACATGTAAAATGTCCAAATTAAGCTTTTGTGTAAACTAGGGTTTTATAAAATGCATTATATGTGAGGTTAAAAATGTGTTTAGGTTTTTCATGACTTCATTAACTTTATTAAGTGTGGTTTAATGCTTTAGATCATGCAAATCTAAGTTAGATTGTAGTTTGTGCATTTTTGCTTTGAAATTGTTAAAAAAGGTATTTTTGTAAACTAGAATATTAGGGTTTTTGGAATTTAATGAGATTAAATTCCGGAAATTGTTTATATGACTTATTTAAGATATTTAATAAATATATTGGCCGCTACATTCATTTAAATATCATGTTTTGTACAAAAACGGCGAAATGTGCTTGCTAGATTTTCGGAAAAATGACCTTTTAAGTGAAATTGGGGTTTTTGTGAGTTTTAACCTAGTTTATATTAAAATTAGTGTTCGTGAATGTGCAAATGAGTGTGATTGAATTTTTCTCGATGGTTTGACGTTTGTACATCGACATCGAGGGTTGGTTTTACTATTCTTGCTTGCGTAGGCGATAGGTTTGGACCTATGCGTGATACGCGTGCCGATTTGATTTTCGTATGCCGTTTCGATTTCGAATTTAGTTTTAATGCGATATGGTGCGTTATGATATGTAGGTACCCCAATGTGGACTTCAAGGCGACAAGCAAGCGCGTGGCGACGTCGGCACCGGCTAGCGAGGACCAGGTGAGTAGATTTATATCTACAGGGAGAAGTCGGGTGGATGGCGTATAGCACCCCCGCAGTCCGTGGTGGTGTATACAGATGCGTATATACACCAACAATTATTATATGTTATTTAGGATTAAAACGTTGCTTAGGATGGATATTGGTGTGTTGGATTACCTTAGTGTTGCGAACCCTAGGGTAGTGTTGCACTACACATACACACATACATACTTGCATACATTCCTATTGATATGTGCTCATGGGATTCTTTATAGTTATGTGTTCACATGGGTATGGGACTATGTGTTCACATACGGATTGAGGATGATACTTGGGATTGAGCTGAGTCGATGAGATTCGATTTGAGGCCGTGAGATCGGTGATATAGCAGGGTTCGTATCTTAGATACGACATGACGTTGTAGCGGGTCCTTGACGTAGTGTTTCACACACGTCCATGCATACGTAGGCGGTATCAGTATGGTACTAGACGTAGATCAGTACCCCGATCATAATATTTGATAAAGAGGATACCAGGTGAATAGTATGATGAATGTGATATTGACCCGTACCCAGATTTGGGATGCCGTACGACGGATTTACGTACGAGCTATATTGATGATTGATCCGCACTCTTGACTTGGGATGCCTGATTTTAGATATGGTATCGGATATGATATTATTGAGACGGGATCACCGACTATACATATACAGGTATGTATATGTATCGACTCAGATGATAGGCGGTTTCCTTACCTGTAGTTCAGCTTGTTAGTTCAGCCGTATAGTTTAGTGTAGTTGTTAGATTAGATTAGACTTCTTACCTATTTCAAAAACTAACGAATCGTGGGCATTTTTAAAGACAGCCCAAGGGATCCTACGGATATTTCAAAAGACGTATCTTTTCATAAAAACACCGTAGCCCCTATTTTCAAAACCCCATGATTCGTGTTATTTCAAAAGGCACCATTTGTAGGACTTATATTAGTTTAATACTGATTAGTTATCGTTGTGTCTAATATTCTGCTTCCACACATTATTGCTGTTCGCTCTGCCCCGCATACTTATTTTGCTGCATACTCCATTATTGATATCATGCTGTTAGGACACCAGCACCATTACCGATGATGCGTATGTACCACATACACTTACTTGCCGGCTCACACACATCTTCATCGGTAATTGCCATGTCACGTACACTTAGAAAATACTATTGCTTGGCTTAGCTTGTTAGTTAGTAGTTGATACGATATTAGTGTACCTGGGTTATAGGCCAGTTTAGACATTGTAGTTATTACTTGTCACTTCATGCATACTGTTATTCCATTGTTCATGCCTAGTTATTAATCATACATTGTAACTTGGTTATTGATACCATATACATTCATTAGCATTGACATATGCACTTGTGATGACTTCTTGAGATTTATGATATTTCTGGATTTCGGGGGAAAGCCGCAAAATTTCTAAACTTATTAACCTTTTAAAATATGTAAATTTCGGTTTTCTAGTGATGTAAGTGTCGTCCACCATGAGTTTGCTGTGGTTTTCGAGATCCGTGTCGAGGAGTGGAGGAACCGTCACGGGTACATGGTGGGCCCGGTATGGTACCTCGGGGCAAGATGAATGTGGTGTTGACGTTGAGCCTGGCAGGGGACAGATTACCTACCGGTGATATTACCCGACGCGTCGGATATCCGGAGGATACCGTCGTGGTCTTGAGATGGATGGTAGGGGCCGGTCTGGACTGACGGCGCCCTAGATATTGAGATTGAGACATTGATATTTCGAGACAGTGAGATTTATGTTTTATGTCGATGCTAGACACTGTTGATACTGATTTCATTATGATACCTCAGTTTAAAAATACGAAGGAAATCTCACTAATTTATGAAAACAGTTTCTTCATTTACATGTATTCTGTTTCATGCATTCATACCTCATTGATATGATATATTGCTACCTAAGGCACCGACACGGGCACATGAGATTTCACTCGGTTAGATATTACCCTAGCCATTGTTATAGGCTGCATGTTATTCATATATTTGAGGATATATTATGATCATTGACCTAGGTTGCGTTATTTATGCGATTTCTGTGCGTAGATGTTTTTTCTATTCACGAGTTGGCAACTCACCCCCGTTGTGCCCCAGTTTCTTGCAGGTTTGCCGTACAGGTTTCATTACGGCTTTGCGGGCTCAGTTTCATTCGGGTGACTTGCTAGTAGGTGGGTTTTTCTTGTATCGTACCCATCATATTACCTTGTATAATATTATTCCGTTGTATCTAGTAAATTCCATCAACCAAACATGTATTTATTTTGAGATAGAGACCAGTGCTGTTTATTCTTTCGACCTTAGAGTCGCTCGTTATATTTTTGGTGGTTTTGAGTTCCTTTTGAGTTTTGATCCTCGCCGTTGGCGTTGTATATTATATTGCTTGTGTGGTTGTGACCGTCGATTGACGAAGAGCTAGCTCCCGCTTGGGGATGCCTTTTTATTGATTTCGTATACTATTCATGTTGTATCCCATTTGGGGGCCAGTATTTACAAAGGAGACTCTGCCGAAATTTTCAGTAAATTTTTGGATGTTTTTAAAACCGCATAATTCGGCTTATGCTTTTGAAACTACTTGCTTTAAGTTGGTTCTTCCTGTACTCTACTACTTTTCTTGGTTTGGATTTCTGGGTTTTCGGTTTACTTAGATTACGTACGCCTCGAGACGTTCGTAGTTTAAGTGTCGGTCATGTTCCGTACTTTCGGGTCGTGACAAAGTTGGTATCAGAGCGTTAGGTTTTAACCTTCGGAGCGTAGGATGACCCTTGGTTGATGGAATAGGAGACTAAAGTAGAGTGACGTACCGTTAGTATGTTCCGCGGCATATTTACGACACGCCACTCCACTTATGAAGCCTTAGGATGTACATTTCCTTGTTCAGTATTATATTCCTTCCTGATCTAGCCTCATCGGTACCAGTTTGGTTTTGCCGCTACGGTTACGGGCAGGGAGAGCTACGGCTAGAGTTGCGGTCAGCACAAGCTTGTCACGAACGAGGACTGACCAGGGCGAAATTCCGGCGACACACGATTGCAGAGATGTGTCTTTTTACTGTGTTTCCGCGCCACGAGCGTTTGGCGGATCGCCTTTATGAGGTTACTCGGAGGTGCTGATCGACACTAGAGAATTGAGCCAATGATGGAGGCCAGCCAGATTTTGATAACCGTTGGTGTGTTGCTTACTCCTGATGATTGAGGCACGGTTCAGCATGCAGACGAGCAAGCCAGTGGTTGCTGCGAGCGACGAGATATCGCCCCATATGTTGGAACTATTGCGGGGCGAGTTGTACGAATAGATGATAGAAGGTCGCTAGTCACCCGATGATGAATGACTAGGACAGGTGGTTCGTTCGCTACCCCGATGCGAGGTCATCAGATAGATTGATTCCAGCTAGAGACGACTTCACGCGGAGACGTTGGGAGTCGACAGAGACGATCGAATGTCAGAAACCTATTTATCCAAGTTTAAAGTAGTCGGAAAGACATGCAGGCAATTCTATGGTCCCTCTAGAAGAATGAAACCCTAACTCGACTTAATGACCGTGTGAAAGCCTTTGAACCTTAGGGTTTGCGGCAGTTCTGCGGCGCCATTAGTGAGGCTTGGGTTTGCCCTTCTACGGCTGGACCACCGATGCTGTGGTATGTACACGATACTATTAAACTGTGCCCAAGATGTTGAGCTCTTGGGGGATTATGAGATTTTGACGACTCGATCGGATGGCTCGACTTAATTCGGATGCTAGGTGGTGAGATGCATTTCTTGGGAGACTCCCGATACGAGGATAGCCGTTGGAGCTCAGTCCATGCAGCATCGACGAGACGAGTCCAAAGCAGACGACATTAGAGAAAAGTGAAGTGGGAGGTTCGTACCAGATCTAGATGTGATGACGTTCCCCTCCGCCGACATCAGAGATGCGATGCGCATGCCGAGGCAGAGTACTGGATATACCTTCCAGAAGGAGTCGCGATGAGTATGCAGTCGTTCGAGAGCAAGATGCAGATATAGGAAAGGACAATGACTTCCGGACAGTTGGCAGAGACGAGACATGGAAAAGACCGTGAGCAGGATTCCTTCCAGGACACTGCTGCAATGATACTTGCACCCAGGATCAGATGTGTCACGTACATTCAGAGAGCCAGAGGCCGACGCCAGTGATATGCTGTCTTACGAGCGGTCGCGATGATTGACCAAGAGATGACCAGAGAAGTGCCAGAACGGAATCGTCCCCGTTAGCACACCTGACAGGGCCGATGAGCCGATGGACCGAAAGATTGGTAATTTACAGTGAAGACCTTGACCCAGGAGTGGTCATGGTTACGCACACCAGCAAGACAGAGTTCATGATCATCGACGAGACGTCCCACTAGTGACCGCGACAGTTGGCCGAGATTCTTAGAGAATGCACTTGAGCGATACTATTCCGCCATTATTGATTTCGATGTTTTGGGTGATTTATTCGCATGATTTGATTTTGATGATTGAGGATTTACGATCTTTGCACAGTGTTGCACTTGATATCGTTTTCGTGCTTGGGTTTCACATGTTTGTGATTTTACGGTTTTAGACATTTGAGTTGATTTTGTGCGTATGCACGCACACGAATTGGTTCCTGCACTCTGTATAGTTATTATATGCTTGCAGTGTGCACTGGATTTCGATTTCGATTGTGATACTCGATATTTGTTTTGTGCACCTTGTGCACCTGATTGATTTTACGCACGTTCGGCGCTTGATATTGGATTTCATGATTTCGTGCACGATGGATGCACCTGATTTGAATTTTCGCGCATGTTGAGCGCATGTCTTGAGATGCGATTTTGGTGCACACCAGATGCACTAAATCGAGATTTTTCGTGCATGTCAGATGCACCTGATTTTGCTGTCAGGCACACATGTTGCCTACGACAGATGTTTCGTGCACACCCGATGCACTTAGATGTTGTTTCTGTGCGCATGTATGGCACATTCATGGATTTTGATTTCCGTGCGCACCAGACGCACGTAGCATTCATGTGCATATTTTGGGGATTGATTTCGTATAGAGCAGTACGTTTTTATGATATTGCTATGTGTTTTTGTACTGAGCAGGACTAGTCAGAGGACAGTACCTGAATATATTTTGCATGCATTGATAGTTATTGAAGGGATTTCCAAAAAGCGAGCTATAGCCTCAGTATTTACCTACGTGTCTGATATGACACGAAATGTTTAAAACAAGGAGACCCTTCTAAATTGTTTCCAAAACGGCGGAACGTACATTTCAAATAAAGGTATATATGTATATAGTTATTTTCTTATGATAGACGTCCGCCACTGTGTAGTGTTATACGCGTTGCACAGCGACTTAAAGAGATTTGGCATGCATTTCCTTCAGATACTTACAGATATAGATTCGATATTTACATGTATAGTTTCGAGTTATGTCATATTGGTTTTGATTTGGATTTGGCATTGATGTCTTCTCCATGACTCCGATGATTGCGGGATGCTTGACGGAGTTTTGATTTGAGTTATATGCTCATTTTTCAAGCGCATGCGCTGCGCTACGATTTGTTTTATGTATTTACAATTTCGGAGCCCCGAGACTTGATGGGTTTTCTTAGATGTTTTAGTATTTGGGGGAGTTTGAATTTAAATTCGGGGACCGAAATTCTTTAAGGGGGGAAGATTGTAACGCTTTGAAAATCGTTTCGGTGAAATTTCAAAACAATCGGTAAAATAAGGGGGTTTTCTGTAAAAAGTCAAAATGCAAATATCTTATTATAAAAATTAAATATACATATTCTAGCTATGTAACTGCAACTCCCGGTTTCGGAAGAGCGTCCCTACAATCAAAAACCCTTCAAATGAGAGGGAATCTGATGAAGTCTGCTACATCGGCCACATCCGTTTAAACCTTCGATACACGGGGCCATTAATCAACTTGGCATCTTCGGAGAGGTGGACGGATAGCACCAATTAGCATCTGCCCTCGGAATTCAGGCCCCGACGTCCCAACGTCCCGGTCGCGTCTTTTCGGCGGAGAACAGATTCTGGCACGCCCGGTTGGATCTCTTCCTCTTTCCACTCCACACTTCGTGTGTCGTGTTCGCGAACGAATCGCGGTTTGATATAGTTGCCCTTGGGTTCAAGGTACTAAGATTTGGTGTCTTGCTCCGTGCAGAAAACAGAAGATCAATGGATTCAACCTGCACCAGCTGCAACTGCAACTCCCATTCCGCCTCATCTGGAGGTGTAACCTACGGGCCTCAAACGGCATCCCTTTTCACAATGCCGGTAGAGCAGGTAACACAGGCTACCACCGAGTTGTTCTTCGGGATTATGCTCCCACTAGTGAGCGTTAACATCCCGCTACTACAAGAAGCGCAGAAGAAGTCGGTCTTTGATCGACTCACCACCACCACGGCCCATTTCAACGGGTCATCCAATGACAAGCCGACAGCATCAGTCTTCGATAGGCTGAGCCTGAACTCCAATGGGCCCTTCAAGAAGCCCACGATACCTGAAGCGGCCATCCCAAAACGGATAGCCATTCCTGCTCTCGAGGTCACCAAAGAAGCTTCTCCTATCAAAGGATCAGTCTTTACAAGGCTGGCCACTCCGGCTTCCACTACTGCCCAAAGGTCTGTCTTTGACAGATTGGATACTGCTTCTCAACGGACATCGGTCTTCAAGAGGCTGACACCGGCGACAACCCTCCGCCAAGACAGGTGGCATAATGAAGTCATCCCCATAGAAAAACCAATACCATCCGCACGACATGCTCGCCGTCGTCACTGGCGTCGAGTAAGGAAGGCTGGGGGAGCTCTCTGTCTGGGTTAACTCCACCAGCTCCAACGGTGGAAATAGATGCTTCTGTTCCAACCGGGAACAACTTTGAATTGCTTAACAAGGTGCGCAGGAACTCTCCTACTGCAGTGCTGAAGGGATCTTCTCCACCCGTGGAGATTACACCGAAGGCGAAGCCGGGGCAGCCCCCTCAGCGGCTGTCCTCCAAAATTTACAAAGTCTGGAGACAGGTCCAGGAATCGGTGATTGACCTGGACTGCTCTCGCCGATCAAAGAAGCTTAAAGCTCGAAAAGGAGAAAACATCTTGTCAAGCCATAAAAAGCGGCAGCCGTATGGGTGCCCGCTGCAATGGCTCCCTCAACGTCAACTGCTCATAAGAGAAGGAGGCCGGAGAAGGCCCCCGTGTCCGCGACGAACCGCAAGGACACCGAGCCTAAATGCCCTAAGTCTGGGGGCATGGTAGTGCACACTATTTATATGGCTTCCGGAAAAGATGAAAGCCGTGCTTCTACGGGTCATCGACAGCTTACCCGATCGATAACGAAAGCTCAGGAACAACAGCAGCAGAAACTTCAGGAGATGCTGACTGCAATGGCCAGTATCCAGAGACCTCAGAGCAGCGTCGGGAGCAAGAAACTGATACTGAATTCCTCCGAAGAATGCTCGATAGGAAAGAAAAAGAGACTGCGGAACAGGCATCCAATATCAAACGAATGGCTCTGTTGTTCCAAGACATGGCTGGGATGATGTTACAGCCGGAACCTCCAGCTGAAGACCCCCCGATTATCATTGAAGATGACAGAGGAGAGACATCGAACCCTCTTCCGGCTCTTTCAGCAGCCAAGGAGGAGATCATCTCTAAAGCCACGCTCGATGATTATATCGCTCAACAAATACGAGCTCACCAGGCGAATGAAGCGGCTGGGCAGATCGTTAAAATGGGACGACCCTATCCGGGCCGGTATGACCAAATAAGGTACCCGCCGGGATATACGATCCCTAAATTCCATGTATATAAAGGGACGGGAAATTCGCATCAGCACGACGCTCAATTCAGATCCTTGTGCGACAATACTGGAGGCGACGATAAACTTCTGCTCCGCCAGTTCGTCGGCAGCTTGTCAGAGACAGCGTTCGAATGGTACTCTGAACTCCCGAACGACTCTGTCAAGAAATTTGCAAAGATGGAGCTGTTATTCACGCAAAGATTCGCAGGCGCTAGCGAGCGTACTCCGATTACCGCACTGATTAATGCCAGGGTAAAGCCAGGCGAAACATGGGTGCAATATGAAATACAGTGGGGAAATTTATGGTCAAAGTGCGAGCAGCGCATCGAAGAAGCACCTGCGGTGGGCATGTTCGTGGGAACTCTTGACCCTCAAGCGACCATCACCCAATTTATGATGTTCTTCAAACAGACCACTTTTCAGTCCTTGATTGATAAGCAGGCCCAAATGGACCAGATGGGTCACAGGCCTTCCTCTTCGAAGCCGGAGCCGCGGAACGAAAAAGGGAAAGGGAAAGCGACTTTTGTCGCCAATGCTCAACAGCAGCCCAGTGGTTCAAAACTAACTGATCGCTTAGAGGAGAGACGGCGATACTATAATGAGAAAATGAAACGCCCTTATTCGTTTCCCCGGGATAAAACAAGGAGATTGTTCGAGCTAGCGGTGCGCAACAGGCTCATTAATTTGCCGAATCCAAAATGACTGTTGCAACCTGGTGAGGCTAATAATCCTAATTATTGCCCCTACCACCAAGCGGTAAGCCATCCAATTGAAAATTGCTTCGTCTTTAAAAGCTGGATCGAAGACCAATACCAACAGGGCAAGTTCGCACTGTCCGAGAATTGGAAAGTAAGCCCGCCTCAACCACATGATCCTAAAAGGGTGGACACAACGAGGGCATCATGCTCTTTTGTAGAGGAAGCTCCATGGGAGGTCGTTCTTTCAGCCAAGACTAAAAGAATGTTGAGGGATCTCCAAACATGCCCGGCAATCAAATGGAAAAATCCGCTAGAATCCGAAGTCATCGAGGGAATGCTGAAGCCGTGCCCAACTCCAAAAATTGGTGGTGATAGTCAAAGTGCTCACACCCAGCCGTCAAAATCTTCGAAGAACAAGAAGAAGGCCAAAAAGCCCGTGAAGCATAGTGACAAGCGCATGGACCTGCAAAAATAGATTGACACGTTGGAAGAATATAACCAGAAGATGCGGACCCCATCCACACTCCAATAATTTCTTAGCCACGTCCTTGAGGACGGAGATGATGACAATGGAGAAGATTCGTCGGACGAGTCTGAGAATTATGTGGCAAGCTGTCATGTGATCTCTCACTCGTTAATAAATGGTGAAGAAGCCCTGAATGCAGAGAAACCAGGGGGCAAATCCTGAGCCTGAACTTCTAGGACCATCAGACGAAATGATTGATGTATTCCTGAACGAAGCCCGTCTTAAAAGCAAAACTGATTGGGAGAGTGAGATGGCCATATTTGAAAAGGCCAAACGCCGGCGACTGGACGAAAGGGTCGAAACACTCTTACCAGATAAAAGTACATCCGCAGCAAATAAAAGCAGGTTCAAGACGAGGAAAAGGTTCGCCAAAGCCATATCAATGGGAATGAAGCTGCCACCCTCCGAAGGAAACACTCCTGATGAAGCGGATGTACATCCTAGCTACTGCTTATATCATCGAAAGATTGCGCATCCCACCGAAGAGTGCAACGCTTTTAAAAATTGGTGGCAGGGATATGTTGTTCACTGACAACATTTCAAGCGGATGAAACGCAAAACTCATCGGGAGCAAAGAAATACGACCGAGGAGCAGATAAGAACTACCGGCAACTGTCGTATGGTTGACGCTGGGGGATCGCAAGTTCTCACATTTGGGAGCGATTCTGATGAAGAAATAGCCCTTGTCCCTCTCTTCAAAGAACCCACCTCCGAGACGGAAGAAATGAATACCTGTGAGAACATTCAGCTGCGCAATCGTATGCTGCCAGAAAAGAATCTTGGACCCGCTAACAGTGGATTAAATAGAAAAGATAAAGGGAAAGAAAAAGTCCCTGAAGATATCGCCCTCGATGATCAATTCGTCAAAGAGCTTGCAGCCAAGGACCCGCCCAAGAAAAACAAGGTGGATTACAACGTCCTAGCATACCTGAGGAAGCTACCCTCACAGCTAAGCATCCTCGACGCCCTTCTGCTATCAAAAGAAGCGAGAGATTCTCTGATCAAGGCGTTACAAGAGCCCGAACAGTTCCAAGCTTTCCTCACCGAAGAAAAGATAAAGGATGAGCTGGAAGAAGTATACATGGCCGATATTACTTTTGGCGATGAAGACCTCCTCCTCGGGACATGTGAGCACAACCGTCCCCTTTATGTCCCCGGATACTGTCATGATATTAAGATCGGCAAAATCTTGGTTGACATTGGGTCCTCCGTCAATCTCCTCAATGTAAGAGTGTTGAAGGAAATATGCATGAGTGTCCAATACCTCGCTCGGGATAAGATCACTATCTCCACGTTTGACTCTCAGTCATCACGGACGCTCCGGTCTGTGATACTGACGCTGTGCTTTGGGCTGCTCGTCACGGACATCAAGTTTCATGTCATTGACGCCAATACTTGCTACAATGCTTTGCTCGGCCGGCCTTGGTTACACGAGTACAACATCATCCCTTCTACACAACATCAGTGTATGGAGTATTTCAAGAATGGTCTCGAGTACACTGTGACAGGGGAACTAAACCCATTCTCCGTAAATGAAGTCCGCAAATATGACGATGCCAAGTACTTCCTTCCAGATTTCGAAGACACGGAGAGATGTCGCAAACCGGAGGACAAGAACAAAGCTATCACTACTATTCCGGTCTTCGGGAGTGATACCGAGGAGGAAGAAGAAATAGTTTATTCAGGGCCGCCCCTATGCAACAAGCCGGGACCGTCCACCCCTATTCTGGTCTTCGGCAGCGACTCGGAAGATGATGTCAATGCCGTATTCTCTGCTAGGCCGTCGATACAAGCCTTCGCTGATGAAGATCAAAGTTTGGAAGTTACAATGGTTCCGCAAGAGCATTACAAGGAGCTCAACCCACTTAATGCCTATAGTGTGGAAGAACTGCAGACATTTTATGTCCCTCCCAGGAGAAGAGATGAAAAGGCGATCCTCTTTTATCAATCTACGGAAACCAAAGTGGAGAAAGAAGTCTGGCATGATGCTGACTTGACACTTGATAGACTTCAGCCCATCCGACTGCCCAGATACTACACAGAAGGATTGAAGAGGCTGTTGAGGCGCCAAGGCATACCCCTTAAGCAGACTGCTCGACAAGCTCAGTTCTACAACAGGATCTGGAATGTCCCCGGAACTCAGCGAAAGTTGCCCAACGGGAGAATGGAAACAATCAGGCTTGGATATGTTCAATCCAAGAAACAAGAGCGAGTCCATGGAAGCTACGTCATACATAACTTCGATGAAGAAGAAGATGCTCTGTGGGAAGATGCTAACCCTGAACCAAAACGAGCTCCCACCGTAAAAACGCCAAGTCCGTCTTTCGAAAAACAAATGGATAAGCTTATAAGGGAAGAGGGTCAAAAGGTTCGAGACGACCATAATCACGAAATGACCATCTACGAGAAAGCCAGGAAGCAGCGCCTCCTTCAGCAGGCTACGGAAAATGACGATACCCTTTGTCGCCAGCCCGTCATACAAAAGACCCGACGCAGAGGCAAAAATAAACCAAAGAACAGAAAAAGCGTTCGACAGCAACAAAGCGGGACCAAGAAGCCACGCGATCGAGAATCGAGCAGCCGGGAGCCGTCTCTTATAAAAAAGATGGGTCGAGAATATTCTTTTCCCCAAGACAAGACAAGGAAGATACTCGATCTTGCCCTAAAACATCAGATGATTACCCTCCCGGAGTCCAAGCACCCCGAGCAAGCAAACGAAGTCTCTCATCTCGACTATTGCTCCTATCACCGAGCAATAGGACACCCTCTTGAAGAATGCTTCACCTTCAAGAACTAGGTCGAAGACCAATACCAACTCGGCAAGTTCACTTTATCCAGCAGCTGGAGGGTAACCCCGCCGCAGGAGCATGAACCGAAAGCCACGAGAGTAGAACCAGATCAATATCGGTCTTGGAAGTGATCTCGCACCTGTCACATGATAACGGTGTCAGGAAAAAGAATATGCGAAGATACGGCTGATCTCCCCTGGTGCTTCGAAAACGATGATGACGAGGTGATTTCAGAATTTCCACCAGCGCCAAAAGAGCCGGAAGATGGGATACATATTACTGCAGATAACCTCAAGAAAATCGACTTTGGAACGGCAGACGACCCACGGCCGACGTTCGTCAATGAGCTGTTGTCTGAAGAAAAAGTGGCTACGCTCGAAAACGTGCTCATGCAGTATAAAGATTGCTTCGCATGGAACTATTCCGAGATGCCCGGATTGGATCCAGAAATAGCCGTCCACAAATTGGCGATATCTCCGGACGTCAAGCCGATTAAACAAGCACCGAGAAGAATGCGGCTTGAGCATGAGATGAGCATCAATGCCGAGGTCAAGAAACTAATCGACTCCAGCTTCATCCAAGAGATACAGTATCCTGACTGGATTGCCAACATACCCGGTGATGAAGAAAAATGGGACGGTGCGCATCTGTGTGGGCTTTCAGGATCTCAACAAAGCTTGCCCGAAGGACGACTTTCCCGTACCGATCACGGAGCTGATGATAGATAATACGTCCACTCATGAAGTTTTCTTCTTCATGGATGGGTCATCAGGGTACAATCAGATAAAGATGCATCCCGAAGACCAGAAGCATACCGCTTTCCGAACCCCTTTGGGCATATTCTGCTACAAGGTGATGCCTTTCGGTCTGAAGAATACGCAAAGCAGTGCCACTCGTGCCAAATTCATGGGGACTTCATCCACCAGCATCCAAATCCGCTACATCCGACGGTGGCCAACTGGCCGTTCGAAATGTGGGGAACTGACATAATCGGGCCCATCGAACTGGCATCGTCCAGAGGACATCGGTTCATATTGGCAACAACTTATTACTTCTCCAAATGGGCAGAAGCAGTACCGTTGAGGGAAGTTAAGATGGAGAATATCCTCCATTTCTTCAAGACACACGTCATTTATCGGTTTGGCACTCCGCGGCGGATTATCTCCGATAACGGGCCAGCCTACAGGAGCCATAGGATCAGCCGCTTCGCACAACAGCATAACATAGACTGGAGATACTCTTCAGTCTATAATCCTTGAGCTAACGGTCTAGCTGAGGCTTTCCACAAGACCTTGGCAAAGATCGTGAAAAAGACGGTGTCTCGAAACAAGAAGGACTGGCACGAGAGACTGCATGAAGCTCTCTTGGCGTATCGAACTACGTTCAAAACGGCCACGAACACGACGCCGTACGCGTTGGTATTCAGTACGGAAGTGGTACTCCCCCTCGAGATAGAGTTACCCTCTCTACGAGTGGCAGTTCACTACGAGCTAACATACGAGGAAAACGCTCACCTTCGGCTTGAGGAGCTCGATATCCTTGATGAAACCCGGCTCATAGCGCAACAAAACTTGGAGGCTTATAAAGCGAAGATGACGCACTCATATGAAAGGTTGATTAGGCCGAGAACATTCCGCCAAGGCGAACTCATGCTGGTGGTTAAAAGACCTATGATCCCCAATCGTGCCAAACGGGGGAAATTTGAGCCGAACTATGAAGGCATGTACATCATAGACAAAGTTTACCAGGGTGGAGCCTATCTACTCATGGACATGCATGGTGAAAGACCTTTCAGGCCAATAAATGGTCGCTTCCTAAAAAAATACTACGCTTAACGAGTCACGGCCTAGCTCAACGATAGATGACGACGCCTATGTCCGCTCGCTATCTTCCTAAGCACAAACTCTGTAAGTAGTAGCCGGCTTTCGGACCGAAACGTCCTTAAACTAACGATGGACCACTATGTCCTAAAACTGGCTGCGGACCGAAACGTTCTTAAACTAACGATGGACCACTATGTCCTAAAACTGGCTGCGGACCAAAACGTCATTAAACTAATGATGGACCACTATGTCCTAAAACTGGCTGTTGACCGAGACGTTGATAAACTACTACGGACCACAGCATCCCAAGGCTGACACAAAAAAAATAAAAAAAATAAAAAAAAGAAAACGGTATGTCCATAACCGAAATGGGCACGGATGAAAACCCGAAAGGGCTCCGTGAGTAAAAACGGCAGGGCTACCGGCGAGTTTTGTGAAAACCTGAAAGGGCGCAATCTCGTTAAAAGACACTTGCAAGGCCCTCTCGACCTTGTGAGGAGAAACTACCTGCGTGAGATCCTTACGACTCACAAGGGAACAACACACTGAGGGATCCCCACGATTCCTAAGGAGAAATTACACTTGCGAGATCCTCACGACTCGTAAGGAGAACCCCCCTACGAGACCCTCACGGCTCATAGGATTCAAAAGACTTAAGCTACAGGGATCTGAACCTGTTCTTAAGCAGCCATCACAACCTCCAATGCTGCCCTACAAGCGGTTCAGTATTAACCCTTGTATACAATCCACGGGCGCGAATAAACATTTCCCTAACAAAGTCCCGCCCGCGACTAGGGATATGTTTATACGGTGAACAGCTCTTGTAAGTGCTCTCGACTTAGAAGGAGAAAATACTCTTGTAAGATCCTTACGACTCACAAGAAGCCATACACTTAGGAATCCTCACGATTTTTAAGGAGAAAACGCACCTACGAGATCCTCACGACTCGTAGGGAGAAATACCTTTATGAGATCCTTACGGCTTATGAAGTCAAAAGCCTTAGTCGACAGGATCTTAACCCTGTTTGCTAAGCCACCTTTGTTCAACATCGACAGAGGCAAATGATGATTCGCTCCTGGCAATATCCTAGTTGTAGCGATGCTGATGCCGAAATCGGTGTCAAAACTCGCAGCGAAAAGCCAGCAAGCCATAAATGCATATGAAATAGCCGAAATGATGGGGCAACTTGCAACAAAATCAGCAAGTAAAAATGTATGCATACAAAATAGCCAAAATGATTGGGTACCACGAAAAATAGCCGAAATGATTGGGCAATCGCGACTCTTGCGATATAAAAGCTGAAATGATAGAGCATCGCGAAAAGAAAAATATATAAAATGAAACTTTTTGCCCTACAGGTGAGATCACATCGATACCTGTATACAATCCAGGGGCGCAAACAAAGAGGGAACCACACCTTCCCTCCCCAGGCTCCATCAGAAGAAGAAGCCAAATCTCAACGGTTCACAGACAGCCTGAAGATCATCTCAACATTCGTCTTATTACAACAGACGCAACATCAAGCAAAGCGGAACCGTGGCAATTCCCAGTTCTATGACTCGGCGGTGCACAGATGGCCGAGAGTCAAACCCCGACTCCGTGAAATGCGGATAAAGTCAACCCTTCCTGGTCACGTGGAACATGGCCTATGTCAATCCTGACCCCATAGAAAACATCTAGAGCGGAGCCTGGTCCTCGCAGAACACGGCTATGACCCCGTGGGAAGTATCCAGAGCAAATTCCTGGTCATGTGGAACACGACCTATGTCAATCCTGACCCTATGGAAAACGTCCAGAGCGGAGCCTGGTCCTCGCAGAACACGGCTATGACCCCGTGGGAAGCATCCAGAGGAAATTCCTGGTCATGTGGAACACGACCTATGTCAATCCTGACCCCGTGGAAAACATCCAGAGCAGAGCCTGGTCCTCGCAGAACACGGCTACGATCCCGTGGGAAGCATCCAGAGCAAATTCCTGGTCACGTGGAACACGCCTATGTCAATCCTGACCCCGTGGAAAATGTCCAGAGCGGAGCTTGGTCCTCGCAGAACACGGCTATGACCCCGTAGGAAGCATCCAGAGCAAATTCCTGGTCACGTGGAACACGGCCTATGTCAATCCTGACCCCGTGGAAAACGTCCAGAGCGGAGCCTGGTCCTCGCAGAACACGGCTATGACCCAGTGGGAAGCATCCAGAGCAAATCCTGGTCCCATAAAACACGGTTAAAGTCAATCTTGACCCCGTGGGAAATGGTCAGAACAACTCCTGACTCCGTGAAATGCGGATAAAGGTAAACTCACCCATCACTTACGGGTCCTCACGACTCGTAAGGGAGCAAACTCTTTTGTGAGATCCTTACGACTCTCAAGAGAAAACACACTTAGGAATCCGCACGATTCTTAAGGAGAAATCACACCTACGGGATCCTCTCGACCTGTAGGGAGAAAATTTTTTATGAGATCCTAACGGCTCATAAAGTTGAAAAGCCTTAGGAGGCAGATCTTAACCTGACTCCTAAGTCATCGCTGTCCTACAAGGAAATCAAAATAAATTGTCCACAAAATGCATTTATTAAAAGGGACACATCATCATGAAGCAAAATATGTCTTTTATTCATGAATCAAAATGAATACAAGGTACAATTTATGAAAGAATCAAAAATACTCTTATTTAGGAGTATGTACAAAAGAAGAATAAAAAAATATACAATTCTTCAAGCTGGCGGATGATTCAAAAGGTTCATCAGTTCATCCTTCTTTTCTTGGGCTTCTGCTTCAAAATTGACTATGGCTGCGAGACGGGCATCCGCTTCTGACTGTTGGGCCTGATGCGAGGCAAGCCGGCCTTCAAGCTCCTGCTCAGTAGCTTTATGAGCATCAACCATTGTCCGGGTGAAGATAACAGCTTTATCAACAGCCACCACGTCCTTGAAGCTCCTGCCAAAGTTTATATGCGTGGGTGGTCTTAGCTGTAAATTCGGCTTGAAGCTCCTTGAGCGCGGTTGAAGCCAGCTTCCTCTCTGAGAACTTTCGGCGAAGCCTCTTTTCACAGGAAAGCGTATTAGCAGCGCACCACTTAATCAGCCCCTGCAAGCATGTCTTCGTAGCCACCACCTCCGAAGGAAGGCGCGCGCATTCAAGACTATACAAGCAAGCCTCCACTCGACGACAAAATTCGACCCAGACTTGCACAAATGCTTCACTGTGATAAGTGGCAAGAAAGGGGAGAGAACCGTTGGCTTCAGCAGCAAATTCTTCGGCTGTGAGCAAGCTACCAACACGAAGGTCTTCGATCAACGCTAACAAAAAGTGAAGGCTTAACTTGGCCATACGTTTGGATGCACGCAGCGCATGAGGGCCAAACGGCATGAGAATGCGAGTCTCCAACGGGGTAAAAGTAGGCAGAGCTGTTAAAAATTGATAAATGATCAGTGAAGGTAGCAAACAGAGGACAGATGCAAAGGCGTCGAAACTTTACTTACCCACGTTTATACAAGAAGAGTCTGAAAGATCTCCAGGCCCATTGAGGACCTCAACCTCATCATCAGCTTCCAGAACTACAGAAGACATGAACATTGTTACATGAAGAAGTAACAGTATCGAGAAAGGAGCAAACAATGCTAACCTTGTCCGGAAGATAGAATGATGCGCTGAGGGGATATCGCCTGTGGAGCAACCAATTCCAGCAGACGCTGGAAAGACTTCCTAGGAGACAGACCAGCGATGGACGCCGCCAATTCCCGTAGCTCTGAAAAGACAGAAAAGTTCAGATAATGAACAGAGCGTTAAAATAAAAGGTAGAACAATACCTTCGATGCTCTTCCTACTCTGGGTTGGAGGGATAGCTGCTTCGGCGGCCTCCTCTATGCCCCCAAGGACATCATCGGGGATGTGGGCCGGTATAGTAACTTCCGATGGAGGAGCAGTGACCATCGCTACAGGCTCCAATGGAAGGACGGTGGCCTCGACTACCTGTCCCGCAGTCTCCTGGCCATCCCCAGAGAGATCCATTAAATCCGCGGCCAATGAAGATGCCTCTTCCGGAGGAGCTAGCACCTGTGGAGCAGGAATCACCGAGGGAAGCTCCATCGCAAGAACAACAATTGCATCGACCCCCTCCACACTGACTAGTGCCTCATCGGGGATATTTGCAGAGTCCATAGTCAGGATGCGACCTGGACTCAGATTCTCTTCCGTCAGCGAAGTCCCTGCAAAGTTTGCACGAGGATAAGGATATGTATATATATAAGTAGTGCAAAATACTACAAAAGGCTATATAAGTGTACCAATGCGCAAAGGAGCTTCTAGTACGGCTTGTTCAAGCCGACGCTCCTTCCTGAGGAGGTATGCCCCCCGAGGTTCGAGGGTAGACTCGTGGCCACCGGTCCACAATGAAAGTGCATCTTCAACGTCGGCTGAGACAGACTGCTTAAAGGCTCTCTCGCCCCTTCTTCCAAAGGATCTATGAATATCCGCCGTATCGATGGAGGATTTTCGTAAAAGATGACGGCAGGATAAGGTCTCTTCGGGATCCTTACATTCTCGGATTCATCCTGTGAGCGTCTTATAGCCTCAGCCAATTGTGCGGCTTCTTCGGCAGATGAACCAGGAAAAAGAAGACTGTCTTCCGGCGGACTAGTAACGATCTTCTTCCCCCGCTTTGGCCCAGAGCCAGTGATAGTAGGAGATCGCTTCCTTCCCCTTGCCGCCCGCTTTTTGAGCCGCTTCTCGGTTTTGACAGGGAGGGAAGACTTCTTCAGGACCTCCGCCAAGGGGATATTATCATCAGAGCTAGGTTTTACCTCCGGAATCGTTACGGTATCCGTCATCGGCCGTTCAAGCGAAGCCTCTGTTGGAAATGAGACGTGAAGTCTTTCCTCCTCCCCGAAGGTTTTAAGCGAAGCAGCAATAGCTTCTTCTATGGAAGCACCTGTTAAAACAGCAGGCGTCAGTCAGAGCATGATATAAGAATGAACAGCGAAAAGATAAGGGTAAAGCATACCTGACTGCACAAGGGCGGCCAGTTCTTTTTCGAGGATGGCTGACTGTGTGGAAGCTTCGATGGTAACCTCCAAATTGGTATCATCGAGCATCCCGAATAAACCCTCATTGGTCCTATATTCGCTCAAGCCTTCGCTAGACGGAGCAGGGGGCGTCGAGCCTAATATGGTGTCAAAAGAAAGTACTTGTTTCTTTTTCTTCTGAGGTCGGGTGCCGGTGGCCGATAACAAAGTTTTGCGTTTGGTAGACGCCCTCGGACGACGAGTCCCAATTTCTTTTCCTATATCCAACTCGGGGGACGCGGCAACCACCTCTTTTTCAGGCGCGCTGGATAGGGGCAACCCGCACGTAGGACTTAGCACATGTGGAGGCTCAACTGCAGTGACCTCTCTGAGAGGAGGATGAACAATGTTCCGTCGCTTCAGAGGAACATTTCGGTCACCAGCCGGCACTGCACCCTTGCGATCAAGCAACAATCGCTTTTCCTTCCTAATGACGGCACCCATCGAATGTTGGTACCACGCCACATACACATTCAAGGCTTGCGGAACACAACTCGGTTCGTTGATGAAGAAGTTAGACCCTGTGTTCAAGCGCATAAAATGATGTAGTGCGCTCCGAGTACCCTCCTCAATGGCAGTCGGTTCTGCCAAGAAAGCCTCGAATGGGACGCCCTGATTGTAGCTTAACTGTTGGGTGAAGCGATGCGGGTTATACCTCATGAATAAAGTCGAGTGATTCATCTTGAATACGAGAAAGCCCGGTCGGATAGAGTACAGATGAATAATTTCTCGAGCTTTCAAGACGGAGACCCCATCCTTAAATATGTCCTGCAAGGGCAGCGCCGTCTTCCCCGATTCCTGGCCAACGGTCAAAATTTTATCAGTAAAAGACATGCCAGCTCCAACAGTGCGCGGGCGAAGAAGCAAGCCTCTAGCTTCCCATTGTGTTGGAGTCACAATAGAGGCGCCAACCAGTCGCATGATCCGAGGGAACCTACACCTGTCATAAAAACTCGGCCTCTTGTGGATGCCAAAAACGCCTAGCACGTGTAGCTCGAGCCATGACGTAAAATAATGCATCGGGAAATTTACCGACTGCACCCCTGGCTCAGTGGTATCAGTGGCCAGGCTGAGGCCGTGATACACATAGGCTAACCCAGCGATCCTTACAGCCACTTGTATCCCAGCAACCATCCGATGCACAGGATAAAAGACGGACGGCCTCATACGGCGAGGGTGCATGGGAAGCGCAAACCAACTCAGCCATAACCCAAGAAACACTAAAAATAACGTTTCTTCATCAATCCCAGGAGCCGCCAGCTCTGCAAAAGGGATGACCGGGGTATCGGGTAGAAAGTAGCTCTTATGATCCACCTCCGCCACCGGCAGGTTGCCCAAACTTAAGCCGAAGGGATCGTCAAGACTGGCGAATTTCTCGACTTCTTCCTTCAATACTTCTGGACGAAGAAAATCGGCGATAAAAGCCATAAAATTAACTCCACAACCTTCGGATGCAAGAAAGAGGTTCTCATAGATATTCAACACCTTTATCAAACTCGGAAATTGGTGTAGAATAGCGTTCTTGGGAGTAAGATCCATTACCACTGATTTGGTGGCGAAAACATACTCATCCGGGGGAAGCAATTCCTCATAATGTTCTCCACTAACGGGTAAACCTGAGACCTCTGCAAATTCCTCCAAAGAAATGGAGACTTCTCTATCTGACAGGAGGAAGGTGTGGGTCGGAATGTTCCACTGCTCCAGAAATGCCCTGACCCACCATGTAGGAGGTGTGGAATATTGAAACAAAGAAGTGTAAACGGCGGGATACAATCCGAGCTTCATCAACTGTGATTTCTTCGCCGATAAAATATACTGAGCCCACTGCAAATACCCGGCTGGGTGACGGGGAGTTATTCCTACATATGGTTGTCCCCAAATGCACGACTCGCCCTGACATATGCGCCGCCCTAGGATGTCCAAAGCCACCGGCTGCTGCACAGATACTGCGGCAATAGAAGGCCGAAGAAGGCCCTCTGAAGTCCAGTTGACCTCCTCCACAGTGTAATTTATCGGAGGTGCATCTGCATAAGCGATCGCTGAAATAGGCTCTGAAGGTGTCGCACAGGAAAAGCTCTGTCGGCCCATGATAATTTGATCATACCATTTACCCCATAATGAAGACTCTTGTTCTCCTGGTCATGGTCTTTTATCAACGCAAAAACCTCGCGGTCTACAGGTGCTTCAGGGAACCCTCCTTCTGAGCGAATGAACGGGAAGGAGGTGTCGGAAGACATAATACCTGCGCAGAAAAGAACGAATTTTCAGCCGCCAATGCTATAAATTAAATTCTGTTATAAAGTTCTATAAATCCGTACCGCGCTGCAATGCAATACTATAAATCTGTACCTTACTGCAATGCAGTTAAAAGGGACCAAAGGAGACCCACAAAATCTAGATGACATTTCATCATTAATAAAAACAGCCTCATCATTGGATGAGGCTGTCATTAAATGAGGAAATCCTCAAGAGATTCTCATTAAATGAGAAATCCCTTGGGCAGAGGAGTAAAACTCCCATTGAGAGCAGCGCTCTTCACTAGACAGACATCTGTCAAAATCTAATGATGAAGGAATAAAATTCCTCGAGAAAAGCCTTGCTCTGAGAAGATGATGGAATAACCGATCAAAAATAAAATTTCATTTTTGATCTTCAAGATCCATACTCTCAAGAGTTCTTCTATATGATCTGAAAGGAGCAAAGCTCCATTAATGGATTAAGAAATCATAAGCAAGATCCTTTTAGAGAGCAAAGCTCTGTTAATAAAACCCTAAAAAGGATTTTTTTTAGATCAAATATCTATGAAGAGCAAAGCTCTGTTAATGGGTGAAACCCTAAAAGGCATTTCAAAAAGATTTAATCTTTTACCTAATCTGAGTTCTGTCCTTAAAAATTCTTAAGAAGAAGAGCTGCGCTCTGAGGAAGAAAATAATTTCTCAAGAAAGATTGAAGATGAACAGAAGTCATTCCAAGGGCCAAGGGTCCTATTTATAAGCACTAAGCGTCGTTTCAATTCCTCGGTTGATCCAAGAGTCGAGATGTTGCCACCGCTGCACCCATGTGTGGGCCCCGTGTGCGCAACGATGGGAGGGCATTTGTTTCCCCAATTAGAGCAAAGCTTTATTTAAAATTAAAAATTTAAATTAAAGTTGCGCTTTTATAAAAGCGCTGCACTACAACTAGCGTACCCCGTGCAAAGCGCATAGGCGCTAGCACTAAATGCGCTGCGCTCCAAGTAGCGCACCACGTTCAAAGCACGTGTGCGCTAGCGCTAAGCGCTGCGCTCCAAATAAGCGCACCATGGGCAGAGCGCATAAGCGCTAGCGCTGGAACTAAATGTTCCTCACCGTTGGATCAAATATCCAACGGATATGATTAAATCATCAGTTAACAAGAATGAGATTCTGTTGAATCTTTCCAAACAGAAAAGATTGTGCCCTGAATTTGGAACACCGTTGGATCAATGATCCAATGGTAATTAAAAATCACTAAAATACAGAACAAATTCTGTAAGAGGGAAAGATTTCTCAATCTTGTTAAAACAAGAAGATTATCTTCTGTAAACCAGAAGCCCTTGGATCAAAGATCCGACGGTGGGGAAATTCCCAAATCAATTAGAGAATAAATCTCTTTAACTGATTCAACAAATCAGCTTCCCCTATATAAAGGACCCAAGACTTCAAGTCTTACAGAGAGGAACCCCCCATAAACTTTGAGAAAATCTCAAGAAGAAGAAGTAGCTCTCGGCAAAAGAAGATTTTTCTTCAAGGTAAAAAGAATGGTGATGAACAAAGAGATGAAATCATCTCATAATTAAAAAGAAGAATTCTATTCTTAAAAGATCATAGATCTACAAAGACCAAGGTCTTTTATAAAGAGATCAAAAAGATTTCATCATAAGACAAAGAAGTACTTACTTCACAGATCATAGATCTATAAGACAAATTGTCTTTCTGAAATCATGAACATCTCATTATAAAGGGGGGAGAATTATTCAATTCTTTTAAGATCACAGATCCATAAAGGCAAAGCCTTTCATCAAAAAGAGATTGAAATATCTCCTATAAACTAAGAACTTTGTTCTTAGAATCTTGAGACAAAGTCTCTTATCAAAAAGAAGATAATTTTCAGAGCGCGAAGTTAACCTAAGAAGAGCCTTAGCGCTCCTAATTTAAAAGTGCCTTAGTGCTCTTCATCTAGCGCAAAGCGCTGCAGTGCAATAGCACTTCAAACACAGCGCACTGCGCTCATTGGCTAGCGCTCAGCGCTAGGCGCGCCACGTGCACTAAAAGTGCTTTGCGCTCATTATATGGCACCAACGCCAAGCGCCTCAACGCTTCAATTATAGCGCATCTGCGCTCTTCACTTAGCGCTAAGTGCATCAGCGCTTCACATCTGGTGCAAAGCGCCAAGCGCACTAGCGCTCTAACCATAACGCACTGCGCTCATCGACTGGCGCTAGTGCCAAGCGTGCAACCTGCTTTTATGTGCGCTTGGGCAGAACATAAATTCTTCTTTGAATAAGCCCCAGAGCTATGATGAATGCTCAGCATTCAGTAAAAGACAAACATTGTTAGAAGCTAAATCAATGCTCAGCATTGTTAAAAGGGCCGAGCTCAAACAAATGCTTAACAGCCCAAAATAAATGTTAAATATTTTAACGTGATTAGACTTAGCCTAAGACTGGCCATAAGTCCTCAATTCATATTTAACTGAGCCCATGTGCTCATAATTGATCTCAGTCCCAAATTGGACTACAGATCTCCCAACCAACTTGGTTCAAGGGTACATCTATTCACTCTTCTGATATTTGGCGTTGTAATCCTTTAACGTCTTCAGAGAGGTGACGGGTCCCGACAATCAAACATTTCATGGACTGTGGGGTCCTTACACTCACGGACTATGATGTCCTTAACCTTGACTGTGAGGTCTTAACCTTGACTGTGAGGTCTTTAAACTCATGGACTATGACGTCCTTAACATTGACCGTGAGGTCTTTAAACTCACGGACTATGACGTCCTTAACCTTGACCGTGAGGTCTTTAAACTCACGGACTATGACGTCCTTAACCTTGACCGTGAGGTCTTTAAACTCACGGACTATGATGTCCTTAACCTAGACCGAGATGTCCTTAAACTAACATTGGACCATTATGTCCTTAAACTGGTAATCGACCGCAATGTCCCTAAACTAAACAATAGAGTTCAAATGCTCTCTTGTTGGATCTAAACGATCCCGTTAAGTTGATCTTAGTCTAAAATTAGACTAACGTATCCTTAACAAACGTTTAAGTTGATCTTAGTCTCAAATGAGACTAACGTATCCTTAAACCCAACCCCCAAACCCAAATCTAAGAAGATACGGATTTGGACTAACCCACATCCTACGGGCGACAACATAAATTAGTCTCCGTATACAATCCACGGGCAACCAAAAACAAAACAAACACCCACGACAAGAAGTGACCATCTGGAGAAGGAGAAAGTGGTTACCGTGATGCGGTAGCGTAATTAACTGCAGGGGCTTGCGCCTGCAGGGAAGAGCGTCCCCACAATCAAAAACCTCTCAAATGAGGGGGAATCCGACGAAGTCTGCTACATCGGCCGTATCTGTTTAAACCTTCGATACACGGTGCCATAAATCAACTTGGCATCTTCGGAGAGGTAGACGGATAGCACCAATTAGCATCTGCCCTCGGAATTCAGGCCCCGACATCCCAACGTCCCGGTCGCGTCTTTTCGGCGGAGAACAATGAGTTGGATTCTCATACCCATCATGTCCCTTCTATTGAAAGTGAACATCTTCCTATACATTTAACCGATCATATTCTTACCACCGACCTATCCGATATGCAAAACGAAATCCGGCCTTCATTTCCCACTTCTGGTTCAACAAAGCTCGACACACAAGTTTGTTTACCCATTTCATTACTCACTTTCTTTGGTTCTTCTAATCTTCTTTCAACTCCTCCAAGTTTTGATGAATCACGCTCCGATATTTCTAATTCTATGATTCTTGAAAGACCATTTGATTTAGACTCTTTTGAGAATAAGGTAGATGTGCTTTTCGAGGCTCCTACCTCCATAATTTATGACAAATCAAGTGTGCTGAATTCTGCCGAGAAAAGGATTGACCTTGAACTTTCAGTCTTCCTAGAGAATCTGTTTATTCCACTGATTCTTTTTTTTTCCGATGGGATCATCATCGATGAAAGTTTCGAAAATATTTTCGCTGAAGAACTCGTGTTTCTTAAAGACTTGGATGTTGTGATGAATCAACCTCCATTGGAAATTCGTGCGCCTCCATTTGAGTCCGGAGAAGTTGAACCACCACCCCTTCTTATTTTTCCATACGGGAATGCGACTATTCCACCCATTCCTAATCATTCACATTCTCGTTTTCGTTCATACTCAATTTTTCGTCTCTACCAACCGAGACGTAAATCTTTTCGATCATACCTCTTATCTCCTCCCCATTTCTTCACGTCTATCTGTGACATGATCATCTACCAACCATGGTGTTATATTGATAAAATATTCGAATGGTTGGTGTTGACTTTTGGTCTTTGTAAAGCTTTGCATAGATCAATAATTTTACCCCCCCCTATAATTTTAAATGCTTAATACTGTTTCACTCAAGTTGTGGGGGGAGAAAAATATTTTGGCTCTTGAAAGAATTTTTTTTTACACAATTGTGAGCCAAAAATAAGTTTTGGGGAGGATTTCACTATCATTGAATTTTGTCCCCTTTTGCTAATAATTGAGAACTTTTTCCTCCCAAGACTACAGGTCTTGCGCTTAAAATTCAGATTCTCGGTCCACTTGATGCAAAACAGTATATATGCATTACAAATTTAGCAAATTTCCTTCAGCACCTTCACGTTGAGAAGGTTGACGGAGGACCCGTTGTCGACCAGGATCTTCCCTATCTTAATGTCGTGGCAGTACCCGGTGACATATAAAGGACGGCTGTGCTCGCACGTTTTAAGGAGGAGATCTTCATCGCCGAATGTGATGTCGGCTGTATGAACCTCTGCCAGCTCGTCCTTCATCTTTTCTTTTGCAAGAAAAGCTTGGAACTGATCAGCCTCCTATAATGCCTTGATCAGAGAATCTCGTTCCTCTTTGGACAGGAGGAGAGCATCCAGTATGCTCAGTTGTGAGGGTATTTTTCTCAAATGTGCCAGGACATTGTAATCCACCTTGTTTTTCTTAGGCGGATCCTTGGCTGTAAGCTCTTTGGTGACTCTATCATCGAGGGCAATTTCCTCAGGGACTTTTCCCTTCTCCTTGTTTTTTTTGCTCGAACCCTTGTTTGTCAGTCCGAGATTCTTTTCAGGCAACGTACGGTTACGCAGCTGAATGTTCTCGTTGTTCTTATCCTCTTCTTCTTTTCCAGAGGTGGATTCTTTGAAGAGAGGGCCGAAGGTTATTTCTTCCTCAAAATCACTCCTGAATGTTAGAACTTGAGATTTTCCTTTTGTCGAACTGGTATCAACCATATGATAGTTTCCAGCCATTCCTTCATGCTCGTCTGTCGCGCTTCTTTGTTGTCAACGGGTTTTGCGCTTCATCCGCTTGAAGTTTTGCCGGTGAGCAACTTATCCTTGCCACCACTTCTTGAAGGCATTGCACTCTTCGGTGGGGTGTGTGACCCTCCGATGGTATAAGCAGTAGTTCGGATGTACATTCGATTCGTCGAGGCACGTACTCCTGGGAGTGTTTTCCATGAGAGGAGACAGCTTCATTCCCATTGACAGGGCTTTGGCGAACTACTTCTATGCTTTGATCCTGCCCTTGTTTGTAGCAGGTGTGCTTTGGCTTGGGTGGAGTATTTTACGACTCATTCTTACCGCAGCTTCTTCATCCTGACGCCGACGCTTGGTCTTTTCGTATATGGCCGTTTCACGTTATCGCTCAGCTTTGCTCTTTTGAAGGGCTTCGTTTAGCAGCCTGTCAATTGGGACTTCTGATAGTCCCAGGGATTCTGGCACCGGTCCTCCCCTAAGTTCCTCTGCGTTGATTTCCGACGCCGAGGGAGTTTCTTCATCTTTTAATGACGAGTAAGAGACCATGTGGCAATTCGCAACATAATCTTCGGGTTCTTCTGACGAGTAATTTCCCTCATCAATGTCACTGTCTCCGCTCTCAAAAATATGGTTGAGAAACTCTTCGAGAGTGACTGGGGTCCGCACCTTCTGATTGTACTCCTCCAGTGCGTCGATGTATTTTTCTGGGTCCATGTACTTGTCGTCGTACTCGGCAGGCTGCGCAGGCTTCTTGGTCTTCTTCTTTTTCTTCGAAGACTTTGAAGGCTTGACCTGGGTGTTTTGCCCATCGTTACCAGCTTTTGGTGTTGGGCGCGGTTTAACCATTTCCTCAATGATCTCGGGCTCCAGCGGGCTTTTCCACCTGATCGCCGGACATGCTTGAAGTGTAGGGTTCCTATGAACGACAACAAGATTTCGGGAGGCATCATCCATGCCATTTTAAAATTTTTGTCGCTTTAAAGAACCCTAAACTAAGATCTTTAACTAGAGAATCATACGAAACATATTGTAAACTACTTTACAATTAAGTGATTTGGGATTACAACCTTTGTAGTCCGGTCCTTCACTTCTTTAGCTCTTTGTAGTAGTCCGT
Organism: Agapanthus africanus; assembly: GCA_030015575.1. Taxonomy (NCBI): domain Eukaryota; kingdom Viridiplantae; phylum Streptophyta; class Magnoliopsida; order Asparagales; family Amaryllidaceae; genus Agapanthus; species Agapanthus africanus. The sequence continues at coordinate 830,223,823 of JASDDO010000024.1, read as the reverse complement.
TCGCCCCAAGTTGCGATCTTGCAGACTCTCGAACGGCTCCACAAGAAGAAAGATGCATGCCTGCTTGAAGTCTTCCAAGTTGAAGATGATCTACGTCGAGGAGTCACAAACCCAAGCTACCCTCTTCACTAATGTGGGATTAGTGAAGCTATCACCCTATACAAAATTGCTAATCTAGTAGAGGATGATGAAGTGGGATTTTTGCTCACTGTAGAATTACTTTTCTCATTTGTTTTAAGCTTCTCTCAAAACCTAGAGAGCTCTCTTGAGTTTTGAGGAAGAAGAAGCAAATAATAGATGTGAGAGAGAATGGCAACCATGGGTGAGAAAATATCTAATATCTCATGTAAAGACTTAACCATGAATTTAGATAATGGTTGGGTTAACAAATATCAAGTATAAGACAAAACTAGCAGACTAAATCAATGGGTCTCCAAGCCTCATGAAGCTTCATGCCATGTGACAAATTTCCAACTAATAATTGTTTTATTCTAAATAAATAAACCCTACACTATCATTATCATGGTGTAGGTCTCATACACCCATATTGCATGTATCATCAACCATGACACATAAATAAAACACAATTAATATATATCACATATATATCAAGTGTGCACATGTGAGAAAAAGAAACGCTTAAGTGAGCTAATTTTAGTTAATGTAAATTGATATATCATATATATAATTATACATTAAATCATTAAATCAACACTTGATTTAATAATCCGGTTATATCTTATATGACCGACTAATATAATTTGTATCAACTTATCGAACCAACACTTGATTCGATAACCCGGCTATCTCTCATATAACCATCTGATATTGTATCGACTTATCGAATCAACACTTGATTCGATAACCCGGCTATATATCATATAACCGATAGATACATTATATCGCGATAATAGAATACGGTATCATATACTCGTATTAATCTCGGTCCCGCACATATCACATATGTGCTCCTACTTCGTTTTGCCTGAGCTAGTGAAACCTTTGTGTAGGACTCTAAAGACTCGTCAATATGCTGGCAGTAGGTGATGATCACATCAAGCACCCACAAGCCGTCAGCGGTACTAGCTGGACGTAACGGCTACCGGAGTATTGAACGATCAGAAGATCAGCAAGCTAGCCCGCTCTAACTCCTGTAAAAGCCTGTCAGTAACACTACCGTTCAGTCCGGTCTCTTCGTCCGATATATCGCATATCAAGTCTAGGGGTGGTAAACGTCAGACCCCAATAACCGATAAGTCATGTCAATGTGAGGCTCATAACGGGTCGAGAAACTACTGATAACACTTATCAGTAAATCACCATAGCAGCCCTGGCCAGGGACTTGTCGTTATGGCCAATCGAGCACAGCGCAATATCAACCCCCAATACTGGGAGAGACGAATCCCCTCCTATCGCTCATTGCCTCCATGTGATTCGGGACTGTACCCAAAAGCCACCGTTTTGCACGTTCTATTGAACGTGGTAAGGTGGAAATCAATGCACAGTGGGAATTACACAAGACTCTATGACGATCTCGGTTCTACAGACTAATCTGTACCGGTGTTACTAGAGAACTGCTATCTGACGATAGGTATAATACCAACTAGGAGTACTCGGCGAGTCCGTTCAGTGTACCCAGTCTCCACTGAGCACCCGGATACCATCTTTGATGTCAAACACAAATGGATGTGGGATCATCCATCGCCCATCGTATTGGTCAAGATGCGTATACACTAGTATACTCCGGAATATCGATGCCATGTCTCGACACACCCTCGACTAGGAACAATTTTAGGGTGTACTTGTGGACTACCCTTGGCCCCACTAGTATGATCTCCATCATAGTCCTGGTAGTCAAGTACACAACCTAAGAGCTTTATCAACATGTGAGAGCAAGACAGCATCACATATACAACTCAACATGTTAAGATAAAGAGCAACCAGATATCATACTATCATGTCGAGCAAGAAAGTCCTCTCTATATATATCCAAGCATCCACTATAATATACATCACATGTACAATAATGGCCTACTAGATCGGACATATAACTAACAATCTCCCACTTCCAAAGTCCACACTTTGTTGGTGTACATGGATTCCATCTCAGATCGCATTGCATTCCGCCATTTCACAGAGTCCCCACTCGTGATGGCCTGCTCGAAACTAGTTGGGTCATCATCTTCCATGATGCAATACTCGCTCCCACCATCAATGAGAAAACCGTAGTATCTCTCAGGTGGATGAGGAACCCTACTAGATCGGCGGAGAGGTTGGGGTTCGTTGGGCACTATCGAATCCTCGAGTTCCACTAAATTCAGTTGTAGTTTGTGTTGCTGGAACTTCTTCCAGTTCTACCTCTTCGCCACTAATTTCTTTTGCAAGAAATGTTAGTTATATGTATGCCCTGGAGGCCATTACTATACATACGATGTATATTGTAGTGCATGCTTGGACATATATAGGGAGGACTTTCTTGCTCGACATGATAGTATGCTATCTGGTTGCACTTTATCTTAACATGTACTCTGATTGTCTCTATGTTACATGTTGATAAAGCCCTTAGGATGAGTACTTGACTACCAGGACTATGATCCAGATCATACTAGTGGGGACAGTGTAGTCGCTAAGTACATCCTTCAAATGTTCCTAGTCGAGGGTGTATCGAGACAGGGCATCGATATACCAGAGCAGACTAGCGTATAGCTTCTCAACCCATGTAGATGGGCGATGGATGATCCCATATCCATTGGTGTTTGACATCAGAGACGGTATATGGGTGCTCAGAAGAGACTGGGTACACTGGACGGACTCGCCGAGAACTCCCAGATGGTATTATACCTAACGTCGGATGGCAGTTCTCTGGTGACACTGGTACAGGTTAGTCTGTAGACCCGAGATCGTCATAGAGTCTTGTATGATTCCCACTGTGCTTTAATTTCCACCTTACCACATTCAAGAGAACGTGCAAAACGGTGGCTTTTGGGTACAGTCCCGAGTCACATGGAGGCAATGAGCGATATGAGGGGTTTCGTCTCTCCCGGTATTGGGAGTTGATGTTGTGCTGTGCTCGATTGGCTATAACAGGAAGTCCTTGGCCAAGGCTGCTTCAGAGATATACTGGTAAGTGTTATCAGTAGTTTCTCGACCCGTTATGAGCCTCATATCGACACGACTTATCAAGTTACGTTTGCCACCCCTAGACGAGATATGCGACATATCAGTCGAAGAGACCGGACTGTACGGTAGTGTTACTGATTGGATTCGCAGGAGTGTGAGCAGGCTTGCTTGTTGATCATCTGATCGCTCAATACCCGGGTGGTCTTTACGTTTAGCAGACCGCTTGCGGCTTGTGGGTGTTTGATATGATCATCACCTGCTGCCGGCGTATTGACGAGTCTTTAGAGTCCTACACAGGGGTTTCTTGGCTCAAGCGAAACGGAGTAGGAGCACATATGTGATATGTGCGGGACCGAGATTGATACGAGTATGTGATGCCGCATTCTATTCTCGCGAAGTGTGACATGATTGGTTATATGTGATATAGCCGGGTTATCGGATCAAGTATTGATTCGATAAGATGTTATATTAAGATATTAGTCGGTTATATGTGATATAGCCGGGTTATTAAATCAAGTGTTGATTTAATAATTTAATGTATAATTATATATTTGATATATTACATTACATTAACTAGTATTAGCTCACTTATGATTTCTTTTTCTCACTTTGGATACATTGATGTATATGTGATATATATTAAATGTATCATGCTAGGTTACAAATGCAACTAAGGTTAATGAGGGTTAAACCATACTAGGGTATAAATTTATCATTAAGTAATTCAAAAAAATTGTGGAATTAGTCATGGTTGATATTTGTTGAAAGCTTGTAGAAGCTTCAAGGCATCTTTGACTTTGTTCACTCTCTTTGTCTTGCTTAAGATATTTTTGACCTAACCTTTAACCATAGCACATGCTTAAATCTCTACAAGGGTTAAGCATGACATGCTTAATCCTTGGTTGCATTATTAACCTAACCAATAATTCATTTTGATGAGTTAAGTTCTTTCTTCTTCTTCTTCTTCTTCTTCTTCTTCCTAAAAGCTTTCTAGCTTCAATGGAGGTATGAGAAAAGGTGTGAGAAAATCATTTCTAATGTGAGCAAACTTCCTACTTCATAATCCTCTACTACTTGCCATTTAGTAGAGGGTATCCACTTCACAAAGTTCTTGACCTAGTGAAGAAATAGCTTGGGTTAGTGTCTCCTCGACGTAGATCATCTTCGGCCTCGAAGACATCGAAGCAAGCATGTTCGTTTCTTCATGGGAGCCTCTCTAGAGTCTGGAGTTTACGATCGCAGCGAAAGGGACTACTACACAGAGCTATTGAAGTGAAGGACCGATCTACAAAGGTTGTATTCCTTGCTCTCTTTACTTATTGCAAAGTGTTTGCATTTGATTCCGTATATTTCTAGTTTACGATTCTAGTTAGGGTTAGCTAAAATGGCAAATTTTTGAATTTGGCATGGACGATGCCTCCCGAAACCTTGCTGTCGTCGTAGGTAACCCTGCAAGAAATTCCTTTTCTAAAAAGGTGGTGTATTGAGAAACAAACACCTTTTGTTCCTCAGCGTGGTAGAATATATATCCTTGTGAATTCTTTGGATTTCCTACAAACTTGCAAAGGACTGAACGTGCCTCGAGTTTGTCCGGATTTTGCTTTTTGACATAGGTCGAACAACCCCATATCTTAACTCATTTAAAATATGGTCTCTTCCTACTCCATATCTCATATGGTGTGGTAGGTACAGATTTAGATGGAACTTGATTCGATAGGTATGTTGCTGTCTCCAGCGCATAACCCTAAAAGGAAATAGGTAACTCAGCAGTGATCATCATAGAGCGCACCATATCTAATAGGGTGCGATTCCTCCGCTCCGATACACCGTTGTGCTATGGTGTATACGGAGGAGTAAGCTGAGAGAGAATCCCATTCTCTTTTAGATAGTCATGGAATTCTGTGCTCAAGTATTCTCCTCCCCGATCGGATCGCAGGATTTTAATACTTTTGCCCGTCTGGATCTCAACTTCATACTTATATTCTTTGAATTTCTCAAAAGCTTCAGACTAGTGTTTCAACAGGAACGCGTGTCCGTATCTTGAGAGATCGTCAGTGAATGTAATGAAGTATGAAGAACCATTTCTGGCATGTGTAGACATGGGACCACATACATCACTATGTATCATTCCCAAGAGTTCCGTAACTCTTTCTCCGTGTCCACTAAACAGAGTTTTGGTCATCTTTTCTTTGAGACATGACTGGCAAGTGTCATAAGATGAAAATTCGAACGGATTCAAATATCCATCCTTATGTAACTTAGCTAGTCATGTCGCATTGATATGACCTAGTCTACAATGTCACAAGAAGGATTCGTTCATTTCTGAACTCTTCCTTTTGTGTGTGTTTTGTACGTTGAGAACTGTGGTTTGATCTAGAACGTATATGCCATTATTTAACGATCCTGATCCAATCAACTTTTGATTCAGGAAGATTTTCATAACATTATCCTGTACTAAAAATTTATATCCTTCTTTACTCAATAAAGAAACTGATATAAGATTGCCTATCAGGGTCGGAATGTAATAGCATTCGTTCAGAATCAATGTATTACCATTTGGTAGTACAAGGTGATATTCACCAACAGGTTTGGCTGCAACATTTGCACCATTCTCTACTCTTACGGAATGATCACTTATTCCCAGTTCTCTACCTTTCCTAAGCCCATTAAACATATTACATATATGGGATCCCGATCCGGTATCTAATACCCAGGATGCATAGTGAACTGAGAAACAGTTCTCAGTAACCAACACACTTGAAGAAGATGCATCAACATGCTTATTCTTCGTTTGGGTGGCGTGGAAATCCGGATATTTTGCTATGTCCTGCTCGGACTTATAACAATTATAAGTTGGAGCGGAACCAACGTTCCCCTGCTCAGCATAAAAAGCGGGTCCGGTCAATACATCCATATTATATCTTGATTAAGGCCTGACATGGTCACTACCTAGAGAGAGAGAAGAAAACACTTAGCGTATACTCTTGCAAAGATTAGATTGGTTATTTATCTTATCTAATCGATATTTCCCACTGCTATTCTCAAATTTTCCTCCAAACCTTAAAAAGAAAATTCAGCCAGGATTAATTGCATACTACAACTTTGCTAACCATTCAGCCAGGCCAGTGTCGGTACTTCTGAGGGAGGTTCCACGTGCTTTTGCACGGACCTAATTAAAATAAACCTCATTTTCCCATAGGCGTAGCCCCGTTGACACCTTTCTAGACACCTAATGAGTTAGCTAATTGTAAAGTGCAAAACTCTCCCGGAGCAACTTTTGCTCACAGTGGGATCGGGATCCTACTGTCACATAGAAAGTATGCAATCTCATTGCAAATTTCAACACTTTAAATTCCCGAATATTTTTCCCCAAGCGATCTATGACCTTGACAAGGTCAACAAATCATAAATCGCAAGTCAAGTTCAACCCGTACAATTCATGATTGAATTAAACCCACCCGCACGACCCTTGACAAGGTCAACAAGGTCATACGACTACCGTAATCCAATCGTATCTCATGCTTTAACAGATAAGCATTAATTAGCTACCGTACACTACGCCTTGACAAGGTCAACAAACGTAGTACGAATACTAACTATTACTTATCTGAAATGTCGGAGGGCTACGCAAGTTTTTAAGAAAACCATGAGCGTAATGAACTTGATATAGTTGTAGAAACAAGTGATTTTTGAAAATGAATGTTTTTGAGGCTTTTTACTAGTTTTGCTAAAGAGGTCACTCCCGGTGAAGGGATCTCGGCTCTTTCCTTATCGAATAAGGTGCAGGATATTTCATAAATACCGCTATGCAAAGGAAAATCTAAAAGAAGCAATCAAAAGACAAAACCGAGTTGGTTGTAGCATCTGCTAGATTTTGCTAAAGAGGTCACTCCCGGTGAAGGGATCTCGGCTCTTTCCTCATCGAATGAGGTGCAGGATATTCTACAAGGAATACCACTATGCAAAGCAAAAACTAGAGCCACCCTTTTTGAAAATATGATTCTACAACATCTTTTAGGTTTCTTTTCTTATCATTAATCTCATTAATGAAATCCCATCATTTAAAGCTTCCTAAGCATCACAGAAAATGAAATGAAAATATAACGTACGCTTATGCCATCCGCATTTGCCACAATGTCCCGTTATGCACCGTTAGGTTACTTAACTAACGGCATACCGGGACGGGACTAACACGTGTGCAAAACATAAGCAACGTCTATTATATATCTCATATATAATATATAGCCATTCGTCTCAGAATCCACAGTGATCACATCACAGAATATCGGCAGCAGAAGATAACATATGAAATATTGGATATATTAGGAGGTCCGTGTTTTATTTTGAGCCTGTATAAAACACGGATTCCACGGTCGCGATGAATAGCCAAACCAACATCCCTATACCCCTACGAGAGTGGCAATCAACCCTACCAGTTCTAGAGTTAGGAGACCCGGACTCGACTCCTCGAGTTGGTCTCCCACTGGACTCTAGAACCCGGTTACTTGTGCTCCCCTCCTTGGGTCTATCCTAATGCGGAAAAGTAAATAATATACAACAATGGTGACATCAACCTCAACCCGGAAGTGTCCCAATAAAAGAATATTACATACATTGAATTTTACATGAATGAAAATAAAAACTCTCATCTCACATAAAACCGCCGGCTATTCAAAACACGATGATCCAATATAACATATCACAGTAACACATAACATCACATGTCATCAACGTAAGTAAATATGCATATCCCAATTGTCGTTGACATATAGCAACGAAATCGGCGATACTCCACATATTACACTTACGGTCGTAGAAAATAAAATGTCAAACTACAACATTTGGAATCCACAATCACCTTAGACATCATAAACCCGAAACATCACATACTTCGAATTTCATGCCCAACTATATGAATTCCATATATTATATCATATTTCACAAATAGCTAGACGATGTTAAACATTCCGATCGAATCAACAAACACCTGAAATTACCCAAAAAGCTCAACACTTGAGCGTAGTTCAAAAGGTCCCAGAACATGCAACAGCTCCTATGAACCAGCCGTAGAAGGGTCAACCAATGCCTCACATGTGGCACCGCTGAACTACCACAAACCCTAGGGTTTAGTGGCGGTTCTGACGGTCACATAATCGAGTTAGGGTTTCGTTCTTCTAGAGGGTCCACAGAATCGCTTGCATGATTTTCTGGAAGTTTTAAACTAAGGAAAAATCCAACACTTGGAAAATTTCCCGGCAAGGGTTAAAGTGGGTATTTGATATCCGTTCAAACTTTTTAACACCGTCTAAAGTAACCCGAAAAACTGTTAGAATTACGACTACGAAACACTCCGAGTTGCATTTGCAGAAAGTTAACATCACATGAAAATTTAGCAAAAACAAACAACACCTAAAACACCAAAACCCAGAGACTGGAACACTGAAAAAAATTGAAGCCATAACTTCTCCAAAAAACCGAGCACACCGGATTTTTAGCCCATGTGGCCGGCCAAATTTCGGCCAAACTGCTTCAATTTTCTTCTGTGTTCATGTTATCTCATACACCCATGTTGCATGAATCATCAACTATGACACATAAATAACACACAATTAATATATATCACATATATATTAAGTGTGCACATGTGAGAAAAAGAAATGCTTAAGTGAGCTAATATTAGTTAATGTAAATTGATATATCATATATATATATAATTATACATTAAATCATTAAATCAACACTTGATTTAATAATCCGGTTATATCTCATATGACCTACTAATATAATTTGTATCAACTTATCGAACCAACACTTGATTCGATAACCCGGCTATCTCTCATATAACCGTCCGATACTGTATCGACTTATCGAATCAACACTTGATTCGATAACCCGGCTATATCTCATACAACCGATCGATACATTATATCGCGAGAATAGAAAACGGTATCATATACTCGTATTAATCTCGGTCCCGCACATATCGCATATGTGCTCCTACTTCGTTTTGCCTGAGCTAGTGAAAGCTCTGTGTAGGACTCTAAAGACTCGTCAATACGCCGGCAGTAGGTGATGATCACATCAAGCACCCACAAGCCGTCAGGGGTACTAGCTGGACGTAACGGCTACCCGGGTATTGAACGATCAGAAGATCAGCAAGCTAGCCCGCTCTAACTCCTGCAAATGCCTGTCAGTAACACTACCGTACAGTCCGGTATTTTCGTCCGATATATCGCATATCAAGTCTAGGGGTGGTAAACGTCAGACCCCAATAACCGATAAGTCGTGCCGATGTGAGGCTCATAACGGGTCGAGAAACTACTGATAACACTTATCAGTAAATCTCCATAGCAGCCCTGGCCAGAGACTTGTCGTTATGGACAATCGAGCACAGCGCAACATCAACCCCCAATACCGGGAGAGACGAATCCCCTCCTATTGCTCATTGCCTCCATATGATTCGGGACTGTACGCAAAAGCCACCGTTTTTCACGTTCTATTGAACGTGGTAAGGTAGAAATCAAAGCACAGTGGGAATCACACAAGACTCTATGATGATCTCGGGTCTACAGACTAACCTGTATCAGTGTCACCGGAGAACTGCTATCTGACGATAGGTATAATACCATCTAGGAGTTCTCGGCGAGTCCGTTCAGTGTACCCAGTCTCCACTGAGCACCCGTATACCATCTTTGATGTCAAACACCAATGGATGTGGGATCATCCATCGCCCATCATATGGGTCAAGATGCGTATACGCTAGTCTACTCCGGAATATCGATACCCTGTCTCGACACACTCTCGACTAGGAACAATTTTAGGGTGTGCTTGTGGACTACCCTGTGGATTCGGAAGGACAGCCGCTGAGGGGGATGCTCCGGCTTTGCCTGCGTCACATTTTTAGTAGGAAATGGAGATTTCTTCAACACCGTGGTTGGGGAGTTCTGCCGCACCCTGCTAAGTGGTTCAAAGTTGTTCCCAGTTGGAACAGCAGTGTCAACTTCCACCATTGGAGCTGGTGGAGTAAGTCCAAAGGGGGTGTTGCCCCCAGCTTTCCTCACTCGGCTCCAGTAGCGACGTCGAGCATGTCTTGCAGACGGGATTGTCTCAGTTGTGGTAGTGGCTTCCTCATGCCCCTACTTTGGTGAAGGGCTACTGCTGGTGCCAGACTATCAAAGACCGACGTCCGTTGAGAGGTGACGATCAATCTTTCGAAGGCCGACCTTCTGGTAGGGGAAGCACTTTTGATGACTTCACCTCGAAGCTGGAACGGCTATCCGTTTTGGGATAACCCCTTCAGGTATTGTGAGCCTCTTTGAGGGCCCACTTGAGCTTTGGCTCGACCTGTTGAAGACTGAGGTAGCAGACTTGGACAACCCGTTGAGAGAGGCCGTTGTGGTTGCAAGTCGATCGAAAACCGACTTCTTTGGAGCTTCCTATGATGGCATTGGGGCGCTGAAACTCGCTAGCGAGAGCATGGTCCCGAAGAACAATCCAGTGGTGGCCTGAGTCACTTGTTCTACTGGCATTGAAAAGATGCAGACCGCATTTGGCCCATATGTCACTCCTCCAGCGGGAACGGAGCGGGAGTTGCTGTTGCAGGTACACTTGGAAGCCAATGATCTTCTTTTCTCTGCACAGGAACAAGACACCAAATCTTAGTACCTCGAATCCAGGGGTAACCATAGTAAACTGTGATTTGTTCGCAAACACGACACATGAAGTGTGGAGTGGAAAGAGGAAAAGCTCCCACCGGGCGTGCCAAAATCTGTTCACCGCCGAAAACAGAGACGAACCGCGTAGGTTGTCTTGCCTGAATTTTAGGGGCAGATGCTATTTGGATTTATCCGTACACCTCTCCGAAGATGCCGAGTTGATTTATGGCACTGTGTATCGGAGATCTGGACGGATTCGGCCGTTGTAACAGACTTCGTCAGATTCCCCCTCGTTTGCGAGGGGTTTTTGATTGTGGGGATGCTCTTTCCTGCAGGCGCAAGCCCCTGCAGTTAATTATGTTATCGCATCGCGATAACCACTTTCTCCTGCTCCAGATGTTCACTTCATGTCGTATGTGTTTGTTTTATTTTTGGTTGCCCGTGGATTGTATACGGAGACTAATTTATGTTGTCGCCCGTAGGGTATGGATTAGTCCAAATCCGTATATCCTAGATTTGGGTTTGGGTTGATTTAATGATCATTAATCTCGTTTGAGATTAAGATCAACTTAAATTTTTGTTAAGAATACGTTAGTCCAATTTGAGACTAAAATCTACTTAACAGGGTTTTAGGATCATTCAGATCCAACAGAAGAGCATTTGGGCTCTATTGTTTTAATTTAAGGACGTTACGGTCCGTTGTTAGTTTAAGAACGTTTCGGTCTGTAGATCACCCTTTATGAGGTGAGGGTTTAGTTTAAGGATGTTTTGGTCCGTAGTAGTTTGAGGACTTTACGGTCCGTAGATCATCCTTTTTGAGGTGAGGGTTTAGTTTAAGGACGTTTCGATCTGTAGTAGTTTGAGGACGTTACGGTCTGTAGATCACCCTTTTATGCCCGTGTATTTTTTACGTGACGGGATGTACGGCGATGATGTGGGATACACCTATTTAGGGTGTGGTTTGGTTTAAGGTGTGCACGTCAGCTTGGGAAGTGCACCCAAAAGCAGTTGGTTGTCAGGACCCGCCACCTCTCTGAAGACGTTGAGGAATTACAACGACATGCATCAGAGGTATGGAGAGATGTACCCTTGAACCAATTCTTATGTCTGAGGGAAGAGATCGTAGTGGACAATCTATGAATCATTAGCTATTTGTGGGGAACTAAGATTAACTTAGGAAATGTGGGATGGACATCATTTTGGATGTCATGAGTCATGTTTGGGAAGCAATGAACCCATAGGCTCAGTTGATCTGAATTAGGGACCTAGCCAACTTGGGCTTGGCCCACTCAGTTTTCTTTTATTTGAAAGAAGTGCTTAGCACTTGTTATGTCTCAGTCCCTCTTTTCGTGTAAACAGTGCCGAGCACTTATGTAAGTTCTAACGCCCACACTTTACTTTAGTTTACTTTTCTTGTCACTTTATGGAGTGTTGAGCACTCTTTATGGCGCCCACGTGCGAAGCACGTGAGGCGCTAGGCGCTAGGTGCTGAATGATGAGTGTCAAGAACTTTTATGTTCTGTGGCGCCCACGTGAGGCGCTGGGCACTGAGCGCCAGCCACTGAGTGCTAAGCACTCTTTATTTTGGAGCTCCCACGTGAGGGGCACGTGAGGCGATGGGCGCTGAGCGCCAGTCACTGAGTGCTAAGCACTCCTTATTTTGTAGCGCCCACATGGGGGGCACGTGGGACGCTGGGCGCTGAGCGCCAGCCACTGAGTGCTAAGCACTCCTTATTTTGTAGCGCCCATGTGAGGGGCACGTGAGGTGCTGGGCGCTGATTTTTCCTTGTATGTTTTGTTCTGAGGAGTTCAATTTCCTTATTCTTTTTTGAATCTTTGATCTCCAAGAACAAGTTCGTCCCAATGAGAATTAAATTCTCAACTTGTGGGAGACTTGTCTTGTGGATCTTAGATCCAAAGAATGAACTAAGTTCTTCTTTTTTTAAAGGGTTAAACCCTTTAATAGGTAAACGAGACGCTTTGATCTCTCTTCTTCTTTTTTTACCTAGAGTTTTTTTTTCTGAGAAGGAAGATCTTCTTCTTTCTTCCGTTTTGAAGCTTTCTGCTTTTTTCTCAAAGCTTATGGGGGGTTTCTCTGTATTAGACTTGAAGTCTTGGGTCATTTATATAGTAGAGACAAGTCTGTTGATTAGTTGAAGAAATCTCTCATTGAGAGATTCTAAATGATTTGGGGATTTTTACCCATCATTGGATCTTTGATCCAATGGTTTCTGTTTTACAGAAGGTATTTTTCTTGTTTTTAACAAGATTAGGGAAATATTTTCCCATACAGAATTTATTCTGTACATTGGTGATTCTTTAATCACCAATGGATTTTTAATCCGTCGGTACTCTGTTTTACAGAGAGTAATCTTTCTTGTTTAGAAAGATTTGAGGAATATTTTCTCAACAGAATTTAATTCTGAATTCTGATGATTTATCATCTCTGTTGGATCTTTGATCCAACGGCTTTGTTTAACAGAGAGTATAATTTAATTCTATTAGGTGACGGCGCTCACGTGCTGTGCATGTGCAGCGCCAATAAGAGTTTTTAACTCTGGCGCTGGCGCGCTCGTGGCAAGCACGTGAGGCACTGCCTCTTGAGTTTTGTGTGCTTTGCACTCGGGCGCTCATATTAGAGTTTTTAACTCTGGCGCTGGCGCCCTCGTGGCAGACACGTGAGGCGTTGCTTCTTGAGTTTTGAACAGAGTTTTGCTCTTTTATTGGGGAAACATCACTATCTGCTCGCTCATCGGGTTATGCTGATCTCCAAGGTCGGCCCGCTCAAACACTTAATGACCAAAGCAAGCCTTATCGGCAGAATGGTAAGATGGGCTGTCATGCTGCTTGAGTTCGACATATTCTATACTCCTCAGAAAGAAGTAAAAGGGCAAGACCTCGCCGACTTCCTCACTACTCATCCCATACCATAAGGGTCATCGCTAAATTGTGAGTTACCCGACGAACAAGTGCTGCACCTTGAGGATAACGAGCCATGCTGGGAGCTCTAATTCGATAAAGCCTCATCAATAAAGACTTACAGCATATCGAGCATCCCGCAGATAAAAGCAGGGATAGGATTGGGGTTCATCACTCCATCGAGAGGAACCCTGCGACGTTTCTTCTCTCTTTCCGAGCCTCGCACAAACAATGAATCTGAGTATGAAGCTCTGATAGCTGGCCTAGAGCTCGCCATGGAAATGGAGATCCTTCAGCGATGGGTCTATGGTGATTCCCAGCTTATCGTCAACCAAGTGAGCTGCAACTATAAGATATATAAGCCTAAATTAGCTCGATGTAGAAACCAGGTGGTGGAACTCATGAAACAGTTCACCCATATTGAACTAATGAGAGTTCCTATGGCGTTAAACGGAAAAGTCGACGTGCTCGCTCTCCTAACCAAAGAGCTGGCTGATCCCGACAAGGATGAAATCCTGATCATAGTCAGAAGCGAGCAAATTCTGCCTCCAACCTCCTTACAAGAAGAAGAAAGTATAGAACAAGATAGCAATCCTGCCGAAGAAGTTTTGATCATTCAAGAAGAGACAGATTGGAGAGAGCCTTTCATAGAGTACCTCCAATATGACAAACTGCCCGAAGAAAAATCTGTGAGGCTTCAGCTGAAGAAGAGAGCACTGCAATACGTATTTGTAAATAATACGCTATATCATAGATCATACGACCAGCTTTGGCTCAGGCGTCTGTCCTCGACCGAAGCCCGAAAAGTCATGAAAGAAGTTTATTCGGGTGTTTGCGGAGCTCACCAATCCGGCCCTAAAATGTGGCTTCAAGTCAAACGGCTTGGATACTATTGACTTACCATGATACGGGATTGCGAAGAGCATGCGAAGAAGTGTCATATTTGCTAAATTCACGGTGACTTCATCCACAAGCATTCTAATCCACTGCATCCTACTGTGGCGTCATAGCCATTCAAAGTTTGGGGCACCGACATAGTTGACCCAATTGATCCTCCGTCATCCAAAGGCCATTGGTTCATATTGGCCGCAACTGACTACTTCTTCAGATGAGCTGAAACTATCCCGCTAAAAGAAGTCAAGACAGATGATATTCTGACATTCTTCCGGTATAATATTCTATACCGCTTCGGTACACCAAGAAGAATAATTTCTGACAGCGGGCCTTATTTTAAGAGCTTCAAAGTCTCAAGGTTCGCTACATGGTACAAGATAGACTGGAGATATTCCTTCATCTATAATTCAAGAGCCAATGGGCTAGTCGAAACCTTCAATCAAAATCTATACAAGCTCCTGAGGAAAAATGTTTCAGCCAACAAAAAAGCCTGGAATCTCAAACTCCACAAGACAATGAGGGCATAATGTACTACGAACCGCATCCTAACTCATTCCACTCCATACTCACTACTCTTCGGAGTGGAGGTGGTCCTCCCCCTTGAAGTCGAAGTTCCAAACCTGAGGATGGCTGTCCAGCATAGTTTGACGGAGGAGGAAAACGCTTTCCTTCGGCTCGAAGAGCTCGACGCTCTCGAAAAAAAGAGACTCGCAGTACAACAAAATTTAGAGTTGTACCGAGCCCAAATGTCATGAGCCTATGACAAGATGACATGTCTCCGTGCTTTTAAGAAAGGTGCATTGGTGTTGGTTCTCAAAAGACCAATCATCCCCAATCGACATGCCAAGGGAAAATTCAATCCAAACTGGGAATGATCATACATCATCGAGAAAGTGTTTGACGGAGGATCCTACCAACGAATAAGTGCCGGGGGAGAAAAGCTCATGCCACCCATCAACGGCCGTAATCTCAATAAATACTACGCGTTAATGCTCCAAGTCGCAGACGGACTGAGCACATTTGCCCAAAGTTCTGGATCATCCATCTCGTAAAACCGTATACAATCCACAGGAATATAATGTGGATTTATTAGTCTATTAAATTTTAACCGCAAGTATACAGTCGTGCAATTGCAATACTTGAGGATCGATCCCACAGAGAGGTGTGTTTAATTAATTCTAAAAACAAGTAAATAAAATAGTTGATTTTGAAATTAAAAGTGCAATAATTAAAAGAAATTTAAGAAAGATAAAGGAAACCTTAGGGTTTTGAATTGTTTAACTTATTATGGTTGGTTTATGTGATTCTTCTTCTTCTCTTTAACTTAAGCATATATACTGTTTTAGACCTGCTCAATCTGAACCTCCGAGATTCCAATGTTTGCCTCCATAACTCCAATTTGGCATTAACCCCTACTTTCGTCTCATTTACTAAAACAATATCATCAGCGAATAGCATACACCAAGGTACCTCATTTTGGATAGTTCTAATAAGCTCATCCATCACGATGGTAAACATGAATGGACTTAATGTAGATCCTTGATATAAACTAATTGTAATCGGAAAATCACTCATTAGGCCGCCGCAAGTTCTGACATTTGCCGCTACTCCATCATGCATATCCTTGATTATGTCAACGTACTTGACGGGAACCCCCTTCTTCATCATTGTCATCCATAATACCTCTCAAGATATCTTGTCGTACGCTTTCTCTAAATCAATAAATATCATATGCAAATCTCTTCACCTCTCTCGAAAACGCTCGACAAGTTGATGAAGCAAATAAACAGCCTCAGTCGTCGATCGTCTAGGCATGAATCCAAACTGATTCTCTGTTATCTTAACACCCTTTCTTAGCCTGTGTTCAATCACTCTCCTAGAGTTTCATGGTGTGACATATAAGTTTTATCCACGGTAATTTGAGCAACTTTGAATATCATCCTTATTCTTGTAGATAGGTACAAGAGTAATTTTCTTCCATTCATTTGGCATCTTTTTGGTCTGCCAAATCTTATTAAATGAATCTGTCAGCTATTTAATGCCTATTTCTTCTAAGTATCTCCAAATCTCGTTAGAAATCCTGTCTGGACCTGTTAGTTGTATGTATGCCCTAGAGGCCAGTATTGTACAGATGATGTATATTATATTGGATGCTTCGACATATATAGAGATGACTTTCTTGCTCAATATGATAGTATGCTATCTGGTTGCTCTTTATCTTAACATGTATACTGGTCTCTTTAAACTGTCTTATAGTTACATGTTGATAAAGCCCTTAGGATGTGTACTTGACTACCTGGACTATGATGCAGATCATACTAGTGGGGACATGGTAGTCCATAAGTACATCCTTCAAGGTCCCTAGTCGTGGGTGTATCGAGACGGGGCATCGATATACCAGTGTAGACTAGCGTATACGCCTCTCGACCCATGAGATGGGCGACGGATGATCCCATATCCATTGGTGTTTGACATCAGAGATGGTATACGGGTGCTCAGTGGAGACTGGGTACACTGGACGGACTCGCCGAGAACTCCCAGATGGTATTATACCTCACGTCAGATGGCAGTTCTCAGGTGACACTTGTACAGGTTAGTCTGTAGACCCGAGATCGTCATAGAGTCTTGTGTGATTCCCACTGTGCTTTGATCTCCACCTTACCACGTCCATGAGGGCGTGCAAAACGGTGGTCTTTGGGTACAGTCCCGAGTCACATGGAGGCAATGAGCGATAGGAGGGGTTTCGTCTCTCCCGGTATTGGGGGTTGATGTTGCGCTGTGCTCGATTGGCCGTAACAGGGAAGTCCCTGGCCAGGGCTGATCAGAGATTTGCTGGTAAGTGTTACCAATAGTTTCTCGACCCGTTATGAGCCTCACATCGGCACGACTTATCGGTTATTGGGGTCTGACGTTTACCACCCCTAGACTTGATATGCGACATATCAGACGAACAGACCGGACTGTACGGTAAGTGTTACTGGTTGGATTCACAGGAGTGTGAGCGGGCTAGCTCGTCGATCTTCTGATCGCTCAATACCCGGATGGCCGTTACGTTTAGCAGACCGCTTGCGGCTTGTGGGTGCTTGATATGATCATCATCTGCTACCGGCGTATTGACGAGTCTTTAGAGTCCTACACAGAGGTTTCCTGGCTCAAGCGAAACGAAATAGGGGCGCATATGAGATATGTGCGGGACCGAGAATGATGCGTGTATGTGATACCGCATTTCATTCTCGCGATGAATGTTTCGATTGGTTGTATGTGATATAACCTAGTTATCGAATCAAAGATTGATTCGATAAGTCGATATATTGGATACTAGTCGGTTATGTGCGACAAGACCGGATCATTGAATCAAGTGTTGATTTAATGATTTAATGTATAATTATATATTTGATATATTACTTTGCATTAACTAGTATTGGTTCACTTTAAAGGGATTTTCTCACTTGAAAAGCACATTGTATATGTGATATATTTTGTGTGCACTTGATTGTATCATGTTTGATGTTGCATGCTAACTTGTGTTTTGTGTAAAGATTAAATCATGGTTGTGTAATGGTTAGGGTTTCCTTTTTATTAATCATTTATTTATTTATTGATTTTGGAAAGGATTATGAAGAAAAATGGTGGCTTTCTTTGTATTTAGTTGAAGCTTCATGAAGGTTTGACTTGGTTACCATTTTGTCTTCATCCTTAACCCTAACCATTCTAACTAACCATGATCTATTCTCTACACTTTACCATGGTTAGCATATGATAAGTATTGATTTTATTTTCATTTTAAAAGCAACAATTATCATATTCTTTCTTCTTCTTCATCATCTTCATCAAGAAAGAAAGCTTGATTCCATCAATGGCATCTTGAGCAAAAGTGTGAGAAATCCAATTCTAAAGTGAACCCACCTCCTATTTCTTCACCCTCTACCTCTTGACAAGTAGTATAGGGTGTTTTCTTCACAAGTTTCACAACTTGGTGAAGTTGGAGCTTGATCTTGTGAAGCCTCGACGTAGATCATCTTCGGCATCGAAGCCGACGACTGTTCCGCTCATTTCTCCGATGAAGCCGATGCGAGAGTCCGGGATTCGAGATGGACAGCGAGGGGACAACCATATGGAGCTAAGGAAGTGGATAACCCGATCTACAAAGGTTGTAGCATCTCACTTTTAGTTAAGATGTTAACTAGTTTATTGTTTCGCCTAAAATTCTAGTTGACGATCCGTATTAGGGTTTCTCGGCACCCATAAAATTAGAAATTGGCATGGTTGATGCCTTGTGAGACTTCATTAGCGTGCCTAGGAACCCTACAGTGGTATCAGAGCCTAGCTAGAGCCTTAGGCGAAGTCTAGACGATATTTGAAACCCGATCGAACCGAAACCCTAAAAGCCAAAATGCTCTCTGGAAATTTTCTGAAAATTTGGATTTTTGTCAATTAAAAATATACAGAAAAATAAGCAGGGTCTTATTTGAATTACTGTGAAATACGAGGGCCTAAATCGATTTTTCCACCGCGGAACCGCGGCACGAGCTAGGCATGTGCGGCGGTTCCGCGACCGTACTGTCCCCTTGTCTGATGATTTCTGCACAGTAACTCATATAATTTAATGCTATATTTTCTGGGTATTTTTATTGTGACTCTACAGATGAGTATTCTGGGGTTGTATTGGGAATCAAAGATTCGATCGGATTATCAAATTTTGTCTGTGTGGCTTTCCGGATATTTTGGAATATGTTAAAAAGTTCGACCGGATGTAAATACCCAATCTTTCCCCTGTCGGAAAATATCCAAGTGTTGGATTTTTCTGTGGTTTAAGGACGTTCTGAGTAGTGCAAGTAACGCGATGGTCCCTCTAGAAGACAACAAACCTTAACTCGATTATGTGACCGTCTTGAACTGCCCTTTGAACCTTCGGGTTTGGGGCAGTACGGCGTGCCACATGTGAGGCGTTGGCTTGACCCTTCTACGGCTGGACCGTTGGTACTGAGGCATGAAGTGAATGTCTTTGAACCTATTTCATGTGTTGAACGGTTTCGGAAAAACTTGGGTGTTCGAATGTTCGATCGAAAAGTTTAATATATTCTATTTATCCGGAATGGGATACAATAATTGGAATTCACAAACAGTTATGAGATAACTGAATGAATGTTATAAATCTAGCGGTTTAGTCTCACTTGATATTGAAAAGAGTTTTCGATAATGAGACTAAAATGCGGGGTTTATAACTGTTAGGCATGTGATGTCTAAGTATTTTATTTGATTAGGCATGTGATGTCTAAAGAGGATGCGGATTCCAACTGTTGTAGTTTTACACTTTCTTTTCTGTGACCGTAAGTGTAATATGTGATATCGCTGGTTTCGTTGTTATATGTCAACGATAATTGGGATGCGCATATTTACTTACGTTGATGACATGTGATGTTATGTGTTGCTGGATATGTTATATTGGATTGTCGTGTTTGAATAGCCGAGGGTTTTTATGTGAGATGAGTGTTTTTCATTTTCATTCATGTAAAAACTTGTATGTAATATTCTTTTATTGGGGCACTTTCAGGTTGCGGAAGATGTCACCTTTTGTATATTATTTACTTTTCCGCATTAGGATAGACCCAAGGAGGGGAGCACAAGTAACCGGGTTCTAGGGTCCAGTGGGAGACCATCTCGAGGAGTCGAGTCCGGGTCACCTAACCCTAGAATTGGTAGGGTTGCTTGCCGCTCTCGTAGGGGTCTAGGGGTGTGGGATTGGCTATTCATCACGACCGTGGAATCCGTGTTTTATACTGGCTCGTATTGAAAACACGGACGTCCTAGTATATCCAATGTTTCATATGTTTCTTCTGCTGCGATATCTGTGATGTGATCATGTGATGTTCTGTGATAGATACAGTATATAGTATATATGATATATTATATAGACGTTACTTATGTTTTGCATCCGCACTAGCCCTGCCCTACTCTGACGTTAGTTACCTAACCTAACGGTGCACGAGGGGACATCCAGGAGAATGCGGATGGCATAAGTGTACGTCGTATTTATCTGTGATGTTTAGGTGACTTAAATGATGGGACTTCATTAATGTGATTAATGAAAGAAAAGAAACCTAAGATGTTGTAGAATCAAATTTTAAACAAAACAGGTAGCTACAGTTCTTGCTTTGCATAGCGGTATATATGATATACCCTGCACCTTATTCGATGAGGAAAGGACCGAGATCCCTTCACCGGGAGTGACTCCTTTAGCAATAACTGGCAGATGCTACACACTCGGTTTGACTTTTGATTGCTTCTATAGTTTCTGCTTTGCACAGTGATATATATGATATATCCCGCACCTCATTCGACGAGGAAAGGGCCGACGATCCCTTCACCGGGAGTGACCCCTTTAGCAAAACTAGAAAAGCCTCAAAATCACTCCATTGCAAAATTTCATTTGATTCTACAACGATATCAAGTTCATTACGCAATAGATTTTCAAAAAAACCTGTCATAGCCCTCCGTCATTTCAGATAAGTAGTAGTTAGTATTCGTGCTACGTTTGTTGGCCTGCGTCAAGGCGTAGTGTGCGGTAGCTAACTAGTATTTATCTGTTTATGCATATGATGCAGATTGGATTAGGGTAGTCGTGCGACTTTGTTGGCCTGCGTCAAGGGTCGTACGGGTGGGTTTAATTCAATCAGGAAATGACGGGTTGAACTTGACTAGCGAACTATGGTTTGTTGGCCTGCGTCAAGGTCATAGGACGCTAGGGGCAAAATATTATCGGGAATTTCAAGTGTTGAAATTTGCAATGAGATTGCATACCTTCTATGAGATAGTTGGATCCCGATACCCACTGCGAGTAAGAGTTACTCCTGAGAGAGTTTTACACATTACAATTAGCCGATCAAGTAGGTGTCTAGAAAGGTGTCAACGGGGTTACGCCTCTGGGAAAACGAGGTTTACATTAATTAGGTTCGTGCGAAAGCACGGGGGACCTCCCTCAAAGTACCGACACTGGCCTGGCTGAAAGATTGGCGAACTTGTAGTGTGTAATTAATCCCGGCTAGTCTTTCCTTTTAGGGTTTGAAGGAAGATTTGATAAAAACCAGTGGGAGCCATCCTGATTAGATAAGATAATAACCAATCTGATCTTGCAAGAGCATACGCTAAAGTGTTTTCTTCTCTCTCTCTCCAGGTAGCGACCATTTCATGCCCTAATAAAGATAATAATATGGATGTATTGACCGAACCCGCATATTATACTGTGCTGGGGAACGTTGGTTCCGTTCTTTCTTGTAAGAGTTATAGGAATGAACAGGACATAGGGGAATACCAGGATTCCCATGCCACCCGAATGAAGAAAGTACATGTTGATGCATTTTCTTCGGGTGTGTTCGTTACTGAGAACTGTTTCTCCATCTGCCCTACGTCCTGGGTATTAGATACCGGGTCAGGATCCCATATATGTAATCAGTTACATGGGCTTAGGAAAGGTAGAGAACTTGGAGAAGGTGATAAAGACATCAGAGTTGGAAATGGTGCAATTGTTGCAGCTAAGACTGTCGGGGAATATCACCTTGTATTACCAACTGGTAATACATTGGTTCTGAACGAATGCTATTACATGCCGAACCTGATATGCAACATTATATCAGTTTCTTTGTTGCGCAAAGAGGGATATAATTTTGTATTACAGGACAATGTTATGAACATTTTCCGTAACCAAAAGTTGGTTGGATCAGGCACATTGTGCAATGGCATTTATGTTCTAAATCAATCAACAGTTCTGAGCATAACAAACACACACAAGAGGAAGAGTTCTGAACTGAACGAATCCTTCTTGTGGCACTGTAGACTGGGTCACATCAATGCGACACGACTAGCTAAGTTGCATAAAGATGGATATTTAAATCCGTTTGAATTTTCATCTTATGACACTTGCCAGTCATGTCTCAAAGGAAAGATGACCAAAACTCCGTTTACGGGACACGAAGAAAGAGTTACCGAACTCTTGGGACTGATACATAGTGATATATGCGGTCCTATGTCTACACATGCCAGGGATGGTTTTTCATACTTCATTACATTCACTGACGATCTCTCTAGATTCGGATATGTGTTCCTGATGAAACACGAATCAGAAGCTTTTGAGAAATTTAGAGAATATAAACAAGAAGTTGAAAACCAAACTGGAAAAAGTATTAAAATCCTTCGATCTGATCGAGGAGGTGAATACTTGAGCAATGAATTCCTGGACTTCCTAAAAGAGAATGGGATTCTCTCTCAGCTGACACCTCCATATACACCACAGCACAACGGTGTATCAGAACGGAGGAACCGCACCCTATTAGATATGGTGCGCTCTATGATGAGCACGGCTGAGTTACCTATTTCCTTTTGGGGATATGCACTGGAAACAGCTGCAGACCTATTGAATATGGTTCCCACCAAATCCGTGCCAACCACTCCATATGAGATATGGAAAGGAAAGAGACCATGTCTTAATTATGTTAAGATATGGGGTTGTCCGGCATATGTAAAAACGCAAAATACGGACAAACTCGCGGCAAGATCCATTCTGTGTAAGTTTATTGGATATCCCAAACATTCGCGCGGGTATATCTTCTACCACACCGAGGAACAAAAGGTGTTTGTTTCTCGACATGCCACCTTTTTAGAAAAGGAATTTCTTGAAAAAGAGATTAGTGGCAAGGAGGTAGAACTGGAAGAGGTTCCAGTAATACAGACTACGACAGAAGATTTGGTTGAACCAGAGGATTCAGTAGCTCCCGACGAACCCCAGCCTCTCCGCCGATCTAGTAGGGTTCCTCGCCAACCTGAGAGATACTACGGTTTTCTCATGGATGGTGGGAGCGAGGATTGCATCATGGAGGATGATGACCCAACTAGCTTCGAGCAGGCCATCACGAGTAGGGACTCAGTGAAATGGCTGGATGCTATGCGGTCCGAGATGGAATCCATGTACACCAACAAAGTATGGACTTTGGAACTTGCTCCTGAAGGGGTAAAACCCATTGGGAGCAAGTGGATCTTCAAGAAAAAACTTGGTGTAGATGGGAAAGTGGAGACTTTCAAAGCTAGACTTGTTGCAAAGGGTTTTCGTCAAAGACCAGGTGTGGACTATGACGAAACCTTTTCTCCAGTGGCTATGCTTAAATCCATCCGGATCATGCTTGCCATCGCTGCATATCATGATTACGAAATCTGGCAAATGGATGTTAAGACCGTCTTTCTAAATGGTGATTTAGAAGAGTGCGTGTACATGACTCAGCCAGAGGGCTTCGTAGACAGTGGGAGCAGCGGGAAGGTGTGCAAGCTGCTTAAATCCATTTATGGATTAAAGCAAACATCGCGGAGTTGGAACATCTGCTTTGACGTCGTTATCAAAGAGTTTGATTTCGTCAAAAATCCAGATGAACCTTGTATCTACAAGAAGGTGGCAGAGAGTAAGGTTGCCATCCTCGTATTGTACGTGGACGACATACTCTTGATAGGAAATGATATTCCTATGCTGCAATCGGTCAAGCTCTTCTTATCACAAAGATTCTCGATGAAAGATCTTGGTGATGCCTCCTGCATATTGGGAATTAGGATCTATAGAGATAGATCCAAACGGATATTGGGATTGTCCCAATCCAGGTACATTGACACCATACTGAAGAGGTTTAGTATGGAAGAATCCAAGCGTGGGAATTTACCCACGATCTCTGGAGTCACTCTCTCCAAAGAGATGTCTCCCAAGACTGATTTGGAGAGAGCTCGCATGCAAGGGATGCCCTATGCTTCTGCTGTAGGCTCTATCATGTATGCGATGCTATGTACCAGACCCGATGTAGCATACTCACTAAGTGTAGTGAGCAGGTATCAAGCTGATCCTGGAGAGAGTCACTGGACAGCTGTGAAGAGCATTCTCAAGTACTTGCGAAAGACTAAAGAGATGCTCTTGGTGTATGGTAACGGAGAACTCCAAATGGAGTCCTTTACCGATTCGAGCTTCCAGAGTGATAAGGACGACTCTAAGTCGCAGTCGGGATTTGTCTTTACCCTTTACGGAGGGGCGGTTAGCTGGAAGAGTTCCAAGCAGGAAACCGTGGCAGACTCGACGATGGAGGCTGAATACATCGCTGCCAAAGAGGCTGTCTGGATCAAGAAGTTCATTACTAAACTTGGAGTGGTTCCATCCATTGAGCATCCAATACCTTTGTATTGCGATAACAATGGAGCGGTGGCTTTGGCCAAGGAACCCAGGTCCCATCAGCGATCCAGGCATATTCTGAGGTGGTATCACCTGATCCGGGAGATAGTTGATCGCCGGGAGATCGAGGTCAGGAGGGTTGACATGAAGAACAACACGGCGGATCCACTCACGAAGGCCATTCCCCAGACACAGTTTGAGAGACTCTTCGGGATGCTCGGTATGCGATACTACAGCAGCTGGCCCTAGTGCAAGTGGGAGATTGTTAGTTGTATGTATGCCCTAGAGGCCAGTATTGTACAGATGATGTATATTATATTGGATGCTTCGACATATATAGAGATGACTTTCTTGCTCAATATGATAGTATGCTATCTGGTTGCTCTTTATCTTAACATGTATACTGGTCTCTTTAAACTGTCTTATAGTTACATGTTGATAAAGCCCTTAGGATGTGTACTTGACTACCTGGACTATGATGCAGATCATACTAGTGGGGACATGGTAGTCCATAAGTACATCCTTCAAGGTCCCTAGTCGTGGGTGTATCGAGACGGGGCATCGATATACCAGTGTAGACTAGCGTATACGCCTCTCGACCCATGAGATGGGCGATGGATGATCCCATATCCATTGGTGTTTGACATCAGAGATGGTATACGGGTGCTCAGTGGAGACTGGGTACACTGGACGGACTCGCCGAGAACTCCCAGATGGTATTATACCTCACGTCAGATGGCAGTTCTCAGGTGACACTTGTACAGGTTAGTCTGTAGACCCGAGATCGTCATAGAGTCTTGTGTGATTCCCACTGTGCTTTGATCTCCACCTTACCACGTCCATGAGGGCATGCAAAACGGTGGTCTTTGGGTACAGTCCCGAGTCACATGGAGGCAATGAGCGATAAGAGGGGTTTCGTCTCTCCCGGTATTGGGGGTTGATGTTGCGCTGTGCTCGATTGGCCGTAACAGGGAAGTCCCTGGCCAGGGCTGATCAGAGATTTGCTGGTAAGTGTTACCAATAGTTTCTCGACCCGTTATGAGCCTCACATCGGCACGACTTATCGGTTATTGGGGTCTGACGTTTACCACCCCTAGACTTGATATGCGACATATCAGACGAACAGACCGGACTGTACGGTAAGTGTTACTGGTTGGATTCACAGGAGTGTGAGCGGGCTAGCTCGTCGATCTTCTGATCGCTCAATACCCGGATGGCCGTTACGTTTAGCAGACCGCTTGCAGCTTGTGGGTGCTTGATATGATCATCATCTGCTACCGGCGTATTGACGAGTCTTTAGAGTCCTACACAGAGGTTTCCTGGCTCAAGCGAAACGAAATAGGGGCGCATATGAGATATGTGCGGGACCGAGAATGATGCGTGTATGTGATACCGCATTTCATTCTCGCGATGAATGTTTCGATTGGTTGTATGTGATATAACCTAGTTATCGAATCAAAAATTGATTCGATAAGTCGATAAATTGGATACTAGTCGGTTATGTGCGACATGACCGGATCATTGAATCAAGTGTTGATTTAATGATTTAATGTATAATTATATATTTGATATATTACTTTGCATTAACTAGTATTGGTTCACTTTAAAGGGATTTTCTCACTTGAAAAGCACATTGTATATGTGATATATTTTGTATGCACTTGATTGTATCATGTTTGATGTTGCATGCTAACTTGTGTTTTGTGTAAAGATTAAATCATGGTTGTGTAATGGTTAGGGTTTCCTTTTTATTACTCATTTATTTATTTATTGATTTTGGAAAGGATTATGAAGAAAAATGGTGGCTTTCTTTGTATTTAGTTGAAGCTTCATGAAGGTTTGACTTGGTTACCATTTTGTCTTCATCCTTAACCCTAACCATTCTAACTAATCATGATCTATTCTCTACACTTTACCATGGTTAGCATATGATAAGTATTGATTTTATTTTCATTTAAAAGCAACACTTATCATATTCTTTCTTCTTCTTCATCATCTTCATCAAGAAAGAAAGCTTGATTCCATCAATGGCATCTTGAGCAAAAGTGTGAGAAATCCAATTCTAAAGTGAACCCACCTCCTATTTCTTCACCCTCTACCTCTTGCCAAGTAGTATAGGGTGTTTTCTTCACAAGTTTCACAACTTGGTGAAGTTGGAGCTTGATCTTGTGAAGCCTCGACGTAGATCATCTTCGGCATCGAAGCCGACGACTGTTCCGCTCATTTCTCCGATGAAACCGATGCGAGAGTCCGGGATTCGAGATGGACAGCGAGGGGACAACCACGTGGAGCTAAGGAAGTGGATAACCCGATCTACAAAGGTTGTAGCATCTCACTTTTAGTTAAGATGTTAACTAGTTTATTATTTCGCCTAAAATTCTAGTTGACGATCCGTATTAGGGTTTCTCGGCACCCATAAGATTAGAAATTGGCATGGTTGATGCCTTGTGAGACTTCATTAGCGTGCCTAGGAACCCTACAGGACCAACCGTTTTTCTTGATCTCATTCTCTTCAAAGTTTCTTTAATCTCATGTAGTCTTATTTTACGCATGAAATCATGGTTTATATTTTGAGATTGAATGACAAGTCCATCTAAATTCTTAATAAAGCTCTCATTGAATAATTTATCAAAATAATCTCTCCACCTTTGCTTGATATTATCATCTCGAACTAAAACCTTCCGATCTTCATTTTTGATATACTTCACCGCACATAAGCCGCTAGTCTTCTTTTCCCGCATCCGAGCAATCCAGTATATATCATTTTCAGCCTCCTAAGTGTCTAACTTCTCATACACCTCCTTGTAAACCTTAGATTTAGCTTCCCGAACAGCTTTCTTAACTTCCTTTTTAACCATTTTATACTTCTCAAATCTCTCTCCATCTCTGCTTCTCTTCAAATCTTTATAAGAATCCTTCTTAATTTTAATAGCAGCCTTCTGCATTCCACCATGATGTTCTTAAATGGTGGAGTATCACTTCTCGACTTACCAAGTAAATCTCTAGTTACCCTCTTGATACAACTAACCATTTTGTTTCATGTCCTGTCTGAATAACTGGCAATCCGCCTCTTAAACTACACGATCTATAAAAGCCTTTGATTATCTTCCTTCAATCGCCACCATTTAATTCTAGGCTCTACCTTACGTCCAATCTTTCTAGGTGCTCTTCTAAATCGAAAATCTAAAACTAAAAATCTATGTTGAGTGGTTACACTCTCATCTGGCACTACCTTACAGTCGATACAACAATCTCTATCTATCCTTCTCATTAGAAGAAAGTCTATTTGAGTTGCACTTGATCCGCTCCTAAAAGTGATAAGGTGGCTCTCTTTTCCTAAATCAAGTGTTTGCTAAGATCAAGTCATAAGACAATGCAAAATCTAGAATCGAGCTATCTGCTTCATTCTTTTGTCCAAAACCAAAACCTCCATGGATAGTATCAAATCCACTACGACTAGTACCTACATGTCCATTGAGATCACCACCAATAAATAACTTCTCTCCACTAGATATCATTTGCACCATCTCGTTTAAATCCTTCCAGAATAGACACTTACTTGCGTCATCAATACCTATCTATGGTGCATAAGCACTAATAATATTAAGGATCTCCCCACTTAGAATAAGCTTAACCAGTAAAACTCTATTATCTTTTCTTCTAATCTCAATTACATTCACAAGCAACCGTCTATCTATGATTACGCCTATTCCATTACGATATTTATCTCTACCCGTATACCAAAGGTTATAACCTCAAGGCTCTATGGCTCTACCCTTTTCATCTATCCACTTAGTTTCTTGCAAACACATAATACCAACTCTCCTCCTAATCATCACGTTCACTAATTCTGTTAGTCTACACGTAAGAGAATCTATGTTTCAAGAAACTAGATGGATCCTATGAAACCCTTACTTATTTATCATTACACCCGGGGTCCGATGTAGCACGCCGTTTCCGGACGACGATCTAGAAGCCCTTACATACTTAACACTACATCCGGGATCCGATGTAGCGCGTCGCTAAGTAGGGGACGCCCCAACGATATTCTTATTATGGTTCGTGTCATAGAATGTGACAAAGGTTTACATTGGCTGTCACAAGCCTACCACAACTCTCACCCTTTCTCATCCGGATTTGGGACCGGCAACGGTGGGTTTAGATCACGATAATAATAATAATTGAAAAAAAAATTACAACATATTTTAATTGAAAGACAGCGATTGTTAAGGGAATTTCAGTGAAATTCACCCTAAATCACATGTATCCCTTGTTCTCACTGAGGATTTCTTTTGCAGATTCGCTCTGTTAACGAATCAGCGGAAGATGAAGCTGGTGAAAATGAGAACCTAATTGATACAAGAACATCCACGCCACATTATAATTCAAACAGTGATAAAGAGGGGTCAGGTAGTTCAGTTTTGGAAAATGGCCACATCAAAGTATCAGACCGATTCAGAAGCCTCCAATGAATCGTTACCTGATTCTTGACCAATCGCCTCTTCCCCAAAATATGGGCTCAAAGAATTGGAACTTGATGGTTTCACGGTTGTCCCACCGATAATCGTGGAGAACACAGAATTGGAAACGAAAGTGGATGATATGAGTGTTTTGGGTCGGCAAGATTTTGAGGATGCAAAGAGTGAGAATGGTTCTGCAGAGTGAAGGTCTTTAACGAGAGAAACTAGGATTGCTTCAACCTGTGTAGATTACGAGCTTCGGATTCAATTGATGCTGATGCTGCAATATGAGAACGCCTCACCAAAATCTGATATTTTGTGTTTAGCATTTATTAGAGCCGATTCTGATAGAATATAGAAGTAGTTAGGTATTACATATTGGGCGTCAAAAGGCAAAGCCATTAGCTCTGCCAAGTTGGATAAGCTGTACTTATCTTATTCAAATGATTACCATATTTTTTACCACTTTGGTGTTATATTGCTGAGCGTGGTTGTAATGTTAGCTGATTGAATTTTATCGCCACATCAGAATGACTGTAATTTATCACAGGATAAGGTTCAGTTTGCACGCAACAAGACAGGTTAATATCAAGTCATTGAGATTTATTACTACAGCACGTGTGAATTTGCCAATTTTCTAGTACAAAAGTGTAATATCACTATCGTACAGTTCTAAAGAGATCTGGTCTCCATAAGGATGCCAAATTATGTTTTTAGCAGAACTATAGCCGAGAAACAAATGATGCATATGAGGAATTGGCAATATATGCAGTATAGAATCTGTGCACATGCGCAGTAAGAAAAGAAGCATATCACTAATTATACACAGGAATAAGCTCAAAAATCTCTGATGCCAAAAATGAATCATCGGCCAATACCAAAAGAGCTATCAACATGTCATCGACAAATACAAGATAATATATCTTTATGACAGAAGAAATATGACAACTTCGAGAAAATGGAAAACCCATTTTGATTTCTACGGAATAAATACACTGGTATTACATGTTTTGAAAATTCAAGCACTTCCTTGGTATCTGGATTCTCCTAGGCTTCCAGATAACCAAAATGAATGTGGTATCAAAATAAATACACGAATATGTTGGTTCAATGAGCTTATTCACCAATCTATGCCCAGTTCCCTTGAAGCGAATAATTCTTCGACGTAAAGAATGACTGGAGCTGACGATGTTACGTATTTCTGCATCTGAACCTTTGCCGATGCCTCTGCAAGAATTTAAACTCGTTCTATTAGTTCTCATCAGGTTAGTGAATATTTGGATCATCATTTCAGCACTTTAGATATGCAAGTTGATGGATTTTTCAACTTAGGAGGATAATTTTCTTCACTATATAAATTTTTCATAACCTAAATGCTAATGAGAACCAATGCGCATGCATTATTAGAAATAGCCTAATAGAGACTACAGGGTGAAGAGAATGATTGATGGTTCTTGCATATTGATTGTTAACAAAAGAAAATTATGATACGAACGTCAAGATAAGTCATGATAAGCGGAACGCAAAGGGAATGAGGTATGCAACTAGGTATGGGATGAGGCACAACAGGGATAGTCTTCTTCAGAACTTTTGGATGAGATGACATATAATACTGGGTGAAACAAAGAGCTATTTCAAAGAATAAGAAATTATTACAAGCTATTTAAATAACCAATTTCATTATTATCTATTTGAGTATGTACATGACTCAGTTTTTGGTTGTCAAATAGCAAATAAAAATTAAGCAACTATTTTCTTTTAACTGATATGCACCACAAACATGTTGATGTTGTAATTGTTCTTCAGAACGCAAAACATTAGCTTCTGAACGGAAGCTCTAGAATGAAAAAAATGAAGGGCTGTATAGTTTTTAAAGAACTGAAGGTCATATATTCATTATATTGAAGAGAATAACCTAGGATTTATCTGGTTGTGAAAACAAATATGCAAAGTAAGAGGACTAGCTTGTTGTAACCTGAGGAAATGTAATGTAAGGAGATATCACATTTAATATGGCACCGAGTGACAATCTAGATGTAACTTACGCTATGAATAGTATAAACGAACATATTCTTATATTATATTTACTTCATACAATCCTACCATGCCTAGTATTGTGACATAGATACAAGGCTTAGAAGAACAAACCATCTTCATTAAGTTTTCTCAAAAGTTGTGCTTTTGTAGGAAGGGCATAAAGTCCTGCAGCGACTGCTTTCCTGATAGCCCAACCATGGTGAGGAGAAAAGACCTTTGCATAAGCTACTGATGCTGGATCCCTAAGAGAATTCCCCCTGCAACAACAATTAACATTAAATGTTTAGTTTCACCACTCAATCTGCATACAATGTTATCTTTGGGTGGAGAACATGATAATGTATGGCAGTTGCAAAGCCTGGTATATACTTTAGTGATGAGGTTTTGGAGTAGTTGCCTTGCCAAGCAAGAACATCTTAAAATTTTCTTTCTTTTTCTTCTCCCATGTTTGGCTTTGGAGTTAATTTAGGATAACCGGAATTTTGTTGATTTACCAAAGCTTAACCCCAAATTCGTATCGATGGCCCATTTGGAGTCTAAATAGCCAGAGTTATCTTATCTGGACTCCAAATTATTCCCTCCCCCCCCCCCCCCTCCTCCAACAAACTCCAAATATTGAGAAGAGGGCATTCCTTTTAGGACTTCAGATAACTCCGCAACAAAAAATTATAATAATTTTAAGTGGATGTAGGGCCTTGCAAATTGGAGTTGGCATAATTGAAGACTCCAATCTATTGCTATCCTAACTCCAAAGCTAATCAGGTATTTTCATGATGTGTGTGGTTATTCATTGGTGCGGCAAGCAAAGCGAGACTGTCATTCCATAAGACATCGCAAGGGGCTATGATCAAGTTATTTAACCATAGGGACTATTTTAGGCTAGAAAAATCTCTCGACATTATTCGGTGCAAAACAAAGAAAACAGTAAGATGAGGTTTGTAAGTGTAAGTAGTTGCTCGTGCTCGTGACGCTAACTTGCGGTCAAGACGGAATACAAAACGAAAATTTTAATTAGAGCACAAGCCACTACGACCTAGCCATCGATACCAAACACTGAACTAGCAAACATAGGAGTTTAACTACTCGGTTAAATGTTTACAACCTTTATAGTCGTGTACTTCGTCTTCTTTTCCACTTCTTAAGCTATTAGGTCCACCGGCAACAAACTTAGATGTCAGTCTTCCTTATCGAAGATAATCCACCCGAGAGAACCCTAGCTCAAGTTATAGCTTCACTCAAGAACACTAAGTGAAACAACTTGTGCGCAAAACTTGCTAGGAATTGATCACAAGGGTATAGTAGTGGTTAATCTCTAGATTTCTTTCTTCTTTTTTATTCTCAATTTTTAAAACTCAAGAGAGAGGAAGAAGAGGCTAGCATGGCTAAATGAAAACTTCATCACCTTTTCTTTTCATTTCATTTTCTTTTAAAGCAAGTGAGTGGATTTGCGACTCACAAGTGTGAGTCACAAGTCCCACACACTTCTTCAAAGCTCAAGAAGAGATGAGAGAAAAAGAGAAGCCATGTCATGTGTACACACACACACACACATATACATACATTTATACAAGTATATGCTACAAATACATACACCTGTACTCGTATCAAAATACGAATACTGATGGAGGGCGAAATCTCCTTCAGATGTTGCCTTCTGTTGATCTGCTGATGGCGGTGATGCGTGGCTGAGATTTGATCTGGAGGCCGTCGCTCCTGAAGCGTGTGGATCTCAATGGGTTGAGATTGTGGTTGCCGAGTTACCTGCAAGGAAGTCCCGGGGTGGTTGTACCATCGAGAACCCTCAGACGATCAAGTTAGACTAGAGATCCGAGCAGAGTAACGACTTAGTGGAGTAAAAATGGCTTACTTAAACCCTCTGAAGAAGGGGTTTATATAGCAGTGGCAGCAGGCGAGGCAGGCGCGAGAATCACGCCGGCCGTTACGCTCCCGACGTTACGCCCGCGTGATGAGCGGGACCTCCCATTAATGGCGAGACAGGCTCGTTAATGGGGGATCGTGGTGGCGTGGAACATGGGATGCGGACGGCGGAGATCACGCGTATGGCGAGATTCGCGGAATGGCGGTTACGCCTACAAGCGGTGTTGTTGATCGGTCGATGAGACCGAGGAAGATGACCTCGGCGGGAGAGCTCGCGGAGAAGCGGGAGAGCCAAGGTATTTTAGTTCTGCTCGAGCCCGGAAACGAGCTGAGAGGACCGAGGAGGCTTGGGCCCGTGATAGCTCGGAGACGAGCTATGGCGCCGAGGAGGCCAATTGTGCTGGGGGCTCGGAGGTGAGCCAGCGTTTGCTTGTAGGACGGGCATAGGAGTGGTCTGGTCGGCCACTGTAGGTCCTTTCTTGTGAGCCCCGGGACACGTTGCTTCGTGTCCAGATCTGGGAGATACCGATATCGAGCATCATCATTAGCCCCCACTCTCGTCCCGACCAGCTGATGGGTCGGGTCGAGAGTGGTTTGCCGACTCACCCGAGGTGAGCTCCTTTCTGAATATATCGTCGGGCGTGTCTCTGGGCAATTGGCTGTCTTTTCTGGATGAAGCCAGCGAATCAAGGCGAGATCTTTTTCATTAAAGAGGGTGCGCCGAATCGTGTGCTCTTTGGTGAAGCGACTGGCCACGTGTCGGGCGCCGGTTGGCTGATGTGACGTGCCGCAGGCTTCTGGCATCCGATGGGACGCTGCCAATGTGCTTGCGATAGGTGGAGCAATCGTGGCCGTTGAGTGCAGCGAACTGTTTTGGCGAGAGTCGACCCTCGCTGTTGGATGAGGACGCCGGCTGTATAAATCTAGGGGAGGCCTGATTCGGGGTCTCTCTCTTCACATTTTCTCATTCTGAGTCTTGTTAGCTCGGTGCTCTCCTCTTAGGTCGGATCCGGATCTTGGCGTTTTCTCTTCTTAAGGATTTCTTCCAATCAGGTTAGATGTCTTGTTTTGAGGAGTTTGTAGATGTCGTAGGGGTAGATACGAGGGATTCTTCCTCTGGGTTGGAGCCCCCTCGGGAAGTTATGGTCAGATCCACTCTCCGGGGGCACGCGTCTGGGTTAGTTCCGAGAGCGGTGGCGGCGGACGCGCCTGGTACGCTGTCCTCAGTAAGATATGAGGACGAGCTTGCCACCGCTCGGGCTCGTTTCCATATTCCCTCCAGCTACACGCTGCGATTGGCCGAAGAAGGAGAGAGGGCGGATCAGGTGAGGGGTAGAGAGATCGCCTTGTACCTGGAACCCCTCTGGGCCGGAATGCGCATGCCTTTCTCTCCCGAGGTTGTAGCCGCGTTAAATTATTTTGGATTAGCCCCGGGCCAGCTAGTGCCGAACTTCTGGAGAATTCTTCTTGGGTTCCTGGTCCGGCTGAAGTTGCAGGCGATCCCCTTTAGTTTGTCCATTCTTGCCTCCTCTCTCGTTTACAAAAGTCACCCCGGAACATGCGCGGGTGACCCGAGGTGGGTTTACCTCTCCTTTAGGAAACGGCGGGGGAGTGTAGCCGGGTCAGGGGTTGTCGTCCTGCCTTCTTCCATCCACGATTGGAAGAAGTTTTTCTTCGTCGGGCCGCCAGAGTGTGAAGACTGGCCTGTACCCATCCAGTGGTCTAGAGATAGGTGCTGGCAGGGAAATCCGTCCAATGACCCCGACGCGGCGAGAGTGGCGGCGTGGGAGCCTATTCCTCGGGCTGATGTGCTGCTTTCTGAGCGGACCCTTAGTTGGGTCGGGCTCAGCCCCGCCCAGTTCGTCGGTAAGTTAGGAGATGGTATTTGTTTTTACTTTGTTTGTGTCGCTGACTCCATCACATTTCGTCTTGTGCAGAAACCATGGATGCGGGCCTCCTCCGAGCAACAATGCGCAAGCCGAAGAAGGGGTCAAGGGCTGGAGGGGCCAGCTCTTCTCGTCAGACGCCGGTCCCGGCTCCCCCAGCAGCCGTCCCATCCCAGCGCTCGAGTGTGGATCGTGCCCCGGGGCCCAGTAAGGTGCCGAGCAGAAAAAGGGCTCGGGGGGAGGACGCCCGAGCTCCGGAGGTGGAGACGAGTTCTCCGTCGTCGTCTCTCAAGAGGTTCCCCCGAACAG
This sequence comes from Agapanthus africanus, assembly GCA_030015575.1. Classification (NCBI taxonomy): domain Eukaryota; kingdom Viridiplantae; phylum Streptophyta; class Magnoliopsida; order Asparagales; family Amaryllidaceae; genus Agapanthus; species Agapanthus africanus. Next base: position 830,188,470 of record JASDDO010000024.1, on the reverse strand, counting down.
TTCCGCGGACCCCGACCTTTCCGATCTTGGTGGACGAGAGGGAGCTCCGCTTCGAGGTACCCTCGGGGCTTTCCGTTGCTGACAGCTTGCTGCACGACATGGAGAGGTCGGCCGGGTCGATGGGGGGACGCTGAAGGCTCAACTGGTGTCCATCGCCCAAAAGGCCCTGCAGGTTAGCGCTCGTATATCGTCTCATTGTTTGCGAGATTTGGTGCCCTTTTTTCTTTCTGACCTCCTCCGATTTCTTCAGGTCCTCCAGCACGTCGCTGTCGTCGCCCGGATGGAGGTGGAGGATATAGCCCCGGCGATGCGAGCCGCGGGCGAGCTCTCCTCGCTGGGAGAGAGCTCGAAGCAGGAGCTGGAGGCGGCGATGGCGAGGGTCGCTGTCCTTGAGGGTGAGGTGGCTGCCGGGAGGCAGGAGGCGGCAGCGAAGCAGGAAGTGGCGGCCTCGAAGCGAGAGGCCGCCCAGGCCGCCGAGGCCAAGCTTCAGGGCTCCGAGGCGCTCGTCGGCACCATGAAGAAGTCAGTAAGCACCCTCCGAAAGGAGGTGGGGGTTGCAGTAGAGACGGCGAAGAGAGCCGACCTCAGGGCGGCGGAGGCGGTGGAGAACTTCCAGAAGTCGGAGTAGTTCTACGCCGTCCTAGCCTCGGCCACCACCCTCATCTGGCACGAGGCTCTCGACGCCGTCAAGGCCCGTGTGCCGGAGTTTGCAGATGAAGAGTTCCGAGCAGAATATCCCCGCAGGGACGACGAGCAGGATGAGGTCCCCGGTGCCTCTTGGCGAGGGCTTTTTGTCCTTAAGGATGGCCGAGCAAGGTTGTTGCCCGTGGTGAGGGCTTTGATCCCTAGCGTTGTGCGGTAGGGGAGACACCGGCCAGGGACGGCTGAGCAGGGTACCTGCTCGGCTGCCTCTTGGTGAGGGCTTTGATCCTTAGCGCAGGAGGGGCCGTGGGAGGCCCGCTAAAGACGGACCGAGCAGTGGAGCTGCTCAGTTGCCTCTTAGTGAGGGCTTAGGTCACAAAGACGGAACTCTTCTTTTCGTAATGTTCCAACGTTCCCTTCTTGTTATTCGGATGAAAATGACTTTTTAGAAAAATTTACATTGTCTTTGTGAAAAGAGAGGTGCACACTTGTAGGTAGTGATTTCACTGGTACAGCTTGAGCTTCTCGGCGTTGTAAGGCCGCGGAAACATGCGCCCGTCTGCGTCCTGCAAGCGGTAGGCTCCGTCGGGAAATACCTCGATGACGAGAAAATGATAGCCGAGCGGGGTAGCCGCTCGGCTGCCTCTTGGTGAGGGCTTTGATCCCTGGCTTTGTGAGGTAGGGAAGCTACCGGCCAGGGATAGCCGAGCGGGGTAGCCGCTCAGCTGCCTCTTGGTGAGGGCTTTGACTTTGATAACCAGTCGGCGCACCGGGGAGAGGTACAGTCGCTGGCGACACGTGTCATGATTGCGTGGGGAATATGAAATGCCGGAGTGTCGTTTCGGTTTTGCTTCGAGCGGCGCGACTTCTGCCGCGTGGTGAAACTGTTGTAGGTGAAAACGGGCGACCGTTGAACTTCGGGGGGCGTTTGGGGGCTATAAAGTTGAGAGGGTGTTGTTTACTTGCTCCTCATACCCCAAACGCAAAAATGCAGGACTTCCCCTTCATCATCGAAGATATCATAAACTTCGAGGATGTCTGCCTCTATGACCCGTACTGCACTGAGGACACTGTGCAGTTGGTGATTGATGGGATCGAGGACTACTTTGGCCGATTGCTTTCCCGGCGGTCCTCCTTCCTTCAGCTGCTGATGTACTCTATCTGGAGGGCGTCGCCGGGGCTTTACAACCCCTTATCCGAAATGTTGTTCAACGAGGCCATAGGCAAGCTAAGGTCTCTGAGGCGTTTTGGCCTGATCTCTGCGAGTCGGCTAGACCGCTCGGAAGCGCTCGTCCGTGAGTGCTACCAATTGAGGCGCGATGCCGACGCTCGCGGTGGGGATCGAAGGCAGAGGCTGGACGCTGCGAGGGCTCGGCTGGCGGAAATATCGTCAGAGTACCACGAGCAATGTTCTCTGCACCCCGTTCCCCGCTGTTGTAATATGTTTTTTTTGTGTACGGCTGAGGAGCCTATAGTACCTTTTAAATGAATAAGATTCTTTTTCTTTCCTGCAATGCTTTATTAATCCCTTTATTGTATGAACAAAAGATCTCAAGAAAGGTGTACATTGCTAAACAAAAAGAAACACATGCTAGTAGATGATCTTATTCGTGCAGCTTGAGCCTCCATGATGTCTGTTGGCATTTAGGCCCGGCAGAGGGTACCGAGGCGTATCTTCCGCCGACACTGCCATGATTTGGCCGATGGTCAGCTCGGCGGGAGGGAGACGCTGCTCCTGCTCGCGGTCGGCTTGCCGCTTGTCCCTTAGATACGCTGCGAGGTGCCCTGAACGGATGAGCTCTCCAATATAGTCTCGGAGTTGTTTGCAGCTCTCCGTGGAGTGGCCCAGCGACCTATGAAAGCCGCAGTAGGGGCCCCGAGTTCGCTTTGAGACCATTCGCGGGACCGAAGGAAGCTTGAAGAACCCTTCGCCCTTGGCCTCCTCCAGTAGCACCGCCTGGGAGACATTAAGCGGGGTGTACTCCTGGAACTTTGGGAGATAGGGCTTTTGCCGCTCAGGCCCCCTTCTCTCTTCTCTTGCCCTCTTCTTTTGGTCGGTTTGCTCTGCCCGGGAGAGATTCGCATTCACCTCAGATTCGAGCTGGACTTCGCGCTCGGTTCAGGTCTTTACCTCGGCCATGGTCTTAGGTTGTGCTAATGCAAAGGAGCGTGACCACTCCTTGTGCCTAAGAACAGACCTCAGAGCCGTGATGACCGTCTCGTCCCGGTGCTCTGGGACCTCGAGAAAGGCGTTGTAGAAACGGGTGACGTATGCTTTGAATGTGTCCTTGTCCCCGCTCTTGATCGTGAAGAGATGGTCGACTGTGCGCTTCTGCCGCCTGTTCCCGACGAAGTGGCCGAGGAATTGTGTGGCTAGCTCGTTGAAGGTTGATATCGAGCGCGGCTCGAGTCCTCGGAACCAGTCTCGCCCAGAGCGGATGAGAGTGGCCGGGAAAGCTCGGCACTGGACGGCATCGGAGTGGTCTTGGAAGCTCATTCCTGCGGTGAATGCATCCAAGTGGTCATTCGGGTCAGATTTGCAGTCGAAAAGGGAAACCTTTGGGGGCTTGTTGCGGGAGAAGCCGTGGACGGCGAGCAGCTCCTCGGTAAACGGTTTTGTGAGCGAGTCAACGGCATACTTAGCCCCGTCGTTCGAACGGTGACCTTCCCGGTGCAGACTCTCGATCTTCTTTTCGAGGACGTCGAGTCGGCCATGGTACCCCGACGACTCGGCGCATTCTGATCCCAGGCCTCTGCTGTTGGAGGCCTGCGTCTGGCCGCGGCTCCGGTTCCTCTCAATGAGGTTCCTTAGATCCCCGGCGAGGTAGTCCTCGGGCCGCCGTGGTGAGTCTCGTTCGCGCGACCCCGTCGAGGAGGGGGTGTCGGTCAGGCCTGGTAACAGGCGAGCTGACAGACATCTCCTCAGGAGGGACAGGTGCACGAAGGATCTCGGGACACGGCGCTCTGGCGGCGGACCTCGGCGTTGAACTGTGGGACGCCCAGCGGGCCTCAGAACATATTGGCCCGAGAGATCTGCGGCCGTGAGAGGTAGCGACTCGGTGGTCGGCAGTGCCGACGCGGACGGAGTCTTCTCTCTCTCTGTACGGGTCCTGGTCCTGGTCCTGAGGTGGGGGAGCGGTAACTTGGTGATCTTGCCCTGCCGTCTGGACGCGGACGGGCGCTTCCACGATGGACGCAAGTCGGTCTATCCGGCCGGCGAGGGCGTTGATGGCATTCGGCGGAGGAGTTTCGTCCGCGCCTCCGTTGAGGGGGAGGCGGCGGCTGGAGCTTGAATCATCGTGATGGTTGCTCGCCATTAGGTTGAGATTTGAACGCGAACTTTTGTTTTTGTGGAATCAAGTGTTCCCACAGATGGCGCCAGCCGATGGAGGGCGAAATCTCCTTCAAATGTTGCCTTCCGTTGATCTGCTGATGGCGGCGATGGGTGGCTGAGATTTGATCTGGAGGCTGTCGCTCCTGAAACGTGTGGATCTCAATAGGTTGAGATTGTGGTTGCCGAGTTACCTGCAAGGAAGTCCCGGGGTGGTTGTACCACCAAGGACCCTCCGACGATCAAGTTAGACTAAAGATCCGAGCAGAGTAACGGCTTAGTGGAGTAAAAATGGCTTACTTGAACCCTCTAAAAAAAGGGTTTATATAGCGGTGGCAGCAGGCAAGGCAGGCGCGAGAATCACGCCGGCCGTTACGCTCCCGACGTCACGCCCGCGTGATGAGCGGACCTCCCATTAATGGCGAGACAGGCTCGTTAATGGGGGATCGTGGTGGCGTGGAACATGGGATGCGGCTGGCGGAGATCACGCGCATGGCGAGATTCGCGGGATGGCAGTTACGCCTGCAAGCGGTGTTGTTGGTCGGTCAATGAGACCAAGGAAGATGACCTCGGCGGGAGAGCTAAGGTATCTTGGTTCTGCTCGAGCCCGGGGCGAGCTGAGAGGGCCGAGGAGGCTCGGGCCTGTGATAGCTCGAAGACGAGCTATGGGGCCGAGGAGGCCAATTGTGCTGGGCTCGGAGGTGAGCCAGCGTTTGCTTGTAGGACGGGCACAGGAGTGGTCTGGTCGGCCACTGTAGGTCCTTTCTTGTGAGCCCCGGGACACGTCATCTGCCACGTGTCCTGATCTGGGAGATCACCGATATCAAGCATCATCAAATACCGTACTCGTATAAAATACGAATACCCTATTCGTATCAAGACACAAATACCCATATTTATACAAATACTCATATTCGTATAAATTCCATATTCATGTCAAAATACAGATACCAAAAGAGATATAATACTAGCTCGCATTTTATCTAAATGTGATAATCTGGCTATCTTTCAAACCGGCTAGTATTAACAAAATTTTCGATTAAAAGTATGTATACAAAATACGTATTTAATCGAACCTCCGTACGTATCAAAATACGCACACTACATCGTTTCGCCTGAGCCGGAAAACTCTGTGTATGGGACTCTAAAAACTCGACAATACGCCGGCAGTGGATTTAACCACAAGCACGTCAGCGGCACTAGCTGTACGTAACAGCTACCCAGGTATTGTACAAAAGAAAAGTCGACAAGCAAACTCGGCTGTATCCCTACTGATCCTGAAAGTGGCAATCTCCGTACAGTCCGGTCTCTTCGTCCGAAAGTATCGCATACCGGGTCTAGGGAGATGGAAAACGTCAGATCTCTAATAACCTGATAAGTCGTGTCGATATAGCTCAAAACCATCCCCAAAAACTACTGATCTCACCATCAGTAAATCTCATCTGTCTTGGCCAAAGTCTTATGTGACGGCTAATCGAACACAGCGTGACATCGACTCCCTATACCGGAAGAAACGAATCCCTTCAATCGCTCACTGACTCCAAGTGTTTCGGGACTGTACCAACACTACATCGTTTCGCCTGAGCCAGGAAATCCTCTGTGTAGGACTCTAAAGACTCGATAATACGCTGACAGTAAATTTAACCACAAGCACGTCAGCGATACTAACTATACGTAACAGCTACCTAGGTATTGTATGAAAGGAAGGTCGACAAGAAAACTCATATGTATCCCTACTGAGCCTAAAAGTGACAATCTCCGTACAGTCTGGTCTCTTCGTCTGAGATGTCGCATACCGGGTCTAAGGGTGGAAAACATCGTACGCCTAATAACCTGATAAGTCGTGTCAATGTGGCTCAAAACCATCCCGAGAAACTACTGATCTCACCATCAGTAAATCTCATCTGCTTTGCCCAAGGTCTTATGGTGACGGCCAATCGAACACTGCGCAACATCGACTCCCTATACCGGGAGAGAAATCTCTTCTATTGCTCACTGTCTCCAAGTGCTTCGGAAGTGTAACTACTAAAATCTGTTTACACGACTCTTTAAAGCCGTGGTAGGGTAGCAATCTAAGTACAATGGAAACACACTCGAGACAAATGACGATGCCAGGTCTAAAGACTACCATGTACTTATGTCACCAGAGAACTCATATTTGACGATAGGTATATTACCATCTAGAAGTTCTCGACGAGTCTGTCCAATATAACTCATAACCTAATGAGCACATGTATACAATCTTTGGTGCCGTACACCAATGGTTGTGGGACCAACCATTGTCTCTCGTTGGGGTCAAGATACATGTACACTAGTCTACTCTGAAATATCGATACCATGTCTCGATACTCTCACGACTACGGACATTTAAGGATATTCTTATGGATTACCCAGCCCCCACAAATGCGATCGCCATCACACGCTGGTAATCAAGCAAAAATCCTACGGGCTATATCAACATGAACTAGCGATATGTAATAACCAGTAAAACATATACACATGTTAAGATACAAACAAACCAAATAGCATACTATTATATCGAGCAAGATTGTCATATATATACATATCCCTAGTATCCTATACAATAAAGGCATATACGATATACATATCCAACAGTCTCCCACCTGCACTAAGACCTATTATTAGCGTATTGAGTACCCAACGTCTGCCCTAGTGCCAGTTGTTGGCGTATCGCATACCCAACATCTCAAAAAGTCGCTCGACCTGTGTTTGAGGGAGGGCCTTTGTGAATGGATCCACAGTGTTCTTTTTCGTGTCTACTCTCCAAAGCTCGATCTCCCGGCGATCCACGATCTCTCTGATCAGGTGATACCGTCTCAAGATATATCTGGATCACTGATGGGACCGTGGTTTCTTTGCTAATGTCATAATCCCATTGTTATCGCAATACAAATATATTGGATCAACAATAGACGGAACGGCCTCAAGTTCAGTAATGAATTGCAGAATGTATTCAGCCTCCATCGTCGAGTCTGTTAAGATATCCTATTTAGAACTCTTCCAACATACCGCTCCTCCATTTAGAGTATACACATAATCCGAAATAAACTTGTCGTCATCCTTATCACCTCCATCTGGAGGTCTCCATTACTGTACACTAAGAACATCTCCTTAGTCATCAGATACTTCAGAATGTTCTTCATAGCTATCCAATGTTTCTTTCCTGAATTAGACTGATACCGGCTTACTACGCTAAGTGTGTAAGCTACATTTAGTCTAGTACATAACATCGCATACATTATAGATCATACTGCCAAAGCATGGAGTATAATGGTCATGCGAGCTCGCTCCTCATCAGTCTTGGGAGACATCTTTTTGAAGAGAGTGATTCCGTGACAGGCGGGTAAATTATCATGCTTGAAATCTTCCATACTAAATCTGTATAGTATGGTGTCTGTGTATATGGACTGTGAAAGTCCTAACATTCTTTTGGATCTATCCCTATAGATCTTTATCCCCAGAATGTAGGAGACATCACCCAGGTCTTTTGTAACACCTTAGAATGTGATTAGTGTTAATTAAGCGTTAATGCGGGTTTTTAAGGAAAAGTTTACCAAATCGGTTTCCTCACATTTTATAACAATTAATTAATATTTTATTATTATTTGTTATGTCTTGCATACACTTGTGCACGTTAATGTGATGGTTAATTAGTATTAAACTTGTTTAGTAATCATAACACCTTAAACTAATCCATGTCTTGAATTAACCTTGCCTTGATATTTTGTGTGAGAAATATCTTTGTTTTGGATTGAGAGAGACGTGGCTAGGTGAGTCATGGAGGCTTTAATGTGAGCATTGATGAGGCGAGGGAGAGAGTGAGTGTAAGGCTAAAACTCACCCTACACTCACCTCTCATCATTATCATCTCTCACTCTTCTCTCATTCTCAATTATTCTTCATTCTCTCAACTCTCAAACTGAAATCTTCACTATCCCTTCACCAAAACCTTGCAAAACTTCATAAAATACCACTAAAACACTTCACATGTCATGTTTTAGCCACTAGGTTGCCTTGGAGCTTGGAAAGATTGATTTTTTTAGCAAGAGTGGCTAGGTAATGACCTCTAACTGATAATTAGGTGTTTATGTTGTTGTGTTGCGTTGTAGTTGTGGTCTAGAACACTAAAGGTAGTGTTTTGTGAAAATATCGTATTTTTAGTATCATATTAGAGTCTCTGTGATCTGCTATGACCTGGAATCTTTACTGTAAAATCTAGCAGTGTAGTAGTGATGTACTAGTGACCCTAAGTTTACACCTGAAGCATGAACCCCACCTGGGCGGGTTTGGCCGGCGACAATAGAGGGAATTCCGACGAGCTCGGCTATTTGGGGGAGTTAGGGCTTGGTTTTTGTAAGGTAGTTGTCTGCAGTTGTTTAGAGGTGTTTGGTACTGTTTGATTTTTAGGTTTTGACAGTATACAAAATCTGTGATCACTTTGCTTTAATCTAGTGTTTTGAATACGCGTGTTACGTTATCCGACACGGTTCGTGATCTTGTGTAGCTGCTGCACTTGGGTTGGTTTCGAGATGTCGCCACACACGTTAACCGCTAGACGGACACTTGAGAATTGGTTTGGAGTTGGTGCGTCGGTCAAACGTAGTTTATACGTGATATTGGTCGATTTCTGAGATTTGCACTTGTTATGTTTGTGTCAATAGGATGGCAGGCGGGGACTTCGAACGCTGCGAAGAAAGGGAAGCAGATGATTAGATCTATCTAGCTCGAGATTGTCGGTGAGTAGATTTAACATCTATGGGGAAATCGCCCGTATGGCGTTAAGCGTCAGGGCTAGATATGATATGATATTAACTACATGCTTATATGCACATATAGAGATTGTGCATGGACATCATTGCATATTATTATTTGTTGTGCCTGGACTTGTACCCATTGGACACTGCACTATTATTGACAGTTCATGTTGGACGGGCACTAATTGTATGCTACACACACCGTCGGTAATTGCCATTATACACACAACACACATATATATGTGATTTGGTATTGATTAGTGACATTGAGACGTTGATTATTGTGTTATTGCGCATATAAAATACAGTTGCATGCATACCTACATGCTTATACATATCTTGCTATATCCACATGTACATCGTGCATACATACTTACATGTACACCCACATACCTTGCTATAGTTACATATACCCCTATGTGGTATTGTATTGTCATTGACATTGAGACGTTCATTATTGTGTTATTGCGCATATGAAATACATCATACATACATGCTTACATGTAGATACACATATACCTTGCTTTAGCTATATGTTCACCCCATATGATGTTGCACTTGATTTCGGAGGAATTAGGAACCGCATGATATATTTAATAACTGGATGCATTTAAATATCGGTTTTCCTTTCATATGCTCATATTACTGTTTTATGTTGCATACATCAGTTTTCATGGATTTACGCATTCATATATGGATTTCATGTGATTTATGAATTTGAGAACCGTGGGGGTATTTCAAGAATTTATGTATTGTTTGAAAACCCGGTTTCTCTTGATATGATATTTCAGTGCATCCACCATGTGATTTCTCGGTTCTGAGATTGACATGTGATACACGATTCGAGGAGCGGAAGACACCGTCTGTGGGTACATGGCGGACCCGGTATGGCTTCCCGGGGCAAGAGGTGATTTTTGTGGTGTAGACGATGAGCCTGGGATTAGTACCTACCGGTGATTGTATAGACAGCGGATGTCCGGGGGACACCATTTTGGAGTTATGATATGAGATGGATATGAGGACCGATCTGAGGATGCGGTGCCTGAGATATGAGGATTTACGTGTCGATGCTGGACACGGGTTTCATGATGTTTTGAGTGTCGATTTTGGACACTCGGGTTCCATGATTTGATGTGTCATTGATGGACACACGTTCTTGATATCCTCCTATATTTACATGCATATGTTTTTTCATGATGTTCCGAGTGTCGATGTTAGACACTCAGGTTCCATGAGATTTACAGATACGAGGGCCGGTTTTGGCGACGGCACCTGAGGATTTTGGGTGTCATTAATGGACACCAGTTTTTTTTCCATGCTGATGATTTGTGCATGAGGTTTATATTTATCCCCCACTCAGGATTTATTTGATATGCATTTGATTCATGTAGATGTAGTACCCTGGTGGTGTACCTTAATCATGATTGTTGCATATCCATATTGCCATACTTATGCTATCAGATTACATGTGATAGATTTATCGCTGTTCGTGCATACTTGCGATTACAGTATGATGTTATTTGTTATTCACGAGTTGGCAACTCACCCCCGTTGTGCCATAGTGTTTTGCAGGTTTGGTTCTCAGAGTAGTCGCGTCAGGGCGCCTTATTATCTCTACTTTTGCGGATACCGCTACGGTTGGCTGTTAGGCCTTTTGCTATAGGTGGATTTACGGTTATCCGATGATGTCGTTGTATATCTTTTGTATCTAGTACTCTCCATCTACTATCTTCATGTATTGATTTAGAGACGAGTTGTGAGGATCGATGTTGTATATTCTTGTGACTCTGGTTGTCGTGCTTGTGTGAGCCGGCCTTTATTTATGTTGATTATCTCATTTCTTCGCTACGGCGTCGTATATCTGTTGTGGTGGTTGTTTCCGCCTTTGGACGAGATTTGCTCTCGTTTGGGGATGCTTTACTTATACCTTATATTTGTACCCGTTTCGGGGCTAGCTTTTACAAAGGAGGTGCTGCCGAAATATTTATGAAAACAAACTTAAGTTTTAAGTTCTTATTTGAGATTTTAAAAATGTTTCTATCCTTTACTTCTTGTAATGGTTTAGATTGCTGGGTTTTCGGCTTACTTAAATCGCGTTACGCCTGTTGACGTTACGTAGTCTAAATGCCGGTCATATGCCTAATTTGGGTCGCGACATCTTTCATGGAGAACTTTTATGATAAGAACAACTTGACCGATGTAACATAGGAATGTCATTTCGTATTAGGAAGATGCCATTAACGTACAAAACGAGGAAATACGACAGTTTTCCTTACAATCTTCTTATATATATAAGGATCATCAATGTTTTTGATGAAGTCAAATTCCTTTACTGTTTCATCAAAACAGATGTTCCAATTCCGCGATACATGCTTTAATCCATAAATGAATTTAAGCAACTTGCACCCATTTCTGCTGCTCCCACTGTCTACAAAACCCTCTAGCTGATCCATATAAACGCACTTTTCTAAACTACCATTTAGAAAAGTCGTTTTTACGTCCATCTGCCAGATGTCATAGTCATGAAAAGCAACAATGTCAAGCAGAATCCGAATATATTTCAGCATAGCCACTGGAGAAAAGATTTCGTTATAGTCCACAACTGGTCTTTGACGAAAACCTTTTGCAACAAGTTTAGCCTTATAGGTTTCAACCTGTACATCTGCACCAATCTTCTTTTTGAAAATCCATTTGCAACCAACGGGTTTTACCCCTGCTGGTGCAACTTCCAAAGTCCAAATTTTGTAGGTATACACGGACTTTACTTCAGATCACATGGTATCCAGCCATTTTACAGAGTCGCTATTGGTAATGGCCTGTTCGAAACTTCATCTTCTAAGATGCAATCCTCTCGAACCTCGTCTATAAAATAAACCGTGGCATCTCTCGGAAGGATGAGAAATCCTATTAGATCTGCGGAGTGGCTGTGGTTCAGTCCATAATATTGAATCATGCGGTTCTACCAAATCTTCGGTTGTAGTTTGTGATTCTGGAATTTCTTCCTGTTCTCCAGTGATTCCACTAATTTCTTTGCAAGAAATTCCTTTTCCAAAAAGATTGTGTGACGAGCAACAAACACCTTCTGTTTCTCGGTGTGGTGGAACAGATATCCTGTTGAATATTTTGGATATCCTAAAAACTTACACAGTACAGGTCGTGCTTTGAGTTTGTCCGGATTATGTACTTTAACATAAGCTGGACAGCCCTATATCTTAATAAAATTAAGGTATGGCCTCTTCCCTCCCATATATCATATAGAGTGCTAAACACGGATTTGGTCAGAACCCTATTCAATAAATATGCTACTGACTCTAGCGCAAATCCCTAGAATGAATGAGGCAACTCAACACTATTCATCATGGAGCAAACCATATCAAATTAGGTATGGTTCCTTCGCTCCGATACATCGATACACCGTTGTGCTGTGATGTATACGGAAGAGTAAACTGAGAGAGAATTTCATTCTCTTTTAAGTAATCTAGAAAAATCGTATTCAAGCACTACCCTTCTCGATCAGATCGAAAGATCTTGATACTTTTTCATGTCTGATTCTCTACTTCGCTTTTATATTTTTTGAACTTCTCAAAGGCTTCAGATTTGTGTTTCATCAGAAATACATATCCGAACCTAGAAAGATCATCAATGAATGTAATGAAGTACGAAAACTCACCCCTTGCATATGTAGACATTGGACCACACACATCACTGTATATGAGTCCCAAAAGCTCTGTAGCTCTTTCTCCGTGTCCCGTGAACAGAGTTTCGATCATTTTTCCTTTGAGACAAGACCGACAAGTTTCATAATATGGAAATTCGAATGGATCCAAATATTCATCTTTATGTAACTTAGCTAGTCTGGTCTCATTGATATGGCCAAATCTACAATGCCACAAGAAAGTTATTTATTTCTGAACTCTTTCTTTTGCGTGTGTTTTGTATATTGAAAATTGTGTTTAGGTTAAGAACATATATACCATTATATAATGTACCTTCTATAACCAATACCCGATTGAGACAAATGTTAATGATATTTCTATTTAGAACAATTTTATATCCTTCTTTATCTAATAAAGAAATGGATATAATATTGCAAAGCATGAATGGTACATAGTAGCGGTTGTTCAAAATCACAGTGTTGCCACTTGGCAATACCAGGTGATATTCGCCGACGGCAGCAGTATCAACTTGTGCTCCATTCCTTACTCTGAGGGACATATCACCCGGTCCAATCATCCTATTTTTTCTCAGTCTCTGCAATAAATTACAGATATGAGATTTTACTCCAGTATCTAGTATCTAGGAGGCATGACTGACCGAAAAACGGTTCTCAATAACCAATACACCGGAAGCAGATGCATTAGAATGCTTCTCCTTCATCAGGGTCATATGGAAGTCCTTGCATTCCTCTTTCCCTTGCCCATACTCTTGGCTTTTGTCACGGGTTAAAACCGAACCGACTTTCCCCAACCCAGTGTAATAAGTTAATTCGGTCAAGTCATACATTTTATTATGTTGATTAAGGCATAACATGGTTGCTACCTGAAAGAGAGAAAAGAAACACTTAGCATGCGCTCTTACAAGAGTAGATTGGTTTTTAATTTATCTAATCGGGATGGCTCTCACTGTTTCCTCGAATTCTCTTTCAAATCTTAAAATAAGAACTAGTCGGGATCATGTACGCCCCACAAGTTCGCTAACCGTTCAGCCAGGCCAGTATTGATACTCCGAGGAAAGCTCTTCGTGCTTTCGTACGGACGTAATTAAATAACCCCGTTTCCGCAGAGGCATAACCCCATCAACACCTTTCTGGACACCTAATGGGTTAGCTAGTTGTGAAGTGGAAATCTCCCAGAAATAATCCTACTCACGGTGGGAATCGGGACCCAACTATCATCGTGTGATAATCTTGATGGAAGCCACTCAAGAAACCATACTTCAGAAGATATGCACTCACCTTATAAGTTTCCCTTATATTTGAAACTCTCGATATAGTTTTTATCTCTAACGATCTATGACTTTGACGCTTGCCAACAAATCATAAGCCGCTAGTCAAGTTCAACCCGTCATTATCCTAGATAAACTCGAACCCACCCGCACAAACCCTTGACGCTTCCCAACAAAATTGTGCAACTGTCTCGATCGATCGCATCTCTATGCAGCAGATAAATACCACTCGGCTACCGTTCACTATGCCTCGACGCTGGCCAACAAACATAGCACGAATACTAGATGCTACCTACATAAAATAATGAAGGGCTACGGCTGGTTTTTGGCGAAAAACATTTAACGTAATGGACTTGATTTCGTTGAAGGAATCTTGTGATTTCAAATCGAGTGGTTCAAGCTCAATTTTGAAAACATTTGGTTTTGTAGAAAACCGAATAATTTTGAAAAGAACCGAATGGTTTTGAAATTCGATTCCAACATCATTTTAGGTTTATTTTCTTACATTAATCAGACTTAATGCGGTCTCATCATTTAAGTTCCTATGCATCACAGAAACAACCAAAATACAATACTTTATATGGCATTCGCATTCGCCACAGGATCCCGGATCTTCACCGTAAGGTTACTTAACTTCCGGCAAGGTGAGGACATGACTAGCGCGGATGCAAAACATATAAACGCATTTATATATATCATCATCACAGGCAGGTAATAAACATCACAGGCAGGCGATAATCAATATGGAATAGCGGATAAACTAGGAGCCTCGTGTTTCGTTTGAACTGCAAACGAAAACCAACATTCCCCGGTCGCGTAAATAGCTCGAACATCACTTAAAACAAGACCCCTACGAGCACGGCAAGCTACCTGTCAATTTTAGAAGTGAAGCAACGATCACTCAATGTCATAAGTGGACCACCCGACACTTCATAGAATCCGGTAACTTGAGCACTCCACCGTGGGTCAATCCTAAAACCCTTACAAGTGCGGTGAATAACCCGTCAATTCTAGAGTGAGGCGGTTTGAACTCATCACCATAAGACAACCACCTAACGATCACTCAATGTCATGAGTGGACCACCCGACACTTCATAGAATCCGTTAACTTGAGCACTCCACCGTGGGTCAATCTTAAAACCCTTACAAGTGCGGTGAATAACCCGTCAATTCTAAAGTGAGGCGGCTTAAACTCATCACCATAAGACGACCACCTAACACACTCTAGAATTTGGCTACTCGATCACTTCTCCGCGGGTTTATCCTAATACATGAATGAATAATATACAATGGTGACATCAACCTCAACCCAGACGTGTCCCTATAAAATGATATACATCGAGCGGTAACGACGGCCATAATCCGGCCGTTTGTCCCAAATAAACAAATATGCATTGATTATAATGAGGGGCTATCCACTATGACTAGCCGGCTAAACCATCACAAGATATATATTAACCACAACACAAGCAAATATGTACAACCCCGTCTAATCGACCTATAGCAATTAAACGACGTTTACAAACACATATACACCACAAAGATAATCAATGATGTGACATCAAATGAAATCTGGACCAAAACAAATATTACCAAAAAAACCCAATTCCATGAACCCAAACCACAGAATGAAAACGACGCCAAACTCAGCAAGTCTGGCCGTCAAAATCGGCCAAAAGCAAATTTCTGGCGGCCTTGGTTGCTCAAATTTGTCTCGTTTTCATTGTGTCGTTTTCATAACAAAATCTTACCTTTGCAATACTTTAAAAAAATTTGGAGATCGTTTCAAAAAATTGACAGACATAGATTCGGGTTTTAAAATACGGAAATTTTTTGGATTCGAAGCGTAAACATCGTCTAATACTACTTTAAGTGTTTGGGTGGCTCTGATACCATGTAAGTAGTTGCTCGTGCTCGTGCCGCTAAATTACGACCAAGGCGGAATACAAAACGAAAATTTTAACTAGAGCACAAACCACTATGACCTAGCAATTGATACCAAATACTAAACTAGCAAACATAGGAGTTTAACTACTAGGTTAAATGTTTACAACTTTTGTAGTCGTGTCCTTCATCTTCTTTTCCACTTCTTAAGCTACTAGATCCACCGGGAACAAGCTTGGATATCTGTCTTCCTAGTCGAAAATGATCCATCCGAGTGAACCTTAGCTCAAGTATAGCTTCATTCAAGAACACAAAGTGAAATAACTTGTGAACAAAACTTGCTAGGAATTGATCACAAGGATGTAGTGGTGGTTAATCTCTAGGTTTTTCTCTTTTTCTTTTTCCTTTCTCAACTTTTAAAACTCAAGAGAGGAAGAAGCTAGCATGGCTAAATGAAAACTTCACCCCCTTTTCTTTTCATTTCTTTTAAAGCAAGTGAATGGATTTGTGACTCACAAGTGTGTCACAAGTCCACACACTTCAAAAATCAAAAAGAGATGAGAGAAAAGGAGAAGCCATGTCATACATATACACATACATGCATACATATACACACACAAGTATATGCTACAAATGCATACACTCATATTCGTATCAAAATACGAATACTGTATTCGTATTAAGATACCAATACCCGTATTTATATCAAGACACAAATATCCGTATTTATACAAATACTCATATTCATATAAATACCGTATTCGTGTCAAAATACAAATACCAAAAGAGAAATACCAAAAGAGATATAATACTAGCTCACATTTTATCTAAATGTGATAATCTGGTTATCTTTCAAACCGGCTAGTATTAACAAAACGTTCGATTAAAAGTAGTGTACAAAAACACGTATTTAATCGAACCTTCGTACGTATCAAAATACGCACACTATATCGTTTTGCCTGAGCCGAGAAACTCTCTGTGTGGGACTCTAAAAACTCGACAATACACTGGCTGTGGGTATAACAAGCACGTCAGCGGCACTAACTGTATATAACAGCTACCCAGGTATTGTATGAAAGGAAGGTCGACAAACAAACTCGTCTGTATCCCTACTAAGTCTGAAAGTGACAATCTTCGTACAGTCCGGTCTCTTCATATGAGAGTGTCGCATACCAGGTCTAGAGAGTGGAAAACGTCAGACCCCTAATAACCTGATAAGTCGTATCGATGTAGCTCAATACCATCCTGAGAAACTACTGATATCGCCATCAGTAAACCTCATCTGCCTTGGCCAAGGTCTTATGGTGCCGGCCAATTGAACACAATGCGATATTAACTCTATACCGGGAGAGACGAATCTCTTCTATCGCTCACTGCCTCCAAGTGCTTCGAAAGTGTACCCAACTAAAACATGTTTGCACGACTCTTTAAGTCGTGGTAGGATAGCAATCTAAGTACATTGGAAACACACTCGAGACAAATGGTGATATCAGGTCTAAAGACTATCATGTACTTATGTCACCAGAGAACTGCTATCTGACGATTATATTACCATCTAGAAATTATCGGCGAGTCCATCCAGTGTAACTCATAACCTAATGAGCACATGTATACAATCTTTGGTGTCATACACCAATGATTGTGGGGCCAACCATTTGCCTCTCGTCGGGGTCAAGATACATATACACTAGTCTACTCTGGAATATCGATACCCTGTCTCGATACTGCCATGACTATAGGCATTTAAGGATGTGCTTATGAACTACTCAACCCCCACAAGTGTAATCGCCATTACAACGCTGATAATCAAGGAAAAATTCTACGGGCTATATCAACAAGTATTAGCGATATATAATAACCAGTAAAACATATATACATGTTAATATACAGAAAAACCAAATAGCATACTATCATATCGAGCAAAATTGTCCTGTACATATATATCCCTAGCATTTTATACAATAAAGGCCTCTAGGGCATACCTATCGAACGGTAAGAACTAGGCGTTGCTTTCTTCCATTCAATACCACTTCCCAAAAGCATTTTTCAAATTCAGGTTCAAGGTGAAGGCTTTTATTCCGGACAGCATCAGCACCACCTGACAAACTAGATTTTTCAAGAGACTGCAAGGAATTTAAATACTCAACATGCCCTATCGAGTATCGCCGCCAAATTATAAATCCCACACCAACAAAGAAGTATGTACAAAATTCTCAATTTATCCCATTTCTCTAAGCTGATCTTATTGACGAACTAGGGTTTAGTGATCACGTACTCATGTTTGATGCGACTAGAACACTATGATCAATTAACAGTTAACATAGGAAGCCGGATCCATTTATTATCACTAATCAGCATCAATTATATAAGCTTCCTAAGCATGAATTATATGAGCAACCATCATCAAGTTTTCTGCATATTTTGGTGAATTTCACAGACAAAGGTCAGCAGCGATTAAATCAATAAAACCGATACGTACTCCGACACAAGAATCTGCTCAAACAGCACCTTAACCATATCGATCCCACGCTTCACTCTAAGAAGATTCCTCGAATGGCTACCTCCTTGCCTAACACAATCCTCTCGAACATCCGATTCAACTAACGACTGCAACGTCGAGATCGAACTCGACGCCGCGATGAGATCCTCGACCTAATTTACACAAAAGCAATGAGCTTTAACACCTATGCTCATTAGATCAAAGAGTAGAAGGATCGATCCAAATGAGATACCTTTGAAACGTAATCTTTTTCGGCGAACTTGAACGCGATCCCTAGGCAGCCGAAGAGGACGGAGACGAGGGAGCAGGCGTTGGAGAAAGCGGCGACCTCCATGGGTGAGTTCTTCGAGCTCGCCGTGGCAGCTAGGGCTTCGAATGAGTCGGCGATCTTTTTCAACGGCTTCTCGCCGTCGCTCGCCATTGAGACTTGAGTTCGATAATGGAGATCTCAGCTAGGGTTTCTAATTGTTTTTTCGTTTTAATTTAGGGTAAACGGTCACATAAAAAGCACTTTTTTCTCTAATCAAAATCCCACTCCAAACTATAGTAAAAAAACAAAAAATTTCCAATAGTTGTATATTCTGCTAATCTAAGAAATCTATACAAACTAATTAAATATGACATGAAACGGTTTAGATATCACAGGCAACCGTTTTGATGTTGTTGGTTGCTTCTATTAAAAACTTTTTAAACTGGGTTTTCATTACAGTTTCAAGGTAGGAAAAAAAATTTCGGGTTTTTTGACAATTTACCCTTTAATTTATTTTGTTTTGTTTTGATTGGATGGGCTAGAGATGCTTTTTTGCTTGTGTTTATGAGAGAGTGCGAGAGAGACTGTTAATTTGATCATCGTGGGCTGGAACATAGATCAAGACCGGCCCATAATGTCCTCAAATATGGGCCAGATTTTTATTCAAAATCATGCTTGATATTTGAGGTCTGGATTGCACAAAACCCCACTTTAGTTTGCACCCATTGATGTGATTTGTGATGGCAAACGCCTGGTATGGAGATATCTGGCTAGATTGAATTTTTGGAAAGTTTTGCTGTTTGTGTTTGGTTTTGAAAAAATCGAGATGGCATGATCGTTGCAAAAATTCGCCTTCGGTAAGACGCACGAGATCTTCTGGATGCAAAAATCCGGCATTCTTTTGCCCCAAAGCACATGAACTATGATAGCTGGGTAGTCACTTGATATAAAGATTTCATGTATAGGCCGAAGCACCCGCTAAAACCGGGCATGGGCTTACTCACATGAAGGCCCACACATGTGTCCCCAAGTAACATATATGAAATTATGATTTGTCTTGAATAACTGCTGGATTTACAAGATACAAGGACACTAAATCAAGCAGGTACATGATACATCGGAATTTCTGCATTCTTGGGAAGTATTTTGGGTTAGATATCGTATATATTTTGGCCACATGACGGATATTTGCACAACCCTATTTGCGTTATGGGTTCTTAAATTAATCGTATGCCTCCTTATTCTTTCCGTACTTTATCTTCATCTTGCAACTGATTCCGAGCAACAACACTTTACCAAATAGCAACAACACTTTACCAAATATATCAACCATCTTTATTGTTGGTTTGCCTTGCGCAGGCTTTTAAGATAGAAGCATTGTTCAGTCCCATCAGATTTGATTACATGACTTGCATTCAACATCAAATTCTCAAAGACTTTGGCCAACATGATTGGAGCTTGCCACTGTATCCTCATCAACAATAGTAAACAAACCACCAAATGCAATAGCTACGACGTCTCAAACCTACCCTTTATTAGTTGATGACAACCAGTTTTTTGCACAAACTTGTTATTTTCTACAACAAAAACCCAAAAAAAATTCCTACATTTTTCTCCACAAGGACAGTCCACCTAAAGAGAAAAGGAGTATTCTACACAAAAAGGGGCATAAATGAGAAAGCGTCTAATCATGATGATTGCTTGTTTAATAGAAAATCTTATCTCACAATTGCTCTTCATGGATTGGTTAGAATGTCTAAATCCATCATCCATGGGCCACTGAAGAAAAATCTTGTAGATATCTTAAAAATACACAATCTCCCAAAAATCTATTGTTTTTGGATTTTTTGTCAGTGTCGGTAAATAAACGTAGATTGATAAAAGACTTAACAGTCAAGATTAAGATCCAGAGGGTGGCCGTTCAGGGGTTAAAACTACTTCGATACTCCAGTCACCGAGAGTTCAAATCAAGCAAAAGGAAAAATATTTTGGAGCTCAACAACTCTTCTCGATTGTACCAATCTCGTTTTCTTATAAAACTGTCTGTAGAATGCGATAACCAAACAACAATGCACATAATTCATCGAGAACATGAGAACCGGTTTTCGGATAAACATGAAATCATCAGGACCCACATAAATATTTTGTAGACATATATCAATAATCATATTCCCAACAACCAATAACGCATGGTTACTCGTTCTTAGGCAAGATTTTCTGCTTGATCACACTATTTTTATCAATCATAACTGGACATGCTGGTCACGTCTCGAATAAATTTTTTATCGGCGTCCATCATTGGCGCATCGGATAAGTAAATTTTAAAAAAGAAATAAATGAAGAAAAGAAAAAAAAGAAAAATTAACCCTCGTCCTTTTAACCTTTCCAATTTGAAGAATTATCCAAAAACTATACCAAAAGTGTACCTTCCATGATTAGCAATTAATTAATTCTTGATTACACAACGTCACATGTCTGTCGGCGGAGTCATCCGGACCGCAAGTCCAGCGCACTCTATCCAATTGGCTCTTTTTCAAAATTTATGCACAAAAGCACTCGACTATTTACTTGTTTGCGCTTGATATTGTCCCGTATCTTTGACCAAATTACCCTCTTTTCAAACTGTAAACTTAACGCAACCATTCAAATTTTACACACAAAAGCCCTCGACTATTTACTTTTTACAATAAATATTGTCCTTGACCAAATTACCCGTGCTTTTAAGTGTAAACGGATTATGCAAGGCACCTTCTGAATATAGCATGCAACGGCTTTCACGCTACCTTGCCGGTGATTGATTTGCCATTGCTTGTTTTATAGACTTTCTTAGTTTGCACTCATCCCTAACTTGATGACTCACACAAGTCAGCAAGTAAACTCCATTCTTCCGAGTACCAATTAAGAAAGGCCATGTCTTTCTATTTTATAAAGTTTCATTTCTCTTAAAATCAAGCATTTGATCAACGAGCTATAGCACCGCAAGGTCCAAAGTTTGTTGCAGTTGACTTAAAGAAGCCTCTAATCCCGAGTTCTTCACCCTTCAAATCAAGGGACCGAGAGAAGCAGGAGTTGGGGTAACACAACTGTTCAAGAAATAAAACAGGAGTAATAAAATGCCCTTCAACTCTAGCTGTTTTCACAAAAATATCTAAAACAGTTTTAATTACATAAAGTATCTTAAACTATTATTTATTTTTTCGCTAAAAGTATGTTCCATCTTTATTTCGTCTAATCAAGTAATTTTTTGTTGGCTTGGATACTCAAGGGGAAAAACATTCTTGCCTAAAGGTGATAATTTGATAATTCTCTCTTTTTCCCCTTCCAATCTGTTAGGATTTTTGAAAAGAAAAGAAAACATAAAGCACAATCAAAACACAAAGAAATTATTTTCAAACTTCTATCCTTTATTCATCTTCAATACGAATTACAAAATTCTCTTTTCTTCCATGCTTCTTCTTCTTCATGTCATCCAAAATACCATAATCAATCTAAATTTATAGGCCTGAAAAACCCTAAACCTATTTCTGCTAGAAGATCTGATTTAACTAATTTAGATCTAATCAAATCCCCCAAAAATAACTTCAAATGTCTTTCCGAACAAACTTTCCTAATTAAGTTTCAAACGAATCTTCAACAAATTTTTCGAATAATCTGCGGCTGACCGACACAAATGTCCGCCTGAGAAATGGTCAGACATGTATAGTTCAACCTAGTTTTTTATTGATCGCTTTCACGGACGTCTAGAGTTCTATAGAAGACGTCTGTGGCCTTCAAAACTACAAGCCAAACTTCAACAAATCTCCACCCTGACTTGTACTCTCCAAGCCGATTTCTATCTTCTCTTCATAACCTCCGCCCACGATATCTTCTGTGTTCCGTTCAAATCTCTACCTTACTCCAAGATTGTTTTTCCATACACGGGCTTCTCTACAGCTTGATATATGTCATTTGAGGTTTTGACTTTCATCGCGATACAGTTCTTTTGACACACTTTCATTATGCTACCTTGAGCAATAATTGTGTAGTCTCTTATATCTAATCTTTCAAACGAAATTAAATTCCTCTTCGGTTTGGGACATACCTGAAATCACTAAAAACTCTCTGCTTTCCATCAAATATCTTCATCTTCACGATACCCGCGCCTTCCACTACTATTTCAGAACTATCCGCTAACGTCACCGTATCATTTTTCTCCTTAATTTTATCGAACCACTTTTTCTTTGAACATACGTGAAAGGATGCTCCCAAATCCATGTACCATATATCTTCCTTCTTGACTTCATCATCACGAGTCATAAACAAATCGTGCTTTATCTCGACACCATGGGCCACGTTCGTTTGATCTTCCACGTTCGCTTGCTCTTTCTCTCTATGTCTCTTCAGATCATTTAAATTCTCCCTCATCTTGAGGCAATTAGATATACTGAAAGTCTACCCTTGCATCACCATGAGGTTTTAGTAGCATCAAGCATGCCAAATTTTAATTTTTATTAGATACTAAGTTAGACTATACAAGATCTTTGCTAGAATATTAGGGTTTGCTATGATGATGTGAACAACTAGAGAAAGTGAAAGATGGCTATACCCTCGTAGATCGAGTCCTTCACTTCACATGCTCCGTGTAGTAGTCTCGTGACTCCACTAGGCTCCACTTGAGACTTTGGACGAGCTTCCTCTGATGATCTTCGTGCCAAAGATGATCCACACAAAATCCCTCCAACTCAAGCTACATCTACACTAAACTCTTTAGCGTAGTAAACATGCTACACTCGATCGCTAATCAAGTGTAGGATGGTGAAGTAGTGGATGTCAAAAGCTCACAAGTTTGTGTTCAAGCTTCATGGTTCACATCAGATGTGAGGGTTGAAACTTGAACTATAGCAATTGAGGAAGAAAAAGAAGCTAGAGAGCAACCATGGGAGCAACTCAAGAAAATGGCTAAGTGTTGAGAATGAGATAAGAATGAATGACAACTCTTGACCCCCACTCATTCAAGCATGGAATTTTGCAATATAAAATTGCAACCATTCTTGAATAGTGAGTTAAGATGAATAAACAAATATAAATCCCATGCTTGCAACCATGCTCCCATTTTCCACCTCATTTCTATTTTTCTTAAAAATAGAAATCATGCCATGCTTCATATATATATTTATATATATCATATATATTAATATACATATTATGAAGAATAATTAGTGAGCTAATGACATTAGTTAAGATATAATTATATCACACATAATATATATCATATTATTAAATCAACACTTAATTTAATAATCTGGTTATATCACATATGACCAACCAATATCATATATTTGTATATCACATTATCAAATCAACACTTGATTCGACAATCTGGTTATATCACATATAACCGAACAGATAACAGATAACTGCCGGATTACAATACGGTATCACATACACGTATTTAATCAGGCCCATACACATATCACATATGTGTCCTACTTCGTTTCGTTTGAACCAGGAAACTTCTGTGTGGGACTCTAAAGACTCGTCAATACGCCAGCAGTAGGTGATGATCACATTAGTCACCTACAAGCCGTCAGCGGTACTAGCTGGACGTAACGGCTACCCGGGTATTGAGCGTGTTTACCGCCGAAAACAGAGACGAAACCGCGTAGGTCGTCTTGCCTGAATTTGGGGGTAGTTGCTATTTGGATTTATCCATCCACCTCTCCGAAGATACCAAGTTAATTTATGGCACCGTGTATCGGAGGTTTATACGGATGCGGCCGTTGTAGCAGATTTCGTCAGATTCCCCCTCATTGTGAGGGGGTTTTGATTATAGGGACGCTCTTCCCTGTAGGCGCAAGCCCCTGCAGCTAATTACGTTACTGCGCAGCGATAGCCACTTTCTCCTGCTCCAGATGTTCACTTCGTGTCGTGTGTGTTTGTTTTATTTTTGGCTGCCCGTGGATTGTATACGGAGACTAATTTGTGTTGTCGCCCTTAGGCCGTGGATTAGTCCAAATCCGTATTTTCTTAGATTTGGATTTGGTTTAATTTAAAGATCGTTAATCTCGTTTGAGATTAAGATCAACTTAAATGTTTGTTGAAAATACGTTAGTCTAATTTTAGACTAAGATCTACCCAGCAGGAGTTTTGGATCATTCAGACCCAACAAAAGAGCATTTGGGCTCTATTGCTTTAGTTTAAGGACGTTACGATCCATAAATCACCATTTTTAGTATGAGGGTTTAGTTTAGGGACGTTGCGGTCCACAGCTAGTTTAAGGACATTACGGTCCATAGCTAGTTTAAGGACATTGCGGTCCATATTGGGATGTGCCCGTCAATTTGGGAGTACACTAAAGAGTTGTTGGTTATTGGGACCCACCATCTCTCTGAAGACGCTGAAGAATTACAATGACATTTATCGGATGTGTGGGGAGATGTACCCTTGAACCAATGTCCGTTGAAAGATCAATAGTCGTGTTTGGGACTGAGACCAATTTGGAAAATGGTGAGCACATGGGCTCGGTTGATATGAATTAGGGACTTTTGGTCAACTTAGACTCAGCCTACTTAGTCTTTGAATAAAGTGTTAAACACTTGTTTGGGCTCAGTCCCTTCTCTGTGCAAACAATGCCGAGCATTGATATGGGCTCAGACGCTCACCCTTTACTTTATCCTCTTTTTTTTTTATGGAGTGTTAAACACTCTTTATGGCGCCCACGTACGGAACACGTGAGGCGCTTGGCGCTGAGCGCCAAGCATTGAGTGCTGAGCACTCTTTATTTGGGCAGCGTCCACGTGATGGGCACGTGAGGCGCTTGGCGCTGAGCGCCAAGTATTGAGTGCTGAGCAATCTTTATTTGGGCAGCGTCCACGTAATGGGCACGTGAAGCCCTTGGCGCTGAGCCCCAAGTATTGAGTGCTGAGCACTCTTTATTTGGGCAGCGCCCACGTGATGGGCACGTGAGGCGCTTGGCGTTGAGCGCCAAGCATTGAGTGCTGAGCACTCTTTATTTGGGCAGCGCCCACGTGATGGGCACGTGAGACGCTTGGCGTTGAGCGCCAAGTATTGAGTGTTGAGCACTCTTTATTTGGGCAGCACCCACGTGATGGGCACGTGAGGCGCTTGGCGTTGAGTGGCGTTGAGCGCCAAGCATTGAGTGCTGGGCACTCTTTATTTGGGCAGCGCCCACGTGATGGGCACGTGAGGCGCTTGGCGTTGAGCGCCAACTATTGAGTGCTAAGCACTCTTTATTTGAGCAGCGCCCATGTGAGGGGCACGTGAGGCGCTTGGCGCTGTTTCTTTCTTTGTGCATTTTTCTGAAGATGTTCAATTCTCTGTTCTCCCATAGATCTTCGATCCCCAAGAACAAATTCGTCCTCATGAGAAATAAATTCTCATCTGTGGGAGACTTGTCTCATGGATCTCGGATCCAGGGGAAAGAACTATGTTCTTTATGAGGGTTAAACCCTCGGATATGCAGATGAGATACTATGATTTCTATTATCTTTATTTACCTTGAAGAAAGTTCTTCTTCCTTCTTCTCTCTTAAAACTTTTTTTTGCTTGCTCTTTTTTTTTGAACTTGAAGTTTATGGGGAGGTTCTTTTGTACAAGACTTGAGGTCTTGGGGCCTTTATATAGTGGAGGCAAGTTTGTTGATTTAGTTAAAGAAATCTCTCATTGAGAGATTCTTTGTTGATTTGGGGATTTTATCCACCATTGGATCTTTGATCCAAGAACTTCTGTTTTACAGAAGATATTTTTCTTGTTTTTAATAAGATTGGGAAAATATTTTCCATACAGAGCTTATTTTGTAGTTTTGTGATTTTTAATCACCATTGGATTTTTAATCCAACGGTGCTATATTTTACAGAGCGTAATCTTTCTTGTTTAGAAAGATTGGGGAAATATTTTCCCATACAGAGCTTATTTTGTAGCTTGGTGATTTTTTAATCACCATTGGATCTTTAATCCAATGGTGCTCTGTTTTACAGAGCGTAATCTTTCTTGTTTAGAAAGATTAGGGAAATATTTTCCCATACAGAGCTTATTCTGTAGCTTGGTGATTTAATCACCCTTGGATTTTTAATTCAACGGTGCTCTATTTTATAGAGAGTAATCTTTCTCGTTCAGAAAGATTTGAGGAATATTTCCTCAACATAATTTAATTCTATATTTTGATGATTTATCATCTCTGTTGGATCTTTGATCCAACGGCAGAAAACATTTAGTTCTGGCACCGGCGCCCTCGTGCGGGACACGTGAGGCACTGCCTTAGAGTTTTTAACTCTTGGCGCTGGCGCCCTTGTGCAACGAATGTGAGGCACTGCCTCAGAATTTTTTTTAACTCTTGGCGCTGGCGCCCTTATGCAAGGCACGTGAGGCGCTGCCTCAGAGTTTTTTAGCTCTCGGCGCTGGCGCCCTCGTGCAAGGCACGTGAGGCGCTGCCTCTTTTCAAAATTTGAACATAACCTTGCTCTTCTATTATTGGGGGAAACAAATTACCCCTTACCGTTGTGCTCACGTGGCTTATACGTGGGTGCAGCGGTGGCAGTTTTTCCACCGTTGGATCTTCTTGGAAGTTGGATCGGCTTCCCCTGCCTATAAGTAGGGCCTTTGACCCTTGAGATGACTGTTGTTCATCTTCTTCTTTTCTTTGTTCTTCTGATAATTTAATTCTCTTTTTCAGAGCTTAGATCTCTGCCCAAGGAAACTCTTTTAGAGTTAGAACTTTGTCCAAAAATTTGATAAGGATTATGCTCGAACCCATTAAACAGAGCTTTGCTCTTCTTAGATCACAGATCTTAAAGATGTTTTTTAGGGTTTCTTAACCCGTTAAATGAAAACAGAGATTTGCTCTTCTTAGATCATAGATCTAAAAAAAATTTCTAGGGTTTCTTAACCAGTCAATGAAGAACTCTTAGAGTTTCTAGGATTTTTACTTCAGATCTTTAAAGATCTTGGGGTTTTACCTTGTACCATTGCTTTTACAGAGCATAACTCTTTAGAAATATTTGGGGAATTTTATTCCTCTCTTAATTACATTTGACAAATATGACTTCTGTCTGCAGAGGACTGCTCTCGAGGGAGTTCAACTCCTTGGCCCAATGAGTTTCTCATTAAATGAGAATCCTTTTAGGATTCCCTCCTTAATGAGTGACTGTCTCATCAATGATGAGCCGTCACTTTGATTTTTTGGGTTCCCCTTGGTCCTTTTCTCCTGCATTGCAGTGTGGTACAATTTTAAAATACCAAGTGTCAGAATTCAGATTATAGCGTTGGCAACTAACCCTCACATTTTTTCGTACAGGTACTATGGCTTTCGATTCTTCCTTTCCTTTTGTTCGTTCAGAGAGCGCCTTCGCTGACACGTCCGTGGATCGGGAAGTCTTTGCGCTCATTAAAGATCACAACCTGGAGCAGAAATCTCTTCATCTATAGGAGTCATGGTACAATTAGATTATTCAGAGTCGGCGTAGTTTTTCTTGTGCAGTACTTTTAGAGCCCATTTCAGCGATTCACTACGCCGACTCGCCTCAGGTGAATTACGCCGTGGAGGAGGTCAACTAGGCCTCAGAGGGTCGCCTTCAGCCTTCTATGGCCTCAATACCCGTACAGCCGCCGATGGCTTTAGATATTTTGGGGCGGCGCATATGTCAAGGCGAGTCGTGCCCTTGGGGACAAGTATACATTATTGGCTTGACTCCTCATCATTCAGCCGAATATCTGCAGTAAGCTCGATACATCCTGTCGGCCAAGAAATCACTGCTGCTGAAGCTCGGGTTGTACCCCGCAATTTATGCGTCTCTTTTCCAGTATTCCGCGCCCCCTGTATGGTGGGTCAAAGCTTTCGTGGAACAATGAAACAACCCGACTCACACCTTTCTTCTATCGGATCGGGAAGTTTCCATTTTCGAGAAGTTCGCGGAGATCTCCGGCTTACCCATCAGAGGGGAATATTACGAGGAGATACTACCCCTGACAAATACATCTTCGCCACCAAATCATTGGTGATGGGCCTTACCCCAGAAAATTCCGTTCAATATCGATTCCTGAGTCTAATCAAGGTGTTGAACATTTATAAGAGTCTATTTTTAGAGTCTGGGGGGCATGGAGTCAGCTTCACAGACTTCATCGCTCGCTTTCTTCGCCCAGTAGTCTTATCAAAACAAGCCGCGAAATTCGCCAAGCTTGACGACCCGTTTGGTTTCAGTTTGGATAACTAGCCGACGGTGGAAGCAGATTTAACAAGCTTCTTCATTCCGGACACCCCGGTTGTTCCTTTCGCAAAGCTTGCTACTTCAGATGTCGATGAAGAGACGTTCTTCTTGGGGTTTATCGGCCTATGGTTGAGCTGGTTTGTGCTTCCAATGCACCCTCGCTATATGAGGCTGTCTGTCTTTTATCCAGCTCACCGCATGGTTGCGAGGACGCGTGTAGCCGTTGGGATTGCGGGGATGGCTCATCTATACCACGACCTGAGCTTAGCAGCGGATACTACTCAACCTGGGGTAAAACCTGTACATCTTCCGTTGCACTACTTTACGTCCTGGGTCGAAATGCACGTGCTTGGTGCTTTTAGAGTCCACAAACGGACCCGTTTCTACGACAGCTATAACTTTCCCTGGATCATGTTTCTAGTTGATGCTTCTGCATTAGATTCGTCGCAGCGAGAGGCTCGACGTCTGGTCCTTCGCCCGCGTATGGTTGGGGATAGTATGACTTTTGTTGATAGAGTCTTAACTATCGGCAAGAAATCTACTAAGGCAGTGCAACCGTTGCGTGATACTTTCAAAGACGGGGCTCCTACTTTAAAGGCTCGGGAGATCCTGCACTTATATTCGATTAGGCCAGGCTTTCTGGTGTTCAGGCAAGGCGCCTCGGTATTGGTCATGAGGTATAACCCGTACCGTTTCGCTCAACAGTCGGGTTATGATCAGGGTGTCCCGCTCGAGGCTTTCTTAGCCGAGCCGGTTGCTACGGATGAAGGTATCCGCAGCGCGCTGCACCACTTTATGCGGCTAAATACGGGGTCTAACTTTCTCATCAGCAAGCCAAGCTATGTGCCGAAAGCTTCGAATGCCTACGTGGCGTGGTATCAGCATGCAACAGGTGCTGTTATCAGGGAAGAGAGGCAGCTATTACTTGATCATAAGGATGCTGTCCCAGCTGGTAATCCCGCAGTTCCTTTGAAGCGACGGAACACCGTTTGTCTTTCCTTAAGAGAAGTTGTTGCGGTTGTGGTCCCGCACGCCTTCCCTGAAAAGCCTCTACCTTGTGTTCCTGTAGAAACGGTAGCTGTAGCATCCCCGGAATCCGGTGTTGGTGCAGAAATTGGGACCCGTTGCCCAAAAATGCCCGTCAAATGCAGGCTCTTGTCATCGGCCGCCGGCGTCTGCTCGCAGAAAAAAAAGAAGTCGCTATTCTCTGCCAATGTCATATTTGTCCAGGAGCCACATGCTCCTTCTAGCGAGGGTTTTGTGTGAATAGGGGACAAATGAGGGTTTATTCATCGCGCCTGGGGATGATACTGATCTCCAGGCTGCCTTTGTGGCTTCCGAGCGACTAGCTCGTGAAGAAGCGGCGCTGATTACTATCGCGAAATCAAGTATACTTTCAGTTATGTTCTTTCGCGATTATCTTTTTTTATCTTTGTTATGTTTGTATTGATGCTTTCTTTTTCCACAGGTATTTCTATCGAAGAGGCTCTCGCGGCTTCCCTCCGAACATTCGAGGAGGAAGAGAGGCTCCGCGCTTCTTTGGGCCTTGGTAAAATTCAGTTCATTATGCATTTATTCTTTTTTATTCGTGCTCTGACCCTCTCTTTCATCTTGTTGCAGGGACTACCTCAACTCAGGTCATTCCGAATGCAGTGCCGATCTCGAGTGGCGATGCAGCGGAACCCTTGAAACCAGCTACCGTGACCACGGCCCTCCCAGGGTTACCGCAGGAGGCTTCGTTGACACAGCCGATGATGGATGCCGTATCGGCTCCGGAGGCAGAGCTTGGTTCGGATGACGACGTTCCCTTGTCGGAAGTCTTGAGGAGGTCATTTCTCATGGCCCAGACCGAAAAGAAGCGTAGGAAGCGTGCAGCGAAGGAGCGCGATGCCGTCTTGGCCGTAGGTGCAAGCTCAAGTAATACTCCATCTGTTGATATTCCTTTGGTGGATGTTCCAGCTGCCTTGTCTACTGCCCATAGACAGGTTGCACGCACGGCTCGTGAAGAAACTGGAAAGTTACTTCGAGGTAATGTAACGCCCAGTATTTCTATTAGAACTCGATCCTCAAATTCCGATATACTCATTTCCTGTAGGGCCAAGTCTTGACGACGGGATGGCAGGCGAAACGCTGGCGGCTACAGAGCCCGAAGTGGCTACTCTTTCCCGGGAATCTGGGACCGTCCAGATCGCTGCTCTCTCTCCCTATAGCTCCTTGGTATCGGCGAGCGTCGCAAGCATCACGATGGACCTCGTTGAGTCATGGGATGAAGCTATAGGCGTGGAATCTACTCCTTCGAGAGAGAGCGAAGAAGCCGTTACACCCGGTGATGCCTCCGTCATGGTTTCGGTCCATGATTTATCAGGTAATCGCTGGGTCGCTATTTTCGCGTTTTTCAATCTTGTTCAGCCCTTCTAATGATATTTTGTTTGTCTTGAGTATAGGTGCGGTGAACCCTGAGGCTATGCCGTCTGAAGAAGTATCGCCGGTTGCCGCTCTGACGGTCGCTATCCCCTCGCTTTCTTCTGTGCCCTCTCAAATATTGGAAGGTATGGGTTTGCGACTTACCTGTTTTACTGTGGGTACCATCCTCCTTGTATTGACAGTATATTGTTGCAACTCTGTAGGAGTCCTTTTTGACTATCTATACCAGATGTTGAACCCACATTTCTTCTTCCAGTCGGAAGTCGTTCTGCCTCCTGGTATTGGTTAGTATATTCTTTGACTAACGTCTCTTCCTTTCTTTTATGAATAGACATATTGTTGCTAAGCTTTCTCCATGTTGATCATAGCATCACGGGTCAGAGGAGGAGACAAGAGAATAGCAGTGCCTCCGGTACTCCCCATCCTGCCGTCTTTCACAGCCGGTATAAAAGACTTCACTGCCGATGTGTTTTCTTTATCCCCCGAGTTGACCTTTTGACCCTAATTCATTTTGCAGCAATTGCGCCAGCTCCAGCTCCTTTCAAGTCTCGCATTCCAATACCCACAGGGCCCTTTGCTAAACGCATGTCTTTCAGGGGCGCCGCAAATAGCCGGAGAACGTTGAGCGAATTCATTGAGGATCTCAATGCCGAGGCCCTCACTTCTGCTGCGGATTTTACCATAGAAGTCAATCCAATGTTGGCGACACTAGTGAATTTCCATGATGAAGTTATTGTCGGCTCTTGGGTTAATTATTGCAGAAAGATCGAGGCTTGCTTGCACGAGATTGAGTTCCAGCATCCAGCTCCTGAAGTATTAACTTCGAACTCTCAGCGGGCTGCTTGGATGGAGCATAGTGTTCCTTTCATTCACCATTTTGAACAAGAGGCGACCCTGAGACGAAAGGAACATAAGGTGGCTTCCAGCGAATCCGTTCGACTACTCGCCCAGATTGAAGCGAATGCTGCATAGCTAAAAGCTGTTTTTGACAATCTCCAGAGATGTATTTCGGATGGGTTGACCCTGAGGCGGACGCTTGACTTCGCCGAGCGGGTCATGCAAGACTATGAAGCTGCCATGCTAGAAGCCGATGGGAAGCTTTCGTCATGTTTACGGCAACGGGCTCAGGTTGAAGCGGAGTTGGCCATGGTGGCTAATCATGAGAAAGGATTGAGAGGAGCGCGTGAGTGGCTTGCTGATTTGTTGAAGACGCCTTCTCCTCAATAACCATCTTTGTACCCCCTCTTTTTTTATTCACTGTAATCTTGCAATTTATGAGTAACATGCATTCATTTCGATTCCTTTGTGAAATGTATCTTGTATTCACTTGCATTCATGAATAAATGACATATTTTATTTCATATTGGCATGTCCCTTTAGCAAATACGTCTTGTAGATAGTCTATCTTGATCTCCTTGCAGGGCAGCGATGGCTTAGAAGATAGGTTCAGATCTGCCACCTAAGGCTTTTCAACTTTATGAGCCGTGGGGGTCTCATAAAGACTTTTCTCCCTACAAGTTGAGAGGATCCCGTATGTGTATTTTCTCCTTAGAATTTGTGAGGACTTCTAAGTGTGTGTTTTCTCTTGAGGGTCGTAAGGATCTCACAAGAGAATTTTTTCCCTTACAAGTCGGGAGGGCTCGTAAGTGGTTGTTTCCCTCCTTGTCGATATTCGACTTTGGAGAGTGTGGCCCGTGAATAGTATGCAATAGTCCATTTTGGACCGACTTGCATGGCCCTAGTGCTTAGGAAACAGGTCCTTATCCCTATTGCCTAAGGCTTTTCCCTACGAGTCGAGACGAATCGAGAAGTTCTCGCAAGGACACTAATTTCCTCACGAGTCGAGATGAATCGAGAAGTTCTCGCAAGGGTGTCCTAACGTCACAGTTAACTCCTGCTAATAGAAGTTCGTTAGGGTCTGTGGTACTAGGGTTTTTTAC
The DNA here is from genome assembly GCA_030015575.1 of Agapanthus africanus. Lineage (NCBI taxonomy): Eukaryota > Viridiplantae > Streptophyta > Magnoliopsida > Asparagales > Amaryllidaceae > Agapanthus > Agapanthus africanus. The sequence goes on along the minus strand of JASDDO010000024.1, from coordinate 830,155,579 downwards.
CCGTCGTACCGTCGCGTTGGCTGATATATTCCCCGATATGCAATCTTGCTGTTCGGGTAGCCCCGCGACTGTCGTGTCTCTGATCCCTTCGGGGGCTGGACAAGACATCTTCAAGCAATCTTCCAGGTGATAGTACCGTCGAAAGAGCAAGTGTTAGGGATATTCTATGTCGCTTTTAACTTGAGATTAGGCTCAGTTTGGGAGCCTCGATAAGTCATGACCACTCCGTGCTGGAGTTGGATGATCTCCGATGGTCTTTCACGTCTCATTTGAGTTGCCGTCAAGACCCTGAAGCTAGAAATCTTCCTTTGCTTCGTTTGTTGACATTGTGTATGCAATATTGCAACGAATGTCGATGTTGTCTCTGGGTTATTTGTGAACCGTTGAGATTTGGAACTAGGGGACTTTGCCATGGCTTCGTTTGTTGATGTCGCGTCTGTATCCTACTGGAGGGAGAAAGAACGCTGTTCTTGATCTCTAGGCTGTGGATGTTGCCGTTGAGACTTGGAACTAGGGACTCTGCCATGGCTCCGAGGTAGTTTCTAGGTTGTCCATAAACCGTCGAGATTTGGAACTAGGGGACTTTGCCGTGGCTCTGTTTTGCTGACGTCGTATTTGCTTCTGGTTGGAACGAGAAGGAACGTCATTGTTGATTTCTAGGCTGTAGGTGTAGCCATCGAGATCTAACTTCCATTTGACAAAGACTGGTGGGACAATGTGATTTCCTTTTCGTTTGTGCCCATGGATTGTATACATGGGTCAATGTGATCTCACCTGCAGGGCAGAAATTTCATTTCATTTTTTTCTATCCGCTATGCTCTATCATTTTATCTTTTTATATCGCGAAAGTCGCGATTGCCCAATCATTTCGGCTATTTTCTCGCTGTGCCCAATCATTTCGGCTATTTTTCTTTTTCTTTACTCACTGCTTTTTATTGCGAGTTGCCCAATCATTTCGGCTATTTTTATATTTTACTCACTGATTTTTGTTGCGACTATGGAACTCAAGATCCGATACTAATCTTAGCATCAGCATCACTGCGACTGGAATATTGCCAGGAGCGGATCATCATTTGCCGTGAAAGGACTTGGAATTTGATACTGATTTAGGCATTAGCATCGCTACCACTGGGACGTTACCAGGAGCCAATCATCATTTGCCTTTGTCGATTCGAACAAAGGTGGCTTAGCAAACAGGGTTAGGATCCTGTCGACTAAGGCTTTTTGACTTCACGAGTCGTAAAGGTCTCATAAAGGTGTTCCTCCCTACGAGTCGTGAGGATCTCGTAGGTGTGTTTTCTCCTTAGGAGTCGTGAGGATTCCTAAGTGTGTGTTCTCTTATAATTCATAAGGATCTTACAAGAGTGTTTTCTCCTTATAAGTCGAGAGGACTTACAAGTGTCGTCACCATATGAGGACATTCCTCGTCGTTGGTGGGACTTGGTGGGGGAAACGTTTATTTATGCCCGTTGATTGTATACAAGGGCCGATATCGGACCGTCTGTAGGGCAACTTGGGGAATGTGATGACTTAAGAACAGGTTCAGGTCACTGTATCTTAAGGCTTTTGAATCCTATGAGCCGTGAGAGTCTCATAAAGGGGATTCTCCTTACGAGTCATGAGGATCTCGTAAGTATAATTTCTCCTTAGCGATCGTGGGGATCTCTAAGTGTGTTGCTCCCTTGTGAGTCGTAAGGATCTCACGCATGTATTTTCTCCTTACAAGGTCGAGAGGACCTTGCAAGTGTGCATGAATTTTTTTACGAGTTTGAGCCCTTTCGGGTTTTCACAAACTCGCCGGCAGTCCTGCTGTTTTTACTCACGGAGCCCTTTCGGGTTTTCATCCGTGCCCATTTTTCTTGTAGACGTACCTTTTTTGTTTTTTTAAATATTTTTTCTTTTGCACGATGAAACTCTCGAGAATAGTTTCGCCGCATGTGACCCATCTGTTTGCCGGTGGGATTCGAGTTGCAGTCCTCACCGCTGGGACTTGTGGACTTGCATTCCACTATCGCCGTGTTAGAGGCGACGTTGTTAGTTTAAAGACATCTCGGTCCAATGTTAGATTAAGGACATCTTGGTCCATTGTTAGTTTAAGGATATCTCGGTCCGTTATTAGTTTAGGGACATTTTGGTCCGTTGTTAGTTTAAGGACATCTCGGTCCATTTTTAGTTTAAGGACATCTCGGTCCATAGCTAGTTTAATGATGTTGCGGTCCGTAGGGGATTTTAAGGCGAGATTTTGCTGTATATTACTTATAGAGTTTGGACTCAGGAAGATAGCGAGCGGACACGAGCGTCGTCATCCATCATTAATCTGAGCCGTAGCTTGTCAAGCGTAGTATTTCTTAAGGAACCGGTCGTTTATTGGCCTGAAGGGTCTTTCGCCATGCATATCCATGAGCAAGCAGGTCCCGTCTTGGTAGACCTTGTCTATGATATACAGACCCTCATAGTTCGGCTCGAAGAATTTCCCCCGTTTAGCACGATTGGGGATCATAGGTCTTTTTACGACTAACACGAGTTCGCCTTGGCGGAATGTTCTCGGCCTAATCAATCTTTTGTATGAGCCGCCATCCTTGCTTTGTAAGCTTCTAGGTTTTACTATGCCATGAGACGAGTTTCATCAAGGGCGTTTAGCTCCTCAAGCCGAAGATGGGCATTTTCTTCATCCATCAGTTCGTACCGAACTGCCACTCGTAGATAGGGTAGCTCTATCTCCAAGGGAAGCACTGCTTCCATGCCGAATACTAATGCAAATGACGTGTTCGTGGCCGTCTTGAATGTGGTCCAATAGGCCCAAAGAGCTTCATGCAATCTCTCGTGCCAGTCTTTTTTTTATTTCTGGACACCTTTTTTTTTATGATCTTTGTCAAGGTCTTATTGAAAGCCTCAGCTAGAACGTTAGCTCGGGGATTATAAACTAAAGAATATCTCCAATTTATATTATGTTGTTGTGCGAAGTGACTGATCTTATGGCTTCTGTAGGCCGGCCCATTATCCAAGATGATCCATCCCGGAGTGCCGAATCGGTAGATGACATGTGTCCTGAAGAAATGGAGGATGTTCTCCGTCTTCACCTTTCTTAGCGGTATTGCTTCTGCCCACTTGGAGAAGTAATCGGTTGTTGCTAGTATGAACCGATGTCCCTTGGATGAAGCCAGTTCGATGGGCCCAATTATATCGGTTCCCCATATTTCGAACAGCCAGCTAGCCAGCGTTGGGTGTAGCGAATTTGGATGCGGGTGGATGAAGTCCCTGTGAATTTGGCACGAGTAACACTGCTTCGCATATTTGAGGCAGTTCTGAATCATCGTGGGCCAATAATAGCCCATTCTCTTGATCTTCAACTTTATCTTGGGCCCAGCCTGATGAGAACCTCAAAGTCCGTCGTGAGTTTCTTGGACGACTCTCCTTGCTTCTTCTGGCCCCCAGACACCTTAACTACAAATAATTGAACGATCTCTTATATAGAGTATTATTGACGAAGGCGAAAGACAGAGATCGCTTCATGAGCTGATGTCTCGACGATGCATTATTAGGCGTTCAATGGGATTTGAAGCAGTCTATGAAGACTTCTCTCCAATCCTCAGCTTTTTCTTCGTCCTCTACTTGGAAAGCCGCTCGTTTGGTCGCTTCCTCTCCTTTAGACGTCTTCGAATATATCTCTGCTGGCGCGAGAATCTGGCGGCTTTGCACAATGATCCTTACATCATCGAGGTTTTCGTCGGCCAGTTCTTTAGCGAGCTTGCTAACGCATCCGCCTTACTATTTTCCGCACGCGGTATGCTTTCCAGAACGTAGGAGGGGATTTGAGATAGCAATTGCTGTACTCTTTTGCCATATTCTACCAGCTCTGGCTTACACGTCAGATAGTCACCATTTACTTGGCTAACGACCAGCTGAGAGTCTCCATATATTATTGGATATGTATGTCCTAGAGACCATTATTGTATATGTATACATATGGATGCTTGGACATATATATGTACATGACAGTCTTGCTGATATGATAGTATGTTATCTGGTTTGTCTTTATCTTAACATGTGCATGTTTTACTTGCTATTACATATCTTTTATACATGTTGATAAAGTCCGTAGAATTATTGCTAGACTACCTGCGTTGTAATGGCGATCATACTTGTGGGAGCTGGGTAGTCGGTACGCACATCCTTAAATTGTCCCTAGTCGTGGGAGTATCGAGACTGTGCATCGATATTCCGGAGTAGACTAGTGTATACGTTTCTAGACCCCGGCGAGGGGCGATGGTTTGGTCCCGCAACCATTGGTCTTTAGACCTAAGATCGTATACAGGTGCTCACTGGGGGTGAGTACACCGGACGGACTCACCGAGGACTTCCAGATGGTACTATACCTATCGTCAGATGGAAATTCTTAGGTGACATGAGTACATGTTAGTCTTTAGACCTGAAATCGTCATTTGTTTCGTGTGAGTTCCCACTGTGCTTTGATCACTACCCTACCACGGCTATACTGAGTCGTGTAAGTAGGTTTTGGTTGGGTACAGTCCCGAGCCACATGGAGGCAGTGAGCGATTGTCGGGGAGTCGTCTCTCCCGGTATTGGGGGTCGATATCGCACTGTGTTTGATTGGTCAGGACCATAAGACCTTGGCCAAGGCAGTTGGGATTTACTGATAGGCTGATCAGTATTTTTCCGGATTGGTCCCGAGCCACATCTGCACGACTTATCGGGTTATTAGCGTATGACGTTTACCACCCTCTAGACCCGGTATGCGATACTCTCAGACGAAGAGACCGAACTGTACGGAGATTGTCACAGATAGGCTCAGTAGGGATCCGGATGAGTTTGCTCGTCGGCCTTCCTTTTCGACAGGTACCCGGGTAGCCGTTACGTACAGCTAGTGCCGCTGACGTGCTTTTGGTTATGGATTTATCCAGTAATTCACTGCCGGCTGTTCCCTTCCGAATCACGGAGACGCGACCGCGTAGGTCCGTCTTGCCTGAAATTCGTGGCAGATGCTAATTGGTGCTATCCGTCCACCTCTCCGAAGATTCCAAGCTGATTTATGGCACCATGTATCGAAGGTTTAAACGGATGCGGCCGATGTAGCAGACTTCGTCAGATTCCCCCTCGTCTGAGGGGTTTTGATTGTGGGGACGCTCTTCCCTGCAAGCGCCAGCCCTTACAGTTAATTACTCTACCGCATCGCGGTAACAACTTTCTCCTTCTCCAAATGGTCACCTCGTGTCGTGTGTGTTTGCTTTATGTTTGGTTGCCCGTGGATTGTATACGGAGACTAAGTTATGTTGTCGCCCGTAGGGCGTGGACTAGTCTAAATCCGTATCTTTCTTAGATTTGGGTTTGAGGGTTTGGGTTTAAGGATACGTTAGCCTCATTTGAGACTAAGATCAACTTAAACATTTGTTAAGGATACGTTAATCTAATTTTTAGACTAAGATCAACTTAACAGGATCATTTAGATCCAACAAGAGAGCATTTGGGCTGCCTCTGTTGTTTAGTTTAGGTACATTGCGGTCGATTTCCAGTTTAAGGACATTACGGTCCATTGTTAGTTTAAGAACATCTCGGTCCAATGTTAGTTTAAAGACATCACGGTTGAGGTTAAGGACATCATAGTCCGTGGGTTTAAGGACACCACAGTCCGATATTAGTTTAAAGACATCACGGTCGAGATTAAGGACATCATAGTCTGTGGGTTTAAGGACCCCACAGTCCGATATTAGTTTTAAGACATCACGGTCGAGGTTAAGGACATCATAGTCCGTGAGTTTAAGGACCCCACGGTCCAATGTTAGTTTTAAGACATCATGGTCGAGGTTAAGGACATCATAGTCCGTGGGTTTAAGGACCCCACAGTTCGATGTTAGTTTAAGACATCACGGTCGAGATTAAGGACATCATAGTCCGTGAGTTTAAGGACCCCACAATCCATGGAAATGTATGATCGCTGGGACCCGTCACCTCTCTGAAAACGTTGAAGGATTACAACGATAAATATCAGAGGAGTAACGAGATGTACCCTCGAACCAGTGTGAATTGTTTGAAAGCTCTGTAGCCCAGTTTGGGATTAAGATTTGTTAAATATTTGTGAGCAGATGTGCTCAGTTCAATATAAGTTGAGGACTTATGGCCAGAATTGGGCTAAGTCCAATTAAAAATGTTTAACATTTTTATTCTTGCTCTGGCTATTAAGCCTTTATTTGGTCCCGGCCCTTTTAATAATGCTAAGCATTGAGTTCTGACATCTTTTGTCTTCATCAGAACAAAGTGTGTTCTGACAGCGCACCACGTGGCGCGTCAGGCGCTTTGCGCCAGCTAAAGAGCGCATTGCGCTTCTGTCGGGTAGCGCACACGAAGAGGACACGTGCCGCGCTTAGCGCTAAGCGCTAGTTTATTAGTGCAATGAGCTTTTAATTTATGAGCGCTTTGTGCTAGTCTGTTGGCGCGCCAGTGAGTGACACATGGCGTGCTTGGCGCTAAGCGCCAGCCCATGAGCGCGGTGCGCTGCTTCAGAAGCGCAAAGCGCAGATTGTGTTTTTGGTTGACACATGGCATGTTTTGGCGCTGAGCGCCGGTCCAAGAAGCGCAAAAGCGCAATTCATGAGTGCAAGGCACTTTCTAATAGCGTAAAGCGCATTTGATCAGATTTAAGATCAAACAACAAATTTATGTTCTTCATAAAGGAGGCTTTGCCTCAAGATTCAAGAACAGAAGTTCTTGTTTATAAAAAAGGCTCTGCCTTTATAGATTAAAGATCTGTGAATGAAGTAAAATACTTCTTTTAGTTTTTTTCTTATGATTAGATCTTTTGATCTTTTCTTTTTATCAAAGACCTTGCTCTTTTGTAGATTTATGATCTTTTTAGAAGATAATTCTTCTTTTTACGAGATGGTTTCATCTTTGTTGTTCAAGAACATAGTTCTTCACCTTGAATATGAAGAAATGATCTTCTTTTTTCTAAGAGCTTGCTCTTCTTTTTCTCAAAGCTCGCAGAGGGTTTCTCTCTCTCTTTTTTGTCTCTTAGACCTGAAGTCTAGGGGCCTTTATATAGGGCCAAATGATTTGTTGAATCAGTTTAAGAGATCTTTCTATGATTGATTTGGGAATATTTCCCACCGTTGGATCTTTGATCCTAAGGTTTCTGTTTTACAAAATATAATTTTCTTGTTTTAATAAGATTGGAAAGATCTTTTCATAACAGAATTTTAATTCTGATTAATCAATAATTTATTATTAGTAGATCTTTTGATCTAACGGTGGGGAATTTTTAATTCCAGCGTTGGCGCACCTTGCGCTAGCGCACCTTGCGCTAGCGCACCCGCGTTCGATACGTAGCGCGCAGCGCAACTACGCTAGCGCAACTGCGCTAGCGCACCCGCGTTCGACACGTGGCGCGCAGCGCAGAGCGCAGCGCAACTGCGCTAGCGCACCCGCGTTCGACACATGGCGCGCAGCGCAGAGCGCTGGATCTGAAACGTTGCTTCAACTTTTAAATTTTGAATTTTAAAACAGAGCTTTGCTCTGATTGGGGGTGAGCTGCCTTGGGCGCAGCGCACCTGGCGTTAGCGCGTCAGTATTTGACACGTGGCACGTAGCGCGCAGAGCGCTGAATCTGAAGCGCTGCTTCAATTTTTGAATTTTGAAATTCAAAACAGAGCTTTGCTTTGATTGGGGAAACAAATGCCCCCCCACTGTTGCGCTCACGTGGCGCACACGTGAGTGCAGCGGTGGCAATATCTGAGCCCTTAGATCAACTCAGAAGTTGAAGAGGCGGTTCAGTGCCTATAAATAGGACCTTTGGTCCCTTAGATGATTTCCATCTTCTTCTTCAGAATTTTTGCTCAGAGCCTTGCTCTTCTGTTTAAGAACTTTCAAGAGTCAGAACTCTTTCCAAACCTAGGTAAAATTAATTTTTTTTAATAAATTAGGGTTTTTACCCATTAAGAGAGCCTTACTCTTCATAGATCTTTGATCTAAAGAAAACCCTTTTAGGGTTTCATTAATAGAGCCTTGTTCTCATGAACTCATGGATCTATAGAGATCTTTTCTTGGGGTTCCTTATCCCATGAATCAGAGCTCTGCTCTTTCATAATATTTTGATCTTTTGATCTTTGATGAAGAACTCTTAAGAGTTTTTTCATGGATCTTGAAGATCCCAGAATTTTTAATTCTCAAAAATTAATTTTAATTAATCTTTGATGGATTTTCCATCATCATTATAGAGCCAGGCTCTTTAAGGAATTTTATTCTTTCATGATCAGAGTTTGACAAGTGTCACTCTGTCATAGAGGTTTGCTCTCAAAAGGAGATTTTCTCCTTCTCCTGAGGGATCTCTCATTCAATGAGAATTTCCTTGAGGATTTCCTCATTAATTAACAGTCTCATCCAATGATGAGGCTGTTTTATTGGTGGATGCATTGTTATTTGGATTTTGTGGGTCCCCCTTTGGTCCCCTTTCCACTGCATTGCAGTGTAGTACAAATTTTAAAGTGCCGAGTGTCAGAATTACTGACAATCAAATTCTGTTCTTTCTCGCAGGCGACATGTCTTCGGATCTCTCTTTCCCGTTTTTTCGTTCAGAGGGAGGATTCCCTGAGGCACCTGTGGACCGGGAGGTTCTCGCGCTCATCAGAGACTATGACCCGGAACACAAAAACCTTCACTTGTGGGGTAGGTGGTACGACCAGATTATCAGAGGTCGTCGAAGCTTTTCTTGTGTGACGCCGTCGGAGCCAATCTCGTCGATTTCGTATGCAGATGCACCCCCGGTGAACTATGCCGTGGAGGTTGTCAATTGGACTTCGAAGGGTCTTCTTCAGCCTTCGATTGCCGCCATACCCATGCAGCTGCCGGCAGCTTTGGATACCTTGGGGCGGCGCATATGCCAGGGCAAGTCCCGCCCTTGGGGACAGCCCTACAACATCGGGTTGACTCCCCGACATTCGGCCGGGTATTTGCAGTGGGCCAGGTACATTTTGTCAGCGAAGAAAACGCAACTGCTGAAGCTCGGCCTATACCCTGCGGTTTATGCTTCGTTGTTCCAATATTCTGCTCCTCCCACATGGTGGATTAAGGCGTTCTTGGAGCAGTGGAACATCCTAACCCATACCTTTCTTCTACTGGACAGAGAAGTTGTAACGCTTCGAAAATCGTTTAGGCAGTTTTTCGGTAATCGGCTAAATTAGCAGTCTTTTCCGTAAAAAGTCAAAATAGGTATTTTTCATTATAGACCTAATTATACAAAATTTAGATAAGATATTACTATAAATTGGTCACTAACTAGTTAATTAAAATTTTCTAGTTAATTAAAATTTTTTCCTTAATTAATTATTTTTAATATTATTTTAAACTTTTAAAAATACATTTAATTAGTGATAAATACAAATTTAATTGGGTAAATTATATAATTAGGAACCATAATAAACTAAAATTTAGTGTAACAAAAATTTTGACAAACCATTTCATGTTTGGTTGTTTTTGGTAAAAGGGGTTGGAAAATTGAAAAGAAAAAGGGTTTTTTTGAAAAGCTTTGATGTAACATGCATTAATTGACTTAGATGATATTTTCTTTATGGAAATTTTCACACATTCTCTCATTCTCCTCTCCCTTTTCTCCTGGCTGAGACCCCCTCCTTCAGCTCCTATTTTTCCCCCCTATTTCCTTGCTTCTAAAATCAACAAAAAATCAACAAAATCCATAAACATTCACATTTTTCCTTCACAAATTCAAACCAAAACCCTAAACCATCCCTTCCCTAACCTTAATTTGTTTGAAAAGTGAAGAAAAGAGGTGTCTTGAAGGCAAGTGCAAGCTAGGAATCAACTCTTGTAAGGTATAAATCCTAATCTAGTTGTTTAATTTGCTAGATTAAATAGTTCAAGTGTGAATTTTAGTTATAAATTCTTGTTTATGAAATTTCAAGAAAAGGGGTGATGTTGTAGTTAGGGTTTGAAGTTGAATAAGTGTGTTTAGGTTAGTATTGTGGCCATCTAGTGTATTAGGTAGGATATTTGTGCGATGTTGCGATCGCGATATCGTTAATTCGCGATGTTTGCTTTGAAATCGGTATGCTAATGCTTACTAGATTTTTATGTATATTAGGAGGTGATATAATTACGATATATGGACGATATTTATAGCATCTCATACGACTATTAGTGTGCGCGAATGCGGAGTTTTGTCTAGTCGGGTTTTAGTTTTGACGATTGCCCCGAAACGGCGATTTTAGTTAAGGTTTTAGCGATTTTCGTGTGTTTTCCGCGCACCGAGTGCACGTTATGTTTAATTCGAGAGTGTCAATCTTTTCATATTGTGAGTTGCATCATTTCAAAAATCTGTAATCTTATATTATGTGTTATGCAATTCTAGGATCGATCGCGGAAACATCGGACGCGGCGCGCAAAGGCAAGGCGGTGGTCGGATCGGATTAACGAGGCTTTCAGGTGAGTAGATGTATTCATCTATGGGGGAATCGTATGGATGGCGCGAGGCGCCCCCTAGTTAGGATTACTTTATTTCTTGCAAGATTTGCATTGTTAGTTAGCTAACCCCCCCTCATTCACATTGCATACCCTTATAGCTAATCGTCTGCTAGATTGCATGGATATTCATATACTTGTTGGAGATAGTGCCCTCAGAGTCAATTATTAGGTCACAGGTACATGATTGTAATGATTGATGGAGGACCTATCCCGGTAGGACAGTCTTACTCGAGATGATAGTATGCTATCTGGTTTACCTTTATCATCGTGTACTGTTTTAAGTGACCTGACACGTCGCTATTACACGTTGATAGAGCCCCTAGGATTCTTGCTTGACCACCAGCAGTATGAGGGCGATCATATAAGTGGGAGCTGGGGGTCTATAAGCATATCCTTAAAAGGTCCCTAGTCGTGAGAGTTTCGAGACAGGGCATCGATTCTCCATAGTAGACTAGTGTATACAGTCGAGACCCCGACGAGGGGCGGTGGCCGGTCTCACAAGCCACTGGTGTCAGTTGGATCACCTAAGATGTATACAGGTGCTCATTGGGTTATGAGTACACCGGACAGGACTCGCCGGGAACATGCTAGTTGGTCATATACCAGACGTCAGATGGCAGTTCCCTGGTGACATGTGTGCAGGTTAGTTCATCGACCTGGGGATCGTCATTTGTCTTGTGTGAGTTCCCACTGTACTTTGATTACTACCCTACCACGGCTCAAAGGAGTCGTGCAAACAGGTTTTAGTTGGGTACAGTCCCGAGCCACATGGAGGCAGTGAGCGTATCTTCAGGGGTTCGTCTCTCCCGGTATTGGGGGTGAGGTCGTGCTGTGTCTAGGAGAGCCATTACACGAAGCCCTCGGCCGAGGCAAGGAGATTTACTGGTAGGTATTCCAGTAGTATCTCAGGGTGTTCTGGGCTACACTCCGACACGACTTGTACCGCTTTTGGGGGTCTGACTTTTACCAACCCCCTAGGCCAACCATGCGATGCTCATAGACGAACGGACCTGACTGTACGGATATTGTCACTGACAGGCTCAGTAGGGAGTCAAGCTGAGTTCGCTCACGAACGTCCCTTTTAGTCAGTACCTGGTAGCCCGTTACGTATTGGCTTATACCTCTGACGTGCTAGTGGTTAAATCCACAAGCAAGGTGTTGACGAGTCTTTAGAGTCCCCCACATTCAGTTACTCAGCTTTCGGGCGAAAGGTTGTAGAGGCCGTATGGAGATATGGCAGGGTCCGATCAGATACGTGCGGTATTGCACGGATCAGGATCGGACAGTTTGTACTATAGGCCGTATGGTAATATGGCAGGGTTCGATCAGATACGTGCGGTATTGCACGGATCAGGATCGAACAGATATTACTAGCCGGCTTTGGTTTAGGCCGGATCCTAGTATAGTACAGTGTAGACTTTGTCTCATTGCATTTGTATTTCGGTCGAAATACAGATGCGGGTGTGTATGCACAGTATCGGGGTTTTCCTGTAATTTATTACGGGACCAGTTTTCTGGAGTTGCCAGTTTGCTTTCCGTTTCGGCCGATTTCCATTGTTCCGTTCATTGGCCGAAGATTGGTGGAGGAGGGCTTATTTGCATTGTTGCAAATAAGCAATTGTGGAGGGGGTCTTTGCATTTTTATCATGTCATGATTATAGCACCATCCTTTGACTTGATTTCTTCATGATGGCATGACTTTTTGAGTCATCATGGTTCATGATGGTTGGACTTTGTGAGGTGTTGATGGTGGTGTTGAGTGTTGAGTTTGCTTTGTGATCATGGTTGATTATGATAGCCATTCCTCTCTCTCTCTTGTATGTTTTGAGTTTGGCCTCTCTCATTTTTTGATGAACTCTCCTCATTCTCTTTTTCCACTTCACTCCATGCTCTTCTCCTCACTTGTTTTGGCCGGCCACTTTGGATTGGGGCTGTCCAAAATTGTGTGTGTGTATTTTTGGTTCATATCATGCTCCAAAATACCCCCTAGCTCCTCCACATTGTTCTTGTTTCATCCCTCCACCAAATGGCACCTCCATGAACCCCAAATGAGACACAATCCTCTACTACATATTCTACAGCGAACCTTGGGCACGTCGAGTAGCCGGCTTCGTGCCCGAGTTGCCTCGGCATTGAGGTGGGAGCCCGTAAAAGAAGTAGGCGATGTGGTGCACTTCCAGCGACGAGGAGGAGACGGGACATTCCGCATGAGATCGGGACGATGACGAGAAGACCGGAGGACTTGGATCGTCGGTATATCTCTTTCCCATCTTGTAGATAGCTAGGACTAGTTAATGGTTCGATCCGGGTATTAGTGCGCGGCGGTTTGCCAGTTCAAGAAAATTTAAGTTTATCACCGCTTCCGCATTTGGCCGTCGGATTGACGGCCGGGGCGCCGCCGTGCACTTACAGTGGTATCAGAGCCTCGCCATTAACTTAGTCTAGCTTGGTTTAATGTGTTTCCATTTCCGATCGATCAAAAAGTTCCAAAACCGTGTTTTTCAAAGTGACAGTTTTCTGTTGAAATTTTTCAGTCTCGAAATTTTTTTCAGGTTGTATAAAAGTACTGTACAGGAAGTTCTAAGCTCTCTGGAAAAATTCGACAAAGTGATCTTTTAAGTGGAGCGCGGAACCGCGGCCAAATCCCACTCAGGGCCGCGGTTCCGCCGCAGTTTGGAATCTTCAGTTGGTCGAAATTTTCCAGTGGGCTTCTGGGCTGGAAACAGGGTTTTTGGAATATTAATATTGGGCCCAGAAATTCTTGATGTGCTGCAGTAACACTTGGGGCCCACTTGTTAAAAATTTGATCGGTCGGATATTTTAAACACATTATTTCACAGTATTTACATTATATCTGCGACCGTGAATGTCACTTGATCGGTAAATCCATTCTAACTGCTATAGCTCGGTTGGACGGATTTGCGAACGTGACTTTCACGTTGATGTTCTGTTTTTGCTGTGATGTTGCGGATCGGTCGGTGGGGATAGCCTGGATGCAATGCTAGTACAGTTTCTGTTGTATTATGTACATTTGATATTGCGGGGCGAGCGTCCGACATGTGGACTGCCGTCACTGCCTGTTTGTATTATTTTTTTTTGGGGCACGACCTGGTTGCGGTCGATGTACCCGTTGTATGTATATTTTACTTTCTGTACTAGGGTTACCCTGCGGAGGGGTGCACGGATAGCCGAGTTCTAGAGGGCAACAAGCCCGCATCTCATGGCATTGAGACGGAGGAGGCTTCACTCTAGGATTGACAGGCTATTCGCCGCACTCGTAGGGGGTACAGGTTGACCCAGGAGGGGTGCCCAGGTTACCGGATTCCGTGAAGTGCTGGGTGGTCCATTCACGGTGCTGAAGGGGGCTGCCTCGCTTCAGGTTTTGGCGGGTGACTTGCCGCGTCCGTAGGGGTCTAGGATTACATTGCACAGGCTATCCACACGACCAGGGGAACGTCGGGTTTCAGTAGTGGCTCTGTGAAACCCGGGGATCCCAGATATCTGTATTGTTTCTGTGATGCTGTTCATTCTCTGTGATATTGCATTTTATTCACGCCTTGAGCGAAATATAATATATTGGTATATATATTAGTAGATGTTGTATATGTTTTACATCCGCGCTAGTCCAGTCCCCGCTCTGTCGTTAGTTAGCTAACCTAACGGGTAATGACGGGACCCAGTGGCGAATGCGGATGGCATATACGTACGTCAGTATATTTTCGTTCTTTGTGGTGTGATCAATTGATGGGACTGCGTTGATTCGGATCAATGCAAGTTAAAAACAAACCTAATCTGATGTTGTTGGAACACTTTTCAAAAAGCTGTTATTGCAAGGACGTTCACTTTTGTTTTGCATCGTGGTATTCAGTTGGAATATCCTGCTCCTCAGTCGACGAGGCAAGGGCCGAGATCCCTTCACCGGGAGTGACCCCTTGGACAAAAAGTTTGCATCAGGGCATTAATTTCACTATAGCCGATTACTTTTGCTTTGCACCGTGGTATTCATTTGGAATATCCTGCACCCCATTCTACGGGGAAAGAGCCGAGATCCCTTCACCGGGAGTGACCTCTTTAGCAACGGTTTTCGTCACTATATTTTCAAAAAGCTATCAGTTCCTTCGACGATATCAAGTTCTTTACGTTAAAGGTTTTCGCCAGAAACCATTCGTAGCCCTCCGTCATTTCAGTTAAATATTCGGTAGTATTCAAGCTATGTATTTTGACCCCACGCCAAGGCATAGTGATTGGTAGCTGCCGGGTATTTATCTGTTGCATAGATAGATGCGTTGGTTTGGGACAGTCGTACTACTATTTTGGCCTACGTCAAGGGTATGTACGGGTGGGTTCAGATTAACCTGGATAATGACGGGCAGAACTTGACATGTGACTTATGATATTTTGACCTCACGCCAAGGTCATAAGAGCATGGGGCAGAAATCACATCGGGAGTTTCAAAAGAACTGAAACTTGCCAGATATGCGCATACCTTCTGGAGTGTGATACCGTGAGCGGATTCCGTCACGTTGTCATGCGATGAGAGTTGGATCCCGATTCCCACTGATGAGTTAGTTTACTCCTCGGGTGACCCCGACTAATTCTTCTTTCAGGTTTGGAGGAGAATTTGAGGTACAGTGGGAGGATTCCAGATTAGATAAATTGGTAACCATTCTGATCTAGGTTAGAGTGCACGCTGAGTGTTTCTTTTCTCTCTCTCTTTGGCAGCGACCTTTGACCCGACCCTAAGACTATGACTCAGTGACCAAGTTGACCGAACCTTCTTGACACCGGCTTTTGGATTGTCAGAGTTGCAAACCTCATTGCCACTCCTACTTTTTCCCTTTTCTCCAGGACACCCCGTACTACTACGAACGTCCACTTCCATTGGACAAAACCATCGTATGGTTAGATACGAACTCGAAGGGATTTATTCGAGGATGGTTTCCGGTTCTGGAGAAAACGAATAGGATTATTCAGTTGTCTTTTCCTTTTACCTTCTCTCAAGTTGTGAGTACTCCTTGGTTTAGGGGTAGTACACCTATTACGCAAATTGGATTGTCTTCTTCCAAACCTTAGGCTGGTGCCGACCGGTAGGGAATGAAGAAAACCAATTAGCATAACGATGGTGTGCAGAAGGTATTAAGTTAAGACAAAGCAAGGGATTAGTAAGAGGGCAAAGTAAATTGCAACAGATATTCATGACCAAACCGGGTATTTCTTCGCCAATCCTAAAATCACCTTTGAATTTCTCCTGGACACTCCGTATCACTACGAAGATCCACAGTTTATAGGATACTCCATCGTATGGTTATATACGAACTCGAAAGGAACTTGTTCCAGTTCGGGGATGGATTATGGTTCAGGAGAAATAGGAATTAAGTTCATTCGGTTGTCTTTTATCCTCACCTTCTCTCGCATTGCGAGTGTTCCTAGGATTAGGACAGTACACCCATTATGCTTATTGGATAGTCTTCTTCCAAACCATAGGCTGGTGCCGAACGGTAGGGAAGGAAGAAAACCATTTGGCCTAAAGGGGTGTGCAGAAGGTAATGACTAAAGACATATGAAGGGATTTGGAGAGGTGGCAAAGAATTATACGGTTACAATCGTGAATCTGGAAGAGGCATTACTAGGAATACCGGGATACCCCATCGAAACATTTCAATGTTTCAGTCTCACTGTGTACTGTTAAAGGAAAACTGATTTCCCGAATAGATACTTACTCCAGGGTATGTATTTACCAGGTACGATTCTCACATCTGTATGGTTTTACAGATGATGAGTGGGAGTAAGTTATTGGGAATTGGGTGATCATCCTCATTATATCGGGATTCGTTGTAATCGGTGATATTTGAGGAAATCACCTGGGCTGTTTGCCGGTCGGCAAATATTTGGTTTTGAATATCCGCTGTTATGCACCAATTTCAAATCGATATATCTGTACGTCTATTTTCATAGAGTGAGATATACCTTTTTGAAATTATGTCTATGACATTTACCTATATCAGTGGATGGTTAGGTAAGGAGCATTGAACAGCGGTGTAATTCTTCTTAACCATAAGTACAGTTTTCAACCTACGACGCACAGTGAATGAGTTATCAGACTCAAGGGACTTATACAGAGTATTGTATGTTGTCCAGGGTCCATCAGGACAGAGGGGATGGTCCTCGTACTATATTCGGTTTACTTATGACTTCTCTAGTTTTTAGACAGGTGTTTCGTGGAAACACAGGGTCCGAATTTTGAGAAGTTATAGGTATTTGAATAGAGTAGAGAACCAGGTGTAGCAAGTATCGGGATTCTTCAAAGAGATCGAAGATGTAGATACTTGTGTATGGTATTAAGTTGATAGTAATGACTAAGAGAACTTGCTTCTTTTTCAGGTTACTCATAATTGGAAGCATTCCTAAGTTGAGTAACGCTGATCGGCCTCCTTCTATTAAGTTGACATGCACTGGAGACAGTTGCATGATTTGAATCTGGTTCAATTAAATCAGTGCCTCTGGTCCTATATGGGATATAGAACAGTTCATATCTTAACGATGTTAAGGTACGGGGAGTTGTCCGGCTTATGCTTAAAACCAGACACTGGACAACTCAAGGCACGTTTCTGTAATGGCTGTTTGTGGGTTGACCCAGGCTATGACGCGGGTTGACTTTCTACCATCTGGATGAACAATAGCGATATTGTTCTAGACTCGCCACAGTTTTAATAAAAATGGATTTTTTCAGAAAACAGTAGTGGGAGTATGGTAGAACTGGAAGTGATTCCAGAACCACAAACGATTACTGAAGATTTGATAGGAACCTAAAGATTCAATCTGGTTTGACATTCCATTGGCCACTCCGCAGATGCGGTGGGTAACTTCAGGCACCTGAGAGGTACTACGGTAGCCTCAAGGACGGTGACAGGGAAGTTCTTGTTTACCCACAATTACCATTGCTGTTGTTCCAGGCTGCGAGACCCGGCGGGAGGATGAGTATAGCGTCGTTCTAAACTAGTTTTAGAAGTGTACGTCTATATGACTCTGCCAGAGGGTTGTCATAGTCAGTGGGAGCAGCGGAAGCATTGGTGGACAGGTAGCTTATGTCTATTTATAGACTAAAGCAAATGTAGCGGAGATAGATCATCTATTTCTGACGTGACAGTCATGGGTTTGACTTCATCAGAATAGGGGATGGATCTGTTGAGAAGGTAGTAGGGTGTGATGTCCTGGTATTTAGATGACATACACAGAGTAGGAAGTGATATTCCTATACTACAATCGGTTATACTTTGGTCGTCACACAGTAGTTTCTCCATATGGGACTTGGACATTATATCAGACAAACTGGTTACTAGATCTATGGTTTTAGATCTAGATTTGGGTGGTTTCCCAATCAGGGTACTTAGACAGCATTCTAAGAGTATTTAGAATGGACGACTCCATGCACGGTAGTGTACCTGCAGAAGATGGAGTCACCCTCTCTAAAGGTGTCTTATAGACTAAAGGGGAGAGGGATGTGCATGATTGACAGATCACTTGCTTAGGCAATTGAGTCAATCATGAGATGTCAAGTACCACACCAGATGTTGTTCTTGCACTAGATGCAATAAGTTGATATTGATCCAATCCTGGAGAAACAGTCGGAAGCAGTTCTAGAACATAAGTGGATGTTCTAGGGATATGATAACGACAGCCTCATGCAGGAGACAGTTATCATTCCAGGCTTCCAAGGTGACATGGACGACAAGGAGGTTGTCAGAGCTATAGTTTTTCCTTCTGATGAGGGGCAGTATTTTGGACAGGTGATCCTAGGCAATACTGAGGGTGGCAAGGCGCAGGATACTGATTAAGTTCAGTTGACGATACAGTCTAAGAAGTTTGGATTTGGAGTTCATTTATGAGCTATGTCCCATCAGACATCCAGACACATTCTAAGACAGGTATTGCTCATTTCGGGAGATGGGTTTCTCCGCGAACTTGAGATATAGAGAGACATGGAAAGAGACAACAAAGCGGATCCACTCACTGAGGCTATTCCTCGAACGCAATAGTTTCGCAAACGAGCTTTGTGAGACTGACTAGTAGAGGAGTTGGGTGTTCGGTATCACACGGGCTGTGAGTATGCGACATCGCAATAATTAGCCTTGAGTGCAAGTGGGAGATTGTTGGAGATAGTGCCCTCAGAGTCAATTATTAGGTCACAGGTACGTGATTGTAATGATTGATGGAGGACCTATCCCGGTAGGACAGTCTTACTCGAGATGATAGTATGCTATCTGGTTTACCTTTATCATCGTGTACTGTTTTAAGTGACCTGACACGTCGCTATTACACGTTGATAGAGCCCCTAGGATTCTTGCTTGACCACCAGCAGTATGAGGGCGATCATATAAGTGGGAGCTGGGGGTCTATAAGCATATCCTTAAAAGGTCCCTAGTCGTGAGAGTTTCGAGACAGGGCATCGATTCTCCATAGTAGACTAGTGTATACAGTCGAGACCCCGACGAGGGGCGGTGGCCGGTCTCACAAGCCACTGGTGTCAGTTGGATCACCTAAGATGTATACAGGTGCTCATTGGGTTATGAGTACACCGGACATGACTCGCCGGGAACATGCTAGTTGGTCATATACCAGACGTCAGATGGCAGTTCCCTGGTGACATGTGTGCAGGTTAGTTCATCGACCTGGGGATCGTTATTTGTCTTGTGTGAGTTCCCACTGTACTTTGATTACTACCCTACCACGGCTCAAAGGAGTCGTGCAAACAGGTTTTAGTTGGGTACAGTCCCGAGCCACATGGAGGCAGTGAGCGTATCTTCAGGGGTTCGTCTCTCCTGGTATTGGGGGTGAGGTCGTGCTGTGTCTAGGAGAGCCATTACACGAAGCCCTCGGCCGAGGCAAGGAGATTTACTGGTAGGTATTCCAGTAGTATCTCAGGGTGTTCTGGGCTACACTCTGACACGACTTGTACCGCTTTTGGGGGTCTGACTTTTACCAACCCCCTAGGCCCGCCATGCGATGCTCATAGACGAACGGACCGGACTGTACGGATATTGTCACTGACAGGCTCAGTAGGGAGTCAGGCTGAGTTCGCTCATGGACGTCCCTTTTAGTCAGTACCTGGTAGCCCGTTACGTATTGGCTTATACCTCTGACGTGCTAGTGGTTAAATCCACAAGCAAGGTGTTGACGAGTCTTTAGAGTCCCCCACATTCAGTTACTCAGCTTTCGGGCGAAAGGTTGTAGAGGCCGTATGGAGATATGGCAGGGTCCGATCAGATACGTGCGGTATTGCACGGATCAGGATCGGACAGTTTGTACTATAGGCCGTATGGTAATATGGCAGGGTTCGATCAGATACGTGCGGTATTGCACGGATCAGGATCGAACAGATATTACTAGCCGGCTTTGGTTTAGGCCGGATCCTAGTATAGTACAGTGTAGACTTTGTCTCATTGCATTTGTATTTCGGTCGAAATACAGATGCGGGTGTGTATGCACAGTATCGGGGTTTTCCTGTAATTTATTACGGGACCAGTTTTCTGGAGTTGCCAGTTTGCTTTCCGTTTCGGCCGATTTCCATTGTTCCGTTCATTGGCCGAAGATTGGTGGAGGAGGGCTTATTTGCATTGTTGCAAATAAGCAATTGTGGAGGGGGTCTTTGCATTTTTATCATGTCATGATTATAGCACTATCCTTTAACTTGATTTCTTCATGATGGCATGACTTTTTGAGTCATCATGGTTCATGATGGTTGGACTTTGTGAGGTGTTGATGGTGGTGTTGAGTGTTGAGTTTGCTTTGTGATCATGGTTGATTATGATAGCCATTCCTCTCTCTCTCTTGTATGTTTTGAGTTTGGCCTCTCTCATTTTTTGATGAACTCTCCTCATTCTCTTTTTCCACTTCACTCCATGCTCTTCTCCTCACTTGTTTTGGCCGGCCACTTTGGATTGGGGCTGTCCAAAATTGTGTGTGTGTATTTTTGGTTCATATCATGCTCCAAAATACCCCCTAGCTCCTCCACATTGTTCTTGTTTCATCCCTCCACCAAATGGCACCTCCATGAACCCCAAATGAGACACAATCCTCTACTACATATTCTACAGCGAACCTTGGGCACGTCGAGTAGCCGGCTTCGTGCCCGAGTTGCCTCGGCATTGAGGTGGGAGCCCGTAAAAGAAGTAGGCGATGTGGTGCACTTCCGGCGACGAGGAGGAGACGGGACATTCCGCATGAGATCGGGACGATGACGAGAAGACCGGAGGACTTGGATCGTCGGTATATCTCTTTCCCATCTTGTAGATAGCTAGGACTAGTTAATGGTTCGATCCGGGTATTAGTGCGCGGCGGTTTGCCAGTTCAAGAAAATTTAAGTTTATCACCGCTTCCGCATTTGGCCGTCGGATTGACGGCCGGGGCGCCGCCGTGCACTTACAATACTCATGTGTGATATCACTTCGTAGGACACGTACACCATTACCATTGGCTCCTGTTGCATGCGCACTATTCATGTGACACACACACCTTTGGTAATTGCCATGCCACGAGCACTGTAGGACCCGTTTAGTTTAGTATCACCACTTGTATTATACACGATATATGAAATCGCATAGCATGTATATACCTCGCATCATCATCATACTTACATAGATTTCTAGCCACAAATCACATCGCATACCTTGATATCATAGACATTTATCATATACAACATGTTGGGCATTATGATTTTCTTGAAGATTTCAGTATTGCTGCGATTTCTGGATTTTGGGGAAAACCGCAAGAATTTAACAAAAGCTTATATTTATCATTTTTTAAAAACAAAGTTGCGGTTTTCTCATGATGTATGTGTCGTCCACCATGAGTTTTCATGTTTTCTGTTCGATTTCGAGACCCGATTCGAGGAGTAGATGAACCGTCTCGGGTACATGGTAGGCCCGGTATGGTACCCCGGGGCAAGAAGATTGAGTTGTAGACGATGAGCCTGGCAGGGGAAGACTACCTACCGGTGATGTCTGGCGCGGCGGATATCCGGAGGATACCGACCGTTGTCGTGAGATTTGATAATATGGGCCGATCCGGACTGACGGAGCCCGATGTATTGAGACATTGATACAGTGAGACATTGAGACAGATGTGTTTTCATATTTGGTGTCGATGCTTGACACGGGTTTCGGATGATTTCTTGATGGTATTTAGCTATTATACATATTTTCCTTTTTCTAAAGTTAAGAATGCAGCACTCATAGCATTTAAGACACTTAAAGATTTAGTATTGACATTGCATACATGTGCATGCATACTAGAGCTATTACATCACATCTGGACATACATGCTGTGATGCATTTGCGTGCATTCTTACGATAGCCTTACTAGATGTTATATTCTACTCACGAGCTGGCAACTCACCCCCGTTGTGCCACAGTGTCTTGCAGGTCGGACTCATCAGCCTAGTAGCGGCGGCTTATCTTATTATTGACTTCTTTTGCTCAGACTCGCGACATTGCTCGTAGGTGGGTTGCAAGAGCACTTTTATCTCTTTTTGTACTATTTTTGTATCTAGTATTTTCCATCTACCACTTCTTATGTGTATATGCGACCTAGTGATGAGACTGAGAGATTTGTGTATATGTGGGTTCTTTTGGGTCGAGCTCACTTGAGCCGACGTTGTGTTTTCTTATATTTCGTATTTCTTTATGCTCTTTTTCTTGAGATTATATATATATATTGCGTGTGGTTGTGATCCGCCTTGGGCGAAGAGCTAGCTCCCGCTTGGGGATGCCATTTTGTGATTACAGGTTATATATCTTGTTGTACCCATTTTGGGGGATAGAATTTACAAAGGAGACTCTGCCGAAATTTTCGGAAAATTTTTGAGGTTTTTGAAAAGGGGTTCAATGCAACTTAATTGATTTCAAAATCGTTTTCATGAAAAGTTTCCTTCACTCTTTTGGTTTTGGTTTAGATTTTTCTGGGCTTTGGCTGACTTAGGTTACGTTACGCCTTTAGACGTCTCGTAATCTAAGTGCCAGTCACGTTCCGTACTTTCGGGTCGTGACAAAATTGGTATCAGAGCGTAGGTTTTACCTTTCTGAGTGTAGGATGACCTTGGTAGATGGAGTAGGTGACTTAAGCAGAGTGGCGTAGCGTGGGTATGTTCCACGGCATACTTACGATACGGTACTCCGCCTAAGTGACCTTAGGACATAATTGCTTGTATTTCCTTTCTTGATTCCTTGCATTCCTTGATTCAATTGCAATGTTCTTATCGGTCCTGTTTCTTATTCCAGCTTCGATGCCGCCAAAGACTACGAGAGCTCAGCGGGCTGCCGCTAGGGATGCGATTCGAGCGGGCTCGTCTGAGGCGAGGATCGAGCGGGATGATACGCCTACCCCTCAGGGTCATATTGATCCGCCTTATCCTGACTGTATTGCTAGATTAGAGGCCGGCATGCAGGAGTTGCGACAGATGATGGGATCTTTAGTTGAGTCCAGTCGGGCACAGAGATCCGAGGGCGTTCCTTCTACCGCACAGACCACAATAGTACCTGCTGCACAGATGATCACTCCTGCTACTACTGCGACTATCCCTGTTTCACTACAGGAGTTTATGAGATTGAGACCTCCAGCTTTTATCGGTACGGATGCGACAGAGGACCCACAGGCATTTCTTGATAGGATGGCTCGGATTTGCCGTTCGTTGAGGTGTTCTGTTGAAAGATTGGTGGAGTTCGCGAGTTTTCGTCTGGAGGGTCTTGCCCAGACATGGTACGATTCAGTAGAGAGAGGCCGAGCTGCAGGTCTACCTTCTATGACCTGGGATGAGTTTACAGCTGCGTTTCTTGCCCGTTTTCTTCCGGAGAGTGTCCGAGATGCTCGAGCTCGTAGTTTTGAGTCTCTGCGCAAGACTCCTGGGATGACGGTGTCGGAGTATGATATACAGTTTACCCAGTTGTCTCGATATGCTCCGTACCTAGTAGACATGGAAGAGAAGAGAATAAAGAGGTTTGTGCGAGGGCTTGACATACAGCTATTCCTTGCCATCGGCACCCAGCACTTTGATACATACGCAGCCGCGATGGACGCAGCCTTACTTTTGGAGGAGCGTATTTCTGAGACTCCAGTCGTTTCTGGGCCGAAGAGGATCCGTATTGATACGCCAGCTCAGCGGCAGATGGGTAGATACCGCGATAGATTATTTCCGGGAGATGGTGGAGGCCGAGGATTGAGACGAGGTCAGTTATTTGGTTCATATCCACAGACCCAGCAGTCGTCGCCAGGATGTTTTCGGTGTGGGAGTCAGTACCACCGTGTCAGAGACTGTACCATAGGGCGCCAGGGCGCGGCGACAGTCCCGCATGTGACCTTACCGCCTTCACCACCTCCTCAGAGAGCTTTACTTCCTATTCCTGATGATGCTCCACGCCAGCCAGATGCTCCTAGAGGTCATGGGCGTGGCGGTCCGGTTCAGAGAGGACGAGGCGACAGAGGCAGAGGCAGAGGCCGAGGTAGAGGCAGAGGGCAGCCAGCTATTAGTGGTGGACAGGCCCGAGTGTTCGCGTTGACTCCTCAGGATGCACAGGCATCCAATGCCGTCGTAACAGGTATTCTGCCAGTATGTTCTTTTGATGCACGGGTATTATTTGATCTTGGCTCCACACATTCCTATGTATCCACGTACTTTGCACCGAGGTTGGGCCGAGAGTCTTCTTCATTAGATCAGCCGCTTGTCATTATTACACCAATAGGCGAGTCGTTTGTTGCTCGTTTTGTGTACCGATCATGTTCCGTTCGTATCGGGGAGAGAGATTCTTCAGTTGATTTGATTCTCCTCGATATGCTAGACTTTGACATTCTTCTTGGTATGGACTGGCTAGCCACCTGTTATACATCCGTGGACTGCCGTGAGAAAGCAGTCAGATTCAGTTTTCCTGGTGAGCCGGTTCTTGTTATTCAGGGAGATCGTAGCGCTACCCTTCCCAGCTTGATTTCTTCTCTTCGCGCTGGTCAGCTCTTGAGGAAAGGGTGTCAGGGATTCTTAGCCTATGTTTGTGATACTAGCTCCACAGAGGTTCCGTTGGACCAGGTCCCTGTTGTGATAGAGTTCCCTGATGTATTTCCCGACGAGCTGCCTGGTCTGCCACCAGAACGCGAGATTGAGTTCTGCATCGACCTGATCCCCGGCACGGGGCCTATCTCTATACCGCCTTATCGGATGGCCCCGACGGAGTTGAGAGTGCTGAAGGATCAGTTACAGGACTTGCTGGACAAAGGGCTTATCCGACCGAGTGTGTCACCTTGGGGTGCTCCCGTCCTGTTTGATAAGAAGAAGGACGGAAGTATGCGCTTATGCATTGATTATCGTCAGCTAACCGGGTTACTGTGCGGAACAGATATCCCCTACCCCGCATTGATGACTTATTCGATCAGCTCCAGGGTGCAGGGTTTTTCTCGAAGATTGATTTGCGGTCAGGTTATCACCAGTTGCGGGTTCGCAAGTGGCCATCGGGATCGCCGGGTTATCCCACTTATACCATGGTCTTAGCGTGGTGGCGGATACAACTGAACCGGGGGTGTATGCCGCCAACTTCCCGATGCATTACTTTACCTCGTGGATGGAAATGCACGTGCTCGGGGTATTCGGCATTCATAAAAGACCTTCATTTTTCGAGAAATGCAAATTCCCGAGAATTATGCGGCTGGTTGACGCTTCTATCGTGAATCCGTCTCAGCGGGAAGGTAGGGGCTTGCTTCTTCGTCAGCGCACGGTCGGAGCTGGTATGTCTTTTACGGACAAAGTCCTGATGATCGGCCAAGAAACTTCCAAGACGGTGCTGGCATTGCGCGACGTTTTTAAGGACGGGGCCTCCGTGTTGAAAGCCCGGGAGATTCTACATCTATACTCCATCAGGCCGGGCTTTCTCGTATTCAGGCAAAATGATGCGGCGCTTTTTATGAGATACAACCCCATCATTTTGCTCAGCAGCTGAGTTATAACCAGGGGGTTCCACTGGAGGCGTTCTTGGAAGAACCTGCTGCTACCAAAGAGGGAATACGGGGTGCGCTGCATCACTTTATGCGCTTGAATACGGGCTCCCACTTCTTTATTAGCGAGCCGAGTTGCATTCCGAGGGCCCTTAACGTACACGGGGCCTGGTATCAACACGCGATGGGCGCTGTTATCAGGGAAGAAAGGCGGCTGCTGCTCGATTGCAAGAGTGCGCCCCCTGCCAGTGATCGCAACGTCCCTTTAAAACGACGGATCGCTGTCCCCCTTCGCTAAGAGAGGTTGCTGCACTTGAGCCTCCACGAGTGCTAAGCCCCACGCGTGGATTGCCCCATGCTCCTGTAGAGACGGTGGATGTGCCATCGGTGCCCCATGCTCCCGTGGAGACGGTAAACGTAGCTTCACCCGAATCTGGCGTAGGCTCGGATATCGGGACTCGCCGTCCCAAAGTGCCCACGAAGCGCAAGCTGGTTTTGGCTGCGACCGGAGCTCGCTCACAGAAGAAGAAGAAGTCGCTCTTCTCTGCCGATGTCGTATTTGGTCAGGAGCCTCATGCTCCTTATAGTGAGGGCTTAAGTGAGTATGGGATAAATGAGGGCTTATTCATGCCACCAGATGATACTGATCTGGCGGCTGCCATCGCAGCTTCTGAGCGATTGGCAAGCCGCGAAGAGGGGTTGGCTATCCTCGCACGATCAGGTAATCATTAGTTGTATTTTTCGCCATTGCATCGTACTTCTATTATTGTGTTTTGACTGACGCTTTTCCTTCTTTAACAGGCATTTCCACTGAAGAAGCTCTCGCAGCTTCTCTCAAGACTTTTGAGGAAGAGGAAAGATTTCGAGCATCCTTAGGCATCGGTATGCTTCGGTTTATCGTGTCTCTGTTCCCATTTTTTTATATAGGTGATCTGACCCTTTCTTTGTCTTCTCGCAGGGACCATAATGCCGATCCCGCAAGCTGATGCGGAAATTCTTCCCGGGCCAGCTACCGAAGTCCCGGCCTCTTCGGCACTGCCAAAAGAGGTCTTACTTAAACGACCGATGACGGAAGCCTTGACGGCTCCAGAGGTAACCCTGGATGTGGACGATGACGTCCTGTTGAAGGAGGCTTCTAGAAGGTCTGCTTTGACGGCCCGGGAGGAAAGGAAGCGCCGAAGGCATGCAGCAAGGGAACATAGTGCTGCTTTAGCTGCGGGAGCGGGTTCAAGCGCCGCTACCCCTGCTGCTACTCCTTCAGAGGAGTCTTCGGTTGCCTTGTCTACTGCTTACAGACGGGTGGCACGGGCGGCTTGGGAAGCAAACGGTAAATCAACTCCAGGTAATGTGCCTTGAGGTTCCGTTGTCAAAATTTTGAATTATCAGTTCTCATATACCTTATCTTGCAGGGCCAAGCCTTACCGAAGAAGTGGCGGCGAACGCCGAGCCTGCGGTAGCGGTGGAGGAGGTAGCTGTTATTGCCGAACTCGGGGCAGCAGTAGGCGATGTGGCCGCAATTGCCGGGCTCGAGGTAGTGGCTGACAAGACAGTCACGATTGCTATGCCCGAGAGGCTACCGTTGCCGAGCCCGAGGTGGCGGCGGGTGAGACGGCTACCACGGCCGAGCCTGAGGCGGCAGTGGATGAGACGGCTACAATTACTGAGCCCGAGGCGGTGGCGAGCGAAATGGGTACAATTGCTGGGCCCAAGGTAGCCGCTCTCTCTCAAGAGTCGGGCACCGCCTCGATCATCGCTCTTCTCGCCTACAGTTCTTTGCCGTCTCCCGGCGTCGCAAGCATGACGACGGCTCTCGTAGAGTCAGGGGATGAGGCTACGGGAGGTGAGACCACCCCGATGGAGGAGGGAGACGCCGTTGTTGTATCAAGTGACGCCCTCGTCACGGTTCCGGCTGGCAACTCATCAGATGGATTTTAGGTCACCGCCCTTCTTTTTATTCTGCAATCTTTTTCAATCTTTCCTGACAGAGTTTATCTTGTTTCTAATGTAGGTGCGGTTGGTGCTGATGTCGCGCTACCCGAGGCAGCGCCATCAGTTACCGCCTTGACGGTGACCACCTCTCTACCTTCTTTCGCACCGTCTCAGATACTGGAAGGTATGGATTTGTGACCCATCAGTCTTATCTCTAGGCTGTATAATTTATGTACTGATGTTGCATTATTGCGTCTTTGTAAGAGTCCTTTTTGACCCCCTGTACCAGGTGCTGCACCCCCACTTCTCCTTCCCGTCGGAGATTGCTTCATCCAGTGGCGCTGGTGAATACAGTCTTCAGTTAATGTTCTTTCTTTTACCAACAGTGAAATCATTTCTGATTCTTCTTTGCTTTGATTGCAGTACTACAGATTGACGGAGGAGATGAGAGAACAGTTGCGCCACTGGTCCTCCCGGCTTTGCCACCTGCTGCAGCTGGTATAGTAAATCCCATTGTTCATGAACCTCTTATATTTCTTGATCCGTCGTCTGATTGTGATTTGTTTTTGCAGTGGTCGCTTCGACTCCGGCTTCTTTCGAGTCTCGCACTATGATGCCGGCAGGGCCCTTTTCCAGACGTTCATCCTCAAAAGGTGATGTGATCAGTCTGCGTATGTTGAGCGAATACGTCGAGGAGCTTGACGCGGAGGCTCCTACATCTGCCGCAGATTTCGCTGCCGAGGTTAATCCAATGCTGGTGACGCTTGTGAATTTCCATAATGAAGGCGTCGTCGAGTCTTGGGTTAATCACTGCAGGAAGATTGAGGCCTGTCTGCATGAGCTTGAGCTTATGCGTCCTACCCCCGAGACTCAGGCTTTGAACTCCCAGTGGGCCGCATGGGTTGAGCAGAGTGTTCCGTTCCTTTACCATTTCGAACGAGAGGCAACCCTTAAGCGTAAGGAACGTGAGGCGGCTGCTGTTGAATCTGCCCAACTGCGTGCTGAGGTTGCAGCTAATGCTGCTCAGCTGAACATCATTTTTGAAAAGATTCAACGGTGTATCTCTGACGGGCTGGTGTTAAGGAAGAAGCTTGATCTTAATGTGCAGGTCGCGCAAAGTCAGGAGGCTGCCCAACAGGAAGTTGATCAGAAACTCTCATCCTGTTTGCAGCAACGGGCCCAAGTTGAAGCAGAGCTGGCCGCGGCAGCTGATCGCGAAGAAGAGTTGAGAAGAGTGCGTAAGCAGCTAGCTGGTCTATTGAAGGCGCCTCCCTCCCAATAGCTGCTTTTGTATAGATTGAACACTTGTAATCTTTGAACAACATGTATCCATTTTTTATTCTTTTATACGATTTGCTTTGTATTCAATTGAATTCATGAATAAAAGATACATATTTTTTGTTATATTGTTGCTCTCTTCTCCTTGCTATGTTGTTGCCAGGTGATTTTAGCAAGTGCGGTCTGTAGATAGTATATAGCTGTCAATCTTGGGCTCTTTGTAGAGTGGTGATGGCTTAGAAAACAGGGTTAGGATCTGTCACCTAAGACTTTTCAACTTTATGAGCCGTGAGGGTCTCATAAAGAATTTTCTCCCTACCGGTCGAGAGGATCCCGTAGGTGTAATTTCTCCTTAAGAATCGTGAGGATTCCTAAGTGTGTTTTCTCTTGAAAGTCGTAAGGATCTCACAAGAGAATTTACTCCCTTACGAGTTGTGAGGACCCGCAAGTGATGGGTGAAGTTGTCCTTATCCGCATTTCACGGAGTCAGGAGTTGCTCTGGATACTTCCCACGGGTTCACTGCCGTGTTCTGCGAGGGCCAGGCTTCGCTCTGGACGTTTCCCACAGGGTCAGGGTTGACATTATTTGCGTTCCATGTGACCAGGAATTTTGCTCTGGATGCTTCCCACGGGTTAACTGCCGTGTTCGGCGAGGATCAGGCTCCACTCTGGATGCTTCATACGGGGTCATTGCCGTGCTCTGTGGGGACCAGGATCTGCTCTGGACGTTTCCCACGGGGTCAGGATTGACATAAGCCGCGTTCCACGTAGCCAGGAATTTTGCTCTGGATGTTTCCCACGGGTTCACTGCCGTGTTCGGCGAGGACCAGGCTCCGCTCTGGATGCTTCACACGGGGTCATTGCCGTGCTCTGCGAGGACCAAGATCCGCTTTGGACGTTTCCCACGGGGTCAGGATTGACATAAGCCGCGTTCCACGTAGCCAGGAATTTTGCTCTGGATGCTTCCCCCGGGTTCACTACCGTGTTCGGCGAGGACCAGGCTCCGCTCTGGATGATTCATACGGGTCATTGCCGTGCTCTGCGAGGACCAGGATCCACTCTGGACGTTACCCACGGGGTCAAGATTGACATAAGCCGCGTTCAACATAGCCAGGAATTTTGCTCTGGATGCTTCCCACGGGTTCACTGCCGTGTTCGGCGAGGACCAGGCTCCGCTCTGGATGTTTCCCACGGGGTCAAGATTGACATAAGCCGCGTTCCATGTAGCTAGGAATTTTGCTCTGGATGCTTCCCACGGGTTCACTGCCGTGTTCGGCGAGGACCAGGCTCCGCTCTGGATGTTTCCCACGGGGTCAGGATTGACATAAGCCGCATTCCACGTAGCCAGGAATTTTGCTCTGGATGCTTCCCATGGGTTCACTGCAGTGTTCGGCGAGGACCAGGCTCCTCTCTGGATGCTTCACACGGGGTTATTGCCGTGCTCTACGAGGACCAGGATCCGCTCTGGACGTTTCCCACGGGGTCAGGATTGACATAAGCCGCGTTCCACATAGCCAGGAATTTTGCTCTGGATGCTTCCTACGGGTTCACTGCCGTGTTCGGCGAGGACCAGGCTCCGCTCTGGATGCTTCACACGGGTTCATAGTTGGCATTATCCGCATTCCACGTGATCAGGAATTTTGCTCTAGATGCTTCCCATGGGTTCACTGCCGTGTTCGGCGAGAACTAGGCTCCGCTCTGGATGCTTCACACGGGTTCATTGCCGTACTCTGCGAAGACCAGGATCCGCTCTGGACGTTTCCCACGGGGTCAGGATTGACATAAGCCGCGTTCCACGTAGCCAGGAATTTTGCTTTAGATGCTTCCCATGGGTTCACTGCCATGTTCGGCGAGCACTAGGCTCCGCTCTGGATGCTTCACACGGGTTCATTGCCGTGCTCTATGAGGACCAGGATCCTCTCTGGACATTTCCCACGGGGTCAGGATTGACATAAGCCGCGTTCCACATAGCCAGGAATTTTTCTCTGGATGCTTCCCACGGGTTCACTGCCGTGTTCGGCGAGGACCAGGCTCCGCTCTGGACGTTTCCCATGGGGTCAGAGTTGACATTATCCGCGTTCCATGTGACCAAGAACTTTGCTCTAGATGCTTTCCACGGGTTCACTGCCGTGTTCGGTGATGACTAGGCTCCACTCTGGATACTTCACATG
The DNA here is from genome assembly GCA_030015575.1 of Agapanthus africanus. Lineage (NCBI taxonomy): Eukaryota > Viridiplantae > Streptophyta > Magnoliopsida > Asparagales > Amaryllidaceae > Agapanthus > Agapanthus africanus. Next base: position 830,124,743 of record JASDDO010000024.1, on the reverse strand, counting down.
GGTTCATTGCCGTGCTCTGTGAGAACCAGGATCCGCTCTGGACGTTTCCCATGGGGTCGGGATTGACATAAGCCGCGTTCCACGTAGCCAGGAATTTTGCTCTGGATGCTTCCCACGGGTTCACTGCCGTGTTCAGCGAGGACCAGGCTCCGCTCTGGACGTTTCCCACGGGGTCAGAGTTGACATTATCCACGTTCTTTGTGACCAGGAATTTTGCTCTAGATGCTTCCCACGGGTTCACTGCCGTGTTCGGCGAGGACTAGGCTCCGCTCTGGATGCTTCGTACGGGTTCATTACCGTGCTCTGCGAGGACTAGGATCCGCTCTGGACGTTTTCCACGGGGTCAGGATTGACATAAGCCGCGTTCCACGTAGCCAGGAATTTTTGACTTCATCCGCATTTCACGGAGTCAGGGTTTGACTCTCGGTTATCTGTGCACCGCCGAGTCATGGAACTGGGAGTTGCCGCTGTTCCACTTTGCTTGATTTTGTGTTTGTCGTACTGAAATGGATGTTGAGATGATCTCCAGGCCATCTATGAACCGTTGAGATTTGGCTTCTTCTTCTGATGAAATCTGGGGAGGAAAGGCATGATTCCCTCTTTGTTTGAGCCCCTGGATTGTATACATGGATTGATGTGATATCACCTGTAGGGCATAAATTTCATCATCTTTTTATTTCTTTCTGCGATGCTCTATCATTTCAGCTTTTATATCGCGAAGGTCGCGATTGCCCAATCATTTCGGCTATTTTTCGCGGTGCCCAATCATTTCGGCTATTTGTTTTATTTTTACTCGTTTTTTATTGCGAGTTGCCCAATCATTTCGGCTATTTCGTATGGATGTGTGGCTCGCTAGCTTCTTTGCTGCAAGTTTGGAATTAGACACCGATTCCGGCATCAGCACTGCTACAACTGGGATATTGCCAGGAGCGAATCATCATTTGCCTCTGTCGACTAAGGCTTTTGACTTTATGAGCCGTAAGGGTCTCACAAAGGTATTTCTCCCTACAAGTCGTGGGGATCTCGTAGGTGCGTTTTCTCCTTAAGAATCATGAGGATCCCTAAGTGCATGTTCTCTTATAAGTCGTAAGGATCTTACAAGAGTGTTTTCTCCTTGTAAGTCGAGAGGACTTACAAGGGTTGTTCACCATGTAGACATATCCCTAGTCACGGATGGGACTTTGTTGGGGAAATATTTATTCGTGCCCATGGATTGTATACAAGGGTCAGCATTGAGCCGCTTGTAGGGCAGTATCAGAGGTTGTAAGGGCTGCTTAAGAACATGTTCAGATCCGTGTAACTTAAGACTTTTGAATCTTATGAGCCGTGAGGGTCCCATAAGAGGGTTCTCCTTACGAGTCGTGAGGATCTCGCAAGTGTAATTTCTCCTTAGGAATCGTGTGGATCCCTGAGTATGTTGCTCCCTTGTGAGTCATAAGGCTTTCACGCAAGTGGTTTCTCCTTACAAAGTCGAGAGGACCTTGCAAGTGTCTTTTAACGAGGTTGCGCCCTTTCGGGTTTTCACAAAACTCGCTGGTAGCCCTGCTGTTTTTATTCACGGAGCCCTTTCGGGTTTTCATCCGTGCCCTTTTCGCTTATGGACATACCGTTTTCTTTTTCTTCTCTCTTTTTTTTTTATTTTAACGAGGCTGCGCCCTTTCGGGTTTTCACAAAACTCGCCGGTAGCCCTGCTGTTTTTACTCACAGAGCCCTTTCGGGTTTTCATCCATGCCCATTTTGCTTATGGACAAACCGTTTTCTTTTCTTTTTTCTCTTTTTTATTCTTTTTTTGTATCAGCTTTGGGATGCTGCAATCCACCGTAGTTTATCGACATCTCGGTCAGTTGCAAGTTTTAGGACGTTTCGGTCCGTCGTTAGTTTAAGGACGTTTCGGTCCGCTGTTAGTTTAAGGACGTTTCGGTCCGTTGTAAAGGAAGCTGGTTACTACTTATAGAGTTTGGGCTTAGGAAGATAGTGAGCGGACATAGTCGTCGTCATCTATCATTGACCTAGGCCATGACTCGTCAAGCGTAGTATTTCTTCAGGAAGCGACCGTTTATTTGCCTGAAAGGTCTTTCACCATGCATGTCCATGAGTAGATAGGCCCCACCCTGGTAAACTTTGTCCATGATATACGGGCCTTCATAGTTTGGCTCAAATTTCCCTCGCTTGGCGCAATTAGGGATCATAGGTCTTTTGACCACTAGCACGAGTTCGCCTTGGCGGAATGTCCTCGGCCTAGTCAATCTTTCGTATGAGCGCGTCATCTTTGCTTTATAAGCCTCCAGATTTTGTTGCGCCATGAGCCGGGTTTCATCAAGGGCATCGAGCTCCTCAAGCCGAAGGTGAGCGTTTTCTTCGTCCGTCATCTCGTAATGAACTGCCACTCGTAGAGAGGGTAGCTCTATCTCGAGGGGAAGTACCACCTCTATACCGAATACTAATGCGTATGGAGTTATGTTCGTAGCCGTTTTGAACGTAGTTCGATACGCCCAGAGAGCTTCATGCAGTCTTTCGTGCCAGTCCTTCTTATTTCGGGACACCGTCTTTTTCACGATCTTTGTCAAGGTCTTGTTGAAAGGCTCAGCTAGACCGTTAGCTCGGGGATTATAAACTGAGGAGTATCTCCAGTCTATGTTGTACTGTTGTGCGAAGCGGCTGATCTTGTGGCTTCTGTAGGCTGGCCCATTATCGGAGATGATCCGTCGCGGAGTACCGAACCGGTAAATGACGTGTGTCTTGAAGAAATGGAGGATATTCTCCATCTTCACTTCTCTTAGCGGTACTGCTTCTACTCATTTGGAGAAGTAATCAGTTGTCGCCAAAATGAATTGATGTCATCTGGACGATGCTGGTTCGATGGGGCCGATTATGTCAGTCCCCCACATTTCGAACGGCCAGCTAACCACTGTTGGGTGTAGCGGATTCGGATGCTGATGGATAAAATCTCCGTGGATCTGGCACGAGTGGCATTGCTTCGCATACTCGAGGCAGTCTTGGATTATTGTGGGCCAATAGTAGCCCATCCTTTTAATCTTTAGCTTCATCTTCGGCCCGGCTTGGTGAGAACCGCAGAGTCCGTCATGAGTTTCTTGGACGACTCTCTTTGCCTCTTCGGGTCCCAGGCATCTTAACCACAGAGAATCAAATGACCTCTTGTACAGAGTATTGTTGACGAAGGCGAAAGATAGGGCTCGCTTCATTAGCTGATGTTTTGAGGACGCATCTTCAGGCGTTCGACGGGATTTGAAGTAGTCTATAGAGACTTCTCTCCAATCCTCAACATTTTCTTGGTCTTTTACTTATAGAGCCATTTGCTCGGTCGTTCCCTTTTCCTCGGACGACTTTGGAAATATTTCTGCCGGTGCGAGGACCTGACGGCTTTGCACAACGATCCTTATGTCATCGAGGTTCTCATCGGCCAATTCTTTAGCAAGCTTGGCTAATGCATCCGCTTTGCTATTTTTCGCACGCGGTATGCTTTCCAAGGTGTAGGAAGGTATTTGGGTCAGCAGTTGCTGTACCCTCTCGCCGTACTTCACCATTTCTGGTTTGCACGTTTGATAGTCGTCGTTTACTTGACTAACGACCAGTTGGGAGTCTCCGTATATGAGGAGGTTCTCAATCCCCATGTCGATGGCGATCTCGAGACCTGCTATCAAAGCTTCATACTAGGCTTCATTGTTCGTCCTCCGCTCTGTTAAGGAGAGGGCAAAGCGCATTATCCCCCTTGGGGAGTTACGAAGATGAAGCATACCCCTGATTTGATTATGCGGGTGTTTTGTTTGCGCTTCTTCATAGAGGATGCTCCATCAAAGTAAAGTTCCCATCGGGTATCATTCCCGTTAATCGTGTCAAATGCATGCTCGTCTGGCAGTTCGCAATTCAGAGGAGAATCGGCAGGTATCGGATGCTCAGCGAGGAAGTCGGCGATGGCCTGGCCTTTCACTGCCTTAAGAGGTTGATAAGTTATCGAAAACTCCATTAAGAGCAAGGCCCATTTAGCAAGCCGCCCTCTCAATATGGCCTTCGACATCAAATATTTGAGAGGATCCACCTTCGAGATGAGGCGGACTTCATGTGCCAATGCATAGTGCCTGAGCTTCGTCATCGCGAAGATTAATGCCAGGCAGTGTTTTTCGATGGGGGAGTAATTGCTTTCTGCCCCCAGTAGAACTCAACTAAAATAGTAGAGGGCTCTCTCCTTCCCTTGGTCATTCTCTTGTGCCCATAATGCGCCTAAGGAATCTTCAAGGGCGGTTGTATATAGAATGAGAGGCTTTCCCTTGACCGGAGCAGCCAGCACTGGCGGGTTCTGCAGGTATTGCTTGATTTCGTCCAGCGCGCTTTGGCATTTATGATCCCAGACGAACGGGGTTCCCTTCTTCATCAGGTGAATGTAAGGACGGCATTTCCCTGAGAGATTGGTTATAAATCGCCGGATATACGCGAGCTTCCCTTGGAGAGACCGCAATTGCTTGAGAGTCCTTGGCGGGGGCATCTCCATAATTGCCTTGATCTTTGACGGATCTATCTCGATGCCTCGGTGTCGGACGATGAAACCTAGGAATTTGCCTGAGGAAACTCCGAATGCGCATTTGAGAGGGTTCATCTTCAAGTTGTATTGTCGGAGGCGTTGAAACACGATCCTCAGATGCTCTAAATGTTCCTCATATGATTTGCTTTTCACCAAGAGATCGTCGATATAGCATTCGACGATTTCATGTATGAGGTCATCGAAGATCTTCGTCATGGCCCTCTGATAGGTGGCACCGGCGTTCTTTAGACCGAAGGGCATCACCTTGTAGCAGAATATACCCAAAGGGATCCGGAAAGCAGTATGCTTCTGATCCTCGGGATGCATCTTTATCTGATTATATCCTGACGATCCGTCCAGAAGGAGAAGACTTCGTAGGTGGACGTATTGTCTATCATTAGCTCGGTGACCGGTACCGGGAAGTCGTCTTTCGGGCAGGCTTTTTTGAGATCCCGAAAGTCCACACATATGCGCACCGCCCCATTCTTCTTCATCACCGGGACGATGTTGGCGATCCAGTCAGGATATTGCACCTCTTGGTTGAAGCCGGAGTCGATTAGCTTCTTAACCTCGGCGTTGATGCTCATCTCAAGCTCGAGCCGCATTCTTCTCAGCGCTTGTTTGATCGGCTTGACGTCCGGCGATATCGCCAATTTGTGCACAGCATCCTTTGGATCTGGTCCTGGCATCTCAGAATAGTTCCAGACGAAACAATCTTTATATTGCATAAGCACGTCTTTTAATGTGGCCATCCATTCTTCAGACAGCAACTCACTGACGAATGTCAGCCGCGGGTCACTTGTCGTCCCCAAATCAATTTTCTTGAGATCATCTGTAGTAGTATGTATTCCATCTTCCAGCTCTTTTGGTGCCGGTGGAAACTCTGAGATTACCTCGTCATCGTTGTTTTCAAAGCACCAGAGGAGGACATCTATATTCTTGGGTTCTACTTTTGATAGCGTTATCATATGACAGGTACGAGCTCGCTTCCAAGACCGATATGGATCTGGTTCTACCCTCGTGGATTTGGGTTCATGCTTCTGCGGCGGGGTTACCTTCCAGCTGCTGGATAGAGCGAATTTACCAAGCTGATATTGGTCTTCGACCCAGTTCTTGAAGGTGAAGCAGTCTTCGAGAGGATGTCCTATCGCTCGGTGATAAGAGCAATAGTCTGGGTGAGAGACCTCGTTAGCTTGCTCGGGGTGTTTAGACTCCGGAAGTGTAATCATTTGATGTCTTATGGCGAGATCAAGTATCTTCCGTGTTTTGTTTTGAGGAAAAGGGTATGCTCGACTCATCTTCTTTATAAGAGATGAATCCAAATTGCTCGCTTCCCGATCGCGTGGCTATTTGGTCTCGCTTTGGCGCTCTCGAACACTTTTCCCGCTTTTTAACTTATTTTTGCCTCTGCGTCGGGCTTTTTGTATGACGAGTTGATAAGGAAGAGTATTTTCATCTTTCGCAGCCTGTTGAAAAAGGCGTTGCGTCCTGGCTTTCTCGTAGATGGCCATTTCGCGATTATGGTCGTCTCGAACCTTTTGACCCGCTTCCCTTATAAGCTTGTCCATTTGTTCTTCGAACGACGGACTGGGCCTTTTCACGTCGGGAGCTCTTTCTGGTTCAGGGTTAGCTTCTTCCCATAGAGCATCCCCTTCTCCATCAAAGTCATGTATGACGTAGCAGTCACGGAGCAGCTCCCGTTTCTTGGATTGAACATACCCAAGCCCGGTCGTTTCCATTTTCTCGTTGGGCAATTTCCGCTGAGTTCCAGGGACGTTCCAGATCCCGTCATAAAAATTAGCTTTCCGAGCGGTCTGTTTGAAAGGTACGCCTTGGCGCCTTAACAGCCTTTTTAGTCCGTTCGTGTAATATCTGGGCAAACAGATGGGCTGGAGCCTGTCAAGTGTAGAATCCGCGCCGTACCAGAATTCTTTCTCCACTTTGGTTTTCCCGGATCGGTAGAATAGGATCGCCTCTTCACCTTTTCGCCTGGGAGGGACATAGAACGTCTGCAGCTCTTCCACACTGTAGGTATCAAGCGCGTCTAGTTCTTTATGATGCTTAGGCGGAACCATGGCAACTTGCAAACTTTGCTCTTCATCAGCGAATATTTGTATTGAAGGCCGAGCAGAGAATATAGTATGGACCTCATCTTCCGAGTCGCTGCCAGAGATCAACATAGGAGCAGACGGTCCTGGTTTGTTAAACTGGGGCGGACCTAAGTAAACTATCTCTTCTTCCTCCTCGGTATCACTCCCGAAGACCGGAATGGTAGGGGTGGCTTTGTTCTCCGGTTTGTGACATCTCTCCGTGTCCTCGAAATTTGGCAAGAAGTATTTTGCATCTTTGTATTTCCGGACTTCGTTCATGGAGAATGGGTTTAGCTCTCCTGTCACAGTATACTCGAGACCATCCTTGAAATACTTTATACACTGGTGTTGTGTAGAAGGGATGATGTTGTACTTATGCAACCAGGGACGACCGAGCAAAGCATTGTAGCATGTCTTGGCGTCAATAACGTGGAACTTGATATCAGTGACGAGCAACCCAAAGCGTAACGTCAGTATCACGGACCCAAGCGTCCGTGATGACTGAGAGTCGAACCCGGAGATGGTGATCTTATCCCGAGCGAGGTGTTGAACGCTCATGCAGATTTCCTTCAATACTCTCACGTTGAGGAGGTTGACGGAAGACCCATTGTCGATCTGGATTTTACCTATCTTGATGTCATGACAGTATCCAGAGATATATAAGGGACGGTTCTGCTCGCATGTCCCAAGGAGGAGATCTTCATCGCCGAAGGTGACATCGGCTGTGTGTACTTCTTCCAGCTCGTCTGTCATCCTTTCTTCGGCGAGGGAAGCTTGGAATTGCTCCGGCTCTTGTAGCGCCTTGATCAATGAATCTCTTGCTTCTTTTGATAGTAAAAGGGCATCGAGAATGCTGAGCTGCGAGGGTAGCTTCCTCAAGTGCGCCAGAACGTTGTAGTCCACCTTACTTTTCTTTGGCAGGTCCTTGGCGGTCAGCTCTTTCATGACTTGATCATCTAGGGCGATATCCTCCGAGACCTTTTCTTTTCCCTTATCTTTTCTGTTTGTGGGTCCGAGATTCTTTTCTGGAAGTGTACGATTGCGCAACTGGATATTTTCGCAGGTCTTCGGTTCTTCCTCTCTCCCCGAGGTAGATTCATTGAAAAGAGGGCCAAGAGTTATTTCTTCGTCGGAGTCACTTCCGAAGGTGAGAACTCGCGACGCCCCAACGTTGACCGTGCAATAGTTGCTGGTAGTTCTTTTATGCTCCTCGGTCGTGCTTCTTCGCTCCCGACGAGTTTTGCGTTTCATCCGCTTAAAATGTTGCCGGTGAGCAACATACCCTTGCCACCACCTTTTAAAAGCGTTGCATTCCTCAGTGGGGTGCGCAATTTTTCGATGATATAGGCAGTAGCTAGGATGCATTTTTGCTTCACCAAGAGTGTTTCCTTCGGAGGGTGGTAGCTTCATTCCCACTGATATGGCTTTCGCAAACTTTTTCCTCATCTTGAACTTGTTTTTATCTGCGATAGATGTCCTTTGATTCGGCGGGGATGTCTCGATTCTTTCGTCCAGTCGCCGGCGTTTGGCCTTTTCAAATATAGCCATCTCACGCTCCCGATCAGCTTTACTTTTCAGAAGAGCTTCGTTCAGGAATGTGTCGATCATTTCTTCTGATGGCCCTGGAAGCTCCGGTTCAGGACCTACCCCCAGTCTCTCGGTGCAAGGAGCTTCTTCATCATCTATCGAAGAATGAGAGATTGCATGGCAACTTGCTACGCAATTCTCAGATTCATCTGACGAGTCTTCTCCATCATCTCCGTCTTCAAGGACGTGGCCAAGGAATTCTTGGAGCGTGATTGGAGTTCGTGCCTTCTGGTTGTACTCTTCCAGCGCGTCGATCTATTTTTGCAGGTCCGTGCGCTTATCGCCAGGCTTCACGAGCTTCTTGGTTTTCTTCTTCTTTTTCGAAGATTTTGACGGTTGGGTGTGAACACTTTGACTATCACCACCAATCTTTGGAGTTGGGCGCGGCTTCAGCATTCCTTCGATGATCTGGGGTTCTAGCAGATTCTTCCACTTGATCGCCGGGCATGTTTGGAGATCATTCAACATTCTTTTGGTTTTGGCCGAAAGAACGACCTCCCATGGAGCTTCTTCAACAAAAGAGCACGTTGCCTTCGGTGTGTCCATCTTCTTAGGAGTATGTGGTTGTGGTGGGCTCACTTTTCAATTCTCAGACAACGCAAACTTGCCTTGTTGGTACTGATCCTCGATCCATCCCTTAAAGACGAGGCAATCTTCGATTGGATGGCTTACCGTTTGGTGGTAAGGGTAATAATTGGGATTATTCGCTTCGCCGGGTTGCAATGGTCGCTTTGGATTCGGTAGATTGATAAGCCTGTTGCGCATCGCCAGCTCGAAGAGTCTCTTCGTTTTGACCCGTGGGAGCGAGTAAGGACGCTTCATTTTCTCATTATAATAGCGCCGTCTCTCTTCTAATTGATCCGTTAATTTTGGGGCACTGGGCTGCTGTTGAGTATTCGCAACGAATGTCGCCTTCCCTTTACCCTTTTCGTTCCGCGGCTCCGGTTTCGGAGGAGACGGTCTATGACCCATCTGGTCCATCTGGGCCAGCTTGTCGATTAAGGCTTGGAACATGGTCGGTTTGAAGAACATCATGAATTGGGAAATAGTTGCATGAGGGTCTAGAGTGCCCACGAACATGCCCACCGCTGGTGCTTCTTCGATGCGCTGCTCGCACTTCGACCATAGATTCCGCCATCGGATTGCGTATTGAACCCACGTCTCGCCTGGCTTTACCCTGGCATTGATCAATGCCGTATTGGGGTGCGTTCACTAGCGCTTGTGAATCTCTGTGTAAACAGCAGCTCTATCTCCGCAAATGTCTTGACAGAGTCGTTCGGGAGTTCAGAGTACCATTCAAACGCCGTCTCCGACAAGCTGCCGACGAACTGGCGAAGTAGCAGTTTATCGTCGCCTCCAGTGTTACCGCACAAGGCCCTGAACTGAGTGACGTGCTGATGGGGATTGCCTGTCCCCTTGTACACATGGAATTTAGGGATCGTGTAGCCCGGCGGGTACTTTATCTGATCATACCAGCCTGGATACGGTCGCCCAGTTTTGACGACTTGGCCGGCCGCTTCATTTGCCTGATGAACTCGTACTTGCTGAGCAATATAGTCATCCAGGACGGCCTTGGAAATAGTTTCCTCCTTGGCTGCTGAAAGAGCCGGAGGTGGATTCGACGTCTCTCCTTTGTCATCTTCGAGGATAATCGGAGGATCTTCAGCTGGAGGGTCCGGCTGGATCATCATACCCACCATGTCTTGAAATAAAAGGGCCATTTGTTTTATGTTGGCCGCTTGTTCCACAGCCTCTTTGTCCTTTTCTCAAGCATTATCCGAAGGAATTCGGCATCAGTTTCTTGCTCATGGCGTTGCTCCGAGGATGCCTCTGGGCTTAGTTTCAGCCCGGTGAGTGCGTCCATCGCCGTCATCATCTTCTGAAGCTGCTCTTTGGCTTTTGTCACGGATCGGGTGAGCGGTCGGTGACCCGTAGAAGCACGGTTATCCTCTTTCCTGGATGCCATGTAAATAGTGTGCATCATTATGCCCCCAGACTTGGGGTGTTTGGACTCAGCGTCTTTGCGATCTGCCGTAGTCATAGGGGCTTTCTCTGGCCTCCTTTTCTTTTGAGCAGTTAGCGTTGAGGGGCCGTTGTAGCGGGCACCCAGGTGGTTGTCGTCCTTCGTAGCTTGCTAGGACAGTTCTCTTCCTGCTAAACCTTCAGCGTCTTCTGTCTGTGGAGATAGTCTGGATCGATCACTGAGTTCTGGACCTGTCGCCAGAATTTGTAAACTTTGGAGGACAGCCGTTGGGGGGGCTGCTCCGGCTTTGTTTCTGTAACATCCTCCACCGGTGGCGGAGATCTTTTCAGTACGGCGGTTGGAGATGTTGGAGATAGTGCCCTCAAAGTCAATTATTGGATCGCAGGTATGTGATTGCAATGATTGAGGAAGGACCTATACCGATATGACAGTCTTGCTCGAGATGATAGTATGCTATCTGGTTTGTCTTTATCATAGTATACATGCCTTAGTTCGCTATTGCATGATTGATAGAGCCCATAGGATTCTGCTTGACAGCCAGCAGTATGATGGTGATCATATACGTGGGAGCTGGGGTCTATAAGCACATCCTTAAAGTGTCCCTGGTCGTGGGAGTTTTCGAGACAGGGCATCGATACTCTAGAGTAGACTAGTGTATACAGTCGAGACCTCGACGAGGGGCGGTGGCCGGTCTCACAAGCCACTGGTGTCAGTTGGATCACCTAAGATGTATACAGGTGCTCATTGAGTTATGAGTGCACCGGACAGGACTCGCCGGGAATCTGCTAGTTGGTATTATACATATCGTCAGATAGCAATTCCCTGGTGACATGTGTACAGGTTAGTTCATCGACCTGAGATCTTCGTTTGTCTCATGTGAGTTCCCACTGTGCTTAGATTACTACCCTACCACACTCAAAGGAGTTGTGCAAACAGGTTTTAGTTGGGTACAGTCCCGAGCCACATTGGAGGCAAGTGAGCGGATCTCGGGGATTCGTCTCTCCCGGTATTGGGGGTTGATGTCGCGCAGTGCACGGGTGGCCATCACTAGGAATCCTCGGCCGAGGTAGTGGAGAATTACTGATTTGGATCAGTGGTTTCTCAGGTGGTGATGGGCTTCATGCCGACACGATTTATCGCGTTATTAGGGGTCTGACTTTATCCACCCCCTAGACTCGATATGCGATACTCTTTAGACGAATGGACCGGACTGTATATATACATTGTCACTGTCAGGCTCAGTAGGGTTTATAGATGAGTTCGCTCGTCAGCTTCCCTTCCAATCAATACATAGGCAAAACGTTACGTGTAGCTTGTACCTCTGACGTGCTAGGGGTTATACCCAGTGCCAGTGTGTTGATGAGTCATTAGAGTCCCCTACAGACACTTTCCTAAGTTCGGGCGAAACGTTGTAGAGGCCGTATGGGTTTATGGCAAGGTTCGGAAAAAGCACGTGCGTTTTCGCACGTGTCGTTTTTCGGACAGATAATGCTGGTAGGCTTTGGTTTAAGCCGGAACCCAGTATTATACTGTGTAGATATAATATCTTTGTCTCAGTTGCATTTGTATTCGGTCGTAATACAAATGCGGGTATGTTTATACTGATACGGGGTTATCCTGAAATTCGTTTTAGGATCACTTTTGGAAGTTGCCAGTTTCCAGTTTTCTATCAGCCGTCTTTTAATATTCGGTTAAAAACGGATTTATCTTTTCTTGATGAGGTGAGTCAGTGTTCTAGAAGGTTCTAGAGAGGGTGACTAGGCTTGTGAGTCATTAGGTCATTAATGGTGTAATTAATGACATGGTGACTAAGTTAAATATGATTGGTTTGCTTTTAATGCATTCATACTTTGTGTTCACACTAGATATTTTGCTTAGTGTTACCTCCCTTGCTCCTACACTCACCCTCTCCTCTATATATTGTGGCCGGCCTTCCCCTCCCCTCTCACTCACTCACTTGAGAAATGGTTGTTGTTCATTAGAAAAAGATTATGATAGATTCGGGTCCACGAAAAATAGATAGCCTCTTTCTCATTTCACCCGATCCAAAAGGCAACTTCCATAACCGTTCGTCCGTGACCCTGGACGTAACGAGACAAAGTGTTCTACTCATTCTCTACTTCATCTTGGTCGTCTCTTTTAGCAAACTTGACGATCGAGTTGCCTCGGTTCAGAGGCGAGAGCCCGTTTAAAGATCCGTCGACGTGGTGCCACCTGGACGACAAGTTTGGAGATTCAGGAGATCGAAACAGCCGCAACAAAGCGTGGGATGATGGTTAAAGACCGAAGGACTCGGATCATTCGGTATAACGTTTTTACCCCTTTGTAGTTTGTTAGTTTAGCTTTAATGGCAGATCCGGGTTACGGTACACGATAGCGCCAGTTTCGTTAAAAGTTTTTATTCCGCATTTGGCGTCTGTTAGACGGTCGGGGCACTACCGTGGACTTACAGGAGAATTCCTACACACCTTCTTCAGCAGCTCAAAACTGTTCCCAGTTGGAATAGCAGCATTGACTTCCACCGTTGGGGCTGGTGGAGTTAACCTAGTAGGGGAGCTGCCCTCAGCCTTCCTTACTCGGTGCCAGTGGCGACGTCGAGCGTGTCGAGCCGATGGGGTTGGTTCGGCGATGGGGATGGCTTTTTCTTGCCCCTTGTTCAGGTGAGGCGCCGCCGGTACCAGCCTCTTGAAGACCGACTTTCATTGAGTAGCGGTATCCAACCTATCAAAGACAGATTTTTGAGCAAGAACAGGAGCTGAGGTGGGAGCCGGAACAGTCAGTCTTGTAAAGACTGACCCTTTGGTAGGGGAAGCCGCCTTGACGACTTCAGGGACAGGGATGGCCACTCTCTTCGGAATACCCTTCACTTGAATTGCAGGCTTCATTATAGGCCCACGGGAACTTTGGCCCAATCTGGCGAAGACCGAGGTGCTGGAGCTGGACGACCCGTTGAGAGGGGCCGCAGTAGTTGCAAGCCGATCAAAGACCGACTTCTTGGGAGCTTCCGGTGTTGGTATAGGAACGTTGAAACTCATCGGTGGGAGCATGGTCCCAAAGAATAAACCAGTGGTGGCCTGAGTCACCTGGTCCACTGGCATCGTGAACAGGGAAGCCGCTTGAGGCCCGTAAGCTATGCCTCTAGATGAGGCGGAGCGAAGGTTGCAATTGCAGTTGGAACACTTTGCACAAGTGGACGCCATTGATCCTTTGCTTTCTACACCAAGCAAAATGCCAAATCTTAGTATTTCGAAACCCAAGGGCAACCATTAGCAACCCGCGATTCGTTCGCGAACACGACACACGAAGTGTGGAGTGGAAAGAGGAAAAGATCCCACCGGGCGTGCCAGAATCTATTCCCCTCTGAATCACGGAGATGCGACCGCGTAGGTCCGTCTTGCGTGAAATTCGGGGGAGATGCTAATTGGTGCTATCCGTCCACCTCTCCGAAGATGCCAAGCTGATTTATGGCACCATGTATCAAAGATTTAAACGGATGCGGCCGATCTAGCAGACTTCGTCAGATTCCCCCTCGTCTGAGGGGTTTTTGATTGCGGGGACGCTCTTCCCTGCAGGCACAAGCCCCTACAGTTAATTATGCTACCGCATCGCGGTAACAACTTTCTCCTTCTCCAGATGGTCACTTCGTGTTGTGTGTGTTTGCTTTGTGTTTGGTTGCCCGTGGATTGTATACGGAGACTAAATTATGTTGTCGCCCGTAGGGCGTGGACTAGTCCAAATCCGTATCTTTCTTAGATTTGGGTTTGGGGGTTTGGGTTTAAGAATACGTTAGCCTCATTTGAGACTAAGATCAACTTAAAAATTTGTTAAGGATACGTTAATCTAATTTTTAAACTAAGATCAACTTAACAGGATCATTTAGATCCAACAAGAGAGCATTTGGGCTGCCTCTGTTGTTTAGTTTAGGGACATTGTGGTCGATTTCCAGTTTAAGGACATTACGGTCCATTGTTAGTTTAAGGACATCTCGGTCCAATGTTAGTTTAAAGACATCACGGTTGAGGTTAAGGACATCATAGTCCGTGGGTTTAAGGACCCCACAGTCCGATGTTAGTTTAAAGACATCACGGTCGAGGTTAAGGACATCATAGTCCGTGGGTTTAAGGACCCCACAGTCCGATGTTAGTTTTAAGACATCACGGTCGAGGTTAAGGATATCATAGTCCGTGAGTTTAAGGACCCCACGGTCCAATGTTAGTTTTAAGGCATCACGGTCGAGGTTAAGGACATCATAGTCCGTGGGTTTAAGGACCCCACAGTCCGATATTAGTTTTAAGACATCACGGTCGAGATTAAGGATATCATAGTCCGTGAGTTTAAGGACCCCACAATACATAGAAATGTATGATCGCCGGGACCCTCACCTCTCTAAAAACGTTGAAGGATTACAACGATAAATATCAGAGGAGTAATGAGATGTACCCTTGAACCAGTGTGAATTGTTTAAAAGCTCTGTAGCCCAATTTGGAACTAAGATTTGTTAAATATTTGTGAGCAGATGTGCTCAGTTCAATATAAGTTGAGGACTTATGGCCAGAATTGGGCTAAGTCCAATTAAAAATGTTTAACATTTTTATTCTTACTCTGGCTATTAAGCCTTTATTTGGTCCCGGCCCTTTTAATAATGCTAAGCATTGAGTTCTGACATCTTTTGTCTTCATCAGAACAAAGTGTGTTCTGATAGCGCACCACGTGACGCGTCAGGCGCTTTGCGCCAGCTAAAGAGCGCATTGCGCTTCTGTCGGGTAGCACACACAAAGAGGACATGTGTCGCGCTTAGCGCTAAGCGCTAGTTTATTAGCGCATTGCGCTTTTAATTTATAAGCGTTTTGCACTAGTCTGTTGGCGCGCCAGTGAGTGACACGTGGCTCGCTTGACGCTGAGCGCCAGCCCATGAGCGCAGTGCGCTGCTTCAGAAGCGCAAAGCGCAGATTATATCTTTGGTTGACACGTGGCATGTTTTGGCGCTGAGCGCCGGTCCAAGAAGCGGAAAAGCGCAATTCATGAGTGCAAGGCACTTTCTAATAGCGCAAAGCGCATTTGATCAGATTTAAGATCAAAGAACAAATTTATGTTCTTCATAAAGGAGGCTTTGCCTTAAGATTCAAGAACAGAAGTTCTTGTTTATAAAAAGGGCTCTGCTTTTATAGATCAAAGATCTGTGAATGAAGTAAAATACTTCTTTTAGTTTTTTTCTTATGATTAGATCTTTTGATCTTTTCTTTTTATCAAAGACCTTGGTCTTTTGTAGATTTATCATCTTTTTAAAAGACGATTCTTCTTTTTACGAGATGGTTTCATCTTTGTTGTTCAAGAACATAGTTCTTCACCTTGAATATGAAGAAATGATCTTCTTTTTTCTAAGAACTTGCTCTTCTTTTTCTCAAAGCTCGCAGAGGGTTTTTTCGCTCTTTTTTTTGTCTCTTAGACTTGAAGTCCAGGGGCCTTTATATTGGGCCAAATGATTTGTTGAATCAGTTTAAGAGATCTTTCTCTGATTGATTTGGGAATATTTCCCACCATTGGATCTTTGATCCTAAGGTTTCTGTTTTACAGAAGATAATCTTCTTATTTTAATAAGATTGGAAAGATCTTTTCATAACAGAATTTTAATTCTGATTAATTAATAATTTATTATTAGTAGATCTTTTGATCTAACGGTGGGGAATTTTTAATTCCAGCGTTGGCGCACCTACGTTCGACACGTGGCGTGCTGCGCAGAGCGCAGCGCAACTGCGCTAGCGCACCCGCATTTGACACGTGGCACGCAGCGCAGAACGCTGGATCTGAAGCGTTGCTTCAACTTTTAAATTTTGAATTTTAAAACAGAGCTTTGCTCTGATTGGGGGTGAGCTGCCTTGGGCGCAGCGCACCTGGCGCTAGCACGTCTGTATTTGACACGTGGCACGCAGCGCGCAGAGCGCTGAATCTGAAGCGCTGCTTCAATTTTTGAATTTTGAAATTCAAAATAGAGCTTTGCTCTGATTGGGGAAACACCGGCGTACTGTCGAGTCTTTAGAGTCCCACACAGAGGGTTTTCCTGGTTCAGGCGAAATGATGTAGTAGCCATATTGGATACATGCGGGGTCTCGATCGATTGATGTACTTAGTACTCGGACTTTCGATCGGACAGTTGGTAATACTACCCGGCTCGAGTTTGAGCCGGATTATTAAATCAAGTATTGATTTAATAGTTTACATATATGTATTTCGATATGTATATTCTAGTATTACGTTCTTCGTGTTATTCTATCTCTTTGGGCATTCGTGTTTTTATCCGAATGCAGGTATGTATATACAGCAGACTATAATCCGTATTTTATTACAGATTACCTTTTAGAAGGTGAACACCTCATAACGGAATTTTCCATTTATTGATAAATGGAAATGAGGTGGAAATTAAGGAGAGGAAGGTATGGTGAGTGGCATGGCTTCAATAGTTCACAAATGAATTCTTTATTCATTTGTGGTTACTATTGAAGCATGGCTACACTTGTTTATTCATGAGAATTAATACACAAAACCTTTGTGTTGATTTTCTCTCTCATGCATGATTCATAATTTCTTGAGCTCCCATTTTTTTCATCTCCTCCCTCCTCTTGGGTTTTCTCCACCTTCATCATCTTCCTCTTCACTATCCTTATCATGAGTTAAGAAACAAGTGAAGAGGCAAGAAAGAGATAGCAAACACTTAGATCTTCACACTACATCCTAGAATACTTGGTTTAGCAACCCAAGTTCTCTAGTTGCTCCACTTGACATATTGTGAGGAGCTAGAGCCATGGATCATATCCCTCAGGTGGATCATCTACGACAAAGGAGGACCGGAGAACAAGCTCGATCCCAAAGAACCAATGGAGCGGGAAAAGAAGATCAAGCATGTTCAAGGTGGCCACTTGGAGCTAACGAAGAGGAAAGAAGACCGAAGGACTTGGATCGTTTGGTGAGACTTCTTTCATAGTAGTTAGTTCATCTCATTTAGTTTTGATAGATAGGTTTATGGAAAGATCAGGGTTAAAGGTTATACTAGTTCCATGTTCTAATCGTTAGAGAAATTTTTGTTCAGCATTTTGCCACGGTAGTTGGCCGGGGCACTAGCGTAACCTTTCATGGTATCAGAGCCAGCCCAAAAACCCTACCTTAGCAAGTTTAAACAATGTTAAAACAACTAAACCGAAACAACTCCATAACATTGAAACCAAATTTCCAGTTTCTGACGATTTTTTAAAGGCTTCAAAAAATTTTTTTTAAGCAAGTGCAGAGTGATCCTTTGACTGTGAGATGAACCCTGAACAAAAACGAATCAATTCCACCATGTTTTGGCCGGCCACACCCTTCAAAAATCCGGCCTCACCGGTTTTATTGTGGTGGATTACCTCGCATTTTGGTCTGTGTTCTTATCTAATGGAGTTTGGGTTTCAGGTGTTGTTAGTTTTTGCCCAAGTTTGATTTTCTGTTGTTTTTCAGTATGGGGCAATTTAGAGTGTTTCAAAGTCATTATATTTTAACAACTGTTTAATTGTTATCAGTACTTAGATTTGCATCTGCGACCGTGAATGTCATTTAATCGGTAAACTCGTCTATCTGCTATATGTCCTTTTATATGAGTTTGCGAACATGACATTCATGTTGATGTTTTGTGATTGTGTTTATATTGTGGTTGGATTGTCGTGGTGGATAGCCGATGGTGCAATGATTTAGAATAGTTTGTATTCATTTGTACATTTGTTATTGCGGGACGAGCGTCCGACATGTGGACTGCCGTTTTTGCTGGGTTTTATATTATTTGTTTGGGGCACGACTGGGTTGAGGTCGATGTCACCATTTGTACATATTATTCTCATTTTCTGTACTAGGATTACCCCATGGTGGAGTGCACGAATAGCCGGGTTCTAGAAAGCAACAAGCCCGTATCTCATGGCATTGAGACGGAGGAGGCTTCATTCTAGAATTGGTAGGCTATTTGCCGCACTCGTAGGGGGTATAGGATGACCCACGGAGGGGTGTACAAGTTACGGATTCCATGAAGTGCTGGGTGGCCTATTCACTTTATTGAAGGGGGTTGCCTCACTTCTGGGATTGGCGGGTAACTTGCCATGCTTGTAGGGGTCCAGGTTTTCATTGCACGGGCTATCCACCCGACTGGGAATGTCTGGTTTTATTTGCGGCTCAAATAAAACTCGGGTCTCCAAGATTATCCAATTTTCTGTATTGTTGGATGAGATTCTGTGATGTTGCTTATTATCATGCCTGGGATGAATGTTATATATACTTATATATATACTAGTAGATATTGTATATTTTTTGCACCCGTGCCAGTCCAGCCCCCGCTCTGTCATTAGTTAAGTAACCTAACGGGTGATGACGGGGCCCAATGGTGAATGCGGATGGCATATACGTACATCATATTTTCGTTCTTTTCTGGTGTGATAGGATTAAATTGATGGGACAACATTAATTTTTATTAATGCAAGAAAATAATCCTAAAAGCAGTTGTTGGAATAAATTTCGAAAAACTGTAGTTATATTCATTCGCTTTGCACAGTGGTATTCGGTCATGAATATCCAGCACCTCATTCCAGGAGGCAAGAGCCGAGATCCCTTCACGGGGAGTGACCTCTTGAGCGAAAGTCTATACTGTAGATTACTCGGTTTTTCAAAAACAGAAGTTTTTCAAAAGCGGAGCTTAAACCACTCCTTTTCAAAACTGCTCAGGTTCCTTCAACAATATCAAGTTCATTACGTTAACGGGTTTTTCGCCAAAAACCCAGCCATAGCTCTCCGTCATTTCCTACGAGTATTGCTCAGTATTCATGCTACGTTTGTTGACCTCGTCAAGGCGTAGTGAACGGTAGCTAAGAAGTTCTTGTTTGTAGCATATGTTGCGATTATTTAGGACAGTCGTACAACCTTGTTGATTTCGTCAAGGGTTGTGCAGGTGGGTCTACATTAATCAAGATAATGACGGGTTGAACCTGACTAGCAACTTATAGTTTGTTGACCTCGTCAAGATCATAGGTTGTTAGGGGCAAAAATCACATCGGGAGTTTCAAACATACAGGAAACTTGCTAGTGTTGCATACTTTCTAGAGTTTGGTGACTAGAGTGGCTACCATCTAGGTTATCACACGATGTTGGTTGGATCCCGATCCCACTGATGAGTAGGATTACTCTTGGGAGATTTTCTCACCTAACAATCAATGTTATAAACCAAGTAGGTGTCTAGAACGGTGTTAGCGGGGCTAAGCCTCTAGGGAAAAGAGGTTATGTAATTAAGGAACTTCGCGAAAGCGTTGGAAAACCTCCCTCGAAGTACCGACACCAACCTGGCCGAAAGGTTAAGCAAGTATTGTGACCTGCGATTAATCCTAATTAATTCTTCTTTTAAGATTTGAAGAAGAATTCGTGAAAACAGTGGGAGTCATCCTGATTAGATAAACTAATAACCAATCTAATCTTGCAAGAGCGCACGCTGAGTGTTTCTTTTCTCTCTCCAGGTAGCAACCATTTCACGCCCTAATCAAGATAAAAAAATGTATCGCTTGACCGATCCGAATTCTTATTCGGGCTGGGGAACGTCGGTTTAGCTCTAACTTATGATGACGGTCATGAGTATGAACTAGGGAAAGAGTATTGCATGAATTCCTTGATGACCCTAATGAAGAAGAAGCACACTATTGCGTCTTCTTCAGGTGCTTTTGTTATTGAGAACTGTTTTTCGGTCAGTCCTACCTCCTGGGTACTGGACACCGGATCAGGATCTCATATCTGTAATTTATTGCAGGGACTGAGAAAAAGTAGGATGGTTGGACCAGATGATATGTCCCTCAGAGTAGGTAATGGAGCACAAATTGATGCTGCTGCCGTCGGTGAATATCACCTAGCACTGCCAAATGGAAATACTTTGATTTTGAACAATTGCTACTATGTACCTTCTATGGTTTGCAACATCATATCAGTTTCTTTACTTGATAAAGATGGATATAAGTTTGTTCTTGACAGAAATATCATGAACATTTACCTTAATCAGGTATTGGTTGCAGAAGGTACACTGTGTAATGGTATCTATATTCTGAATCAAAATACAGTTCTCAGTATACAAAACACACGCAAGAGGAAGAGTTCAGATGTGAATGAATCCTACTTGTGGCATTGTAGACTTGGTCATATCAGAGAGAAAAGACTGAGTAAGTCGCATAAAGATGGACTTTTGGATACGTCGAATTTTCATCCTATGGAACCTGTCAATCTTGTCTCAAAGGAAAGATGACCAAATTTTCATTCACGGGACATGGATAAAGAGCAGTAGAGCTCTTGGGACTCATGCACAGTGATGTATGTGGTCCAATGTCTATATATGCAAGGGGTGGGTTCTCGTACTTCATCACATTCACTGATGATCTCTCTAGGTTCGGACATGTGTATCTCATGAAACACAAATATGAAACTTTTGAGATTCAAAGAATTCAGAAACGAGGTAGAGAACCAGACTGACAAAAGTATCAAGATCCGCCGATCAGATAGAGGAGGGGAGAACTTAAGCACGGAATTCCCAGATTACCTAAAAGAGAATGGAATTCTCTCTCAGCTTACTCCTCCGTATACACCACAGCACAATGGAGTATCAGAGCGGAGGAACCGTACCCTATTGGATATGGTTCGCTCCATGATGAGTAACGCCGAGTTGCCATTTTCATTTTGGGGACTTGCGCTCGAAGCAGCAGCATACCTATTGAACTATGTTCCATCCAAATCAGTGCCTGAGACACCATTCGAGTTATGGAATGGTAAGAGACCATATCATAAAAGATTTAAGATATGGGGTTGTCCGGTTTACGTTAAAAAGTATAATCCGGACAAGCTTGAGGCACGGTTAGTTCTCTGTAAATTTGTGGGATATCCAAAGAATGGTTATGGATATCTGTTCTACCACACCGTGGAACAGAAAGTGTTTGTATCTCGCCATGCCACCTTTTTGGAAAGGGAGTTTCTTACAAAAGAAACTAGTGGGAGTTCGGTAGAACTAGGAGAAATCCATGAACCACAAAATGAAACCGAAGGTTTGGAGGAACTGCTAGATTCAATAGTCCCAGATGAATCTCAGCCACTCCGCAGATCTGGTAGGATTTCTCATCCGTCTGAGAGATACTACAGTTTTCTCATAGACGGGAATCGAGAGGATTGCATCTTGGAAGAAGATGATCCTTCCAGTTTCAGGCAGGCCATTATCAGTAGGGACTCTGATAAGTGGCTGGATGCTATGCGATCTGAGATTGAGTCCATGTACACCAATAAAGTGTGGACCTTGGATATTGCTCCGCCTGGGGTAAAACCCGTTGGATGCAAATGGATCCACAAAAGGAAACTTGGTGTAGACGGGCATGTTGAAACCTATATGGCTAGACTCGTTGCAAAAGTTTTTCGTCAAAAATCAGGAGTGGACTATGACGAAACCTTTTCTCCAGTGGCTATGCTTAAATCCATCCGAATCCTATTTGCTATTGCTGCCTTCTATGACTATAAGATATGGCAGATGGACGTAAAAATGACTTTTCTGAATGGAAGTTTAGAAGAGTGCGTTTATATGGATCAGCCGGAAGGTTTCGTAGACAGTGGGAGCAGCGGGAAGGTGTGAAAGTTGCTTAAATCCATTTATGGATTAAAGCAGGCATCGCGGAGCTGGAACATCTGTTTTGATGAAACAGTCAAGGAATTTGACTTCATCAAGAACGAGGATGGGCCTTTTATTTATAAGAAGATTATAGGACGAACTGTCGTGTTCCTAGTCTTGTACGTGGACGACATTCTTTTAATAGGAAATGACATTCCTATGCTACAATCGGTCAAGCTATTCTTATCACAAAGGTTCTCCATGAAGGACCTGGGTGATGCCTCGTACATTCTGGGGATTAAGATCTATAGAGATAGATCCAAGAGATTACTGGGACTTTCACAGTCCAGGTACATAGAGACCATACTAAAGAG
Organism: Agapanthus africanus; assembly: GCA_030015575.1. Lineage (NCBI taxonomy): Eukaryota > Viridiplantae > Streptophyta > Magnoliopsida > Asparagales > Amaryllidaceae > Agapanthus > Agapanthus africanus. Next base: position 830,102,542 of record JASDDO010000024.1, on the reverse strand, counting down.
ATTTAGTATGGAAGATTCTAAGCGTGGTAACATACCCGCAATGCACGGAATCACCCTCTCCAAGGAGATGTCTCCCAAGACTGACGAGGAGAGGGTTCGCATGAGCACTATACCCTACGCTTCGGCGGTAGGATCTATAATGTATGCGATACTATGTACAAGGCCAGATGTAGCTTATGCGGTAAGCGTGGTAAGCCAGTATCAGTCAAACCCAGGTGAGGACCACTGGACAGCAGTAAAGAACATCCTCAAATACCTGAGAAGGACTAAGGAGATGTTCTTGGTTTACGGTAATGGAGACCTAAAGGTCGAGTCCTTTACCAATTCAAGCTTCCAGAGTGACAAGGATGACAGCAAGTCTGTCTCGGGTTTTGTGTTTACCCTCAACGAAGGGGTGGTGTGTTGGAAGAGCTCTAAACAGGATACCGTTGCAGACTCGACGATGGAGGCTGAATACATTGCTGCAAGCGATGCCGCAAAAGAGGCGGTCTGGATGAAGAAGTTCATTAGTGAACTTCAGGTAGTTTCGTCCATTGTTGATCCAATACCTTTGTATTGCGATAACAATGGGGCTATACCTTTAGCGAAGGAACCACGATCCCATCAGAAATCCAGGCACATCTTAAGGCGGTATCACATGATCAGGGAGATCGTAGAACGCCGAGAGATCGAGGTCCGGAGAGTGGATACAAAAGACAACACTGCGGATCAATTCACAAAGGCCCTTCCTCAAGTACAGTTCGAGAGACTTTTTGAGATGTTTGGTATGCGGTACGCTAACAGCTGGCCCTAGAGCAGACGTTGGATACTCGGTACACCAATATAGGGCCTTAGTGCAAATGGGAGATTGTTGGATATGTATGCCATATAGGCCATTATTGTATATGTATACATATGAATGCTTGGACATATATATGTACATGACAGTCTTGCTCGATATGATAGTATGCTATCTGGTTTGTCTTTATCTTAACATGTGCATGTTTTACTTGCTATTACATATCTTTTATACATGTTGATAAAGCCCGTAGGATTATTGCTAGACTACCTGTGTTGTGATGGCGATCATACTTGTGGAAGCTGGGTAGTCGGTACGCACATTCTTAAATGGTCCCTAGTTGCTGGAGTATTGAGACTGGGCATCGATATTCCGGAGTAGACTAGTGTATACGTTTCTAGACCCCGACGAGGGGCGATGGTTTGGTCCCGCAACCATTGGTTTTAGACCTAAGTTCGTATACAGATGCTCACTGGGGGTGAGTACACCGGACGGACCCACCAAAGACTTCCAGATGGTACTATACCTATCGTTAGATGGAAGTTCTCAGGTGACATGAGTACAAGTTAGTTTTTAGATCTGAGATCATCATTTGTATCGTGTGAGTTACCACTGTGCTTTGATCACTACCCTACCACAGCTTTACTGAGTTGTGTAAGTAGGTTTTGGTTGGGTACAGTCCCGAGCCATATGGAGACAGTGAGCGATTGTCGGGGATTCGTCTCTCTCGGTATTGGGAGTCGATATCGCACTGTGTTTGATTGGTCAGGACCATAAGACCTTAGCCAAGGTAGTTGGGATTTACTGATAGGCTAATCAGTATTTTCCCGGATTGGTCCCGAGCCACATCAGGACGACTTATCAGGTTATTAGGGTTTGACGTTTACCACCCCCTAGACCCGGTATGCGATACTCTCAGACGAAGAGACTGGACTGTACGGAGATTGTCATAGATAGGCTCAGTAGGGATCCGGATGAGTTTGCTCGTCGGCCTTCCTTTTCGACAGGTACCCGGGTAGCCGTTACGTACAGCTAGTACCGCTGACGTGCTTGTGGTTATGGATTTATCCAGTAACTCACTGCCGGCGTACCGTCGAGTCTTTAGAGTCCCACACAGAGGGTTTCCTTGGTTCAGGCGAAATGATATAGTAGCCATATTGGATACGTGCAGGGTCTCGATCGATTGATGTACTTAGTACTTGGACTTTCGATCGGACAGTTGGTAATACTAGCCGGCTCGGGTTTGAGCCGGATTATTAAATCAGGTATTGATTTAATATTTTATATATATTTATTTCGATATGTATATTCTAGTATTACATTCTTCGTGTTATTCTATCTCTTTGGACATTCGTGTTTTTATCCGAATGCAGGTGTGTATATGCAGCAGACTGTAATCTGTATTTTATTACAGATTATCTTCTAGAAGGTGGACACTTCATCATGGAATTTTCCATTTATTGATAAATGGAAATGAGGTGGAAATTAAGGAGAGGGAGGCATGGTGAGTGGCATGGCTTCAATAGTTCACAAATGAATTCTTTATTCATTTGTGGTTACTATTGAAGTATGGTTACACTTGTTTATTCATGAGAATTGATACACAAAACCTTTATGTTGATTTTCTCTCATGCATGCTTCATAATTTCTTGAGCTCCTATTTTTCTTCATCTCCTCCCTCCTCTTGGGTTTTCTCCACCTTCATCATCTTCCTCTTCACCACCCTTCTCATGAGTTGAGAAACAAGTGAAGAGGCAAAAAAGAGATAGCAAACACTTAGATCTTCACACTACAACTTAGGCTAGTTGGTTTAGCAACCCAAGTTCTCTAGTTGCTCCACTTGACATATTGTGAGGAGCTAGAGCCATAGATCATATCCCTCAGGTGGATCATCTACGACAAAGGAGGATCGGAGAACAAACTCGATACCGGAGAACCGATGGAGCGGGAAAAGATAATCAAGCATGTTCAAGGTGGCCACTTGGAGCTAATGAAGAGGAAAGAAGACCGAAGGACTTGGATCGTTTGGTGAGATTTCTTTCATAGTAGTTAGTTCATCTTATTTAGTTTTGCTAGATAGGTTTATGGAAAGATCCGGGTTAAAGGTTATACTAGTCCTATGTTCTAATCGTTAGAGAAATTTTTGTTCCGCATTTGGCCATGGTAGTTGGCCGGGGCACTAGCGTAACCTTTCATATATAAGGGGTTCTCAATTCCTATGTCAATGGCGATCTCGAGACATGCTTTTAAAGCTTCATATTCCATTCGTTGTTTGTTCTTGACTCCGTTAAGGAAAGGGCAAAACGCATTATCCTTCCTTGTGGAGTCATAAAGTAAAGCTTACTCCGGCTTTGATTATGGGGGTGCTTTGCTTCCGCCTCTTCATAGATGATGCCACATTGAAGTAAAGTTCCCATCGGGTATCACTCCCTTCTTTCTCCCCGTTGATTGCGTAAAACGCGTATTCGTCTGGCAATTCGTAGTTTAAGGGAGAGTCGGCGCGTATCGGATGCTCAGCAAGAAAGTCGACGATGGCCTGGCCTTTTATTGCTTTGAGGGGTCGATATACTATCGAGAACTCCATCAAGAGGAGGGCCTGTTTGGCAAGCCTTCCAGTTAATATGTCTCTTGACATTAAATATTTGAGAGGATCCACTTTTGATATGAGGTGGACCTCATGTGCCAGGCGTAATGTCGGAGCTTCATCACCGTGAAGATCAGTTCCAGGCAATACTTTTCGATGAGGGAGTAATTGTTTTCTGCCCCCAGGAGAACTCGGCTCAAATAATAGATAGCTCTCTCCTTTCCCTGGTCGTTCTCTTATGCCCATAGCACGCCTAAAGAATCTTCAAGGGCTGTTGTGTACAGGATGAGGGGCTTTCCCTTGACTGGAGCGGTCAGTACCGGCGGGTTCTGCAGATATTGCTTGATTTCGTCCAGTGTGCTTTGGCATTTACGATCCCAAACGAACGGGGTACCCTTCTTCATTAGATGACTGTAGGTGTGGTATTTGCCGGAGAGGTTAGCTATGAACCACCGAATATACGTGAGCTTTCCTTGGAGAGACCGTAGTTGCTTGAGAGTTCTTGGCGACGACATTTCTATAATCGCCTTGATCTTTGATGGGTCTATTTCGATGCCTTAATGTCGTACGATGAATCCTAGGAATTTGCTTGAGGATACTCCAAACGCGCATTTCAAAGGGTTCATCTTCAGGTTGTATTGCCGAAGGTGCTGGAACACTATCTTCATATGCTCCCAGTGCTCCTCGTACGATTTGCTTTTCACCATGAGGTCGTCAATATAACATTTGACAATCTCGTGTATGAGATCATCAAAGATCTTTGTCATGGCCCTTTAGTAGGTTGCGCCAGCGTTCTTTAGACCGAAGGACATCACTTTGTAGCAAAATATGCCCACCGGAGTCCGGAAAGCAGTGTGCTTTTGGTCTTCAGGGTGCATCTTGATTTGGTTGTACCCTGAGGATCCGTCCATGAAGGAGAAGACTTCATGGGTGGATGTGTTATCGATCATCAGCTCAGTAACAGGCACTGGGAAGTCATCTTTTGGACAAGCTTTGTTGAGATCCCGAAAATCTACGCAGATGTGTACTGCCCCATTTTTCTTCATTACTGGAACGATATTGGCGATCCATTCAGGGTATTGAACTTCTTGGATAAAACCGGAGTCGATTAGCTTCTTAACTTCGGCATTGATACTCATCTCAAGCTCGAGCTGCATTATTCTTGGCGCCTGTTTGACTAGCTTGACGTCCGGCGATATTGCCAGTTTATGCACAGCTATCTCTGGATCTAATCCTGGCATTTCGGAATAGTTCCATACGAAGCAGTCTTTATATTGCATAAGCACATCTTTTAATGTAGCCATCTGCTCCTCAGACAGCAGTTCACTGACGAACGTTGGCCTTGGCTCGTTTGCCGTCCCCAAGTCAATTTTTCTCAGGTTGTCTGCTGTGGTGTGTATTCCATCTTCCAGCTCTTTTGGCGCCGGTGGAAATTCTGAAATCACCTCGTTCTCATCTTCATTTGCGAAGCATTGGGAGAGGTCATCCATATTCTCGTGCTTTTCCTCCTTTGCGGATGTTATCATATGGCAGGTGCGAGCTCGTTTCCAAGCTCGATGCTGATCTAGACTTTCCCTCACAGTGTAGGTTGCTCTTAGCTCATGCTTTCGTGGCGGAGCTACCCTCCAACTGCCAGATAGAGCAAACTTGCCTTATTGATACTGATCTTCAACGCAGTCTTTGAAGGTGAAGCAGTCTTCAAGAGAATGTCCCACTACTCGGTGATAGGATCAATCATCTGGGTGATAGACCTCATTTATCTGTTCGGGGTATCGAGACTCCGGGAGTGTCATCATTTGATGCTTCATGAGAAGGTTAAATATTTTCCTTGTCTTGTCTTGAGAGAAAGAGTATTCCCGACCCATCTTCTTCATAAAAGACGGGTTCCAGCTAATTTTTTCTCGCTCGAGTGTGTAACAACCCTAAACTTTCTGTATGAAATTTTTTCAAAAATACAGAAAGTGTTACTTGAGCCTGAGCACAAGTTATAAATTTGTTTTGCTTTTGAACAGCAAGAAAGAGCTTATAGCTCATTGGTAAGACCTTGCACTGCTGAACCAAAACACCAGAGTTCAAATCCTATCTGCCACATTAATTTTTAATTAGTTTTCTTTTAATCTTTTTAGAAGCCCAAGAGTCTACACGTGCATAACCCGTAAAACCAAGATTCACATATAAAACAAACGAGTTCAGGAGGTAAATCAAGCAACGGGGGACACGTCGAGGCCCGACTCGGGCCGGCGGAGGCGTGGATCGGCCGGCGCTGCCGGCCGACTCAGCTTTGATTCCCGATTTTCTTTTTTCCTCTGTGCCTCTTGGTCTGCCCCATAACCCCTACACTGTTTAAATTCCCTGCATTATTCCAGAGACTTAAAAATCCAATTTAAACTCCTTTTAATGCATTTTTTTAATGCATTTTTTTATCACACCTAACCCTAATTTTTCCTATAAATACCACTCCATTTCACACCCCCTCACTCACAAACTCTGTCCGAACTCTCTAGAAAATTCCCTAGATTTTTTGTGTGCAAGTGGAGTTAGCAAATGGCGAAGCTCTGGCGAACTTCCGACGATGATCCGAGGAGTTTCCGGTGACGAAACGACACACCGGTGCTTCCCCAACCTTCCTCTTCCTCTTCTCTTGGCTCTAATCCTGTAAGTCCCTTCTCCCTGTTCTCTTTACTATTCTAAAAACTTAGAATTCTAAAACCCGACGGAAGTGGAGTTAATCCGACTTCCGATTCGGTTTTTCCTTAAAAACCATATTTTTCTTAACCACAATAATACGAAACTCTCACATCATGATCATTAAATATTAACAAAACATATTGACAAGTTTCATATCAAAAGAATTTATATTTCAATTTTTATAGCACTTTTACAGAAAAATACCATATATTTTATTTTTGACATAAATCATTATAATTCCTTACTATACCTTTAGATAGTTCACGAGATAATGAGCTATCTCTTCACAACACACATATGTAACATAGCATGATGATATTGGGAAACATAGATTTGGGAAAATACGGTTTTACATAAAACTACCTCCGACTTATATAAAAACCTTTTTCTACAAGATTATGTATTTTAAACAAATCTTTGCAAAGCGCCGCTACAACCCTTTTGAGGAACCCGTTCGGGATGGTGCAGATTATCGCACATCCTCGGGCTTAGTAGTGCGAGATGCAGACCTTCGCAAGGAGCATACGGTCTCGAAAGATTTAAAAAATATAATTTTCTTTAGAAAATGTGATTTCTATTATAAATAAAACTTATATTATTATTAATATATATATATATGTAATTGATATCAAAATATCTATTTTTAATATTTATAATATTCCACATTTCCAAAATTCAAGAAAAACATTCCATTTACAAGAAACTACCAAACAATTCCAATATTACAAAGAAATATCATATATTATGAAAAATAGGTTTTATTCACTAGAAATGTCACAATGATAAAATATACATCAATGAAAACCTTAAAGACAATAATAAAATACTTGAGGTGTATTTTGAAAATTATACAAAATTATTTTTACATGAAACCCCCTCAAGTTATACTAAATTACAATAAGGACCCTAGTAAACATAGGTTTAAGATGGTCCAGTCTCTTGATCCTCAGGGAGTCGGAGATATGGGTGCTTGCCTATTTAAGGTAGACAACTTAATAAATGGTGTTATCAACACGGTAATCGTTTTTGAAAAAGACACAAATTCTGCCGTCCATGTGCAGCGGTTACCGATAACACCAAAACCTAATTCAGGATTCAATTTCTTTTCTAAGTGTCTGACTCAGGCTGAGTCTCATTATAATCAATCTGACTTGAATATGATTCAAGTACAAACTACAATTCAATATGAATCGATTTATTCAATCTGTTCAATCTATCAATCTATACAACTTGACCGAACCGAACAATGGATATACATCCATCTACATGATTCTCCAGTTACATCCATTTACTAATATCATGGTTTCGGCAAGTCATCCATATATACAATTCAAATTACAAGATAATACAATACAAACAATACAATCAAGACATCGTGGGGTTTATAAGGGGTAGATTGTTACGGAAGGTATTAGAAGTGGCACGAGACAGCAACCATTAAGACACCTAACCTGAATTCAATTGCCGTTGTACCGTGGCTGAACGGTTCCTTGTATTCCATCCACCGTAGTCTCTGGTCTATTGAGACTCCTCTCGTATGCACTGGCCTCTTCTGTACCAAGCTACAAACAACAGCGTTAACACTAAATATAACATTATAACAATATACTCTCTATTCTGTCTATTCCATTCTTGTCTATTTACGGGACTTACCGAGCGATTTGTTCGCTGACGGCATTCTCTTTCTTCTTCTTTAGAATGTCGTCAGGTGATTCGGACCTTCAGGAGATCGAGCCCACCAACGAGGATTTGGACCAGCTAGCTTTTGACCCAGAGCTTTAGTTACTTGTACATTTCATTTCAGTACTTTCCATTTCTATTATGCCACTGTTTAGGCATTGCTTTTCATTCCGTGTATTTACTTTTCAGATGTATTGTAAAAAGAATGTTAATAAATATAGTTGCTGTTCAATATATATCTATTGTCATTGTCTCTTATGCATTTTACTTATATTGCTTAGATAGGCTTAGCGTATTTACTTCAGAGTAAATACGTAGCGGCCTCGTCGTGTCCTCTGTTTGTACACTGGGAAGCGGGACGTAATAGCGTGGCTTCTTGAATCCGCTTCGCTGTCTTAGAACGCCGTCCCCATTCTTGATCTTGTCATTGCTTCTGCGTCGGACCTTTTCCTTGCCGCGAGAGCGCACAGCGGGCTGAGGGTGAAGGGCATCGTCGTCATCTCCTTCCGTAGCCTATTGAATGATACGCTGCATCCTGGCTTTCTCGTAAATGGCCATTTCGCGGCTATGGTCGTCCCGAACCTTTTGACACGCTTCTCTTATCAGCTTGTCAATCTGTTCTTCGAATGACAGGCTTGGTATCCTCACGGTGGGATCTCGCTCTAGTTTGACATCACGCTATCTGGAAATGCATTCGCTTCTCCACCGGAGTTATTTATGACATGGCAATCATGGAATCATTCCCGTTTCTTGGACCGAATGTGTCCAAGGCCAATCGTCTCCATTCTTCCGTTGGGTATCTTCCGCTGAGTCCTGGAAACGTCACAAATCTTGTTATAGAATTGGGCTTGTCGAGCAGTATATCTGAAGACGGATTAGTTGAAGTCTATCGAGTGCAGGTTCAGCACCGTGCGATACTTCTTTCTCCACCTTGGTCTCCGTGGATCGATAGAAAAGGATCGCCTTCTCACCCTTTTTCTTAGGAGGGACGTAGAAGGTTTTCAGCTCTTGCACGCTGTACGTATCAAGTGCATCAAGTTCATTGTAATGCCGCTGCGGAACCATAGTAATTTGTAAACTTTGGTCAGCTCCAGCAAAGGTCTGTATTGACGGGCAGACGGATAACACTGTGTTGGCCTCGTCCTCAGAGTCACTACCAAATACTAGAATAGGAGTAGATGGTCCTGGCCTATTGCCTTGGGGTTGTCCCGAGTAGACTATCTCTTCGTCCTCCTCAGTATCGCTCCCAAAGATTGGGATAGTGGCGATGGCTTTTTGTTTATTCTCCGGTTTGTGACATCTTTTCCTGTCTTCGAAGTCTGGTAAGAAGTACTTGGAGTCTTCATATTTGCGGACTTAATTTACGGAGAATGGGTTCATCTCCCCTGTAACTGTGTACTCGAGGCCATCCTTGAAGTACATCATACAGTGATATTGTGTAGAAGAGATGATGTTGTACTCAAGTAACCAAGGCCTGCCGAGCAAAGCGTTGTAGCATGTCTTGGAGTCAATAACATGGAACTTGATGTCAGTGACGAGCAGCCCAAAGCGTAATGTCAGTATTACAGACTCGAGCGTTTGTGATGATTGGGAGTCAAAACCGGAGATGGTAATTTTATCCCGACCTAGGTGTTGCATGTTCATGCAAATTTCCTTCAACACCCTTACATTAAAAGATTGACGGAGGACCCGTTGTCGACCAGGATCTTCCCTATCTTGATATCGTGACAATACCCGGTTACTTACAGCGGACGGCTGTGCTCGCACGTTCCGAGAAGGAGGTCTTCATCGCTGAAGGTGATATCAGCCGTGTGGACTTCTTCCAGTTCATCCTTCATCTTTTCTTCCGTCAGGAAGGCTTAAAACTGGTCGAGCTCTTATAACGCCTTGATCAGAGAATCTCGTGCCTCTTTAAACAGGAGAAGGGCATCCAAAATGCTTAATTGTGAGGGTATCTTCCTCAGGTGTGCCAGGACATTGTAATCTACCTTATTCTTCTTGGGCAGGTCTTTGGCTGTAAGCTCTCTGACGACTCTATCATCGAGAGTAATCTCCTCAGGGACTTTTTCTTCCCTTTGTCTCTTTTGCCCGAACCTTTGCTTGAGGGTCCGAGAATTTTTTCAGGCAACGTACGGTTACGCAGCAGAATGTTCTCACAGTTCCTCATCTCTTCTTCTTTTTCAGAGGTGGATTCATTGAAGAGAGGACCGAGGGCTATTTCTTCGTCAGAATCGCTTCCGAAGGTAAGAACTTGAGATTTTATTCTTGTCGCACCGGTACCAACCATATGAAAGTTGCTAGTCGTTCCTTCACGCTTGTCTGCCGCGCTTCCCTGCTCCCGACGGGCTTTGCGCTTCATTTGCTTGAATCGTTGTCGATGGGCAACGTATCCCCACCACCATTTCTTGAAGGCATTGCACTCTTCGGTAGGGTGCGTGACCTTCCGATGGTATAAGCAATAGTTCGGATGTGCATCTGGTTCGTCAGGGTACGTACTCCCAGAAGTATTTTCTTTGAAAGGTGGAAGCTTCATTCCTAGTGACAGAGCTTTGGTAAACTACTTCCTTATCTTGATTCTGCTCTTGCTAGTGGCAAGGGCACTTCGATCCGGTTAAGGTACTTTATGGCTTCTCATCTCCGGAGCTTTTTCGACCTGACGCCGATGCTTAGCCTTTTCGTAAATGGCCGCTTCACATTCTCGATCAGCTTTGCTCTTTTGAAGAGCTTCGTTCAGCAGCTTGTCGATGAAGTCATTTGATGGTTCCATGGATTTGGTTCTGGATCTGCCCCCAGTTTCTCTACGTCAGGAGCCTTTTTGCCATTTATCGATGAGTGAGAGAACATGTGGCAACTCGCTACATAATCCTCGGGTTCTTCCGAAGAATCGTCTCCTTCATCAATGTCACTGTTTTCATCCTCAAGAACATGCTTGAAGAACTCTTCCAGTGTGACTGGGGTCCGTGCCTCTTGGTTGTATTCCTCCAGTGTATCGATGTATTTCTGCAGACCCGTACGATTGCCGTCGAGCTAGACGGGCTTCTTGGCCTTCTTCTTTTTCTTTGAGGACTTCGGAGGCTTGGCCTGGAGGTTTTGTCCATCGTTACCAACTTTTGGCGTTGGGCACGGTTTCAGCATTCCGTTAATAATTTCAGGCTCCAGCGGGCTTTTCCACCTAATCGCCAGACATGCTTGAAGATCCTTGAGCATTCTTTTAGTTTTAGCTAAAAGGACCACTTCCCACGGAGCTTCTTCCACAAATGAGCATGATACCCCTAGCGTATCCACCTGTTTAGGAGCGTGCTGCTGTGGCGGGTTTATCTTCCAGTTTTCGGACAACGCGAACTTGCCCTGTTGGTACTGGTCTTCGACCCAGTTTTTAAAGACGTGGAAATCTTCAATTGGGTGGCCCACTATTCGGTAGTAGGGGCAGTAATTGGGATTGTTAACGTCGCTCGATTGCAGTGGGTGTCTCGGATCCGGCAGAGTGATGAGCCTATTGCGCACCGCCAGTTCGAATAATCTCCTCGTTTTATCCCGGAGGAACGAGTAAAGATGTCTCAAGTTTTCTTTAAGGGATCTTGGTTTGTTGCTTTGGCGAACAACCAGTTTCGGATCACTCGGTTGTTGTTGAGCGTTGGAGACGAAGGTCGCTTTCCCTTTGCCATTTTCATTCCGAAGATCTATCTTTGAAGAGGACGGCCTATAGCCCATTTGGTCCATTTGGGCCAGTTTGTCAATCAAGGCCTGGAAGGTGGTCGGCTTGAAGAACATCATAAACCAAGATATAGTTGCCTGAGGCTTAAGGGTCCCCACAAACATGCCCACAGCATGAGCTTCTTCTATGCGCTGTTCACACTTTGACCATAGGTTACGCCACTGAATTGCGTATTGAACCCAGGTCTCTCTCGATTACACTCTGGCGTTGATTAATGTCATAATTGGGGTGCGCTCGCTTATTCTTGCGAACCGCTGTGTGAACAGTAGTTCCATCTCCGTAAATGTCTTGACAGAGTCATTTGGGAGCTCGGAGTACCATTCAAATGCCGTCTCCGACAAACTGCCAACAAACTGGCAAAGCAACAGTTTGTCATCGCCCCCAGTATTACCGCACAAAGCTCTGAATTGAGCAACGTGTTGATGCGGATTGCCTGTCCTCTTATACACATGGAATTTGGGGATTGTATATCCTGGTGGGTACTTAATTTGGTCGTACCAGCCTAGATAAGGTTGCCCAGTTCCGACGACTTGTTCTGCCGCTTCATTCGCTTGATGAGCTCGTATTTGTTGAGCTATGTAGTCATCAAGGGTAGCTTTGGAGATCGTCTCCTTTCTTGCTACTGATAAAGCCGGAGGAGGGTTTGATGTCTCCCCTCTGTCATCTTCAATGATTATTAGAGGGTCTTCGGTCAGAGGATCTGGCTGGATCATCATCCCCACCATGTCTTGGAACAGAAGCGCCATTTGTTTTATATTAGCCGCTTGTTTCGCGGCCTCTTTGTCTTTCTTTTCAAGAACCCTCCATAGGAATTCGGTGTTGGTCTCCTGCTCTTGGCGTTGTTCCGATGATATTTCCGGGCTTTCTTTCTGCCCAGTAAGTGCGGCCATCCTTGTCAACATCTCCTGGAGCTTTTGTTGTTGCTCCTGAGCTTTCGTCACAGACCGTGCGAGTGGTCGATGAATCACGGAAGCACGAATATCCTCTTTTCCGGATGCCATGTAGACGGTATGCACAACCATGCCCCCAGACATAGGGCATTTGGGTCCACTGCCTTTGAAATTTACCGCGGGCAAGGCGATCTTCTCTGGCTTTCTCCTCTTGTGGGAGGTCGGGGTTGAGGGGGCCGTTGCGGCAGGCACCCATGCAAATTATATTTTTCGTGGTATGGCGGTTGGATGGTCCTCCTCTTGCCGAGCCTTCGTCTTCTTCAACTGGCGAGAGTAATCTTTGTTAATTACAGAGTCTTAGACTTTCCGCCAAACTCTATGGATCTTGGAGGACAACCTCTGAGGAGGCTGTTTTGGCTTCACCTATGTGGTGTTTTTGACAGGTGGAGTAGACTTCTTCAGTATAGTGGTTAGAGAGTTCTTGCATACCCTCCTAAGTAGCTCGAAGCTGTTCCCAGTTGGAACAGCAGCGTCAGTTTCCACCGTTGGAGCTGGTGGGGTAAGTCCAGAAGGAGAGTTGCCTCCAGCTTTCCTCACTCGGCGCTAGTAGCGACGTCGAGCATGTCTTGCGGATGGGATCACCTCAGTTGTAGAAGTGACCTCGTCATGCCCCTTGCTTTGATGAGAGGCTGCTGTTGGTGCCAACCTGTCGAAGATTGACGTCCATTGATAGGGAACATCTAACCTGTCGAAGACTGAATTTCGAATAGGGGAAGCACTTGTAACGACCTCACCCATAGCAGGAGTTGGAACGGCTAGTCTCGCGAAGACCGATCCCTTAGCAGGAGAATCCCCTTTGATGACTTCGTCTACCGGAGCTGGAATGGCTATCCGCTTCGGGATAAACCCTTCAGGTATTGCAGGCCTCTTTACGGGCCCACTAGAGCCTTGGCCCAGTCTATTAAAGACTGAGGCGTTGGAATTGGTCGACCCATTGAGAGGGGTCGTGGAGTTGCAAGCTGATCGAAGACTGACTTCTTTGGAGCCTCATGTGATGCCACTGAAGCATTGAAGCTCATTGGTGGGAGCATGGTCCCGAAGAACAATCCAGTGGTGGCCTGAGCCACCTGCTCCACTGGCATCGCAAAGATGGAGGCTGCTTGGAGCCCATAAGTCACTCTTCCAACAGGGACGGAGTGGTAGTTGCTATTGCAATTGGTGCAGTTGGAAGCCATCGATGTCATCTTCTCTTCTGCATGAAGCAAGACACCAAATCTTAGTATCTTGAATCCAGGGGCAACCATATTAAACCGCAATTCGTTCGCGAACATGACACATGAATTGTGGAGTGGAAAGAGGAAGAGGTCCCACCGAGCGTGCCAGAATCTGTTTACCACCGAAAACAGAGACGAAACTGTGTAGGTCGTCTTGCCTGAATATGGGTGCAGATGCTATTTGGATTTATCCGTCCACCTCTCCGAAAATGCCAAGTTGATTTATGGCACCGTGTATTGGAGGTTTAGACGGATGCATCCGTTGTAGCAAAGTTCGTCAGATTTCCCCTCATTGTGAGGGGTTTTTGATCGTGGGGACGCTCTTCCCTACAGGTGCAAACCCTTGCAGTTAATTACATTACCGCGTAGCGATAACCACTTTCTCCTGCTCCAGATGTTCACTTTGTGTCGTGTGTGTTTGTTTTATTTTTGGCTGCCCGTGGATTGTATATGGAGACTAATTTGTGTTGTCGCCCGTAGGGTGTGGATTAGTCCAAATACGTGTTTTATTAGATTTGGGTTTAGTTTGATTTAAGGATCGTTAATCTCGTTTGAGATTAAGATCAACTTAAATATTTATTGAGGATACGTTAGTCTAATTTTAGACTAAGATCTACTCAGCAAGGGTTTTGGATCATTCAGACCCAACAAAAGAGCTTTTGGGCTTCATTGCTTTAGTTTAAGGATGTTACGGTCCATAGATCACCATTTTTGGTATGAGGGTTTAGTTTAGGGACGTTGCGGTCCACAGCTAGTTTAAGGACATTACGGTCCATAGCTAGTTTAAGGACATTGCAGTCCATATTGGGATGTGCCCGTCAATTTGGGAGTACACTAATGAGTTGTTGGTTATCGAGACCCACCACCTCTCTGAAGACGCTGAAGAATTACAATGACATTTATCAGAGGTGTGAGGAGATGTACCCTTGAACCAATGTCCATTGGAAGATCAATAGTCGTGTTTGGGACCGAGAACAATTTGGAAAATGGTGAGCACATGGGCTCGGTTGATCTGAATTAGGGACTTTTGGTCAACTTGGACTCAGCCCACTTAGTCTTAGAATAAAGTGTTAAACACTTGTTTGGGCTCAGTCCCTTCTCTTTGCAAACAATGCTAAGCATTGATATGGGCTCTGACGCTCACCCTTTACTTTATCCTCTCTTTTTTGTTTTTTATGGAGTGTTAAACACTCTTTATGGCGCCCACGTACAGAACACGTGAGGCGTTTGACATTGAGTGCCAAGCATTGAGTGCTGAGCACTCTTTATTTGGGCAGCGCCTACGTGATGGGCGCATGAGGCGCTTAGCATTGAGCGCCAACTATTGAGTGCTAAGCACTCTTTATTTGAGCAGTGCCCACGTGAAGGGCACGTGAGGCGCTGGCGCTGTTTCTTTCTTTGTACATTTTTCTGAAGATGTTCAATTCTCTGTTCTCCCCTGGATCTTCGATCCCCAAAAACAAATTCGTCCCCATGAGAAATAAATTCTCATTTGTAGGAGACTTGTCTCATGGATCTCGGATTCAGGGGAAAGAACTATGTTCTTTATGAGGGTTAAACCCTCGGATATACAGATGAGATACTATGATCTCTATTATTTTTATTTACCTTGAAGAAAGTTCTTCTTCCTTCTTCTCTCTTAAAGCTTTTTTTTGCTTGCTCTTTTTTTGAACTTGAAGTTTATGGGGGGGGCTTCTGTACAAGACTTGAGGTCTTGGGGCCTTTATATAGTGGAGGCAAGTTTGTTGATTTAGTTAAAGAAATCTCTCATTGAGAGATTCTTAGTTGATTTGGGGATTTTATCCACCGTTGGATCTTTGATCCAAGGACTTCTGTTTTACAGAAGATATTTTTCTTGTTTTTAACAAAATTGGAAAAATATTTTCCATACAGAGCTTATTCTGTAGTTTCGTGATTTTTAATCACCATTGGAACTTTAATTCAATGGTGCTCTGTTTTACAGAGTATAATATTTCTTGTTTAGAAAGATTGGGGAAATATTTTCCCATACAGAGCTTATTCTGTAACTTGGTGATTTTTTAATCACCATTGGATCTTTAATCTAACGGTGCTCTGTTTTATAGAGTGTAATCTTTCTTGTTTAGAAAGATTGGGGAAATATTTTCCCATTCAGAGCTTATTCTGTAACTTGGTGATTTTAATCACCCTTGGATTTTTAATCCAACGGTACTCTGTTTTACAGAGAGTAATCTTTCTCGTTCAGAAAGATTTGAGGAATATTTCCTCAACATAATTTAATTCTGTATTTTGATAATTTATCATCTCCGTTGGATCTTTGATCCAACGGCAGAGAACTTTTAGTTCTGGCGCCGGCGCCCTCGTGCGGGACACGTGAGGCGCTGCCTCAGAGTTTTTAACTCTTGGCACTGGCGCCCTCGTGCAAGGCACGTGAGGCGCTACCTCATAGTTTCTTTTTTTTAACTCTTGGTGCTGGCGCCCTCGTGCAAGACACGTGAGGCACTGCCTCAAAGTTTTTTAACCCTCGGTGCTGGCGTCCTCGTGTAAGGCACGTGAGGCGCTGGCGTCCTCGTGTAAGGCACATGAGGCGTTGCCTCTTTTCAAAGTTTGAACAGAGCCTTTCTCTTTTATTATTGGGGGAAACAGAGCGATATGAAGATCAACAAGCAAGCTTGTCTATAGTCTCCATGAAGCCTATCTGTAACACTACCGTACAGTCCGGTCTCTTCGTCTGATATATTGCATATCACATCTAAGGGTGGTAAACGTCAGACCCCAGTAACGTGATAAGTCATGCCGATGTCTGGCCTATAACGGTTTGATAAACTACTGATAATACTTATTAGTAAATCTCATAAGCAACCCTGGCCAGGGACTTCCAGTTATAGCCAATCGAGCATAGCGCAAGATCAACCCCCAATACCGGGAGAGACGAAACCCCTCCTATCGCTCATTGCCTCCATGCGACTCAGGACTATACCCAAAATCCACCTATTTGCACGTCTCTTTTGAGCATGGTAGGGAGGAAATCAAAGCACAGTGGGAGCTGCACAAGACTCTATGACGATCTCGGGTCTACAGACTAACCTATACCAGTGTTACCAGAGGACTGCTATCTGACGATAGGTATAGTACCAACTAGAAGTTCTCGGCGAGTCCTGTTCAGTGTACCCATTCTCCAATGAGCACCAGTGTACAATCTTTGATGTCACACACTAATGGTTGTGGGATCAACCATCGCCCTCTAAAGGACAAGAAACGTACACACTGGTCTACTCTGGAATATCGATGTCCTAGCCTCGATATTCCCACGACTAGGAACTGATTAAAGGATGTACTTTTGGACCACCCTGGCCCTACTAGTATGATTTCATCATAATCCTGGTAGTCAAGTACATATCCTAAGGGCTTTTTCAATATATAAGAGACAGACAGTATAAATACCAGTCTACATGTTAAGATAAAGGTAACCTGATAGCATACTATCATGTCGAGCAAGAAATTCCTCTCTATATATGTCCAAGCATCCACATATCATCAATAATGGCCTCTAGGGCATACATATTCCTAACAATCTCCCACTTGCACTAATGCCAGTTGTTGTAGTGTCTCATACCTAACATCCCAAAAGTCTCTCGAATAGCATCTGGGGGATGGCCTCGGTGAGTGGATCTGCTGTGTTATCCTCTGTGTCAACTCTCCTGACCTCGATCTTCTCGGAGATCAATTATCTCCCTGATCAGGTGATACTATCTAAGAATATGTCTGGATCGCTGATGGGACCGGGGTTCCTAGGCCAAAGCAACAGCTCCATTGTCATCCCAATACACAGGTATTGGATGATCAATGGTAGGAACCTAGTTCATCTCATGAACTCTATTTATCCAGACAACCTCTTTGGCAGTATCGTTGGTAGTGATGTAATTAGCCTCAATCAATGAGTCTGCTATGGTATATAGCTTGAAACCCTTCCAACATACCGTCTCTCCACTGAGGGTGAAGACAAAACCCGAGACTGATTTTCAGTCGTCCTTATCACTCTGGAAGCTCGAATCGGTAAAGGATTCCATCTAGAGTTCACCGTTACCATACACCAAGAACATCTTTTTAGTCCTTCTTAAGCACTTAGGAATATTCTTCAGCTGTCCAGTGGTTTTACCAAAGATCTTTTCGATACCTATTCACTACACATAGTGAGTAAGCTACATCTTGTTTGGTACATAACATTGCATACATGATTGACCCGTCTGCCAAAGCATAGGGTATCTCTTGTATGCGAGCCCTCTCCAAATCAGTCTCGAGAGACATCTCTTTGGAGAGAGTGATTCCTAAACAAGCGGGTACATTACCACGCTTAGATTCATCCATTCTAATCCCCTTTAGCACGGTGTCTATGTACCTGGATTGGGACAATTCCAAATCCGTTTAGATCTATCTCTATAGATCTAAATCTCCAGGATGTAGGAGACATCAGTTAGATCTTTCATGGAGAACCTGTGAGATAAGAGGTGCTTGACCGAGTGTAGCATAAGAACACCCTTTCCTATCAAGAGTATGTCATCCGCGTACAATACGAGGAAGACAACCATACTCTTTACAACCTTCTTATTTATACATGGTTCATCTATCTTTTTGATGAAGTCAAACTCTTTGACAGCTTCATTAAAACAGATGTTCCATCTCCGCGATGCCTGCTTTAACCTGTAGATGGATTTAAGCAGCTTGCACATGCTTCCGCTGTCTACGAAGCCCTCTGGCAGTGTCATATACACACTCTCTTCTAAATCACATTTAGAAAAGCGGTTTTGACGTGCAGTCTGCCAGATTCATAGTCATGGTATGCAGCAATGGCAAGTAGGATCCTGATGGACTTAAGCATAGCGACAGGAGAAAAGGTTTCATCATAGTCGACACCGGGTCGTAGAAGAAAACCTTTTGCTATAGGTCTAGCTTTGAAAGTCTCAACTTTTCCATCTACACCAAATTATCTTTCTCGAAGATCCTCTTGCTCTTGATGGGTTTTATCCCTTCAGGAGCAACATCCAATGTCAACACTTTATTGGTGTACATGGATTCCATCTCAGATCGCATAGCATCCAGCCATTTCACATAGTCTCCACTTGTGATGGCCTGCTCGAAACTAGTTGGGTCATCATCTCCATGATGCAATCCTCGCTCCCACCGTCTACGAGAAAACCGTAGTATCTCTCAAGTGGATGAGGAACCCAACTAGATCTGCGGAGTGGCTGTGGTTTGTCGAGGACTATTGAATCCTCCGGTTCCACCAAATCGTCAGTTATAGTTTGCTTTGATGGAACTTCTTCCAGTTCTACTTCATCGCCACTAATTTCTTCCACAAGAAATTCCTTTTCTAAAAAGGTGGCATGTCGAGAAACAAAACATCTTTTGTTCCTCGGTGTGGTAGAAGATATACCCTCGCGAATAGTCAGGATATCCTACAAACTTGCACAGAACTGACCTTGCCTCAGCTTGTCCGGATTTTGCTATTCAACATAGGCCGGACAACCCCATATCTTAACTCGTTTAGGAGATGGTCTCTTCCCATTCCATATCTCATATGGAGTGGTAGGCAAAGGATTTGATCGGAACTCTATTCAATAGGTATGCATCTTCTCAAGTGCATATCCCTGAAAGGAAATAGGCAACTAAGCAGTACTCATCGTAGAGCGCACCATATCTCATAGGGTGCACCATATCTCATAGGGTGCAATTCCTCCACCCCGATATAATGTTGTGCTATGGTGTATACGGAGGAGTAAGCTGAGAGAGAATCTCATTCTCCTTTTAATTAGTCTTGGAATTCCGTGCTCTAGTATTCTTCTCCTTCGATCATATCGAAAGACTTGAATACCTTTACCCATTTGGTTCTCTTCTTCGTACTTATATTCCTTAAAATTCTTAAAAGATTCAGATTTGTGTTTCAACAAGAACACATGTCCGTATCTTGAGAGAACATCGGTGAATGTAATAAAGTACGCGGAACCACCCCTGGCATGTGTAGACATAGGACCGCATACATCACCATGTATCTGTCTAAGAGTTCAATAGCCCTTTCTCTGTTTCCAGTAAACGGAGATTTGGTCACCTAGCCTTTGAGACATGACTGGCAAGTTTCATAAGATGTAAATTCGAACGGATTCAAATATGTATTCTTATGCAACTTTAGCTAGTCTTGTCTCATCGGTATGACCTAGTCTACAATATCTCAAGAAGACTTCGTTCATTTTTGAACTGTTCCTCTTGTGTGTGTTCTGTACGTTTAGAACTGTAGTTTTGATTCAGAATGTTTATACTGTTATACAACGTACCTTACCCAATCAACGCTTGATTTAGGAAAATATTCACAATATTATTGGTACGAAATAACAGTTGTTCAGAATCAATGTATTACCAGTTGGTAACACCAGGTGATATCTGCCAACTGCTTTGGCTGCAACAATTGCACCATTTTCTACTACTTAGAGACATATCACCCTTTCCACCTGCCTATAGCCCATGTAACAAATTACATGTGTGGGATCCTGATCTGGTATCCAATACCCAGTATGTAGAGGTAACTGAGAAACAGTTCTTGGTTACGAACACACCCAAAGACAATGCATCAACATGCTTATTCTTCGTTTGGGTGGCGTGGAAATCCGTATATTCCCCTATTCCTTGCTCAGACTTATGACAATCATAAGATAGAGCGGAACCTAGCCCGGTATATTGAGTAGGTTCGGTCAATACATCCATATTATTATCTTGATTGAGGCATTTCATTGTTCGCTACCAGGAGAGAAAGAAGGATAATCACTTTGCGTGCGCTCTTTGCAAAATTAGATTGGTTATTATCTTATCTAATCAGGATGGCTCCCACCGTTTTTATCAAATCTTCCTTCAAACCCTAAAAGGTAAGATTAGCCGGAATTAATTACACTCTATAGGTTCACCAATCGTTCGGCTAGGCAGGTATCGGTACTCCGAGGGAGGTTCCCCGTGCTTTCGTACGGACCTAATTAAAATAAACATCGTTTTCCTAGAGGCATAACCCCGTTGACACCTTTCTAGACACCTACTGGATTAGCTAATTGTAAAGTGCAAAATTGTCTCAGGAGTAACTCTTACTCGCAGTGGGTATCGGGATCAAGCTATTATATAGATGGTATGCAATCTCATTGCAAATTTCAACACTTGAAATTCCCGATAATGTTTTTTACTCCTACCTTCCTATGACCTTGACGTTGGCCAACAAATCATAGGCCATTAGTCAAGTTCAACCCATTCATTTCTTGATTGAATTAAACCCACTCGCATGACCTTTGACGCTGGCCAACAAAGTCGTACAACTACCCAAATCCAATCGCATCTCATGCTGCAGATAAGTACTAATCAGCTACCGTACACTACGCCTTGACGCTGGCCAACAAACGCAGCACGAATACTAAATAGTACTTATCTGAAATGACGGAGGGTTACGCAGGTTTTTAAGAAAACCATGAGCGTAATGAACTTGGTATCGGTGTAGAATCTAATGATTTTGAAAAGGAGTGTTTTTTAGGCTTTTGCTAGTTTCGCTAAAGAGGTCACTCCCGGTGAAGGAATCTCGGCTCTTTTCTCATCGAATGAGATGCTGGATATTCATCAAGGAATACCACTATGCAAAGCAAGAACTAGAGAAGCAATCAAAAGACAAAACCAAGTGGGTTGTAGCATTTGCTAGTTTCGCTAAAGAGGTCACTCTCGGTGAAGGGATCCCAGATCTTTCCTCATCAAATGAGGTGCTGGATATTCATCAAGGAATACCACTATGCAAAGCAAAAACTAGAGCTACCCTTTTTGAAAACTTAATTCTACAACATCTTTAGGTTTCTTTCTTTTCATTAATCACACTAATGAAGTCCCATCATTTAATGTTTCCTAAACATTACAGAAAAATGAAACGAAAATAGAACGTACGCTTATGCCATCCGCATAAGCCACGGGGCCCCGTCATGCACAGTTAGGTTACTTAACTACCGGCAGAGCAGGGGCTGGATTAGCGCGGGTGTTGGGGTCAAAATTTGCACCCCGGTTGACTAAGTCAAGGTCAAGGTCAACCCCAAGCCAGGTGGGCCCAAGCCCAGGTCAAGCGGGCCCATGCCCAAGTCGAGCCCCGCGGCCGGCCTCCCCATGCTGAAATAAAAAATCATGTAATAAATAATTTTGATGTAATTTTTTATGCATGAATGGGCATAAAGCCAAATTTTTGTAAAGCCCGTGGCTTATGTGCAAAAAGAAATGGCACATGAGCCATGGGATAGGCAAAATGCCATTTTGTAAAGCCCAAGGGGCTATATGTAAATATGTTAGCTTATATAAGGCAACATGAACATAAATAAAAGATAGATACTTTTTCATTCCCCCAAAAACTAGGGCCTGTGCCTCTTTCTCCTTCCTCAAGGTTCTAAAACATTTTTCTTTCTTTTGAATTAAATCAAGAGTTTTACTCTTCCTTTTCCAAAACTAAATAGTTTTTTTACCACAAAACCCATAAAGGGGAACTTGGATCTGTCATTAGATCTCAAAAAGGGGAGATTTTTAAGTCCCCCTTTTTCCAAGATCTGGCCAAACGACAGGAAGAAGAAGGAGACCCATCTCTAGAAACCCCATTTTGGGGAAAATCCAGGGCTCAAGGGGAGAACCTCCTTCATCAGCTTCAAAATATCCTAGGAGTTTAACTCCTCATACACACACACACACACACACAAAATAATAAGTGCTCCTTTCTGAGAGTACAACTCCCATTGTAGGGACCAAGTCCCTTTTGCCTCCCGAGCGCCCAAAGCGCTAACGTCCGAGCGCCCACGTGCCTGACACGTGGGACGCTAGCGCTCTTGCGCTCAGAGCGCTAGTGCCCAAAGAGCTAGCGCCCGAGTGCCCACGTGCCTGGCACGTGGGGTGCTAGCGCTCAAAGCGCTAGCGCTCTTGCGCTCAGAGCGCTAGCGCCCAAGCGCCCGAGCGCCCACATACCTGGCACGTGGGGCGCTAGCGCTCAAAGCGCTAGCGCCCAAAGTGCTAGCGTCCGAGCGCCCACATGCCTGGCACGTGGGGCGCTAGCGCCCTTGCGCTCAAAGCGCTAGCGTCCAAAGCACTGGCGCTTTTTCCCACGCATCCTTTGGATGCCCTTTCCCTTTATACACACACACACACACACACATATACATATATATACACATACACATATACATATACATATACATATATATATATATATGTATATGTATATGTATATGTGTATGTGTATATATATGTATATGTGTGTGTGTGTGTATATATATATATATATACATACACACACACACATTCTCCACACTAAAAATACCTCCCCCGTTAGAAAAATTTCTGACGGGGCGCTGCCCCGCACCCCGCACCCCGCAAGGGGGCTACTAGCCCCCTTGACCCCCAGCCCGCTATCCGGGTAGAAGGACCCCCGTAAAAACTCTGCGAGGCCCCCGATATATCCAAAACCCCTCCAAAACACAACACTGCACATTGAGTTTGCATGACCAGTTTAACCTGTCAATAGGAGGTTCTCTCGCTCTAAATGCGAGGGGTAATTAACGGCAGCTTAGTCCGCGGCTGCCGGAGATTCGGATCCCCACAATCAATAAACCCCAGCCTACCCTAGGCAAAGGAAATCTATAGTACGCCTGACAAGCGCGCGCGTATTCCCATCTCAATGGGGTGACGAAAAACACCCTACAGATTCTGACACGCCCGGTGGGACCTATCTCTCCTCCCATATTTCGGGTTAAACGTTCATGCGAACTCAATCCATATACATATCGATTGCCTGTACTGAAATCATGTTTCTATCTGCAGGCTAACAATCTCCAATTACAATCTTCGGACGCAGCAAAAATGTCTTTAAGGACGAACTCTGCTCTCAGCACGGCTCCCATCTCCTACACGATGAAGATGGACGTCCTTCCGGCCAGTCTCGGACGACAGTGGGAGGAGCTGCCGCTACCATTTAGCTCTATTCTGTTCATGTCAGCTAACGCCGTCCCAGCTCCTCAATCTCCGGTAACAGACAAGCCGGTCTCAAAAGGGAAAAGGCCGAATGTCATGGTCGCGAGGGCACCTCAGCCCAAGCACAAGTCCGACTCTCCATTGCTCCAGCTGGGGGTAAGGCCATCAATGCCAACAAAGCAATAAGGCATCTCGAGCAAGCTCCGGCGGTGCCCCTGACAACTGCTCAATCGAGTGTCGTCTTTGAGCTCCCCGTCGATCGACTCACGATGGCTTCCTGGACGACGGATGCCGATCAAGCCCTCAAAATCGAGAAGCTAAGGTAGAAAAGGCTCAAATACAGAGCCAACACAAGGGCTAGGACTTATGCTAGGCCGAGCTTCATGAAGCTCTAAGAACGGGGTCACCCCGCCAAAGATAAAGAGATGGCTGGACATGTGGTCCACACCGTCTATATGGTCGGACATGAAGAGACGAACCCTCCTATGCCTCACAGCCATGTTGATGATATAGTGGACGCTACCTAACGTCGACTCGGTCTAAATGATGAAGAGCTCGCTCAGGATGATGAGCCAAAGGAGCCCGGGGTTCCTGCGGAATTGATCTCAGGCAATAAGGATGACCCGGTTGTCATAACCGAGACTACATAACAAGAATTATTCCGATGGCTTCAGAGGCAGCTTCAGGACAGGGATAAGAAGTTAGCCAAGGTACAGGCCAAGGTCGACGAATTGGCAAACGTCATGGAAGATCTCGCGATCCAAGTCGCCCGATTGTAATTACAGCAAAATCAAATTTTGGTTTATGAGCCAGGGATTGATACCCGGAGGCAGCCAACCGATACCCCCTTCAACCTAAGAGCAGAGCGCCTTCGCGAAAAACGGCTACGATCAGCCTCCAGTCCCTCCGATACATACACCGAAGGGGAATCGCCTCTGAAAGAGAAACTGGAAAAAGTATATTCCTTCAAAAGGGAAAAAGTCCACAAGATATTCAGGGACGTCCTAAGAAACGGTATACAACTGCCAGAATCAAAGAGACCGCAAGAAGCGAATATGACCGACGACCTAAAATATTGCCCCTATCACATAGTGATAAGTCATGCCATTGAGGACTGCTTCGTCTTCAAAGATTGGGTCGAAAGGCAATACAAGACGGGAGAGATAGAACTGTCTAAAGGCGTGCTAGCAAACAGTCAAGCTACGACCGCCGATTTCACACAGATGGAGACCGAAGCTTTTCGGGAACCCAATCCTCTCAGACATGTGTCATTATCTGAAAAGGGCGAACCAAAGACCGATCGCCCTCAAGGACCAGTATCAGTAAGGGCACCTACTCTAATGGAGAGAAAGAAGAAGGTGTACTCCTTCAGGAGGGATGAGGTCCGCAATATATTCGAGGAAAAGCCTTGAACAACGGTCTGCAATTGCCTATTCCGAAGAGGCCACATGAAATGAATATGACCGGCAATCCCGTATACTGCCCATACCATAGAGTGGTGAGTCATACCATTGAAGACCGCTGTATTTTAAAAGATTGGGCAGAGGACCAATACAAGCTTGGAAAAACCTCACAGTCCTCGGATGTATCGGCAAGCTACAGAGCTACGGTCATCAACACAGCTCCGCTAAGATCAAAGTTCAAGGAG
Source organism: Agapanthus africanus (assembly GCA_030015575.1). Lineage (NCBI taxonomy): Eukaryota > Viridiplantae > Streptophyta > Magnoliopsida > Asparagales > Amaryllidaceae > Agapanthus > Agapanthus africanus. Next base: position 830,077,292 of record JASDDO010000024.1, on the reverse strand, counting down.
CTGGGATAAGCAAAGATGACCACCATGTCGTTAAACTGGGAACAATCGACCTCTAAGTCATTAAACTGGGAATGTAAATAAAATGTGTAAATAAAATGTGTAAATAAGACAAAAAAGACAAAAAAATAATAAAACGCCGAAATGATGGGGCAAATCGCAATAAAAATCAGCGAGTAAAAATAAAAATAAAGCCGAAATGATGGGGCAACCGCGAATAAAGCCGAAATGGTAGGGCAATCGCGACCTTCACGATAAGAAAAGCTGAAATGATAGAGCAATTGCTGTAGTAAAAAAACGACGAATGTTGAGTTGCTCCTGGTACCATACCAGTGCAGCGATGCAGACGCCAACCAAAATCGAATTTCCTAAAATTCTCCCAGCCCTACGGCCAGTCCCCAAATTGACTACCGTATACAATCCACGGGCTCAAATAATTCTCATCATACCCATGCCCCACCGTAATCACCAGTTATGCGGCTGGTCTCCGCCCTTGGAATTATGCTCCATTGGGAAGACCCACTCATGTGTCCTTACGATGCATGAGGAGAACAAACCTTCGTGGGATCCTTACGACGCACAAAGGAGAAACACACTTGGGGGTCCTCATGACTCCTAAGGAGAAAATGCACCTACGGGATCCTTACGACTCGTAGGGAGAAAATGCTTTTATGGGACCCTTACGGCCTATAAAATCGAAAAGCCTTAGATGATAGGGATCTAAACCTGTCTCCTAAACCATCGCTTCCAAATAGGCAATGGCGAATGATGAGTCGCTCCTGGTACCATATTCCAGTGTAGCAATGCAGATGCCGACCAAAATCCAAACCCCCAAGCGGCGAATGATGAGTCGCTCCTGGTACTATATTCTAGTTCAACGATGCAGACGCCAACCAAATTCCAAATCCCATACCCCAACGGCGAATGATGAGTCGCTCCTGGCACCATATTCCAGTGCAGCGATGCAAACGCCAACAAAGTCCCGAAATTTTTCCGGCCCTACGGTCTGGATCATACATCCTGCAAAACCGTATACAATTCACGGGCGTAAAACAATCCCAATCTCTCCCAAGTCCTACCGGTGAGACCACATTCAAAGTCCCACCAAAAATAAAAAAAATATATATATATAAAATAAAAATAATAAAAAAAATGGTATGTCCACAAGCAAAATGGGTACGGATGAAAACCCGAAAGGGCTCCATGAGTAAAAACAGCAGGACTGCCGGCGAGTTTGTGAGAACCCGAAAGGGCGCGAACTCGTAAAAAGGAGATGAAATGCACTCGCAAAGTCCTCTCGACTTTGTGAGGAGAAAATTCCCGCGTGGGATCCTTACGACTCACAAAGGAGCAACACCCTTAGAAGTCCCCACGACTCCTAAGGAGAAAATACACCTACGAGATCCTTTAAACTCGTAGGGAGAAAATGCTTTTATAGGACCTTTACGGTCCATAAAATTGAAAAGCCTTAGGTGATAGGGATCTAAACCTGTCTCCTAAGCCACCAATTCCCAAATCCTCCCGGGGAAAATGATGAGTTGCTCCTGGCATTATTCCAGTGCAGCAATGCAGATGCCGACAAAAAAAAAAACCAATTCCCAAATCCTCCCGGGGCAAATGATGAGTTGCTCCTGGCATTATTCCAGTGGAGCAATGCAGATGCCGACAAAAAACCAATCCCAAAATCCTCTCAAAGACAGATAATGATTCGCTCCTGGTCCCAAATTCCAGTATAGCGGTGCTGATGTCAACCCAAATCACAATCAACAAGTTAACTTCAACTCCGACACCACAGAAAGCGGAGCAAGTCAGAATCCAATCTCGACACTGCAAGAAGCGGAGCAAGTCAAGTTCGCCCCTGACACTGCAGGAAGTAGAGCAAGTCATATAGAGCGTCGACCGTCCATGTCGCAAAAAGGGCAGTGCATGCTTCCCACAAATTGGGAACAAAATCGCTCCGGATCAGAGTGTCGACCATCCATGTCACAAAAAGGGCAGTGCAGGCTTCCCACAAATCGGGAACCAAATCGCTCCGGATCAGAGCGTCGACCGTCCATGTCGCAAAAAGGGCAGTGCAGGCTTCCTACAAAGCAGGAACCAGATCACTCCGGGCCAGGGAAAAGTCTACTACTGACACTCCGTCTCGGAGACGCGTCAAGCGTCGACCGTCCATGTCGGAAAAAGGGCAGTGCAGGCTTCCCACAAATCCGGAACCAAATCGCTCCGGATCAGAGCGTCGACCGTCCATGTCGCAAAAAGGGCAGTGTAGGCTTCCTACAAAACAGGAACCAGATCACTCCGGGCCAGGGAAAAGTCTACCATGGGCACTCCGTCTCGAAGGCGCGTCAAGCGTCGACCGTCCATATCGCAAAAAGGGCAGTACAGGCTTCCCACAAATCGGGAACCAAATCGATCCGGATCAGAGCGTCGACCGTCCATGTCACAAAAACGGCAGTGCAGGCTTCCCACAAATTGGGAACCAAATCGCTTCGGATCAGAGCGTCGACCGTCCATGTCGCAAAAAGGGTAGTGCAGGCTTCCTACAAAGTAGGAACCAGATCACTCCGGGCCAGGGAAAAGTCTACCACGGACACTCCGTCTCGGAGACGCGTCAAGCGTCGACCGTCCATGTCGCAAAAAGGGCAGTGCAGGATTCCCAAAAATCGGGAACTAAATCGCTCCGGATCAGAGTGTCGACCGTCCATGTCGCAAAAAGGGCAGTGCAGGTTTCCTACAAAGCAGGAACTAGATCACTCCGGGCCAGGGAAAAGTCTACCATGGACACTCCATCTCGGAGACGCGTCAAGCGTCGACCGTCCATGTCGCAAAAAGGGCAGTGCAAGCTTCCCACAAATCGGGAACCAAATCGCTCCGGATCAGAGCGTCGACCGTCCATGTCGCAAAAAGGGCAGTGCAGGCTTCCCACAAATCGGGAACCAAATCGCTCCGGATCAGAGCGTCAACCGTCCATGTCGCAAAAAGTGCAGTGCAGGCTTCCTACAATGCAGGAACCAGATCACTCCGGGCCAGGGAAAAGTCTACCACGGACACTCCATCTCGGAGACGCGTCAAGCGTCGACCGTCCATGTCGCAAAAAGGGCAGTGCAGGCTTCCCACAAATCGGGAACCAAATCGCTCCGGATCAGAGCGTCGACCATCCATGTTGCAAAAAGGGCAGTGCAGGCTTCCCACAAATTGGGAACCAAATTGCTCCGGATCAGAGCGTCGACCGTCCATGTCGCAAAAAGGGCAGTGCAGGCTTCCTACAAAGCAGGAACCAGATCACTCCGGGTCAGGGAAAAGTCTACCACGGACACTCCGTCTCGGAGACGCGTCAAGCGTCGACCGTCCATGTCGCAAAAAGGGCAGTGCAGGCTTCCCACAAATCGGGAACCTAATCGCTCCGGATCAGTGCGTCGACCGTCCATGTCGCGAAAAGGGCAGTGCAGGCTTCCTACAAAGCAGGAACCAAATCACTCCGGGCGAGGGAAAATTCTACCACGGACACTCAGTTTCGGAGACGCGTCAAGTGTCGACCGTCCATATCGTAAAAAGGGCAGTGCATCCCAAAAAGTGGGAACCAAGGCAAGCCGCCTCCATGTGAAAGAAGATCCATCAATTTCATGCACACGACTCACATATGTGGTGTGCATTTATTGATGGGGGCACTTTGTTGGGGTCAAAATTTGCACCCCGGTTGACCAAGTCAAAGTCAAGGTCAACCCCAAGCCAGGTGGGCCTAAGCTCGGGTCAAGCGGGCCCATACCAAGTCGAGCACCGCAGCCGGCCTCTCCATGCTGAAATAAAAAATCATGTAATAAATAATTTTGATGTAATTTTTATGCATGAATGGGCATAAAGCCAAATTTTTGTAAAGCCCATGGCTTATGTGTAAAAAGAAATGGCACATGAGCCATGGGATGGGCAAAATGCCATTTTGTAAAGCCCAAAGGGCTATATGTAAATATGTTAGCCTATATAAGGCAACATGATGATGAATAAAAGATAGACACTTTTTCATTCCCCCAAAAACTAGGGCCTGTGCCTCTTTCTCCTTCCTCAAGAATCTAAAACCTTTTTCTTTCTTTTGAATTAAATCAAGAGTTTTACTCTTCCTTTTCCAAAACTAAATAGTTTTTCACCACAAAACCCACAAAGGGGAACTTGGATCTGTCATTAGATCTCAAAAAGGGGAGATTTCTAAGTCCCCCTTTTTCCAAGATCCGGCCAAACGACAGGAAGAAGAAGGAGACCCATCTCCAGAAACCCCACTTTGGGGAAGATCCAGGGCTCAAGGGGAGAACCCCCTTCATCAGCTTCAAAATATTCTAGGAGTTTAACTCCTTATACACACACACACATAAAATAATAAGTGCTCCTTTCTGGGAGTATAACTCCCATTACAGGGACCAAGTCCCTTTTGCCTCCCGAGCGCTCACGTGCCTGGCACGTGAGGCGCTAGCGCCCAAAGCGCTAATGCCCAAGCGCCCACGTACCTGGCACGTGGGGCGCTAGCGCTCTTGCGCTCAGAGCGCTAGCGCCCAAAGCGCTAGCGCCCACGTGCCTGGCACGTAAGGCGCTAGCACTCAAAGCGCTAGCGTCCGAGCACGTGGGGCGCTAGCGCCTTTGCGCTCAAAGCGCTAGTGTCTAAAGCACCGGCGCTTTTTCCCACGCATCCTTTGGATCCCCTTTCCCTTTATATATATATATATGCATGTATGTATGTATGTATGTATGTATGTACATACACACACACATACTCCACACTAAAAATACCTCCCCCGTTAGAAAAAATTTCTAACGGGGCGCTGCCCCACACCCCGCAAGGGGGCTGCTAGCCCTCTTGACCCCCAGCCCGCTATCCGGGTACCGGGATCCCCGTAAAAACTCTACGGGGCCCCCGATATATCCAAAACCCCTCCAAAACACAACACTGCACATTGAGTTCGCATGACCAGTTTAACCCGTCAATCGGAGGTTCTTTCACTCTAAATGCGAGGGGTAATTAACGGCGGCTTAGTCCGCGGCTGCCGGAGATTCGGATCCCCACAATCAATAAACCCCAGCCTACCCTAGGCAAGGGGAATCTGTAGTACGTCTGACAAGCGCGCGCGTATTCCCATCTCAATGGGGTGACGAAAAACACCCTACAGCGGGTGCAAAACATAAGCAATGTTTATTATATATCATATAGATAATATTACATTCGTCTCACGCAATTATATGATCAACATCACAGAATCAAGCAGCAGAAGCAATGTATGAAATATTGAATATACTAGGACGTCCATGTTTTAAATTTAGTCAGTAATGTAAAACACGGATTCCACGGTCGTGATGATTAGCCAAACCCACATCCCTAGACCCCTACGAGAGCGGCAAGTAGCCCTGCCAATTCTAGAGTTAGGAGACCCGGTCTCAACTCCTTGAGATGGTCTTCCACTGGACTCTAGAACCCGGTTGCTTGTGCTCCCCTCCTTTGGTCTATCCTAATGCGGAAAAGTAAATAATATAAAACAATGGTGACATCATCCTCAACCCGGAAGTGCCCCAATAAAAGAATATTACATACAGATTTTATATGAATGAAAATAAAAACTCTCATCTCACATAGAACCCCCCGGCTATTCTTTCACGACGATCCAATAAATCATATCAACAGCAACACATGATATCACATATCATCAATGTAAGCAAATATGCGTATCCCTAAAACTTGTTGACATATAGCAACGAGATTGGGATACCCTACATATTACACTTACGGTCGCAAAAAAGAAAACAGAAAACTACAATAATTAGAATCCGCAATATCCTTAGACATCATAAACCCGGAATATCTCATATTCCGGATTTCATGCCTAACTTATAAAACTTGCATTCTAGTCTCAAATTGAAAACTCTTTTCAATTGTCGGATAATTCAACAAGATTCCCAACTTAGTGATCACGTACAATACGCAATTGCGACGGAGTTTTGATCCGAATAAAAACTTCGTGGCAATCGATCAATTGAGACTAAACGGCTAGGTTTACAATATACTAACTAGTTTTCATAAAACTAATTAATCCGGATTCTAATAATTGTATCACACATCACAAAGCTTGTAAAGTAACTGCGACATTATAATTCCGCACACAATTAGCAAACTAAACCAATTTTTTCAAGACATGAAAAATCCAGTGAGCTAAAGTTCCAAAACCGATCATTTTAAGCCAATCCGGGAGTCGAAATGAACTCGAAACCCACCCGAATCTTCGCGGAGGTGAAGACTCCAAAATTAACTATCGAATGGGGGGGCCTCGGAAGGGTACCCACCCTCGGAGGCCACCTTAAAGTGGCCCCTAGGGGAAGGCAGACCCAGAAGTACCCAGTTGGGGTGCTCTCGGGTCACCCACCCCCAAAGCCACCTTGTGGTTCTCTTAGAGTGTGGGTCCAGCCTCTGGTCCCCCGGGGGTGTCCCCGGGGTGCGCACGCTCCACCCCGCGGCTTCTCGGTTCAAATCGTGAGCTCGCAGGATGTGCAAACAACTCAAAATATCATTTTGGATACTGTTTTTATCGGCATTTTTTGCGCGACAAAAACGACGGATTTCTAACTTCGCTACAAGCTACCCTAATGTTCTAGATTGGCTCTGATACCATGAAAATCTACCCTTGCACCACCATAAGGTTTTAGTAGCATCGAGCATGCCAAAATTTAATTTTTATTAGGTGCTAAGTTAGACTATACAAGATCTTTGCTAGAATATTAGGGTTTGCTATGATGATATGAACAACTAGAGAAAGTGAAAGATGGCTATACCCTCGTAGATCGAGTCCTTCACTTCATATGCTCCGTGTAGTAGTCCCGCAACTCCACTAAGCTCTACTTAAGGCTTTGGACGAGCTTTCTCCGATGACCTTCGTACCGAAGATGATCCACGCGAAGTCCCTCCAACTCAAGCTAGCTCTACACTAAACTTTTTAGCGTAGTAAACACGCTACACACAATCTCTAGTCAAGTGTAGGTGGTGAAGTAGGGGATGTCAAAAGCTCACAAGTTTGTGTTCAAGCTTTATGGTTCACATCACATGTGAGGGTTGAAGCTTGAACTATAGCAATAGAGGAAGAAGAAGAAGCTAGAGAGTAACCATGGGAGCAACTCAAGAAAATGGCTAAGTGTTGTGAATGGGGTAAGAATGAATGGCAACTCTTGACCCCCACTCATTTAAGCATGGAATTTTGCAATATAAAATTGCAATCATGCTTGAATAGTGAGTCAAAATGAATAAACAAATATAAATCTCATGCTTGCAACCATGCTCCCATTTTCCACCTCATTTCTATTTTTCTCAAAAATAGAAATCATGTCATGCTTCATATATATATATATATTTATATATATCATATATATTAATATATATTATGAAGAATAATTAGTGAGCTAATGATATTAGTTAAGATATAATTATATCACATATAATATATATCACATTATTAAATCAACACTTGATTTAATAATCCGGTTATATCATATATGACCGACCAATATCATATATCTGTATATCACATTACCAAATCAACTCTTCATTCGACAATCTGGTTATATCACATATAACCGAACTGATAACAATTAATTGACAGCTTAGAATACGGTATCACATACACGTATTTAATCAGGCCCACACATATCACATATGTGTCCTACTTCGTTTCGCTTGAATCAGGAAACTTCTGTGTGGGACTCTAAAGACTCGTCAATACGCCAGCAGTAGGTGATGATCACATCAGTCATCTACAAGCCGTCAGCGGTACTAGCTGAATATAACAGCTATCCGGGTATTGAGTGATATGAAGATCAACAAGCAAGCTTGTCCATAGTCTCCATGAAGCCTATCAGTAACACTACCTACAGTCCTGTCTCTTCGTCTGATATGTCGCATATCATGTCTAGGGGTGGTAAACGTCAGACCCCAATAACATGATAAGTCTTGCCGATGTCTGGCCTATAACGGTTTGAGAAACTACTGATAACACTTATCAGTAAATCTCATAAGCAGCCCTGGCCAGGGACTTCCAGTTATAGCCAATCGAGCATAGCGCAACATCAACCCCTAATACCAGGAGAGATGAAACCCCTCCTATCGCTCATTGCCTCCATGCGACTCGGGGCTGTACCCAAAATCCACCTGTTTGCACATCTCTTTTGAGCGTGGTAGGGAGAAAATCAAAGCACAGTGGGAGCCGCACAAGACTCTATGACGATCTCGGGTCTACAGACTAATCTGTACCAGTGTACCAGAGGACTGCTATCTGACGATAGGTATACTACCACATAAGAGTTCTCGGCGAGTCCTGTTCGGTGTACCCATTCTCCAATGAGCACCTGTATTCACACACCAATGGTTGTGGAATTAACCATCGCCCTCTAAGAGACAAGAAACGTACACACTCGTCTAATCTGGAATATCGATGCTCTAGTCTCGATATTCCTACGGCTAGGAACTGATTAAAGGATGTAATTTTGGACCACCCTGGCCCCACTAGTATGATCTCATCATAATCCTGGTAGTCAAGTACATATCCTAAGGGCTTTATCAACATGTAAGAGACAGACAATATAAATACCAGCCTACATGTTAAGATAAAGGTAACCTGATAGCATACTATCATGTCGAGCAAGAAAGTCCTCCATATATATGTCCAAGCATCCACTATATCATCAATAATGGTTTCTAGGGAATACATATTCCTAACACATACAATGACCCATCTTATCGTAGTGACGACATGTTATCCTCAAAACATCTTGCAGGCCATGATCTTTGATTTATTCCATAGCTGCTATGTTCCTTCCTCTGCTTCGAAGCTTCTCCTGTAATAAGTGTAGATGAATCAGATGATCTACTTAATAATTTTCTTCTTAATTCTTCATTTAAGAGACAGTTTATTACCACGCTCATAGAAATAATCCTGTCAGGAGACGAATTGCTCAAAGAAACTACCAGAGTTTTCCAACTGTTTGGAAGGGAACTTATTACGATAAGTTCTTGCATCTCGTATTCAATCGGTATCTTCATGACTGCAGGTTGATTCACAATATTCCAAACTTCGTTCAAGTGCTTTGCTATTGAGGAATCTCCATGGAGTTTCAAATTCATCAATTCTCTCACTGTAAAAGCCTTGTTCGTAACCGTCTTTCTTTCGTAGAGATCTGTCAACTTCTTCCATAAAGTTTCCGCAGTACTTTCTGATAATAAACGCCAGAACACCGAATTTTTATCCAACCGCGAATAAGACTCATCGTCTTTCGATCCATTTGTAAGTCAATGTCGCGCTCCCCATAGGTTCACGGAGAGGCGGAATACGTAAAAAACGATTTTTACGGGCTTCGCAATACCGACTCGAACTCGAGGATCGATACTAAACCCTAACTAACAAAATTGTATGAGGTTAGCTACTCTGATAGAAAGTTATACCTCATAGAACCATGTTCTTCGGGCCTTCTTTCTGTTGTCCTCCACCTCGTCATAAGCTCCAAGGATCATAACGAATCGACGCAACCTCGTCGACCTCCTCGAGTCAAAGACGATCCACCCGAGAGTCTATAGTCCGAGCTCCAACCTCAAATCCAAGGTAACTACGACATCTAGCTCGCTAAACTAGATGTCCTAGATGATGTAGAGAGTGTAGATAGATTAGTATGTCTCTTCTAACCCTAGGTTTCTCAACACATGAGACATGAAAGGCTAGAGGTAGAAGAAGTGGAGCTTGAGGAAAGGCTAGTGAAGAATGATCATAGAAAAATCAAGATGGCTCATTTGTGATGAATAATATGAAGCATACAATAATTGATAAGATAAAATATCTCATCAAAATATCAACCATGCTTCAACAAATATCTTATGAGCGAGTCATTCCATGAGTATCCAAGAGCCATGCTTCATTTAATGTAAACCTCCACCTCATCTCCTCCACCTCATTATTCTGTTAATCAAAAGATTAAAACCCAAATGAGGTGTCTTCTTATAGAAACAATCCCGAGTAAATTACGAGAATGCCCCTCAACCGTGTTCCGAAAAATATGAATACAAAGAGACAAAAATAATCCATCAATATAATACTGGGATCGGGCATAAACCAAAGCCCGCTAGTATTATAATCATCATCCGTGCACAAGTACACGTACATGATCGAACCCTGTCGTAAAACCATACGACCTCTACATCTTTTGCCCAATGCAGGGAAACCCTTTGTGTGGGACTCTAAAGACTCGACACTATACTGGCAGTGGGTTTAACCACAAGCCGTCAGTGGTACTAGCTGCACGTAACGGCTACCCAGGTATTTGTCGATAAAAAGGTCGATGAGAAAACTCATCCGAACTTCTACTGAGCCTATCCGTGACAATCTCCTTACAGTCCGGTCTGTTCGTCTAAGAGTATCGTATATTCGTCCTGGGGGCAGTAATCGTCAGACCCTTAATAACGTAATAAGTCGTGCCGGATTGTAGCCCAAAACACCCTGAGAAACTACTGGAGTACCTACCAGTAAATCTCGCTTGCCTTGGACAAGGACTTTGAGTAGTGGCTTTCCGAACACAGCACGATATTAACCCCCAATACCGGGAGAGACGAATCTTATCTAACTGCCACTACCTCCAAGTGCTTCGGGACTGCACCCAACTACTACCTGTTTACACGACTTCTTTGAGTCGTGGTAGGGTAGTAATCTAAGAATAGCGGGAACACACTCGATGCGAAGTAGCAGTGTTAAGTCGACGGACTAAGCTGTACTCATGTCACCTGGGAATTGTCACCCGACAATAGGTATAATACCCACCAGCAGTTCCCTACGAGTCCTGTCCAGTGTACTCATAGCCCAATGAGCACCTCCATGCTATCTCTAGTACGACGTACTAATGGTTATGGGACAGACCATTTCCCCTGCTAGGATGAGAAGCGTATACATTAGTCTACTCTGGAGTATCGCTGCCCCGTCTCAATAATCCTATGACTAGGGACCTGTATAGGATGTGCTTATAGACTACCCAGCCCCCACTAGTGTGACTGCCATCACAACACTGGTAATCAAGCAAAGATCCTAAGGGCTCTACTAATATGTATAAGCGATATGCTAAAAGAAACACATGCATATATTGTGAGGTAGAAACAAACCAGGTAGCATACTACCATTTTGAGCAAGACTGTTACTATATCTGTGTATATCCTAAGCTTCCAATATGTAATATACAAACCAGTAAGATACAATAATGGCCTCTAGGGCATATAACACTAATAATCTCCCACTTGCACTAAGGCCATATATTGGCATATCGTAGACCTGTCATCTCGAATAGCCCCTCGAACTGTGTCTGAGGGATGGCCTTGGTGAATGGATCTGCAGTGTTGTTCTCCGTATCTACTCTCCTCACATCGATCTCCCGATGATCAACGATCTTCCTGATCAAGTGGTACCGCCTCAAAATATGTCTGGAATTCTGATGGGACCTGGGTTCCTTCGCTAAAGCTATAGTGTCGTTGTTGTCATAATACATGGGTATTGGATCTACAATAGATGGAACCACCTATAGTTCTGTTAGGAACTTCCTTATCCAAACTGCTTCTTTCGCGGCGTCATAAGCAGCAATATACTCCGCTTCCATCATCGAGTCAGCAACGGTGTCTTGTTTGGAGCTCTTCCAACAGACCACCCCTCCATTGAGGGTAAATACATAACCCGACATGGACTTGGAGTCATCCTTGTCACTTTGGAAGCTGGAGTCAGCAAAGGCTTCGATCTGGAGGTATTTTTCGCCATACACCAAGAACATCTCCTTAGTCCTTCTCAGGTACTTGAGAATGTTCTTTACTGTTTCCCAGTGCTTCTTCCCTGGGTTTGACTGATACCGGCTTACCACGCTTAGTGCGTAATCAACATCTGGTCTGGTACACAACATCGCATACATTATAGATCTTACCGCAGAAGCGTAGGGTATAGATGTGATGTGAGCCCTTTCCAAATCAGTCTCGGGAGACATCTCTTTAGAGATGGTGATTCCGTGACAAGCCGGTAGACTACCGCGCTTTGAATCTTCCATACTAAATCTTTTCAGTGTGGTGTTGATGTACCTTGACTGTGAAAGTCGCAACATCCTTTTTGATCTATCACGATAGATCTGGATCCCCAGAATGTAGGAGGTATCACCCAGGTCTTTCATGGAGAACCTTTGTGACAAGAATCCTTTGACTAATTGTAGCATAGGAATATCATTTCCTATCAAGAGAATGTCATCCACGTACAAGACAGGGAATACCACAGTTCTTGCTACAATCTTGTTATAGATGCATGGTTCATCTGGATTTTTGATAAATTCAAATTCTTTGACCATTTCATCAAAACGGATGTTTCAACTCCACGATGCCTGCTTTAGTCCATAAATGGACTTAAGCAACTTGCATACTTTCCCGCTGCTCCCACTCTGAATGAAACCCTCTAGCTAATCCATATAGACGCACTCTTCTAAATGTCCATTTAGAAAAGCGGTCGTCCATCTGCCAAATTTCATAATCGTGGAAGGTTGCAATAGAAAGAAGGATCCAAATGGATTTGAGCATAGCCATTGGAGAAAAGGTTTCATCATAGTCCAAACCAGGTCTTTGAGGAAATCCTTTTGCAACAAGTCTAGCCTTATAGGTTTCAACCTATCCATCTACACCAATCTTCTTTCTGAAGATCCATTTGCAGCCTACGGGTTTTACCCCTTCTGGAGCAATGTCCAAAGTCCATACTTTGTTGGTGTACATGGACTCCATCTCTGTCCGCATTGCATCCAGCCATTTTACCGAGTCACCGCTCTAGATAACTTGCTGAAAGCTATTTGTCTTGTCAATGATGCAATCCTCTCTATCCCCGTCTATGAGAAAACCGTAGTATCTCTCAGGCGGATGAGACTGCCTACTAGTCCTGGGAGTGGTGTGGGGATGTCTTATTCTTTTGAAACCTCTGGTTCTACCATGCTTTCAGTAATAGCTTGTGGTTCTGGAATTTCTTCCAGTTCTATTGCGCTCTCGATAGTTTCTTTTTCCAAAAATTGATTTTCCAAAAAGTGGGTATGATAAGAAACAAGAACCTTTTGTTCCAAAAAGTGGGTATCCCACAAACTTACACAGTACTGAGCGTGTCTCGAGCTTGTCTGCATGCTGCTTTTTTACAAAAGCTGGACATCCCCATATCTTCAGATACTGAAGATAGGGTTTCTTCCCACTCCACATCTGATATGGTGTTGTAGGCACAGTCTTGGTAGGAACCTTGTTCAAAAGATATGCAGCTGATTCTAGTGCATAACCCCAGAAAGATCGCGGCAAATCAGCATTACTCATCATGGAACGAATCATATCCAATAGGGTTATGTTCCGCCTTTCCGATACACCGTTTTGTTGAGGTGTGTATGGAGAAGTAAGCTGAGAGAGAATTCCATTCTCTTTTAGATAATCCAGGAACTCGTCACTTAAGTATTCACAACCTCAATCAGATCTCAGTATCTTGATACTTTTACCTGTTTGTTTTTCCACTTCATTCTTATATTCTCGGAATTTCTCAAAGGTCTCGGATTTATGTTTCATCAAGAAGACATGTTCATACTTAGAGAAATCATCCGTAAAAATAATGAAATAGGAATAACCAATTCATGCATGTGTAGACATTGGACCACACACGTCGCTGTGTATGAGTCCCAAGAGCTCGCTCGCTCTTACTCCGTGTCCAGTGAACGGAGTTTTTGTCATCTTTCCTATGAGACAAGATTGACAAGTTGCATAAGACTGATATTCGAACGGATCCAAATATCCTTCTCTATATAACTTCGTCAACCGTGTTTCATTGATATGACCCAGTCTACAATACCATAAGAAAGCCTTATTTAATTCTGGAGACTTTCTTTTAAGTGTGTTCTGGACGTTGAAAACCTGAACTTGATTTAATACATATATACCGTCCTCTAGTGTACCTGACCCAATCAAACCATGATTAAGGTGGATATGGACCACATCGCTTACAAATGTAAAATCATATCCTTCGTTAGAATGTAAATGTACATATATGATATTACAAGCTAGACCAAGTACACAAAAACAGTTACGTAAAATCAATATCTGCCTACTTGTCAATCCTAGGTGATATTCCCCCACGGATAGAGCGTCCACGCTCATTCCGTTAGCAACCCTGAGAGTCATATCACCTGCCTTGATAATTCTACGGTTTCCTAAAGACTGTAATGAATTACAGATATGAGATCCTGATCCGGTATCACGTACCCAGAAAGTAGAGTTAATTGACAGACAGTTTTCAATCACAAACACACCCGAAACTGAAGCCACAACATATTTGGGATCCTGAATTCTGGCTTTCCAAACCCTGCATTCCTTCCGCCAATGCCTTTCCCCGTGACAATAGGAACATCCCTACTTCCCTACTGTTAGCCTCGAAACTTTTGCTCTTCCCTATCCCTCTACCTTACTGACACCGCCTATCAGTTTTGTGGAGGTCTTTTTCTTCTCACCCTTGGCTTTCATCTTGGATTCAGAAGAGGAAGATTCCCCAATAAGCAGAGCGGGTGTCTCCCTGGTTTCCTTCAGGGTGCCCTCAACTGGAAGTATAACTTTCTTCCCCTGGACGTAAGTAGAAGGTATGGACTATAGAATCAAGTCAGCATATGACTCTTTCTCCAACGTGGTCCCCAGGTTCGTGAGTTGTTTAATACAGTTGATCATTGTAGGGACGTAGTCCCCTACAGATAGCCCGACAGCCAACCTCGCTTGAAGCAATTCCTTCGAGGTCTCATACATTGCGATACGAGATTGCTCTCCATATAAATCTTTGTTATGGAGGATGATGGAATTTAAGTCCATCTTTTCGTGCTGCCTCTGGTTTACACCATCTACTGAGGCCAACATAGGGCACTTGGCATTCGCACTGTCTTTTTCCGATGTCTTATGGATATCATAATCTAAACAGGATGGCTCCCACTGTATCTTGAATCTTTCCTCAAACCATAAAAGAAGAATTAGTCAGGATTAATCTCACCGTATAATACTTGCTTAACCTTTCGGCCAGGCTGGTGTTGGTATTTCGAGGGAGGTTTTCCAACACTTTCGCGAAATTCCTTAATTACATATGTTAGTGTTATATTTCCTAGAGGCCATTATTGTATCATACTGGTTTGTATATTACATATTGGAAGCTTGGGATATACACAGATATAGTAACAGTCTTGCTCGAAATGGTAGTATGCTACCTGGTTTGTTTCTATCTCAATATGTGCATGCGTTTCTTTTAGCATATCGCTTATACATATTGGTAGATCCCTTCTGATCTTTGCTTGATTACCAGCGTTGTGATGGCAGTCACACTTGTGGGGGTTGTGTAGTCTATAATCACATCCTATACAGGTCCCTAGTCGTAGGATTATCGAGTCGTAGGATTATCGAGACGAGGCATCGATACTCCAGAGTAGACTAGTATACACGCTTCTCATCCCAGCAGGGGAGATGGTCTATCCCACAACCATTAGTACGTCATACTGGAGATAGTATGCAGGTGCTCATTGGGTTATGAGTACGTACACTGGACAGTACTCGTAGGGAACTGCTGGTGAGTATTATACCTATCGTCAGGTGGCGGTTCCTAGGTGACATGAGTACAGCTTAGTCCGTCGACTTGACACTGCTACTTCGCCTCGAGTGTGTTCCTACTGTTCTTAGATTACTACCCTACCATGGCTCAAAAGAGTCATGAAAACAGGTAGTAGTTGGGTGCAGTCCCGAAGCACTTGGAGGCAATGGCAGTTAGATAGGATTCGTCTCTCCCGGTATTGGGGGTTGATATCGCACTGTGTTCAGAAAGCCATTACACAAAGTCCTTGGCCAAGGCAAGCGAGATTTACTGGTAGGTACTCCAGTAGTTTCTCAGGGTTTTTTGGGCTACACTCCGACGCGACTTATTGCGCTATTAGGGGTCTGACGATTACCGTCCCTAGGCCTGATATGCGATACTCTTAGACAAATAGACAGGACTGTACGGAGATTGTCACAGATAGGCTCAGTAAGAGTTCGGATGAGTTTGCTTATCGGTCTTCTTATCGACAGATACCTGGGTAGCCGTTACGTCCAGCTAGTACCGCTGACGTGTGTTAGTTATATGTATGCCCTAGAAGCCATTATTGTACATGATTGTATATTATAATGGATGCTTGGACATATATAGGGAAGACTTTCTTGCTTGACATGATAGTATGCTATCTGGTTGCTCTTTATCTTAACATGTACACTTGTATCATTATACTGTCTCTCCGTTACATGTTGATAAAGCCCTTAGGATGTAGACTTGACTACCAGGATTATAATGCAGATCATACTAATGGGGCCAGGGTAGTCTACAAGTACATCCTTTAATTTTTCATAGTCGAGAGAGTATCGAGACAGGGCATCGATATTACAGAGCAGACTAGTGTGTACGTTTCTTGATCCTGTATGGGGCGATGGATAATCCTACATCCATTAGTGTTTGACATCAAAAATTATACACATGTGCTCATTGGAGAATGGGTACACCGAACAGGACTCGCCGAGAACTCCTGTATGGTATTATACCTATCGTCAGATAGCAGTTCTCTGGTGACACCGGTATAGGTTAGTCTGTTGACCCGAGATCATTATAGAGTCTTGTGTGATTCACACTGTGCTTTGATTTCCTCCCTACCACGCTCAAGAGAGCGTGCAAACAGGTGGATTTTGGGTACAGTCCCGAGTCACATGGAGGCAATGAGCGATAGGAGGGTTTTTTTCTCTCCCGGTATTAAGGGTTGATATTGCGTTATGCTCGATTGGTTATAACAGAAAGTCCCTGGCCAGAGCTGATGATGAGATTTACTGGTAAATGTTATCAGTAGTTTCTCGACCCGTTATGAGCCTTACATCGGCATGACTTATCAATTTATTGGGGTCTGACGTTTATCACCCCCAGACTCGATATGCGACATATCAGACGAAGAGACCGGACTGTACGGTAGTGTTACTAACTGGATTCACGGGAGTTTGGACAAGCTTGCTTGTTGATCTTCTGATCGCTCTATACCTGGGTAGCCGTTATGTCCAGCTAGTACCGCTGACGGCTTGTGGGTGACTGATATGATCATTACCTACTGCTGGCGTATTGACGAGTCATTAGAGTCCTACACAGAGCTTTCCCAGCTCAAGCGAAACGAAGTAGGGCACATATGTGATATGCGCGGGACCGAGATTAATACGTGTATGTGATACATTATTCTAATCTCGCGATATAGGTTATATGTGATATAACCGGATTATTGAATCAAGTGTTGATTCAATAATTTGTTATATGTATATTTGATATACATATAAATGATATTAGTCGGTTGTATGTGATATAGCCGGATTATTAAATCAAGTGTTGATTTATTAATTTAATATATAATTATATATTTGATATATTAATATATATTAACTAATATTAGCTCACTTAAGAATTCCTTTTCTACATATACATATAAATATATATGAGATATATATTAATGTATTTACAATTGTGTCATGCTAAATGATACATTGGACATGGGTGTATGAGACTCATTTGGGTGTATGAGACTTATTTGGGTGTCATGCTAAATGATACACCCATGTTCAAAATTAGGTGGAAAATGCCATGGCTTAAGTTGCTTGTGGAAGCGTGTAGAAGCCTTGACTTAGTCCACTAATTTTTTTTACTCTAGATATTTATTAATCCAACCATTATTTTTAGCCATGGTTAAATCTCTACAAATATCAATTGAGATATTTTCTCACCCAAGGGTTCACACTTGATCATCTTCTTCATCTCATTTTTCTTCTCTAGCTTTTGATGAGGTGAAGAAAGAAAGAGAGAAAATTAATTCTAAAGTGAGCAAAATTCATACTTCATCAATCTATATAAAACTAGCCATCTAGTATAGGTTGTTTGCTTCACTAATTCCTCAATTAGTGAAGATGTAGCTTGAGTTAGAGATTCCTCAAGATAGATCATTTTTGGCCCCGAAAATCCTTAAGCAAGCTCGGTCCTTTCACCTAGTGGAGCCTAAGAAGAGTTCGGGGGACTACTACTTGGAGCTAAGGGACTACTACACGGAGCTTTAGAAGTGAAGGACTGGTCTACAAAGGTTGTATTCCTTGTTCACATAGTGTAAAGTTTGTTAACATGCTTTATAAAACCCTAATTCTCTAGTTCAATTCTAGGTTTGTGTTACTTAGCACTCTAGATTTTTTTAAATTGCATATTTGATACTTGCTAAAACCTAATAGTCGTGCTAAGAAACTCCAACAACGTGCTTATGGTTAAACCCACTGCCAGCGTATTGTCGAGTCTTTAGAGTCCCACACAGAGGGTTTCCCTGCATCGGGCAAAAGATTTAAAGGCCGTATGGTTTTACGGCAGGGCTTCGATCATATACGTATACTTGTGCACGTATGATGTTCGGGAGGATAATACTAGTGGGTTTTGGTTTAAGCTTGATTTTAGTATTATCTTGATGGATTATTTTTGTCTTTTTGTATTCGTATTTTTCGGAATACGGATACGAGTATGTATATATGGATGAGGGGCTTTCTCGTAATTTACTCAAGATTGCTTCTAGAAGAAGACACCTCATTAGAGTTTTTAATCTTTTGATTAAAAGATTAATGAGGTGGAGGAAATGAGGTGGAGGTTTACATTGAATGAGGCATGGCTACTTGGTGACTCATGTGGTGACTCATGGCATGATTCACTAGATGACTCACTCTTCAGATATTTTTTGAAGTATGCTTGATATTTTGTGAGATATTTTATCTCATCAATAATTGTATGCTTCATTATTCATCACAAATATAAAGCCATCTCATTCTAATGTTTTTTCTACACTAGCTTTTCCTCAAGCTCCTTCTTCTTCCTTTAACCCTAAATCTCTCACGTGTTGAGAATTCTAGGGTATTTATAGACAAAGTAATTCATCTACACTCTCTACATCATCTAGGACATCTAGTTTAGCGAACTAGATGCCGTAGTTACCTCGGATTTGAGGTTGGAGCTCGGACTATAGACTCTCTAGTGGATCGTCTTTGACTCGAGGAGGCCTACGAGGTTGCGTCGATCCGTTACGATCCTTAGAGCTTATCACGAGGTGGAGGACAGCGACAAGAAGACCCGAAGGACATGGTAACGTGAGGTATAACTTCCTATCTGAGCAGTTAACCTCATACAGTTTTGTTAGTTAGGTTTTAGCATCGATCCTGGAGTTCAAGTCGGTGTTGCGACACCCATAAAAATCGTTTTTTACGTATTCCTTCTCCTCGCGAACTCGCGGGGTGCATGACATCAACTTACAGTGGTATCAGAGAATGTGTAAAACTACGAAACCAAAATAACTCCGAAACATGAAACTAAGAATCCAAGTTTTTGTTAAATTTTTTCGAGGCTCTAAATTTTTTTTAAACAATTGCAGAGTGCTCTATTTGTTGTGAGATGAACACCTAACAAAAACAAGAGCTTTCCACCGGTTTTTGGCCGGCCAAACCCTTAAAATCCTGGCCCCACCGGTTTTCTTATGTGGGAATGCCTCTGGTTTTGTTCTGTGTTCTAATTGCTTGGATTTAGGGTTTCAAGTGGCGTTTGATTTTGCCAATTTTGTTTATACTGTTAATTCTCTGCTGTGGCACTACGGAGTATTTCGAAGTCGCAGTTTTAACGTCGTTTAACATGTTTCAGTTGTTATATGTGTTTCGAAATATCCGCTAATCGCTATACGTCGATTAGTGGGGTTGCATATATCTGTGTTGCTGCTATGTTGGTTTGTGTATATGGAATATTGGATCGTCGATGATGAATAGCCGGGGATGTGAGAAGAGTGTTATCTTTCCTTCATTCGTTGTAAATTGTAATGTGATGTAATATTATTTTGCGGGGCACATCTGGATTGAGGTTGTAGCCACCATTGTATTATTTCTTTTACTGTTTATTGTTTCTAGGATAGCCCTAAAGTAGGGTGCACAAACTACCGGGTTCTTTGAAGTGACGAGTGGCCTACTCATTTTACTGAAGGAGGTTGCTTCATTTCGGGAATTTGGCGGGTAGTTTGCCGCATCCATAGGGGTCTAAGGTGGGGTTTTGCTATTCATCACGACCGTGGAATCCGTCTTTCGTTACAGCCTTAAACGAAACGCGGAATTCCTAGTATATCCAATATGTTCATCTGTGATCTGGAATGCCTATTATTGTATGAGACGAATGGTTATTATATATATATATATATATATATTATATATATATATAGTAGACGTTGCTTATGTTTTGCACCCGCGCTAGTCCAGCCCCCGCTCTGGCGTTAGTTAAGCAACCTAACGGTGTCAGACGAGGCCCGGTGGCGAATGCGGATGGCATAAGTGGACGTGGTATTTTCGTTTCTCTCTGTGATGATAGGTGTAAATGATGGGACCACATTAGATTAATGCAAAGAAAATAAACCAAAACTGAATCGTTGGAACAATTTCAAAACCAATTGGTTTTTTCAAAAAAGAAACTTTTAAATGCGGAGCTTGAACCACTCCTTTAAAAGCTATCAGATTCCTTCAATTAAATCAAGTTCGTTACGTTCACGGTTTCGCCAAAACCAGCCGTAGTCCTCCGTCATTTTAGTTTAATATTCAGTAGTATTCAAGTTATGTATTTTGACTTTCGACAAGGCATAGTGATTGGTAGCTGCTGGATATTCATCTGTAGCATAGATAGATGCATTGGTTTGGGGCAGTCGTACTACTATTTTGGCCTTCGTCAAGGGTATGTACGGGTGGGTTCAAATTAACCTGGACAATGACGGGTAAAACTTGATATATGACTTATGATATGTTGGCCTTCGTCAACATCATAAGAGCATGGGGCAAAAATCCACATCGGGAGTTTCTAAAGAAACTTAAACTTGCTAGTGTTACATACCATTTGGAGTGTGATAATTTTGGTAGGATTCCTTCAAGATTATCACACAATGATATTTTGATCCCGATCCTACTGTGAGTATCCGCTACACCTCGGAAGATTTTTCACTAAACAGTCAATGCTATAAACCAAGTAGGTGTCTAGAACGGTGTTAGCGGAGTTACGCCTCCAGGGAAAAGAGATTATGTAATTAAGGAACTTCGTAAAAATGTTGGAAAACCTCTCTCAAAATACCAACACTAGTCTGGCCTAAAGATTAAGCAAATATTGTACGGTGAGATTAATCCTGACTAATTCTTCTTTTATGGTTTGAGGAAGGATTCGAGATACAGTGGGAGACATCATGTTTAGATAAACTAAAAACCAATCTAAACTTGCAAGAGTATCATACTGAGTGTTTTCTTCTCTCTCTCATAATTGCAACGACCAGGTGACCAAGATTAGGTTACAGCTAGATAATAAAATGTCTGAGTTATACATTATTGACTGCCAAAGGTTTATCCAGATGTCCATTACCTATGACAAGCTGGACCACCTCATTACTACTCAAGCCCCCGCCGTTCCAGGTCCAGATTCCACCGTCGTGGATAATGATATCCGTAAGATATAGGAAAAAGACAGTGTGAATGCCAAGTGTCTCATGTTGGCCTCAGTAGATGGTGCAAAATAGCGGCAGTATGAGAAGTTGGACTTAGTTTCCATCTTCCACCGTAATAAAGATTTATATAGAGAGCAATCTCGTATCGCAAAATATGAGACCTCGAAGGAATTGATTTAAGCGAGGTTGGCTGTCGGGTTATCTGTAGGCTACCACGTCCCTACAATGATCAGCTGTATTAAACAGCTCACGGACCTAGGGCCCATAATGGAGAACGAGTCATATGCTGACTTGATTCTACAGTCCCTACCTTCTACTTACGCCCATGGAAAGAAAGTTATACTTATAGTTGAGGGCACCCTGAAGGAAACCAGGGAGACACCCGCTCTGCTTATTGGGGAATCTTCCTCTTCTGGATCCAAGGCGAAAGCCAAAGGTGAGAAGAAGAAGACCTCCACAAAGCCGATAGACGGTGTCACTAAGGTAGAAGGAAAGGGCAGGGAAAAAGTTTCGGGGCTAACAGGAGGGAAGGAGGGATGTTTCTTTTGTCATGGGAATGGGCATTAGCAGAATGAATGCAGGGCTTGGAAAGTCAGAATCCAGGATCCGAAACACGTTGTGGCTTCGGCTTCGGGTGTGTTTGTGATTGAAAATTGTATGTCAATTAACTCTATTTCTTGGGTACTAGATACCGGATCAGGATCTTATATTTGTAATTCATTACAGGCTTTGAGAAACCGAAGAGTTATCAGGACAGGTGATATGACTCTCGGGGTTTCTAACGGAATGAGCGTGGACGTTGTATCCGTAGGGGAATATCGCCTAGGATTAACAAGTGGGCAGATATTGGTTTTACGTAACTGTTTGTATGTACCTAGTCTAGCTTGTAATATCATATCTGTATCTTTACTTTCTAAAGAAGGATATGATTTTATATTTGTAACCGATGTGGTCCACATCCACCTTAAACATGGTTTGATTGGGTCAGGTACACTAGAAGACGGTATATACGTGTTAAATCAAGCTCAGGTTTTCAACGTCCAGAACATACTTAAAAGAAAGTCTCCAGAATTAAATAAGGCTTTGTTATGGTATTGTAGACTGGGTCATATCTATAAAACACGATTGACGAAATTACATAGAGAGGGATATTTGGATCCGTTCGAATATCAGTCTTATGCAACTTGACAATCTTGTCTTATAGGAAAGATGATAAAGACTCCGTTCACTAGACACAGAGTAAGAGTGAGCGAGCTCTTAGGACTCATACATAGCAATGTATGTGGTCCAATGTCTATACATGCACGAAGTGGTTATTCCTATTTCATTACTTTTACGGATGATTTCTCTAGGTATGGACATGTCTTCTTAATGAAATATAAATCCGAGACCTTTGAGAAATTCCGGGAATATAAAAATGAAGTGGAAAAATAAATAGGCAAAAGTATCAAGACACTGAGATCTGATCGAGGTGATGATTACTTAAGTGTTGAGTTCCTGGGTTATTTAAAAGAGAATAGAATTCTCTCTCAGCTTACTCCTCCATACACACCTCAACACAACGGTGTATCGAAAAGGCGGAACAGAACCCTATTGGATATGGTACGTTCCATGATGAGTAACGCTGAGTTGCTGCGATCCTTCTGGGGTTATACACTAGAATCAGCTGCATATCTTTTGAATAAGATTCCTACCAAGACTGTGCCTACCACACCATATCAGATGTGGAGTGGGAAGAAATCCTATCTTCGGTATCTGAAGATATAAAGATGTCCAGCTTTTATAAAATAGCAGCATACGGAGAAGCTCAAGGCACGCTCAGTACTGTGTAAGTTTGTGGGATACCCAAAGAGCTCCGGGGGTATCTTTTCTATTACGCAGAGAAACAAAAGGTTTTTATTTCTCGTCATGCCCACTTTTTGGAAAATCAATTTTTAGAAAAAGAAACTAGTGGGTGTTCTCCTCCGAATACAGAGACACGACCGCGCAGGTTCGTCTTACCTGAATTTGGGGGCAGATGCTATTTTGGTTGTATCCGATCACCTCTCCGAAGATGCCAAGTTGATTTATGGCACTGTGTATCGGAGGTTTAGACAGATGCGGCCGTTGTAGTAGACTTCGTCAGATTCCCTCTCATTTGAGGGGTTTTTGATTGTGGGGACGCTCTTCCCTGCAGTCGCAAGCCCCTGCAGTTAATTACGCTACCGCATCGCGGTAACAACTTTCTCCTTCTCCAGATGGTCACTTCGTGTCGTGTGCGTTTGTTTTCTTTTTGGCTGCCCGTGGATTGTATACGGAGACTAATTTATGTTGTCGCCTGTAGGGCGTGGATTAGTCCAAATCCGTATTTTCTTAGATTTGAGTTTTGGTTTGGGTTTAAGGATCGTTAATCTCATTTGAGACTAAGATTAACTTAAACGTTTGTTAAGGATACGTTAGACTAATTTTAGACTAAGATCAACTTGACAATTTGTTAAGGATACGTTAGTCTAATTTTAGACTAAGGTCTACTTAACAGGATCATTTAGATTCAACAAAAGAGCATTTGGGCCCTATTGTTTTAGTTTCGGGACTTTGCGGTCCAGTTTAAAGACGTCATAGTCTGTAAAGTGTAAGGACATCATAGTCCATGAGTTTAAGGACCCCACAGTCCGTAAAGTTTAAGGACATCATAGTCCGTGAGTTTAAGGACCTCAAGAGGAGTGAAAAGATGTACCCTTGAATCAATGTTGGTTGGGAGATATGTAGTCCAATTTGGGACTAAGATCAAAGATTTATGAGCATATGAGCTCAATTAATCTGAAGTAGGGTTCTTTGGCCACTTTGGGCTCGACCCATTTAGTAAAAATGTTAAACATTTAACAATACCGAGCATTGGTTTGAGTTCTGACAGCCTTTTTGTCTTTTATTGAGTGCTTAGCACTTATCATAGCTCTGGGGCTTTATCATTTAAAGAACAATTTATGTTCTCTCAACGCACATGTGACGACCACGTGGCGCGCTTGGCGCTGAGCGCCAGATCACGAGCGCAGAGCGCTTCTGTTAAAGTAGCGCACACGTGAGGAGCACGTAGCGCGCTTGGCGCTACATGCCAGATCCTGAGCGCTAGGCGCTTCTGGTGAAATAGCGCACACGTGAGGAACACGTGGCGCACTTGGCGATGTGCGCCAGACAATGTGCGCAGTTCACTTCTTTAAATTTGGAGCGCTAAGGCTCTGCAGCGCTATGTGCTAGGTTTGGAGCGTTGAGACGCTCTTTTTAAACTTGGAGCGCTGTGCGCTAGATTTGGAGCGCTGTGGCGCTTCTTTAAACTGGAGCGCTAAGGCACTTTTTTTTAAGCAGTTTTACGCTCTGAGAATTAAATTTTCTCTTTATAAGAGACTTTGTCTCATGAATCTAAGAACAAAGTTCTTATTTTATAGGAGATGTTTCAATCTCTTATGTTCTTGGTGAAAGGCTTTGCCTTTATGGATCTGTGATCTGAAGATAATTGAATTATTCTTTCCCCCTTTTATAATTAGATGTTATTATCTCTTTTGTGAAAGACAATTTGTCTTAAAGATTTATGATCTAGCATAAGAACTAAGTTCTTTTCCTGGTGAGATTTTTTTATCTCTCTGTTTTTACCTTGAAGAAATTCTTCTTCTGCTAAGAGTTTTGCTCTTCTCTCTGAGCTTTCTCAAATTTTATTGGAGGGGCCGTCTATGTGAGACTTGAAGTCTTGGGGCCTTTATATAGGGCAAGCTGATTTGTTAAATCAGTTGAAGAGATCTTTTCTCTAATTGATTTGGGGATTTCCCCAACGTTGGATTTTTGATCCTAGGGCTTCTGATTTACAGATGGCAATCTTCTTATTTTTAACAAGATTGGGAAATCTTTCCCCACACAGAATTTATTCTGTATTTTAGTGATTTTTAATCACCATTGGATCATTGATCCGGCGGTGCTCTGATTTACAGAGCAAAATCTTTTTGTTTGGAAAGATTCTGAAGAATGTTTTCTCAACAGAATTTTATTCTGGTAACTTAAAGATTTATCATCTTTGTTGGATCTTTGATCCAACGGTGGGTAACATTTAGTTCTAGCGCTAGCGCACTCGTACTTTGCACGTGAGCGCTACTTCAGAGCGCGGGCGCTCTTAGCGCTAGCACACCCGTGCTCTGCACGTGGGCGCTGCTTCAGAGCGCTGGCACACCCGTGCTCTGCACGTGAGCGTTGCTTGCTGGCGCTTCTATGAAGTGCTGCTTGCTGGCGCTTCGATGAAGCGCTGCTTCATTTCAAATTTTGAAAATTTGAATAGAGGTTTACTCTGATTGGGGGAAACAAATGCCCCCCACCGTTGCGCTCACGTGGCTCACACATGAGTGCAGCAGTAGCAGCATCTGCGCCCTTAGATCAACTTAGAAGTTGAAACGGCTCTCAGTATTTATAAATAGGACCTTTGGCCCTTTGAGATGATCTCTGTTCATCTTCTTACTTTTTTCTGAGAATTATTTCTCCTTCAGAGCATAGCTCTTCGTCATAAGACTTTTCTTAGGGACAGAACTCTGTTAAAAATTTAGGTAAAGATTAAATCTTTTTAGGGTTTCACCCATTAACAGCGCTTTGCTCTTTTCAAATCATATAGATTTTTAGGGTTTCTCAATAGAGCTTTACTCTTCATAGATCTAAAGAGATCTTTCTTAGGGTTTCTTAACCCATTAACAGAGCTTTGCTCTTTTCAAATCATATAGAATTGTTAATCTTTCATGAAAACTCTTAGAATTTGTTCTTAGATCTTGAAGATCTCAGAATTTTTTGATTCATTAAAAAAACTTTGCTTTAAGTTTTCTGATGGGTTATTCCATCTTTTTACAAAGCATGGCTCTTCCAGATTTTTCTTGAGGAATTTTATTCCTTTCATCATCAAAGCTGACAGATGTCACTCTATTGTAAAGCGCTGCTCTCAATGGGAGATTTACTCCTTGGCCCGAGGGGCCCTCATTAAATGAGAATCCTTTGAGAATTTCCTCATTTAATGACAGTCTCATCAAATGATGAGACTGTTTTATTAATAATGAGTTATCATTTAGATTATGTAGGCCCTCTCCCGGATCCTTTTCTACTGCATTGCAGTGCGGTACGAATTTAAAGTACCAAGTACCGAACTTGACTTGTAGCATTGACGGCTAACTTTGTTTTATTTTGCGTAGGTACCATGTCTTTCGATACTTTGTTTTCCTTTGTCCGTTCAGAAATTGAGTTCCCTGCAGCGCCAGTAGACCAAGAAGTTTTCGCACTGATCAAGGATCACGACCCAGAGCGGAAGAATCTCCATTTATGGGGAACATGGTACAACCAGATCATCATGGATCGGCGCAGCTTCTCTTGCGCAACACCTTCAGAGCCCTTTTCGGCGATTCATTATGCTGACGTACCCCCGGTGAACTATGCCGTGGAGGTGGTTAATTGGACTTCAGAGGGTTGCCTTCAGCCCTCTATGGCTGCAATACCTTTACAGCCGCCGATGGCTTTGGACATTCTAGGGTGGCATATATGCCAGGGTGAGTCGCGTCCTTGGGGACAACCATACAACATAGGCTTGACTCCCCGTCACTCAGCTGGATATCTGCAGTGGGCCCGATACATCTTATCGGCAAAGAAGTCAGAGCTGCTGAGGCTCGGGTTGTACCCCGCGATCTATGCTTCTCTGTTCCAGTATTCCACACCTCCAGCATAGTGGGTCAAAACCTTTTTGGAACAATGGAACGTTCCAACTCACACCTTTCTTATGCTAGATCGGGAAGTTTCCATCTCTTTGGAGGAGTTTGCGGATATCTCCGGCTTGCCTGTCAGAGGGGAGCATTATGAGGAGATCTTGCCCCCTGACGAGTATATTTTCGCTACCCGACTGGTGATGACGGGTCTAACCCCAGAGAATGCCATTCAGTACCGATTCCCCAGCTTGATCAAGGTGTTAAACATTTATGAGGGCTTATTTCTTGAATCTGGAAGCCATGGGGTTAGCTTTGCGAACTTCATCGCCCGTTTTCTCCGCCCAGAAGCTTTATCGCAACAAGGTGAAAGGTTTGCCGAACTTGATGATCCTTTCGGTTTTGGCTTGGATAGCCGGCCGATAACGGAAGTCGATCAAAAGAGTTTCTTCCTTCCAAACGTCACGGTCGTCCCCTTTTCAGAAATCGCCGCTGAGGACATCGATAAATAAGCGTTCTTTTTAGGGTTCCTTGGTTTGTGGTTAAGATGGTTCGCGCTTCCCATGCACCCTCGCTACATGAGGCCGTCTGTCTGTTACCCAGCTCATCGGATGGTTGAAGGGAAACAGGTCGCTGTTGGGATTGCCGGGCTGGCACATTTGTATCACGACCTTAGCTTGGCGGCTGACACTACTCAACCAGGGGTGCAGCTCGTGAACTTCCCGATGCATTATTTTACTTCATGGCTCGAGATGCATGTGCTTGGTGCTTTTGGAATGCACAAGTGGCCCCATTTCTATGAAACTTGCAATTTTCCACGGATCATGCGACTGGTCGATGCTTCCACTATGGAGCTAAGTCAGCGAGATGCTCAGGGTGTGATTCTTCTCCCGCGTACAGTAGGGGATGGCATGACCTTTGTTGATAAGGTCATGACCATCGGTAAGGAATCCTCTAAGATGGTGCAGCCGCTGCAGGACACCTTTAAGGACGGAGCTTCTACCTTGAAAGCTCGGGAGATTCTCCATTTGTACTCGATCAGGACGGGCTACTTGGTGTTTAGGCAGAACGACTCGGCTTTGTTCATGAGATATAACCCCCACCATTTTGCCCAGCAATCAAGTTATAATCAGGGCGTCCCGCTCGAGACATTCTTGGCAGAACCGGTTAATACTGAAGAGGGCATCCGGAGCGCTTTGCACCACTTCATGCGCCTAAACACAGGGTCCAATTTCTTCATTAGTGAGCCAAGTTGTGTTCCGAAAGCCCTGAACGTATACGTGGGGTGGTATCAATATGCGATGGGTGCTATTATCAAAGAGGAGAAGCGACCGTTGCTTGATCGCAAGGGTGCAGCCCCGGCTGGTAATCCGACCGTTCCCCTAAAGCAGCAGACCATCGTTCATCCTCCCTTGAGAGTGGCTGGTGCGATAGTGGTCCCGCGCGCCATATCTGAGCTTCCCCTTCCTTGTGG
Organism: Agapanthus africanus; assembly: GCA_030015575.1. Classification (NCBI taxonomy): domain Eukaryota; kingdom Viridiplantae; phylum Streptophyta; class Magnoliopsida; order Asparagales; family Amaryllidaceae; genus Agapanthus; species Agapanthus africanus. Next base: position 830,048,531 of record JASDDO010000024.1, on the reverse strand, counting down.
TCCCATGAAAGCGGTAGCAGTGGCGTCTCCCGAGTCTGGCGTGGGTTCGGAGATCGGGACTCGTCGTCCAAAGGCGCCCACCAAGCGTAAACTTGTGCTAGCGGCTACCGGCACTCGCTCGCAGAAGAGAAAGAAGTCAATACTCTCTGCAGATGTTGTATTCGGCCAGGAGCCTTATGCTCCTTACAGCAAGGGCATAAGTGAATACGGGACCAATGAAGGCTTATTCATGGCGCCGGATGATACTGATCTAGAGGCTGCCATTGCAGCTTCCGAGCGATTAGCTAGCCACCAAGTAGGACTGGTCACCCTTGCACAGTCAGGTAGACTTCAATCGTATCTTTTCGCTGTTACAATTTTATTATCATACTTTGACCGACACTTCTTCTTCAACAGGCATCTCCACTGCAGAAGCTCTCGCAGCTTCTCTCAAGACTTTTGAAGAGGAGGAAAGGCTTCGTGCTTCCTTGGGCATTGGTACATTTCGGCTTACTGTGCCTTCATTTCTATTTTTATGGGTAAACTAACTCTTCTTTTGCATCTTATTGCAGGGACTACCTTGACTCAGGTTATCCCAAGTGCAGTGCCGATCACGAGTGGTGACACGGCGACGCTCCCAAGGCCGGCTGCCGAAGTCCCAGCTCCCCTAGTATTGCCGAAAGAAGTTTCGCTCAAACAGCCGATGACGGACACCATAGAGGCTCCAGAGGCAGAACTTGGCTCAGACGATGACATCTCCTTAACGGAGGTTTTGAGGAGGTCACTTCTCTCTACCAAGGCCGATAAGAAACGTATAAAGCGCGCAACTAAGGAACATGATGCCGCTTTGGCTATAGGTGCAGGCTCAAGCGCTATTCCATCTGTCACTATTTCCTCTGAAGATGCTCCAGCCGCCTTGTCTACCGTTCATAGACAGGTTTTGCGCGCGGCTCGGGAGGCAATCGAAAGGTCGCCTCAAGGTAACGTAACACTGGGTCCTTTTATTGGAGTTTGATCTTCAGATTCTTATATATCGTATCCTGCAGGGCTAAGTCTTAGCGATGAGGCAGCAGGTGAGATAACGGCAACCGCTGAGCTTGAAATGGCTACTCTCTCCTAGGAGTCCGGGACTGCTCCAATTGCCGCTCTTTCCCTTTGCGGTTCCCTGCCATCGCCCGGCATTGCGAGTGCCACGACGGCTCTCGTAGAAACGTGGGATGAAGCCACTGGTGCCGAAACTTTCCCCCCAAATGAGACCGAAGAAGTCGCGTCGCTTGGTGATGCTTCTGTCGCGGTTTTGGCTGATGACCAGTTTGGTAGGTCTCAGATTGCTGCATTCTTTTCGTTTTGTAATCCCTTTGGGTCCCTTCTGATGACATTTTGTTCCTTTCGAGTATAAGTGTGGTGAGCGTTGAGGTTGTGCCATCTGAAGAAGCATCACCAGCTGCCGCTCTGACGGTCGCTGTCCCTTCGTCTCCTCTTAAATCCTCTCAAATGCTGGAAGGTATGGGTTTGCGATTAATTTAGATCGAGGACAGCATCTTTCGTGTACTGACCATGTATCATCATAACCTTGTAGGAGTTCTCTTTGATCATTTATATCAAGTGTTGGACCCGCACTTCTCCTTCCAGTCGGAAATTAGTCTGGCTGCTGGTGCCGGTGAGTATCTTTTCTAACCACGTCTTTTCTTTTCTTTAACGGATGACCCTGCCGTTGCTAACTATAAACTGATTACAGCACTACAAATTGAAGGAGGGGACGAAAGAATTGTCGCGCAACCAGTACTCCCAGCTTTGCCCCCTGTTGCAGCCGGTATAGTAGACTCTATTGTTCGTGTATTCTTTTTATTTCTTGACCCGACATCTGACTATGATTTGTTTTGCAGCGGTCGCACCGACTCCAGCTCCCTTCGAGTCTCGAATTCCAATGTCGGCAGGGCCCTTTGTTAAACGCCCATCTTCCAGGGGTGCCGCGAACAGCCTGGGAATGTTAAGTAAGTTCGTCAAGGATCTTGAGGCCAAGGCTTTCGCATCTGCTGCGGATTTTGCTGCTGAGGTTAATCTCATGCTAGCGATGCTTGCGAACTTCCACAGCGAGAGTGTCGTCGAGTCTTGGGTTAATTACTGTAGGAAGATCGAGGCATGTCTTTATAAGATTGAGCTCAAGCGTCCTGCTCCGGAAATGTTGGCTTTGAACTCCCAGCGGGCTGCATGGGTTGAGCAGAGCGTGCCCTTCCTCCACCATTTTGAACAAGAAGCGACCTTGAGGCGGAAGGAACGCGAGGAGGCTTCAGGTGAAACTGCCCGGCTGCGCGCCCAAGTTGAAGCTAATGCCGGGAAACTGAGAGCCGTTTTTGACAATTTTCAGCGATGCATTTCGGACGGGCTGGCATTGAGGCGAAAGCTCGACTTCATTGAGCGGGTTGCGCAGAGTCGTTAAGCTACCTAACGGGAAGTCGACGAGAAGGTTTCATCGTGTTTGCAGCAATGGGATCGAGTCGAAGCGGAGCTGGCCGCAGCGGCTAACCATGAAAAGGAGTTGAGAGGAGTGCGCGAGCAACTTGCTGACTTATGGAAAATGCCTCCTTCTCAGTAGCTGCCTTTATATCAATTAACATTTGTAATCTTTGAATAACATGTATCCATTTTTCATTCTTTTATATGATTTGTCTTGTACTCAATTGAATTCATGAATAAAAGATACGCATTTTTTATCTCCCACTGTCGCTTTCTTCTCTTTGTTGTGTTGTCGCCATCCGATTTTAGCAAGTGTGGCCTGTCGATAGTATGTAGCTGTCCATTTTGGACTCTTTGCAGGGTGGTGATGGCTTAGGAAACAGGGTTAGGATATGCCACCTAAGACTTTTCAACTTTATGAGCCGTGAGGGTCTCACAAAGAATTTTCTTCCTACGAGTCGAGAGGATCTCGTAGATGTATTTTCTCCTTAGGAATCGTGAGGATTCCTAAATGTGTTTTTTCTCTTGAGAGTCGTAAGGACCTCACAAGGAAATTTTCTTCCTTACAAGTCGAGAGGACTCGTAAGTGATTGATAAGTTGACCTGCTCCCAAATCAAAGCATTGCTTTGACGGGGAGGTCGAGGGTTGACTTTGGTCATTTTCCACGGGGTCAAGATTGACTTTGGCCGTGTTCCACGGGGTCGGGGGGTTGACTTTAGCCATATGGGGTCAGGATTGACTTTATCCATACAGGGTTAGGGGTTGACTTTGGCCATATGGGGGTCAGGATTGACTTTAGCCATACGGGGTCAGGGGTTGACTTTGGCCATATGGGGGTCAGGATTGACTTTAGCCATACGAGGTCAGGGGTTGACTTTGGCCATACGGGGTCACGATTGATTTTAGCCGTACGGGGTCAGGATTTACTTTAGCCGTACGGGTCAGGATTGAATTTTGCCGTACGGGATCAGGATTGACTTTAGCCGTATGGGGTCAGGATTGACTTTAGCCATACGGGATCAGGATTGACTTTAGCTATACAGGGTCAGGATTGACTCTCGGTTGTATGTGCACTGCCGAGTCCTGAAACTAGGGACTTTGCTATGTCTCCGCTTTGCTGACGTTGCGTCTGATGTAATGAGACAAATGTCGGGGTGGTCTCTAGGTTGTCTGTGAATCGTCGAGATTTGGAACTTAGGACTTTTCCATTACTCCGAGGTTGATTGTCACGTCTGATTCCTGCTGGAATGAGGAGGAATGCTGTTGTGGGTCTCCAGGCTGTAGATGTGGCCGTCGAGACTTGGAACTAGGGACTCTGCCGTGGTTCCAAGGTTGATTATCGCGTCTGAATCCTGCTGGAATAAGGTGGAACGCTATTGTGGGTCTTCAGGCTGTAGATGTGGCCGTCAAGATTTGGAACTAGGGACTCTGCCGTGGCTCCGAGATTGATTGTCACGTCTGAATCTTGCTGGAAAGAGGAGGAACGCTGTTTTGGGTCTCCAGGCAGTAGATGTGGCCGTCGAGACTTGTAACTAGGGACTGTAGGGTTCCTAGGCACACTAGTGAGGTCTCACAAGGCATCGAACATGCCAAATTCAAAAAATCTAGGTGCCGAGAGACCCGACTACGGATCGTTGGCTAGAATTCTAGGCGAAAAAGCTAACTAGTTAACACTTAACTAAGAGATATGGAAATACAACCTTTGTAGATCCGGTCCTCCACCTCCACGGCTCCGAGATGAGGTCATCTCCGCTGTCCAAATCAAATCCGGGCTCTAGCGTCGGCTTCATCGGAGAATGAACGGGCTAGGTCATCGACGACGTGCCGAAGATGATCTACGTCGAGGCATCGCTAAATCAAGCTCCACCTTCACCAAGCCATGAAAACTTATGAAGGAAACACACTCTACTACTTGGCAAGAGGTAGAGGATGAAGAAATAGGAAGTGGGTCGACTTTAGATTTGGATTTCTCACTCTTTTTCATCACTTGCCATTGATGGAGGCAAGCTTTCTTCACTTGAAGCAAGGAAGAAGAAGAAGAATAATATATGATAAGATTATTATATTTGGAAAAGAAAATGAATACTTATCATATTAGAACCATGGTCAAGTGTAGAGAATTAACTAAGGTTAGATTAATGGTTAGGGTTAAAGATGAAGACAAGAATGGTTACAAAGTCAAAGCTTCATGAAGCTTCAACTAAACTCCAAAATTAGCAACCATTCTTTTCTTATCTATTCAAAATAAATAAATAAATAAATAAGTAAGAATAGAAAACCCTAATCATTAGTTTAACCATGGCTTAATCCATTACACTTAACTATAGTTAAACATGTATCATCAAACATGATACAATCAAGTGCACAAAAGTATATCACATATACAATGTGTACAATCCGAGTGAGAAAATCCATTTAAAGTGAACCAATACTAGTTAATGCAAAGTAATATATCAAATATATAATTATGCATTAAATCATTAAATCAACACTTGATTTAACGATCCGGTCATATCGCATATAACCGACTAGTATTCTATGTATCGGCTTATCGAACCAACCCTTGATTCGATAACTAGGTTATATCGCATACAACCTTTCGATACATTCATCGCGAGAATGGAATACGGTATCACATACACGCATTATTCTCGGTCCCGCACATATCTCATATGCGCTCCTATTTCGTTTCGCTTGAGCCAGGAAACCTCTGTGTAGGACTCTAAAGACTCGTCAATACGCCGGCAGCAGGTGATGATCATATCAAGCACCCACAAGCCGCAAGCGGTCTGCTAAACGTAACGGCCACCCGGGTATTGAACGATCTGAAGATCGACGAGCAAGCCCGCTCACACTCCAGTGAATCCGACCAGTAACACTACCGTACAGTCCGGTCTGATCGTCTGATATGTCGCATATCTTGCCTAGGGGTGGTAAACGTCAGACCCCAATAGCTCGATAAGTCGTGTCGATATGAGGTCTATAACTGTTCGAGAAACTACTGGTAACACTTACCAGTAAATCTCAGCAACCCTGGCCAGGGATTTTCTGTTATAGCCAATCGAACACAGCGCAACATCAACCCCCTATACCGGGAGAGACGAATCCCCTCCTATCGCTCATTGCCTCCATGTGACTCGGGACTGTACCCAAAAACCACCGTTTTGCACGCCCTCTTGGACGTGGTAAGATGGAAATCAAAGCACAGTGGGAACCACACAAGACTCTATGACGATCTCGGGTCAACAGACTACTCTGTACCAGTGTCACCAGAGAACTGCCATCTGACGTGAGGTATAATACCATCTGGGAGTTCTCGGCGAGTCCGTCCAGTGTACCCAGTCTCTACTGAGCACCCGTATATCATCTCTGATGTCAAACACCAATGGATATGGGATCATCCATCGCCCATCTGTATGGGTCGAGAAGGTATACGCTAGTTTACTCTGGTATATCGATGCCCCATCTCGATACACCCACGACTAGGGACTTTGAAGGATGTACTTATGGACTACCATGTCCCCACTAGTATGATCCGCATCATAGTCCAGGTAGTCAAGTATAGATCCTAAGGGCTTTACCAACATGTAACAGAGAGACAATCAGTGTACACGTTAAGGTAAAGATCAACCAGATAGCATACTATCATGTCGAGCAAGAAAGTCCTCCCTATATATGTCCCAGCATCCACTACAATATACATCCTATGTATAGTAATGGCCTCTAGGGCATACATATAACTAACAATCTCCCACTTGCACTAGGGCCATCTGATAGCAGTGGTTGTAGTATCTCATACTCAACCATCCCATAAAAGTCTCTCTCTGGGAACAGGCCTTTGTGAGTGGATCCGCTGTGTTGTCCTCTGAGTCTACTCTCCAAACCTCGATCACCCTGGAGATCAAGTATCTCCATGATCAGGTGATACTGCCTTAGAATATGTCTGGATCACTGATGGGACCGGCGTTCCTTGGCATAAGCCACAACTCCATTGTCACACAATGGGAGGAACATAGTTCATCTCATGAACCAATATACACCCAAACACCCTCTTTGGTAGCATCTTAAGTAGCGATGTATCATGCCTTTATCGTCTAGTATGTCACGATATCTAGCTTGGAACTCTTCCAACATACCGTCCCTTTACTGAGGGTAAAGACAATGCCTGCGACTGACACTCAGTCGTCATTATCACCCTGGAACCCTTCCAGTGATTCTCCCCAGGATCAATTGATACTATCTCACTACAACTAGTGAGAATTCTAATATCCATTTAGATCTATCTCATAGATCCAAAACCCAGGATTCAGTAGGTATCATTTTGATCCTATATGGAGAATCATAGTGATAAACGGAGATTGATCGAGCGTAGCATAAGAAACTCTTTTCTTATCAAGAGTATGTCATCCACGTACTCTACGAGGATCACCACCATACTCCCTACTACCTTTTTGTATATACAAGGTTCATCTACCATTTTGATGATGTGAAACTCTTTGACCGCATCATCAAAACAGATGTTCCAACTCCGCGATGCCTGCTTTATCCTATAAAGCATCTTGCACACGTTTCCGCTGCTCCCACTATCTACGAAGCCCTCTGGCTGTGTACTTATAGACGCTCTTTTCTAAATCATCATTTAGAAAAGCAGTCAAGACACCCAACCACCAGATATCGCAGTCATGGTATGTAGCCGTGGCAAGTAGGATCTGGATGGACTTAAGCATAGTCACTTGAAAAGGTTTCATCATGATCCACGCCTGGTCGATGACGAAAAGCTTTAACAAGTCTAGCTTTGAAAGTCTCAACTTTTCCATGTACACCAAGTAATCTTCTCAAGATATACTTGCTCCTGATGGGGATTTAACCCTTCAGATATAGCAACTAAAGTCCATACTTTGTTGGTGTATAAGGATTCCATCTCAGATCGCTAAACATCCAGCCATTCTTACAGAGTCATACTCTTGATGGCCAGCTCGAAACTAGTTGGGTCATCATCTCATGATGCAATCCTCGCTCCCACTGTCATAGAGAAACAGAAGTATCTCTCAGGTGGGTGAGGAACCCTACTAGATCGGCGGAGAGGCTGAAGTTCGTTGGTAACCATCGAATCCTTTGGTTCTTTCAAATTATCAGCTGCAGTTTGTATAGCTGGAACCTTTCCAGTCGTACATAACAGACCTTGCCTCGAGCTTGTCCGGATTTTGCCTTTAGACATAGGCCGGACAACCCCAAATCTTAACTAACTTAAGACATGGGCTCTTCCCTTTCCATATCACATATGAAGTGGTAGGCATTGATTTGATTCGAACCCTATTCAATAGGTATGCAACTTCTCAAGTGCATAACACCCAAAAGGAAATAGGTAGCTCAGTATTACTCATCATAGAGCACACCATATCATATAGGGTGTATCTACTCCGCCCCGATATACCATCGTGCTATGGTGTATTCGGAGGAGTAATGCTGAGAGAGAATCTCATTCTCCTTTAGAAAAGTCCAGGATTTCCGTGCTCAAGTATTCTCCTCCTTGATCTCATCATAGGATATAATACTTATACCCGTATTCTGGTTCTCTACTTCTCGCTTATATTCTGTGAATATCTCAAAAGGTTCGGACTTGTGTTTCAACAGGAACATAGGTCTGAATCTAAAGAGATCATCAGAGAACGTAATGAAGTATAAAGAACCAGTCTTGGCATGTGTAGACAGGGGACCTACATACATCAACATGTATCATCCCAAGAGTTTACTAACTCTTTCTCTGTTACCAATAAACAGAGCTGTGGTCATCTTATCTTTGTGACATGACTGGCGAGTTTCACAAGATGTAAATTCAAACTGATTTAAATATGCATCTACATATAACTTCTGCTAGTCGGGTCGCATTGATATGACCTAGTCTACAATGCCTCAAGAAGGATTCGTTCATTTCTGAACTCTTCCTCTTGTGTGTGTTCCATATACTAAGAACTGTAGTTTGATTTAGAACATCAACGCTTTTAGATAACGTGCCTGAACCGATCAACTTTTGATATAGGAAATGTTCAAAACATTATCCAACAATACAAAATTTTATTATTTCTTTACTAATAAAGAGATAGATATGATTTTGTATATCAGGTTCGGTATCTAATAACATTCGTTCAGAATCAATGTATTGGTAATACAGGGTGACAGTGACCAACAGACTTGGCTGCAACACTTGCCCCGTTTTCTGCCTCATGAAACTTATCACCCATTCTCAGTCCTCTACCTATCTGTAGCCCTATGTAACAGATTACATATCTGGGATCCTGATCTGGTATCACATACCCAGGACGTAAAGGATACTGAGAAACAGTTCTGTATAATGAACACACCCGAAGATGATGCATCAGCATGCACTCTCTTCGTTTGGGCGGCACGGGAATTCTGGTATTCCCCAATTTCCTGCTCTGTCTTATAACAATTATAAGTTGGAGCGGGACCAACGTTCCCCAGCTCAGTATAACAAGCGGGTTCGGCCAATATTCCGTATTATTATCTTGATTAAGGCGTGATATGGTCGCTACCTGGAGAGAGAGAGAAGAAAACACTCAGCGTGCGCTCTGTCAAGAATAGATTGGTTTTTATTTTATCTAATCAAGATGGCTCCCACTGCTTTTTATCAAATCTTCCTTCAAACCCTAAAAGGAAAGACTAGCCGGGATTAATTACACACTACAAGTTCGCCAATCTTTCAGCCAGGCCAGTGTCGGTACTTTGAGGGAGGTCTCCCGTGCTTTCGCACGAACCTAATTAATGTAAAACCTCGTTTTCCCAGAGGCGTAACCTCGTTAACACCTTTCTAGACACCTACTTGATCGGCTAATTGTAATGTATAAAACTCTCCCAGGAGTAACAATTACTCACAGCGGATATCGGGATCCAACTATCTCATAGAAGGTATGCAATCTCATTGCAAATTTCAACACTTGAAATTCCCGATAATATTTTGCCCCTAGCACCCTATGACCTTGACGGAGGTCAACAAACCATAGGCTACTAGTCAAGTTCAACCCGTCATTTCTTGATCGAATTAAACCCACCCGCACGACCCTTGACGGAGGTCAACAAGGCCGCACGACTACCCTAATTCAATCTGCATCATATGCATAAACAGATAAATACTAGTTAGCTACCGCACACTACGCCTTGACGGAGGTCAACAAACGTAGCACGAATACTAAATAGGACTTATCTGAAATGACGGAGGGCTACGACAGGTTTTTCTGAAAACCTATTGCGTAATGAACTTGATATCGTTGTAGGATCGAATGAATTTTGAAATGGAGTGTTTTTGAGGCTTTTCTAGTTTTGCTAAAGGAGTCACTCCCGGTGAAGGGATCGTCGGTCCTTTCCTCGTCGAATGAGGTGCGGGATATATCATATATATCACTGCGCAAAGCAAAAACACTTAAAAGCAATCAAAAGACAAACCGAATGTGTAGCATCTGCCAGTTATTGCTAAAGGAGTCACTCCCGGTGAAGGGATCTCGGTCATTTCCTTATCGAATAAGGTGCAGGATATATCACATATACCGCTGTGCAAAGCAAGAACTGTAGCTACCTGTTTTATTTTGAAATTCGATTCTACAACATCTTAGGTTTCTTTTATTTCATTAATCACATTAATGAAGTCCCATCATATAAGTACCTAATCATCACAGATAAATACGACGTACACTTATGCCATCCGCATTCGCCTCGATGTCCCCTCGTGCACCGTTAGGTTAGGTAACTAACGGCAGAGCAGGGCAGGGCTAGCGCGGGTGTAAAACATAAGTAACGTCTATATAATATATCATATATACTATATACTGTATCTATCACAGAACATCACATGATCACATCACAGATATCGCAGCAGAAGAAACATATGAAATATTGGATATACTAGGACGTCCGTGTTTTCAATACGAGCCAGTATAAAACACGGATTCCACGGTCGTGATGAATAGCCAAACCCACACCCTAGACCCCTACGAGAGCGGCAAGCAACCCTACCAATTCTAGAGTTAGGAGACCCGGACTCGACTCCTCGAGTTGGTCTCCCACTGGACTCCAGAACCCGGTTACTTGTGCTCCCCTCCTTGGGTCTATCCTAGTGCGGAAAAGTAAATAATATACATCAACGGTGACAACTTCCGCAACCTGGAAGTGCCCCAATAAAAGAATATTACATACAAGTTTTTACATGAATGAAAATGAAAAACACTCATCTCACATAAAAAAAACCCCGGCTATTCAAACACGACGATCCAATATAACATATCCAGCAACACATAATATCACATGTCATCAACGTAAGTAAATATGTCCATCCCAATTGTCGTTGACATATAGCAACGAAACTGGCGATATCACATATTACACTTACGGTCACAGAAAAGAAAGTGTAAAACTACAATAGTTGGAATCCGCAACCACCTCAGACATCGCATGCCTGACCAAATGAATTACTTAGACATCACATGCCCAACAATTATAAACCCCGCATTTTAGTCTCATTATCGAAAACACTTTTCAATATCAAGTCGGGTAATTCAACAAGATTCCCGACATCCTGATCGAATGCTCGTCGCAAAATTCAGTAGACGGCCGTACCCACGATGCCGTCGACGAAGTGCACCAAGGCGGAACACCGCTACCGCGAGCACCCGAACGGATGCTTTTGGCGACGGGGTTCTCCTACAGTCACTTGGTCGGGGCTATGGAGTGAGGCTGTCTATTAAGTTTACCCAGCGAGTATCCGCGTACGCTACGTGATTGCGACGGACTTTTGATCACATCAAAATTCCGTGGCAACCGATCAAGTGAGACTAAACTGCTATGTTTATAACATTCATTTAGTTATCTCATAACTATTTGTGAATTCCAATTATTGTATCCCATTCCAGATAAATAGAAAATGTTAAACTTTCCGATCGAACATTCTAACACCCAAGTTTTCCCGATACAGATCAACACATGAAACTAGTCTAACAACATTCAGTTCGTACCTCAGTACCAACGGTCCAGCCGTAGAAGGGTCAAGCCAACGCCTCACATGTGGCACGCCGTACTGCCCCAAACCCGAAGGTTCAAAGGGCAGTTCAAGACGGTCACATAATCGAGTTAAGGTTTGTTGTCTTCTAGAGGGACCATCGCGTTACTTGCACTACTTAGAACATCGTTAAACTACGGAAAAATCCAACACTTGGAAATTTCCCGACAGGGGAAAAATTGGGTATTTATATCCGGTCGAACTTTTTAACATATTCTAAAAATTATCCGGAAAGCCACACAGACAAAATTTGATACTCCGATCGAAACACCGAATCCCCAAAAACACAGCAGAAAAATTCAACTCTTGAATAAATATTAAAAATTCCCAGAAAACTCAGCTCTTTGAACTAGGAATTACTGTGCAAAGGAACAGGGCTGACGTCATCAAGGGGCCGCTGATCCGCCGCAGAATCCATGCGTCTGCCGCGGATCCGCCGCGAAAATTACTGTTCACCAGAAACTTTTTGCACCGTAATTCTTATTTTTCCCTGCTGAATTTTTTAGCAATTTTTAATTTGGAAAAATCCACGATTTTAGAAAATTTCCAGAGAGCAATTTTGATTTGGGGTTTCGGGTTCGATCGGGTTTCAAATTCCGTCTAGACTTCGCCTATGGCTCTAGCTAGGCTCTGATACCACTGTAGGGTTCCTAGGCACACTAGTGAGGTCTCACAAGGCATCGAACATGCCAAATTCAAAAAATCTAGGTGCCGAGAGACCCGACTACGGATCGTTGGCTAGAATTCTAGGCGAAAAAGCTAACTAGTTAACACTTAACTAAGAGATATGGAAATACAACCTTTGTAGATCCGGTCCTCCACCTCCACGGCTCCGAGATGAGGTCCTCTCCGCTGTCCAAATCAAATCCTGGCTCTAGCGTCGGCTTCATCAGAGAATGAACGGGCTAGGTCGTCGACGACGTGCCGAAGATGATCTACGTCGAGGCATCGCTAAATCAAGCTCCACCTTCACCAAGCCATGAAAACTTGTGAAGGAAACACACTCTACTACTTGGCAAGAGGTAGAGGATGAAGAAATAGGAAGTGGGTCGACTTTAGATTTGGATTTCTCACTCTTTTTCATCACTTGCCATTGATGGAGGCAAGCTTTCTTCACTTGAAGCAAGGAAGAAGAAGAAGAAGAATATATGATAAGATTATTATATTTGGAAAAGAAAATGAATACTTATCATATTAGAACCATGGTCAAGTGTAGAGAATTAACTAAGGTTAGATTAATGGTTAGGGTTAAAGATGAAGACAAGAATGGTTACAAAGTCAAAGCTTCATGAAGCTTCAACTAAACTCCAAAATTAGCAACCATTCTTTTCTTATCTATTCAAAATAAATAAATAAATAAATAAGTAAGAATAGAAAACCCTAATCATTAGTTTAACCATGGCTTAATCCATTACACTTAACTATAGTTAAACATGTATCATCAAACATGATACAATCAAGTGCACAAAAGTATATCACATATACAATGTGTACAATCCGAGTGAGAAAATCCATTTAAAGTGAACCAATACTAGTTAATGCAAAGTAATATATCAAATATATAATTATGCATTAAATCATTAAATCAACACTTGATTTAACGATCCGGTCATATCGCATATAACCGACTAGTATTCTATGTATCGGCTTATCGAACCAACCCTTGATTCGATAACTAGGTTATATCGCATACAACCTTTCGATACATTCATCGCGAGAATGGAATACGGTATCACATACACGCATTATTCTCGGTCCCGCACATATCTCATATGCGCTCCTATTTCGTTTCGCTTGAGCCAGGAAACCTCTGTGTAGGACTCTAAAGACTCGTCAATACGCCGGCAGCAGGTGATGATCATATCAAGCACCCACAAGCCACAAGCGGTCTGCTAAACGTAACGGCCACCCGGGTATTGAGCGATCTGAAGATCGACGAGCAAGCCCGCTCACACTCCAGTGAATTCGACCAGTAACACTACCGTACAGTCCGGTCTGATCGTCTGATATGTCGCATATCTTGCCTAGGGGTGGTAAACGTCAGACCCCAATAGCTCGATAAGTCGTGTCGATATGAGGTCTATAACTGTTCGAGAAACTACTGGTAACACTTACCAGTAAATCTCAGCAACCCTGGCCAGGGATTTCCTGTTATAGCCAATCGAACACAGCGCAACATCAACCCCCTATACCGGGAGAGACGAATCCCCTCCTATCGCTCATTGCCTCCATGTGACTCGGGACTGTACCCAAAAACCACCGTTTTGCACGCCCTCTTGGACGTGGTAAGATGGAAATCAAAGCACAGTGGGAACCACACAAGACTCTATGACGATCTCGGGTCAACAGACTACTCTGTACCAGTGTCACCAGAGAACTGCCATCTGACGTGAGGTATAATACCATCTGGGAGTTCTCGGCGAGTCCGTCCAGTGTACCCAGTCTCTACTGAGCACCCGTATATCATCTCCGATGTCAAACACCAATGGATATGGGATCATCCATCGTCCATCTGTATGGGTCGAGAAGGTATACGCTAGTCTACTCTGGTATATCGATGCCCCATCTCGATACACCCACGACTAGGGACTTTGAAGGATGTACTTATGGACTACCATGTCCCCACTAGTATGATCCGCATCATAGTCCAGGTAGTCAAGTACAGATCCTAAGGGCTTTACCAACATGTAACAGAGAGACAATCAGTGTACACGTTAAGGTAAAGATCAACCAGATAGCATACTATCATGTCGAGCAAGAAAGTCCTCCCTATATATGTCCCAGCATCCACTACAATATACATCCTATGTATAGTAATGGCCTCTAGGGCATACATATAACTAACAGGGACTATGCCGTGGCTCCGAGATAGTCTCTAGGCTGTCTGTGAACCCTCGAGATTTGGAACTAGGGGACTCTACCGAGGCTCCGAGATTGATTGTCGCATCCGAATCCTGCTGGAATGAGGAGGAACGTTGTTGTAGGTCTCTAGGCTGTAGATGTGGCCGTCGAGACTTGGAACTAGGGACTCTGCCGTGGCTCCGAGATAGTCTCTAGGCTGTCTATGAACCGTCGACACTTGGAACTAGGGACTCTGCCGTGGCTCCGAGATAGTCTCTAGGCTGTCTATGAACCATCGAGATTTGGAACTAGGGGACTTTGCCATGGCTCCGTTTGGTGACGTCATATCTGCTTCCAGTTGGAACGAAAAGGAATGCCATTGTTGATCTCTAGGTTGTAGATGTTACCATCGAGACTTGGCTCTCTTTCTGATGAAGCTTGGTGGTATGATATGGTTCTCTTTTTGTTTGTGCCCCTGGATTGTATACAGGGATCGACTTAATCTCACCTATAGGGCAAAAAGTTTCATTTCATTTTTTTCTTTCCACGATGCTCTATCATTTCAGCTTTTATATCGCGAAAGTCACGATTGCCCAATCATTTCGGTTATTTTTCGCGGTGCCCAATCATTTCGGCTAATTTTTTTACTCGCTGCTTTTTATTGCGAGTTTCCTAACCATTTCGGCTATTTTGTATGCATATATTTTTGCTTGCTGATTTTGTTGCAAATTGCCCCATCATTTCGGCTATTTCATATGCATTTTTGCCTCGCTGATTTTTTATCGTGAGTGTGGAACTCGGAACCTGATGCCAATCTCTGCATCAGCATGCTGCGACTGGAATATTGTCAGGAGCGAATCATCATTTGCCATGAAAGGACTTGGGATTTGATACCGATTTAGTCATCAGCATCGCTATAACTGGGATATTACCAGGAGCGAATCACCATCTGCCTTTGTCGATTTAAACAAAGATGGCTTAGCAAACAGGGTTAAGATCCTGTCGACTAAGGCTTTTTGACTTTACGAGCCGTAAGGGTCTCATAAAGATATTTCTCCTTACAAGTCGTGAGGATCTTGTAGGTGCATTCTCTCCTTAGGAATCGTGAGGATTCCTAAGTGTGTGTTCTCTTATAAGTCGTAAGGATCTTACAAGAGTGTTTTCTCCTTGCAAGTCGAGAGGACTTACAAGTGTCGTTCGACATGTGAGCATATCCCTAGTCGCTGGTGGGACTCTGTTAGAGAAATGTTTATTTGTTCCCGTGGATTGTATACAAGGGTCAATATTGAACCGCTTGTAGGGCGGTCTGTGGGTTATGATGGCTTAAGAACAGGTCCAGATCCCTGTAGCTTAAGGTTTTTGAATCCTATGAGCCGTGAGGGTCTCAAAGGGGAATTCTCCTTACGAGTCATGAGGATCTCGTAAGTGTAACTTCTCCTTAGGAATCGTGGGGATCCCTAAGTGTGTTGCTCCCTTATGAATCATAAGGATCTCACGCAGGTATTTTCTCCTTACAAGGTCAAGAGGACCTTGCAAGTGTCTTTTAACGAGATTGCACCCTTTCAGGTCTTCACAAACTCACCGGTAGCCTTGGTGTTTTTACTCATGGAGCCCTTTCAGGTTTTCATCCGTGCCCATCTCGCTTATGGACGTACCCTTTTTTTTGCGTCAGCCTTGGGATGCTGCGATCTGTAGTAGTTTATAGACGTCTCGGTCAGTTGCAAGTTTTAGGACATTACGGTCCATCGTTAGTTTAGGGACGTTTCGGTCCGTCTCACGTTTTTGAGGCGAGATTTTGTAGGATACTACTTTTAGAGTTCAGGCTTGGGAAGATAGCGAGCGGACATAGGCGTCGTCATCTATCATTGACCTAGGCCGTGACTCGTCAGGCGTAGTATTTTTTTAAAAACCGGCCGTTTATTGGCCTGAAGGGTCTTTCGCCATGCATATCCATGAGCAAATAAGCCCCACCTTGGTAGACCTTGTCTATGATGTACGGGCCCTCATAATTCGGCTCGAATTTCCTCCGTTTGGCATGATTGGGGATCATAGGTTTCTTGACCACTAGCACGAGTTCGCCTTGGTAGAATGTTCTCGGCCTAGTCAATCTCTTGTATGAGCGCGTCATCTTTGCTTTGTAAGCTTCCAAGTTTTGATGCGCCATGAGCCGGGTTTCGTCAAGGGCGTCGAGCTTCTCAAGCCGAAGATGAGCATTGTCTTCGTCCGTTAGTTCATAATGAACCGCCACTCATAAAGAAGGTAGCTCTATCTCCAAGGGGAGTACTGCTTCAGTGCCGAACACCAATGCATACAGCGTTGTGTTTGTGGCCATTTTGAACGTAGTTCGATATGCTCAGAGAGCTTCATGCAGTCTCTCGTGCCAATCCTTTTTATTTTTGGACACCGTCTTTTTCACGATTTTCGTCAAGATTTTGTTGAAAGCCTCAGCCAGACCATTAGCTCGGGGATTGTAGACCGAAGAGTATCTCAGTCTATATTATGTTGTTGTGCAAAGCGACTGATTTTTTGCTTCTGTAGGCCGGCCCGTTATCAGAGATAATCCGTCGCGGAGTGCCGAACCGATAGATGAC
Organism: Agapanthus africanus; assembly: GCA_030015575.1. Classification (NCBI taxonomy): domain Eukaryota; kingdom Viridiplantae; phylum Streptophyta; class Magnoliopsida; order Asparagales; family Amaryllidaceae; genus Agapanthus; species Agapanthus africanus. Next base: position 830,031,595 of record JASDDO010000024.1, on the reverse strand, counting down.
GTGTGTCTTGAAGAAATGGAGGATATTGTCCGTCTTCACTTCTCTTAGTGGTACTGCTTCTGCCCACTTAGAGAAATAATCGGTTGTCGGCAGTATGAACCGGTGTCCTTTGGTCGATGCTGGTTCGATGGGCCCAATTATGTCAGTTCCCCACATTTCGAACGGCCAGCTAGCCACCGTTGGATGTAGCAGATTTGGATGCTGGTGGATAAAGTCCCCGTGAATTTGGCACAAGTGGCACTGCTTCGCGTATTCGAGGCAGTCCTGAATCATCGTGGGCCAATAATAGCCCATCCTTTTGATCTTCGGTTTCATCTTCGGCCCGGCTTGGTGAGAACCGCAGAGTCCGTCGTGAGTTTCTTAGACGGTTCTCCTTGCTTCTTCCGGTCCTAGGCATCTCAGCCATAGAGAGTCGAACGATCTCTTAAGTAGAGTATCATTGACAAAGGCAAAAGAAAGAGCTCATTTCATGAGCTGATGTCTCGAGAATGCATCTTCAGGTGTTTGACGGGATTTGAAGTAGTCTATAAAGACTTCTCTCAAATCCTTAGTCTTTTCCTGGTCTTCCATTTGTAGGACTATCTCCTTGGTCGCTTCCTTTTCTTTAGACGACTCCGGAAATATTTCTGCTGGTGCAAGAACCCGACGGTTTTGCACAACGATCCTCACGTCATCGAGGTTTTCGTCTGCCAGTTCATTAGCGAGTTTGGCTAACGCATCCGCCTTGCTATTCTCCGCTCACGGTATGCTTTCTAAGGCGTAGGAAGTGATCTGAGTCAGTAATTGTTGCACTCTCTCACCGTACTTTACCAACTATGGTTTGCACGTTTGATAGTCGCCGTTTACTTAACTAACGACCAGCTGGGAGTCTCCGTATATGAGGAGGTTTTCAATTCCCATGTCGACAGCGATCTCAAGACTTGCTATCAAAGCTTTATATTCGGCTTCATTGTTCGTCCATGGCTCTGTTAAGGAGAAGGCATAGCGCATTATTCCCACTTGTGGAGTCACGAAGATGAGGCCTACCCCAGATTTGATTATGGGGAAATTGTGCTTTCGCTTCTTCATGGAAGATGCCCCGTCGAAGTAAAGTTCCCACCGGGTGTTACTCTCCCCTTTCTCCCCATCGATTATGTCAAAAGCGTGCTCGTCTGGCAATTCGCAATTTAGGGGTGAATCGGCAGGTATAGGATGCTCAGCAAGGAAGTCGCCGATAGCCTGGCCTTTTACTGCCTTGAGGAGTCGATATGTTATCGAGAACTCCATCAAGAGTAGGGCCCATTTAGCGAGCCTTCCTGTTAGTATGGCTCTTGACATCAGATATTTGAGAGGATTCACCTTTGATATAAGGTGGACCTCATGCGCCAAAGCATAATGCCGAAGCTTCGTTATAGCGAAGATTAACGCAAGGCAATGTTTTTCGATAAGAGTAATTATTTTCTGCCCCCAGAAGAACTTGACTCAAATAATAGAGGGCTCTCTCCTTCCCTTAGTCGTTTTCTTGTGCCCATAATGCGCCTAGAGAACCCTCAAGGGCGGTTGTATACAGAATGAGAGGTCTTCCCTTGACCGGAGTGGTTAGCACCGGAGGATTCTGCAGGTATTGCTTGATTTCGTCTAGTGCGCTTTGGCATTTGCGATCCCAGACGAACGAAGTTCCCCTTTTCATTAGACGACCGTAGGGGCGACACTTGCCGGAGAGATTGGCTATGAACCGTCGGATATACACGAGCTTTCCTTGGAGAGACCGCGTTTGGTTGAGAGTTCTTGGCGGGGGCATTTCCATGATCGCCTTGATCTTAGACGGGTCTATTTTGATACCCCAGTGTCGCACGATGAATCCTAGGAATTTGCCCGAGGAAACTCCGAACGCGCATTTGAGAGGGTTCATCTTCAAGTTGTATTTCCGAAGATGTTGGAACACTATCTTCAGATGCTCCTAATGCTCTTCATGCGACTTGATCTTTATCACGAGGTCGTCGATATAGCATTCGACGACTTCATGCATGAGGTCATCGAAAATCTTCGTCATGGCCCTCTGATAGGCAGCACCGGCGTTCTTCAGACCGAAAGGCATCACTTTATAGCAGAATATGCCCAAAGGGGTCCGGAAAGCGGTATGCTTCTGGTCTTCGGGATGCATCTTTATTTGATTGTACCCTGATGAGCCGTCCATGAAAGAGAAAACTTCGTGAGTGGATGTGTTGTCTATCATCAGCTCGGTAACTGGTACGGGGAAGTTATCATTCGAACATGCTTTGTTGCGATCCCGAAAGTCTACGCAGATGCGCACCATCCCATTTTTCTTCATCACTGGGACGATGTTGGCAATCCAGTCAGGGTACTGAACCTCTTGGATGAAGCCGGAATCGATTAGCTTCTTGACCTCGGCGTTGATGCTCATTTCAAGTTCGAGCCGCATTCTTCTCGACTCTTGTTTGACTGGCTTGATGTCCGGAGATATCGCCAATTTATGCACAGCTACTTCTGGATCTAGTCTCGACATTTCGGAATAGTTCCATGCAAAGCAGTTTTTAACTGCATGAGCATGTCTTTGAGTGTAGCCATATGTTCTTTAGACAGCATCTCGCTGACGAACGTAGGCCGTGGGTCGTTTGCCGTTCCCAAATCGATTTTCCTTAGGTTATCTGCAGTAGTATGTATCCCATCTTCCAGCTCTTCTGGCGCCAGTGGAAACTTTGAGATCACCTCATCATCATCATTTTCGAAGCACCAGGGGAGGTCAGACATACCCTCGTGTACTCCTTCTCCTGACAGTGTTATCGCGTGACAGGTACGAGATCGCTTCCAAGACCGATGTTGGTCCGGCTCTACTCTCGCTGCATATATGACTTTCGGTTCATGCTTCTGTGGCGGGGTTACCCTCCAACTGCTGGATAAAGCGAACCTGCCATGCTGATACTGGTCTTCTACCCAGTCTTTGAATGTGAAGCATCCTTCGAGAGAATGTCCTATCGCTCGATGATAGGAGCAATAGTTTGGGTGATGAACCCCACTTGCTTGTTAGGATGCTTGGACTCTGGGAGGGTAATCATCTGATGTTTAATGACAAGACTGTGTATCTTTCTTATCTTGTCTTGGGGAAAAGAATATACTCAACCCATCTTCTTTATAAGAGATGGATCCCGGCTGCTCAATTTTCGATCGTGAGGCTTCTTGGACCCTCTTTGCTGCCGTCGAACATTTTTTCCATTTTTCAGTTTATGTTTGCCTTCGCGTCGAATCTTCCGTATGACGGGCTGGCGACGAAGGGCATCGTCATTTTTCATAGCCTGCTGAAGGAGGCGATGCGTTCTGACTTTTTCATAGATGGCCATTTCGCGGCTATGGTCATCCCGGACCTTTTGACCCGCTTCCCTTATTAGCTTATCCATCTGTTCTTCGAACGACGGACTTGGCACTTTCATGGAGAGACCTTGTTTTGGTTCAGGGTTAGCGTCTTCTAACAGAGAATCTCCTTCTTCATCGAAATCATGTATAACGTAGCAGCCATGGAATCGCTCCCATTTCTTGGATTGAACATATCCGAGACCGATCATTTCTATTCTCCCGTTGGGCAATTTTCGCTGAGTTCCGGGGACGTTCCAGATCCTGTTGTAGAACTGAGCTTGTCGAGCAGTCTGTTAAAAGGGTACGCCTTGACGCCTCAACAGCCTTCTTAATCTTTCTGTGTAGTATCTGGGCAAACGGATGGGCTGGAGCCTATCAAGCGTAGAATCGGTGCTATGCCGAATTTCTTTCTCCACTTTGGTTTCCGCGGATCGATGAAAGAGGATCGCCTTTTCATGTTTTCGCCTGGGAGGGACGTAGAACGTCTGTAGTTTTTGCACACTGTAGGTATCAAGTGCGTCGAGCTCTTTGTAATGCTCTTGTGGAACCGTGGCGATCTGCAAACTCTGATCATCTCCAATGAAGGCTTTCTCTGATGGACGAGCCGAGAATACTGCGTTGACCTCGTCTTCAGAGTCACTGCCAAAGACCAGAATAGGGGTAGACAGTCCCGGTTTGTTGTATCGGGGAGGTACCGAATAGACTATCTCTTCTTCCTCCTCGGTATCGCTCCCGAAGACCGAAATGGTGGTGATAGCTTTTTGCTTATCCTCAATCTTATGGTATCTTTCTGTGTCTTCAAAGTCTTGCAAGAAGTACATTGCATCTTCGTACTTTCAGACTTCGTTTACAGAAAATGGGTTCAGCTCCCTGTCACGGTATATTCGAGACCATCTTTGAAGTACTTCATACACTGATGTTGTGTAGAAGGGTTGATATTGTACTCGTGTAACCAAGGCCGGCCGAGCAAAGCGTTGTAGCAAGTCTTGGCGTCAATGACGTGGAACTTGATATCAGTGACGAGCAGCCTAAAGCGTAACGTCAATATCACAGATCCAAGCGTCCGTGATGACTGGGAGTCGAATCCGGAGATAGTGATTTTATCCCGAGCGAGGTGTTGAACGCTCTTACAGATTTCTTTTAGCACCTTCACATTTAGGAGATTGACAGAGAACCCATTGTCAACTAGGATCTTCCCTATCTTAATGTCATGGCAATACCCGGAGACATATAGGGGACGGTTATGCTCACACGTTCCGAGGAGGAGATCTTCATCGCCGAAAGTGATGTCAACTGTGTGCACTTCTTCCAGCTCTTCCTTCATCTTTTCTTTGGTAAGGAAAGCTTGGACTTGCTCAGGCTCTTGTAGTGCCTTGATCAAAGAATCTCTTGCCTCTTTAGATAGCAGGAGAGCATCGAGAATGCTTTGCTGCGAGGGTATCTTCCTCAGGTGTGCCAGAACGTTGTAATCCACCTTGTTTTTCTTGGGCGGGTCCTTGGCTGCCAGCTCTTCAATGACTCGGTCATCGAGGGTGATATCCTCAAGGACCTTTTCTTTCCCCTTATTCTTTTTGTTCGATCCCTTGTTTGCGGGTCCAAGATTCTTTTCAAGTAGAGTGCTATTGCGCAGCTGAATGTTCTCGCAGGTCTTCATCTCTTCTGTTTCAAAGATAGATTCCTTGAAGAGAGGGCCGAGGGCTATTTCTTCATCAGAATCACTCCCGAAGGTGAGAACTTGCAATCCTCCGGAATTAACCATATGACATTCACCGATAGTTCTTTTATGCCCATCTGTCATGCTTCTTTGTTCCCGACGAGTTTTGCGCTTCATCCGCTTGAAATGCTGCCGGTGAGCAACGTATCCTTATTAGATATAGTGCCCTCAAAGTCAATTATTAGATCGCAGGTACGTGATTGCAATGATTGAGGAGGACCTATACCTGTAGCACAGTCTTACTCGAGATGATAGTATGCTATCTGGTTTGCCTTTATTAGTCGTGTACAGGTTCAGGTAACTGATCACTGTTACACGTTGGTAGAGCCCTTAGGATCTTAGTTGACTACGAACAGTATGAGGGCGATCATATACGTGAGAGTTGGGTAGTCTATAAGCACATCCTTAATAGTGGTCCCTAGTCGTGGGGGTACCGAGACAGGGCATCGATACTCCGGAGTAGGCTAGTGTATACAGTCGAGACCCTGACAAGGGGCGGTGGCCGGTCTCACAAGCCACCGGTGTCAGTTGGATCACCTAAGATGTATACAGGTGCTCATTGGGTTATGAGTACACCGGACAGGACTCACCGGGAACCTGCTAGTTGGTATTATACCTATCGTCAGATAGCAGTTCCCAGGTGACATGTGTACAAGTTAGTTCATCGACCTGAGGTCGTCAGTTGTCTCGTGTGAGTTCCCACTGTGCTTTGATTTCTACCCTACCACGGTTTAAAAGAGTCGTGCAAACAGGTATTTTTTTGGTACAGTCCCGAGCCACATGGAGGCAGGTGAGCGGATCGGCAGGGGATTCGTCTCTCCCGGCATTGGGGGTGAGATCGCGCTGTGTCTAGGAAAGCCATTATACCAAATCCTTAGCCAAGGCAGGTGAGAATTACTGGTAGGTACTCCAGTTGTTTCTCAGGGTGTTCAGGGCTTGTCTCCGACACGACTTATACCGCTATTAGGGGTCTGACGTTACCAGCTCCCTAGGCCGGATATGCGATACTCATAGACGAACGGGCCGGACTGTATGTATATTGTCACTGTTAGGCTCAGTAGGATTTCAGGATGAGTTCGCTCATCGGCTTCCCTTAAGGTCAGTACATGGGCAGTCGTTACGCACAGCTAGTGCCGCTGACGGCTTGTGGTTAAACCCACTGCCAGGGTATTGACGAGTCATTAGGGTCCCCCACAGATAGTTTCCCAAGTTCGGGCGATACGTTGTAGAGGCCGTATGGTTTTATGGCAGGGTTCGGAAAATGCACGTGCGTTTACGCACGTGTCATATTTCGGGCAGATAATACTAGTGGGCTTTGGTTTAAGCCGGATCCATGTATTATACTTTGTAGATATAATATCTTTGTCTCAGTTGCATTTGTATTCGGTCGTAATACAAATGCGGGTATATTTATACAGTTACGGGGTTATCCTGAAATTCGTTTCGGGATTGCTTCTGGAAGTTGCCAGTTTCCAGTTTTCTATCACCCGTATTAAATATTCAGTTAAATGCGGATTTATCTTTTCTTCACTTGGATGAGTCATGAGGTGAGTCGTGGTTCTAGAAGCTTCTAGATTGGTGACTAGGTTCATGAATCTTTGGTTGCATTAATTGGGTGGTGACTAGGTTTAGATAAGTCATTCATTGCATTAATGCATTTTGTTTGTGCTAAGATATTTCTTCATGATACATTATTGCTTAAGGTTACCTTCCTTGTTCCTACACTCACCCCCACCTCTACAAAATGTGGCCGGCCATTCTTGTGAGAAAGAGATGGTTGTTGATTAAAAAGTTTATGTGATTTGGTGTATGGAAATTTCATAACTCATTTCTCATTTCATATCATTCCAAAAGGCAACTTCATTAACCGTTCGTCCATGGCTTTGGACGAAGTGAGACAAAGTGTTCTACTCATTCTCTATATCAATCTTGATCATCTCTTTTAGCAAACTTGATGACCGAGTTGCCTCGGGTCGGAGGCGGGAGCCCGTTTAAAGATCCGTTGACGTGGTACCACCTGGACGAGGAGATCGGAGATCGACGAGATCGGAGCAGCCGCAACGAAGCTTGCGATGATGGTTAAAGAACAAAAGACTCGGATCGTTCGGTATAACCCTTCCACCCTCTTTGTAGTTTATTAGTTTGGCTTTAATGGCAAATCCGGGTCATAGTATGTTATAGCGCCAGTTATAAAAGTTTTTGTTCCGCATTTGGCGTCAGTTTGACGACCAGGACGCTACCATAGACTTACAATCTTTGCCACCAATTTTCAAAGGCGTTGCATTCTTCAGTAGGGTGTGTGGTCCTCCGATAGTATAAGCAGTAATTTGGATGTGCATCCTCTTCGTTAAGGTGTATCCTATCAGGAGTGTTTCCTTCGGAGGGTGGCAATTTCATTCCCATCGATATGACTTTGGCGAACCTTTTCCTCGTCTTGAACATGTTTTTATTTGCGTCGGATGTGCTTTGATCAGGTGGGAGTGTTTTAGCCCTTTCGTCCAGTCGCCGGCGTTTGGCTTTTTCAAATATGGCCATTTCGCGTTCTCGATCAGCTTTGCTTTTCAGAAGAGCTTCGTTCAGGAATGCGTCAATCATCTTTTCTGACGGTCCTAGGAGTTCCGGTTCGGGATCTGCCCCCAGTTTCTCTGTATCAGGAGCTTCTTCACCATCTATTGACGAGTGAGAGATCACGTGGTAGCTTGCCACATAATCTTCAGGTTCGTCTGACGAGTCTTCTCCCTTATCTTTGTCGCTCTCTCCGTCTTCAAGGATATGGTTGAGAAACTCTTGGAGTGTGACAGGGGTTCGCGCCTTCTGGTTATATTCCTCCAGCGCATCAATATGTTTTTGCAGGTTCGTGCGCTTGTCATCAGGCTTCACGGGCTTTTTGGTCTTCTTCTTCTTCTTCGAAGACTTTGACGGCTGAGCCTTAGCGTTTTGATTATCACTACCAATTCTTGGAGTCAGGCGTGGCTTCAGCATTCTCTCAATGATCTCGGGTTCTAATGGACTCTTCCATCTGATCGTTGGGCATGTTTGGAGATCTTTCAGCATTCGTTTTGTTTTGGCTGAAAGAGCGACCTCCCATGGAGCTTCTTCTATAAAAGAGCATGATGCCCCTGGTGTGTCCCCCCTTTTAAGAGCGTGCGGCTGAGGCAGGCTTACTTTCCAATTCTCGGACAGTGCGAATTTGCCCTGTTGGTATTGGTCCTCAATCCAGCCTTTGAAGACGAAGCAATCTTCAATTCGATGGCCTACCACTTGGTGATAGGGGCAATAATTGGGATTATTGGCCTTACTAGGTTGCAATGGGCATTTTGGATCCGGCAAGGTGATGAGCCTATTGCGCACCGCCAGCTCGAACAGTCTTCTCATTTTATCCCGGGGAAACGAATAAGGACGCTTCAGTTTCTCATTGAAGAATCACCGTCTTTCATCTTAGCGATCAGTTGGCTTTGGACCACTGGGCTGCTGCTGAGCATTGGCGACGAAGGTCACTTTCCCTTTCCCTTTCTCATTTCGGGATTCCAACTTCGAAGAAGAGGGTCTATGACCCATCTGATCCATTTGGGCCAGTTTGTCAATCAAGGCCTGGAAAGTAGTTGGCTTGAAGAACATCATGAATTGTGAAATGGTCGCCTAAGGGTCGAGGGTCCCTACAAACATGCCTACCGCAGGCGCTTCTTCGATGCGCTGCCCGCACTTCGATTATAGAGTCCGCCACCGTATTGCATACTGCACCCGTGTTTTGCCTGGCTTCACTCTGGCGTTAATTAACGCGGTGATCGGGATGCGCTCGCTAGCGCTGGCGAAACGTTGGGTGAACAGCAATTCCATCTCCGTAAAAGATTTGACGGAGTCATTAGGAAGCTCCGAGTACCATTCGAACGCCGTCTCCGCCAAGCTGCCGACGAATTGGCGAAGCAGTAGCTTATCATCCCCTCCAGTGTTGCCGCAGAGAACCCTGAATTGAGCGACATGTTAATGGGGATTACCTGTCCCCTTATACACAAGGAATTTAGGAATTGTGTATCCTGGCGGGTACTTTATCTGATCGTACCATCCTGGATATGGTTACCCAATTCTGACAACTTGGCCGGTTGCTTCATTCGCTTGATGAGCTCGTATTTGCTGAGCTATATATTCATCGAGCGTAGCTTTGGAGATGGTCTCCTCCTTGGCTGCTGACAGAGCCGGCAGAGGATTTGATGTCTCTCCTCTATCATCTTCAATTATTACTGGAGGATCTTCGGCTGGAGGGTCCGGCTGGATCATCAGGCCCACCATATCTTGGAATAAAATGGCCATTTGTTTTATGTTGGCCGCTTGTTCCGCAGCCTCTTTGTCCTTCTTCTCAAGCATTCTCCGAAGGAATTCGGTATCCGTTTCCTGCTCATGACGCTGCTCCGAAGATGTCTCCGGGCCTGCTTTTGTTCCAGTGAGTGCAGCCATGGCTGTCAGCTTTTCTTGGAGCTTTTGTTGTTGTTGCTCCTGAGCCTTAGTCACAGACCGTGTATGTGGTCGGTGACTCGTAGAGATACGACTATCCTCTTTCCCGGAAACCATATAAACAGTATGGACCACCATGCCCCCAGACTTGGGGCGTTTAGGTTCAGTGTCCTTGCGATTTGCCAAAGACGCAGGGGTCTTCTCCGGCCTCCTTCTTTTGTGGGTGGTCGAAGTTGAGGGAGTCGTTGCAGCGGGCACCCAAACAGATGACACCTTCTGTGGCTTGACAGTGTGATCCCCTTCTCGCCGAACTTTCATCTTTTTCTGTCGGCGGGGGTAGTCTTGATCAATCATCGAGTCTTGGACCTGTCGCCAGACTTTGTAAATTTTGGAGGACAGCCGCTGAGGGGGCTGCTCCGGCTTCGCCCTTGTGATCTTTTCAACAGGCGGAGGAGACTTTTTTAGCACGGCAGTTGACGAATTCCTGCGCAACTTGTTAAGTAGTTCAAAGTTGTTCCCAGTTGGAACAGCAACATCAACTTCCCCCGTTGGAGCTGGCTGAGTCAGTCCAGAAGGAGAGCTGCCCCCAGCCTTCCTTACTCGGCGCCAGTGACGACGGCGAGCATGGAGAGCGGCCGGGATCACCTCCATTGTTGGATCAGCTTTTTCATGCCCCCTGTTTTGAGGAGAGGCTGTTATTGGCGCGAGCCTGTCGAAGATAGACGTTCGCTGAGAGGGAATGGTCAACCTGTCGAAAGCCGACCTTCGAGTAGGGAGAGCAGCTTGGACGACCTCAGCTGTAGCAGGAGTTGGAGTGTCCATCTCTGGTATTGCGAGTCTCTTTACGAGCCCACTTTAGCTTTGACCCAGCCGCTCGAAGACTGAGGTATTGGAGCTGGACGACCCGCTGAGAGGGGCCGTGGTGGTTGCAAGCCGATCAAAGACCGACTTCTTCGTAGCTTCCTGTGTTGGCATCTGAACGCTGAAGTTCGTTGGTGGGACCATGGTCCCGAAGAATAGCCCAATGGTGGCTTGGGTCACTTGTTCCACCGTCATTGTGAAAAGGGAGGCCGCTCGGGGCCCATAGGTTACTCCTCCAGATGAGGCGGAACGGGAGTTGTTGCAATTAGTGCAGTTTGAAGCCATTGATCTTCTATTTTTCTACACGAAGCAAGATACCAAATCTTAGTACTTCATATCCAAAGGCAACCATGTCAAACCGCGACTTGTTCGCGAAACACGACACACGAAGTGTGGAGTAGAAAAAGGAAAAGGTCCCACCGGGCGTGCCAGAATCTGTTCTCCTCCGAATACAGAGACGCGACCGCGTAGGTTCGTCTTTCCTGAATTTGGGGGAAGATGCTATTTTGGTTTTATCCGTCCACCTCTCCGAAGATGCCAAGTTGATTTATGGCACCGTGTATCGGAGATTTAGACAGATGCGGCCGTTGTAGCAGACTTCACATCAGATTCCCCCTCATTTGAAGGGTTTTTGTTTGTGGGGACGCTCTTCCCTGCAGGCGCAATCCCCTGCAGTTAATTACGCTACCGTATCGCGGTAATAACTGTCTCCTTCTTCAGATGGTCACTTCGTGTCGTGTGCGTTTGTTTTCTTTTTAGTTGCCCGTGGATTGTATACGGAGACTAATTTATGTTGTCGCCCGTAGGGCGTGGATTAGTCCAAATCCGTATTTTCTTAGATTTGGATTTTGGTTTGGGTTTAAGGATCGTTAATCTCATTTGAGACTAAGAATAACTTAAACGTTTGTTAAGGATACGTTAGTCTAATTTTAGACTAAAATCAACTTGACAATTTGTTGAGGATACGTTAGTCTAATTTTAGGCTAAGATCTACTGAACAGGATCATTTAGATCAAACAAAAGAGAATTTGGGCCCTATTGTTTTAGTTTAGGGACTTTGCGGTCCAGTTTAAAGACGTCATAATCTGTAAAGTTTAAGGACATCATAGTCCATGAGTTTAAGGACCCCACGGTCCGTAAACTTTAAGGACATCATAGTCCGTGAGTTTAAGGACCTCACAGTCCATGGAATGTCTGGTTGTCGGGACCCGTCACCTCTCTGAAGACGTTGAAGGATTACAACGACAAATATCAGAGGAGTGAAGAGATGTACCCTTGAACCAATGTGGTTGGGAGATATGTAAGATCAAAGATTTATGAGCATATGAGCTCAATTAATCTGAAGTAGGGTTCTGTGGCCACTTTGGGCTCGGCACATTTAGTAAAAATGTTAAACATTTAACAATGTTGAGCATTGGTTTGAGTTCTGACAGCCTTTTTGTCTTTTACTGAGTGTTGAACACTTATCATAGCTCTGGGGCTTTATCATTTAAAGAACAATTTATGTTCTCTCGGCGCACACGTGAGAAGCACGTGGCGCGCTTGGCGCTGAGCACCAGATCATGAGCGCTGAGCGCTTTTGTTAAAGTAGCGCACACGTGAGGAGCACGTGGCGCACTTGACACTGAGCGCCAGATAATGAGCGCAGAGCGCTTATTGTGAGTAGCGCACACTTGAGGAGCACGTGGCGTGCTTGGCGCTATGCGCCAGATCCTGAGCGCAAGGCGCTTCTGGTGAAATAGCGCACACGTGTGGAACATGTGGCGCGTTTGGCGCTGTGCGCCAGACAATGGGCGCAGTTCGCTTCTTTAAATTTGGAGCGCTAAGGCTCTGCAGCGCTATGCGCTCGGTTTGGAGCGCTGAGGCGCTCTTTTTAAACTTGGAGCGTTGTGCGCTAGATTTGGAGCGCTAGGGCGCTTCTTTAAACTGGAGTGTAAGGCTCTTTTTTTTTAAGCAGGTTTGCGCTTTGAGAATTAAATTTTCTCTTTATAAGAGACTTTGTCTCATGAATCTAAGAACAAAGTTCTTATTTTATAGGAGATGTTTCAATCTTTTATGTTCCTGGTGAAAGGTTTTGCCTTTATGGATCTGTGATCCTAAGAGAATTGAATTATTCTTCCCCCCTTTTATAATGAGATGTTATAATCCCTTTTGTGAAAGACAAGTTGTCTTAAAGATCTATGATCTAGCATAAGAACTAAGTTCTTTTCCTGATGAGATTTTTTTATCTCTCTGTTTTTACCTTGAAAAAATTCTTCTTTTGCTAAGAGTTTTGCTCTTCTCTCTGAACTTTCTCAAAGTTTATAGGGGGTTCCTCTATATGAGACTTGAAGTCTTGGGGCCTTTATGTAGGGCAAGCTGATTTGTTGAATCAGTTAAAGAGATCTTTTCTCTAATTGATTTAGGGATTTCCCCACCGTTGGATTTTTGATCCTAGGACTTCTGATTTACAGAAGGCAATCTTCTTGTTTTTAACAAGATTGGGAAATCTTTCCCCACACAGAATTTATTCTGTATTTTAGTGATTTTTAATCACCATTGGATCATTGATCCGACGGTGCTCTGATTACAGAGCAAAATCTTTCTGTTTGGAAAGATTCTGAAGAATGTTTTCTCAACAGAATTTTATTCTGGTAACTTGATGATTTATCATCTTTGTTGGATCTTTGATCCAACGGTGGGGAACATTTAGTTCTAGCTCTAGCGCACTCGTGCTTTGCACGTGAGCGCTGCTTCATAGCGCGGGCGCTCTTAGCTCTAGCGTACCCGTACTCTGCACGTGGGCGCTGCTTCAGAACGCTAGCACACCCGTGCTCTGGATGTGAGCGCTGCTTGCTGGCGCTTCTATAAAGCGCTGCTTCATTTCAAATTTTAAAAATTTGAACAGAGTTTTGCTCTGATTGGGAGAAACAGTGGGAACGCAATAAAACTAGAAGAAATTGCAAAACCACAAACTATTACTGAAAGTATGGGAGAACCAGAGGTTTCAGAAGAACCGGACATCCATGCACCACTCCGCAGAACTAGTAGGCAGTCTTATCCGCCCGAGAGATACTACGGTTTTCTCATAGACGGAGATAGAGAGGATTGCATCATTGACAATGTTGAGCCAACTAGCTTCCAGCAAGCCATTCAGAGCGGTGAATCGGTAAAATGACTGGATGCAATATGGACCGTGATGGAGTCCATGTACACTAACAAAGTATGGACTTTGAACATTGCTCCAGAAGGTGTAAAACCCGTAGAATGCAAATGGATCGTCAGAAAGAAGATTGGTGTAGATGGACAGGTTGAAACCTATAAGGCTAGACTTGTTGCAAAAGGATTTTGTCAAAGACCTGGTTTGGACTATGATGAAACCTTTTCTCCAGTGGCAATGCTCAAATCCATTCGGATCATTCTTACCATTGTTGCCTTCTACGATTATGAGATCTGGCAGATGAACGTATAGACCGCTTTTCTAAATGGAAATTTGGAAGAGTGCGATTATATGAATCAGCCAGAGGGTTTCATTCAGAGTGGGAGCAGCGGGAAAGTGTGTGTCACGCCCCGCTTCCCGGTATACGGCGAAGGGGACGGGACTGGTCCACTACGTATTTACTCAGAAGCAAATACGCTAAGCGTAACTAAGCAATATAAAAGTAAATACACAAGATACAAGATATATAAACTGAGCAGCAACTTTATTTATTAACATTCTTTTGTACAATGCATGAAAAGGAAATACGACCGAAATAAAAGTGTTGCCTAAACAATGGCATGACAGGAAATTAAAGGTACTAAATAGAAAATGTACAATGTCTAGAGCTCAGGGTCTTCGCTGTACTGATCTAAGTCTTCTGCAGTTGGCTCGATCTCTGACGGGTCTAAATCACCTGACGACATTCAAAGAAGAAAGAAATAGAATGTCGTCAGCGAACAGGTCGCTCGGTAAGTCCCAAAGATAAGAGGAAAGTAGAATAGACAGAATAAGAAGGTATCTTGTAAAGTTGTATTATATTGTTGTAATGTCGTGTTAACGCTGTTGTTTGTAGCTTGGTACAGAAGGATGTCAGTGTATATGAGAGGGGTCTCTATATGCTAGAGACCATGGCAAACGGAATGTATAAGGAACCGTTAAGCCACGGTACAACAGCAATGGAATATAGATTAGGTGTCTTAATCTTACCGTCTCGTGCCACTTTTAACACCTTCCGTACCAATCTACCCCTTAAACCCCGTAGTGTTTTGATTGTATTGTTTGTCTTGTAAATTGTATTGATTGTATAATTGATTGAATGACCGAAACCATGATATCAGTAAACGGATGTAACCGTAGAATCATGTAAATGGAATAACTGGGGAACCATGTAAATGGAATGTATATCCATGGTTTGGTTCGGTCAAGTTGTATAGATTGATAATTGGATTCATGGATTCATGTTAAATTGTAATATTGAAGATTGTAGATTGTATTTGAATCATATTCAAGTCAAATTATACTGAGACTCAAACTGAGTCAGACAATCAGCAAAGTAAATTGAAGTCCTGATTGTTTTTATTAATTTTTCTATCTTAGATAGGCAAGCACCCACTTTTCCGGCTCCCTGAGGCTCAAGAGATTGGTCCCGCTTAAACATATGTTTACTAGGGTCCTTAGGGTAATTTATCGAACTTGAGGGGTTTTATGTAAAAATACTCTTATATACTTTTCAAAATACACCCCAAGCATTTATTATTCGTCTTTAGAGTTGTAATAAATGTAGATTTTATACTGTGGTATTTCTAGTGAAAATATCCTATTTCCATAATAAAAGGTGTTTATTTGTAATATTGATTTGTGTGGAATTCATGGTATTTTAGTGTAAACTTGATTCTTGTGATATTGTAGAAAAGGTGGAATATTTATAATACTTCAAAAATAGATATGTTTATGTTACATATACATATATTTATATGAAAATAATTTTTTTGTATATATTTATAATATTCTAGAAATCTCGTTTTCTTAAGATGTCGTATTTTAAATCTTTCAAGACCGAATGCTCCTTGCGGAGGTCTGAATCTCGCACTACTAAGCCCGAGAATGTGCGATAATCTACACTATCCCGAACGGGTTCCCCAAAATGGGTTGTAGCGGCGTTTTGCAAAGATTGTATAAATACTAAATCCGTTAGAAAACGGTTTTATTAAGTAAATGGTATTTATTTGTAAAGTTGTCAAATTTCCCGTATTCTATGTTCTAGGGTCTCCTAAGTCAACTAGACCGCTCCTAACTGGTCTAAAGCGACAAGTTGTGAAATATCTCAAATCGCCTCTTCACCGCCAATTGTGGTCAGGTAAGTACAAGTGAAGAAAGGAGGAATCCGCTCACGAATCACCGTGAGACGGGCCTTTTAAAGTTACCTTTCTCACTTGCCTAGCTTAGACACCACAAAATCAGGTTTAGATAAACGACTGATGTCCACAACCTATCCTATTTTCTTAATAAGGGGTATTTAACCATAAAGGTGTATCAATACTAAATCTTTTAGAAATGGTTTTATTAAGTAAAGAGTATTTAAATGAAAATATTTGTTATCTCATATTCTAGGTTCTCGAGGGTATCGTGTTATATTGCATATGAGTGTGTGAGGAGGTAGGTCGTTACCTCGTGATCTACTTAAAGGTATAGCAAGTTTAATGGGGTTAAATATAGAATTGAAACAATGCGGTATTTAAGTGAAAAAATACGATGAATTTAAATAGCCATCATTTTATGAAATAAAACTTGATCAATTTGGTTGATTAGTGTTTAATGGTCAACATGAAAGAGTTTAAGCATAATTGTATTAACGAGAAGTGGAGTTTTATGAAGAAACCGAATCGGAAATCGGATTTGTTCCGATTCTGTCGGGTTTTGTAAATCCGTATTTTTTAGATAGAAGAGATAGATAGAAAATGGGACTTACGGTTTTAGGTCACACAAGAGAGTGAAATGGAAATAGGGGAATCGCCGATGTGTTGCGTCGTCGCCGGTAGTTCCTAAAACGATCGCCGGAAGTTCGCCGTAGATTTCGCCGGAGCTTTGCCTTT
The DNA here is from genome assembly GCA_030015575.1 of Agapanthus africanus. Classification (NCBI taxonomy): domain Eukaryota; kingdom Viridiplantae; phylum Streptophyta; class Magnoliopsida; order Asparagales; family Amaryllidaceae; genus Agapanthus; species Agapanthus africanus. The sequence continues at coordinate 830,015,166 of JASDDO010000024.1, read as the reverse complement.
CGCTCGTTTTCAAAGTACACACGATTCTTGGAATTTTGAGAGAGTGGGCTCAGAATTTTGGGGTGAGAGGGTAGGGGGTAAGGGTGTATTTATAGGGTTAGGCTAGGGTTAGGGTAGGTGTACGGTTTTTAATTAAAAATTGTAAAAATGTGTGAAAAATCATTAAAAATGGATTAAATAGGGTATAAATGTGTCTCTAGAACCGATCTCATAAATTGGAGTGTGCAGGGAGGTAGGGTAAAGGAAAAGTCATGATTTTGCAGTTGACGGCTCGGCCGACCGGCCGAGTCCGGCCGAGTCGGGGGCTAGGTAGGTGGGGGGTCGCCTGAGTAAGGCTCTAGTACTTTCAGTTTTTCAGGTCTAGTTCAAACTTTGGGAGTTATCTCAGGTGGACTGTTGGGCTTCTATAAAATTTAAAACAAATAGATATAAAAAATAATGTGGGGCATGGGATTTGAACTCTGGTGACTTGGTTCAGCAGTGCAAGGTATTACCAATGAGCTACAGGCTTCTTCTTGTAATTATGGTGTGAGATAAATACTTAAAGTGGTAACAGCAACATTAAATACTCCAAGTATACTTTAAATTTAAATCAAATTTATGTACATTAAAAATGGAGTTGTTACAGTCTACCCTCGTTACAAAAATTTCGTCCTCGAAATTTACAACTTTTATTTGAGGACTAATTTACAAAGAGGTGTGGAGATCTTGCACACATCTCATCTTCTCTTTCCCAAGTGGACTCTCCTGGAGTGTCTTTTCTCCACATCACTCGGACCAAGTTAACTTCCTTGTTCCGAAGTGTCTTCATTTTCTTGTCCAGGATTTCCACAGGTTGTTGCTCACAAGATAAATCAGGATGGATAGTGAGCTCGGAATGATCGAAAACATGGCCGGGGTCACTCACATACCTTCTGAGTTGGGATATGTGGAACACATTATGCACTCCTTCCAATGAGGGTGGAAGCGCTAAGCGGTATGCCACTTCACCGACTCGTTCGAGTATGTCGAACGGTCCAATGTATCTCGGACTTAATTTACCCCGTCTTCCAAATCGGTTCACTCCGCGGTTCGGAGATATCTTCAAGAATACGTGATCTTCAGGATGGAACTCCAAGTGTCGTCTCTTTGCATCAGCCCAGTGCTTCTTTCGATCTTAGGCTATGCGCATCCTTTCTCTGATAGTACGAACCACATCAACAGTCGCTACTATCATCTCTGGTCCAAGAAATTCCCTATCTCCGATGTCGTCCCAACTTAATGGCGATCGACACTTCTTTCCATACAATGCTGTAAAAGGTGCCATTCTTATGCTTGCTTGGTAGCTGTTGTTGTACGCGAACTCCACAAGATGTAGGTGATCTTCCCACGATCCTTTGAAGTCTAACATACATGCTCTGAGCATATCCTCCAAGCTCTGAATAGTTCGCTCAGACTGACCATCGGTTTGTGGATGATAAGCCATGCTGAAGTTCAGACTTGTTCGTCAGCTTGCTTGCAGACTCTTCCAAATTGCGATTGGAATCTGGTGTCACGATCGGAGACAATGCAGACCGGTACTCCATGAAGTCTCACAATTTCCTCCATGTATTTCTTTGCTAGTGTCTCAGTTTATTGGCCAACTCGAAATGGGATGAAGTGAGCCGACTTTGTAAGTCGATCCACAATAACCCAAACGGCATCATTACCCTTTGTGCTGCGAGGAAGAGCAGTCACAAAATCCATCGTGATGTGTTGCCACTTCCATTCTGGGATTGGTAACGGTTGAAGTAGTCCAGCTGTCCTGTGATGTTCAGCCTTTACTTGCTGACACACCAAGTATTTTGCGATGCTTCTAGCTACTTCACGCTTCATTCCATGCCACCAATGATTCTAACGTAGATCTTTGTACATTTTGGTACCTCCAGGATGTACTGAGTAGGGAGAGCTGTGAGCTTCTTTCATTAACTCTTCCCGAACAGGACCTTTTGGTACACACAATCTGTTACCGTATCTCAAAGATCTGTCTTCATGGATGATGAAGTCTGTTCTGAGTCCATTCTCTACTTGTTCTCTGATCTTTTGCAACTTAGCATCACTTGCTTGAGCTGCTTTGATCTGATTGACAATGGTTGATTGAACTTGTAATTTCATCAAACTTGAAGTGTTACCTGGCATGACTACTTCAATCTCCATCTGATGCAAGTCTTGCAGAAACTTCTACTTAGCGGTGAGATTCATTGCTAATGGTTGGCGACTAAGTGCATCAGGTACTACATTCACCTTCCCTTGGTGATATTGCAAGTTGATGTCAAAGTCCGCCATGAGTTCTAACCATCTTCTCTGTCGCATATTCAACTCCATCTGAGTAAACACGTACTTCAGACTTTTATGATCTGTGTAGATGTTCACTCGTTCACCAAGTAGATAATGGCGCCAAATCTTGAGAGCAAAGATGACGGCTGCCAACTCCAGGTCATGCGTCGGATAATTGCGCTCATGAGTCTTCAGTTGTCTTGAAGCATAAGCCACAACCTTACCGTGCTGATGTAGAACACATCCTAATCCCTTACCGGACGCATCGCAATGCACTTCGAATCCTCCAGATTGATCTAGTATGACGAGAATAGGCGATGTTGTCAATCTTGACTTGAGTTCTACGAAAGCTTGTTCGCATGCTTATGACCACACAAAATCTTCATCTTTACGTGTGAGCTTGGTCAGGGGTGTTGCTATCTTCGAAAATCTTTCAATGAACCTTCTGTAATATCCAGCTAAACCCAAGAAACTCCGAATGTCCTTCACTGACTTTGGTGTAGGCCATTCGCTGACTGCTGAAACCTTCGCTGGATCCACAGAGATTCCTTCTCCTGATACTATATGTCCAAGAAAACCAACTTGCTTTAGCCAAAACTCACACTTGCTGTACTTGGCATAGAGTTGATGTTGTCGAAGAGTTTCCAGGACAATTCGTAGGTGCTCGGCATGTTCTTTCCGACTCTTAGAATACATCAAGATGTCGTCGATGAAGATGACAACAAACCTGTCTATGTACTCTCGGAAAACTTGATTCATTAGGTTCATGATTATTGCTGGTGCATTGGTCACTCCAAATGGCATCACTAGAAATTCGTAATGTCCATAGCGAGTTCTGAAAGTTGTTTTGTGAATATCAGCTTCCTTGACCTTCACTTGATGATAACCTGAACGTAGAACCAATTTAGAGAAAACACAAGATCCACTTAGCTGATCGAATAAATCATCGATGCGCAGGAGTGGATACTTGTTCTTTGTAGTAACTTCATTCAAGGCTCTATAATTGATGCACATTCTGTATGAACCTTCCTTCTTCTTCACAAGTAGTACAGGTGCTCCCCAACTTGAAGTGCTGGGACGAATCCATCCTTTCGCCAATAATTCGTCCAACTGTGTTCGGACTTCCTTCAAACCCTCCGGACTAAATCTATAAGGTGCTTTGATCACCGGTTGTGCTCCTGGTACTAAATCAATACTGAATTCAAGAGCTCGATCGAGAGGAAAACCTGATATATCGTCAAGAAATACATCGTCGAACACTCGAACTACCTCTGGTCTTGATTCTTCCTCCGCTTGAGCTGCTGCAACTACTGCTTCCCTTGGCTTCGCTTTGTAGGTACTTGGCTCCAGGGTACGATCTCCACTTTTGAAATAGAAGACCGGATGGTCTGGAATCTCAAATACTACCCTCTTTTGACAACAGTCGATGGTAGCATAAAAAGTTCCAAGCCAATCCATACCTAGAACCACATCGAAGTTCGGTATGTCCAGCACTTTGAAGTCAGCATAAAACTCTCTGCTGCAGACGACGACTGGACACAAGCTGTATCCCATGGTTGCCTTTAGAACTCCATTTCCTGAACTGACATTCCAGCTGGATACAAGCGGTGAGACTAGAATCGCATGGGTTCGGACGAACCGTTGCGACATAAAGCAGTGAGATGCTCCAGTATCAAACAGTGCTAGTGCAGGCAGTGAGGCTACTAAGATTGTACCTAAGGTATATGGGATATGTCTTAGGTATAGGGAAAAGTATGTAAATAAGTAGCAAGATTGAAAAGAAAGGTTTGAGAAGAAAAGTTTACCAGTGATAACTTGGCCAGTGGCCTCAGCTTCTTCCACGGTCATCGTGAAAGCCTGGCGCCTTGGTACATTCCTCTTAGCCTGAGGAGCATTCCTTGGAACGTTCCTTTGAGCTTGATGGAACTGATGAGGAGGTGGTACAGCTTGTGGTCCTCTGGGTGGTGCAGGTAGTGCAAGTCTTGGAGCAGATGCCTGAAGGGCTGGTCGCTGCGGATAGGTAATTGCTGGCTTGGGTGCAGCAACTGGGTTTTGCCTTTGGGGAAAAGACCCAATATCATGAGTAGCTGAGCCGCAGACTAAGCAAAGACGGTTGGCTCGCCGGCATTCTTTCATCATATGCCCAGTTCTCTTGCAGTAGGTATAAAAGGCTGGGCTGGGACGATGGTTCGGTACTCCGGGTCGCCTTGGCACAAAAGGTGGCCTGGATGAGGCTCCTCCTGCCATCTGGTTGGTAGGGCGCTTAACTCCTGCAGACTGAGGTCTACCCCTTGCTTTTATCACTGCCTCATAACTGCGGGCAGCTTCCAGAGCATCCTCATGAGTTCGAAATTTTCCCGTGGCTAGATCAGCTTGAATTTCCGTGTCCAAGCCTTGTTGAAAGCGACGGGCTCTGATCTCGTCCGTCGGTATCAAATGTGCCGCGAATCTGTTTAAAGGATTGTGTTAGCTGTGTAGTATGTGATATTTTTTAAAAATTGAACTATTTTAACATATCTTACCGACTTCGCATGGTGAATTCAGCGTCATATTCATCTACTGACTTATCCCACATCGAACCTTGTTCTAGATGAATGAACTGTTGTTCCATGGCAAACCTGGCAGTCACAGGGAAGTACTTCGCGTCGAACTTATCGCGAAAGGTTTTCCATTCAATAGGCTGTACAAGAAGGCTTTCTTCCGCCTTCCACCAGTTGCGAGCATTGTCCGTGAGCTGCAGTTTCGCCACACGGACCCAAGCTATGTCTGGCACTTGTGCTGCCGCCAGATCATCCTCTTTGCTTTGTGCCCATTCCCCAGCTTCAAGTGGGCTTCCCTTTCCGGAGAACTTCTTGGGATGTAAAGCCCTGAATTGCTTTACCCCAGGTGCGTCGGTCTCGGGACGGTTCAGGAGTTGTTGCTGTCCCTCAAGAAGGCTGCGGATCGCTTCAAGTAGCACTGTTTGCTCGGTGGGTGGCGCAGGAACAGCAGGTGTGAGAGGTAGTGGTGGAGGTGTGTTGTTGACATTGGTGCTGGTGTTGTTCGGGGAATCCATAACTGTAGGGTTCCGGCAACGTCCCGGCCGTCGAAATGCGGCCAAAATGCGGAACAAAAATTTTCTAAACCGGCGCTACCGCTACCCGAATCCTGGATTGATCTTAAACCCTAAACTAGCAAACTAACTAAGAGTTAAAATTGTTATACCGAGTTGATCCGTGTCCTTCGGTCTTTATTCCAAGCTCCTAGCGGCTCCTTGATGTGGTTTGGTTGTCGGTCTTCCTTCGTCTCCGATGATCCACCCGAGGGAAACGGCGCAAGCTCCAACCTCGTCGAACGAGATAACCGATGCTCCAAAATCGCTAGCGATGGAGAGTCAAGGTGTATGGAAGTGTCACTACATTTTTCTCTCAACATCTATTCTCATGGGAGCAACCATAGAAGAAGATGAAGGAAGTGATAAAAGACTTGGCATGAAGAACAAAATTGGCTAAGTATTTGTGAGCATTAGAGAGTGGGAGTGTAATGAATGTAATGTCCAAATGAAAAACAATCCCACCACCAAAAATAGTGGTCGGCCCCCTTTCTCTCATTCCCACAAAAAAATCATTTCCAATTAAACAAATAAATAATTCACCACCATACCATACACTATGCTTGACTCATACCCATGCCTTTAATCAAATCACCTTTTCCACCTCATTAATAAAACAAATGAATTTCCATAAATGGAAATCATATAAATGAGGTGGCATCTTCTAGAAGCTATTCCGTATAAAATACGGAATACTTCCCGGTACATGTATCGAAATACATATATGCGTATTCGTACCAAAATACGAATAGCTGAGAGAGAAAACGAATAGTGAACAATAATACTAGAATACGTATATACTAATACATATATAAATTATTAAATCAAAACCCGATTTAATAATCCGGTTTAATTCTAAGCCGCTAGTATTACCAACCGTCCGATTAAAGTCCGTGCAGTATGCACATATTTAATCGGACACCTGTATGTATCAACATACGTCATGTACACCATATCGCCTGAACCGTGAAAACCCTCTGTGTGGGACTCTAAAGACTCATCAATACGCTGGCAGTGGATTTAACCAGAAGCACATCAGCGGCACTAGCTGTACGTAACGGCTACCCAGGTATTGAGATAAAGGGAGACCGACGAGCAAACTCATGCAGAACCCCTACTAAGCCAGACAGTGACAATATCCGTACAGTCCGGTCTGTTCGTCTAAGAGTATCGCATATCGAGTCTAGGGGGTGGATAAAGTCAGACCCCCAACAACGCGATATTCAGGGTCGGTATGTAACCCATCACCTCCTGAGAAACTATCGATCCTGGATCGGTAATTCTCGTCTACCATGGCCATGGATTTGTGATGATGGCCATCCGTACACAATGCGATATCAACCCCCAATACCGGGAGAGACGAATCCCCGACGATCCGATCACTGCCTCCATGTGGCTCAGGATTGTACCCAACTAAAACCTGTTTGCACGACTCCTTTGAGCCGTGGTAGGGTAGTAATCAAAGCACAGTGGGAACTCACACAAGACAAATGACGATCTCAGGTCGACAGACTAACCTATACACATGTCATCTGGGAACTGCTATCTGACGATAGGTATAATACCAACTAGCAGGTTCCCGGCGAGTCCGTCCAGTGTACTCATAACCCAATGAGCACCTGCATACTATCTTAGGTGAACAAACTAACACCAATGGCTTGTGAGACCTGGCCACCACCCCTCGTTGGGGTCTCGATCTGTATACACTAGTCTACACTGGAGTATCGATGCCCGGTCTCGATACTCCTACGACTAGGGACATTTAAGGATGTGCTTATAGACCCCAGCTCCCACATATATGATCGCCATCACAATGCTGGCAGTCAAGCAAGAATCCTATGAGCTCTATTAACATGTACATGATGATAAAGACAAACCAGATAGCATACTATCATCTTGAGTAAGACTGTTTTATTGGTATAGGTCTTGCCTCAATCATCATAATCATCTGTCCGCGACTATGATAATTGCCTTGAGGGCACTATAGCCAACAATCTCCCACTTGCACTTAGGGCCAATTATTGCGATGTCGCATACTCACAGCCCGTGTGATACCGAACACCCAACTTCTGTACTAATTAGTTTCGCAAAGCCTGTTTGCGAAAAATGATTGCGTTCGAGAAATAGCCTTAGTGAGTGAATCCGCTCCAATGTTTCTTTCTGTATCTCTCTATATCTCAACTTCGCGGAGAAAACTATCTCCCGAAATGAGCAATACCTGTCTTAGAATTTGTCTAGATATCTGATGGGACCCGGTTCTCAAATGAACTCCAAATCCAGCAAACTACTTAAACTATATCGTCCACTGAATTTAATCAGTATTCTGCGCCATGCCTTTTCTCAGTATTCGATTAGACCACCCGTCCAACATACTGTCCCTCAAAAGAGGGAAAACCATAACTCTGACAGTCACTCTGTCATCCAGGTCACCTTGGAAGCCTGATATGATAACCGTCTTCTGAAGGAGGCTGCCATTACCATATCCATAGAATATACATTCATGTTCATAAACTGCTTCCCAATGTTTCTCCAGAATAGGATTAATATATCAGCTTATTGCATCTAGTGCAAAATCAATATCTGGTGTGGTACTTGACATTTCATGATTAACTCAATTGCCTAAGCAAGTGATATGCTAATCATGCAGATCCCTCTCCCCTTTAGTCTGTAAGACGCCTTTAGAGAGGGTGACTCCATCACCTGCAGGTACACCACCATGCCAGGAGTCGTCCATTCTAAAATATCAAAATCCCAGATTAGGATACTTCCCAAATCTAGTAACCAGAAACCCTGATATTACATCCATGTCCTGTATGGAGAAACAACTTTGTGACGACCATAGTACAACCGATCGTAGTATAGGAATATCTCTTCCTATTGAGTGCATGTCATCCTGAATTCTCGGATATCACACCCTACTAGCTTCTTACCAGATCCATCTCCTATTCTGATGAGGTCAAAGCCTATGACTGTCATATCAAAATTAGATGATCTATTTCCGCTATACCTGCTTTAGTCTATAAATAGACATAAGCTACTTGCTCACTATGCTTCCGCTGCTCTCACTGACTACAACAACAGTCTGGCAGAGTCATATACACGTGCACTTCTAAAGCTTGTTTAGAATGACACTATACTCATCCTCCCGCCGGGTTTTATAGTCTAGAACAGCAGCAATGGCAAGTCTGGGTAAACAAGAACCTCCCTGTCACCGTCTTTGAGAAGACCGAAGTACCTCTCGGGTGCCTGAGGTTACCTACCAAAATCTGCGGAGTGGCTAATGGAACATCAAATCCAATTGAATTCTTAGGTTCTATTAAATTTCCAGCAATCATTTGTGGTTCTGGAATAACTTCCAGTTCTACCATACTCCCACTTTTATTAAAACTGTGGCGAGTCAAGAACAATATAAATATTAATCTTCCTGATGGTAGAAAGTTAACCCTCGTCAAAGCCCGAGATAACCCACAAACAGCCATTACTGAAACGTGCCTTAAGTTTATCTGGATTCTGGTTTTAAGCATCAGCCGGACAACTCCCTATAGCTTAACATCGTTAAGATATAAATTGATTCTATACAAATCTAATATAGAAACAAAAGCACTAATCTAATTTGAACCAGATTCAAAATCATGCAGCTGTCTCCAGTGCATATCAACCAAATGAAAAAAGGACAATCATCATTACTCATTTAGGAGTGCATCCATATATGAGTAACCTGAAAAAGAAGCAAGTTCTAAAAACCATTACTATTAACTGAATACCAAACACAAGTATCTACATCTTCGACTTTCTCGAAGAATCCTGATACTTACAACAAATGGTTCTCTATTTTATTCTTATACCTATAACTTCTAAATATCTGGACCTTACATTTCAACGAAATACTTGTCCAGAACTGGAGAAGTCATAAGTAAACAGAATATAGTACGAGTACCATCCCCATTGTCACAATTGACACTGGACAACATACAATACTTTGTACAAGTCCACTGAGTTCAAAAACTCAAACCCTGTGCATCGTAGGTTGAAAAGCTGTACTATGGTTAAGAAGAATTACACCGCTGTTGAATGCACCTTACCTAATCACCAACTGATATAGGTAAATGTCATAGACACAATATCAAAAAGTTATATCTCACTTTATAAAATAAATGTACAGATATATCAGTTTGAAATTGGTGCATAACAACGGATATTCAAAACCAAATATTTGCCATCCGGCAAAATCCAGATGATTTCCTCAAATATCACCAATTACTACGAATTCCGATATAATGAGGATCTAATCACCCAATTCCCAATATCTTACTCCCACTCACCATCTGTAATAACATACAGATGTGAGAAACTGATCTGGTAAATACATACCCTGGAGTTAGATTCTTCTTGGGAAAACAGTTTTCAATTAATATCGTACAGTAAAACTGAAACATGAAAATATTTCAAAAGGGTTAACTAGTATTCCAAGTAACGCCTCTTCCATTACCCTGATTCACGACAGTAACCATATACTTACCTGCCCTCACTGCAATCCCTTTATTATGTCTTTACTTATTACCTCCCGTGCACCTCCCTTACGCCAATTGGTTTTCTTCATTCCCTACCCTTCGGCACCAGCCTAAGGTTTGGAAGAAGACTATCCAATAAGCGTAATAGGTGTACTCTCCTAATCCTAGGAGCCCTCGCAACCTGAGAGAAGGTAAAGAGAAAAGACATCTGAATAATCCTATCCAATTTCTCTTGAACCAGAATCCATCCTCGAAAAAGTTCCTTCGAGTTCGTATATAACCATACGATGGATTTATCCAATGGAAGTGGATATCCGTAGTGATACGGAGTGTCCTAGAGAAAAGCAAAGTGGATGTAGGAGTGACAGGGGTATAGACGTTTTTTTGTCGTGAATGATGGTGGTCGCAATTTTCTTTGCCATTATTCTAATCCCTTTATATGTCTTTACTTATTACCTTCTATACACCACACTTAAGCTTAATTGGTTTTCTTCCTTCCCTACCGTTCGGCACTGGCCTATAGTTTGGAAGAAGACTATCCAATAAGCTCAATAGGTGTACCCACTCCTAATCCTAGGAGCCCTCATAACCTGAGAGAAGGTAAACGGAAAAGACAACGAATAATCCTATTCAATCTCTCCAAAACCGGAATCCATCCTCCAAAAAGTTCCTTCGAGTTCGTATATAACCATACGATGGATTTATCCAATGGAAGTGGATGTTCGTACTAATACGGGGTGTTCTGGAGAAATGCAAAGGTGATATAAAAGTGGCAATGATGTATGCGACACCGTGACATTCCAAAATCCAAAGTGTTTTAAGAAGGTTCGGTCAACTTGGTTTCATGAGTTTTAGTCAAAGGTCGGGTCATAGTCGCAGCCAGAGAGAAAGAGAAGAAACACTCAGCGTGCACTCTAACCTAGATCAGAATGGTTAATCATTTTATTTAATCTGGATGGCTCCCACTATTTCCTCGAATTCTCCACCAAACCCAAAAGGAGAATTAGTCGGAATCATCCGAGGAGTATTCCTACTCATCAGTGGGAATCGGGATCCAACAATCATCGCATGATAACTTGATGGAAGGCACTCAAGTTACCACACTCCAAAAGGTATGCGCAAACCTGGTAAGTTTCCCGTATGTTTGAAACTCCCGATGTGATTTTTACCCCTAGGACCCAAGTGACCTTGACGGAGTCAACAAATCAAAGAGTCCTAGTCAAGTTCATTCCGTCATTATCATTAAACCCACCCGCACGAGCCCTTGACGGAGTCAACAAGGCCGCACGACTGTCCTAACCAATCACATATCCATGCTATAAACAAGCACCACTCAGCTACCGCACACTACGCCTTGACGGAGTCAACAAACGCAACACGAATACTAAGTACCACTTGTAGGAAATGACGGAGGGCTACGGCTGGTTTTTGGCAAAAAACCTTTAACGTAATGAACTTGTTCTCGTTGAAGGAATCCAAGCGGTTTTATAAATATATAGTGGCGAAAACTTTTGCTAAAGAGGTCACTCTCGGTGAAGGGATCTCGGCTCTTTCCCCGTAGAATGAGGTGCAGGATATTCCAAACTGAATACCATGATGCAAAGCAAAAGGAAACGACTATAGTGAAGTTATTACGTTGACGCAAACTTTTACTCAAGGGGTCACTCCCGATGAAGGGATCTCGGCCCTTGCCTCGTCGAATGAGGTGCAGGATATTCCAAATGAATACCACGATGCAAAGCAAAAGCAAACGTCTGTAATGTCAGTTTTTAAAAAACTTGGTTCCAACAACATCAAATAAAGGTTTGTTTTATCCTTGCATTGATAAGAATCAATGAAGTCCCATCAATTAATCACACCAGAAAAGAACGAAAATAAAATGTACATATATGCCATCCGCATTCGCCCCTGGGTCCCGTCATCACCCGTTAGGTTACTTAACTAACGACAGAGCAGGGACTGGGCTAGCGCGGGTGCAAAACATATACAACATCTACTAGTATATATAAATATATATAACAATCATCCCAAGCATGATATAAAGCAACATCACAGAAACATCACAGAAGTAACACAGAATGGTGGATAATCTGGAGTCCCAAATTTCACTTGAGCCGCAAATGAGACCCGACGTTCCCTGTCGTGTGGATATCCTGTGCAATGAAAACCTAGACCCCTACGAGCGCGGCAAGTTACCCGCCAAAACCAGAAGTGAGGCAGCCCCCTTCAGCAACGTGAATGGACCACCCAGCACTTTGCGGAATCCGGTAACTTGAGCACCCCTCCTGGGTCAACCTATACCCCCTACGAGTGCGGCGAATAGCCCGCCAATCCTAGAGTAAGGTCCCCTCCGTCTGAATGCTTTGAGATGCGGACCAGTTGCCCTCTAGAACCTGGCTATTCGTGCACTCCACCTCGGGGTAATCCTAGTACAGAAAATAAAATAATATACAAAGGTGACATCGACCTCAGCCCGGTCGTGCCCCAAAAGAATAATATGCAAACTGGCAGTGACGGCAGTCCACATGTCGGACGCTCACCCCGCAATATCAAATGTACAAATGAAATAAAACTATACTATACATTGCACCACAGCTATCCACCACGACGATCCAACCAACATCACAGCACAACACAGAATATCAACGTGAATGTCACGTTCGCAAACCCATCTAAAAGACATATAGCAGTTAGATGGGTTTACTGATCAAATGACATTTACGGTCGCAGAATATAATGTATGTACTGTCAAACGCACGCTTAAAATATCGATCGACTAAGTTCCAAATTTTCCCTAATAGCAAAAACAATACAGCACAGAAACCTGGGCCAAAACAGAATATCACAAAAATCACAATTTCAAGCATATGAGCTACAGTGAAAATTTGAAGGCATGTCGCCACTAATTGGCCGCGGAACCACCGCCAATGGGGGGTTAGTGCGGCGGTCCCGCGGCGCTTTGGAAGCTTCAGGAGCCGAAATTTTCTCTGTAGCATTAAAATTGCCTGCACGGATTTTTAAGATGCCTGAAATAATTTTTGGACCACTTTTGAAAATCGGCAGAGAACAAAACATTGAAATCGTGATTTTTGTAATTTCCGTCGATCGATATTTTAAGCACGTTTAAATAAGCTAGTAAGGGGTTTAAAGGGTGACTCTGATACCATGTAGGGTTCCGGCAACACCCCGGCCGTCGAAATACGGCCAAAATGCGGAACAAAAATTTTCTAAACCGGCGCTACCGCTACCCGAATCCCGGATCGACCTTAAACCCTAAACTAGAAAAATAACTAAGAGTTAAAATTTTTATACCGAGTTGATCCGTGTCCTTCGGTCTTCATTCCAAGCTCCTAGCGGCTCCTTGATGTGGTTTGGTTGTCAGTCTTCCTTCGTCTCCGATGATCCATCCGAGGGAAACGGTGCAAGCTCCAATCTCGTCGAACAAGATAACCGACGCTCCAAAGTCGCTAGCGATGGAGAGTCGAGGTGTATGGAAGTGTCACTACATTTTTCTCTCAATATCTATGCTCATAGGAGCAACCATAGAAGAAGATGAAGGAGGTGATAAAAGACTTAGCATGAAGAACAAAATTGGCTAAGTATTTGTGAGCATTAGAGAGTGGGAGTGTAATGAATGTAATGTCCAAATGAAAAACAATCCCACCACCAAAAATAGTGGCCTTCTCTCATTCCCACAAAAAAATCATTTCCAATTAAACAAATAAATAATTCACCACCATACCATACACTATGCTTAACTCATGCCCATGCCATTAATCAAATCACCTTTTCCACCTCATTAATAAAACAAATGAATTTCCATAAATGGAAAATCATATAAATGAGGTGGCATCTTCTAGAAGCTATTCCGTATAAAATACGGAATACTTCCCGGTATATGTATCGAAATACATATACGCGTATTCGTACCAAAATACGAATAGCCGAGAGAGAAAACGAATAGTGAACAATAATACTAGAATACGTATATACTGATACATATATAAATTATTAAATCAAAACCCGATTTAATAATCCGGCTTAATCCTAAGCCGCTAGTATTACCAACCGTCCGATTAAAGTCCGCGCAGTATGCACATATTTAATCGGACACCTGTATGTATCAACATACGTCATGTACACCATATCGCCTGAACCGTGAAAACCCTCTGTGTGGGACTCTAAAGACTCGTCAATACGCTGGCAGTGGGTTTAACCATAAGCACGTCAGCGGCACTAGCTGTACGTAACGGCTACCCAGGTATTGAGCTAAAAGGAGGCCGACGAGCAAACTCATGCAGAACCCCTACTGAGCCTGACAGTGATAATATCCATACAGTCCGGTCTATTCGTCTAAGAGTATCGCATATCGAGTCTAGGGGGGTGGATAAAGTCAGACCTCCAACAACGCGATATTCAGTGTCGGTACGTAACCCATCACCTCTCGAGAAACTATCGATCCTGGATCGGTAATTCTCGTCTACCATGGCCATGGATTTGTGGTGATGGCCACCCGTACACAATGCGACATCAACCCCCAATACCGGGAGAGACGAATCCCCGACGATCCGATCACTACCTCCATGTGACTCGGGACTGTACCCAACTAAAACCTGTTTGCACGACTCCTTTGAGCCATGGTAGGGTAGTAATCAAAGCACAGAGGGAACTCACACAAGACAAATGACGATCTCAGATCGACAGACTAACCTGTATACATGTCACCTGGGAACTGTTATCTGACGATAGATATAATACCAACTAGCAGGTTCCCGGCGAGTCCGTCCAGTGTACTCATAACCTAATGAGCACCTGCATACTATCTTAAGTGAACAAACTAACACCAATGGCTTGTGAGACCTGGCCACCGCCCCTCGTTGGGGTCTCGATCTATATACACTAGTCTACACTGGAGTATCGATGTCCAGTCTCGATACTCCTACGACTAGGGATATTTAAGGATGTGCTTATAGACCCCAGCTCCCATATATATGATCGCCATCACAATGCTGGCAGTCAAGCAAGAATCCTATGGGCTCTATCAACATGTACATGATGATAAAGACAAATCAGATAGCATACTATCATCTTGAGTAAGACTATTTTATTGGTATAGGTCCTGCCTCAATCATCATAATCATCTGTCCGCGACTATGATAATTGCCTTGAGGGCACTATAGACAACAATAACCTTGAAGAAAAATTTGGGTTAGGACAGATTCAAGTACATGAAATGATAAGATTCAAGGAATATGAAATTATAAGATTCAAGGAACATGAATTGTAAAGAATGTTTTAGTTGTTGGTTCTTGTGTTATATTGCTTAGGTTGTTCACGCAAAACAGAACTGCATGATAGAGTTTCATACAGCTCTGACCTGCATAGGCCACCAACAAAACCTGTCACGTCCCGCTTCCCGATATACGGCGAAGGGGACGGGACTGGTCCGCTACGTATTTACTCAGAAGCAAATACGCTAAGCGTAACTATGCAATATAAAAGTAAATACACAAGTGACAAGATATATAAACTGAACAGCAACTTTATTTATTAACATTCTTTTGTACAATGCATGAAAAGGAAATACAACTGAAATAAAAGCGATGCCTAAACAATGACATGAGAGGAAATTAAAGGTACCGAATAGAAAATGTACAATGTCTAGAGCTCAGGGTCTTCGCTGTACTGATCCAAGTCTTCTGCAGTTGGCTCGATCTCTGACGGGTCCAAATCACCTGGCGACATTCAAAGAAGAAAGAAATAGAATGTCGTCAGCGAACAGGTCGCTTGGTAAGTCCCAAAGATAAGAGGAAACTAGAATAGACAGAATAAGAAAGTATCTTTTAAAGTTGTATTATATTGTTGTAATGTCGTGTTAACGCTGTTGTTTATAGCTTGGTACAGAAGGATGCCAGTGTATACGAGAGGGATCTCTATATGCTAGAGACCAGGGCAAACGGAATATACAAGGAACCGTTAAGCCACGGTACACCAGCAACGGAATATAGGGTAGGTATCTTAATCTTACCGTCTCGTGCCACTTTTAACACCTTCCGTACCAATATACCCCTTAAACCCCGTAGTGTTTTGATTGTATTGTTTGTCTTGTAAATTGTATTGATTGTATAATTGATTGACTGACCAAAACCATGATATCAGTAAACGGATGTAACCGTAGAATCATGTAAATGGAATAACTGGGGAACCATGTAAATGGAATGTATATCCATGATTCGGTTCGGTCAAGTTGTATAGATTGATAATTGGATTCATGGATTCCTGTTAAATTGTAATATTGAAGATTGTAGATTGTATTTGAATCATATTCAAGTCAAATTATACTGAGACTCAAACTGAGTCAGACAATCAGCAAAGTAAATTGAAGTCCTGATTGTTTTTATTAATTTGTCTACCTTAGATAGGCAAGCACCCACTTCTCCGGCTCCCTAAGGCTCAAGAGATTGGTCCCGCTTAAACCTATGTTTACTAGGGTCTTTAGGGTAATTTATCGAACTTGAGGGGGTTTTATGTAAAAATACTCTTATATACTTGTAACGTTTTGAAAATCGTTTCGGTGAAATTTCGAAAAATTGGTAAAATAAGGGGGTTTTCTGTAAAAAGTCAAAATACAAATATCTTATTATAAAAATTAAATATGCATATTCTAGCTATGTAATTGCTATTATTTGGTGTTTATTGAGCCGCTGGTGAAATTTCAAATTTTCTGAAAAAAATATTATTTTATTATTATTTAAGCCGTCACTAATACATTTAATTAGGGAAAATTACAAATTGGAATGAGTTGAAACAAATTTTGTGCATCATAAAACATTAAATAAAATTTTATCATGTGGTTTTTGGAACGAAATTATTTGGCAAAACGGTTTAGAAATTATTGAAGAAAAAAGGCTTTTTTTTAGCGTAAATGGATGTTTGGGGTATTGTATTTATCATTTTTCATCACCCCACACCCGTACACACTCCCAAACCCCCATTTCCCCATCATGATGGCTGAACCCTTGCTGCCCCACTCCCACTCTTTTCCCCACTTCAAAAAGAAAAGAGAAGAAATCAATGAAAAGAAAAGAAAATGAAAGAAAGTCAATGTGGACTTTGTCTTTTCTCCCCACTTTCAACCCCTCCCTCTCTCTCCTCACTCCCTCAATTTCTGGCCGAAATTCTCAGCCCCCAACAGCAGCCCCTCCCTCAGTCTTCTCCTCTCATTTTCCATCAAAAAAAATTCACCCATTTCCATCAAAAATCAAAGCTAAAATGCAAATCAAAGCCCTACCCATTTTCTCTTATCTCTTTAAGCATGGATCATGGTGCAAAGATTTCAATTTGGAGGTCTAGTTTCATGTTGATCTCAAAATGGTTTTAAGGTATAAATCCTAACCTATTGTTCAATTGTTGGGTTAAATTCCTTAATGTATCTTATTAGGTGCTTAAATATGGATTAATTGCAAGTTTGGAAATCTAAAGAGAAGGAGTTTGAATTGAAAAGTTAGGGTTTTAAATTCAATAGGGTTGTTGTCACTTGTTTAAGGTTGCATGGTGTAGTTAGCATGTTAAGACATGTTAAACCTAATCTAGAAGATAAATTGTAAATTGTTGCATCTAAAAGTCCAAATTTAGTTATTTAAGCAAACTAGGTTTTAGTTTTTAGTTGCAAATGGGTGATTTAAAATCTAACTAAGAATTTTATGACTTTATTAACATTATAAAATGTAGTTTAATGCTTTAGATCATGCAAATCCAAACTAGATTGTTGTATGTGCATTTTGCTATAAAATGGTCGAAATTGGTTAAAATTGCAAACTAGTTTTTGTAAATATTGTGTTAAATTGAGAATTTAAAATATGGTTAGGGTTTTTATCATATTATTAACTTTATTAAGTGTAGTTGAACACTTTAGTTCATGGAAATCCAACCTAAATTGTAATTTGTGCATTTTTGCTATGAAATTGTAAAAAGGGTATTTTGTAAACTAGAATATTAGGGTTTTTGGAATTTAATGAGATTAAATTCCGGAAATTGTTTCTATGACTTATTTAAGATATTTAATAAGTATATTGGCCGCTACATTCATTTAAACATCATGTTTTGTACAAACGGCGAATTGTGCTTGCTAGATTTTCGGAAAAACGACTTTTTAAGTGAAATTGGGGTTTTTGGGAATTTCAAGCTATTTTATATTATAATTAGTGCTTGTAATTGTGCAAATGAGTGTGATTAGATTTTTCTCGATGGTTTGACGTTTGTACATCGACATCGAGGGTTGGTTTGACTATTCTTGCATGCGTAGGCGATAGGTTTGGACCTACGCGTGATACGCGTGCCGATGTGATTTTCGTATGCCGTTTCGGTTTCGAATTTAGTTTTAATGCGATACGGTGCGTTATGATGTGTAGGTACCCCATGTGGACTTCGAGACGACAAGCAAGCGCATGGCGACGTCGGCACCGGCAAGCGAGGACCAGGTGAGTAGATTTATATCTACGGGGAGAAGTCGGGTGGACGGCGTATAGCACCCCCGCAGTCCGTGGTGATGTATATGGATGCGTATACACACCAACAATTTATGATATGTTGTTAGGATGTGTTATTGATGATTTTAGATGGATATTGGTGTTGGATTGGTGCATGGTTACGAAACCTTAGGTAGTGGTTGCACCACACATACACACACACCCATATTTGCATACATTCTTCTTTTATATGTGCGTACATGGGATTATATATTGATGCGTATATTTACACATGGGTATGGGACTATGTGTTTATATACTGGATTTGAGGATAGTAATTGGGATTTGAGATGAGTCGATGATATTGGGCTTGAGGCCAGAAGATCCGTGATGTGTTTTGGTTCGTATTGAGATACGACATGATGTTTTAGCAGGTCTTTTGACGTAGTGATTCTTACATGCATGCATACATAGATGGTATCAATATTGTACTAGACGTAGATCAGTACCCCGATCATGATATTTGATAAAGAGGATATCAGATGAATAGTATGATGAATGTGATATTGACCCGTACCCAGATTTGGGGATGCCGTACGACGGATTTACGTACGAGCTATATATTGATGATTGATCCGCACTCTTGACTTGGGATGTCTGATTATAGATATGGTATCGGATATGATATTATTGAGGCGGGATCACCGTCTATACATATACAGGTATGTATATGTATCGACTCAGATGATAGGCGGTTTTCTTACCTGTAGTTCAGCTTGTTAGTTCAGCCGTATAGTTTAGTGTAGTTGTTAGATTAGATTAGACTTCTTACCTATTTCAAAAACTAACGAATCGTGGGCATTTTTAAAGACAGCTCAAGGGAATCTACGGATATTTCAAAAACGACGTATCTTTTCATAAAAACACCGTAGCCCTTATTTTCAAAACCCCATGATTCGTGTTATTTCAAAAGGCACCATTTGTAGGACTTATATTAGATTATTGCAGATTAGTTATCGTTGTGTCTAGTATTCAGCTCCCGCACATTATTGTTGTTCGCTCTGCCTCGCATATTTATTTTGCTGCATATTCCATTATTGATATCATGTTGTTAGGACACCAGCACCATTACCGATGATGCGTATGTACCACGTACACCTACTTGCCGGCTCACACACATCTTCATCGGTAATTGCCATGTCACGTATACTTTAGAGAATATAATTGCTTGACTTAGATTGTTAGCTAGTAGTGTTGACATGATATTAGTGTACTTTCCTTATATGTCATATTAGACATTGTAGTTATTACCTACCACTTCATGCATACTGTTATTCAGTTGTTCATGCCTAGTTCATTATCATTGACATATGCACTTGTGATGATTTCTTGAGATTTATGATATTTCTGGATTTCGGGGAAAGCCGCAAAATTTACAACTTATGATCTTTTAAAATATAAAATGTTGCGGTTTTCTAGTGATGTAAAGTGTCGTCCACAATGAGTTTGCTGTGGTTTTGGAGATCCGTGTCGAGGAGTGGAGGAACCGTCACGGGTACATGGTGGGCCCGGTATGGTACCCCGGGACAAGAGGAATGTGGTGTTGACGTTGAGCATGGCTGGGGAGCACTACCTACCGGTGATATTACCCGACGCGTCGGATATCCGGAGGATACCGTCGTGGTCTTGAGATGGATGGTAGGGGCCGGTCTGGTCTGACGGCGCCCTAGATATTGAGATTGAGACATTGATATTTCGAGACATTGAGATTTATGTTTTGTGTCGATGCTAGACACTGTTGATACTGATTTCATTTATGATACCTCAGATTAAAAATACAAAGGAAATCTCACTAATTTATGGAAACAGTTCTTCATTTACATGTACTCTGTTTTCATGCATTCATACCTCATTCATATGATATATTGCTACCTGAGGCACTGACACGGGCACATGAGATTACACTCGGGTTAGATATTTACCCTAGCCTTGTTATAGGCTACGTGTTATTCATATATTTGAGGGCATATTATGATCATTGACCTAGGTTGCGTTATTTATGCGATTTCTGTGCGTAGATATTTTTCTATTCACGAGTTGGCAACTCACCCCGTTGTGCCCCAGTTTCTTGCAGGTTTGGCGTACAGGTTTCATTACGGCTTTGCGGGCTCAGTTTCATTCGGGTGACTTGCTAGTAGGTGGGTTTTTCTTGTATCGTACCCATCATATTACCTTGTATAATATTATTCCGTTGTATCTAGTAAATTCCATCAACCAAACATGTATCTATTGAGATAGAGACCAGTGTTGTTTATTCTTTCGACCTTAGAGTCGCTCGTTATATTTCTGGTGGTTTTGAGTTCCCTTTTGAGTTTTTGATCCTCGCCGTTGGCGTTGTATATTATATTGCTTGTGTGGTTGTGACCGTCGATTGACGAAGAGCTAGCTCCCGCTTGGGGATGTCTTTTATTGATTTCGTATACTATTCATGTTGTATCCCGTTTGGGAGCCAGTATTTACAAAGGAGACTCTGTCGAAATTTTCAGTAAATTTTTGATGTTTTTAGAAACCCGCATAATTCGGCTTATGCTATTAAAACTACTTGATTTAAATTGGTTTTTCCTACTCTCTACTACTCTTCTTGGTTTGGATTTCTGGGTTTTCGGTTTACTTAGATTACGTACGCCTCGAGACGTTCGTAGTTTAAGTGCCGGTCATGTTCCGTACTTTCGGGTCGTGACAAAGTTGGTATCAGAGCATTAGGTTTTAACCTTCGGAGCGTAGGATGACCCTTGGTTGATGGAATAGGTGACTAAAGTAGAGTGACGTACCGTTGGTATGTTCCGCGACATATTTACGACACGCCACTCCACTTATGAAGCCTTAGGATGTACATTTCCTTGCTCAGTATTATATTCCTTCCTGATCTAGCCTCATCGGTACCAGTTTGTCTTTGCTGCTACGGTTATGGGCAGGGAGAGCTACGGCTAGAGTTGCGGTCAGCACAAGCTCGTCACGAACGAGGACTGACCAGGGCGAAATTCCGGCGACACACGATTGCAGAGATGTGTCTTTTTACTGTGTTTCCGCGCCACGAGCGTTTGGCGGATCGCCTTTATAAGGTTACTCGGATGTGCTGATCGACACTAGAGGATTGAGCCACTGACAGAGGCCAGCCAGATTTTGATGACCGTTGGTGTGTTGCTTACTCCTGATGATTGAGGCACTGTTCAGCGTGCAGACGAGCGAGCCAGTTATTGCTGCGAACGACGAGATATTTCCCAGATGCTAGAATTAATGCAGGACGAGTTGTACTAAGAGATGATAGGAGGTCGCTAGTCATCAAGGATGAATGACTAGGACATGTGGATCGTTCGCCTACCCCGATGCGAGGTCATCAAATAGATTGATTCCAGCTAGAGACGACTTCACGCGGAGACGTTGGGAGTCGACAGAGACGATCGAATGTCAGAAACCTATTATTCCAAGTTTAAGGTATTCGGAAAGACATGCAGGCAATTCTATGGTCCCTCTAGAAGAATGAAACCCTAACTCGACTTAATGACCGTGTGAAAGTCTTTGAACCTTCGGGTTTGCGGCAGTTCTACGGCGCCATTAGTGAGGCTTGGGTTTGCCCTTCTACGGCTGGACCACCGATGCTGTGGTATGTACTCGATACTATTAAACTGTGCCCAAGATGTTGAGCTCTTGGGGGATTATGAGGTTTTGACGACTCGATCGGATGGCTTGACTTAATTCGGATGCTAGGTGGTGAGATGCATTTCTTGGGAGACTCCAGATACGAGGATAGTCGTTGGAGCTCAGTCCATGCGGCTGCGACGAGACGAGTCCAAAGCAGACGACATTAAAGAAAAGTGAAGTAAGAGGTTCGTACCAGATCTAGATGAGATGACGTTCCACTCCGCCGACATCAGAGATGCGATGCGCATGCCAAGGCAGAGTACTGGATATACCTTCCAGAAGGAGTCGCGATGGGTATGCAGCCGTTACAGAGCAAGATGCAGATATAGGAAAGGACAATGACTTCCAGACAGTTGGCAGAGACGAGACATGGAAGAGACCGTGAGCAGGATTCCTTCCAGGACACTGCTGCAATGATACTTGCACCCAGGATCAGATGTGTCACGTACATTCAGAGAGCCAGAGGCCGACGCCAGTGATATGCTGTCTTACGAGTGGTCGCGATGATTGACCAAGAGATGACCAGAGAAGTGCTAGAACGGAATCGTCCCCGTTAGCACACCTGACAGGGCCGATGAGCCGATGGACCGAAAGATTGGTAATTCACAGTGAAGACCTTGACCCAGGAGTGGTCATGGTTACGCACACCAGCAGGACAGAGTTCATGATCATCGACGAGACGTCCCACTAGTGACCGCGACAGTTGGCCGAGATTCTTAGAGAATGCACTTGAGCGGTACTGTTCCGCCATTATTGATTACGATGTTTTGGGTGATTTATTCGTATGATTTGATTTTGATGATTGAGGATTTACGATCTTTGCACAGTGTTGCACTTGATATCGTTTTCGTTCTTTACTTTCACATGTTTGTGATTTTACGGTTTTAAACAGTTGAGTTGGTTTTGTGCGTATGCATGCACACGATTTCGTTCCTGCACTCGGTATAGTTTATATATGCTTGCAGTGCAGTGATACGCCTTTTGTGCACTTAGATGCACTGGACTTCGATTTTGATTGTGATACTCGATATTTGTTTTGTGCACCTTGTGCACCTGATTGGATTTTGCGCATGTTCGACGCTTGATATTGGATTTCATGATTTCGTGCACGATGGATGCACCTGATTTGGATTTTCGCGCATGTTGGGCGCATGTTTTGAAGGGTGATTTTGGTGCGCACCAGATGCACTAAATCGAGATTTTTTTTTCGTGCATGTCAGATGCACCTGATTTTGCTGTCAGGCACACATGTTGCCTACAACAGATGTTTCGTGCACACCCGATGCACTTAGATATTGTTTCTGTGCGCATGTATGGCACATTCATGGATTTTGATTTCCGTGCGCACCAGACGCACGTAGTATTCATGTGCATATTTTGGGATTGATTTCTTATAGAGTAGTACGTTTTTATGATATTGCTATGTGTTTTCGTACTGAGCAGGACTAGTCAGAGGACAGTACCTGAATATATTTTGCATGCATTGATAGTTATTGAAGGGATTTCCAAAAAGCGAGCTATAGCCTCAGTATTTACCTACGTGTCTGATATGACACGAAATGTTTAAAACAAGGAGACCCTTCTAAATTGTTTCCAAAACGGCGGAACGTACATATCAAACAAAGGTATATATGTATATAGTTATTTTCTTATGATAGACGTCCGCCACTGTGCAGTGTTATACGCGTTGCACAGTGACTTAAGGAGATTTGGCATGCATTTCCTTCGGATACTTACAGATATAGATTCGATATTTACATGTATAGTTTCGAGTTATATCATATTGGTTTTGATTTGGATTTGGCATTGATGTCTTCTCCTTGACTCCGATGATTGCGGGATGCTTGACGGAGTTTTGATTTGAGTTATATACTCATTTTTCAAGCGCATGCGCTGCGCTACGAATTGTTTTATGTAGTTACAATTTCGGAGCCCCGACGACTTGATGGTTTTTCTTAGATGTTTTAGTATTTGGGGGAGTTTGAATTTAAATTCGGGGACCGAATTTCTTTAAGGGGGGAAGATTGTAACGTTTTGAAAATCGTTTCGGTGAAATTTCGAAAAATTGGTAAAATAAGGGGGTTTTCTGTAAAAAGTCAAAATACAAATATCTTATTATAAAAATTAAATATACATATTCTAGCTATATAATTGCTATTATTTGGTGTTTATTGAGCCGCTGGTGAAATTTCAAATTTTCTGAAAAAAATATTATTTTATTATTATTTAAGCCGTCACTAATACATTTAATTAGGGAAAATTACAAATTGGAATGAGTTGAAACAAATTTTGTGCATCATAAAATATTAAATAAAATTTTATCATGTGGTGTTTGGAACGAAATTATTTGCCAAAACGGTTTAGAAATTATTGAAGAAAAAAGGCTTTTTTTTTAGCGTAAATGGATGTTTGGGGTATTGTATTTATCATTTTTCATCACCCCACACCCGTACACACTCCCAAACCCCCATTTCCCCATCATGATGGCTGAACCCTTGCTGCCCCACTCCCACTCTTTTCCCCACTTCAAAAAGAAAAGAGAAGAAATCAATGAAAAGAAAAGAAAATGAAAGAAAGTCAATGTGGACTTTGTCTTTTCTCCCCACTTTCAACCCCTCCCTCTCTCTCCTCACTCCCTCAATTTCTGGCCGAAATTCTTAGCCCCCAACAGCAGCCCCTCCCTCCCTCTTCTCCTCTCATTTTCCATCAAAAAAAATTCACCCATTTCCATCAAAAATCAAATCTAAAATGCAAATCAAAGCCCTACCCATTTTCTCTTATCTCTTTAAGCATGGATCTTGGTGCAAAGATTTCAATTTGGAGGTCTAGTTTCATGTTGATCTCAAGATGGTTTTAAGGTATAAATCCTA
This sequence comes from Agapanthus africanus, assembly GCA_030015575.1. NCBI lineage: Eukaryota > Viridiplantae > Streptophyta > Magnoliopsida > Asparagales > Amaryllidaceae > Agapanthus > Agapanthus africanus. Next base: position 829,990,229 of record JASDDO010000024.1, on the reverse strand, counting down.
ACCTATTGTTCAATTGTTGGGTTAAATTCCTTAATGTATCTTATTAGGTGCTTAAATATGGATTAATTGCAAGTTTGGAAATCTAAAGAGAAGGAATTTGAATTGAAAAGTTAGGGTTTTAAATTCAATAGGGTTGTTGTCACTTGTTTAAGGTTGCATGGTGTAGTTAGCATGTTAAGACATGTTAAACCTAATCTAGAAGATAAATTGTAAATTGTTGCATCTAAAAGTCCAAATTTAGTTATTTAAGCAAACTAGATTTTAGTTTTTAGTTGCAAATGGGTGATTTAAAATCTAACTAAGAATTTTATGACTTTATTAACATTATAAAATGTAGTTTAATGCTTTAGATCATGCAAATCCAAACTAGATTGTTGTATGTGCATTTTGCTATAAAATGGTCGAAATTGGTTAAAATTGCAAACTAGTTTTTGTAAATATTGTGTTAAATTGAGAATTTAAAATATGGTTAGGGTTTTTATCATATTATTAACTTTATTAAGTGTAGTTTAACACTTTAGTTCATGGAAATCCAACCTAAATTGTAATTTGTGCATTTTTGCTATGAAATTGTAAAAAGGGTATTTTGTAAACTAGAATATTAGGGTTTTTGGAATTTAATGAGATTAAATTCCGGAAATTATTTCTATGAATTATTTAAGATATTTAATAAGTATATTGGCCGCTACATTCATTTAAACATCATGTTTTGTATAAACGGCGAATTGTGCTTGCTAGATTTTCGGAAAAACGACTTTTTAAGTGAAATTGGGGTTTTTGGGAATTTCAAGCTATTTTATATTATAATTAGTGCTTGTAATTGTGCAAATGAGTGTGATTGGATTTTTCTCGATGGTTTGACGTTTGTACATCGACATCGAGGGTTGGTTTGACTATTCTTGCATGCGTAGGCGATAGGTTTGGACCTACGCGTGATACGCGTGCCGATGTGATTTTCGTATGCCGTTTTGGTTTCGAATTTAGTTTTAATGCGATACGGTGCGTTATGATGTGTAGGTACCCCATGTGGACTTCGAGACGACAAGCAAGCGCATGGCGACGTCGGCACCGGCAAGCGAGGACCAGGTGAGTAGATTTATATCTACGGGGAGAAGTCGGGTGGATGGCGTATAGCACCCCCGCAGTCCGTGGTGATGTATATGGATGCGTATACACACCAACAATTTATGATATGTTGTTAGGATGTGTTATTGATGATTTTAGAGGGATATTGGTGTTGGATTGGTGCATGGTTACGAAACCTTAGGTAGTGGTTGCACCACACATACACACACACCCATATTTACATACATTCTTCTTTCATATGTGCGTACATGGGATTATATATTGATGCGTATATTTACACATGGGTATGGGACTATGTGTTTATATACTGGATTTGAGGATAGTAATTGGGATTTGAGATGAGTCGATGATATTGGGCTTGAGGCCAGAAGATCCGTGATGTGTTTTGGTTCGTATTGAGATACGACATGATGTTTTAGCAGGTCTTTTGACGTAGTGATTCTTACATGCATGCATACATAGATGGTATCAATATTGTACTAGACGTAGATCAGTACCCCGATCATGATATTTGATAAAGAGGATATCAGATGAATAGTATGATGAATGTGATATTGACCCGTACCCAGATTTGGGGATGCCGTACGACGGATTTACGTACGAGCTATATATTGATGATTGATCCGCACTCTTGACTTGGGATGTCTGATTATAGATATGGTATCGGATATGATATTATTGAGGCGGGATCACCGTCTATACATATACAGGTATGTATATGTATCGACTCAGATGATAGGCGGTTTCCTTACCTGTAGTTCAGCTTGTTAGTTCAGCCGTATAGTTTAGTGTAGTTGTTAGATTAGATTAGACTTCTTACCTATTTCAAAAACTAACGAATCGTGGGCATTTTTAAAGACAGCTCAAGGGAATCTACGGATATTTCAAAAACGACGTATCTTTTCATAAAAACACCGTAGCCCCTATTTTCAAAACCCCATGATTCGTGTTATTTCAAAAGGCACCATTTGTAGGACTTATATTAGATTATTGCAGATTAGTTATCGTTGTGTCTAGTATTCAGCTCCCGCACATTAATGTTGTTCGCTCTGCCTCGCATATTTATTTTGCTGCATATTCCATTATTGATATCATGTTGTTAGGACACCAGCACCATTACCGATGATGCGTATGTACCACGTACACCTACTTGCCGGCTCACACACATCTTCATCGGTAATTGCCATGTCACGTACACTTTAGAGAATATAATTGCTTGACTTAGATTGTTAGCTAGTAGTGTTGACATGATATTAGTGTACTTCCTTTATATGTCATATTAGACATTGTAGTTATTACCTACCACTTCATGCATACTGTTATTCAGTTGTTCATGCCTAGTTCATTATCATTGACATATGCACTTGTGATGATTTCTTGAGATTTATGATATTTCTGGATTTCGGGGAAAGCCGCAAAATTTACAACTTATGATCTTTTAAAATATAAAATGTTGCGGTTTTCTAGTGATGTAAAGTGTCGTCCACCATGAGTTTGCTGTGGTTTTGGAGATCCGTGTCGAGGAGTGGAGGAACCGTCACGGGTACATGGTGGGCCCGGTATGGTACCCCAGGGCAAGAGGAATGTGGTGTTGATGTTGAGCCTGGCTGGGGAGCACTACCTACCGGTGGTATTACCCGACGCGTCGGATATCCGGAGGATACCGTCGTGGTCTTGAGATGGATGGTAGGGGCCGGTCTGGACTGACGGCTCCCTAGATATTGAGATTGAGACATTGATATTTCGAGACATTGAGATTTATGTTTTGTGTCGATGCTAGACACTGTTGATACTGATTTCATTTATGATACCTCAGATTAAAAATACAAAGGAAATCTCACTAATTTATGGAAATAGTTTTTCATTTACATGTACTCTGTTTTCATGCATTCATACCTCATTCATATGATATATTACTACCTGAGGCACTGACACGGGCACATGAGATTACACTCGGGTTAGATATTTACCCTAGCCTTGTTATAGGCTACGTGTTATTCATATATTTGAGGGCATATTATGATCATTGACCTAGGTTGCGTTATTTATGCGATTTCTGTGCGTAGATATTTTTCTATTCACGAGTTGGCAACTCACCCCGTTGTGCCCCAGTTTCTTGCAGGTTTGGCGTACAGGTTTCATTACGGCTTTGCGGGCTCAGTTTCATTCGGGTGACTTGCTAGTAGGTGGGTTTTTCTTGTATCGTACCCATCATATTACCTTGTATAATATTATTCCGTTGTATCTAGTAAATTCCATCAACCAAACATGTATCTATTGAGATAGAGACCAGTGTTGTTTATTCTTTCGACCTTAGAGTCGCTCGTTATATTTCTGGTGGTTTTGAGTTCCCTTTTGAGTTTTTGATCCTCGCCGTTGGCGTTGTATATTATATTGCTTGTGTGGTTGTGACCGTCGACTGACGAAGAGCTAGCTCCCGCTTGGGGATACCTTTTATTGATTTCGTATACTATTCATGTTGTATCCCGTTTGGGAGCCAGTATTTACAAAGGAGACTCTGCCGAAATTTTCAGTAAATTTTTGATGTTTTTAGAAACCCGCATAATTCGGCTTATGCTATTAAAACTACTTGATTTAAATTGGTTTTTCCTACTCTCTACTACTCTTCTTGGTTTGGATTTCTGGGTTTTCGGTTTACTTAGATTACGTACGTCTCGAGACGTTCGTAGTTTAAGTGCCGGTCATGTTCCGTACTTTCGGGTCGTGACAATACTTTTCAAAATACACCCCAAGCATTTATTATTCGTCTTTAGAGTTGTAATAAATGTAGATTTTATATTGTAATATTTCTAGTGAAAATATCCTATTTCTATAATAAAAGGTGTTTATTTGTAATATTGATTTATGTGGAATTCATGGTATTTTAGTGTAAACTTGATTCTTGTGATATTGTAGAAAAGGTGGAATATTTATAATACTTCAAAAATAGATATGTTTATGTTACATATACATATATTTATATGAAAATAATTTTTTTTGTATATATTTATAATATTCTAGAAATCTCGTTTTCTTAAGATGTCGTATTTTAAATCTTTCGAGACCGAATGCTCCTTGCGGAGGTCTAAATCTCGCACTACGAAGCCTGAGGATGTGCGATAATCCGCACCATCCTGAACGGGTTCCCCAAAATAGGTTGTAGCGGCGCTTTGCAAAGATTGTATAAATATTAAATCCTTTAGAAAACGGTTTTATTAAGTAAATGGTATTTATTTGTAAAGTTGTCAAATTTCCCGTATTCTATGTTCTAGGGTCTCCTAAGTCAACAAGACTGCTCCTAACTGGTCCAAAGCGACAAGTTGTGAGATAACTCAAATCGCCTCTTCACCGCCAATTGTGGCTAGGTAAGTACAAGTGAAGAAATGATGGATCCGCTCACGAATCACCGTGAGACGGGCCTTTTAAAGTTACCTTTCTCACTTGCCTAGCCTAGACACCATAAAGTCAGATTTAGATAAACGACTGATGTCCACAACCTATCCTATTTTCTTAATAAGGGGTATTTATCTATAAAGGTATATCAATACTAAATCTTTTAGAAATGGTTTTATTAAGTAAAGGGTATTTAAATGAAAATGTTTGTTTTCTCGTATTTTAGGTTCTCGAGGGTATCGTGTTATATTGCATATGAGTGTGTGAGGAGGTAGGTCATTACCTCGTGATTTACTTAAAGGTATAGCAAGTTTAATAGGGTTAAATATAGAATTGAAACAATGCGGTATTTAAGTGAAAAAATACGATGAATTTAAATAGCCATCATTTTATGAAATAAAACTTGATCAATTTGGTTGATTAGTGTTTAATGGTCAACATAAAGGAGTTTAAGCATAATTGTATTAACGAGAAGTGGAGTTTTATGAAGAAACCGAATCGGAAATCGGATTTGTTCCGATTCCGTCGGGTTTTGTAAATCCGTATTTTTTAGATAGAAGAGATAGATAGAAAATGGGACTTACGGTTTTAGGTCACACAAGAGAGTGAAATAGAAGTAGGGGAATCGCCGATGTGTTGCGTCGTCGCCGGTAGTTCCTAAAACGATCGCCGGAAGTTCACCGTAGATTTCGCCGGAGCTTCGTCTTTCGCTCGTTTTCAAAGTACACACGATTCTTGGAATTTTGAAATAGTGGGCTCAGAATTTTGGGGTAAGAGGGTAGGGGGTAGGGGTGTATTTATAGGGTTAGGGTAGGTGTAGGGTTTTTAATTAAAAATTGTAAAAATATGTGAAAAATCATTAAAAATGGATTAAATAGGGTATAAATGTGTCTCTGGAACCGATCTCATAAATTAGAGTGTGCAGGGAGGTAGGGTAGAGGAAAAGTCATGATTTTGCAGTTGACGGCTCGGCCGACCGGTCGAGTCCGGCTGGCGGCGCCGGTCCGCCGGCCGACTCGGCCGAGTCAGGCCGAGTCGGGGGCTAGGTAGGTGGGGGGTCGCCTGAGTAATGCTCTAGTACTTTCAGGTTTTCAGGTTCAGTTCAAACTTTGGGAGTTATCTCAGGTGGACTGTTGGGCTTCTATAAAATTTAAAACGAATAAATATAAAAAATAATGTGGAGCATGGGATTTGAACTCTGGTGGCTTGGTTCAGCAGTGCAAGCTATTACCAATGAGCTACAAGCTCCTTCTTGTAATTATGGTGTGAGATAAATACTTAAAGTGGTAGCAGCAACATTAAATACTCCAAATATACTTTAAATTTAAATCAAATTTATGTACACTAAAAATGGAGTTGTTACAGTGTGCAAGTTGCTTAAGTCCATTTATGGACTAAAGCAGGCATCGCGGTGTTGGAACATCTATTTTGATGAGACGGCCAAAAAATTCGACTTTATCAAAAATTTAGATGAACCATGTATCTATAGTAAGATTGTAGCAAGAACTGTGGTATTCCTCGTCTTGTACGTGGATGACATTCTCTTGATAGGAAATGACATTCCTATGCTACAATCAGTTAAAGGATTCTTGTCATAGAGGTTCTCCATGAAAGACCTGGGTGATGCCAACTATATTCTGGAGATCTAGATCTATCGTGATAGATCAAAGAGGATGTTGCGACTTTCACAGTCAAGGTACATCAATACCATAATGAAAAGATTTAGTATGGAAGATTCAAAGCGCGGTAGTCTACCGGCTTGTCACGGAATCACCCTTTCCAAAGAGATGTCTCCCAAGACTGATTTGGAAAGGGCTCGCATCATATCTATACCTTACGCTTCTAAGGCAGGCTTTATAATGTATGTGATATAGTGTACCAGACCAAATATTGCTTACGCACTAAGCGTGGTAAGCCGATATCAGTCCAACCCAGGGGAGAAGCACTGGATAGCAGTAAAGAACATTCTCAAGTACCTGAAAAGGATTAAGGAGATGTTCTTGGTGTATGGCTGAAAAGGCCTCCAGATCGAGGCCTTTGCTGACTCCAGCTTACAGAGAAATAAGGATGACTCAAAGTCCATGTCGGGTTATGTCTTTACCCTCAATGGAGGGGCTGTCTGTTGGAAGAGCTCTAAGCAGGACACCGTTACTGACTTGATAATGGAAGTGGAGTATATCGCTGCTTGTGACACTGCAAAAGATGCAGTCTTGATGTGGAAGTTCTTAACTGAACTTTAGGTGGTTCCAACCATTGTTGATCCAATACCACTGTATTACGACAATAACGATGCTATAGCTTTAGTAAAGGAACCCAGGTCCCATCAGAAGTCCAGACATATCTTGAGGCGGTACCACCTGATCAGGGAGATCGTTGATTACCGGGAGATCGAGGTGAGGAGAGTAAATACGGAGAACAACACTGCAGATCCACTCACAGAGGCCATCCCTCAGACACAGTTCGAGAGGATATTCGAGATGATAGGTCTGCGATATGCCAATATACAGCCTTAGTGCAAGTAGGAGATTGTTAGTGTTATTTGCCCTAGAGGCCATTATTATATCATACTAGTTTGTATATAATATATTGGAAGCTTGGGATATACACGGATATAGTAACAGTCTTGCTCGAAATGGTAATATGTTACCTGGTTTGTTTCTACCTCAATATGTGCATGTGTTTCTTTTAGCATATCACTTATACATATTGGTAGAGCCATTAAGATCTTTTCTTGATTACCAGCATTGTGATGGCAGTCACACTAGTGGGGGCTGGGTTGTCTATAAGCACATCCCATACATGTCCCTAGTCGTAGGATTATCGAGACGGGGCATCGATACTCCAGAGTAGACTAGTGTATACGCTTCCCATCCAAGCAGGGGGATGGTCTGTCCCACAGCCATAGTACGTCGTACTGGAGATAGTATGCAGGTGCTCATTGGGTTATGAGTACACTGGACAGGACTCATAGGGAACTGCTGGTGGGTATTATACCTATCGTCGGGTGGCAGTTCCCAGGTGACATGAGTACAGCTTAGTCCGTCGAATTAATACCGCTACTTCGCCTCGAGTGTGTTCCCACTGTTCTTAGATTACTACCCCACCACGGCTCAAATGAGTCGTGCAAACAGGTACTAGTTGGGTGCAGTCCTGAAGAATTTGAAGGCAGTGGTGGTTAGATAGGATTCATCTCTCCCGGTATTGGGTGTTGATATCGCACTGTGTTCGGAAAGCCATTACACAAAGTCCTTGGCTAAGGCAAGCGAGATTTACTGGTAGGTACTCCAGTAGTTTCTCAGGATGTTTTGGGCTACACACCAACACGACTTATTGCTCTATTAGGGGTCTGACGATTACCGCCCCCTATGCCCGATACGCGATACTCTTAGACGAACAGACCGGACTGTATGGAGATTGTCACAGATAGGCTCGGTAGGAGTTCGGATGAGTTTGCTCATCAGCCTTCTTGTCGACAGATACCTTGGTAGCCGTTACGTGCAGCTAGAATCGCTGACGTGCTTGTGGTTAAACCCACTGCCAGCGTAGTGTCGAGTCTTTAAAATCTCTCACAGAGGGTTTCCGTGCATCGGGCAAAAGATGTATAGGCCATATGGTTTTACGGCGGGGCTTCGATCACATACGTGTACTTATGCACGTATGATGTTCGGGCGGATAATACTAGTGGGTTTTGGTTTAATCCGGATCCTAGTATTATATTGATGGATTATTTTCGTCTCTTTGTATTCGTATTTTTTAGAATACGGATACGGGTATGTATATACGGATGAGGGGCATTCTCGTAATTTACTCAAGATTGCTTCTAGAAGAAGACATCTCATTAGGGTTTTTAATCTTTTGATTAAAAGATTGATGAGGTGGAGAAAATGAGGTGGAGGTTTACATTGAATGGGGCATGGTAACTTGGTGACTCATGTGGCGACTCATGGCATGACTCACTAGATGACTCACTTTTTAGATATTTTTTGAAGCATGCTTGATATTTTGTGAGATATTTTATCTCATCAATAATTGTATGCTTCATTATTCATCATAAATAGAAAGCCATTTCATTCTAATGTTTTTTCTACACTAGCTTTTTGTAACATTTTGGAAAATTATAAATATTAATTTATAATTTTAAATATAAAAATAATGAGTTTATAAAAGTGATATCACATACAGCTTTTGGTATCGGAATTATATCCGTAAAAAATGTGATTATTTTGGTAGAATGTGAATAAAGGTGTGTGAATGTGAATAAAGGTGTGTGATGTCATAAAAATGATATTTTAATTATTTTAACATGATATTGAATTTTACATTAAGCTAATGACATTTAAGCGATAGATTAAATCATTTCATATCTTTTGTTTCATATGGATTTAAATTGTAACATGATATAAGATTTCATATTAAGATAAGAATATTTAAGTGACATGACAAGTATTTCATTTTAAGTATGGATGTAGATGTTACATGAAAAGGGTTTTCTTTCTTTTGTTGTTTTTATTATTTTGGAAGTGGTTGACATATCATAATATAGACTAAACCCTCACATACAACTCACCTCACCCATACTCACCATCCTCCATCTCCTCCTTCATAACTTTCCACCTCCTTCTTCAAGGTTAACACATCCTCCTTGCATGAATGCACCATGCTTCATTATAGGACACATCCTCTTTCCTCTCATACCATCTCCACCTCTTAACCTCCAGTTCATGCTTTCTCTACACCAAACAACGCTTAGGGATTCCTTAGTAATCTCTTTAGCCTCCTCAACCTGAACACAAAACTTCTTCAGCCCCAAACTAAGAAAATTCCTAAGTGTTCATACCAAAAGAAAGAGAGAGAGCAATGACTTCCTTCATCAAGTGTACCCTTCATCAAACTCAATACACTACAACCCTTCGATGATTCCATCATAGAATTCTTGAGCTGGTGTTCTCTTGTGAATCATTCAATAGGTATAAGTTCAACCCTGCAGTTCTTAATTCAATACTGTTTTTGTTTAGAAGTATGATATCGGTATATATCGTATTTGGATAATTAAGCTCTGTTTCGAATCTGCTATAGTTTAGATGTAAATTAGAAAAACCAAACAGTGCCTTAACCTTGTAATTTAGACCTAGAATAACCCATAGGAATACGAACCCTTTACCTCGGATTTTGGCCGGCGACATCCTATTGAAATCCGAGCTCGCCGGTTTTGTAATGGTGTTAGGTATTGCGGTTTTCAGGGTAGCTCTCTGTGTATATTTTGGGTTGTTTGGTATTGTTTGTTTATCTTATTATTTCAGTATATAAAATCTGGTAGCAAATATCTGTTTTTAGTGTTCAAAGTTAGGAAACAAGAAAAAAATATGATATTTAACATACTGAACTTGAATCTGGAAACACTAGGTATAACTACTAGAAAAACTAATAAGACCAAAACTATAATGAGATCACTAGAGAACTTCACTCAAAGCCCAAGACCCCAACCCCATGTTTTGGCCGGCGACATAAGCCCAATATCCGAGCTCGCCGGATTTGTGGTGAGCTTTAGGATTGTGTTTTCTTCTGTAGCTCTAATAGGTTATGTTATAAGCTATGGTATTGTTTGACTTGTCCCAATATTCATACAGAGAAATCTGAGAATGTTTAGTTGAGTTTTATTAAAGTTTCCGACATTTCGATATGATTTTCTGTATTTCCGTACTGCAACTGAAACGTTGACATTCATACGTTAAGTTCAGGGGTATTTGATCGTCTTTGGAGTAAGTGAGCTGTAGGTTCTAACCTACGGGTGCTTAGCTCGTTGTTTTGATTTTCAATATGATATTTACATCGATGTGATTTTAAATATAATTATAGGTGCGATCGCGAAGGATTTCTAAGACGGAGCTGACGAACTTAGCAGCGTGGAATTCAGCAAGCTCATTAAGTTGGTGAGTAGATTACATCTACGGGGGAAGTCAGGTGGATGGCGTTTAGCACCCCCGCAACCTTATAAATAGTAGTATAATATATAGTAGTTTTAGTAATTATTCAAGACATGGATATTGGAATTCAATTGCATCTAGCAGGATATTCATTTGCATATAGTTTACGGATTGGTTGGTAAATTGGTACGAAAGATCATGCCGTACTGGGGATGAATTGAGATATAGTGATAATGCAAGGTATTGTACTAGATATTATACTGTATTGATGATGATGAGATTAGTATGCCGAATAACGGCCAAGTATCCTTAGACTCGTAGAGTTAGATTATATTCCGTTTTAGGATGTAATACTGGTATGGGCTATATTCTTTTAAAAACTACGATTCGTTTCTCTTTTTATGATAAAATACAAGGATGTGATACCAATTTCCAAAACGAATATCTATTTTAACTCAAGGTAACTTCCTTATCTTAAAACCAACGTTTCGTTCCATTTTCAAAGTTAAAGGTATAGTTCATAGCAGATAGTTATAGTTATCAGTTACGCTTAGCTTTCCTTTACATGTTCACGTTATCTTTATCAACGTTATACTTTTCCGTGATACGAACATTCTGATAGAACACTGCACAATTACCAATGAGTATTATGTTCCACGAGCACATGCGTATATATTACACCACACCTCATTGGTACTACCATGTCACTGTAGAACTGTTATACTCCGTACTACGTATATAGATGTTGATATGAGTAGACTATTACACCTTTAGAATACTTGCACAAATACTAATGATTGCCAAGTTGCACGAGCACAGACGCGTATGTTACACTACACATCATTAGTATTGCCATGACACAGTAGAATTGATACGTTAATTGCTTGGATGATTTATTTACGCACTTTACTTTATTATCTGTTAAGCAGTATGAATACCAGTACTATGAATGTTATAATTGATTTTATGAGTTTCTGAACGTTTTAATGTTTATGATATATATCAGTAGTATGGGACGCTGTTATATATGTATATACATAATATATCATGAGGATAGTCTATGCAAATATTCTCTTTGTTTACTTGATATTTTTGGATATGATGATTTGGAGTCCACCATGAACTTTATGTTTTCTGAGTACTTGTTCCGAACCGAGTGGGGGAGCTATATGATTTCGGATTTGTTATTATCCGAACTGAGTGGGGGAGATATACAGTCGGATACATGGTGGACCCGGTTCGAGACCGAGGGGCAGGAGAGCCGCATTATAGGCGAGGAGCCTAGCGAGGATACTCGATACCGGAGATAGAGATGAGCACGGCAGATATCCAGGGATACTGGCCAGGGTTCGATTGGGTACGGCGGACACCCAGGGGATACCGACCGGGGCCAGGGATATCGGATGGCGATCATCTGTTGAGATGGTGTCGATGGTATCTGCATTTACGTGTCGGTGAGGTACACATTGATATGTTTGCTATCATGAGGTACACAGTTAGATTTCAGTTATTGTAGCCGACTAGGACTAATCCGGGGACAGTATATATATATATATATATATATATATATATATTCTGCTTGGGGTGGCATGACAGTTAGTGTTGCATTATGATATATACGCATATCATATTATATTAGTATAGATTATGGTAGTACTATATTTATGACCTAGGTATCGTCGTGCATTTCGATTTCTACCTTTAGATGTACTTTTATTCTCTGAGTTGGCAACTCATCCCCGTTGTGCCACAGTTTCTTGCAGGTTTTACCGCTTGGATTATCAGCGGCTTGGATACACATTCTTTATGGTGATTGATTGGTAAGTGGGTTATTATTGTTTCGTACTCACTCTTGATTATTCATATATTCTTGTATCTAATGGAATTTCCATCAACTTAGAAATGGTATATTGTGGATTTAGAAGCGAGACTTAGAAATTGTGAGGTCGCACACTTTGGAGTCGACTTCTGATATAGGTTGTTTGGCTGCTCCGTCGTTTGGACGTGGAAGCTAGCTCCCGTTGGGATGCTATTTTATTGTTGTTGTTGTATCGGATTTTTATGTAAAATTTCCAAGGGAGGCGCTGTCAAATTTCAAAACGTCATAGATGCTTTTCAAACATACTTAGTTAAAATTAAATGTATTTAGACTGATTCCATCCGATGACTATTTTAAACTCACCTCCAATAATTAAAAAAAGGGTTTAGATTCCGGGTTTCAGCTTACTTGAACCGCGTCGACGTCTTTAGATATCACGTAATTTAAGTGTCGGTCATGTGGCACATTTGGGTCGTGACAAAGTTGGTATCAGAGCGTTTGGTTTAACCTTTGTTCGAGTCTAGGTTGGCTATATGGGATCTAGGCATGCACTTTTGTTACCTGGATTTACCTTATAGGACTTAGACTTGACTTTGGGGGTCTTATACCCGAACTTTCGTTATGTAGGATGAACTTGGTTAATAGAGTAGGTACTAAGTAGAGTGACGTACCGTACATATGTTCCGCGGCATATTTACGATATGATACTCCGCCTAAGTTACCTTAGGATTTATATCTTGAGATCTTCCTTCTATTCATTCCGTTGATCTATCCTCGTCAGTGCGTGATAATTGTTTCGGTCAACATGTTTATGGGAGCCGAGAGTGCTGCGGTTAGAGTTACGGTCAGAACAGACTTTTCTGGGACAAGGACTGACTAGGATGACATTCCGATGAAATGGAGACACGTCGTTTATAGATATTGATCGAGTTCTAATATTGAAGTGAGTTTCTTCGGGATCCACACCAGATGGTAGAGTCATTGCTAGAGATTAGCCAGACTTGAGGCGTGATGTTTTTCCCCTCTCCGAAGATCGTGGTTCTGCGCTCTGTTCAGATAGCGATAACAAACATTGCTGAGGTTATCAAGATGTTGTTTTCAGAGTTCACGAAGTTAAAGGTTGACGATGTTTACTAGAGTAGATGGATTAGAAGGATTCGTAGTCAATCAGATGTGGGATGGTTAGGACTTTTAATCTATTGTGGTGCTCCAGTTACGAGATCGGTGAAATTGATTTGTTTCTTCCAATGGGTCTTGCTCATAACAGATGCAAGTCGCTCGAGAAAGAGATCGTGTTCCTCCGACAAATTAGGACGAGTTTTCGAAAGTGAGCTTGGCCAGATTCTTCTACAGAGTATCGGAGATGCCGGATTCGTGTTTTTGGAAATCTCGTAAGGCTCCAGGCATGGTCATGATCGAGTATGACTTGCAACTTGCCGGATAGTCGAGATACGCTCTTTAAGTGGTTGATATTGGAAATTTATGAAATAGGAGATTGATGCAGAGTTTTAGTGGACCGTTGTTCTTCACCGCCAATGTTGAAGATTCAAAGCAAATGCAGAAAAGAGTACGGCCATACTTTTAGGGAAAATCTTAAGCAAATGACAGTCGTTACTAAAGAAAAAGTGGATTCAGAAATGAGTGTTAGTTCCGGGCAGGCTGGATAGCTGAGATCAGTAGGAGACTTGAAGGGATTCTTTCTGAAAGTTGATAATAAGTAAGATTGGACCCAGGAATCAGTTGTTAGCACACACGCAGAGGATAGAAATTTCTGTCATCAACATTTTGCGTTACGAGAGATGGGACTACTGGACAAGAAGATGTGATGGAATGTATCAGCAATAAGAAGAATGGTGTCGCTGCTCCTCACCGGACGATTGCATAGAGAAGCCATAGTATTAGGGATCCGCAAGAGGAACCAGAACTCAGAGACAGAAAATGTTAGAACGTAGCAGACGGCAAGTAGTAATCCTTGCTATGCCAATTCCGGTGGTATAAACACCTTTCAATATTGAATAGAATATGCTTCGATTGTCATTTGAGTTCGAATTGTGTTTTTTATGATCCAAATATTTTGTTTACAACATTGAAGAAAAGGGAAAACTTAACGTTCGTTATTTGACGTATGAATTTTTTTGGATTGTGGGTTACATGATGTTTTGTGCATACCAGGTGCACTTGATGAGATTTCCTTGTACAGTGATCTCACTTTGATTTATGTTTTGTGCACACCAGGTGCACTTGTTGAGATTTTCGTGCAAGGTGACTACACTCGATTTGAGTATTATGTACACCAGATGCACTACGCTGATATTTCCGTGCACATCAGATGCACATGGTTAAGAGATTTTATATATATACCTTAGGTATACTTGGTTTGATTTTGTGCACTTTGATGCACATGATTTTGATTTTGTGCACTCTGATGCACTTGATGTTGATTTGTGCACTCCGATGCAATTGAGATTTATTTTGTGCACCCCGATGCACTGGATACTATTTTGTACACTTTTGTTCCGTGCACAATAGATGCAGTGGATATTGTTTCATGCGCGCCTATTGCACTTAACGCTGCTTTGTTTTCATGCACACAGTGACGTGTGGTTTGAGATTTACTTACAAACCCATTAGGGTTGATTTTATTTTCGTACTTTGCACTGAATAGAATATGTTATAGATTTGATTAATACATTTTCGCTTGATCGTGTGCACCGATATTGCACTACGATTATGGCATTTATTGTGTACTTAAGATACACAACGGTTTTCGTATTTGGCAATTTGTATCATAACTGGAGTAATTCTCATAGCATCCGCTAGAGTTACAGTTATGTGAAAGTATATCTTTTGAGTTTTCACGCACACAGTTGCGATATGATGCGTCTTAGCTCGTGTGGGACTTCGAAGTTCCGTTGTATCGAGCGGACGATATGTTTTAAAATTTGGACCTCGGAAAATTGTGTTGAAACGAGTTTATTGGATTGAGAAAAATGTTTTAAAAAAGGGGTTTAATTTAAATTCGGGGACCGAATTTCTTTAAGGGGGAGAGACTGTAACATTTTGGAAAATTATAAATATTAATTTATAATTTTAAATATAAAAATAATGAGTTTATAAAAGTGATATCACATACAGCTTTTGGTATCGGAATTAAAAAATGTGATTATTTTGGTAAAATGTGAATAAAGGTATGTGATGTCATAAAAATGATATTTTAATTATTTTAACATGATATTGAATTTTACATTAAGCTAATGACATTTAAGCGATAGATTAAATCATTTCATATCTTTTGTTTCATATGGATTTAAATTGTAACATGATATAAGATTTAATATTAAGATAAGTATATTTAAGTGTCATGACAAGTATTTCATTTTAAGCATGGATGTAGATGTTACATGAAAAGGGTTTTGCTTTCTTTTGTTGTTTTTATTATTTTGGAAGTGGTTGACATATCATAATCTAGACTAAACCCTCACATACAACTCACCTTATCCATACTCACCATCCGCCACCTCCTCCTTCATAACTTTCCACCTCCTTCTTCAAGGTTAACATATCCTCCTTGAATGAATGCACCATGCTTCATTATAGGACACATCCTCCTTCCTCTCATGCCACCCCACCTCTTAACCTCCATATCATGCTTTCTCTACACCAAACAACACTTAGGGAATTCCTTAGTAATCTCTTTAGCCTCCTCAACCTGAACACAATACTTCTTCAGCCCCAAACTAAGAAAATTCCTAAATGTTCATACCAAAAGAAAGAGAGAGAGCAATGACTTCCTTCATCAAGTGTACCCTTCATCAAACTCAATACATTACAATCCTTAGATGATTCCATCATAAGATTCTTGAGCTGGTGTTCTCTTGTGAATCATTCAATAGGTATAAGTTCAACCCAGCAGTTCTTAGTTCAATACTGTTTTTGTTTAGAGGTATGATATCGGTATATATCGTATTTGGATAATTATAGCTCTGTTTCGAATCTGCTATAGTTTAGATGTAAATTAGAAAAACCAAACAGTGCCTAACCTTGTAATTTGGATCTAGAATAACCCATAGGAATACGAACCCTTTACCTCGGATTTTGGCCGGTGACATCCTATTGAAATCCGAGCACACCGGTTTTGTAATGGAGTTAGGTATTGGGGTTTTCAGGATAGCTCTCTGTGTATATTTTGGGTTGTTTGTTATTGTTTGTTTATCTTATTATTTCAGTATATAAAATCTGGTAGCAAATATCTGTTTTTAGTGTGCAAAGTTAGGAAACAAGGAAAAATTGTGATATTTAACATACTGAACTTGAATCTGGAAACACTAGGTATAACTACTAGAAAACTAATAAGACCAAAACTATAATGAGATCACTAGAGAACTTCACTCAAAGCCCAAGACCCCAACCCCATGTTTTGGCTGGCGACATAAGCCCAATATCCGAGCTCGCCGGATTTGTGGTGAGCTTTGGGATTGTGTTTTCTTCTGTAGCTCTAATAGGTTATGTTATAAACTATGGTATTGTTTGACTTGTCCCAATATTCATACAGAGAAATCTGGGAATGTTTAGTTGAGTTTTATTAAATTTTCCGACATTTCGATATGATTTTCCGTATTTCCGTACTACAACTGAAACGTTGACGTTCGTACGTTAAGTTCAGGGGTATTTGATAGTTTTTGGAGTAAGTGAGCTGTAGGTTCTAACCTACGGGTGCTTAGCTCGTTGTTTTGGTTTTCAATATGATATTTACATCGATGTAATTTTAAATACGATTATAGGTGCGATCGTGAAGGATTTTAGAGACGTAGTTGACGAACTTAGCAGCGTGGAATTTAGCAAGCTCATCAAGTTGGTGAGTAGATTTAAATCTACGGGGGAAGTCGGATGGATGGCGTATAACACCCCCGCAACCTTATAAATAGTAGTATGATATATAGTAGTTTTAGTAATTATTCAAGACATGGATATTGGAATTCAATTGCATCTAGCAGGATATTCATTTGCATATAGTTTACGGATTGGTTGGCAAATTGGTACGAAGGATCATGCCGTACTGGGGATGAATTGAGATATAGTGATAATGCAAGGTATTGTACGAGATATTATACTGTATTGATGATGATGAGATTGGTATGCCGAATAACGGCCAAGTTTCCTTAGACTCGTAGAGTTAGATTATATTCTGTTTTAGGATGTAATACTGGTATGAACTATATTCTTTTAAAAACTACGATTCGTTTCTCTTGTTATGATAAAGTACAAGGATGCGATACCAATTTCCAAAACGAATATCTATTTTAACTTATGGTGGCTTCGTTATCTTAAAACCAACGTTTCGTTCCATTTTCAAAGTTAAAGGTATAGTTCATAGCAGATAGTTATAGTTATCAGTTACGCTTAGCTTTAGTTTACATGTTCACATTATCTTTATCAACGTTATACTTTTCCGTGATAGGAACACTCTGATAGAACACTGTATAATTACCAATGAGTATTATGTTGTACGAGCACATGCGTATATGTTACACCACACTTCATTGGTACTGCCATGTCACTGTAGAACTGTTATACTCTGTACTACGTATATAGATGTTGATATGAATAGACTATTATACCTTTAGAACACTTGCACAAATACTAATGATTGCCATGTTTCACGAGCACAGACGCGTATGTTATACTACACATCATTAGTATTGCCATGACACAGTAGAATTGATACGTTATTTACTTGGATGATTTATTTACGCACTTTACTTTATTATCTGTTAAGCATTTTGAATACCAGTACTATGAATGTTATAATTGATTTTATGAGTTTCTGAACGTTTTAATGTTGATGATATATATCAGTGGTATGGAACGCTGTTATATATGTATATATATAATATATCATCAGGATAGTCTATGCAAATATTCTCTTTGTTTACTTGATATTTTTGGATATGATGATTTGTAGTCCACCATGAACTTTATGTTTTCTGAGTACTTGTTCCAAACCGAGTGGGGGAGCTATACCGTTTCGGATTTGTTATTATCCGGACTGAATGGGGGAGATATACAGTCGGATATATGGTGGACCCGGTTCGAGACCGAGGGGCAGGAGAGCCGCATTATAGGCGGGGAGCCTAGCGAGGATATTCGATACCGGAGATAGAGACGAGCACGGCAGATATCCAGGGGATACTGGCCGGGGTTCGATTGGGCACGGCGGATACCCAGGGGATACCGAACGGGGCCAGGGATATCGGGTGGCGATCATCTGTTGAGATGGTGTCGACGGTATATGCATTTACGTGTCGGTGATGGACACGAGAGATTTCTGATTTCGGGTATCGATGCTGGACATCCATATATATTGATATGATTGCTATCATGAGGTACACAGTTAGATTTCAATTATTGTAGCCGACTAGGACTGATCCGGAGGACAGTATATATATATATTCTGCTTGGGGTGGCATGACAGTTAGTGTTGCATTATGATATATAGGCATATCATATTATATTAGTACAGATTATGGTAGTACTATATTTATGACCTAGGTATCGTCGTGCATTTCGATTTCTACCTTTAGATGTACTTTTATTCACTGAGTTGGCAACTCATTCCCGTTGTGCCACAGTTTCTTGCAGGTTTTACCGCTTGGATTATCAGCGGCTTGGATACACATTCTTTTCGGTGATTGATTGGTAAGTGGGTTATTATTGTATCGTACTCACTCTTGATTATTCATATATTCTTGTATCTAGTAGAAACTCCATCAACTTAGAAATGGTGTATTGTGGACTTAGAAACGAGACTTTGAAATTGTCAAGTCGCACTCTTTGGAATCGACTTCTGATATAGATTGTTTGGCTGCTCCGTCGTTTGGACGTGGAAGCTAGCTCCCGTTGGGATGCTATTTTATTGTTGTTGTTGTATCGGGTTTTTACGTAAAATTTCCAAGAGAGGTGCTGTCAAATTTCAAAACGTCATAGATACTTTTCAAACATACTTAGTTAAAATTAAATGTATTTAGACCGATTCCATCCGATGACTATTTTAAACTCACCTCTAATAATTTAAAAAGGGTTTAGATTCCGGGTTTCGGCTTACTTAAACCGCGTCGACGTCTTTAGATGTCACTGTTTCGCCCAATCAGAGCAAAGCTCTGTTGAAATTCAAAATTCAAAAATTCTGAAGTAACGCTTCAAGTCTCGGGCGCAACGCGCCACATGTCAGGCGCTGATACGTCAGCGCAGCGCCCAAGAAGGCGCACCCAATCAGAGCAAAGCTCTATTAAAGGAAGCAACGCTTCAGTTGCGCAGGCGCTGCGCTGCGCGACACGTGTCAGCGCAGATGCGCTAGCGCAGGTACGCTGCGCGACACGTGTCAGCGCAGTTGCGCTGCACTGTGCGCTGCGCGACACGTGTCAGCGCAGATGCGCTAGCGCAAGTTGCGCTGCGCGACACGTGTCAGCGCAGATGCGCTAGCGCAGTTGCGCTGCACTGTGCGCTGCGCGACACGTGTCACGCGCTGGGGCATCTGCGCCAAACAGAATTAAAATTTTTAAGAAATCTTTTCTGTTCTTTTTAAAACAAGAAGATTTTCTTCTGCAAAGCAGAAGCCCTTAGATCAAAGATCCAACGGTGGGGAAAATTCCCCAAATCACTCAGAGAAAGATCTCTTTAACAAATTTAACTAATTTATGGGCACTATAAAAAGGACCCTAGGCCTCAATTAAAAGGCATCAACATCTTTCTAAAAAAAAGAAGGAGAGAAAAGAACTCTGAGAAACTCCTCAAGAATAAAAAAGGTAAAAACTTTTAGAAAAAAGAGAAAGTTCTCTTAGGAACAGATCATAGATCTAAAAACAAAATCAATAATCTTTAATAAAAATAAAATAAAAATAATGCTTTGCACTTTTCATGAACCTTTGGTTCTCTGAGATAACAAAAACAAGAAAAAACTTATTTTTATTTGATCTAAATTAGATCAAGAAATCAAATAGTGCTTTGCACTTCTGTTCTTGAATCTAAAAGATTCTTAGTGCTTTGCACTTGCAAACTGCGCTGTTGCGCTCTTGGGAGCGCGCCACGTGTCAGCAGCGCAACAGCGCAGCGCACTGCACTGTTGCGCTTGCGCTCACCAGAGCGCGCCACGTGTCAGCAGTGCAACAGCGCAGCGCACTGCACTGTTGCGCTTGCACTCACCAGAGCATGACACGTGTCTTCACCACAAGCGCTTGCGCTCAGTGAGTGGCGCAAAGCGCCTAACAAATGCAATGCAGGGCCAAGCCCAATTAAAAGACCGAACAGGCCTAATTAAATTGATGCTCTGCATCATTTATAAATGGGCAAAGCCCAAACAAAAATAATAAAATGCTATGCAGATGCCTTGCAGAGCCCAAAATAAATTGATGCTCTGCATCTTTTATGGGCAGAGCCCAAACAAGAAAATAGAAGTAATGCAATGCATTATTTAAGTGTGGGCAAAGCCCTAACACAGGTCTAATGGACTAAAAATAAATAAAATGTTGAACATTTTCAACTGGACTTAGCCCAATTCTGGCCGTAAGTCCTTAAATTAAATTGAACTGAGCACAAATGCTCTTTCAAATCAATTTATATCCGGTTCGAGAGTACATCTCCGAACTCCTTTGACATCCATCGTTGTAATTCCTCAACGACGTCAAAGAGGTGACGGGTCCCAACGACCACACATCAATACGGACTACGGGGTCCTTAAACTCGTGGACCGAAACGTCCCTAAACTAATGTTGGACCGAAACGTCCCTAAACTAATAGTGGACCACTACGTCCCTAAACTGGAACATGGACCACTACGTCTCTAAACTGGAACAAAAGAGCTCCCAAATGCTCTTTTGCCGGATCTAAACGGTCCCGTTTAAGTTGATCTTAGCCCTAAATACGGCTAACGTATCCTTAAACATTTAAATGGACTATAAAACTCCAAATCGACTTTGGTTCAAGGGTACATCTCTGAACTCCTCTGACATCTGCCGTTGTAATCCTTCAACGACGTTAGAGAGGTGACGAGTCCCGATGGCCGGATATTAAATGGATTATCACGTTAAGTTGATCTTAGTCTTAAACAGGACTATTGTATCCTTAACGAACGTTTAAGTTGATCTTAGCCGCAACGCGACTAATGCATCCTTAAACTAAAAACACCAAACCCAAATCTAAGTAAATACGGATTTGGATTAGTCCACGTCCTACGGGTGACGGCATTATTCAGTCTCCGTATACAATCCACGGGCAACCACAAACAAAACAAACACACGCGACACGAAGTGAAATTCTGGAGAAGGAGAAAGTGGCTACCGCGATGCGGTAGCGTAATTAACTGCAGGGGCTTGCACCTGCAGGGAAGAGCGTCCCGACAATCAAAAACCCCTCTAGCGAGGGGGAATCTGACGAAGTCTGCTACATCGGCCGCATCTGTCTAAACCTCCGATACACGGCGCCATAAATCAACTTGGCATCTTCGGAGAGGTAGACGGATAAAACCATATAGCATCTGCCCCGAATCACAGCGTCAGGACATTGCGGTCTTGTGCGCCGTCCATTCGGAGGGGAACAGATTCTGGCACGCCCGGTGGGACCTTTTCCTCTTTCCACTCCACGCTTCGTGTGTCGTCTTCGCGAACCAGTCGCAGTTTGTTAATGGTTGCCTTCGGATTTCAAGTTACTAAGATTTGGTCTTTTGCCTGGCGCAGAACTCAAGATTCAATGGCCTCTAATTGCACCAACTGCTCGAAGTGCCACTGCAACGGACGCTCCACCTCACTGGGAGGTGTAGCATATGGGCCCCAAGCGGCTTCCTTCCTCACTCTGCCAGTAGACCAGGTGACCCAAACCACCACTGGCCTGTTCTTCGGGACCATAATCCCACCTATAAGCTTCTCTGAGCCAATACCTGCACCGGAAGTGAACAAGAAGTCGGTCTTCGACCGGCTTACTGCTACGACGGCCCCTGTCAACGGGTCTCCCACTACCAAACCGACAACCTCTGTTTTCACCAGGATAAATCAGAACTCTAAATTGGCTGTCTCAAGGAAAGCAATAACTGCTGCTCCAGAAGTCGTCAAGGCGGCTTCCCCTGTCAAAGAGTCAGTCTTTTCAAGACTGACGATTCCTGCTCCTGCCCCTGCTCAAGGATCCGTCTTCGGCAGGTTGAATACCACCCCTCAGAAGACAACCTCGGTCTTTAAGAGGTTAACACCGGCGGCGCCTCATTCAGACAGGGGGCAAAAAGAAACTATCTCAATCTCTGAGCCAATCCCAACGGCTCGCCGTGCTCGACGTCGCCATTGGCAACGAGTGAGGAAGGCAGGGGGCAACTCTCCCTCAGGGCTGACTCCACCGGCTCCAGTGGTGGAAGTCAACGCTGCTGTCCCAACCGGGAACAGCTTTGAACTGCTGAGGAGGGTACGGAAGAACTCTCCAACCGCTACACTGAAGAGATCTCCTCCACCTGCGGAGAGAGTTTCAGAAACGAAACGAGAACAGCCCCCTCAACGGCTGTCCTCAAGAATTTATAAAGTTTGGCGGAGGGTTCAAGACTCTGTGATTGACCCAGGTCACTCTCATCACCAGAAAAAGACGAAGGTGGAAAAAGACAAGGACTGCCCTATTAAACAGCAGGGGACAGCAGCTGCAAGGCTGCCCCCTTCACCGGTTCCTTCAACCTCAACGGCCCACAAAAGAAGGAGGCCAGAGAAAACTCCCGCGTCAGCGGCAAAAGTTAAAAATGGTGAACCTAAACGCCCCAAGTCAGGGGGCATAACAGTTCATACGGTTTATATGGCATCGGGAAAAGAAGATAGCCGCATATCAACAGGTCATAGACCGCACACGAGGTCAGCGACCAAGGCTCAGGAGCAGCAGCAGAAGCTCCAAGAGATGATGAACGCTATGGCCGCACTTACAGGGCCAAAAGAAACCCCTGAAACATCCTCGGACGAGCGTCAAGAACAAGAAACGGACGCAGAATTCCTTTGTCGCGTACTGGAGAAGAAGGATAAAGAAGCTGCGGAGCAGGCAGCCAACATAAAGAAAATGGCCCTCCTGTTCCAGGATATGGTGGGTATGATGATTCAACAAGATCCACCTGCTGAAGATCCCCCGATCATCCTTGAAGACGATAGGGGAGAGACGTCGAATCCTCCACCAGTTCTGTCCACAGCTAAAGAGGATACAATCTCCAAAGCTGATTTGGATGAGTACATCGCCCAACAAATACGGGTTCATCATGCAACCGAAACAGCCGGCCAGGTCGTGAAAACGGGGAGGCCATATCCGAGTTGGTACGATCAAATCAAGTACCCGCCAGGTTATACGATTCCCAAGTTCCATGTCTACAAGGGGACGGGCAATCCTCATCAGCATGTTGCCCAGTTCAGGGCACTCTGCGGCAACACCGGCGGTGACGACAAGCTGTTGCTTCGCCAGTTTGTTGGAAGCTTATCAGATACGGCGTTTGAATGGTACTCTGAGCTCCCGAACGACTCTATTAAAACCTTCGCGGAGATGGAGCTGTTGTTTACTCAGCGTTTTGCAAGCGCCAGTGAACGTACCCCGATGACAGCACTGATTAACGCCACGGTAAAACCCGGCGAGACGTGGGTTCAGTACGCTATACGATGGCGGAACTAATTGTCAAAGTGTGAGCAGCGCATTGAAGAGGCTCCCGCGGTGGGTATGTTTGTGGGAACCCTCGATCCAAAAGCAACCATCTCGCAGTTTATGATGTTTTTCAAGCCGACTACCTTCCAGGCCTTGATTGACAAACTAGCGCAAATGGATCAAATGGGCCATAAACCCCCTCTTCCAAGGCTAGACACCCGAAATGACAAAGGGAAGGGAAAAGCGATCGTCGTCGCTAATGCTCAACAACAACTGAGCGACTCGAAACCGGTTGCTCGTCAAAATAATACCCGACCGTACGTGCTCCTTGAGGATAGGATGGGACGTCCTTATTCCTTTCCCCGCGATAAAACGAGGAGGTTATTCGAGCTGGCGTTGCGCAACAGACTCATAAATTTGCCGGATCCAAAACGTCCGTTGCAACCAAGTGACGTCAACGAGCCCAACTACTGTCCTTATCATCGAGTACTAGGCCATCCGATCGAAGATTGCTACGTTTTCAAAAATTGGCTTGAAAACCAGTACCGACAGGGCAAGTTCGCGTTATCTGACAAATGGAAGGTGAATCCCCCGCAGCCCCACACCTCTAAGGGGACGAATACGCCGGGGGCAACATGCTCCGTCATTGAAGAAGCTCCTTGGGAGGTTGTATTATCAGCCAAGACAAAGAGGATACTAAACGATCTTCAGACATGTCCAGCGATCAAGTGGAAGAATCCGTTGGAACCGCAGGTCATTGAAGGGATGTTGAAGCCACGTCCAACTCCAAAGACCGATGGTGGCGGTTCAAGCACTTGCAGTCAGCCGTCAAAATCTTCGAAAAAGAAGAAGAAGAAATCTAAGAAGCCCGTGAAGCCTGGCGGCAAACGCACGGACTTACAAAAGCAAATTGACGCGTTGGAAGAATACAACCAAAAGGCGCGGACTCCCATTACATTCCAAGAGTTCCTCAATCATGTCTTTCAAGAAGAAGATGAAGGAGAAAGTTCATCGGATGAATCCGAGGAACATGTGGCGAGCTGTCATATGATTTCCCATTCGATCACGAACGATGAGGAGACTCCTTGCACTGAAAAGCTGGGGGCAGATCCTGAACCAAAAATTCTGGGGCCACCAGATGAAGTAATCGACGCATTCCTTAATGAAGCTCGGTTGAAAAGTAAAGCTGATCGGGAGCGCGAGGCGGCTATATTTGAAAGGGCCAAGCGCCAGCGACTTGATGAAGGAGCTGAGACGATCCCGTTGGAGCTAAACACCTCCGCTACCGACAAAAGCCAATTCAAGATGAGGAAAAAGTTTGCTAAGACCATATTAATGGGTATGAAGCTACCATCCTCTGAAGGAAACATCACTGGTGAAATGGAAACGCACCCCTCCTATTGCTTGTATCATCGGAAGATTTCGCACCCCACTGAAGAGTGCAAAGCTTTCGATAGATGGTGGCAAGGGTATGTTGCTCATCGACAACACTTTAAGCAAGAGAAACGTAAAATTCATCGGGAGCAAAGAAATACGACCGAAGGGCTTAAAAGAACTGCTGGCGATTGTTGCAAGATTAACACCGGTAAACCACAAGTGCCTACATTTGGGAGTGATTCTGATGAAGAGCTAGAACTTGCCCCCCTCTTTAAAGAGTCCGATTCGAGAAAAGAAGAAGAACCGAAGGTTTGCGAAAATATCCGGCTACGTAATCGCACGCTACCCAAAAAGAACCTCGGACCCTCGAACAGGAAAGATAAAGGGAAAGAAAAGGCCTCTGAAGATATCGTCTTAGATGACCAAGTGGTGGAAGAGCTAGCTGCCAAAGACCCACCAAAGAAGAATAAGGTGGATTACAACGTCTTAGCACATCTGAGGAAGCTGCCCTCACAGCTCAGCATTCTTGACGCCCTTTTGCTATCAAAAGAAGCGAGAGATTCGTTGATTAAGGCGCTCCAAGATCCGGAACAATTCCAAGCATGCTTGGCCAAGGAAAAGATGAAGGATGAATTGGAGGAAGTGCACACGGCCGATGTCACTTTTGCCGATGAAGACCTTCTACTTGGGACGTGCGAACACAATCGCCCTCTCTATGTCTCGGGATACTGCCATGATATAAAGATAGGCAAAATCCTGATCGATAACGAGTCGTCTGTTAACCTACTCAACGTGCGGGTGTTGAAGGAAATCTGCATGAGCGTCCAGCACCTTGCTCGGGACAAGATCACCATCTCCGGGTTCGACTCCCAATCGTCAAAAACTCTTGGATCTGTGATACTGACACTACGCTTCGGGCTGCTCGTCACAGACATTAAATTCCACGTCATAGATGCCACGACATGCTACAACGCTCTGCTCGGCCGACCATGGTTACACGAGTACAACATCATCCCTTCTACACAGCATCAGTGTATGAAATATTTTAGGGATGGTCTCGAGTATACCGTAACGGGAGAACTGAATCCGTTTTCCGTAAATGAAGTTCGCAAATATGAAGATGCCAAATACTTCTTGCCGAATTTTGAAGACACGGAGAAGTGTCACAAGCCGGAGAATAAAACTAACGCTACCATCCCTGTCTTCGGCAGTGATACTGAGGAAGAAGAGGAGATGGTTTATTCGGATCCGCCCCAACACAACAAGCCGGGACCATCGGCTCCTACATTGATCTTTGGCAGCGACTCGGAAGATGAAGTCCATGCCGTATTCTCTGCTCGACCTTTAATACAAATGTCCGCTGACGAAGAGCAAAGCCTGCAAGTCGCCATGGTGCCGCCTGAGCATCATAAAGAACTGGATGCACTTAATATCTACAGTGTAGAAGAGCTGCGGACATTCTATATCCCTCCCAAACGAGAAAGCGAAAAAGCAATTCTATTTTACCGCTCTGAAGAAACTAAGGTGAAAAAAGAAATCTGGCATGGCGCGGATCCTGCGCTCGACAGGCTTCAGCCTATCCGTCTTCCCAGATATTATACAGAGGGTTTGAAGAAGCTGCTGAAACGCCAGGGGATATCCTTCAAACAGACCGTTAGAGAGGCCAAATTCTATGACGGGGTCTGGAACGTTCCCGGGACTCAACGCAAACTGCCTAGTGGGAGAATGGAAATAAAAGGGCTTGGATACATCCGGTCAAAGAAACGAGAGTTACTACCCGGCTGCTATGTCGTGTATGACCTTGATGAAGAAGCGGATGCTCAATGGGAGGACGCTAATCCCAAGCCAGTGAAAGTTCCAGATGCAAAGGAACCCAGTCCGTCGTTCGAGGAACAAATGGACAAACTTATAAAGAAAGCTGGTCAAAAAGTCCGAGATGATCACAACCGCAAGACGGCCATCTACGAGAAATCCAAGACGCAACGCCTTCTCCAACAGGCCGTAAAGGATGAAAATGCCGCTCCTTGTCAACCTGTTATAAAGAAGGCTCAGCGCAAAAGCAGAAATAAGTCGAAAGGCCAAAAAGGCGCTCAACAGCAACAAAGCAGGGCTAAGAAGCCACGCAAATGGGAGGCGAGCGTTATTGATCTATCCCTCATGAAGAAAATGAGTCGAGCATACTCTTTTCCTCGGGATAAGACGAGGAGGATATTTGAGCTTGCTCTAAAATATCAGATGCTCACACTGCCGGAGTCCAAGCACCCCAAACAAGCAAGCGAAGTCTCTGACCCAAACTATTGCTCTTACCATCGAGTAATAGGGCACCCGCTCAAAGACTGCTTCACCTTTAAGAATTGGGTCGAAGATCAGTACCAGCTCGGCAAGTTCACTCTGTCTGACAACTGGAAGGTAACGCCGCCACAGAAGCACGAGCCCAAGGCCACGAAGGAAGAGCCAGTTCCGCATTGGGATTGGAAGCGAATCCGTACTTATCACGTGATAACGATATCAAAAGAAGAGCCCGAGAACATGGATGACCTTCCCTGGTGCTTCAAAAACAACAACGATGAGGTAATCTCAGATTTCCCACCAGCGCCGAAAGAACTGGAAGATGGAATCCATACCACTGCAGATAACCTTAAGAAAATTGAGTTGGGATCAGCAGACGATCCGCGACCGACATTCATCAGCGAGCTACTATCTGAAGAAAGGGTAGCTGCATTAAAGGATGTACTTCTGCACCATAGAGATTGCTTCGCGTGGAACTATTCTGAAATGCCGGGACTAGATCCAGAAATTGCTGTACACAAATTGGCGATATCCCCGAACATCAATCCAGTCAAACAGGCGCCGAGAAGAATGCGACTCGAGCTTGAGATGAGCATCAATGCCGAGGTCAAGAAGATGATCGACTCTGGCTTCATCCAGGAGGTTCAATACCCTGAATGGATCGCCAACATCGTCCCGATGATGAAGAAAAACGGGACAATGCGTATATGCGTAGACTTCCGCGATCTTAATAAAGCTTGCCCGAAGGATGATTTTCCAGTGCCAGTCATCGAACTGATGATAGACAATACGTCCACTCATGAGGTTTTCTCCTTCATGGACGGCTCATCAGGGTATAATCAAATAAAGATGCATCCCGAAGACCAGAAGCACACCGCCTTCAGGACTCCTTTGGGTATATTCTGCTACAAGGTGATGCCCTTCGGTTTAAAGAACGCCGGTGCCACCTATCAGAGGGCCATGACGAAGATCATCGATGACCTTATACACGAAATCGTTGAATGCTATATTGACGACCTCGTTATTAAAAGCAAATCATATGAGGAACATCTCGAGCATCTGAAGACCGTATTTCAACGCCTTCGACAATACAACTTGAAGATGAACCTGCTTAAGTGTGCATTCGGAGTTTCCTCAGGCAAATTCCTGGGATTCATTGTTCGACATCGAGGTATTGAAATAGATCCGTCCAAGATCAAGGTGATCACGGAAATGCCTCCGCCGAGGACTCTTAAACAGTTGCGGTCTCTCCAAGGGAAACTCGCATACATACGGCGATTTATAGCCAATCTTTCAGGCAAGTGCCGTCCTTACAGCCACCTGATGAAGAAAGGAACCCCGTTCGTCTGGGATCAAAAGTGCCAAAGCGCACTAGACGAGATCAAACAGTACCTGCAAAACCCTCCAGTGTTGGCTGCTCCGGTTAAGGGAAAGCCTCTCATTCTTTATACAGCCGCCCTCGAAGGTTCTTTAGGCGCATTATAGGCATAAGAGAACGATCAAGGAAAAGAAAGAGCACTCTACTACTTAAGTCGAGTTCTACTGGGGGCAGAAAGCAACTACTCCCCCATCGAAAAACACTGCCTGGCGTTGATCTTCGCGATAACAAAGCTCAGGCACTACGCGTTGGCGCATGAGGTTCGTCTCATTTCAAAGGTGGACCCCCTTAAATACTTGATGTCAAGGGCCATATTGACGGGACGACTCGCTAAATGGGCCCTGCTCTTGATGGAGTTCTCGATCATGTACCAACCTCTCAAGGCAGTGAAAGGCCAGGCCATCGCCGACTTCCTCGCTGAGCATCCCATACCCGCCGATTCTCCTCTAAACTGCGATCTTCCAGACGAACATGCGTTTGATACGGTCAACGGTGATGGTACTCGATGGGAGCTTTATTTCGATGGCGCATCTTCCATGAAGAAGCGCAAATAAAGCACCCCTATAATTAAAACGGGCGTAAGGCTCATCTTTGTACCTCCACAAGGAGGGATAATGCGCTTTGCTTTCTCCCTAACAAAGCCGAGGACAAACAATGAAGCCGAATACGAAGCTCTAATAGCAGGCCTCAAGATCGCCATTGACATGGGAATTGAAAACCTCCTCATATACGGGGATTCTCAACTGGTCGTTAGTCAAGTAAACGGCGACTACCAAACATGCAAACCAGAACTGGTGAAGTACGGCGAAAAAGTGCAACAATTATTGACTCAAATTCCCTCCTATACTTTGGAAAACATACCGCGCGCGGAAAACAGCAAAGCAGACGCATTGGCCAAACTTGCTAAAGAACTGGCTGACGAGAACCTCGATGACGTTAGAATCGTGGTGCAAAGCCGTCGGGTGCTTGCCCCAGCAGAAATATCTCCGGAATCATCCGAAGAAAAAGGAGCGAGCGAGCAGACGACCCTGCAAGTAAAAGACTGGGAAAATACCGAGGATTGGAGAGAAGTCTTCGTAGATTACTTCAAGTCCCGCCGATTGCCTGAAGAAGCCTCCATAAGACATCAGCTCATGAAACGAGCTCTATCTTTCGCCTTCGTCAATGATACTCTATACAAGAGGTCATTTGATTCTCTGTGGCTGAGATGCCTAGGACCTGACGAAGCGAGAAGGGTCGTCCAGGAAGTTCATGACGGACTCTGCGGTTCTCACCAAGCAGGCCCAAAGATGAAGTTGAAGATCAAACACATGGGCTACTACTGGCCCATGATGATTCAGGACTGCCTCGAATATGCGAAGCAATGCCACTCATGCCAAATCCATGGGGACTTCATCCATCAGCATCCAAATCCATTACATCCAACGGTGGCTAGCTGGCCATTCGAAATATGGGGGACTGATATATTCGGCCCCATCGAACCAGCATCGTCTAGAGGACATCGTTTCATCCTAGAGACGACTGACTACTTCTCTAAATGGGCAGAGGCAATACCGCTGAGAGAAGTTAAGACGGAGAATATCCTCCACTTCTTCAAAACGCACGTCATATATCGGTTTGGAACTCCGCGACGGATCATCTCCGATAACGGGCCAGCTTACAGAAGCCACAAGATCAGTCGCTTCGCGCAACAGCACAATATAGATTGGAGATATTCCTCGGTTTATAATCCACGAGCTAACGGTCTAGCTGAGGCCTTCAACAAGACCTTGACGAAGATCATGAAGAAAACAGTGTCGCGAAATAAGAAAGACTGGCACGAAAGACTGCAAGAGGCTCTCTGGGCATATCGAACTACGTTTAAAACGGCCACAAACGCAGCACCATATGCGTTAGTATTCGGGATAGAAGCAGTACTCCCCCTCGAGATAGAGTTACCCTCTCTACGAGTGGCAGTCCATTACGAGCTGACGGACGAAGAAAATGCTCACCTTCGACTTGAGGAGCTTGACGCCCTTGAAGAAACACGGCTCATAGCGCAACAAAATCTGGAGGCCTATAAAGCAAAGATGACGCGCTCATATGAAAGATTGACCCGACCGAGGACATTTCGCCAAGGCGAACTCGTGCTAGTGGTCAAAAGGCCTATGATCCCCAATCGCGCCAAGCGGGGAAAATTCGAGCCAAACTATGAAGGTCCGTACGTCATAGATAAGGTCTACCAGGGCGGGGCCTATCTACTCATAGATATGCACGGTGAAAGGCCTTTCAGGCCAATAAACGGTCGCTTCCTAAAGAGATACTACGCTTAATGAGCCACAGCCTAGGTCAATGATAGATGACGACGACTATGTCCGCTCTCTGTCTTCCCAAGCCCAAAACTCTATAAGTAGTAGCTGGCCAACGGACCGAAACGTCCTTAAACTAATAGCGGACCGAAATGTCCTTAAACTAATAGCAGACCGAAACGTGTTTAAACTACTACCGCGGCATCTTTAGGCTGACGAGATATTAAAAAAAACATATAAAAATAAAATAAAAAAAAACAGTATGTCCATAAGCAAAAACGGCACGGATGAAAACCCGAAAGGGCTCCGTGAGTAAAAACAGCAGGGCTACCGGAGAGTGTTCGTGAAAACCCGAGGGGGCGCGACCTCGTAAAAAAAAAGAGAGAGAAAAAGAAAATAAAAAGAATAAAAAAAATGGTATGTCCATAAGCAAAATGGGCACGGATGAAAACCCGAAAGGGCTCCGTGAGTAAAAACAGCAGGACTACCAGCGAGTGTTTGTGAAAACATGAAAGGGCGCAACCTCGTTAAAAGACACTTATAGGGTCCTCTCGACCTTGTAAGGAGAAACCACCCGCGTGAGATCCTTACGACTCATAAGGGAGCAACACACTTAGAGATCCCCACGATTCCTAAGGAGAAAATACACTTGCGAGATCCTCACGACTCGTAAGGAGAACTCTCTTATGGGACCCTCACGGCTCATAAGAGTTGGAAGTCTTAAGTTACAGAAACCTAAACCTGTGCTTAAGCAACCCCCACAACTTTCGATATTGCTCTACAAGTGGTCCAACACGGGCTCTTGTATACAATCCACGGGCGCGAATAAACATTTCCTTGACCAAGTCCCATCCGTGACTGGGGATATGTTCACATGGTGAACAACCCTTGTAAATCCTCTCGATTTATGAGGAGAAAATCCTCTCGTAGGATCCTTACGACTTACAGAGGAACAAAACACTTAGGAATCCTCACGATCCCTAAGGAGAAAATACACCTACAAGACCCTCACGACTTGTAGGGAGAAATACCTTTGTGAGACCCTTACGGCTCATGAAGTTAAAAGCCTTAGACGACAAGACCCTAACCCTGGTCGCTAAGCCACCTTTGTTCAACATCGACAGAGGCAGATGATGATTCGCTCCTGGCAATATCCCAGTTGTAGCGGTGCTGATGCCGAAATCGGTGTCTAATTCCAGGTTTACGGCGGAAAGCCAGTAAGCCGCATATGTATAGCCGAAATGATTGGGCAACTCGCAATAAAAAGCAGCGAGTAAAAATAAAATAAATAGCCGAAATGATTGGGCACCGCGAAAAATAGCCGAAATGATTGGGCAATCGCGACCTTCGCGATATAAAAAGCTGAAATGATAGAGCATCGCGGAGATAAAACAAAAAAAATGATGATAAAACTTTGGCCCTACAATTAAGATCACATCGATCTCTGTATACAATTCAAGGGCGTAAACAAAGAGGGAACCATACTTTCCCAACAGGCTCCGCCAGAAGACGAAGCCAAATCTCGACGATTCAGTCCAATTCCGAAGAAACCAATGTCTTCAGCAAATTCCTCGACTCACGGATACAAACACTCCTTGACGAGAGCCTCCTGATCCGTGTCGACTCGCGGAGCCACCAGTGCCTCCGTGGGAAATCCCCGACTCGTTTCAAACCCCAAGGAAACAAATAATCCTTGGCGCTTGGGAAACAAATAATCCCTAGCAAATTCCTCGACTCACGGATACAAACACTCCTTGACGAGAGCCTCCTGATCCGTGTCGACTCGCAGAGCCACCAGTGCCTCCGTGGGAAATCCCCGACTCGTTTCAAACCCCAAGGAAACAAATAATCCTTGGCGCTTGGGAAACAAATAATCCCTAGCAAATTCCTCGACTCACGGATACAAACACTCCTTGATGAGAGCCTCCTGATCCGCGTTGACTCGCAGAGCCACCAGTGCCTCCGTGGGAAATCCTCGACTCGTTTCAAACCCCAAGGAAACAAATAATCCTTGGCGCTTGGGAAACAAATAATCCCTAGCAAATTCCTTGACTCACGGATACAAACACTCCTTGATGAGAGCCTCCTGATCCGCGTCGACTCGCAGAGCCACCAGTGCCTCCGTAGGAAATTCTCGACTCGTTTCAGACCCCAAGGAAACAAATAATCCTTGGCGCTTGGGAAACAAATAATCCCTGGCAAACTCCTCAACTCACGGATACAAATACTCCTTGATGAGAGCCTCCTGATTCGCGTCGGCTCGCAGAGAAACTGTGTCTCCGCGGGAAATTCCCGATTCGTCTCAACATGCAAATGAAGCCTCAGGCAGCAGGGACTAAAAAAAAACTTGCTTCCTGAACAATGGGACCCTGCAAGTCAATCCAAAATGGTCTCTTGCATACTATTCACGGGTCTCACTCTCCAAAGTCGAATTCCGACGAGGAGAGAAACAACCGCTTGTGGGTTCTCTCGACTCGTAAGAGGGAAAAATTCTCTTATAGGATCCTTACGACTTGTAAGAGAAAACAACACTTAGGAATCCTCACGATTCCCAAGGAGAAAGCCCACCTACGAGATCCTCTCGATCCGTAGGGAGAAGAATCTCTATAAGACCCTCACGGCTCATGGAGTTGAAAAGTCTTAGGCAGCAGATCTGAGCCTGCGGCTTAAGCCATCGCTATTTCTTAAAAAAAAAATTTCAGGATACTCGTTCTAATCATCCGTCAACCATGTTTGCTAAAGTGATATGATGATAGTAAAAGAAAGAAAAGACGGAGAAAATGACACATTACAAAAAAAAAGGTGTATCTTTTATTCATAAACCTGATTGGGTACAGGATACATTATGTCAAAGAATAAAAAAATATATATATACATTCTTTTATCTACAAGTACAAACGATACAAAGAGGGATAGCTACTGAGGAGGAAGTGTCTTTAGTAAGTTCACAAGCTGCTGTCGCACTTCCTTCAGCGCTTCCTCTCGAGCGACAGCCGCGGCCACCTCCGCCTCCACCTGGGCCCGCTGCTGCAAGAAGGATGAAAGTTGCTCCTCCGCCGCCTTCTGGGCTGCTTCCTGACGGGGTGCAGCTCGCTCGACAACGTCAAGTTTTTGCCTCAATGATAACCCTTCGGAAAGACATTGCAGAAGGCCCTCAAAGATAACCTTCAGTCGTGCGGCGTTGGCCTCCACCCGAGCATGCAGTTGAGCAGACTTGCTCGACGTCTCACCACGCTCCTTACGCCTTGAAATGACTTCTTGTTCGAGATGGCGGAAGTAAGGAGCGCTCTGCTCAATCCATGCTGATCTTTGATTACTGGCAGCCAAGGTCTCGGGAGCGGGACGCAGCGACTCCAACTGATATAGGCGACCCTCGATTTCCTTACAATGGTTAACCCAGGATGCAACGATGCCCTCATCATGAAAGTTCACGAGTATCGCTAGTATCGGGTTAACCACCATAGCGAAGTCTGCGGCAAATGTAGGAGTTTCAACGTCGAGTTCCTCGACGTAGTCACTCAACATGCGCAGACTATTCGCAGCGCCTTTTGAAGACAGACTCCTCAGATAAGGACCCGCCGGCATTGTAATGCGAGGCTCGAAGGGCGCCGAAGCCAGAACGACAGCTGAAAAGAAACAGGATGCGATCAGATAACAGTACAGAAAATAAAGAGAGGAAAGTCACCAATGTGATGGTCACTGTACCAGTTGAGACAGGTGGCAAGGTCGGAAGGGCTGGTGGCGCAGCTGATCTTTTATCCCCTCCTTCAATCTGTAGCACTGCAGTTGAGATGAGAAAAAGAGGTTAGAGGTAATTCCATCAATAAAAAAAAGAGGAAGGATGTCAACGGAAATCATACTCACCAACGCCACCAGAGGAAGAAGCAAGCTCGGATGGGAAAGAAAAGTGTGGGAGCAACATCTGATATACATGATCAAAAAGCACTCCTGGAAACACAATAGTGTGACTTTAGTATACAAATTATACGTCTGGAAGATAAGATTAATAAATCGTAAACACATACCTTCCAACATCTTCGAGGGTATAAGAGAGGGTTGAGAGGTGACCACCGCCAAGGCAGTCGTTGAAGGCGCTCCTTCGAGCAGTGGGGCATCGGCACTGACTGCACCTGCATTACGAAAAGGTGAACTTGTCAGAAAAGATTGTAAAGTAAAGAAAAGCAGCAACTTAGGGTTTACCTGAGGAGCTCCCAGCTGAAACGGAGGCGACTCCCTCCTCTATCGACATGAGACCACCGCCCGTGGCCTCGTCACCCGACTCGATGGGGACTGTCGTCGTGCTCGCAAGACCTGGGGACGACGGAGGGCCATAGACGGGGAGGGCTATAACTGGAGTATTGCCAGATTCCAGAGAAGGAGCGGTTGGCTCGTCCTCGGGAATCATGGCCACCTCACCCACTACTCTCTCAGGTTCAGTAGTCGCAGTTGTATCGCCCACCATCACAACGAGATCGCCAGCCTCGAGCGCCTCATCCGCCACCACCCTGGGCTCAGTTATAATGATCATATCATCTGCCACCACTTCAGGCTGGGCATCAATGACCCTCTCAGCTGTAGACCCCTCAACCTCTATCTCGGGCCCCGAAGCCTCGGCGACGTTGCCCACCGTCGGCTCAGGCTCGGTAGGAGCCGCCTCCTCTGCCTCCTTGGGTTCAATGGTCTCCGCCTCCCCCTCGATCGGACTTGGCCCTGCAAGATAAGAGATATAAGGACCAATGGCATTAAAATCCTTATAACAAAAACTCTGAGAGAAACATTACCTGAAGTGGATTTACCGTTTGCGCTCCGAACTGCGCGCGCCACCTCTCTGCGGGCAGTGGATAGGGCGACAGGGGCCTCTTCAGATGGAGTATCAGCACGAGGGGCAGTGCTGGGACCCGCTCCCGCAGCCAAGGCAGCCCTGCGTGCCTTTGCTTCATGCCTCAGCCGCTTCCTTTCATCCCGGGCTGTCGCAATAGACCTTTGCGACGCCTCCTTCAAGGCGTCGTCATCCTCGTTCAGGGATGCCTCCAGAGCCTTTAAGGCATCTCTCATCGGCTCTTCAAGACAAA
Source organism: Agapanthus africanus (assembly GCA_030015575.1). NCBI lineage: Eukaryota > Viridiplantae > Streptophyta > Magnoliopsida > Asparagales > Amaryllidaceae > Agapanthus > Agapanthus africanus. The sequence continues at coordinate 829,953,966 of JASDDO010000024.1, read as the reverse complement.
CCTCCTGCGGTAGCCCAGAGGAAGCAGGAACATCGGCAGCCGGTAGAACATCTGCGTCACTTGGAGGGAACGGCATTGAGGTTCCTGTGATTAAAAGGGAAAGGTTAGATCGACCATAACGCAAGGAAAATGAAAACTTGATGAGTCGAAACTTACTAAGGCCCATAGATGCTCTAAGACGTTCCTCCTCCTGGAAAGTCTTCAGAGAAGCGGCAATGGCTTCTTCGTCAGTGATGCCTGTCGAAAGGAAAGAAAGAAAAGCGTTAGTCAAAGGCAATGAAGAGGATATGTTGCAATAAAGAAAAGGCGACTAGTAGTTACCTGATTGCGCTAACTTAGCTAGCCACGCGTCACGCCTCGCCAACCATGCTGAAGCTTCGAGAGCAGCCTCCAAGTCTGTATCGTCAGGCGGCGGCATCACTAATCCTTCGTTAGTCCCGTATTCGATCAGACCCTCGGCATAGGGAGCATGGGGTTCCTGACCGAACACGACGTCCGCAGCAAAGAGCGACTTCTTTTTCTTTTGCCCTCCGACCCTAGGCTCACGGGGGATCGACTTCCGTTTAGCAGCCACTTTGGGACGACGGGTCCCGATGTCCGCACCCACGCCAGACTCTGGCGAGAGTACAACCACTGTCTCCACTGGAGCACAGGGTGCGGGAGGCGCATTTGTGATATCAGGGAGCGGCAGCTCACGTGGAGGACTTTGCGCACGCGATGGTCTGCCCCCGGCATCTTTTAAAGGAGGAACCACCGGGGTCCTTGGCATTAAGGGTGCATTACGGTCGGTGCCGGGAGGTGCTTCTTAGCGGTCGATCAACACTCGCCTCTCCTCCTTTATAACGGCCCCCGTCGCATGATTGTACCACTCTTTATATACATTAAGGAGTCATGGAGCGCAGGCCGGCGTGCTGATAAAAAAACGAGAACCCGTGTTCAGGCGCATAAAGTGATGTAATGCGTTCTCCATCCCTTCTTCATTGGCAGCAGGTTCCAGTAAGAAAGCTTCCAAGGGTACCCCTTGATCATAGCCCAGTTGTTGGGCGAAACGATGCGGGTTATATCTCATGAAGATTGCCGCACCGCTCTGCCTGAAAACTAAGAAGCCCGGTCTAATAGAATACAAGTGGAGGGTCTCCCGGGCCGTCAACACTGAAGCTCCATCCTTAAACGAATCCTGTAATGGTCGCACCGCAAAGGTGGACGCTTTTCCAATGGTTAATACCTTGTCAATGAAGGACATCCCGACTCCAATGGTGTGAGGGCGAAGCATTAAACCCCTGGCGTTCCGTGGTGAAGGGGTCACGATTGATGAGCCAATCAACTGTATAATGCGAGGAAAACCGCACTTGTCAAAGAATGAAGGCCTTTTATGCATGCCAAAGACACCCGCCGTGTGTAGTTCGAGCCACGATGCAAAGTAGTGCATCGGGAAGACCACGTGCAGTACCCCGGGCTCATTGGCATCCGCTGCTCGGCTAAGGCCATGATATAGGTGCGCCAAGCCAGCAATTCCCACAGCCACCTTTACCCCGATGACCATTCGGTGGGCTGGGTAGAAAACGGAAGGCCGCATGCGATGAGAATGCATTGGGATCGCGAACCAACTCAGCCACAGTCCGAGAAATCCTAAGAAGAAGGCCTCCTCATCCATTCTAGGAGCCGCAATTTCTGCAAAAGACATGGTCGGGAAGTTAGGAAGAAAGAAATCCTTTTGGCCTACTTCATTCGCCGGCAGGTTATCCAAACCTAAACCGAAAGGGTCCTCAAGGGTGGCAAACTTGACAGATCCCGATGAAATGACACTTGGACGAAGGAAACGAGCAATGAAGTCCTCAAAGTTAACCCCCCCGACTCCCATGTTCGATAAAAAGGGACTCGTAGATGTTCAGCATCTTGATCAGGCTCGGGAATTGGTGTTGAACGGCGTTTTCCGGCGTTATTCCCCTTATCATCGGCTTGGCACCGAAGACGTACTCATCTGTCGGGAGCAGCTCTTCATAGTGTTCCCCCATGACTGGTAGGCCGGATACCTCCGCGAATTCCTCCAAAGAGATGGACACTTCCCGATCCATGGCAAGGAAAGTGTGGGTGGGAATGTTCCACTGCTCCAGGAAAGCCTTAAACCACCAGGTGGGGAGCGTGGGATACTGGAAGAGAGAGACGTAAACCGCAGGGTACAATCCTAATCTTATCAACTGCGACTTCTTCGTCGACAGGATGTATCGGGCCCACGGCAGGTAGCCAATCGGATGGCGGGGGATCAGACCTATGTTATATGATTGCCCCCGGGGTCTCGCCTCGCCCTGACAGATACGACGTCCTAGGATATCCAAGACCATAGGACGTTGGACCGGAACCGCATCCATAGCGGGATGAAGAAAGCTGTTTGCGGTCCAATCCACCATCTCCACGGCATACTGCACCGAGGGTGTGGTAGCATAGTGAATCGCCGTGATGGGTTCCGACGGCACCGTGCATGTGAAGCTCCGGCGGCCCATGATGATCTGATTATACCACGATCCCCAAAGGTGGAGACTCTTGTATTCCGGGTCGTACTCCTTAATCATGGTCAGGACCTCACGGTCCGAGGGTGCCTCGGGAAATCCCTCCTCCGAGCGGACGAAAGGGAATGAAATGTCTGAAGACATGATCGCTGCAAAGGAACAATTTAGCCATTAGTGTTGTAATTCCAACGTTTGGCGTATAAAAAAAAGGGAAAATGCATTTATTAAATTAAATTAAAATTAATTAATTACACCACACGACAGTGCAGTGAGCAGGAGACCAAAGAGGGACCCACAAAATCTAGATGACAGTACGTCAGTTAATAAGACAATCTCATCATTGGATGAGATTGTCAGTTGGTCCCCAGGAAAACATTCCCATTTATAAAAAAAGGGGGGAAGAATCCCTAGAGACAAGGAGAAAATCTCCTCTTTCAGAGCAAAGCTCTGTCACAGAATGACACTTGTCAAATTCTGGTCTCAAAAGAATAAAATTCCTTAAATGAGCATAGCTCTGTGATAATAATGGAGAAGATCCATCAGAAAATTTTAACACTTAAAAAATATTTTAAATTTTTTTTGGGGACCTTGAAAAATCCATGAAAACTTATGATAAGTTCTTCATTTTGTAGATCTAAAAGATCCACACTTGATCCAAGAGCAAAGCTCTGTTCATGGATTAGAACCCATGAACAAGATCACTGCAGATCTATAAGTGTTTGAGAGCAAAACTCTGTTTATGAAATCCCAATGGGGATTTCTTTAGATCAAAAGATCTGTGAGAGCAAAGCTCTTTGGTTAAGATTAATTAATTTGATTTAAATTAATTTTACCTAAAAGTTTTCTAACTTTAGAAACGAGCAAAGCTCTGAAGTCCTTAAACAAGAGCAAACTCTGAAAATAAAAGTTCTTGAAAATGGTAATTATCTACAGAGGGCCAGATGTCCTATTTATAAGGCGCTTGCGCCCCTTGAGCTCACCCCTTGATCCAACGATCAGGAGTTTGCCACCGCTGCACTAACGTGTGCGCCACGTGAGCGCAACGGTTGGGGGGGCATTTGTTTTGCCCAATCAGAGCAAAGCTCTGTTGAAATTCAAAATTCAAAAATTCTGAAGCAACGCTTCAAGTCTCGGGCGCAACGCGCCACATGTCAGGCGCTGATACGTCAGCGCAGCGCCCAAGAAGGCGCACCCAATCAGAGCAAAGCTCTATTAAAGGAAGCAACGCTTCAGTTGCGCAGGCGCTGCGCTGCGCGACACGTGTCAGCGCAGATGCGCTAGCGCAAGTTGCGCTGCGCGACACGTGTCAGCGCAGATGCGCTCGCGCAGTTGCGCTGCGCGACACGTGTCATGCGCTGGGGCATCTGCGCCAAACAGAATTAAAATTTTTAAGAAATCTTTTCTGTTCTTGTTAAAACAAGAAGATTTTCTTCTGCAAAGCAGAAGCCCTTAGATCAAAGATCCAACGGTGGGGAAAATTCCCCAAATCACTCAGAGAAAGATCTCTTTAACAAATTTAACTAATTTATGGGCACTATAAAAAGGACCCTAGGCCTCAATTAAAAGGCATCAATATCTTTCTAAAAAAAAAAGAAGGAGAGAAAAGAACTCTGAGAAACTCCTCAAGAATAAAAAAGGTAAAAACCTTTAGAAAAAAGAGAAAGTTCTCTTAGGAACAGATCATAGATCTAAAAACAAGATCAATGATCTTTAATAAAAATAAAATAAAAATAGTGCTTTGCACTTTTCATGAATCTTTGGTTCTCTGAGATAAGAAAAACAAGAAAAAACTTATTTTTCTTTGATCTAAATTAGATCAAGAAATCAAATAGTGCTTTACACTTCTATTCTTGAATCTAAAAGATTCTTAGTGCTTTACACTTGCAAACTGCGCTGTTGCGCTCTTGGGAGTGCGCCACGTGTCAGCAGCACTATTGCGCTTGCGCTCACCAGAGCATGACACGTGTCTTCACCACAAGCGCTTGCGCTCAGTGAGTGGCGCAAAGCGCCTAACAAATGCAATGCAGGGCCAAACCCAATTAAAAGACCAAACAGGCCTAATTAAATTGATGCTCTGTATCATTTATAAATGGGCAAAGCCCAAACAAAAATAATAAAATGCTATGCAGATGCCTTGCTGAGCCCAAAATAAATTGATGCTCTGCATCTTTTATGGGCAGAGCCCAAACAAGAAAATAGAAGTAATGCAATGCATTATTTAAGTATGGGCAAAGCCCTAGCACAGGTCTAATGGACTAAAAATAAATAAAATGTTGAACATTTTCAACTGGACTTAGCCCAATTCTGGCCGTAAGTCCTTAAATTAAATTGAACTGAGCACAAATGCTCTCTCAAATCAATTTATATCCGGTTCGAGGGTACATCTCCGAACTCCTTTGACATCCATCGTTGTAATTCCTCAACGACGTCAAAGAGATGACGGGTCCCAACGACCACACATCAATACGGACTACGGGGTCCTTAAAATCATGGACCGAAACGTCCCTAAACTAATATTGGACCGAAACGTCCCTAAACTAATGTTGGACCAAAACGTCCCTAAACTAATAGTGGACCACTACGTCCCTAAACTGGAACATGGACCACTACGTCTCTAAACTGGAACAATAGATCTCCCAAATGCTCTTTTGCCGGATCTAAACGGTCCCGTTTAAGTTGATCTTAGCCCCAAATACGGCTAACGTATCCTTAAACATTTAAATGAACTATAAAACTCCAAATCGACTTTGGTTCAAGGGTACATCTCTGAACTCCTCTGACATCTGCCGTTGTAATCCTTCAACGACGTTAGAGAGGTGACGAGTCCCGATGGCCGGATATTAAATGGATTATCACGTTAAGTTGATCTTAGTCTCAAACAGGACTATTGTATCCTTAACGAACGTTTAAGTTGATCTTAACCGCAACGCGACTAATGCATCCTTAAACTAAAAACACCAAACCCAAATCTAAGTAAATACGGATTTGGATTAGTCCACGTCCTACGGGTGACGGCATTATTCAGTCTCCGTATACAATCCACGGGCAACCACAAACAAAACAAACACACGCGACACGAAGTGAAATTCTGGAGAAGGAGAAAGTGGCTACCGCGATGCGGCAGCGTAATTAACTGCAGGGGCTTGCGCCTGCAAGGAAGAGCGTCCCCATAATCAAAAACCCCTCTAGCGAGGGGGAATCTGACGAAGTCTGCTACATCGGCCGCATCTGTCTAAATCTCGGATACACGGCGCCATAAATCAACTTGGCATCTTCGGAGAGGTAGACGGATAAAACCATATAGCATCTGCCCCGAATCTCAGCGTCAGGACATTGCGGTCTTGTGCGCCGTCCATTCGGAGGGGAACAGTCACGTGATTTAAGTGCCGGTCGTGTGCCACATTTGGGTCATGACAAAGTTGGTATCAGAGCGTTTGGTTTAACCTTTGTTCCAGTCTAGGTTGGCTATATGGGATCTAGGCATGCACTTTTGTTACCTGGATTTACCATATAGGACTTAAACTTGACTTTGGGGGTCTTATACCCGAACTTTCGTTATGTAGGATGACCTTGGTTGATAGAGTAGCTACTAAGTAGAGTGACGTACCGTACATATGTTCCGCGGCATATTTACGATATGATACTCCGCCTAAGTTATCTTAGGATTTATATCTTGAGATCTTCCTTCTATTCATTCCGTTGATCTATCCTCGTCAGTGCATGATGATTGTTTCGGTCAACATGTTTATGGGAGCCGAGAGTGCTGCGGTTAGAGTTACGGTCAGAACAGACTTTTCTGGGACAAGGACCGACCAGGATGACATTCCGATAATATGGAGACACGTCGTTTATTGATATTGATCGAGTTCTAATATTGAAGAAGCGAGTTTTTTCGGGATCCGCACCAGATGGTAGAGTCATTGCTAAAGATCAGCCGGACTTGAGGCGTCATGTTTTTCCCCTCTCCGGAGATCGTGGTGTTGTGCTCTATTCAGATTGCGATAACAAACATTGCTGAGGTTATCAAGATGTTGTTTTTAGAGTTCACGAAGTTAAAGGTTGACTATGTTTACAAGAGTAGATGGATCAGAAGGATTCGTAGTCAATCAGATGTGGGATGGTTAGGACTTTTAATCCGTTGTGGTGCTTGTTCCTCGCCAAAACACGGAGACGTGACCGCGCAGGTCCGTCTTGCCTGAATTTCGGGGCAGATGATAATTGGTGTTATCCGTCTACCTCTCCGAAGATGCCAAGTTGATTTATGACACCATGTATCGAAGGTTTAAACGGATGCGGCCGATGTAGCAGACTTCGTCAGATTCCCCCTCATTTGAGGGGTTTTTTATTGTGGGGACGCTCTTCCGTGCAGGCGCAAGCCCCTGTAGTTAATTACGCTACCGCATCGCGGTAACCACTTTCTTCTTCTCCAGATGGTCACTTCGTGTCGTGGGTGTTTGTTTTGTTTTTTGGTTGCCCGTAGATTGTATACGGAGACTAATTTATGTTGTCGCCCGTAGGGCGTGAATTAGTCCAAATCCGTATTTTCTTAGATTTGGGTTTGGGGTTGGGTTTAAGGATGAGTTAGTCTCATTTGAGACTAAGATCAACTTAAATGTTAGTTAAGAATACGTTAGTCTAATTTTAGACTAAGATCAACTTAACAGGATCATTTAGATCTAACAAAAGAGCATTTGGGCTCTATTGTTTAGTTTAAGGACATTGCGGTCGATAATTAGTTTAAGAACATTACGGTCCAATGTTAATTTAAGGACATCTCGGTCCAATGTTAGTTTAAGGACATCTCGGTCCAATGTTAGTTTAAGGACATCTCGGTCCGAGGTTAAGGACATCATTGTCCGTGGGTTTAAAACGACCCCACAATCCGAGATTAAGGACATCATAGTCCGTTGGTTTAAAGGGACCCCACAGTCCGAAGTTAAGGACATCATAGTCCGTGGGTTTAAAGGGACCCCACAGTCCGAGGAACGATTGGCTATCGGGACCCGTCACCTCTCTGAAGACGTTGAAGGATTACAACGACATATATCAGAGGGGTTCAGAGATGTATCCTTAGACCAATTTTGGTTGAAAGATCTGTAGTCCAATTTGGGGCTAAGATCTGTTAAAATATTTATGAGCAGATGGGCTCAATTAATATGAGTTGAGGACTTGTGGACAATCTTGGGCTAAGTCCAATCAGGTTAAAATGTTTAACATTTTATTTTAGGCTGTTGAGCCTTTATTTGGGCTTGGCCCTGACAGTGTTTTTGTCTTTTACTGAATACTGAGCATTCTTCATAGCCTTGGGCTTATTAAAGAACAATTTATGTTCTATCAGCGCGACACGTGGCGCGCTTAGCGCTTTGCGCTAGTCAAAGAGCGCAACGCGCTTCTGCCGAGTAGCGGACACGTGAAGGACACGTGTCGCGCTTGGCGCTAAGCGCCAGATGATGGGCACATTGCGCCAGTTTATGAGCGCAGAGCGCTAATTTATGAGCGCGTTGCGCTATTAGTTCAGTGGCGCACACGTGAGTGACACGTGATGCGCCTGGCGCTGAGCGCCAACCCATGAGCGCAGTGCGCTGGTTCAAGAGCGCAAAGTGCTAACTGTTAAGTGGCGCATACATGAGGGACACGTGTCACGCTTGGCGCTGAGCGCCGGTCCAAGAGCGCAGAAGCGCAGTTCAAAAGCGTAAAGCGTATCTGATCAATTTTATGATCTAAAAAAAGACTTTGTCTCAAGATTCTAAGAACAAAAGTTCTTATGTTGATGAAAGGCTTTGCCTTTATAGATCTATGATCTGTGAGAAAGAAGTAAATTCTTCTTTCATTTTATGATGAGATCTTTTGATCTCTTTGTGAAAGACTTTTTTGTCTTGTAGATCTATGATCTTTTAAAGAAGTGAATCCTTCTTTTTAAATTAATTACGAGATGATTTCATCTCTTTGTTCATCATCATTCTTTTTTACCTTGAAAAAAAATCTTCTTCTGAGAGCTTGCTCTTTTTCTTTGAATTTCTCAAAATTTATGAGGAGGTTTCTCTCTATGCTTCTGTATGTTTTAGACTTGAAGTCTTGGGGCCTTTATATAGGGAAAGCTGATCAGTTCAATCAGTTAAGGAGATTTTTTCTCTAATTGATTTGGGGATTTTCCCATCGTTGGATCTTTAATCCAAGGGCTTCTGATTTACAGAAGGTAATTTTCTTGTTTTTAACAAAGATTGGGAAATCTTCTAAACAGAATTTATTCTGTATTTTTAGTGATTTTTAATCACCATTGGATTATTGATCCAACGGTGCTCTGATTTACAGAGCACGATCTTGTTATTTGGAAAGATTTTGAGAAATATTTTTTTTAACAGAATTTAATTCTGATCAATTAATGATTTATCATTATTATTAGATCTTTGATCTAACGGTGGGGAGCTTTTAGTTCCAGCGCTAGCGCACCTGTGCTCTGCACGTGGTGCGCTGCTTAGAGTGCAGCGCACCTAGCGCTAGCGCATCCGTGCTTTGCACGTGGTGCGCTGCTTAGAGCGCAGTGTACCTAGCGCTAGCGCACACGTGGTGTGCTGCTGGCAGCGCACATAGCGCTAGCGCATTCGTGCTTTACACGTGGTGCGCTGCTTAGAACGCAGCGCACTTGGCGCTACATCTGAAGTGTTGTTTCATTTCAAAATTTGAATTTTGAACAGAGCTTTGCTCTGATTGGGGGAAACAGTGCTCCAATTACGAGATCGGTGAAATTGATTTGTTTCTTCCAATGGGTCTTGCTCAGAACAGATGCAAGTCGCTCGAGAAAGAGATCGCGTTCCTCCGAAAAATTAGGACGAGTTTTCGAAGGTGAGCTTGGCCAGATTCTTCTACAGAGTATCAGAGATGCCGGATTCGTGTTTTTGGAAATCTTGTAAGGCTCTGGGCATGGTCATGATCGAGTATGACTTGCAACTCGCCAGTCGAGATACACTCTTTAAGTAGTTGATATTGAAAATTTATGAAATAGGAGATTGATGCAGAGTTTTAGTGGACCATTGTTCTTCACCGCCGATATTGAAGATTCAAAGCAAATGCAAAAGTGAGTACGACCATACTTTTAAGGAAAATCTTAAGCAAATGGCAGTCGTTACTAAAGAAAAAGTGGATTCAGAAATGAGTGTTAGTTCCGGGCAGGCTGGATAGCTGAGATCAACAGGAGACTTGAAGGGATTCTTTCTGAAAGTTGATAATAAGTAAGATTGGACCCGGGAATCAGTTGTTAGCACACACGCAGAGGATAGAAATTTCCGTCATCAACATGTTGCGTTACGAGAGACGGGACTACCGGCCAAGAAGATGTGATGGAATGTATCAGCAATAAGAAGAATGGTGTCGTTGCTCCTCACTGGACGATTGCATAGAGAAACCATAGTATTAGGGATCCGCAAGAGGAACCAGAACTCAGAGACAGAAAATGTTAGAACGTGGCAGACGGCAAGTAGTAATCCTTGCTATGCCAATTCCGGTGGTATAAACACCTTTCGATATTGAATAGAATATGCTTCGATTGTCATTTGAGTTCGAATTGTGTTTTTTATGATCCAAATATTTTGTTTACAACATTGAAGAAAAGGGAAAACTCAACGTTCATTATTTGACGTATGTATTTTTTTGGATTGTGGGTCACATAATGTTTTGCGCACACCAGGTGCACTTGATGAGATTTCCTTGTACAGTGATCTCACTTTGATTTATGTTTTGTGCACACCAGGTGCACTTGTTGAGATTTTCGTGCAAGGTGACTACACTCGATTTGATATTATGTACACCAGATGTACTACACTGATATTTTCGTGCACATCAGATGCACATGGTTAAGAGATTTTATATATATACCTCAGGTATACTTGGTTTGATTTTGTGCACTCTGATGCACTTGATTTTGATTTTGTGCACTCTGATGCACTTGATGTTGATTTGTGCACTCCGATGCAATTGAGATTTATTTTGTGCATCCCGATGTACTGGATACTATTTTGTACACTTTTGTTCCGTGCACAATAGATGCAGTGGATATTGTTTCATGCGCGCCTGTTGCACTTAACGCTGCTTTGTTTTCATGCACACAGTGACGTGTGGTTTGAGATTTACTTACAAACCCATTAGAGTTGATTTTGTTTTCGTACTTTGCACTTGATAGAATATGTTATAGATTTGATTAATACATTTTCGCTTGATCGTGTGCACCGATATTGCACTACGATTATGGCATTTATTGTGTACTTAAGATACACAACGGTTTTCGTATTTGGCAATTTGTATCATAACTGGAGTAATTCTCATAGCAACCGCTAGAGTTACAGTTATGTGAAAGTATATCTTTTGAGTTTTCACGCACACAGTTGCGATATGATGCATCTTAGCTTGTGTGGGACTTCGAAGTTCCGTTGTATCGAGCGGACGATATGTTTTAAAATTTGGACCCCGGAAAATTGTGTTGAAACGAGTTGATTGGATTGAGAAAAATGTTTTAATAAAGAGGTTTAATTTAAATTCGGGGACCGAATTTCTTTAAGGGGGAGAGACTGTAACATTTTGGAAAATTATAAATATTAATTTATAATTTTAAATATAAAAATAATGAGTTTATAAAAGTGATATCACATACAGTTTTTGGTATCGGAATTATATCCGTAAAAAATGTGATTATTTTGGTAGAATGTGAATAAAGGTGTGTGATGTCATAAAAATGATATTTTAATTATTTTAACATGATATTGAATTTTACATTAAGCTAATGACATTTAAGCGATAGATTAAATCATTTCATATCTTTTGTTTCATATGGATTTAAATTGTAACATGATATAAGATTTCATATTAAGATAAGAATATTTCAGTGTCATGACAAGTATTTCATGTTAAGCATGGATGTAGATGTTACATGAAAAGGGCTTTCTTTCTTTTATTGTTTTTATTATTTTGGAAGTGGTTAACATATCATAATCTAGACTAAACCCTCACATACAACTCACCTCACCCATACTCACCATCCTCCACCTCCTCCTTCATAACTTTCCACCTCCTTTTTCAAGGTTAACACATTCTCCTTGCATGAATGCACCTTGCTTCATTATAGGACGCATCCTCCTTCCTCTCATGCCATCTCCACCTCTTAACCTCCACATCATGCTTTCTCTACACCAAACAACACTTGGGAAATTCCTTAGTAATCTCTTTAGCCTCCTCAACCTGAATACAATACTTCTTCAGCCCCAAACTAAGAAAATTCCTAAGTGTTCATACCAAAAGAAAAAGAGAGAGCAATGACTTCCTTCATCAAGTGTACCCTGCATCAAACTCAATAAACTACAACCCTTAGATGATTCCATCATAGGATTCTTGAGCTAGTGTTCTCTTGTGAATCATTCAATAGGTATAAGTTCAACCCTGCAGTTCTTAGTTCAATATTGTTTTTGTTTAGAGGTATGATATCGGCCTGTGACCGGTACCTAACCACGTAACGTCTACAGGCGTAACGCGACTAAGTAAGCCGAAACCCAGAAATCAAAACCATTAAAAGTATTGAGTGTTAAAACATTTAATAGAAACATTTGTTAAAACATTTAGAAAAACTTAAGTAATTTAGTGAAATTCTTTAAAGTTCAAGTTATTATCTTAAAAATTTTGGCAGCATTTCCTTTGTAAAAACTAGCCCCGAAATCGGGTACAAGACAATATATGAGTAAAATAATATACAATAGGAATAAAGCATCCCAAACGGGAGCAATCACGCCGAACGGCGGAAACAATCACCACAATGATAATATACAACGCCGAAGCGAAGAAATAAGCAGTATAAGTGAAAACAAATATCATGAAAGATAAAGCTGCATAAATAAAGTCGGCTCACAACGAGCTCGACACCAGAGTACAAATAATATACATCGTCCTCACAACCGGTCTCTAAGTCAATACATGGATAGTAGATGGAGAGTACTAGATACAACAGTGTATACAACTGGAAAATAAACAGATACCGCACAAAACCCCACCTATCAGCAAAAGGGCTCACGCGCCGACTGCAGTGGTATCTGTATCAAAAGATGCAAGAAAGCAGCCTGCCGCGACTACTCTGAGGGGCAACCTGCAAACACTGTGGCACAACGGGGGTGAATTGCCAACTCGTGAATAGTAGATAACATATAAAGGTAATCGCGAGTATGCACGTACTGCGATACTCTATCCTATGCCAACAGATAACATCTATATGATGAGCTAGATGAGCAATAATCATGCAACAAGTGCGATCAATAACATCTCAATATGATGAGCAGGGTATGCAATAATCATGCATAGCAAATGCAATCTAATAGCATCTATATAGGATGAGCAGGGTATGCAATAATCGTGCATAGCATGTGCAATCTAATAACATCTATATAGGATGAGCAGGGTATGCAATGATCGTGCATAGCATGTGTACTCTATCAAGTACTACAGATACAGGATGAGATGTATAATACTGAATGCTGAGCATGGGAATAAATAACATCTATACGGAATGTCAACGTGGAAAATAACCGGTATCCATTAATACACCCCAAATCCCAGTAAAACTCAGGCGCCGTTAGTCTAATCGGCCCTCAAATCCTGTAAATCTCATAGAATCGTGAGTGCCCAATATCGGCACTCGAAATATCATAAAATAACCGTGTCCAGCATCGACACGCAAATCCTTAAGTATCGGGCTCCGTCAGTCCGGATCGGCCCACGGGCTCCGTCTGCGGAATCGGCCCTCGGCCCCGGCAGTACGTGTCGTCCCGTATCCATCTCTCAGCTCTGGTCAGTATCCTCCGGATAACCGCCAGGTTCAACCAATCACCGGTAGGTAGTAGTCCCTCCGCCGGGCTCACCGTCTAACAATACAAGTCTTCTTGTCCTGGGGTACCATATTGGGTCCACCATGTACCCGCAATCGATGCCTACCACTCCTCAAATTGGGTATACTCACACAAGCTCTCTGGAACCGAGAAAACTCATGGTGGACGTACTGAAATATCATATCAAGAGAAACCGGGTTTTTTAAATAGTGCGTATTTTCTTAAAATAAATCACGGTTCTCAAATCCAGAAATCCCATAAATCCAAACTCAATGCGTAAATTCATGCATTGTGTCGTATGACACTAAGAGTAAAAAGGGAAAACCGCTCTTTGAAAAGGATCCAGTTTTGAAAATATCTCATGCGGTCCCTATTTTCTTGAAATCAAGTCAATATCATCCATGTATGTAACATATGTACGTATGTAGGTATGGATGTGCAAATGGATATATACGCGAATATGAGTGTAGCAATACTATGAATATACAGTGTGCATGTGCGCAAGTATGAAGATATCAATATATGTGTGCACTGGTATGAATATACAGTGTGCATGTGCGCAAGTATGAAGATATCAATATATGTGTGCACTGGTATGAATATACAGTGTGTATGTGCGCAAGTAGAAGATATCAATATATGTGTGCACTGGTATGAATATACAGTGTGCATGTGTGCAAGTATGAAGATATCAATATATGTGTGCACTGGTATGAATATACAGTGTGCATGTGCGCAAGTATGAAGATATCAATATAGTGCGAGTGCATATGCGACGAGTCATGAAATCATCAATGATGTGGAAATCAAGACGATATATAATTCGTAGCAATCCTATAGTGCGAGTGTCATGGCAATCACTAACGGTGTGAGTGTAACATACAAATAGTGCTCGTGCAGCTTGAACCGTTAGTGACAGTGCAGTGTTATATACTACCATTTCTATATGCAATAAGGAAGGTATGCTACAATAGTACACATAAGCATCTACGACTAAATATATTATCACGCCCTGACGCTTAACGCCATACGGGTGATTTCCCCGTAGATGTTAAATCTACTCACCTGGTCGCGTGCTAAGCGTAGCCGACCACCTGTTTTCTCTTCTTTGCGGCGTCCGACGTATCCGCCTGCGAACCTAGAATTTACACAATGAATCCACATAAGCAAATATCTCGCAAAAACGCGATATCGAAATGAAACGAGAAACTCGCGTCGCGAACTAAACGCGCGTGTCCGATACGCTAAAATGTGTGTATACATGTCTAAAAATACCCCGACACGTCGCGATACGCTGGAACACAGAACCCACTCACGTATCACACGTGTCGCGCAAACAAAACGTATTGGAAAAACAATATATGGTTCCAGATTTTGACTCAGGTGAAAACTTAGAAAGTTGCACATACCAAAACACTAGAATATGCAGTAGACTCTCCTAACCAAAACCCTAACACCTAACTCCCTCTTCTGGCCGCAATTTGCGGCCAGAACGAATAAATCGGCGGCTTGAACAAAGGTAGGGGGTCTCGTTCTCTGGGTGTGTGACCAACATCTATCAAGTATGCTCCAGTTATCCCAGCTGAAGCATACAGTTCAAAAGCAGATCACAGAAAGGCTATATTTTGCTTTAAAACGTTAAATTTTGCACTAAATGAAACCCTATGGTATTTTAGTGAAATCTGGGGTTAAACTAAGTTTATGTGGCCCTAATAACACTTAATTAGGTTAGGCTAACCACCAAAAACATCACTTAGCCAAAAGTCCACACTAATCACCATTTTTAGCACTAAATCTCACCTTAAACACTAACCGATGCTAATTCTACACATAAGTTTAACAAAAGGGAAGTTGGGCTCAGAAGATATACCTCACTTGACCCTAGGTACAAGGAGAAGGAGAGGAAGAAGAAGAAGTGCTGCTGCAGCTGCTGGGGCTCCTGCTGCTGCCTGCTACAGCTGCTGATGCTGATGCTGTTGCTGCTGTTGATGCTGCTGCTTCTTGTTGTTGTTGTTGTTGTTTGTTGCTGCTGCTGGTGCTGCAACTTCTGCTGCAGCTGAGTGAAGTGTGTGTGTGTGTGTGTGAGTGAGAGAGAGAAGTGAGAAAAGAGTTAATAAAAGAAAAAGAATGAGAGCCTAGAATAGTCAACCACCCCCTTCTCTCTTCATTAATTGAGAGCATGGGCAAGGCCATAATGCCCATTCTCTCTCTCTCCCCCTCTCTCTTACCAAGTCAACAAAACTAAATCATTTCTCATTTTAAAAAAAAAAACACCCAAAACACTTAATCCAAATTTTAAATTAGCTTAAGGAAAATGGTTAGTCCACCATGGTTGCTAATCATGGTTTAACCCCAATTTAACCCTACTTTACATGCACAAGTGTGTGCAAGGTTAAATAAATTCTAATAAAATATTCATTAAATTTGATAAAATATTTAAAAATAATTTTTGTAAACTTTTTATTAAAAACCATACTTTAAAGTATAATTAGCCACTAATCACATCCTAAGGTGTTACAGATAATGCGAGGTATTGTACGAGATATTATACTGTATTGATGATGATGAGATTGGTATGCCGAATAACGGCCAAGTTTCCTTAGACTCGTAGAGTTAGATTATATTCCGTTTTAGGATGTAATACTGGTATGAACCATATTCTTTTAAAAACTACGATTCGTTTCTCTTTTTATGATAAAATATAAGGATGCGATACCAATTTCCAAAACGAATATCTATTTTAACTTAAGGTAGCTTTCTTATCTTAAAACCAACGTTTCGTTCCATTTTCAAAGTTAAAGGTATAGTTCATAGCAAATAGTTATAGTTATCAGTTACGCTTAGCTTTACTTTACATGTTCATGTTATCTTTATCAACATTATACTTTTCCATGATACGAACACTCTGATAGAACACTGTATAATTACCAATGAGTATTATGTTGCACGAACACATGCGTATATGTTACACCACACTTCATTGGTACTGCCATGTCACTATAGAACTGTTATACTCCGTACTACGTATATAGATGTTGATATGAGTAGACTATTACACCTTTAGAACACTTGCACAAATACCAATAATTGCCATATTGCATGAGCACAGACGCGTATGTTACACTACACATCATTAGTATTGCCATGACACAGTAGAATTGATACATTATTTGCTTAGATGATTTATTTACGCACTTTGCTTTATTATCTATTAAGTATTATGAATACCAGTACTATGAATGTTATAATTGATTTTATGAGTTTCTGAACGTTTTAATGTTGATGATATATATCAGTGGTATGGGACACTATTATATATGTATATATATAATATATCATCAGGACAGTCTATGCAAATATTCTCTTTCTTTACTTGATATTTTTGGATATGATGATTTGGAGTCCACCATGAACTTTATGTTTTCTGAGTATTTGTTCCGAACCGAGTGGGGGAGTTATACGGTTTTGGATTTGTTATTATCCGGACTGAGTGGGGGAGATATACAGTCGGATACATGGTGGACCCGATTCGAGACCGAAGGGCAGAAGAGCCGTATTATAGGCAGGGAGCCTAGCGAGGATACTCGATACCGGAGATAGAGACGAGCACGGCAGATATCCAGGGGATACTGGCCAGGGTTCGATTGGGCACGGCGGATACCCAGGGGATACCGACCGGGACCAGGGATATCGGGTGGCGATCATCTGTTGAGATAGTGTCGACGGTATCTGCATTTACGTGTCAGTGATGGACACGAGAGATTTCTGATTTCGGGTGTCGATACTGGACATCCATATATATTGATATGATTGCTATCATGAGGTACACAGTTAGATTTCAGTATTGTAGCCGACTAGGACTGATCCGGGGGACAGTATATATATATATATATTCTGCTTGGGGTGGCATGACAGTTAGTGTTGCATTATGATATATAAGCATATCATATTATATTAGTACAGATTATGGTAGTACTATATTTATGGCCTAGGTATCGTCGTGCATTTCGATTTCTACGTTTAGATGTACTTTTATTCACTGAGTTGGCAACTTATCCCCGTTGTGCCACAGTTTCTTGCAGGTTTTACCGCTTGGATTATTAGCGGCTTGGATACACATTCTTTTCAGTGATTAATTGGTAAGTGGGTTATTATTGTATCGTACTCACTCTTGATTATTCATATATTCTTGTATCTAGTGGAAACTCCATCAACTTAGAAATGGTATATTGTGGATTTAGAAGCGAGACTTAGAAATTGTGAAGTCGCACTCTTTAGAGTCGACTTCTGATATAGATTGTTTGGCTGCTCCGTCGTTTGGACGTGAAAGCTAGCTCCTGTTGGGATGCTATTTTATTGTTGTAGTTGTATCGGGTTTTTATGTAAAATTTCCAAGGGAGGTGCTGTCAAATTTCAAAACGTCATAAATGCTTTTCAAACATACTTAGTTAAAATTAAATGTATTTAGACTGATTCCATCCGATGACTATTTTAAACTCACCTCCAATAATTTAAAAAGGGTTTAGATTCTGGGTTTCGGCTTACTTGAACCGCGTCGACGTCTTTAGATGTCACGTGATTTAAGTGCCGGTCATGTGCCACATTTGGGTCGTGACACTTTTCCCCAAGCTCATTCTTCTTCCTCTAACCCTAAATCTTTCATGTGTTGAGAATCCTAGGGTATTTAGAGACAAAGTAATTCATCTACACTCTACATCATCTAGGACATCTAGTTTAGCGAACTAGATGCCGTAGTTACCTCGGATTTGAGGTTGGAGCTCGGATTATAGACTCTCGGGTGGATCGTCTTTGACTCGAGGAGGCCGATGAGGTTGCGTTGATCCGTTACGATCCTTGGAGCTTATGACGAGATAGAGGACGGAGCCCAGTGGAGAATCATAAACTCTAAGGATCGTAACGAATCGACGCAATCTCGTCGGCCTCCTCGAGTCAAAGACGATCCACCCGAGAGTCTATAGTCCGAGCTCCAACCTCAAATCCGAGGTAACTACAGCATCTAGATCGCTAAACTAGATGTCCTAGATGATGTAGAGAGTGTAGATAGATTAGTATGTCTCTTCTAACCCTAGGTTTCTCAACACATGAGACATGAAAGGCTAAAGGTAGAAGAAGTGGAGCTTTAGGAAATGCTAGTGAAGAATGAGCATAGAAAAATCAAGATGGCTCATTTATGATAAATAATATGAAGCATACAATAATTGATAAGATAAAATATCTCATCAAAATATCAAGCATGCTTCAACAAATATCGAATAAGTGAGTCATTCCATGAGTCACCAAGAGCCATGCTTCGTTTAATGTAAACCTCCACCCCATTTTCTCCATTTCATTATTCTTGTAATCAAAAGATTAAAACCCAAATGAGGTGTCTAATTCTAGAAACAATCCCGAGTAAATTACGAGAATGCCCCTCAACCGTATATACATACCCGTATCCATATTCCGAAAAATATGAATATAAAAAGACGAAAATAATCTATCAATATAATACTAGGATCCGGCTTAAACCAAAGCTCACTGGTATTATCTGTCCGAATCATCATCCGTGCACAAGTACACGTACGTGATCAAACCCTGTCGTAAAACCATACGACTTCTACATCTTTTACCCGATGCAGGGAAACCCTCTGTGTGGGACTCTAAAGACTCGACACTACGCTAGCAGTGGGTTTAACCACAAGCCATCTGTTTCGCCCAATCAGAGCAAAGCTCTGTTTGAATTCAAAATTCAAATCTTTGAAGCAAAGCTTCGAATCCCGCGCGCAGCGCCCAAGAAGGCGCGCCCAATCAGAGCAAAGCTCTGTTTAAAGGAAGCAACGCTTCAGCTGCACTGCGCTCTGCGCTAAGTGACACGTGTCAGCGCAGATGCGCTAGCGCAGTTGCGCTGTGCTCTGCGCTGCGCGACACGTGTCAGCGCAGATGCGCTAGCGCAGTTGCGCTGCGATCTGCGCTGCGCGACACGTGTCAGCGCAGATGCGCTAACGCAGTTGCGCTGCGCTCTGCGCTGCGCGACACGTGTCATGCGCTGGGGTATCCGCGCCCAACTGAATTAAGATTTCATGAAATCTTTTCTGTTCTTTCCAGAACTAGAAGACTTTCTTCGGCCTCTGGATCAAAGATCCAACAGTGGGAAAACTCCCAAAAATCATTCAAGAAAGATCCCGTTAACAAATTCAACAAATTTATGGGGCACTATAAATAGGACCCCAGACCTCATTCAAAAGGGATCAAGAATTTTCTCGAAAAATCAAGAACCCTAAAACAGAGAAAACTCCGAGAAGAAAAAGGTAAAGAACCTTCATGAGGTAGAAAAAAAGGGGGGCCTTCTAATAGATCATTGATCTAAAAATAAGATCAATGATCTTTATAAAAAAAAGTGCTTTGCACTTCTTGTGAACCTTCGGTTCTGTAAAAACAACAAAAATAATAAAATAATAAAAGAATAGTGCTTTGCACTTTTAAGAACCTCTGGTTCTTCGAATAAAGAAAAATTTATTTTTCTTTGATCCAATTTAGACGAAGAAATTAAACAGTGCTTTGCACTTCCTTTCTTGAATCTAAAAGATTCTTAGTGCTTTGCACTTCCAATTTGCGCCGTTGCGCTCTTAAGAGAGCGCCACGTGTCGGCTATAAAACCATTTGCGCTAAGCGCTCTTAAGATAGAGCTTTGCTCTCTGGAATTAGCGCAACTCGCTGAGAGCGCGCCACGTGTCAGCAGCGCAATTGCGCCGCGCAACAGCGCAACGCGCTGCGCTAGTGCGCTTGCACTCATCAGAGCATGACACGTGTCGTCACCGTATGGACTTGCGCTCATTACTTAGCGCAAAGCGCAAACGCATTCAAAAGGGCCAAGCCCAACTAAGAGAAGGCCTAACAGGCTCAATAAAGCGTAAATGCATTATTTTAAGGGGCAGAGCCCAAATCAAAACAGATGCTTTGCATCATTTATAAATGGGCAGAGCCTAAACAGAATCTTCAGAATGCTGTGCATTTTTACCAGGGGCAGAGCCCAAATCAAACGAAATGCATTGCATCATTCATAAATGAGCAGAGCTCAGAATAGAGTGATGCTCTGCAGAGCCTAAATGCAATGCATTACTTAATAAAGTGTTGAACTGGACTTAGCCCAATCGTGGCCATAAGTCCTTAAATTAAATTGACTGAGCAAAATGGCTCTCCTAAATCAGCTTACATCCGGTTCGAGGGTACATCTCCGAACTCCTTTGACATTCGTCGTTGTAATTCCTCAACGACGTCAAAGAGGTGACGGGTTCCATCGACCGCACATGGCAATGGACCGAAACGTCCCTAAACTAACATTGGACCGAAACGTCCCTAAACTAACATTGGACCGAAACGTCCCTAAACTAATAGCGGACCGAAACGTCCCTAAACTAATAATGGACCACCACGTCCCTAAAACTGGCGATGGACCACTACGTCCTTAAACTGGCAATGGACCGAAACGTCCCTAAACTAACATTGGACCGAAACGTCCCTAAACTAACATTGGACCGAAACGTCCCTAAACTAATAGCGGACCGAAACGTCCCTAAACTAATAATGGACCACCACGTCCCTAAAACTGGCGATGGACCACTACGTCCTTAAACTGGCAATGGACCGAAACGTCCCTAAACTAACATTGGACCGAAACGTCCCTAAACTAACATTGGACCGAAACGTCCCTAAACTAATAGCGGACCGAAACGTCCCTAAACTAATAATGGACCACCACGTCCCTAAAACTGGCGATGGACCACTACGTCCTTAAACTGGCAATGGACCGAAACGTCCCTAAACTAATATTGGACCGAAACATCCCTAAACTAAAATCGGACCACCACGTCCTTAAACTGGAATATGGACCACCACGTCCCTAAACTGGAATATGGACCACTACGTCCTTAAACTGGCGACGGACCGAAACGTCCCTAAACTAATAATGGACCACCACGTCCCTGAAACTGGCAATGGACCGTCACGTCCTTAAACTGGCACAATAGAGCCCAAACGCTCTTTTGCCGGATCTAAACGGTCCCGTCTAAGTTGATCTTAGCCCCAAATACGGCTAACGCGTCCTTAGATATTTAAATAAATAATAAAACTCCCAAATCAACTTTGGTTCAAGGGTACATCTCTGAACTCCTCTGACGCCTGTCGTTGTAATCCCTCAACGACGCCGGAGAGGTGACGAGTCTCGACGGCCAGATAATTAAATCAATCATTGCGTCAAGTCGATCTTAGTTCAAAACAGGACTAACGTATCCTTGATAAACGTTTAAGCTAGTCTTAGCCGCAACGCGACTAATGCATCCTTAAACTAAAAAACACCAAACTCAAATCTAAGCAAACACGGATTTGGACTAATCCACGTCCTACGGGCGACGACATCACTAAGTCTCCGTATACAATCCACGGGCAACCACAAACAAAATAAACATACACGACACGAAGTGAAATTCTGGAGAGGGAGAAAGTTGTTATCGCAACGCGATAGCGTAATTAACTGCAGGGGCTTGCGCCTGCAGGGAAGAGCGTCCTCACAATCAAAAAAACCCCTCACCCTGAGGGGGAATCTGACAAAGTCTGCTACATCGGTCGCATCCGCCTAAACCTCCGATACACGGTGCCATAAATCAACTTGGCATCTTCGGAGAGATAGACGGATAAAACCAAATAGCATCTGCCCCGAACCTCAGGCACGGACACGACGTCCTGGCCGCCGTTCGGAGGGGAACAGATTCTGGCACGCCCGGTGGGACCTTTTCCTCTTTCCACTCCACACTTCGTGTGTCGTCTTCGCGAACCAATCGCGGTTTGTTAAATGGTTGTCCTCGGATTTCAAGTTGCTAAGATTTGGTCTTTTGTCTGGTGCAGAACTCAAGCATTCAATGGCCACCAATTGCACCAACTGCTCGAAATGCCAGTGCAACGGATGTTCCACCTCACCAAGAGGTGTATCATATGGGCCCCAGGCGGCTTCCTTCCTGACTCTGCCGGTAGGCCAAATGACTCAGGCCACCACCGGCTTGTTCTTCGGGACTATGGTCCCACCTACCAACTTTTCTGTGCCGATCTCTGCACCTGAAGCAAACAAGAAGTCGGTGTTCGACCGGCTCGCTGCTGCCCCGACCCTCGTCAACGGGTCTCCCATTGCTAAACCGACGGCCGCCGTTTTTACCAGGCTGGGTCAGAATTACAAAGTGGCTATCCCAAAGAGGGCAACGGCCGCTGCTTCGGAAGTCGTTAAAGCGGCTTCTCCCATTAGAAAGTCAGTCTTCACAAGATTGACGGTTCCCACTCCTCCCCCAACTGGTCAGAAGGCGTCAGTCTTCGACAGACTGACATCAGCAGTTCCCCCACACTCAAATGGGGGGCAACAAGAAGCTACCTCGGTTTCCGAGCCAATCCCAATGGCTCGTCGTGCACGACGTCGTCATTGGCAACGAATAAGGAAAGCAGGGGGCAGCTCCCCCTCAGGACTAACCCCACCTGCTCCAGTGGCGGAGATCGATGCTGCTGTTCCAACTGGGAACAGCTTCGAATTGCTGAGGAAGGTGAGGAAGAACTCTCCGGTTGCTACCTTAAAAAAATCTCCTCCGCCTGTGGAAAAAGCTCCGGAGGCAAAACAGGAACAGCCCTCTCAACGGCTGTCGTCGAAGATTTATAAAGTTTGGCGGAGGGTTCAAGACTCCGTGATCGACTCAGACCACTTCCGTCGCCAGAAAAGGGCAAAAGTGGAAAAAGACAAGAACCGCCCCATTAAACAGCAGGGGGCAACAAATGCCAAGATGCCCGCTCCAATGACCCCTTCCACCTCAATGGTCCATAAAAGAAAGAGGCCAGGGAAAGCTCCCGTAACGCTGACAAAATCCAAGAGCGGTGAACCTAAACGCCCCAGGTCAGGGGGCATCACAGTTCATACGGTCTATATGGCTTCAGGGAAGCAAGAAAGTCATACTTCTACGGGTCACCGACCGCTTACCCGGTCAGTAACCAAGTCTCAGGAGCAACAACAAAAGCTCCATGAGATGATGACCACAATGGCCGCACTCACGGGACCCAAAGAGAATCCTGAAACATCCTTAGATGAACGTCAAGAGGAGGAGACTGACGCCGAGTTCCTTCGCCGAATGCTTGAAAAGAGGGACAAGGAGGCTGCTGAACAAGCAGCCAATATACAACGTATGGGCCTCCTCTTCCAGGACATGATTGGAATAATGCTACAACCAGAGCCCCCGATTGAAGAACCCCCGACCGTCCTTAGGGATGATGGGGGAGAAACATCAAACCCTCAGCCTGTTTTATCAACGGCCAGAGAAGATGCAATCTCCAAAACCGATCTGGACGAATACATAGCCCAGCAGATAAAAGTTCATCACGCGGCCGAAGCAGCCGGCCACGTTGTAAAAACGGGGCGGCCATATCCGGGCTGGTATGACCAAATCAGGTACCCGCCAGGTTACACAATTCCTAAGTTTCATGTCTACAAGGGGACCGGCAACCCCCATCAACATGTTGCCCAATTCAGGGCGCTTTGTGGTAACACTGGAGGCGACGACAAGCTCTTGCTGCGCCAGTTCGTTGGAAGCTTATCAGATACGGCTTTCGAGTGGTATTCCGAGCTCCCCAACGACTCTATTAAAACCTTTGCAGAGATGGAGCTTCTCTTCACCCAACGCTTTGCGAGCGCCAGCGAGCGTACTCCGATGACGGCGCTGATTAACGCCAGGGTAAAGCCCGGCGAGACGTGGGTCCAGTACGCTATACGGTGGCGTAATTTATGGTCTAAATGTGAACAGCGTATAGAAGAAGCCCCTGCGGTGGGAATGTTTGTTGGAACCCTCGATCCACAAGCAACCATTTCGCAGTTTATGATGTTCTTCAAGCCGACTTCTTTCCAGGCTTTGATCAACAAGTTGGCGCAGATGGACCAGATGGGCCATAAACCCCCTCTTCCGAAGCCGGATTCTCGAAACGATAAAGGAAAGGGAAAAGCGATTATCGTCGCTAATACCCAACAACAGCCTAATGACTCGAAGCCGGTTGCTCGTCCAAGTAATACGCGCCCATACGTACCCCTTGAAGACAGGATGGGACGTGCTTACTCCTTCCCCCGTGATAAAACAAGGAGGCTATTCGAGCTGGCATTGCGCAATAGGCTCATAAACCTGCCGGATCCAAAACGTCCATCGCAACCAAGTGACGCCAACGATCCTAATTACTGTCCTTATCATAGAGTGCTGGGACATCCAATCGAAGACTGTTACGTCTTCAAAAACTGGCTTGAAAACCAGTACCGTCAGGGCAAGTTTGCGCTATCTGACAAATGGAAGGTGAACCCTCCGCAGCCCCATACCTATAAGGGGACGAATACGCCGGGGGCAACATGCTCCGTCATTGAAGAAGCTCCCTGGGGGGTTGTATTATCAGCCAAAACGAGAAGAATGCTAAATGATCTTCAGACCTGTCCAGCGGTCAAGTGGAAGAACCCCTTGGAGCCGCAGGTTATAGAAGGGATGTTGAAACCACGTCCGACTCCGAAGGCCGAGGGTGGTAGTTCAAGCGTTCGTAACCAGCCGTCAAAATCTTCGAAAAAGAAGAAGAAGAAATCTAAGAAGCCCGTGAAGCCTGGCGACAAGCGCACGGACTTACAAAAGCAAATCGACGCGCTGGATGAATATAACCAAAAGGCTCGGACCCCCATTACGCTCCAAGATTTCCTCGATCACGTCTTTCAAAAAGAAGATGAGGAGGGAAGTTCATCGGATGAATCTGAGGAGTATGTGGAAAGCTGCCGTACGATCTCTCGTTCGACCACGAGCGACGAAGGGACTTCTGGCACTAAAAAGCCGGGGGCAAGTACTGAGTCAAGGGTCTCAGAATTATCAATAGAAATGATTGACGCGTTTCTTAACGAAGCTCGATTGAAAAGTAAGGCTGATCAAGAACGCGAGATGATTATATTCGAAACGGCCAAGCGCCAGCGGCTTGAGGAAGAAGCTCAGATGATCCCGCTAGAGAAAAATGCCTTCACCGCTGACAAAGGCCAATTCAAGATGAAAAAGAAATTTGCCAAAGCCATATCGATGGGCATGAAGCTGCCACCCTCTGAGGAAAAAGTTACTGGCATGGTAGAAATGCACCCCTCTTATTGCTTATATCATCAGAAGGTCTCGCATTCCACCCAAGATTGCAAAGCTTTTAATGGATGGTGGCAAGGATACGTCGCCAATCGGCAACGCTTTAAACGGGAAAAGCGTAAAATGCGTCGGGAGCAAAGTAGCACGACCAAGGAGTTTGAAAGAACTACCGGCAACTGTCACATGGTTAACACCACCACATCGCAAGTGCCCACATTTGGGAGCGACTCTGATGAGGAGCTAGAGATTGCCCCTCTCTTTAAAGAGTCGACTTCGGGAAAAGAAGAGGAGCCAGTAGTTTGCGAAAATATCCGGCTGCGGAATCGGACACTGCCTGAAAAGGACTTCGGACCCTCGAATAGAAGAGATAAGGGAAAAGAAAAGGTCTCTGAAGACATCGTTTTAGATGACCAAGTTCTGGGAGAGCTGAACGCCAAAAAACCGCCGAAGAGAAGTAAGGTGGACTACAACGTCCTGGCACATCTGAGGAAACTGCCCTCTCAGCTCAGCATCCTTGATGCCCTGCTACTATCAAAGGAGGCAAGAGACTCTTTGATTAAGGCGCTACAAGATCCGGACCAGTTTCAAGCCTTCTTAGACGAAGAAAAGATGAAAGACGAATTGGAAGAGGTGCACACAGCCGACATTGCCTTTGGTGATGAAGACCTTCTCCTCGGGACGTGTGAACATAATCGCCCCCTTTATGTCTCAGGATACTGCCATGACATAAAGATAGGCAAAATCTTGGTTGATAACGGATCGTCTGTCAATTTACTCAATATACGAGTGTTAAAGGAGATTTGCATGAGTGTCCAACACCTCGCCCGAGACAAGATCACTATCTCCGGTTTCGACTCTCAATCCTCAAAGACTCTCGGATCTGTGATATTGACGCTACGCTTCGGGTTGCTCATTACAGACATCAAGTTCCATGTTATAGATGCCAAGACATGCTACAATGCTCTGCTCGGCCGACCATGGCTACACGAGTACAATATCATCCCTTCTACACAGCATCAATGCATGAAGTATTCTAGGGATGGCCTCGAGTACACTGTCGCAGGAGAGTTGAATCCGTTTTCCGTAAACGAAGTTCGCAAATATGAAGATGCTAAATACTTCTTGCCGAGTTTCGAAGACACGGAAAGGTGTCACAAACCGGAGAACAAAACTAACGCCACCATCCCTGTCTTCGGCAGTGACACCGAAGAGGAGGAGGAGATAATTCATTCAGGTCTGTCCCAGTCCACCAGACCGGGACCATCCGTTCCTTCATTAATCTTCGGCAGTGATTCAGAGGATGAAGTTCATGCTGTATTCCCTGCTCGGCCTTCGATACGAATTTCCGCTGATGAAGAGCAAAGTCTGCAGATAACCATGGTGCCGCTTGAACATTACAAAGAACTGGATGCATTCGACATCAACAGCGTGGAAGAATTGCGGACATTCTATATCCCTCCCGGACGAAAAGGTGAGAAGGCAATCCTATTCTACCGGTCTGAAGAAAACAAGGTGGAAAAAGAAATTTGGCACGGCGCGGATCCCACGCTCGACAGGCTCCGACCTATCCGTCTTCCCAGATATTATACCCAAGGCTTAAAGAAACTGCTGAAACGCCAAGGGATGTCCTTCACACAGACCGCTAGAAAAGCCAAATTCTATGATAAGGTCTGGAACGTTCCCGGGACTCAGTGCAAACTGCCTAACGGGAGAACAGAAACAAAAGGGCTCGGATATGTTCGCTCAAAGACGCGGGAACCAATAAATAGCTGTTATGCCATGTATGACTTTGATGAAGAAGCGGACGCTCAATGGGAAAACGCTAATCCTGAATCAGCAAAAGTTCCCGATGCGAGACCTCCTAACCCATCGTCTGAAGGCCAAATGAGCAAACCTACAAGGGATGCCAGTCGGGAAGCCCGAGATGATCACGATCGTGAAATGGCAATCTATGAGAAAGCCAAGACACGGCGCCTCCTTCAGCAAGCGATGAAAGACGAAGATGCCGCCCCTTGTCAACCTGCTATGAAGAAGATTCGACTCGAAAGCAAAAATAAGTTGAAAGGCAAGAGGAGCGCTCAACAACCACAAAGCAAAGCTAAGAAGCCACGCATCCGAGAGTCGAGCGTTATTGACCAAGCCATCATGAAGAAAATGGGTCGAACATACTCATTTCCTCAGAACAAAACAAGGAAAATACTTGAGCTTGCTCTGAAATATCAAATGCTTACTCTGCCAGAGTCTAAACATCCTGAGCAGGCGGGCGAAGTCTCCAACCTAAAATATTGCTTTTACCATCGAGTAATAGGGCATCCGCTCGAAGATTGCTTCACCTTTAAGAATTGGGCGGAGGATCAATATCAGCTTGGCAAGTTCGCATTGTCTGACAGTTGGAAGGTAGCGCCGCCGCAAAAGCACGAACCCAAAAACACAACAATAAGACCAACCTCGCATTGGGATCAGCAGGAAACTCGCACCTGCCATGTGATAACAATATTAAAAGAAGGGTCCGAGGATATGAACAACCTCCCTTGGTGCTTTGAAAGCGGCAGCGACGAGGTGATCTCAGAATTTCCCCCAGCTCCGAAAGAACTGGAGGACGGAATCCATACCACCGCAGACAATCTTAAGAAAATTGAGTTGGGGACGGCAAATGACCCGCGACCGACGTTCATCAGCGAGATGCTATCTGAAGAAAGGGTGGCCTCGTTAAAGGATGTGCTTCTACAGCACAAAGATTGCTTCGCGTGGAACTATTCCGAAATGCCGGGACTAGATCCAGAAATTGCCGTACACAAATTGGCGATATCCCCGGACATCAAGCCAGTCAAACAAGCGCCAAGAAGAATGCGACTCGAGCTTGAGATGAGCATCAACGCCGAAGTCAAAAAGCTGATAGACTCTGGCTTTATCCAGGAGGTTCAATACCCTGAATGGATCGCCAACATCGTCCCAGTGATGAAGAAAAATGGGACAGTGCGCATATGCGTAGACTTCCGGGATCTTAATAAAGCTTGCCCGAAAGATGATTTCCCAGTACCAGTTACCGAGCTGATGATAGACAATACATCCACTCATGAGGTTTTCTCCTTCATGGACGGCTCGTCGGGATATAATCAAATAAAAATGCATCCTGAAGATCAGAAGCACACAGCCTTCAGGACTCCCCTTGGTATATTTTGTTATAAGGTGATGCCCTTTGGTTTGAAGAACGCCGGTGCTACTTATCAGAGGGCCATGACAAAGATTTTCGACGACCTTATACACGAAATCGTCGAATGCTACATCGACGATCTCGTGGTCAAGAGCAAATCATACGACGAACATCTTGAGCATCTGAAGACCGTGTTTCAACGTCTTCGGCAGTACAACTTGAAGATGAATCCTCTTAAATGTGCGTTCGGGGTTTCCTCGGGCAAATTCCTGGGATTCGTTGTTCGGCATCGAGG
The DNA here is from genome assembly GCA_030015575.1 of Agapanthus africanus. NCBI lineage: Eukaryota > Viridiplantae > Streptophyta > Magnoliopsida > Asparagales > Amaryllidaceae > Agapanthus > Agapanthus africanus. The sequence goes on along the minus strand of JASDDO010000024.1, from coordinate 829,924,984 downwards.
TATTGAAATAGATCCTTCAAAGATTAAAGCGATCATGGAAATGCCTCCGCCGAGAACTCTCAAGCAACTTCGGTCTCTCCAAGGGAAACTCGCATACATACGGCGATTTATAGCCAACCTTTCAGGAAAGTGCCGTCCCTATAGTCACCTGATGAAGAAAGGAACCCCATTCGTTTGGGATCAAAAATGTCAAGGCGCACTGGATGAGATCAAGCAATACTTGCAGAACCCACCCGTGCTGGCTGCCCCGGTTAAAGGGAAGCCTCTCATTCTTTATACAACCGCCCTCGAAGGTTCCTTAGGCGCATTATGGGCACAAGAGAACGACCAAGGGAAAGAAAGAGCACTCTACTACCTAAGTCGAGTTCTGCTGGGGGCAGAAAGCAATTACTCTCCCACTGAAAAACACTGCCTGGCGTTGATCTTCGCACTAACAAAGCTTAGGCACTATGCGTTGGCGCACGAGGTCCGTCTGATTTCAAAAGTGGACCCTCTCAAATATTTAATGTCAAAAGCCATATTGACAGGGCGACTCGCTAAATGGGCCCTGCTCTTGATGGAATTTTCGATAACATATCAACCTCTCAAGGCAGTAAAAGGCCAGGCCATCGCCGACTTCCTTGCTGAGCATCCCATACCTGCCGACTCTCCTTTAAATTGCGATTTGCCAGACAAATATGCGTTTGACACAATCGACAGTGGTGATAGCCGTTGGGAGCTGTATTTCGATGGAGCGTCTTCCATGAAAAAGCACAAACAAAGTACACCAATGATCAAATCGGGGGTGGGACTCATCTTCGTGACTCCACAAGGAGGGATAATGCGCTTCGCCTTCTCCTTGACAGAACCGAGAACGAATAATGAAGCTGAATATGAGGCTCTGATAGCAGGCCTCGAGATCGCCATCGATATGGGAATTGAGAGCCTCCTCATATATGGGGACTCCCAATTGGTCGTCAGTCAAGTGAACGGCGATTACCAAACATGTAAACCGGAATTAATAAAATACGGTGAAAAAGTGCAGCAACTGCTAACCCAAATTCCCTCCTACACGTTGGAAAGCATACCGCGTGCGGAAAACAGCAAAGCAGACGCACTAGCCAAACTTGCTAAAGAACTGGCTGACGAGAACCTCGACGACGTTAAAATCATAGTACAAAGCCGTCGAGTGCTCGCCCCAACAGAAATATCTCCAAAATCGTCTGAAGAAAAAGAAGCGGAAGAGGAGACAACCCTGCAAACAAAAGACAGGGAAAATACCGAGGACTGGAGAGAAGTCTTCATAGATTACTTCAAGTTCCACCGAATACCTGAAGAAGCGTCCACAAGACATCAGCTCACGAAACGGGCTCTGTCTTTCGCCTTCGTCAATGATACTTTGTATAAAAGGTCATTCGACTCTCTGTGGCTAAGATGCTTAGGACCTGACGAGGCGAGAAGGGTCGTCCAAGAGGTTCACGACGGACTCTGTGGTTCCCACCAAGCAGGCCCTAAAATGAAATTAAAGATAAAGCGGATGGGCTACTACTGGCCTACGATGATGCAGGATTGCCTGGAATACGCCAGACAATGTCACTCATGCCAAATTCATGGGGACTTTATCCATCAACATCCTAATCCACTGCACCCAACAGTGGCTAGTTGGCCGTTCGAAATGTGGGGAACTGACATAGTCGGTCCCATCGAACCAGCATCGTCAAAAGGACATCGTTTCATCTTGGCGACGACTGATTACTTCTCCAAATGGGCGGAGGCGGTACCGTTGAGGGAAGTGAAGACGGAGAACATTCTCCATTTCTTCAAAACGCACGTCATATACCGGTTCGGAACCCCGAGAAGGATCATCTCTGACAATGGGCCAGCCTACCGAAGTCATAAGATTAGCCGTTTCGCACAGCAGCACAATATAGACTGGAGATATTCATCAGTTTATAATCCGCGAGCTAACGGTCTAGCTGAGGCCTTCAACAAGACCTTGACGAAGATCATAAAGAAAACAGTATCCCGAAATAAAAAAGACTGGCACGAGAGGCTGCAAGAAGCTCTTTGGGCGTATCGAATTACGTTCAAGACAGCCACAAAAACAACGCCATACGCGTTGGTGTTTGGGACGGAAGCAATACTCCCTCTCGAAATAGAATTACCCTCTTTGCGAGTGGCAGTTCACTACGAGCTGACGGATGGAGAAAACGCACACCTCCGGCTTGAGGAGCTTGACGCCCTTGAAGGAACACGGCTCATAGCGCAACAAAACCTAGAGGCTTATAAAGCAAAGATGACGCGATCATACGAAAAGTTAACCCGACCGAGGACGTTCCATCAAGGCGAACTCGTGCTAGTGGTCAAAAGGCCCATGATCCCCAATCGCGCCAAGCGGGGAAAGTTTGAGCCAAACTATGAAGGACCGTACATCATCGATAAGGTCTACCAGGGTGGGGCTTATCTACTCATGGACATGCACGGTGAAAGACCCTTCAGACCAATAAACGGTCGCTTCTTAAAGAAATACTACGCTTAATGGGTCACAGCCTAGGTCAATGGCAGATGACGACGACTATGTCCGCTCGCTGTCTTCCTAAGCCCGAGCTTATAAGCAGTAGCCAGCCCTTTAACGTTGGACCGAAATGTCCTTAAACTAATAACAGACCGAAACGTCTTTAAACTACTACCACAGAAGATAAAAAAAAAAAAAAAAAAAAAAAAAAAAAAGCGGTAAGTCCATAAGCAAAATGGGCACGGATGAAAACCCGAAAGGGCTCCGTGAGTAAAAACAGCAGGACTACCGGCGAGTGTTTGTGAAAACCTGAAAGGGCGCAACCTCGTTGAAAACACTTTTAGGGTCCTCTCGACCTTATAAGGAGAAACCCCCCGCGTGAGATCCTTACGACTCACAAGGGAGCAACACACTTAGGAATCCCCACGATTCCTAAGGAGAAAATACATTTGCGAGATCCTCACGACTCGTAAGGAGAACTCTCTTATGGGACCCTCACGGCTCATAAGATTTGAAAGTCTTAAGTTACAGAGACCTAAACCTGTGCTTAAGCAAACCCCCACAAACTTCCAATATTGCCCTACAAGCGGCTCAATACTGACCCTCGTATACAATCCACGGGCGCGAATAAACGTTTCCCTAACCAAGGTCCATCCATGACTGGGAATACGTTCGTATGGTAAACAACCCTTATAAATCCCCTCGATTTATGAGGAGAAAACCTTCCTGTAGGATCCTTACGACTTACAGAAGAACAAAACACTTAGGAACCCTCACGGTGCCTAAGGAGAAAATACATTTACAAGGTCCCCACGACTTGTAGGGAGAAATACCTTCACGAGACCCTTACGGCTCATGAAGTCAAAAGCCTTAGCCGACGGGACCTTAACCCCGGCCGCTAAGCCTCCTTTGTTCAACAACGATAGAGGCAAATGATGATTCGCTCCTGGTAATATCCCAGTTGCAGCGGTGCTGATACCGAAATCGGTGTCCAATTTCAGGTTGACGGCGAAAGCCAGTAGACCGCTCACGCATACGAAATAGCCGAAATGATAGGGCAACTTGCAATAAAAAGCAGCAAGTAAAATGTATGCATGCAAAATAGCCGAAATGATCGAGCAGCTCGTAATAAAGATCAACGAGTAAAAAAAATAATAAAATAATAAATAGCCGAAATGATTGGGCACCGTGAAAAATAGCCGAAATGATTGGGCAATCGCGACCTTCGCGATATAAAAGCTGAAATGATAGAGCATCGCGGAAATAAGATAAAATAAAAAGAAGAAAGGATAAAATTTCGGCCCTACAGTTAAGATCATATCGATCCCTGTATACAATCCAAGGGCGTAAAACAAATAAGGAACCATGCCTCCCCAGCGGATTCCGTCAAACGACGAAACCAAGCCTCAACAGCTCACTTCAACCGAAGAAGCCAATGACTCCAACGAAAATTCCTCAACTCACGGATACAAACACTCCTTGACGAGAGCCTCCTGATCCGCGTCGACCCGCAGAGCCACCAGTGCCTCCATGGGAACCATCGACTCGTTTCAAACCCCAAGGACACAAATAATCCTTGGCGCTCGGGAAACAAATAATCCCAGCAAATTCCTCAACTCACGGATACAAACACTCCTTGACGAGAGCCTTCTGATCCGCGTCGACCCGCAGAGCCACCAGTGCCTCCGTAGGAACCCTCGACTCGTTTCAAACCCCAAGGACACAAATAATCCTTGGCGCTCGGGAAACAAATAATCCCGGCAAATTTCTCAACTCACGGATACAAACACTCCTTGACGAGAGCCTCCTGATCCGCGTCGACCCGCAGAGCCACCAGTGCCTCCATGGGAACCATCGACTCTTTTCAAACCCCAAGGACACAAATAATCCTTGGCGCTCGGGAAACAAATAATCCCAGCAAATTCCTCAACTCACGGATACAAACACTCCTTGACGAGAGCCTTCTGATCCGCGTCGACCCGCAGAGCCACCAGTGCCTCCGTAGGAACCCTCGACTCGTTTCAAACCCCAAGGACACAAATAATCCTTGGCGCTCGGGAAACAAATAATCCCAGCAAATTCCTCAACTCACGGATACAAACACTCCTTGACGAGAGCCTCCTGATCCGCGTCGACCCGCAGAGCCACCAGTGCCTCCATGGGAACCATCGACTCGTTTCAAACCCCAAGGACACAAATAATCCTTGGCGCTCGGGAAACAAATAATCCCAGCAAATTCCTCAACTCACGGATACAAACACTCCTTGACGAGAGCCTTCTGATCCGCGTCGACCCGCAGAGCCACCAGTGCCTCCGTAGGAACCCTCGACTCGTTTCAAACCCCAAGGACACAAATAATCCTTGGCGCTCGGGAAACAAATAATCCCAGCAAATTCCTCAACTCACGGATACAAACACTCCTTGACGAGAGCCTCCTGATCCGCGTCGACCCGCAGAGCCACCAGTGCCTCCATGGGAACCATCGACTCGTTTCAAACCCCAAGGACACAAATAATCCTTGGCGCTCGGGAAACAAATAATCCCGGCAAATTTCTCAACTCACGGATACAAACACTCCTTGACGAGAGCCTCCTGATCCGCGTCGACCCGCAGAGCCACCAGTGCCTCCATGGGAACCATCGACTCGTTTCAAACCCCAAGGACACAAATAATCCTTGGCGCTCGGGAAACAAATAATCCCAGCAAATTCCTCAACTCACGGATACAAACACTCCTTGACGAGAGCCTTCTGATCCGCGTCGACCCGCAGAGCCACCAGTGCCTCCGTAGGAACCCTCGACTCGTTTCAAACCCCAAGGACACAAATAATCCTTGGCGCTCGGGAAATAAATAATCCCAGCAAATTCCTCAACTCACGGATACAAACACTCCTTGACGAGAGCCTCCTGATCCGCGTCGACCCGCAGAGCCACCAGTGCCTCCATGGGAACCATCGACTCGTTTCAAACCCCAAGGACACAAATAATCCTTGGCGCTCGGGAAACAAATAATCCCAGCAAATTCCTCAACTCACGGATACAAACACTCCTTGACGAGAGCCTTCTGATCCGCGTCGACCCGCAGAGCCACCAGTGCCTCCGTAGGAACCCTCGACTCGTTTCAAACCCCAAGGACACAAATAATCCTTGGCGCTCGGGAAACAAATAATCCCGGCAAATTTCTCAACTCACGGATACAAACACTCCTTGACGAGAGCCTTCTGATCCGCGTCGACTCGCAGAGCCACCAGTGCCTCCATGGGAACCATCGACTCGTTTCAAACACTAAGGACACAAATAATCCTTGGCGCTTGGGAAACAAATAATCCCTCGCAAAACTTCCCAACTCACGGATACAAACACTCCGTGATGAGAGTTTCTTTGACTCACATCTCGGGCAGTAAGGATTCAAAAACTTGCTTCCTAAAAAATGGGACCCTGCAAGTCAATCCTAAATGGTCTCTTGCATACTATTCACGGATCTCACTCTCTGAAGTCGATTCTCGACAAAGAGGGAAACAACCACTTACGAGCCCTCTCGACTCGTAAAAGGGAGAAATTCTCTTATAGGATCCTTCCGACTTATGAGAGGAAACCACACTTAGGAATCCTCACGATTCCTAAGGAGAAAATTCACCTGCGAGATCCTCTCGATCCGTAGGGAGAAAAGTCTCTATGAGACCCTCACGGCTTATAGAGTTGAAAAGTC